>JAWNPQ010000185.1:7634166-9060000 GCA_035047465.1 Drosophila sordidula | reverse complement strand
TGGCCGCCTTGGGTGATTTGTCCAGCGCCATGCAACTGGGCGCCGTAACGGCCGATGGCAACTTTGTGACCATGGGCGGCGTTGTCGTCGGGCGCATACAGCATCAGAGAAGCGAGGAGCTGCAGCATCTGGGCGTCATCAAGGTGGAGTCGCCAACGAATGGCATTGCCGGCGCCGCAGCTGCCGCCCAACGCGATGGATGAGTCGATAGGCTGCTCCTCGAGTCAATGCTCAAGGAGACCGTCGAGTTGAACGATATTGCATATGTGGCGCTGGAGCAACAGCAGCGGCGCCGGCGGCGACAGCGGTTCCAAAACAAAGCTTAGCTCGTCGCCGGGTTGTTGTTGCTATTGCTATTGCTGTTGCTATTGCTGTTGCTGTTGCTGTTGCTGTTGCTGTTGTTGGTGTATACGCTTACCTTGTTGTTAGTTGTTTAATTGTAGCGAAACATTGTTGTTGTTAAGGTTTAAACGTGACTAAGAACTTAGCGAGATGAATTAGCAGGCTTGCCCGGCGCCACTCAATTATTTCGAATTCGCAGGGCCTGCCCAAAGCTGTTTTCGGAAACTTGCAAAAGTATTTCCAAATATAGCAGATTCGGAATCAAAGTATAAAGACCCGAACAAGCCTGAATGTATAGCAAGACGCTTCAATAGTAGCTAAAAAGAAAAAACCGTCGCCAACAGCATCTAGCGTTCCACGGCCCACAAAACGAGAGAGAGATCAGATAAACACATGCTCACACGCTCACACGCTCACACACACACACACATACGCAGAGTCGTCAATAGCCACAACCACTTACGAGGCAATAGGTTTACAACAAGCTCCCCCCTTAACCTTCTACACCTATACACGTAATAACCAATAACTGTAACTGGTAGCGCAAACTCCTCCTAAGTACTCTAAAATCATTGATTAAGCAAAAAGTCATTTCGTTTAAGTTGAAAGTTAAAGAAAAAAAAAAAAGCTTCACAAAGTGCAAAAAAAAAAAAAAACAAAAAAAAAACAGAAGATGAAACACTAGAAATGTTTTAAAGATTTGTTATATAATATACGAAAAATCGAAAATCATGATTTTTAAATTTCAAATTGTTCTTTAGCATTTAAAGTTTAAGAGATTGTTGTAAATTGTTTAGTGCGAGAATTCTGCTGCATTCGCTGAGACACTTGACATAGTCAACGTTGCCCATTGTTTTAACTACTTACAAATTACATTTTAAAAGCAATCAACAATTTAATTATCCCAATTTTCAGTCAAACAAAAACCGTTTTGTAAATCATTGTAAATGCCGCCATTTTAGAGAGTCCACAAGGCTAGCAGCTTTGTTGGGTCAGAGTTAACACAAATTCAATTTGTTTTAAAACTAGCCTAATTATTTAAATTTTGATCTAAGCCCCCTGTCTTACCTCAACCCTCCACACACACACACACACACACACACACACACACACACACACGTATATATACACATCTAAACGAAATTTTACCTTACCTTAAGTTGGCAGCAGAAGCAACCTAATTACGTAGTCTACCGATATATAAACGTACTATAGGCCTTAGTTAAACCCTATTTTATAAATCTTGGCGGGCACCTTGTGGGCCCTTGAAAGTGAGTTTTGTTAATTTTAATTATAATTTTAGTCGTTATAGTTTATATTTTGCAAATTGGCCTACTTTGAAAAGAAGCAATTACAAAAAAAAAAAAAAAGAGTTAAAAAATGATAGCCTTCGTTTTAAAACTAGTTAATGGAGTTAAAACACAAACTATTACTAATGCTAATATTAATCATATAATATTGTGCGATAGAAAGCAACAAGTTCTGTACAAAGCCCAACTCCAATTTTGTATGTATAAAGTTACGGCCGGAGATAAAAAAGTACGAAAATACTATTTTCTAAAAATATAAATTTTGCCTATTTTATTTTGTATACTTTTGTAGTTCTTGTTGGTCATCTCATCAAGTTAAGTTAAGCTTTTCCCCCACCACTTAGCCGACTGAATATCCTTTTCCATTTCTTTCCTTCTTTTTTTTTTTTTTTTTTTTTAGATCATAATTTACACTAAAGTTTTAAAAAATTTTGCAGCAAGAATTTTCAATTTTTGCATAAAGTTCCTATAAACTTTTGATAAACGATTTCCAAACAAAACAAAAATATAAATTTCAATGTATACGAGACGAAAAATTCCAATGAACAATTCGGTAAGAGAACGACGAAAAACATTAAAAAACATAGTACATAAATGCATATTAAATAAATAATAAATGTTGATAAATGTGTAGTGTTAAAAAGTGAATACAAAGAAAAGAAAAATAATTGTAGTATTTAAATGTAAGAGTGCAAGCTAAATAATATTCTAAATAACGCTTAAAGATCGTTTTTTTGAGAAGAAAAAAAAAGAAAAGAAAACCAAAAAAAAAATTGCCGGGTTCCATATTTTCATATGCAGCAATAGGGAAAATGCTTTGCATTGCTTTTCACTGCGGTTTTGTATAGGCTAAAAGGAAGAGAAACAAGAGGAAGAGAGCAATGTTGAAGACTATAGATATTGAACTTTTTGAGAATTATATAAAGCGAACTGAGTAAATGATTATTTGGCTTAAAGATATTTAAAGAAGTGCATCAAAAAATCGTTTGTTAAATTCATTATACAAAGTTTATTATTCGGTTGTTTTAAAATTAGCAAATAATATGCATGTTTATAATTTGTATACAAAATTACATTACGATTTCTGATTTAGAATACGTGGATTTTAATCAAAATTTAAACTGACGTATATGATTTCTTATCAGAATCTTATCAGATTCCCGCTATGCATACAAACGGCACCCGCTGCTATCTCCCTCCCCCACACACACACACATGTAAATGTATATTTTAAAGCAGAATAGGAGACGTAGTGAGACTAGCATTAAGGCGGCTAATTTAAATAGTTGTGTGTACAAGTTGAACGTAAAACAGCAAAGAATTTAGACATAAAATGAACAAAGCAAAATATTAATGCAGGAGAAACTAAGTAGAAAAAGAACAAGAAATAGCATACTGAGACAAAGCGAAAAGCTTAAAAACAAAAACAGAAGAAATAACGACTCGATAATATTGTATTATTATACACAAAAAGCTATATACTTATATGTATATGTATATATTTACACGCATGTGTATGTGTATGTGCAGTAGCTGTATTTATATGTAAATGTGTATGTAATTGTGTATTTAGTTAAAAACATAAAAATATATATATTTGCAAAAAAAAAACAAAGGCCACGAGACAAAATACAGAAGTATAAAAAGCAAACAAGTGGGATTCTTATTGGAAGGTGATCTCATTGTGCATTGTGCAACTCAATTCTATTTCTAAATGGTGAGATTTAGGTTACATCTTAGAAATTCCGATTTCATTTGACAATAATCTTCAATTCTTAAATCACAACAAACAATTTAATTCAATTGGTAGAAATTCAAATTTGAAATCTTGCTTCAGATCACGAATTCGACAACACATTTGGCGATTTTAGTAACTGGTTCGATAGCTATCGATAACTTTCATACTTGATAGCACCATGTCTATCCGTTGAAGACCCCCTCACAAGAAGTAGCTGAACACAAGAAAACGTTCTGCCAATTTTGCAAATAAGTTTAAAGTTCTAACAATGTTCCGTCTACAACAATCACAACCCGATCCAGCGGAGGAGCAAAAGCGAGTCGCGTCCGAGGTGCGATTCAATTTCATCATGTTTGGAGCGCTTTGCTTAGCTATTCGGCTTGGTAAGCATAGAAAATGTGCGAAGCTTATGTAAATACAGGTGTTTAATCAAATGCGGCATTTCTTATATTAAAACAGCGCCCATTGTTCTGCAGCAGCTGAAAAGCGCGTAGCACTAAAAGTACTTAGAGCTAGAAGGAGGTCCATACAATTTAAACGCTGCTAAAAACAAAGAAAAATGCATTTATTCAAGCGCACGTGTGTAATTGGCGGCTGCTCAATTAGTCTTACTAAGCTAAAAGGGCATACGTGTTGTATATGCACGCACACAAAAGTGCTTTTTATCTAATTGCACCTGTAATGTAAATAAAATCGTTTCAATTAAATAAATGCAATAAAAAACACAAATAAAGCTAATAATCTTGTATACACGAATTCTGCACATTTGTATCGATATATCGTACAAGGATCATCGCAGCAACATGCGGCACTTTCCAACACAGTGGGCAAGACGTCAACTTGGCCAACACAAAAAAAAAAAAAAAAAAAAAACAAACACTGTATAAACAGTTGGCAGCTAGCTAGCCAGACGTAAAAAGAGTGGCCGAGAGGCATAATGAAAACGTAAAATCATTCCCGCCCGGCTGCTGACTCAGGCGAACGCTGAAGCAATCCATTAAGCTGCGTAGATAACGGTTCGCAGTTGGCCAACTTTGCAAAGAGAAAACAACAACAACAACAACACCAATAGCGCAATACTCAAAGTGGCAACATATGGCACGCCCGCAAACGTTAGTAGAGTCGTAGATAACAGCGTCAAATACTCTCCGGTCTGCCGCCTTGTACAAGCACATCGCAATAATTATTTCCGTCGTCCCGCACGGCGTACATGTTTGTTCTCTAGATAATGGTTGCTCCCAAATATGAACGTCTCAACACCGGCGACGGCGACGTCGACAGCGACGCCGATGGCGACAACAATATCGAAGAGGTCGAGCTCAGCCTAGACTTGACGCATAAAAATGCTGCTGGCAGTCAAGAGCGCCGTCAGCTGTCGTCGCATTCGAACTTTAAATACAGCAGCAGCAGCAGCGGCAGCGGCAGCGGCAGCGGCAACGGCAACGGCGACAGCGGCAGCGGCGCCACGTCCGCACAGCAGCAACATCCACACCAACAACAACACGACGGAATGACACGCCAGGCGGATGCGCGCTTCATGCAAATGGCCATTGGCACGCTGGCCACGGTGCTGCTCTATCTGACGCTCTCCATCACGCTCACCTTCTACCAGACGGACATCAATCGGGAGCTGCCCTTTCCGCTGACCATTGTCACGTACCATTTGATCTTGAAGTTCATGCTGGCGGCGCTGGTGCGCAGCGTCTACAAGATGCGTGTGGGCAAGACGCGCGTCCAGCTGGACTGGCGGGTCGCGGTGCGCAAAATGGCCCCGACGGGCGTCGCCAGCGGCATCGACATCGGTTTCTCCAACTGGGGCCTCGCCCTGGTCCCCATCTCCCTGTACACAATGACCAAATCCTCGACAATTGTCTTCATACTGCTCTTTGCCATCCTGCTGGGCCTGGAGCGCAAGGTGAGTAGCGCATTTGGCGTGCCACAAATGTATATTCATGCCGGTGGCTTCTTAACCCTTTGCAGAGCTGGTCGTTGGTTCTTATTGTGGGCCTGATCGGCCTGGGCCTGTTTATGTTCACCTACAAATCGACGCAGTTCAACGCACTGGGCTTCTTCTTTATACTCTTCGCCTCGCTGAGCAGCGGCCTGCGCTGGAGCTTCGCGCAGTTCATAATGCAGAAGTCCAAGCTGGGTCTGCACAACCCCATCGACATGATTTACCACATGCAGCCCTGGATGATTGCATCGCTGCTGCCCCTCGTCTTGTTCATCGAAGGTGGGCAGCTGTCTGATACTTATAACTGCGGCAATATTCAACCTCTCTCCTGTACATTTCTCCTTCAAGGACCTAAGCTGTATAACGTGCTGGAGAATCTGCACAACGTCTCCGAGGGAGACATCGTTTGGACCCTTGCGCGTGTCACGCTGGGCGCGTTTATAGCGTTTTTCATGGAGGTCAGCGAGTTTCTGGTGCTGTGCAAGACGTCCAGCCTGACGCTGTCCATCGCGGGCATCTTTAAGGATATTTGCCAGCTGGCCCTGGCTGTGGCGATCAAAGGTGATCAGCTCAGTCCCATTAATTTGGTCGGCCTGGCCGTTTGTATTGCCGGCATCGCCTGCCACCTGCTCCACAAGTATTCCACAATGGCGAAGTTGAACAAGCAGCAGCTGGCGCTGGAACTGGACGACGATAACGAGGACATGTGCGCCGAGTATGATTTCAACAAGGGCAACGCGCTTGTCGGCATCCACGGCAACACGGCGGGCTCGCATGCCACACTCACCGTGCCGCTCCTGGAGCAAACCGACTCCGAGGAGGAGTCGCCAACGGGTGCCACAAACAAACAGAACGCATCGGATGTCATTTTCGACGTGCTCAAGCGGCGCGACATGCAGCGATGAGGAGCTTGACTATCAAGTTTCCGGCTGACGGGCAAGCGACATCGCATAGCTTTGTTTGTTTTTTTTTATATATATACTATAATTTTCTGGGGAACACCCGGACAATTGTGATTGTGATTGCGTTTGTGTGCGTGGGCGTGTGTGATTGGTATGCGTGCGTGTGCGTGTGTGTGTGTCGGGCAGCTGTCGGCAAAGATGTTGACACTCATGTAAATGTTGTAAATTCTAAAGCTTTCTACTTAGTGCAGCAATTTGTCGACTACATTCTTATTGTATACATATGTAAAATAATCGATCTGTCAGCTTGTTTACTACCATATATATCCCCTTGCAGACCATATACTTTTGTATATACACACCTATTCGAAATCATCTGACTGCACAGTGTTTGTCTGTTTCAATTCGACGAAAGTCCCCATCATTGCAATTTGATATAAATTCGCAATTTTCCGGTTAGATTCGGAGCGCCATATGCGTTGCCATAAGAACAAATGTTCGATGGAAATATATACCTAATTTATACCACGTAAACGCTGAAAGCTAGCTCGGCTCTGTCTGCAAGGGTACTTCAAATTCGGTGTGCCGGAAATTGATTTTATTATTTCTACATTCCTCGAAGTCATTTATATAAGTTTTGACTTAGTTAAATAATGAATTTAGTTGTAAATTATATTGTTGATTGGAAATTTGTGCATTTTTTCTAAGACTTTATGTTAGGTTTTAGCTAAAACAAAACACATATTATAACTGGCTGAAACTAATTCCTACGATATAAGCTTGTGCTTAACTATATGCCGATTCTTAACCAAAAAACAAACAAAAACAAAAAAAAAATAGGCAACTAAACATTTTTTCAATTTATTATTCAAACAAAATGCAAATTATTTTAAGGCTCTTTATCAAAGTGTATTTAAAATTTTGAAATTCCAGGGTTCTTAATAAAGACGTAAGTGTATTTAAAATGAAACGATGAGAAAAGTGTCTATATAAGAGGGTATTAGCATTGACCATATTGGCCATGGTTGTTAAGGTCGTGCGGCCAATGCGTTCGTTTTGGCCAAATCTCAATTGGATTTCCTGCCACAGCTGAACTTCATGCTTGACTTGCCAGTTAGTTCAAAGTTTCGCGCACCTGTTGAGACACCTTTCAATGCCGCGCGTCGTTTGGTTTCTGTTGGGCCTGGGTCTCGTCCTTCTACTGATCAAATGGTGGTCGCTGGATTCGGCTCAGCGCACATCGTTGCAGCTCTATTCCAACGATGAGCGTTATTTCAATGTCACGCTGGCGAAGCTATTGAAACCACGCTGGCCCAGTTCCAATGGCCATTTTGCGGTCTGCGACTTTCTCATCGAAGAGCTGCGTTCGCTGGGCTTTACGCCCATCCGTGACGAGTTCTCCGATCCGATTCCGCTGACCAATGTGGTCGGCGTTCTCAATCCGGGAGCAAGTAAATATCTACTGCTCAGTTGTCACTATGATTCCAAGTACTTGGAAACAACCGCCGATTATGTGGGCGCTACGGATGGCGCTGTTTCCTGTGCCCTCCTCCTGAATATGGCCCACAATCTGAATTTATTTCTACGCAATCAGTTGGCTAAGGGCAACGATATAGGCCTATTGGTGAGTGCTCGAGTGGGATTTCAAGGCAGTCAAAGTGAATCTATTCTATTGCAGCTAATTTTCTTTGACGCCCACGACTCCTTGGACGGCATTACCGATAATACCTATCCACTGCTTGGCTCAAACAGCTTCGTGAAGGCCGAAACCATACCGTTAAAGCACATCGTAAGTTTAGCGCCAATGTTGCTTAAATAGTTAACCAAGTCGACCCTTTTTGATGCCTAGAGTCTGGTCATCTCTTTTAATTTGATTGGCGCACCGAACCACATCTATATGAGCAAATATCAACGTACGTATAAATATCACGAGCGCATGGCGGATATTGAGGAGGAGCTACGTATTTCCGGCCAACTTAGCCCGTGTCATCAGCTGTTTTACAAGCTCAAGGATCATGATAGCGACATAGACGACGATCATTATCCATTTCTGGCAAAGGGTTCGTTTTAAAATGCATCATTAAGAATAATTTCTAACCATTCCGTTTGATAGGGCTGCCCGTTATGCATGTGGTTCCCCACACTTATCCGGAAGTATGGCTGCAGGAAGCGGATAATCTGACGAATTTACATTGGCCGACAGTTCGTAATATGAATGCAATTATTACGCGATTTGTTTATGAATATTTTAAGCATTACAATAACGGATCAACAAGTCTCGAGTAATAATGTTTTAAATAAAGCAATAATGGCGCCAACATTTTGCAATATCGATACATTATGATTTGAAGTTATCGTCAGTAATATTGAAATCGTCTCTCAGATTTCGATTATATTCGATAACAGTGGAATACAACGCTTAGCTATGCAGCTGCTACAATCTGTGTTAGCCGCATTCCCGCGCATTTCATGCTGGATTAGCTAGATTTGCATTTATGCTACAACCACCATAGATTTTTCGACTGTTTGGGTTTTTCACTCGTCCAAAAACCATCGTTGCAGACAGTCGCAGCGTCGAAGCCAAGTTGCCGTTAACTTAAATACCATTGTGAGTACACGCACGCATCTACATTGCTTTGGCGGCAATACATAACCTTACATACAGTTTCACCACTAACATGTTTATTCATACACATACTTATACTTATTTATATACGTGCTGTTTTTCTAGTTTTGTAAAATAAAATTGTAGAATTTAAAAGACATCGGGAGACCAAGATGCCACGCCGCAAAGCACTCACAAACAACAACAATGCCGAAGAGGAAAAGTCGATGCAGCCCACAAAGGCAAAAAGAGCGCGAATTGCCTTCCATCTGGATTTGCCGGAGCGTCGTCAAATAGTTGGCAACGTTTTGGTCTGCGGCACTGGCGACACCGGCCAGCTGGGCCTCGGCGAGGACGTCTTGGAGCGCAAGCGTCCCGCGCTGGTCGAGAACATACCAAATCCCGTAGATATTTGTGCCGGCGGCATGCACTGTTTGGCGCTGACAAAGATCGGCGATATCTACTCGTTTGGCTGCAACGACGAGGGTGCGCTGGGCCGCGACACCAGCGAGGAGGGCAGCGAATCGATGCCGGCAATTATCGATTTGCCCGGCAAGGCGATCTCCATTTCGGCCGGCGACTCGCACTCGGCCTGCTTGCTAGAGGATGGCCGCGTCTACGCCTGGGGCTCGTTCCGCGACTCGCACGGCAACATGGGACTTACCATTGATGGTAACAAGCGCACACCCATCAATCTGCTCGAGGGCATGGTCTGCTGCAGCATTGCCTCGGGCGCCGACCATTTGGTGATTCTAACCACGTCGGGCAAAGTGTTCACCGTGGGCTGTGCCGAGCAAGGCCAGCTGGGACGCATCGCTGAGCGTTCGGTTGGTGGCGAGGGTGAGTATTCGATGAGTGTCCCCCACTTGGAGATTATTCAACTTCAAATTCTGTTCTGCAGGCCGACGCGGCAAGCGCGACTTATTGCGCCCGGATCAGCTGATCATAAAGCGCGCCAAGCCTTTTGAGGCTATTTGGGCCACCAACTACTGTACATTCTTGCGCGAATCGCAGACAGAGGTCATCTGGGCCGTGGGCCTGAACAACTACAAACAGCTCGCACACGCGAAGGAAGCCGAACGCGTTCTAATTCCCATTAAAACCGATTTGAAGGATGTCAAGCAGATCGCTGGGGGCCAGCATCATACGCTGGTACTGGACAATGCCATGCGCTGCTTTGCGATTGGTCGTCCCGACTACGGACGCCTGGGAGTGGGCGATGTCAAGGATGTTGTGTCGGAGCTAACACCGATCAAGGAGCTCAGCGGCAAGACCACATTTGTCGGTTGCGGCGAGGCCTGCTCCTATGCCATAACCAGCGATGGCAAACTGTATTCCTGGGGCATGGGCTCCAACAATCAGCTGGGCGTCGGTGATGGCGAGGATGAGTTGGAGCCGGCTCTGGTCAGCAGCAAGAACACACAAAACAAACGCATGCTGATGGCGTCCGGCGGCGGACAGCACAGCGTGTTTCTGGTCGAGTCCGATGTGAAGGAGAAGCAGAAGGAGAATGTCCCAGCAGCCGGCAAGAAGACAAAGGCGGCTGCTGCAGCTGCTGCTACAACTGCTGCCCCCGTCGAAGCGGTGAAGGAGCTGACAATGAACGATGATAATGCAGGGGAAGCTGCCCCCACAGACGTGGACAACACACCGATAACGGCCGATGGGAGCAAGCCCGTAAAAAAGACGGCAATCAAACGTGGACGGAAGAAGAACTAACGGAAACGTTGTTGGACGTTTTAATTGTTTTTTTTTTTTAGCCGCATCAATTTGCGCAGATTTACTTACTAAGCCAACTGAATAAAGTGTTTATTTAATTGATTTTGTTAGAAAGCTATATATATAGATAACTGTAGTGAATTTGTATGTATTCGCTTAAAATAGCATTAAAAGCTATTGCAAGTGGAAAGTGAAATAAAACGAACTAAAACATTTATTTACAAACTAATCAACTTTTTATTAATAATATTAATTGTTTATAATTTACACACATATCATACATGAAGTTACTACAAATCCATTTTGATTGAAACGGCTACGAAAGATGCAGATTGCTTTCTGTGAATCACATAAATGCAAACGAGAGGGCTGTCCATTAGTCAATTTGAAAATACAATACAAATTTATGTGCTCATCTATAGTAATTTTGCATAAATATATACAAGTATATATGCCAACAAGTATATATGTATATATACATATATATAAATATGTATATATATTTATATTCGCCGACTACATGGAATATGATTCTGCTGGGTGATTGTCGAGCGCTGCTGTTGCTGCTGCCGCAGAGTTGATGCTGGTGGCGGCGACCAGTGACAGGTCGGTTGTCATTGATTGGGGGCGAGCATCCCCATCATTGTTGCTGTCATAGTTGCCACCCAGATAAAAGCTTAGAAATAGAATGCAGCACAGCAGCGAGAGCGAGAGGAGCACGCGCGCTATTTTCCTTGCGAATGCAATAAGACCAAGCAAATGGCCGCCGTTGGCGACGCCGCCCATCTGATCGCCAATGCGTTGGCCACTACGCAGGGACAACTGAAGGTGAGCCAGGAGAAGCGCCTCTAAGCAATTGATATCGTCTTCAGTATACTCCAGACCTAGGCTCAAATCACAAACGCAGTTCTCTTTGTGCACTTCGTAGTCGTTTTTGTTGTTCTTATCATTGTTATTGTTATTGTTGTTGTTTTTGTTGTTGTTATTATTATTGTTGTTGTTGTTGTTGTTGTTGTTGTTGGTATTATCATGATTGTTGCTGGGTTGGTTTTCGTCGCTGGCAGCGGCTTCATTTTGCATGGTCAGATTGCATTGGGACAGTAAATATTATTTGCGCTTGGGGCACGAATATGCCGTCGTTTTCTGGCAACTGCCTCCGCCTCCAGCGTGATGCAACTGCTCGTACATTAGAAACCCGAAACCAAGAAATAGCAGTAACAATAGAGCTAGTGTGGCGTATTGTAAATTTTTGGTAAAGTTCAGCTGAGCCTCCATTTTTTTGGCCTGCTCCTGGAACTGTTCATTTCCCACATCCTGGCGAGTACATTTCAAAAATTGATTATAGGACAACCAATGCACAGAATATATACGTGTGTTGGCAACTTACGCGACTGCTTGCTTGACTGTTGGCTTTGGCGCACTCCGTCTTCTCGTCGAGACGGCAGACAAGACGATAATTCTCCACTTCTGGGTCATTGGATGCCTTTTCGCGCCACAGGTCCGAAACTTCCTGTGCGTTGCAATCGCCGTTCGGCGAGAAAATAGCCATCACAAGGAATTTATCTTTGGCATCATTGCTCAGGGTGTGATCCGGCTTTAGCCAAATGCTCACTTCGGCGGTTTCATTGGGAGCAATAACGCCGCAGCGTGGACGCACACGGAACTTTTCCGGCGATGTGGTTTGGATCTGCGACACGATATATTATTAGACCAGATGTTAGATAATAAGTGAATCAACTTTTGACTTTACCTTATAGGCAACCGGTTGGTTGGCCACGTTCTTAAGGGTTAATTTCGCTTCCCCATTTTGTGGGCAAATGTTGACAAATTCTTTGGGTTCTAATTGCAACATTACTATGCAGCAGGAACAATAAATATATATAGATATATGTAGATGGGAAATAAAGAGTACGTTTTGATAATCAAACTATAAAATTTTTGTAAATTTTTGTTCAAATGAAATAATATATTCTCAATGAGTTTTAGTGATATGTGACTGACTGCAAAGTCAATGATGTATATGATTGGCAACTAAAAGGACGGCGAAATCGCCTTCTAACTTACGCAGCCTGTCCGAGGGCGTGTGCAGCTCCCCAACGGTCGAGTCGTGCGGCGCCATCAGAACTCTCTTGGAGAAGTGTACCTGGCAACGATGCAAGAGACACAAAGGCAATGGATTGTATTATATTTGAAATTGAGCTCGGCACCCTGCCCATCGACTCAAGACTATCAATCGATTCATGCTGAGCTCGGCCATTTTTCGCAAGTGCCATTCTCGCACTCTTGGCAACACTCGAGCGCACAGTTGGAGGCCGTTTTGCGAATTGTTTCGATTTACTTTGGAAAAAAAAATTAACACACGCCCGCACCACACGCCGCATATGCGGCATTATAATAATATTATTGCAATTTGCATTTCTCTATAAAAACAATATGTTTTTCTGTTTTCTGTATAAACAATTAATACCTTAGTTACAAAGACCGACACTTTGATACAGCGTATAATAGACCTCAGATATTATTATGATTAAAGCTGCCAACTTTAATGCTACTCAGTGGATTCTACAGCAAACTGAGCCGCATTTCATGGTAAAGCGCTGTTAACTGCAGAACGAATGTTATTCGCCTGGTAGCTCGTGTTGTCTAATCAAAAGCTGCAATATATTTTATCCAATTAGCACAAATATTTTTTAGCTGCAACTAATACCTTATTAGCTTTAAGGACATATAATCTCTGCTTGGAAAAGCTATTGACTTTAACATAGCACTCACGTACATTTTGCTAGCATTTTATGTTATCAGCATACTGGCCCTTAAGCGATAACATTCACTGTTAAAGCAGCATCGTGACGTAGCAGCGAGCTATGGTCTGCGTACAGCATCTGCTCAGTACGTAAAATCAAAACGGTTTAAAAAACAAAACAAAAACAAAGTTTGATTGAATTTGATTGAAAGACAGCTTTGCAAACATAGAACCAGAAGTGCGGTCAATAGCTATGCAAGGTTAAAATTAAGTCGGTTCGTCTTGAATATCAATAAGAGTTCGTTTTCGCTTTGTACACTATTTTCGTTGTCATTGTTATGCTTTGCTTAGCACACCCATGATCACCAATACACGCACACAAACACACACAGATACGCACACGCACACACCACCTACCCTGGGCATGTTTGCTGAAGACCGAATATATCAACTGTTTCCGTCTTCTGATTTCTTTTACTTTCTTTTCAATTTTGCGCAAATTTGTTTTGCAGCTGCCTTTTATTTTTTTTTTTTTTGGGTGTTTTGTTCAACCACGCCGAATGCCGAAACAGAAATATTAAAAACAGATATTTAGCGTATGCATTGATATTTTCGACAGCTGATGACGTCTTGTCGACGTTCCGCTACAAACGTGGAAACACAACTAAAAGCGCCGCAAAAGCAACAACACAAAAACTCAAAAAGACAAAACAGCAAAAGCTCGCTGCCAAACACAAAAGCTCTCGCACTGCGATCGGCCTCTTCTTCGAGCAGCTTGCATTGCATATGCAATTCACGTTAATTGATTATCATGCATAGAATGCGGGCGAGAACACACAGAAAGTGAATACAGAGATGATGGGAGAGTGAATGAGAGTAAATCATTTGAATTTGTTGCCGTTAAAGCCGCCCACGCCGCGTAATGCTCCCCCGCTGGGAATTATTTATAATGTATGTCATGAGTGTTCTATTTTTTTGTGTGTTTTGTTTGTTGTTGTTGTATATTCTTGTTACAGGTCAACGGCTTGGAACGCTTCACTGACCCTCCCGAACTAGAGAGCGACAACGAAAGCGAAAGTTTCGCAATGTGTCAAACAAATGACTATAAATAGCAATAACGGTGTTTGCCAATGGCCGCCGGGCCGGACACTGGACGTGCCGGACCGATGGCTTTATTATTTACGGGCCGGACACGCAACTGGCAGCACACACCCAAAATCAATACGCGCTGTTAATGTAAATCAATTAAAGGAGAAGCAAAAGTAGCTCGCGTGCCCAGTTGGCCAGGAAAAGCAATTAATAGACGGACTTCCGGCGGGCGCCGGGCCAAGGAACTGCTCAAACGAAACACGCCCAGATAGACACATACGTATTTAGCCGCTGGCTTACCTTCTTATCCAAGCCCATGTCCTGATGCGGCTGGTCGTCGTCACCGGCGTTGGCCGCCTTCGGCTTGGGCGGCGCTCGTTTTGGCTCCGGCACGAATTGGAACTCGTAGTTGTCGCTGCCACCCCAGCTGGCCAGACAGTTGTCCTTGGGCACATACTGGGTGACGTCCTTTTTGGTTATCATTTTCAATATCTCGACCGCCTTGGGCGGCAGCAGAGCTTTGATGACCTTAAACGCGGCTGCAAGCAGGTGCACATCGTCAGTGTCAAAGGGCATAGAGCAAAGGGCAGTGCTTACCATTCAGCACCCACGACAGCTCGTATATCAGTATATAGTTGAGCGCGTTCGGATAGTAGAGCTTAAACGTTTCCACGATGCGCTTCACGAAGTCCAGATCCATTGTCGCCAGCCCCGTGCCGGCCATGTCGAAGAAGATGCTCAACTGGGTCAAGTGGTTCGCGCGCTGCTCGCGCTCGATCCAATAGACGACGATGCGTATGAGCTCATCGAGGTCCTTGGTCTTGCTGTGCAGTCGCACGCGGAATATGAGCAGCGGCTTCCCATCCACATCCTGGCTGTGCACAAAGACGGAACCCTCGGTCAGATACTGCTGGTTCAGTTTCTCCTCGGTCAGATCGTTGGCGCCGTACGACTGCCGCCAAACGCACGTTTCCCACAGCTTGCTGAAGGACGTCTCCATGTCCAGATCGTGCATTTCCAGAAAACGCTGCAGCCAAACATGATCGTTGCGTATTCGATCAAGGTCGATCGGATGGAAGGGTTCTGTTAGCAATATAAAATCATGGAAATCAGTATAATAACTATTGTTAGTTAGGATATAGTAAATAACCATCAACCTAACTTCGCCTTAGATAAACACTATTTCATTTTATTATGTTTCAATTATAACATTTTTAACTGCTAAACATGATTACATTTTTATCAATTATCGCAAGTGTTTTGGGAATACACATCTAAACGCGTTGATTAGGTTGACAAACATACAAATTAAGAATTAAGAATGAAGTAAACAAGAGTTCGCTAGCTGAAAGAGCCCGACGGGGAGATACCCTGTAGCCTTCTTCTTTGAAGATTCTTGAAGAGCTTCCAAGTTTGTTGCAGATTTTTAATGAGATTTTCGGAATTTAAATATAGTACTCAAATATGTTGTTGTTGTATGTTGTAGCTGTTGAATCTTTATCTAAGAATCTACGATATATGTTAAAGAAACATTGTTTACAAATCGGTATCTATCCATATTTATCGACTTTTGCCAATGCCTGTCACATACATCCAATCCGAATCCAATACACCCTTGTTTACCCAATTTTAATGGGCATAAGGTATACAAATTATGAAATTTGTTTAATTTGAACTTCGGAACTCAAGTTACAAGATCAATAGCAAAAATTGACTTAAGCACTCTTTCTATAGATATGCTTACCAAGATCACCTGACGGTTGTAACTCAAAAAAATCTCATATATACACACAATCACCCCCGACATTTTAGTTCGTAAAAAGGCAATCGATTAGTATGCAATAATTTTATACGATTGCGAATAGTTCTCCAGTTCGTGACACACGCACTCGAAATACGACTCATGTGAGAGTCATTTTCAAATGCTGTAAATATGTAAATATGTGTATGCAATAATGTATGCATGCACATACAGATATGTACATAACACTTGTTAGCCAAGCGACTTGAGGTGCCCCTAGAGGCCAACCTGGCAGCTGGTCTCACCTGCGGGCGGCGAGGCAGCGTATTTGGTATTGAATATTTGGCGCAGTTGCTCAATCTCCGAGCTGCTGGGATTCTTGACCTTTACGCCCATTGTTAGCACTCGATGCCGTCGAGAATTGGGCGCAGACTAAATAAACATTGAACCAATTGTCGCAGAGCAACAGTCAAGTTTCGAATTTGGCCGCTTATCGCCGCTCGCCCAATCGATAATCCACTTTCTCAGGCCACGAAGCGTGCACGATAAAGCGATAAGATTCGGGCTTCCACTGATTCCAGCGATTCCAGCAATTCCAGGCGACCAAGCGACAATGTACGAGTGCAAGTGCTTAACACGAGCAGCGGCAACTAACTAACTAACGGTGCTTGCGCCGCCGTCAGCGATCGGCGATCGTCGTTGACAGTCGATCGGCGTACGCGGCGATGTGGAGCACCAATACACCCAATGGGAGGACGCCTTCAAAAGGGCAGCCGTCGCAACTTGCAATAGAACGTGATCGATTGCCCGACGCCGGCTGCATGCAAATGCGTTCGCTCTGAGCGAAAGCTTCGCCCGAAAGCTCGCGCTCGAGCTTTGCCGTCTGTTCGCTAAGTTTGTGTCGGCTTGCAAAGCGCCCAATTTCCAATTTACTCAGTTAATAAATATTGTATTATTTACATTCGGCTGTACATGTGGCGAAATTTGGTGTAAACTAGTTTGGCGTGAATTTATACGAGTAGTCGTCGTTGCCGCCCCAGGTCTTCAGGCAGTTGTCCTTGCTCACGTACTCGCAGATATCCTTCTTGGTCGTCACGCGCAGTATCTCCAAGGCCTCGGCGGGCATAAAGGTCTTGACGATTTTAAATGCCGCTAAAAAAAAAAGAAAAACAAAATGGGAATAGTTTAATTGGCTACAAAGAATTAAGCTTAATTAACTTGAATTACCATTTAGCAGGAAGGGCAGCTCGTGCACCAGAATATAGTTGGGCGCATTCGGATATTTGGTCTCGAACAGCTGGATAATCCGCTTTATAAAGTCCACGTCCAAGTTGCTCAGCCCCGAGCCGGTCATGTCCATGAAGAGCGTTATTTTCTGCAGATAATTCTCGCGCTGCGTGCGCTCCACCCAGTAGACGACCAGGCGGAGGAGATCGTCTTGGTTCTTGCTCTTCGAGTGCTTCGCGATGTTCACAATGAGCAGGGGCTTGCCCTCCTTGTCCTGGTTGTGCACATAGATCTCGCCGTCGTGCAGATACTCCTGATTGACGTTCGTCTCATTGATGTCGTTGGTACCGAAACTCTGGCGCCATTCGCAGTTCTCCCACAGCCGTGTGATTGTCTTCTCCACGTCCAGTTTGTAGGCCTCCAGGAGCTGCGAGATCCAGATATCGTTATCGTTGATCCGCGCCAAATCGTTCGGATGGAAGGCAACTGGAACGAATGACGTCAGCAGGTGATATTATTAATCTAGTTGAGGGCTTTTTTTTTTTAGCTCGGCTCACCTGCCGGCGGATCCGACTCGAGTCTCGCCAGAAAACGGGTCTTCACCTCATTTATCTGCTCTGCGCTGGGCTCTGCTCCTTTCGGCATCTTGACTAGCTTCTCTGTGCAACCGGAATGCCCGATGGGACTTGCTATACGTTGAATTTATATCAAATACTCGAGGTTATTATCGCGCTGCCACCGCGCTCGATCACTGATAAGTTATAAAAAAGTATATATATATATATGTATATAAAAAAAAAAAAATAGCCTCTGAGGGGGGTGTCACATGTGGGGTCGTTGTTCGTCGCTGCGGAGAACTTTGGATGACTTGTCAGTGCCCAGGCCAATCAAGAACTAACAGCTGCCAGCGAAAACCAAAACTGTGGCTTTTTGTGTGACGTTTCAATTGCTCGTTGCGCTCTCCGACAATTGCGCGCTCCGGTTCGGGCCGATCTTGGATGCCAGCGACACGATGCGGGTGGCAGACCCGGACTGTTCTTTAATCAATCTAAAACAACAAGCACATTACCCGGGCCCGCAAGTGGCACAGGAAGCGGCGCGCTGAGGCGGGTGGAGCCGACAGTTGCGATAAGCGGAGCGAGCGAGCAGTCCGACCAACTAGACCCGATTTTTGTGTGATTCTACAATGAAGTTGGCTTTATTATTTGGGTTTGGCTTGGGTTATTAGTGGTGCATGTGGTTGCCGTTTGGCCACGTGTAGAAAGTTTCTTTTATGTTCTTCAACTTACGTGTGTTCCAGGAAAAGTTCTACGACGTTAAACAATTTCGACTACTATGTTATAAAATTTAAAAAAATAATTGATATGACCGTATAAAGATACATTTTTATATTTATATTTATTTTATATTTAATTTTTACTTATCATCTCTACCTTAACAAAAACGAATCTCCAAAAGCACTTGTTTTTGACTTATTCTAACTTTAGATATATTTTTTGTATTTTATGCCCCTTAATTGTTTTCCGTGTAATATTTACATCTTCACATCTGTCAGTTAATTACTGTGCAATCTGCAAATTTATTGTTTCTATACCCTGCACTCATTTAAAATGGTAGGGTATAAAGGTTTTTGCATCTCAGATACTATTGTATCTTAATGTCTGTAAATGATCAAGCAAATATTGTGTTCTTAAATTTGAATGCAGAATGAATCCAGATGACAAACCATGAATTAAAAGTCATTCCTGATCATTTAAAATTTGCCTTTTTGGAACCAAAAAGTGTGCACACTTTATCTAGGTTTTAAGCCATGTCAAAACAAGTCAATTCTTACCTAAATCGCTTCAGTTTTGACCAAGTTAAGGTGGTTTCAAATTTGAACCCAGTGCGCAGCTTTGAAGTGCATTTTACGGCAATTTACAGCTGGGTATCCCACAGTCGGGCATTCTTCAATAGAGCACTTTTTTGTGTTATTATTAGTTATTAACGGTCTGGCGTCTGGCAACAATATATTGTTTATTTTTATTTTAATTTTGTTCCACCTTTCTAAGAAACCCTATTTTAAGTTAATCTACGTCATAAAATTTTAAAAATTAAATAAGAAATTCCACTTTCTAACAATTTAGTCTGTGCGCTGATAAAAAAAAAAGAGTCAAACGAATATATGAATCAAAAACACATAAAAAGAAAATTGTTTCTATTTGCCTTTAACACGTTCTAAGATATCCCCAATTTGAATTATTACCAATTTCGTATATTTTGGCAACTTATCTATTGGCGCTTTCGTTTGCTTTTGTTGACATTGGTCGGCAGTTTAGTGATGCGGTAGATGACAGCAGAGGACAATAACAATGAAACGGCAGCATTTACATATTGAAAGCTCCTGCTCAGCTGCCCCGCCAGCACCCGCGGCCCCCCGATGTCCATTAACCGCCGCCTGGCGTGGCATTCAGGCCATCATCAGAAACTTTCGCTTGGCGTTGGCCCAGTTGTGTTGTTTACGTGAAAACGTGCGCGTGGAACGCCTCCGTCCGCCCCATTGTCCGTTTGGTCCAATGCGGATGCAGTGCAGCAGGAGCAGTGAGCTAAGCTGTCAAACATGAAGTTCGCCGAGCATTTGACGGCGCATATAACGCCAGAGTGGCGCAAGCAGTATATTAACTATGAGGTAAAAGACTCCCAAGGCGAGTGCGAAAAGCGGAGAAGAAAAATATGTATCCCATAGATGTAGAGAACGCGTGTGCTTTTCCTAGCTGTCAGTTCGTCGGTGACGTCATGTGAAAAACGGCTGGCCAGCTGTCAAAAGTCAGCGAAAGCTTTTGGCGTGTGGCGCATTTGGCGCATGCGCTTTGCCCGCCCAGTTAACGGCCGTTTTGTTGTGCTCGCCTCAAACGTAAACATTGCGAAAAGCGCGTACGCAGTACAGTGCATGAAAAAAGTAAAACCACCCACAATTGAACTTGGCTAAGACCGCGGGCAGCGAGCTGTGGATTCGATAACTTGCTCGATAATGATGTAGTGGCAAATTAAAATCTTTTAATTTGATATTTTTAAATATTTTTTCACTTGTAGCCATCTTTTATTTTCGACAGGAAAAGAGGGCTAAAAAAATTTAGCTCATTATTGAACAAAACCAGCGAATTTGTGATTCGATAACTCGATAACATAGATATCGATACGGCTGAGTTAATGAAAACACAACTGTGGCGGCAAAATAAAATCTGTTTTTAATTAGATAAATGGGAAATATTTTGGCGTTTTTTTTTTAATTGTAGCCTAATGTTGTGGTGTCTTGTTTTCGACAGGAAATGAAGGCTATGCTGTATTCAGCCATCGAGCAATCTCCATCCGCTGAGCTGGTGGATCGCGAGATGCTGACACGCTACTTTGCCAAGTTCGATGAGGAGTTCTTTCACTATTGCGACAAGGAGCTGGCCAAGATCAACACCTTCTACTCGGAGAAGATGGCGGAGGCAACGCGCAAATACGGCAGCCTGCGCAGCGAGCTGACAGAGGCGCTGGAGATGGGCCACGTGAAGAAGCAGCCCGCCTGGAAGCGGCGGACGCCGCTGGGCAAGAAGAACGTGCCCGCGCGCAAGATA
The DNA here is from genome assembly GCA_035047465.1 of Drosophila sordidula. NCBI lineage: Eukaryota > Metazoa > Arthropoda > Insecta > Diptera > Drosophilidae > Drosophila > Drosophila sordidula. The sequence goes on along the minus strand of JAWNPQ010000185.1, from coordinate 9,039,028 downwards.
CAGGATCTCAAGTTGGCATTTAGCGAGTTCTATTTGGGTTTGATACTGCTCCAGAACTATCAGAATCTCAATTTTACGGGCTTTCGCAAGATTCTCAAGAAGCACGATAAGCTGCTCAGCGTTGACTTTGGAGCACGCTGGCGCACGGATCACGTGGAGGCGGCACACTTCTATACAAACAAGGACATCGACAGACTTATACAGGAAACGGAACAGGCGGTCACCCAGGACATTGAGGGCGGCGATAGACAACGTTTGTGCTCCGTTAGATAATTGTATTTCCATTTCAATATATGGATTTCGTTTTGGTTTTCGCAGGTGCCATGAAACGTCTGAGAGTTCCGCCGCTCGGCGAGCAGCAGAGTCCCTGGACCACATTCAAGGTGGGCCTCTTTTCAGGCGCCTTTGTCGTGCTCTTCCTCACCGTCATCATATCCGCCATGTTCTATGGCTTTGGCGAGAATTGGCGCGTCGGCCTGCGCATGTTCCGAGCGCCGTTTCTGATCACCGAATGCCTCTTCTTGTGGGGCGTCAATGTCTACGGCTGGCGGTCGTCCGGTGTCAATCATGTGCTCATCTTCGAACTGGATCCCCGCAATCATCTCTCCGAGCAGAATATCATGGAAATTGCCTCCGTTTTCGGCGTGATTTGGGCCTGTTGTGTGCTCTGCTATATTTTCTGCGAACCTTTGGGCATTCCACAGTATGCAGCTCCGCTGTTCCTCTATACCCTGATGGTGGCCTTTCTGCTGAACCCCACTAGGACATTTCATCACGAGGCCCGCTATTGGGCGCTGCGCGTCCTCAGTCGCGTCATCATGGCGCCCTTTTGCTTTGTCAACTTTGCCGATTTCTGGCTAGCCGATCAGCTCAATAGCATGGTGCCAGCATTTCTGGATATACCCTTTTTGATGTGCTTCTTTGGCCGCAATCCCACTTGGCACAAGGCGGGGGAGGGTGAGTAACCGCAGCTCGAGGGGGCTCTAAATGAAGTTCAGCTTTGTAGTTTATTTTCCTCAAATTTAGCTAAATTTGTAAGCTAACAAATTATGTTCATTTATACATTTTGCACAAAATGCATATTTTAATTTTAATTGTAGCAAAATGACGGTTAAACTTAATTTTGTTGACTAACTTTAACGCTCTATTTACCAGGTACTTTTCTGAAGTTAACTTAAAAGTTGATGTACGAAAATTGCCCTGAAAATCCGTTCTTCATTTATAAACTACTAAAAAGTTGAAGTCAACTTCAGTAAATTTATGCAGTTCAGTCATTCGTGAGTTCAGGGAAAATATGCTTTAAATTCAACTTCATTCTTCAATTTCATTAATATTTAATTTGAAGTTCAACTTATACAATTATGTTAATTTATGCTGAACGTTCATAGAGAACATAAATTTGTACATATATATATATATATTATTTTATTTTTCAGTAATTTTAGGGAAAATCAGTTTTTAGGTTGGTTTAAAAACTTTATTTATGTGCGGCATAATTAAAGCTCAGCTTTCATAATATAAATGCTGGCAATTAATGCCTAATATTTCATAAAAACTTAATTAGTTTCTTTTTTTTTTTAAATTTAAGTTCACAATTGTTAATATTTAATATATTAAGTTAATCTACGCATGCATTAATTAAGTGGTGTTCAGTTTTTTTTTGTTTCTACCTAATTAATGTGTCGTTTTTTATATCCCTTTTAGCTGGGAATCACTGCGTACAGTATGTATCCATCCTGCATCCCATTGTGGCCATTTTGCCCGCCTATTTCCGCTTCGCCCAGTGCATACGACGCTATCGGGACACGAAGGAGGCATTTCCTCATCTGGTGAACGCGGCCAAATATGCGACCTCTTTCTTTGTGGTTATCTTTGCGCATAAATTCCATACCACCACGGGTAAGTGAAGTGGCAGACACGTGTGCGCCGGTTTTGGACACGACACACTTGGGACCACATATGTATATATGTATACACTTGCGTACATATGTTACACAGCCGGGTGCTCATTACGTCCTGTTCTGTTTATGTTGCGCTGCCAATTAGCGTTGTTTTCATGGGCTAACCGAAAATTCATGTTAATTTTATTGGGCATTAAAGCACGCAAATCTTACCTTTCAATTGACAGATACCTATCCGCTGTCGAAGGAAAATCCTTGGTTCTACTGCTGGATAACGGCTGCTCTATTCTCCTCCTGCTACGCCTATACGTGGGACATCAAAATGGACTGGGGCCTGTTCGATGCGAAGGCGGGCGACAATCGATTTTTGCGCGAAGAAATCGTTTATTCATCGACGGTGAGTTGGTCTCCGATTCGGACTTGTGTGTGGGCTAATGGCAGCCATAAATATTTGGCCAAGCGAGCGGCACGTAAAACAATCATTCAACGCATCCATTACACAAGCCCCGCCCCGCCCCGCCCCGCCCTGGTCCACTCTTCTCATACCGTCCTCTCTGTTCTCTTGTTTCTTTCAGTGGTTCTATTACTTTGGCATAATTGAGGATTTAATATTGCGTTTCAGCTGGACGCTTTCGATGAGTCTCATCCAGGCGGGCTACATTGAGGGTGATGTTATGATGACCATTCTCAGTCCGCTTGAGGTATTCAGGCGCTTCATCTGGAACTATTTTCGACTGGAGAACGAGCATCTCAACAACGTGGGCAAGTTTCGAGCGGTGCGCGATATATCAGTGGCCCCCATGGATTGCTCAGATCAGGTAGAACCCCTAACCATATATATATATATATATTGCACACTCAACACACACATATATATATATGTATATGTCTGTGTATCAATAACAGACCACAATATTGCGCATGATGGATGACGTGGATGGCGTGCTAAATCGCAGGCGTGGCAAGGCCGCTGGCGGCACTGGAGGCAAATTTGGCAACAAGAAGAGCAAACACGAACAGCAGCGTTTACTCCTTCAAGGCGAGTCCGTTGAGGATCTGTGCGCATAGCGCTTATATCCCATAGTTTACCATCTCGATGTGTGCAAATATTAAGTATACGTAAATATAAAACGGCAACAACAACAACAACCAGTAAACAAGCCAGTTGGTTCTGGTGGGTAAACGGTGTGGGCCACATTCAATTGAATGGCCAACACGGTGGCCAGAAAACGTTGTGAATCAGCTACACCGATGAGCAGGACGTGCCAATGAGTTTATCGTGTGGCACATTCAGCGCCCCAGCTGCACGTTTCATGTGACAACATTTTTGTGTACATTTTACAGAACGTGGTTTCAGTTTTCTATTTCAGCACAACGACAATGGCTGTTACAATACGTTCATAAAACTGCAATCAGCAACAGTCGAGAGTAGGCGACCTGAAAATACCATTTGCACGTCGATCCTAAATCTATTAAACATTTGATTACAGTTTGCTTGAACATATTTTAATCAAATTTTTTGCATACACATTTTTTGCAGTACACTCGGAGAAAAAGGACGCTCTAAAGTCGAATACTAGTGGGCTAGAATTCGTACCGTTTTCCTCTTATCATTTCATTATTAATTATTCTTTACCTTATAATCGCTATTTAAAGAAAATTCTCAAACAGAATTATTTTACTAGACTAGAATACAACGTTTCTTCGATTAAGTACTTTATTAGACTCTTATATATTTGTTTTCAAGTGAAGAAATTTCACCTTGGTTAGATTCTGCGAATGCTTCTCTGAGTGTACATAAATAAAATGTTGCCCGTACCCAAGTGAATCAAATAAATAAATTGAATTAAGGAATTCGGCAAGGTAATATAAAAAAATGCAATTACATTTATAAATATTTCGATGCAAATAACTGTATTTTTTATTATTTATATTATTTATTGACAAAGAGAGAGGCAAATCCCCTTTTCTCAACACAACCCGCATACACAAGGGAAATTTTCAATATAAATTCGGTCTTATCGCGTCGAATCGACGCATACCCTACACTAGTACAGGATATTAAACCCGAAACAAAGATTTGCTTGTTTAAATGTTTTTTTGGGTTTGTGAACTTTGAATACATGATTCTAATTACCTTCTGCGAACAATTCGCAGTGCTACTGTACAAATTTGTTGTGGATTTGATTTTTATCAGCATTGAAACAGAAATCTTTATTGGCCCTTGCAGCTGATTCCCCGTTTGACAAGGTTATCTATGCAAAGTCCAGTGCAGTGCTATAGATAAGCTTCGGGCCCCCTCTATTTTTAGCACTAATTTTGTATTTACGGTTATATTCTGCGAAGTTTGTTGTACATATGCCATTGCTTGGCTCATTTGAATAGAGACATTAAATATTCTGTCTGAATCGCCTGAGTTCGCGGGAAGTTAAACAACAAAAGAAGAATTTGAGTGCTGACTAGCTAAATCCAGGTACCTACAACTTCTGTGTTATCCTCTTATACAAGAGAACATTTTGTATAGAATGTGGACCGAGTGCACAAAGCTACTTTGGGAATTGCGCTTACAGCCTTTGCAACTTGCCCGGCCCGAATTTCCGGTGATTTCTTTAAGCCTGGTCGCAGCTGCTTTCATTTGATGTTGATTGATGGATTTTCGTCTCCGCTTATTTTTGTTTCTGTGTCATTACGTTTCGCTAAGCTGCGCCACAAATAATATTTAGTAAATTGCCATTTAATCAGCTAAATAAAACAAATGACAAATGCTGTTCGTATTTATGAATGATTTGCACCTATTTGAACTCAATTAAAGGTTAATTTATGGTTTATTACAGGTCGCACATTATTGATGGCAATCAAAGTGTAAATGATAAGGATTATTGATTCCCCCTTCATTACGTAGTAAAGCTTAAATTAAATTAAGCTGGAATGTCTCTCAGTCGAATTGTTTCATTTTAAGTTGGTTAATTGCTAAAAAATAAGTTTTGCGCAATTTATTGCATACCAGTTTCGACAGTTTTTAAAAGTTTGCAAACTTATACTGGAAACTATGCCAAAGTCAGCAGCAAGTTTATATATATATATATATTGTTTAAGTTTATCTGACAGTATTAAAGTGTGGTCGCACAACAAGGCGTATGATTGATTTGTGAGTGATTTATGGTCAATTTAATGGCTGCCACAATTCGTAAAAGCGAGCACATTACAGTTATAAAATATGCGATATAAACATTTTAAATGCCATATAAAATTGACATTAAATTGTACCCAAAGGATATCCTGGCACAAATGAAAGCCACAAATATCCCCACAAACGGCTTTAAGTTTTTTATTTTCATGCCAAAGGGCTTAACACAAGTATATGGCTTTATTCTTGGTATAATTCTAGCCTTTATACCAATCATATCCCGCACTTGTGAGGCTTTGAGCATAGGATTACCTTTTTCAGAGAAAAATCAAAAAGTGAATATATGATTACAAATTTGAATACGTAGATTTTACACTGGGTTTTTGCACTCTTCGCTTTAAAGTTTGCTTTAATTGTGCCATTGAAAAAACTTTTTAGAAACGTATAAGTTTTCATTTTAATAAAAAATATACGTTTCTCGACGCCAGATGAATAACTCTGTCAGACTTTAAAGCGTTATTAGCTTGCAACCGGCATGATGGCGGGTGTATCCGACTGCGCAATACTCTTAAATTTAAATCTAAAGACAGTTATCTATCTTTTCACATTTGTAAACCATGATCCTTAAAGGAGATTAAATTAGTTGGATCTACCTAGTAAAACAAATTATGGTTTATTTAAATGTTCGACTTATCCACTTTAAATACGACATGCCTAAGAAATTCCGACTCTTTATCTGACGCAGGTTTCGATGAAGTCTCCAAATTGTATCAAGTCCTTTCTATGGTTTCACACAGGAAGTACCAATATACAATTTATTCAATTTGTAAACAGAGCATAGCAGCTAAGTTGAATTTAATTATTTTTGTTTGTCGCAGCAAAAAATGAATACTGTGAACAATTGGCCGGGTAACGAAATGAACCCGAAGCCAGACGTTGTTTTCCTTTTCATTTGCAGTTTTTCCTCTCCTTTTTTAACACGTTCACAAAGTGAAAAGAGCATATTGGGTTTGTGCGCTGTCGGTCTGGTCCGTATTTTCCTGTGAACGCAATTTTTTTCGCCCCTATTGCAGATTGAGATTTGATTCATATATACCCTAATCAGATAGTTATAAATTGTTTGGCTACACCCACTGTGGGCGTTTCATATCGGAAAAATCTATATATTTCTTTAATTTTTAAAGCTAGACGCATCGAACTTTTGCAGACAGATTAAAATTGGACAACAATTTTTACAAGTAAAGCTCTCGGAACTATAGCTCTCATATTTCAAACACCCATAAATCTCTCTGTCAAAAGTGAACCGATTTTCATGTTCGATGGCATTTTGGTCATTGCTTGGCCTCTAGATTAATTCTGCATTTAAAGTATATGCAATTTTAAAAATTAATTTTTTTTAAAATTTTTTTGCAAAAAAAGCATGTACCCCCCCCTTACTCATTTTGGAAAAATTTTTTTTTTCAAAATTTAGAATCCGGAATTTTTATTTTTAATCGATTGTGGTTGTCACAATTAGCATAAAAAACAACATTAAAACCGATTCTGAGTGGGTCAAATTTTTTGTCAAAAATCACGTCAAATTGGACAAAAATTTTGACAAGTAAAGCTCTCGGAACTATAGCTCCCATATTTCAAACCCCCATAATTTTGTCAAAACTGAACCGATTTTCATGTTTGATGGCATTTTGGTCATTGTTTGTTGTTTAGATTGATTCTACATTTAAAATATATGCATTATTGAAAATAATTTTTTTTTTGAATTTTTTGGGAAAATATCATACCTCATTTAAACAAATATTTTTTTCAAAATATGCAATTGCTTTTATTATTCTTGTCACAATTAGTATACAAAGCAACTTCAAAGCAGATTCTGTGCTTTAGTGTTAGTTGTGTATAAGGAACGAGTATTGGTTGTACGAGTATTGTTCTTACTTTTTTTTGTTTTTTCACTTCCAACTGTGCTACGCACAATTTGCTAAATGGTCGCCGGTGGAAACCGAGCGATTCCTTTGAAGCCCTTTGGCATTGACTAGAAAGCATTAGATTAGATAAGCAGCCATTTTTGAGTGTTTTTATGGGGCTTCGCATGTGTGTGTGTGTGTGTATGTGTGTTGTGGGGTTTGCGGGTGATATTGGTATGGCGTTGCCATCATTTAACAGCATTTATAACTCAGCTGGCAGCCAGTAAGATGAGACAGACAGATAAGCATTTGCTCGAGGCGCTGAAAAAGGGTTGCCTTGGCTCTAATTCTTGGGCATATTATTTGCATTACGCTTGCGGCAGCTGGGTCTACGTTGAGTGTGTGTGTGTGTGTGTGTGTGCGTGTTTGGTTTTAACCTGGGTACAAAATACATACATATGTATGTGATTTTATCTCAGCACAAAAGAATAGTTATCTGGGGAGTAACGAAAATTTAATACCCTTGACAAATTTATTTTATTGCCTCTAGATTCAATATAAACAATAGAAGCAATATAATATAGTATAATGGTTAGATATTGGAAATTTTCTCAAATTATTGATAAACAAAGGTACAAGCTGTAAAAAATGCTTTACAAATTCTTAAAGCTGAGAGATTAGTTTGCACAGAAAAAGGCAGGAATCTTAATAATATAATACCCTTTAAAGGGCTATAGCAAGCAGTTTTGTTTTAATTTGGATAAATACTGTAATTATCCTGTGTACATACCTAAAATAAATGTAGGAGTAAAATAATATAAAAATGAGAGGGCGAGATGTTGAGACTGTTGAGAGCAATTTATTAAGTACAGGGTATGGTAACTTTTCAACGCAGTCGTCTTTGATATGAGCACAAATCAAGTTGGAAAGCAGCTGTGTTATTTGATATTTTACGTAATGCTTGGAATAAAGTTTTGACACGTTCTTCGGGTGATTCCGGCGAGCTGTCACTGCAGATTTTCATTGACACATGCGACTGACTGGGCACAGAATTGCCCGCTTTTGATACGTAAACAAACCAGGGCAACTTGAAATGCCCAACATGCCGCTGGCATGGGGATGCATGTTTGTATATATGGACATTGTATTCATATTTGGTTTGGCCTTAACGGCAACAATAACACGTGGCGTATGTGTATTTTGTGTGTAATAAAGTTTTGCCGGCGCACGCTGCGTATACGCAACGCTGCGTTCCCTTTGTCTAGCCTGAGTGGAGCTTGATTGCAATATTCTCGATAAACGCGAACGCCCCAGCCGCGGCCACATTTACTGGTATTTTCAGTGCAACTGGCACATCAACTGCCACGTTTCTGCCACTCCCACTGATTAAATGCTATTTGTCTGTATTTCACGCTGCTGTTGCCATAGACACAGTGCTGCAAAACACAAAAAGAAATCTCAATTACGTCCACTTTTTGGTCTTGTATAATTGCCTTCAATTGCATTACGTTGCAGTGCTTGGTTTAAATTATAAACACGTCAGAATTATTTTTGCACACATCCCGAGTATTCCACACTTAAATACCTCATTGATTGCATTTAAAAATCGGTTCTGGTTATGTTATACTCCGTTTTCATTACATTCCACGTTTAAAAAACCTGTTTGAGTTTCTGGGAATGTTTGTTTTTCTTTTGTTTGCGTTTCTCTCGGCAAACAAGCTTACATTTCTGCACTGAAGTGAAACTGAATTGAGTTTCACGCAAACCCTGCTTCAATTGCAATGCAATTATTATAATTACATATTTCACTTGCAATCCACGGCCATGACGACACGTGCCTAAATTGGTCCATCCATAAGGATATCTGTTGCTTTGACTATAAGTCCGTGACGAGATACAGATAAAAACACATCATTAAAATGCCACCCTCAAAATGCCAAGGATACAATATGTGTGTCAGTCAAGGAAATTAAATTTCGTCAAAAGTGTGGAACTTTTACAGGGTCGATTAGACCAAGACTCTGCTAATTTGGGGGATTAAAATTAAGATTGAGATCGAGGATGAAAGGTTAAAAAAATCAGGTAAAAAGAGGGCTGGCAGAAGATAAGTGGGGAAAAGAAAGTAGAAGGAGAAAAGTGTAATAAATTAGAAAGAGAAAGAGATGGGAACAAAATCGCAAAAGTAAGGAAAGTTACAGAATGTAAGAAAAAGGGCAAGAGGAGAGTGCGAGGGAAGAACAAATTAAAAGAGAGAGAAAGAGCGTGAGAAACACGAAAGTGAAAGAGAAGGAATGAGAGCAAGAGACAACAAATAAATGTTTACTATATAATAGATATAATTACATTAATAATAAATATAATTTTAATATTTTATAGTAGTAAAAATAAAAAATAAAATATCTTGCTTTAAGAATCGACAAAGTCACATTTCAATTAAGTAAATCAGAAAACAATTTTCAATTAATTTTCTTACAAGTTGCTTTTAAACAAAAAAACACTTTCAATAAGGCAAGTTTTCCAGTCTGCAAATGCGCAATTCAACTTTTTGGCCGGTTGCCGTAACTTGTGCAACTTTTGGGTAGATCCAAAGCCAGCCACAACCACATCAGCGCTTAGGTGAACAACAACAGAAAGTTAATTAATTAATTTAGCTAAGGCCACTGACACTGGTCCATGTCGGGGGGCGACATCTCCTTTACTATATCCGACTCGATAAATATGCAAATCAAATAGGCTTTTAATTAACCATGAAAAGATTTTGACAGGCCGACAGGCCAAAAGGAGGGCAATGGCCCATCATTATTATGGGTCAACTTTTGGGGGACTTGGGGCCTTAAATATGTACGCACAGTACGGGCTGCCGGCTGGCTTTAAGTTACCAATTTGCGTTCTGGCTGCCAGGACCAACAAAATCAGTGTGTCCCAAGCACAGCTTGCCAAATGTGCTGAATAATGCGCAGTGAAAGTCTTTAACCTTCTCTGGCATTTAGTGAAGAGCATTGATTGATGGCAGACGCTGTGCGTGAAGCTATTTATAAAACTCGTATGTTTATTATTTGGCATGCCTACCAATGCCAATATATAGCCAAAGCGAGTAAGTATATTGGTTTTGCGTGTTTGCTTATGAAATTTGACTGAAACTAATGGATCCCCAAATTGTGGTACATCAAATGTGACCCAACGGGCTCGTAAAGCGCATTAGATATTCGCCGGGGTTATAAATTATGAAAAATTCGCTGAATCAATTGTATTCCCAGCAGAAAAACCAAACAAACCAAAAAAAAAAAAAAAAAAAAGAAAAAGGGAAGTCCATCCAGGCGAAGTTGAAAAGAAAACGCAGCGTCATCTGCTATTGAATTAAAGAGATTGTAGATAAATGTATTGGGCAAATAAAATGCAGATACATCTTATTATTTATCAGATATCAAATGGTTTACATAACTTCTATATAAATAATTTATTAGACAACCAAAACTTGGCAAATTTGCAAATAAAGAACTCGGAGCGAGGAAATAAATATTCGTCATGATTTCGTTTCGCAGAAAGATAAACAAATGAATATCCCTTTATAAACATATCAATTGGCAATTCTATTTAAGCTCAAACGACGGATTTGACGCGCTAAAAGCCGATTTATCATTTAAAATATGGCAAAAATGTCGCCAACAAAGTGATTGTCAGTCACGGGGGACGCTTAACGGTAATACGATGTGTTCTTTAAATGTGTGCGTGTGCGTGTGCGTGTGCGTGTGCGTGTCTGTGTGTGTGTGTGTGTGTCTACTTTATAACAGCTAAAATGTCAAGTGTAGCTTCAACCGTTGCAAGTTTTGACAGCGAATTAAAATAAACAACAACGCAAATGACAATGAAAACATTCTATTGAAATATCAACAGACTGTGGCATTCACTTTCGCTGTTGCCTTGCAGAGGGGTAAGCTGCGGCGGCAGGGGGACTCTAGTTAAAAATTTTAATGCCTGCATTTCATTCAAATGTAAATAGCCGAGAAAAGCGCTTGTTTACTCCGAGTAAACCACTTTTGGCAGCTCATGAAGTCTGCCGGAAATAAAAGGAAACAACAAATGAAATGAATTCGAAAAACTGCCAAGAAAACTATATTAAATACTATTACAAAGGTGCATTTTTTCTTGTGAAAAATGTAGTTTCCTGCTGTACAAAGGAGACTTGGAAACAAAATATACAAAAATATATATAACTGATTTATGAGTTTTCTGAATACACTGAAATACCCGCACATCACTTTCAACAAAAGCAGGGAATTAAATATCATTTTGTAAAGTTTTTAATATTTTAGTTGTATTTCAAATTACAAAGTTGGAGAAATATTTCCCGAGTTGGCAGCTGAACAATTTCATTTAGCTCTTAGTGTACAGAAGCATAAAGCAAACAATTGTAATTTCTGACTCAAAGGTTTCTGTTTGTGCTGAACGCTGCTCGAAAAAGAAATGTAAGAAAATTATTAACATTTAAGCTACTTTAAAGGTCCACTTCACAATGAGAATTAAATTGAATGATTTGAACAAAAGGGACCCCCATTTGTTTACACAAAAGTTAACCTTAATGCCGAAACCCTTATGAAAAAGGGTATTCCCCTGCTTATGGTTTGACTCGGCAAATTTTCCTGCTTAGCGGAATGAATTACGCTCCTTTTTTTTTTTGTTATTCGTTTGCCAACTCAATAACAACATATGCCTCATTTCCGTGTACAGACGATTTCCATGAGCATTTTTTGGCCCAGCCTGGCCCAAGGTGTCACTCAGCATTTGACAAGACTGGGCGCGAGACTGGGACGCCAAGATTGATGTTTCCACTTACCAACATAATACCAGTCTAGGATTTATTGCCAGCCCCCAACGAGAGTCTGATTAAACGCTAATGCTGATGGTAATGCTAATGCTAATGCTTCTGCCACTGAAGTCTAATTAGTTACAGCTTTTGAATTATGCGAATTCCACGAAGTCCTGACTGCGCAACTTGCATTCGAAAAATATTTCTCAAAAGTTGTTTAATTGAGCGCTCAGTTCTCCGAACACTGCTGAGCCCTCAATTACCGTAAGCTGTTTATAGTTCACGCCTGTTATTATATTATGGTTATAAAATAACAGATTTTATTGCTCTTCACGGTCCATTAAAGCCAGTAATTGTAAGCTGTCTAATGGCATTAAATAGTCCAGCTAGCCTCATTATTTATGTAGTTAGCGTTTGATGAAAACATGAAAATCTATTTATTCGCAGCTTTAAGCTGTTTTCGCACAAGAGAAAGAAAACTCTTCGCTTTAAGTGTACTTTTTCTTATAGCTAACCAAGTGTGAACACAGAGCTGATTCTTTTTATTCATGTTATTATATCATATTATGCATGAATTGCTGTAAATATCGACAAATAGTTAAGAAAATTATAAATATTAACAAACAAGAATGTGTTTCCTACAACAGAGACACCGAAACATACTAAGATAAAAATATTTTACATAATAAAATTCTTGGAATTTTAAAATTGTTGCTATAAGCCTTTAAGTCTTTTCTATGCTCTTCATTGTAGGTATATATATAATTTTGGTAAATTGCCACGTATATTCAAAGGCGTATTCCTTCCCGTCTCGTTTCATTTGAAAGCTTGATTAATTTGCCTGATGTGATAATCTGTCTCATTTTATATGCTAATTTTCCTATTGAGTGCATGGCATCTGTGACAGTATATATAGAGTGTATGCATATTTATATGCCCTAATATGGATGCTCGTAAATATGGTAGCTCGTAAATGTCCAAGTACTGTAAACTTGAACTCGATTTGCTGGGCGCACGCCGCACGCTGCGTATACGCAATAAAGCAAGTGACAAACAGCCGGCATGAATGGGGGATTTGGGGACAGCGGAGGCTGGGCTGTTTGCCTCTTGGCTATGGCTTAAAACACAACTTTGCTCAGTTGTCATATGCCATAAATCAAGTGAAAGTCCCGGCTCGCAGCTCGCATGGCTTAAATTTTGTCAACAATTTAATATGTGTGCTCGCCCCAGTTTAAAGGGGCTCTTAATAAATTTGATGACCTGCCCGTGCCGCGCCGTAGTTTACCCCGGATGTTAGGTAGCCCCGCGTTTAATCAACTTATGCCAGTTCCTTGGCTACTTTGTTATTCAAGATGAGCCGCTGCTGTCTCGAAAATAAAATGTACTTGGCAAGAATACTTTGTAGCTTATGTGATATGCGAACAATGTTCGTGCCACACAAGTTGCAAGACAGGCATTGTGCCCGCCGCTGCGGCAAGTCTGTCAAACTTTGGCAACTACTTGGCCAGGGCCAAATTTGATGGCTGCTGTGCGGGCGTGTGGGTGAACGAGTGCTTCAATTCACTTTTGTGGTAATTGAATTTTCACTTAAGCATTGGCTATATTAGCCTGGCAAACATTGTCATTACAGGCCGCACTTAAGCGTTAATGGAAAACTCATTATATCGAGAAAGTCGAGTTGGCGCAATCATAACAGCAATTAGACGACGCGTCTGCCACCTACACATGCAACACACACACGCACACACGCACACACACACGCATATCTATGCGTGCGTATTGTACGTGATTACTGCCACAATATGCGGCAAACAGAAGTGTGCTTAGTGCCAATTACGGATGTGGTGGCATGTGCGAACGTAAAGTAATCACTAAGCGCCTTGTGGCAGCAACCCGGCTAATGCCACACGGCCAACAACTTTGCAATGCAAATGTTGCTGGACTGAATGGAATTGCGAGTGGGACTGCAAATGAAATCTCCGTTGATAGAGTCGAAAGTCATGCATATAATTTGATGCTACGCAGTTGCCTTCCCTCCCCCCCTCCCCCCGCTCCCTCTCTTTCCCATGACGATGGCCACATTTTTATGCAAATTTATTGCACGCATCAACAATTTGTTGCAATGCATAAATAGTAGCTGCAATGCATAAATCAAATCCTTCTGCATGTAAGATACGTTTTTAATTGCAAAATACCATGAAAAGTCTCTAGTTTTCATTTGCTTGTGAAAAACAGAAATTGTGCGATTTTAGGGTATGTTCTAGTCGAGCATTTACAGCCACTTATGTACTTAGTACTTAGTACTTAGTTTATATGTATACATTAATTGGATTGCATATTTTTGCTTCGATGTGTCCAGAAACATCAAAAGGGATTTTTCGCCACAATGTTTTTCATGCCAATCAAAAGGAAAGAAAACATAAAAATTCTATTGAATTTTTTTCGATTGAAATTCAATATAATTCGTATTAAGTTTTGGACTATTTGTTTCGCTTATGTTTAAGCGCGAGGCGAACACGTTCCATGGGTCCACTTAAAAATCCATTAAGTTCTATCTCGATGGGTTTGTCGTCGAGCTAGGATCTTAGCGTTTTGATTACTCTGACAGCTGTGTTGACATTTGGCCACAAATTTGAACTTTGCCCTCGCCAATAACGGTGGGAGCCAAAGTGGTCCATGTGACTTTTGATGTCTCTGTGCTTCCGTGTGGTTGAGTGGCTCGCTCGGCTGCTTTGTTGGCAACTTGGCAAACACAGCGCGGTCCTTATCCCTGCTTTAGCTGTGGCATCTGTTGCAGCAGTGATAAGTACACACACACCCACACACACACGTCCCTTCGCCGTTTTGTGGTCCAGGTGGACTGCACCAAAGTTCACCGTGCAGCTCTAATTAAGCGGGAGCCAATCTAAAAGGGTGATTAAGTGCCATTTAATGACTCCACTTTTCGACGGGATAATCAAGTGCTTCGGGCTGGCAAACAGCGGCCCCGCAGGACTCGCTTTCAGACTTTCTTTAGAGAAAATTTGAAAAAAAAAAACTGTAGGAAAATGACGCTGTCTGAAGTCTTTAATTAGCGAGTGCTGTTAACCTGTCTGCAGTTATTTAAATTTAATTAAGCCAAGTTCGTCGTGAAAGTCAAAATTTGCAAGAAAAACATTTGTCAAGGATATGCTGAGGTAATTCCACTGTGCTTTATTTTACCTTTTTCGTTATACTCTATATTATATGAATGTTGTGTGCTATTATATAATGCAGTGTATTACGTGTTCGGCCCGACGAGAATAACAAAATGCTGACATTTTATGTAATGATAAAATTAGAAAACCTTTGTCTAATGTTGATTTTATGCTGGGAACAGCGTATTGCGCAGCCAGTGACACCCGACGGATTATTTTAAAAATAGCCATGGTAACAAAATTATTTCTGACTTACGTAAGGACAAACCTGTGCTGATTTGACCCGTCTGCAGCCTGACTTAGGTCGCCGTCTCCCTGTGTCCTTTTTAATTTGAAAAATAGAAATGCCAACGATATGTGGAAAGGTATTGAATGCAATTTGCGTGCCACGTAACAAGCATTGTCAGGATGCTTACGGCTGCGGGAGAGGCCGGACTCCGTCGGCCGCCCACGCGCGGACCGGAAATGCGTGCAAGCGAAATGTGTGGGCGGGGAACTTGACTTTAGCTTGCATGTAAAAATATATCAACTCGGACTGACACGAGTGCTACTTGGGCAGAGGACAAGTGGGTCACTGCAGCGAATTGGGATCCAGCGTGATAATTGGTATACTGGCATTAATGGCGGCGTCTGCTTCGCCGGAATTGCTGGTGGGCTGCTCGGAGATGTGGCCGTAGTCGCCATTGACATTGGCGGCTGAAACGAGCAGGACTCTTAATGATGTCCTCTGGCCGTGCTGTCTGTCTCACCTGTTGCTGTCGCTGTCGCTGCCCTGCTGTGCTGCTGCTCCTCCTCCTCGGTGATGGTCGAAAAGTTGGTCGGACGCTGGGATGTGATCAGTGGACTGGCGGCCAGCAGGCGATGCGAATGCCTCTTGCCCTTGCCGGCACTTGCCGACAGCAGCTGGCGGTTGGACTTGGTCAGCTTCTCGGGCTCGGCGAAGACGACCATGGGCTGGGATTGGATGACATGGCAGATGATACGAGGCATAAATGAAGCGAAGGACTCACCGATAGCGCAGGATGTTGCTGCTGCTCGGCCCGTTGCGCTCGATAGGCCTGATACTGTGATATGACACAGAGCAGACAGTACAGCTTGAGGTGAAATCAATTTATGTTAATTAGGAAACGGCAATCGCCCGAGAAGGCAACATTTTGGGCACTCACGTTCAGGCAGAGGATGAAGAAATCGATGGTGAATATGAAACCGACAATCGGATCGAAAACCACGCGACGTGACAGCGTCAGGTGGACCAGGTGGGCAATTTCGATAAGCAGATCGCAGAGCATTAATCCTATCCAGGGCAACAGCAATTGACGTTTGTTCTGCGGGGTGCAAAGGTCAAATAGAGCAAGCGTGGTTAGTCGCGGCAAATGTGTGAAAGGCGAATGGAGGTTGCAGCACTCACAGTCCGTAGTCCGACAATTAGCAGCAGGGAGGACAACACCATCAGCATCGAGCAAAACAAAAACAAAACGTTGAATATCACAGTTACTGCAATAACAAAACGTCAATCAAGTTGGCCAGCTGGGTTGGCTTATGGCTTCGCGGCCCAAACGTCTCTCACCGACAGTTACATCACCCTTCTCCAATATGCTCTCGCCCAGTGGCCGAGTCCGCTGGCCAAGCAGAAAGTCCTCCTCCTCCTTCACGTAGAACGTAAACATGAGTGTCGACAGGCCAAAGTAGATCTGTAAAGTCATAAGCAGAGAATGCCATCGCCTGGTCAGAAAATAATCTCCCAATTTGAAAATAACAAATTTTTGCAGGTCACTTTACACTCAGCGAAATGAGATTTAAATCAAGAAATATTTGTATAATTATTTTATAAATATTTGTCGAATTTAGTTTCAAAGAACTTTTTCTCTGAGTGTTTTTATTTTCAACTCAATTAAAATGGCCAACATATATGCTTAACGCAACCACATTTCTATATTTCGATTATTGTTATGCCTCCAGTTTGCTCATGTTTTGCCCGAAGGATTCGCCCACACTTTCCTTGAACGTGTGGAAGCATGTCAATTGATTAGAGGCTCTGTGGTTTATGTGTCAATGGCAACGACGGTTTGATTTGATTTTCAATTAATTTGTCGATTGCACTCAGCTATGCCCAGCTCTCACGTTGTTGTCGTCCTTAGGATTGCGCCGTTTATCCAATCACATTCCGGGTTGCGTGTGTTGCTGTCGTAACTGGACTCCATTGGGCATTCGTCCTTACATCGCAGGCATCGAATTCTAATAAAAGAACAAAGGGAATTAGCTTTTGGTGTAGCTTCTCGCTTGGCTTCTTGTCTTGTTGTTTGGCGGCACTTCACGCGTTGCTTCTCGCTTTGTTAAAGGGTTAATATCGCTTGGCTTGTGCTGTCCTTTTGTCTTTGATGCCTATTATCGTTGCTTCGCTTTTTTGTTGTTTTTAATTACTAAAGATTTTGTGCTTCTCCCTCTACTTCACCGAAAACGTATCGCAGTAGTTGCTTTCCTATTGTTTTTGTCTTCTTCTTTCGCTTCTCGTTTGAGTGCGTATTTTATGATTAAGCACTCGCCGTGACTTCACCCTATAGCAAGGATTAGCTTAAGTACACGTGAAAAGATAAGCTAAGCGCTTGTTTATCTGGCCTAAACGCTCGGACCCAACAAATCAAATCTCTCGTAATTGATTACCCACCAGAGTATAAAAGCCGCACGCGAAGCTGCCCTTCCGCACGCTCTTCCAAAAGCAGCAGGACTCGAGTATTGCCATTGTGATGGCTCTGAACAGCTTCCAACGGGCAAACAGTCTACATTAGAGGAGTGTTCGCGGTAAAGGTTTCGACTGAAACGGCAGCCGCCACTTTCACTTTATTTCTGGCCACTAGCTCGGGGCATTCTCGCTGGTTTACTAGCTTAGCCGGAGTTGGCTGTCATTGGGCCGCTTATCTTACGACACTGACACTTAATTTCATATACAACGCACGCAGATTTATGACACTGATTTATGTGCTATATTTGGTATTATTTATGTGGTCCGCTTCGGGCCGCCGTTAGCCGAGCTCCACCGTTCCGTTTGAAAGACGCGCCAGAACTGATGCCAGTTGTGCGTCTGCAGGCGCAGCAGGACAGCGTTTTCATGAATGAATTCTGGCGTGGAGTCAGCGCGTGCGCGTTTGCCGTTCTCTTGGCCGTCGAGCAACAGGCGGCCGATTTGCATCTGAGGCGAAGCTCGGGCAGCGGGTGGCCGCGTACCAAGCGGCGTATACGCAACGCCAGCCGCTGGCCAAAAGCAGCTACAAGTGCTGCCAACTGTGCGCTCATTTCGTTTTAATTAAAAGCCGCCAATGCATTTAGTTTGATTATCGACAGGACCTCACGGGTGGCCCGCGGCAATTAAACGATGGCACTCGGCAGAGCCAATCACTCGACTCGACTCGACTTTGACTAATGGCGCCGGCGAGGCGGCCAGTCGCCCGGAAAACTGATGAATCACATACCGAGCGTTATCCTTCAGCTTTGCTGAGGATTTCAAATCGAAACAGGCCGTGCAGCGGCACTTAGACGTTATTTGCTTCGTCAGTGCGGCGTATCCCCCCCGAGAATGTCCGCACCAGATGATCCGAATAAAACGCCAAAAAATAGCGAAGAGTGAGTATTGAATCGTTTCATTCGAACGAGCACGGAACTCACGTCCAGCGACAACAGGGAGCCACAGCCGTCGAGAAAGCAGGACGCAAGGAAAACGGATGCCGGCCAGCAGACAGTTAGGCCCAGCGACAAGCCGGGCGGGAAGTCAAGACAGTCAAAGACAGTCGACAAGAGTCAACAGACGGTCGAGTATGCGGGCAATGTGAGGGATTTCAGGACGCACTATGACCACAGCAGTACGTCAGAGGAGGACTCGAAGGCCAAGGGCTACAAGACACCGCGTTACATTGAGGTCGATCCGTATCTCGACTTCGATGACCTCCTGCCGGAAATTGGCGAGTTCGGAACGTTTCAGAAATTCCTATTCGTTTTAATGATACCGTTCTGCTTTATATCGGCCTTTGTCTATCTGAGCCAGATCTTTATGACGCTGCCGCCCCAGAAATATTATTGTTTTGTCCACGATCTGTCGCTGATTGACAGCGAGGAGGAGCGCAAACAGCTCTCCATACCGAAGGAGTCCGATGGCAGCTACAGTCGCTGTCAAATGTACGATATCAACTATACGGCCGTGTTCAAGTCGAAGAACCGCAGCGAGTACATAAACAGCTCGCTGCCGAAGATACCCTGCCGCGAGGGTTACGTCTTCGACAGCAGCGAGCCCTTCCAGACGGCCACAATGGAGTTCGGCTGGATATGCGCCAATGATGGCTACGCGACGTACGCCCAAATGGTCTTCTTTCTGGGCTCCGTGGTGGGCTGCCTGGGCTACGGCCACTTCGCGGACAACTGCGGCCGCCTGGCGGCCCTGGTCAGCAGCTGCTCCCTGGCCCTCTTCGGCAGCATTTTCACAACGCTGACCAGGAACTTTGTCGGCTTCGCCATGACGCGCTTCGTTGTGGGCGCCGCCTACGACACCTGCTTCACCATGATCTATATACTGGGTGAGTATTTTTTCTAATTTTCTAATTTTCTTATTTTCAAGATGTGTACCAAATTTCAAATATAATGTATATATTCGTGATTCGTGAAGAAGCAAGCTCTCTAGTCAGATTTCAGATATGTTCAGATAGGTTAATTTATAGTACAGTCTGAGTGAGACTTTTTTTCTACTTCGTAGGTTTTCCATTAAGTCATAGTGAAAAACTAGTCAAAACTTTGCAGTCGGGTGTAGCCAACTGCTCGCTGCTCTTTCACAGTGTATTAACAGCCCAAGTCAGTTGATTTTTCTTTTGGAAAAATATCGATTTTTGCCAAATTAAATGACCCTAGCTGTAAAACTGTTGCAGATATGGATTTATGTGGCTTACCCGCTCCCAATATATATAGATTTTATCGAGTGAAATTAAACACTTTTTGCTCCGAATTTTTATACTTGTAGTGAAAAGATACAAACATGACTAGAATCGATATTTGCCCATTTCTGCCTTTGGCTGTTTTAAGCGAGTATTGCGCAGTCGAGTATACCCGACTGCAACGCTCTTACTTGTTGCAACTAGATATTTGAAACCCTTTCATATTATAATCGTTGCTTTGCCGTGTACAGGGTATCTTTCGGCCGTGCACTTTTGCTGGTACTCATCCGGTATCCTTATGCCCCCACCCCCGCAGTACTCGAGTACGTGGGACCCACCTACCGAACGTTCGTGGGCAACATGTCGCTGGCCTTGTTCTACTCGCCCTTCACCATGGTGATACCCTGGATGGCCTACTACATGACGGACTGGCGAAGCTTCGGCTTATTTGGCGCCCTGCCCGTCACCTTTGCGCTGATGGCGTTCTTTTATCTGCCGGAATCGGCGCGCTGGCTGGTCTCCGTGGGCAAGATCGATGACGCCATCAATATACTGAAGAGGGTGGCACGGACGAACAAGCGCGATGTTCCGAACAGCTACTGGAAGAGATTCCGCGAGAACTGCGAGCAGTTCTACATGGAGGAGATCGAAGGTCGCAGTTTCACGGTATGCTCGATCTTTCAGCGTGCCCGCCTGGCCCGCTATATGATCCTAATGATCTTCATCTGGATGACCATGTCACTGATATACGACGGCCACGTGCGCGCCGCCTCCGTACTCGACAAGGAGAACGTCTTCGTCGTCTTCACGATCGCCTGCGCCATGGAGCTGCCGGGCGATCTGCTGGTCATCGTGACTCTGGATCGTTTTGGACGACGCTGGTGCGCGTTCATCTGCACGGCGCTGAGCGGGGTCTTCAGCCTGCTGGCGGCCAACTTCAGCAATCCGTATCACACGCTGGTGGCGGCGCTGGCGGGCCGGTTCTTTGCCAACGTCTGCTACAACATCGGGCTGCAGTGGGCGGCCGAGGTGCTGCCGACGGTGGTGCGGGCCCAGGGCATGGCGTTCATCCACACGCTCGGCTTTGTGGCGATGCTGCTGTCGCCGCCGGTCATCTATTTGTCGCACTTGTCGCTCTCGCTGATGCTGAACACGCTGGGCGTGCTGGGCATTGTGGGCGGCATATTGGCCCTGTTCCTGCCGGAGACCTTGCACCAGGATCTGCCGCAAACGCTCAGCGATGGCAACAACTTTGGCAAGGACCAGCGCCTGTGGCATCTGCCATGCTGCGGACCGGGCGCCCGGCGTACGCCGAAGTCCAGGCGCGGCTGGCACGAGGGCTCCAGCCTGCGCACCCTCTCGCGGGACGAGTTCCGATCGAAGAAGTTGCACCGCGTGGTCGTCTCCAGACTGCGGCCCAGGACAAGCATCGGCAGCACCTTCAGCCAAGTACGTTCGTTTGTCAGCGGCGATGTCGAGGTCTTGGAAAGGGTCCAGAATCTGGGGGACGAAACAACGAAGCGAAATTTGAATTAAACACAAGCGGGGAGAGCTCGTTCAGTTCGACAGTCGAGAGGTCTATTCGAGTACCTGAGTAGTACGAAACTCGAGAAGCAGCTGGCGAGAATTTGCCAATTAAATCTTTGTGTCGTCAATATGTTTAAAGCGGGTTTGTATTTCACTGAAATTTCATTTAAAAGTTGAGACAACTGAGTTTTCGTTTTGTTTTAATTTATCCTCACGATAATGTACATGGCAAATGAAATAAAGTATTGTCTTCGGCGTGTCGAAGATTTAATACCCTGGCAGATATATGGCAGATTGATCCCATAAACGACCTTAATAAAAACAAAACAGCTTTTTATACAAGTATGCATTTTTTGACACATTGTAGACAATATTTTTTTTTTAAACTAAAAGCTTTTTATGCGCTAATAAATTTTCAGTCATCCAATCCGGTCTACCAGGAGGTGTTTTACCTTTTGTGACAAAGTTTAATATTCCCTGGCAGGGCACAGAAATTAAATAAAATGCAAGCCATGTGTTTAGCTTGATTCTGCTGCTCCATGTCGAACGCTTTCGTTCCAGCCGATTTCACAGAGAAACATGACATTTGTATTTAGTTTGGAGCCAGGTATTCTACGTGTTAGACCATCCAATGTTTCGAATAGCTCGAATTGTGTCGGCCGTGAGCATCGTCCTCTTTATCATTAACTATGTGTTCTTCGTTTGGGTTTGGCGCGAATCGTTTACGTTTATCATCGACGAGAGCCACTTCAACGATACGCTGGCGGAGATTCTAAGACCCCGCTGGCCGGGGAGCTTTGGGCATGCGAGGGTTTGCGATTTTCTGGTCGACGAGCTGCAGCAAATGGGTTTTCTGGCGCATCGCGACGAGCTGGTCGATGAGATACGCTTTACGAACGTTGTGGGCATTATGAATACCGAGGCATCCAATTTTCTATTGCTCACTTGCCATTACGACTCGAAATTCTTGGCGAAAGCGGAGTCCTACGTGGGCGCCACAGATGGAGCCGTTTCCTGTGCCATTCTCCTAAACATGGCCAAGACACTGGGCTCCTACCTACGCGGACCGTTCTCCGAGCGCGACGACATCGGCTTGGTGGTCAGTATCCGGTTGGACGCATTGCACTTTCCTTAAGCTAAGGTCTTCCCATGTCTGCAGCTGGTTTTCTTCGATGGCCACGAGTCGTTCAACAGTGTCGAAGAAGATTTCAACTCGCTGAATGGTTCGCGGCGTTTTGTCGAGGTGGAAACCATACCGCTAAAGAATATTGTAAGTATCCGGAGTTAATGAAATTGGCTGCTTTCTCAATTGCGCTCCCCAGGAGCTGGTTATCACGTTGAACCTGATCGGCGCACCCAATCATATTTATATGAGCCACTTTGAGAACACGTATTCACTGCACCAGCGCATGGCGACGATCGAGCAGGAGCTGAGGCAGGCGGGTCAACTGGCCGAGTGCCACAAGCTGGTCCACAACCTCAAAGATCATGACAGCGATGTCGAGGACGATCACTATCCGTTCCTCGAGGAGGGTGCGTAAACAGATGAATATGTATTTCTGAATAAATCTGTTTTTCTTAGGCGTGCCAGTGATGCATATAGTGCCCCATACTTATCCGGAAGTTTGGCACACACCGGCCGACAATCTGGCGAATCTGCATTGGCCGTCAATACGAAATATGAACGCGATTTTCACCCATCTTGTCTACGAGTATTTGAAAAACCACGCCGATGACGTTGCATATAACTTTGAATAAAGTTTTTTGTTTGTAAGAACTTCAAAATTTAATATCAAATAATGTTTTCTTTCTTATGGTTTTTGAAAAAAATTCTCTTTCTACACTCATTGAAAACCCCGAGAATTATTTAAGAAAAAAAAGCTTTGTTTTTAGACTAGAAATTCGTAATTATAAAACCTAAATACAACCTAATACAATTTAAGAAAAGTTGCTCTTGTTTTGCGAACATTTTATGCTCAATAGTTAATGCTGAATTTAAGCAAATCCGAGAAAAAAATGTACTTGAAATTTGAAGAACAATGCTGCGAAATTTACTCCGCATATACTTGAACTTAGAACGGCGATTTTCTCTGATTACCTTGTTTTCAATTAAAAAGTGGACCACCTGAGCAGCTGTTTTTGAAATGAGCTTTGAAGCTTGCGTGTGAAAGCTGTACGAAAGCTGGAGTCTGGCTAAGCTTGTGGGCTAGTGGTGTATACCGTTACGCTCTCTGCCAGCTGGCGGAGCTTTTGCCAAACACAGTGTAAGTGCGGAGGTGGAAAGCTGTTGCTTACACACACGCACACACACAGAGCTATTTGCATGTGTATGCTTGGTTTGCGCGCCAGAAGCGCGAGCAGCGGCAGAGATCGTTAACAACAAAAACAACAACAACAACAACAACAACAACAACAACAACAACGACAACCATGGCGTCGATGGCAATTTGCTTTTAACACAGCAGCCGCAACAAATGCTGTTCCAGTGCGCCGTCACACACCAACGTGCTTGGACGGAGATTGTCGTCATGTCGCCGCTGGTTCTCCTTTCGGTCTGGCTGCTGGCAGCTGATTACGTCGACGCACAAAAGCCCAACGTACGTTCAGCTGAATTCCCCGCTCGGCTGACTCACATAGCCATCGACAGTTACCAATTAATTTGTTTTGCAGCTGCAGATCAGGGACTGGCCCGAAGACGAGGCGCATTTCAATAGCAGTCTGGAAGCGATTTTGGTGCCGCGCGTTGTTGGCAGCCGCGGCCATCAGCAGGTGCGCGACTACCTGGTCAATTCACTTAATGGCCTTGGCTTCCAAACGGAAGTCGACGAGTTCAAGCAGCGCGTACCAATTTTCGGCGAGCTCACGTTCGCCAATGTTGTCGGCTACATCAATCCGCAGGCGCAAAATTACCTGGCACTCGCCTGCCACTACGACAGCAAGTACTTCGCCAATGATCCGGGCTTCCTGGGCGCCACCGACTCGGCTGTGCCGTGCGCCCTTCTACTGAATACGGCCAAAACGCTGAACAGCTACCTGCTGCAGCAGTTTCGCAATCGCAGCGATCTTGGCCTGATGGTGCGTCAGCAAGCGTGTTAATTTACTTGATTTACAATAATCACATTTCTGTAGCTGATCTTCTTTGACGGCGAGGAGGCCTTCAGGGACTGGACCAGCAGCGACTCGGTTTACGGCTCGCGCCATTTGGCCAGCCGGCTAGCGCGCACGCGCAGCGGCTCTCCACTGTCTGGCCAAGCAAACTTGGCTCCACGTCACATCGATCGGATTGTAAGTTGATAGAATTGACAGCTTATCACGATCTCAACTATATCTGAGACTTTAGGAGGTGCTCGTGCTGCTCGATTTGATTGGTGCTCGCAATCCGAAATTCACCAGCTTCTATGAGAATACGCATGGCCTGCATGCTAGTCTGGTGGAGATTGAGCAAACACTTCGGGCTGCTGGTCGGCTGGAGGGTAACAACAAAATGTTTTTGAATCGACCCGCTGGTGGTTTGGTTGACGACGATCATCGTCCGTTTCTGGAGGAGAATGTGCCCATATTGCATTTGATTGCAACACCATTTCCGGACACATGGCACACGCCCAGAGACAACGCCGCCAATCTCCATTGGCCATCGATACGCAACTTCAATCGCGTCTTCCGCAACTTTGTCTATGAGTATCTAAAACGACACAGTGCTCCTGTGAATTTGCGTTTCCAGCGCAGATAGACTTGTACAGTTTGTGTGTGGCTTAAATATTATCATTGTATTTATAATATAAAGTGCTGTTAATAAAAAGTCCTAGTTAAAACGGCATCTTTCTCTCTAGCGACGCTTGCGACCGGTCTGACCCTTTTTGCCCGGCGCACGTTGACCTTGGTGACCCTTGGGCTTCTTGCCCACAGCCTTGCGACTGCCTTTGCCCTTCTTGCCACCCTTTTTCGCAGGTCTGTTGGCGCTCTCAGCCTCGCGTCTAAAAAAGCATTAGAATTAATATAAACAAAATTGTTCGTTGTGGTTAACTTACTCTAATCGCTCATCATTCTTTTGCAGCGATATCGCCTTCTCCACATCCAATTTGGGCTTTTTGTTCAGCACGCTCTTGATGAGATCCAAATTGGCCTCTCTCTCGGGTTGTGCTGAGATATGCGATGCCTTACGCTTGCCACCTGGAATCAGTTCCTTGACGCCCAGACCGCGTGCCACCTTCTCTTTAGGTAGTTTGTTTTGGAATTTGCCCACCGATGCTGTCGAAGATTTCGCTACAGTTACTGCGGTGAGCAGCTGATTCGATGATGCCGCCTCGGGGCCCAGGTAGCCGCTGCGTGGCATGTCAATCTTTTTGGCGCGCACAATGTTCTTCATACGCTGGATCTCGTTCTTAGCTACCTTCTCGTTGCGCAAGTCCACCTTCTTTTGGAACATGTCTGTGTTAGGATCCGCATTCTGGGGCACTTCCAGCACCCAGTCCTTATCTTTCTCAGCTTCGGCGCGTTTGAATCCATACGTGGGAACCCATTTCTGTGCGATTATTTGATTAGTTCTGTTTGAGCTGCGACTTCGATATTTCGACTACTTACGTCCAGGACATCATCGTAGGTCTTCTTGTCCTTCTTCTTCTTTGTGATGCCCTTTTCCTTGGCGAACTTCTCCCACTTCGTCAAAGGCCGTGGACCTGGCGGCTTGCGTAGACGCGGCAGCACGGTTGTTGGTTCGGGCAACTTGGCCACAATGCTCTCGTCCACACGTTCGGTCGGCAGTTCCCAAATGTTATTAATAAGCAATTGTGTATTCTCACGCGTTAGCGCCATCAGATATTCCTCCTTGTTGTTGCTAAATGCGTTAAAATTGATATTTAAAGGTCCACAAAATATTCGCACGCTTTACTTACGCGAGCTGCCGGTCCTCCAAGTCATTTGGGTCTGTGATGAGCAGCGTGCCCACATCTATGCGGCATTCTAAATGCTTTTCTACTGTAATCGGCTTGTATTTGTCCAATTCCTTTTGGTGTTTTTCCAAAACTGCTTTAACAACATCCATTTTGTGTGAAATAAACAGCAATTCAATTCCTTTCAATATTTATACACGTGCGCTGGCCAGTAGTGTTGGGTTGCCCGTGAGGGAGTGAACAGAAATGAATTAGTTCACTGAACTGAACAGCCATAGGCACTCAAACATCATAACATTAGTTGAAATTGTTATGTTAAATGTTAACAGCGCGCGCAAATTCGTTGATAAAAAAAACGAATTTATAAGAACTAAGTTCAGGCAGTTGTGAAAATTGAGTAAGTATTAAAAAATTAAATATTAAAATTATATGATTTACATTTCAACTGTGTCGAACGTATTTAATGATATGCGCTTAATAGTTCCTTGTAAACAATATTTTATGTAAACATTCTATGATCGCCAGCTAAATGTCCTTGCTCTGTGCAATTCGTAATGTAGAACTTAAAACTATTAAATGATCATATGTAAGATCATTTGCCTATATATAAACGAAATTCTCAACAAAATTGTCATCTTTTTGAATTATTGTTCCTGGGACTTATTAATAATCATTGCAACGGCTGATAATATGTTTTTTTGTCCCATCAACTAAAGCATCATTTGTGTATAGATTTTATAAAAGTGCATCTGGGAGCTTCATGATAGAGAGCCGATCTCTTCTCTCTCTCTTTCTCTTTCTTTCTCTGCACAGATATGAATATATCGGTATCACAATGCACTGCACACATGGATTAAATGTTTGGTTTTGACTTATCATTGTATGTATGTGTTGGTGCCCATACACACCAATCTGTGTGCGTTCTTTAAATGCAGCAGTACAACTGTTGAATCTTGTTAAAACAATAAATAATGGCAAGTTTGTTTTCCTTTGCATTTGCGTACTTCAAATAGTCATACGAACCGATGGTAAAAATTTTGTGCTAAAAGAAATTGTTTTACAGCACTTAAAAGGGAGATAACAATTTGTATGGTATTTTCTTAGCGTATTAATATGTAGAAGAAGAAGATCATATAGATAAGAACAAGTGATAAAAATCTTGTGCTAATATAAATTGTTTTACTGCACTCAAAAGGGATAAATATTGTTATGGTATTTGCTTAATGTATAGTATATACATAAATGTTATTTAGGTATGGGAATACTACTTAAAATTTGACTTAACAGCTGCTTGCTGGTTTAAAATAACAGAGTTATAAGGTCAGCTATTGCAGAATAACTTTGGGTGCTTAGATAGAATAGAATAACAGACATGCTTGATAAAATATATTTTCATTCTTGAAAGGCAACATCTTATTAAAACATAAACAATACTTTGCTAAAAAATTTACTTGTGTTAACATATTGATAAGTTTCATAAACGAAATGCTAAACAATATCGACTAGCCACCACAATTTGACAGTGTTGGAAAGTGAATATAGCTCTAGTTCCAATATCGGTTCGCTCGCTCACTAGTTATAATGGCGCGAAAATAATAAATTAAGTCGCAACAGGTTGCGTTTGTGTTATTTTATTTTAATTTGTTGGCCATGGACGAGTTGACGCAGTTACGCAAACGCATCACAACGTCGTTTAAGCTAAGCGGTTTTCTAATACGCTCCGAGAACAGCACCTACCTAGCCGAGCAACTGCTGCCCTTCAAGCCGGCCGAACGTGAGAAATGGATGACAGTGATAACGGAGAATCTGCAGGGCCAGAAGCTGGCGACGCCGCATGTGGAACGGGAAGCGTTGGAAAAGGCTATCAACGAACTGAATCGCGTCGGCCTGGATGAGGGCGAGACTGTCTTCTCGCTAATCGATGCATTTACTGTGCCGCGCTACCGCTACAACACGCGGATCAAGAAGTTCGAGCGGGACGCGCAGGTCCGGCGCCTGCTCCCACAACCGCGCATGAAGTCGGACTATCTGCAGCAGCGCTATGCAATGCTGCTGCAGAAGACACTGCGGCACGACCTGTTCGCGCCATCGGTCATCCAGGACGGCGTCGCCGCCGAGGCACAGACCAAAAAATTCAAATTGCAGTACGCAGAGAACCTGCTGGCGACATCGAGTCTAAAGGAGGCTGTGGTCTTGGGCCTGCTCACACAGCTCAAGGAGGGCAAATTCTATGTGGAGGATCCCACAGGTTGTGTGCAGCTTGATTTGAGCGGCGCACGTTTCCATGCCGGCTTCTTCTGCGAGGGCTGCTTTGTCCTCGCGGAGGGCAGCTATGCGAATGGTGTACTGAAGGGTAAGGCTCGTCCGAATCTTCGCTGTTGCGTTATATTAAACACTTGTACTTCACCTTTACAGTCGATGGTCTGGGCTTTCCACCCGCGGAGCCGGCCAGCAGCAGTCGCGCCTTCTTCGGCACTGGCAACAGTTGGGGCGGCGAGTCCGCGAAGCTGCTGAAGTACTCGCCGCGTTTGCAAGAAGTGGAGCGCACCAATACGGAAACAACGCTGGTATTCCTGTCCGATGTGCGTCTGGATCTGCCCGTGGTCATGGACAAGCTGCGCCAGCTCTTTGTCGGCTATGATTCGTGCCCACCCCAGGCGATTGTCCTGATGGGACCCTTTACGGCCAGCACGCGCAATCACCATGAGCTGCGTCAGCATTTGGATGCGTTGGGCGCCTTGGCTGCCGGCTGCGAGCAGCTTAAAAAGCAAACCGATTTGATACTGGTGCCCTCCGCCGAGGATCCAACGGCGCCAAACATTTTGCCACGCGCTCCACTGCCCGAGTGCCTGGCCGCCGGCCTGCTCAAGGCTTGGCCGCGCACCCAGCTGGCCACCAATCCCTGCCGCCTGCAGTATTGCACTCAACAGATTGTCGTCTGTCGTCTCGATCTGATGGCCAAGTTCTGTCGCAATACGCTGCACTTTCCGCCGGACACGACGCACATTGAGCAGCATTTCGCACGCACGCTCGTCTGCCAGGGTCACCTGGTGCCCATACACCCAATCGCGATGCCCGTGCACTGGGACTACGATCCCGCGCTGTGGCTGTACCCACTCCCCGATCTCATTGTGATGGGCGACTCGTGTCAGAGCTTTGCCAGCGCTCAGCATGGCTGCACGGTGTTGAACACCGGTTCCTTTGTCAAGTCCAAGTTTGCCTTCAAGGTGTATATACCCGCTACACGCACCATTGAGGACTCGGAGATACCCGGTGACATGGATACAAGCTAAACAGCTCCTGCCTGCCGAACTCCGTCAACAAATGTCGTATGTTAAAGCTCAATATATTTCTATATGTATACGTATTTATGTATATCTCTTAACTTCACTTCGGAGTCGCACATGTTGCGTTTCGCCCTCTCCCCCGCCCACTTCCCGTGCGTGTTTCGCCGTTGATAAGCACGCAGGGTCTCGTCCTCGTCAGCCTTCATATGCGGCACAGCATGTGTTCCACAATCTTTTGGCTGCTGACGCGCCTCGCAATCTGCTTTTTACTACTCGTCGGGGGTTGTCTATTATTTTTCATGACTTAAAGCCGATTTGGAAGAATATTGTTGCTCTGCTGGCGTCGCCACTTAGCGCCGTGGAAATTCAATTTCCCAGCCGCACACACACACACACACACACACACACAAATACACTAGATATAGAGCTTCGCCAGCTGAAACGGCAATTTAGTTAATGCATTTGACCTGAGGACATCAATTGCCCTCGTTTTGTGACATTGCCACTTTTTATTTTCGCTCTCACTTTTGGCCACCCTGGGCACAAAATCGTTTTTTAAGACATCATTAGCCAATGGGCGAAACAAGGACACGAGGGAGTCGCTTCCGATTGCTGCCCCTTCAGCCTGGCGGCGTTCTGTATTGATTTATGATTTATGGCCAAATACTTTGATAGTTCTGGCAAGTGTCCGGTGTCCGGTGTCCGGTGTCCCTTTCTATGTATCAATTTCCAAAATGTGTCCAGTGTGCAAATTCGATTGTCGGGGCGTTTCGCAGTTGGGCGTGTCAGCCAGTATATTGTCTTTGTTTTGGGCTGCCATTGTTTTCCATTTTGCGAGCGTCTGCCGGAGCCTGCAAAAAAAAAAAAAAGAAATAAAAATAAATAACATAAAACATTTGCTGTGGGGCGACAATCTTGCTTCTGGTTCATTTAACTGGTACACTTGGAACTTTTAAAATTTAAATATTGTTTGCGGCTGCTCTGAAATTGCCGAAGTGGAGCAATAACATAAAAAAATATTTTATCTCTGTTGGTCATTATTTTTTATGATGGCCACAGTTGACACCATTTAGTTTCAACGAACCCCCCGCCCCCTTACCCTCCCCCTCCCCTTTACCCCCCACCACACCGAATTCGATTAAAGCAATCGCTGATGCGGAATCCTCAAAGCTGCTTATGGAGACTCAATCGCTGGCCCTTGGCTCATCAATCAGTGTCACAGCTGCGCCTCGAGTGGCCGAGGCAACTCCAATCAAGGATCAAAGCAACTGGACTGGGGCCAAAACAGCGTCACATAATAATCATTATTATCATCATTGTCAACCACCTTCTAACTCTTCCACACATCCTGTTCCAATCACACACAAGATGCGCTCAAGTGCACGTCCTGTGGTTATTTGACAATTGTTCGCCCGTCCTGCGACTGTTTCGTCTGGTTAGCATATCCTTCACTGATTTTCCAATGCTGCCAAGTGCCCATATGTCAGGCGTCTCACATCATTATGTATTCCAATCGCTTTTGTGGTGTGACTTCTCTTCTCTTCCCCTTTTTTTTTTTAATTTCCATGGCTCGAAGAGGTGCAGAGCAACCTTAAATATTTATTGTATACCCTTATGGATGAGGTAAACAAGTTGGTTATGATGCTTGGCGAGGTATAAGGGATGATATAGGCACGTCATGTTTTGCGGATTCTGATTATTCTTAATTCTAGCACAGAGCCCATATAAAAACAATGAGTTTTCTTTTGAATATACATTTAAGTTGTTTTTTAATAAGTAATATAAGTCCATTAATTTTATGGTTCGATTTTAGTAACTTTTCTAAAGCTAATTAGATTAAAGCTAAAGGTCTCTGCAGCTTTAATTTTATAGATATATGTAACTAGATAATAAAGATATATATTATAATAAAAGCGCTAATTTATTCAATTAATAATCGGATGTAATTTGATAATTTTCTTTTCGGTCCCCGAAAATTCATGTAGAAAATTCAAATAGTAGACCAAAAACAACAACTTAAAAGTTCAACAATCAATATTAAAAATTTCATGTTGGAGTTAACTAGAGAATTTATTTTCCTTGATTAAACATTTTAAATCATTTAATATAGTATAACAAATAAAAAGAAAGAAGAAATGTAAAAATAAAAAAAACTGTTTTCTGATAAACTCTTTGTTTGTTCAACATTTTGTTGACAAATTGTAGATCTTATAACCAAATCCGTTATTAAGGTTTGTATTGGATGTCGTGATAAACCATTATATAGTTTAACTGTGCTGTTACTATAGCTGACAACGACAGCAACAACAGAAGCAGAAATGACTTTTTATATCGTAATATTTCCAATTCGTGTAAAACGAGAATTAGATGTATATAGTTTTATAGGCTGATTTAACTGCTAAATATAATGATATACGCATAATATAAGCGTAGATTTATTCAATTAATTCTCGGAATATTATTTGATAATTTGCCTTTGCTCAGTAGCTAAGGGCCAAGTTTTCATAACTTAATTAAGCACAGTTTAAGTAATTCTTATAATAATTTAATTATTTATTTAAATAAAATTGATCGCTTAAAATTGTGGCATATAAAAAAACCTTTCTTACTCTCAAATGAATAATATTAAAAGGGTATTCCATGCGTTACCCTTCAGCTGTCAATATATGTATTTTTTATCACATATGGTCAAAGGTTTTGTCGGGCACTTTGAAACCAGTTCATCAGCTGGAAAATCAAAAGCCGCCTTTGTTTGTGTGAACTTCTTTGTTTCATCCATTCAATATCAATGGGAAGCTTATTAACTTTTTATGCACTCCGCAAATGGTGCGCTTACGAGGTTTGCATTCCGCATAAAATTTTGATAGGGTTATCGCCAACTTTGTTGCCGCCAGTCAACCAACGAAATTCACAGTAAAACCGAATGACTGCTCTATAAAATAAAAAAGAAGAAGAGAAAAAGAAGAACACACGCGGCACTCTCTACTCTACTCTACTCTACTCGTAAATCCGTGGCAATTGTCGCAATCATAAACTCCACTTGGAGTCAGTTAAGGGCGGCGACAATGTTCCACGCTGCGCTCCGGAGTGCGGACGTGTGTCAACATTTACGCCTCAATTATCAGCCGCAGCGCAAACAGGAGCCACATATAGAGCCGATAATTTGTTGTCCATAAGCTGATCCCAATTCGCAGGCCATCCACACACGCAGACCACCCAGCGTGGACAGCTTGCCCAATCCCAATAGGCAGCTCAATCCGCAGGCCAATCCGAGGCACAGCTATGTCCCGGCTGGTCTCTTTTGTGGCAGCGTCAAGGACACGTGCCGGCCATTAATTTACGCGATGGCTTTATCTGCGATTTGGTTGCGCACTGCCAGCCTGGCGGCATCCAGGCTCGTCCTGGCTGGTCCTGGCACGTGCCGCCTTTGCCAAATCAAATGTTTTTATTATTTAAAGCGACAAACGTTGTGGCGTTTTATTGTCTTCTTCGCGACGATAACAACAGCGTTGCGTCGACGCCAGGACAAATTACAGTTAAGCCACATCCTGACCGCCATTGTCCTCGAATTGATAACGAATTGCACCTTGGGGACAGCCGCAGCGCCGCTTGACTTTTGTCTCTTAATGAAAATAAAGTGATAAATTTTAATTGATTTCACTTTTGCCGTTGGCTTGCGCTGAGGCTCCCTCGAGCGATAAGATCGCTGGACAACCTACCGTTCTCTCTGCGGCCAAATGTAGCTCATTAGCCATGGATAATGCATCAAGATAATACCTGAATCTTTGACATAATTGAATTTTTTAATGGTTTTCTTCTTCTTCGTAGACTGCTGCTAATGTCATTTGCCTCATTAGACGCGTAACTGACAGTTTCGAGCTGTGGCTATAATCTATACACGCTAGAACCTATGGCTTTCAATGAATATTTACCTTTTAATTATATATTTGAAAAAGTCTCTTGTGTTGAGAAATGCATTTGATAACTCTTGGGCTCTTTTATGATCACAAAATTCGTCTTGAAAGGATATTTTCTTCTTTAAATGCATTTAAATTGTTGGTAAGCTAAACAAATTGTTTTAGAATACCTTAATAAAATTGAATAAGTTATTCGACAACACTAAGAAGTATTCTCATATTATTAAAAAAACAAGTGCAATTTTAATTTATTAAAAAATTCGAGCGAGTTTTCTTTCGATCAAATTCTTATCATAATTGGAATAGAAATTTCAATTTCCATTTTTCTTAACACATTTTTCTAATTACTGCAATTGTAATAAAAATGTATATCATTTAAAAATACCTTTTAAAACTCTAAGAATTTAAGAATTTTGTAATAGATTTGATAATTTATAACTTCACCACAGTCATATTGAATTATATTCCCTCAATTTCATAACTTATCTGGGACTTTCTTGCAGTCTAAACTCTTTTCGGTTACATATTTCAAATTGATTGCTTTTAAATTAAAACTTGGGCATAAATCACACAATGCCTGGCCGCACAGGTTGCCCCCCCCCCCAAGCCCCGTTTTGGGGCCATGGTTAAAACAAAAGCTCCTCCAGCATTGTCAGCACAATGCAGGCGACATAAGCCGATTTCAGATATCTGGACCGTCCACCTCTCTGCGGCTGCTGACTGTTTCCAAAAATGTAAAAATTATCATCAACGCACAAGTGGCTTGTACTTGTCACAGCCACACCCAGCCCTGGCCGCGGCCCTGCCCCCGCCCCTGCCCCTGCCCCGGCCCCGGCCCCTCAGCTCTACCCCTTGTGCAGAAGGCAAAATATTTTCATTGTGTTTCAGCAGATTTTCAACACAAAGTTTGCTCTGGGCAGGGGTTGAAAATTGGTTTGTTTTTTGTGGTAGGGGGGGGGGGGGGAGGGGCAGTTTTTGAAATGCGATTACCTGCGTTTGCCTATTTGCAGCTTGTAGCCGGGCAATGAGTTTGGGCTCGGTAGCTGCCCCCGGGGCGCTGCATGCTAATCGACTTTTGATTGTGTGTGCGTGTGTGTGTGTGTGTGCGCAAACAAAAAGGTTCAAATGTTCGACCATAAATATGAATTTATGTGAGATATTTTGGCACTGAGATTTATAGATGTGCCTGCGCGGGGGTGGGGAGGAGGGGTGGAGGGGAGGGGGGGAGGGGGGTTAAGAGCGGGCTGTTGATTGAATTTGCCTATCAGCAGCTGAGCTGGGCCAGCTTTGCCCCGGCTCCTGTTGCAGGTGACATATTCCTGTCTCGGCTGACAAGTGTTAACGCCTGTTTTCTGTTTATTATTTTCTATCTCACTCGCACAGCTATGGCTAGCTCGCTCACTCATAATTGCTAAAAAACTTAAGCTGCGTGAAATCCCAAGTTTCAATTTAACGCGCTTGTGATTCACACACAGGATTTGTGGTCAACCGGATACGCGACAGATAGAAGCCCCCCCCTCCACCCCCAACCCCAAGCCGGCCTGCAAGTGCACTCATGTCATTTCTGGGTTTTGTTTTCGTTGCGAATCTTATCTAGTTTTGATTAAAAATCGAGCCATCCGCCATCCGCTTGAGCCGCTTCTCACAGTTGACACTAAGCAGCTGCCGGCGCAGAGAATTTGCGCTTTTGCCAGTCGCTCGAAATTCGAGTTCGAATGCCGTGTTTCGAACTGGCGCTGGGCATGCGCCTGGCGCCGTTGTGGGCGTGTCGCTGGCGCGCGCCAATGGCAAATCCAAAATGGAGTCTCCACGGCGTCTCCACAGTTGATTGGGACAATGGGTGGGCTGCACATGATTGCACATATGTGCCGCTTGCGATTGCTGGCCAAGATTGGAGCGAGCGCTGCCAAAAAATGGCGGCACTGACGTCGACGCTGTCGTCGACGCTGACGCTATCGCTTGCAGGCAACATACGTGTGTACTCGGAACAACATGTGTGATGTGTGCCCCGCCGTATGGACGCCGCAACAACCGGACCAGCACTTGCCTAACGGTCCCCCGTTCCCGTTCCCGTTCCCGTTCCCGTTCCCGTTCCCGTTCCCTTTCCCTTTCCCGCTCTCCGCTAACCATGCAACTGGCCTGGAGGCGCCCATATGTAAGCTTCTACATACGATGCGGCGTAAATAAACAGACTGTCTTTGTATATGGCCAGCCCCCGCTCTTAGCCAACTTCTTCTGCTTCTGCTTCGGCTTCTTCTTCTTGGCCCGACTTTTTGTGTGTCTTCTAAGCATTTTGCTTTTATTACGCGCTTTACTTATTATGGCTGGTTGCTTTGGTGCCGGAAGTGGCGCTTAACTTAAGCACGACTGTTGCTCAATCAAACTTGACGATGGCCTGCCTATCGCCGCGGGTCGGAAGAGTGTTCGCCCTCTCTCCTGGCTTCTAGTTTTTGCCGTTTTTCTATAGGTTTTGACTCTTAGCTTGATTTATGTTCTGTGGCCTGGTGATTGATGAGCTGCTGTTTGCTCGTCACATTTTGGCAAGGACTCGCAGCTGACCATCCTGCGGGCCCTGTTTGCTTAGCTGCTTACAAATTATGCTCAGTTATCGCTGGCAATAAGCGGACACAATCGGCTTGCTTTCTATATAGCAATTTTGACAGTTATACTAACTGTTTTCTCAATCAATCTCGTATAATTGAAATCCTTCAGATTTTTCTGAAACTATTAATATTTTCTGCTAAAAATTTGAAAATGTCAGCAAGCATATTTTAAATAGGTTTTATTTTATTAATTATACGAGTTTTTAACCGGACTTGAAAGTATTTAGCTTGGAAATACTTCAACGTTTTTTGTTAACTATTTTTATGTTATATATATTATTATTATTACTATATGACTAATAATTGAGAAAATATGTTTTGTAAAATATTTATTTTATCTTTAATATAATTAAAACTTTCTTTAAAATCGAAGTTATAGTTTTTACTTAAACGCAATAATTTAAAATTTAATTACATATATTTTGCTGTATTAAAAGGATTCTATACATTTTCTGCTTTCCATCAATCAGAAATTAGTCGGAATTTTCTTAATTCGTTACAAAATATTTATTTTATTTTCTTAAGAGTTTTTGGTAAAATTAAAGCTTAGTCTTACTCTAAGTTTTGACTTTTAAGCGATAGTTTTAATTTGATTATATATATCTTGTCGTATTTAAAAGATTCATCAGTCACAAATTAGTCGCCATTGCGTTTTCCATTTTAGTATCTCTATTTAGTACGCCTTTTGTTGAATTTTCCTTTCTCTAGTTTGCAGCAGCACGTTTTGGTAATTATTCAAACTGATTAGAAGACAGCCATAAAACTGAATGCTCAACTTTTATCAGTTGGGCTTTTACGAGCGCGCTTTTCTTTTTTATCAGCAACTTTATAATTTAAACGCTTTCTGCGTGACTTTTTTTCGGCTGAGAAGCCACACAGCTTAGTGTTGTATATCAATTAGAGCATTTAAGGTGTACGTTACACACACACACGCACACCCCACCGTTGGCAGTCTGCAACCCGCCCGAACCGCGGAAAACCGCCAGTCAGTCAGGCATAAAGTGATTTCAACAATATTTCGCTTAAAAGATTCAAATCGCGCGCAAAGCGTGGAGAGACAGAGAACGGAGAAACAGGAAGAGCGACAATAACAAAGCAGAACATGAGAAAATATAAATACGCATACGACAAGTGCGGCTAAGGGGACCAGGGCGAGGTGGGCCACATGGGGGGAGGGGAGAACGCACGCGACAGAAGGAAACGGATACGCTCGAAGGGGTTGCAAACAGATTCAAAATTTCCAACCACATATGACAATGCTCCACAGTGGCACCCTCTGCCGCGCCTCCGTCCGCCGTTGTTCCCCATGTGGCCATGGCGTAAAAAAAAAAAATACAAAAAATCGCCAGCGAAAATTCAAATTTACCCGCTGTAGGGAGCCCGTCGACAGTAGGGGCAAATGGTGGCCAACTAACTGTTTCTTTACGGTTTTTTTTTTACTCACAACGGAAGCTTCAGTGCCCGCATGTGTTGGGGGGGTTTGGGGTGTACGGGGTTCGAGTATTGTCGTCCTTATGCCAAGGGTCGTCAAGCGCGAACATTTGCATAATCAAATAATAAAAATTTGCATAATTTTATTTTTTACGATTCGCATTGCTCTTCGCGTTCTCCACTTTTTTTTGCCAAATGCAGAAAGAAAAGTTTCAGTTTCTAGTTTTCGGTTTCCAGTTCCATTGCTAAGTTTCTGTTTTGTCTGCTATATATATAAGTACATATAATGTTACCGTTATCTGTCTGTCTCTGCGTCTGCTAGTTTCAGTTTTCCAACTTCTCCTCCACATAAACACAAAATGGTGTCAATATATATTGGCGAACCTGTTTGTTATCGCTGCCAAAGAAATTTGCAAATTTTAACTATTAAAAAGTTTTTTTCGACTATCTGAAAATATTTCTGTCGTAAATTTTAAGCAAATGTTTTGAGCAGTTGAATTGTCTAAGATAACTGAATTGTCTGCTCAAATATAATATAATATACTAATTTGTTCTTATACTTTATACTTTGGCTAATTAACTTTAATGGCTAAACGAAAAGTGGAGATATCTAAGTGAAATAGTAAATACGAAGAAATTTTGCCACAAATATCCTTTACTCTTTCGTTGCTTATCTTGAATAATTTTTAATTTCGAAGTTTAGAAACGCAGAATTTTATCTTTAAACAAATGCGGGTACCAAAATTAGTATAAAACGCACAGAAAGAATTGAAAGAATTCGATTTCTCTGTCTAAAATTTACAAAAATTTAGACATGTAAACTTCGTATTCAAAAATAAATTTTATTGAATTTTTTTCCGGAAAAAATCCTTTACTCCCCCCTTACTTTTTTTTAATTTTTGAATCGCGAAATTTTATTTTTAATCGATTGCGCATACTTAAATTAGTATAAAACGCAACTTTAAAAGAGATTCTGAGGTGGTCGATTTTTCTGTAAAAAATCATGCTAAAATTTACAAAAATTTAGACATGTAAAGTTCCCGAACCCATACCTGCCAGATTTCAAAAGCCCATAACTTTGGCAAAACTGAACCGATTTCCATGATGTTTACCATTTTCATCATGGTTTGACATCTAGATTAATTCCGCATTTAATTTTTATTCGTATTTAAAAATTTATTTTTTTTGAATATTTTTCCGGAAAAAATCCTTTACTCCCCCCTTACTTATTTTGAAAAATAAATTTTTTTTTAATTTTTGAATCGCGAAATTTTATTTTTAATCGATTGCGCATACTTAAATTAGTATAAAACGCAACTTTAAAAGAGATTCTGAGGTGGTCGATTTTTCTGTCAAAAATCATGCTAAAATTTACAAAAATTTAGACATGTAAAGTTCCCGAACCCATACCTGCCAGATTTCAAAGGCCCATAACTTTGGCAAAACTGAACCGATTTCCATGATGTTTACAATTTTCATCATGGTTGACATCTAGATTGATTCCGCATTTAATTTTTATTCGTATTTAAAAATTAATTTTTTTGAATTTTTTTCCGGAAAAAATCCTTACCTATTTTGAAAATTTTTTTCATTTTTGCTTGGGTTTCAATTTCGCTCACCATCTCAGAGAGCAAGAGAGTAAAGGTTTGCACTCAGTGCTCTCTTTAAGCACAAGCATCAATGATATTTTTCAATTTTCGCTAGTTCTTCCCTTTCGCCTGAGGAGTTCTGTGCAAGAAAAGTTGTTCGCACACTTACTCAAAATTGTACATGTATATGCATTTTTGTGGTTGTGTGGCTGTCTATTCAATGCAAAAAGTCTAGACTTAAAATTTGATGGATTTTCAGCTTCACACATGAAAGAGAGAGAGACAGAGAAATGACAGCTAGGGAGAGAGCAAGAGCTACAGAGACATAGAAACAGGCAGAGCGAGCGAGATAGGGACAGGGAGGGACACAGAAACAGAGAAAGACAGAGAGGGAGACAGAGAGTATTCATTCAAATGTTTGTACATTGATGAGTTTGCTTATCTTTTTGATCATCTTTTATCAATGATAAAATTTCCATTCTTTTAAGTATGTTTGCACTGAGAACAAACCCAGGCAATGTTCTGCAGATTGAGGGGGCACATTATAAAAATATCTGCGATCTCGCTCGACCCTCACAAAGTAAATGGCACGCGTACTCTCTTGCTCTCTGAGACTGTAAGGGAAGTGAAGACCTGAGCCAAGCTGACGTCGATCTGGGACCTTCCACTCAGAAAACGCGCGTCGCTCATTTTTATTTTACCCTCTGGCCTTTTGGCCTCTATATTGATTCTGCATTCAAACTGAATTCATATTTGAAAATACTATTTTTTCCCAAAAATATTCTTTATTATTGTGGGAAATTTGTGATAATCTAATATAATTGAATCTTCCTATTGAATCTTTCGATTGAATCTTTCTATATTTACAAACTTTCTGCTACACTATCTAACTTTAAAAGCAACACACGCATAAATATTCAGTACAAGCCAAAAGCCATTTAATTAAGTTAACTTTTATGTGGCTCATAAATCAGGCCAACAACAAACGGTGGGCATCGAGAGAAAAAATAGCAGCGACAACAATCGCGATTTCACATGTTCCATATTCATGGGCAATGCTCCTATTGCCCCTGCCCCTGCCCCTGCTCCCGCTCCGGGTGCTGCTCCTGTTTCTCCGCCACAGCCAAAGGACTATTCATATTCATTGCAAGGTGGCTGGACTAACAAAAACTCGCGCCAAATAAAATAAATGGCTCAGGCAGCGCTCGACGCTGACCATGTTGTTCCCAGTGTGGCCCCCTAACCCCCATTTTACTCGCTCCCCCGCGCTGCTTAAATGTATGATTTTAATTTGGCGTAGTCTGAGGGCAGGCGGCCATCAGAGAGAGCTGCATATGCGTGGCACATTATGAAATTATGAGCATTATAAATATGAAGAATGACCACTTATCTAAATTACACCATGTGTGAGAAGTGGCATTCGAGATGACGAAGTGGGGGGAGGGGGAGAGGGGGGGGAGAGGAGAGAGGGTGCAGTGCGCTGTCATCGAACGATATGACACACTACCCTGCCTTAGTGGAGGATGATGATGATGATGCTCGTTGGCTGGGTTAAAGACACGGTCATATATCATGTGCGAGTGCTGTGGCCAGCAAATATGCTGAGTATATGGAAATTTCGAGTGCTGCAAAGTGATAAATGAAGCACAAAACAGCAAAAATGGCGACAGCCAAAGCAAACAGATTCACAACGAACGAGACGGTGCGACAAACGCACACATATGCCCCGGCGCGCGTGAGAGCGAGCGAGGTAGGGAGAGAGCATGTGAGTGAGTGGGCGATATCCTTGCTGGCTGCTGCCAAGGCACAAAAAAGCCGCAAATATGTCATTTGACATGCTAAATATTTCGCGCGTGGCTTCAGCACTTGCCAGGTGTGCAATAAAAACAACAAGGCACAA
The DNA here is from genome assembly GCA_035047465.1 of Drosophila sordidula. Taxonomy (NCBI): domain Eukaryota; kingdom Metazoa; phylum Arthropoda; class Insecta; order Diptera; family Drosophilidae; genus Drosophila; species Drosophila sordidula. The sequence continues at coordinate 8,998,060 of JAWNPQ010000185.1, read as the reverse complement.
GCAGCAGAAATCGCGCATACGCCAAGTTAGCCAGCCGTAGACAGAAGGCACACAGCTGAAACATTGTCCAATTCCGAATATTGAACTTATTTCATTATTTGGAAGATGACAATATTTTAATGCATTTTCCATTTACTCCTGCAATTTTCTTAAAAACAAACTTGTCAATTTGCTGTGCTCCAATCGGTTGATGAGTTTTTTTTTTATGAATTCTGCAACTGTGATATTCCTACATGTTCCTAACAGTTAAGCAAAATATTACTAACATCCAACTTCTCTATAGTAGCTTTCTATAGAAACAATCGCTTAAAAATCGAGCTTTTGTGCGCTAAAACTGCTTACTATATATATAGCGTACATTTCATATTTCTTCCGTCTCGTTTCACGTCGATCTTATGCTCAAAAAGGGCCAACTCCTTGGTCGTCTTCTGGCCTGGGGTTGTTCCGTTGCGACCCTTCTCGACCCTTCAGAGTTGCGCGTGAAGTGCCGCAAATTTATTGCAGATATAAACAAGTTGTGATGTATCAAACGCAATGCAAACTTATTGCCGATTTTTCCACTCAACTGCAGCTTGGCTGCGTTTCAAAACTAACACTCGAATGGACACCGAAAACCAGCAGCTTAAAGTATCTTAAAGATATACGCTCGTTGGGTATCCGCCACGGGCCGGCTAGTAAATCAATTAGCAAGCGCAGCTGGTGTCCTGCGGCTTTGAAAATTAACTACCTGCTAAGTTAATTGAGCAAACAACTCCGGACAAGCGGCCATAAAAGTTGCACGGCACAACTAAAAATCCGCTCGCGGCTTTCACAACTATTAATTATGTGCGCAAAGTTATGACAGCAGAAAACAGGCGCAGGCCAGGCACTGGAAAGTTGCGCCGAACTAAAACACTGGCAGCGAGAGAAGGCACACACAAAAAAAAAAACAAAAAAAAAAAAAGAGAAAAAAGAAAAGAGGAAGCGCACATCATAAATTACAGGACGCACGGACATGGACACGCGGATGTTGTCCTGGCTGCTGCCGCTGTCGCTGGCTGCTGGCTGCTGCTGTTCAGTCAGTAAGCCGGCTGTCTTGCGGCAAGCCAAACAGCTTCCATGCATCCAAAAATCATTTCAATGGAGCTCCGAAACCGAAACCGACTCCGACTCCGACTGCGACGCTGTCTCTGTCTCTGTCTTTGTCTCTGTGTCTCGGGATCCGGCGATGGCAATGGCAATGGCAACCGCAACGGCAGCCGCAACGGTAAAGGTAGACCACACACACACACACACACACACAGACACACTCACAAAATGGCTGCCGCAGCGCACAAAAAGTGTCATGGCGCATGAAAAACTTCCTGGCTATGGCCAGGACTTCATCATGTGCCTTGGCCGCAACACAATGGCGGCAGCTCCTCACGTTGCGGCGGCAACCGCAACAACCGTCCACAGATCTACAATTTTTGGCCAAACGAAAGTCGCATTGTCAGGCTCAATGTTTCCGGCGGCTCATGGACGCACTACCAAGCACGGCCCCCCCCCCCTCCTCCTCCGTCCCCCTCTTCGCCTGTGGGGCCTGAAACAAAGCGCATCCGTTGGCGAAAATTGAAATGACAAAGTTCAAAGTTTAAGCGGCTTGGCTGTCAGTTGTTCGGTTTTTACGGTTTGCGCCACACTTTTTAAGTCGACTTGAAGCTGGCCATTTGCGCATACCTGTCGCCCAAGCTGTCCGTCCGGCCTGTCCGTGGCTAATCAGCATGCATAAGGGACACCGAAATTAAACGCCCGGCAGCGGTGAGCGCAAATGAAATTGCCTGCAGTTAAATACACTTTACCAGGCTTAATAGCCAACAACAACAACAAGAACTTCACTTCATTGTAAATGTCATAAACTGAAAGTCAGCTGCAGCCACGCCTCCCTGCCCTGTCGCAAACAACAACGACAACCCCTTCGCTGGCGTCCCCGCAGAAAAAACATTTGCATACTTTTAAGCGCAGCTGAGAAAAATCACTCATACGCACACGTCTCCATTACGGCAGGGGGCGTGCCGGCCCTCTGGGCGCACAGACTAACCCAGCTGTCTGATTTTGGCCTTGTTGTTGTTGCTGTTGTGCTATTATAACGGTATTTGCATTGTGTTTAAACGTATTTGAACACGAGGTCGACGTCGCGCGCCGTTCGTCAGGGTAGAGCTGAAGCTCCTGCCCGCAATTTGAAAGGAAACTGGTGGGAAATTCACTTTTGCGGGGGGTTAGCTGGTATGCGGCAGGCGGGGGGGGGGGCGCTTGCGTTCAGTTTGGGGCAAGTGCTTACCAAATGAGCAGGCAATTTATTTACGGTCAAATTGCGAGGTTAGGCAAAGGCAAACGGCAAACAATGCGCAGGTCGCACGGCAAGTGGGAGCCACGAGCTGCCGCTCGACAGCGATGTGGGCGTAAAAATGTGATAAATATGAAATGCGATTATGGCTGCTATTATATAGCCAGCCATGATGAGGCTTATTATGGAGTTGCCACTGCGGTTGCTCCGGGCGTCGTTTTGAGTGAGTGGCTGCTGAGTTGCCGGGTGGCACAAGGCGCTCTTGGCTTAAATGAGGAAATGTGATTTTGACGATGTGTTGGCTTAACGAGACGCAAACAACAGTCTGTGTGCGGGTCTGCGTGTGAGCTTGTGTGTGTGTGTGTAGAGGAAGTTGTAATTGTTTTTAAAGGAAGTTGAAATTGCTCATTGGGGAAATGTATAAAATAAATCAGCGGCGTGGCCATAACAAGCCAGCAGCGGAGCCCATTGTAAAGTGCATTGGAATAAGTGAATAAGTCATAAAAATACTATAAAACTGCTAAGGCGGGGTTTGTGGTATACTTTTATATGCTTATCGTATCGTTGCGATAATCATATCAATATTAACTTAGGTGATAAAAACCGAAAAACAATTTATCTGTTACGTAAATTAAATGAGAGATGTAAACCAGGAGTCGAACCGCAACACTTCGAACCCGAACCTTGTCAAAAAACAAAAGAGCCTAAACTAGAGCCAAATCATATTTAATGAGCAAATGGTTTACTTGAAAACATTTGCTTTTCTTTTTAGTTTCTAACATTGCGCTAAAAATATTAAATATTCTCTGAATGCAAAAAACAAATTTATTTCTACTAATAAACAAATATTTGATAATAGATGTAAAGTGTTTCATTTAAAGCCGGAAAGTCTAAAACTGAAGTCGGGAACTCCCTAAGAGCACGAGACTGTAGTATTTGAATTGCGTTTTATATATTGGGCGAAATTCGAAATTTACTTAATTTTCCCTTTGATTCACGAGAATATATTGAACCAAATCTCTAACTTTTCTGAGATAGGCTCAAAAAAACCGGTAAAAAGAACGACAATTATAATTTAAAATAAACTTGATCTGCCTATGGTATACATTAACTTAAAAAGGCCAAGTTCAGCTAGCTCTAGCTTTTATAGTCTCTGAAATCGGGTTCACACAGACAAAGGGACGGACATGGCTAGATCCACTCGGCCATTGATGCTGACCATGAATATATATATAAACTTTCTTCTGCCTGTTACATACATTTGCAATTGAAAGAAACAAAACAAGGTTTAAACCGAATTTTGCTTTTGCGGAGACGGAAAACCAGATTTGCAAAGCTAACCTTAAAGCGAGAGATGGGTTCGAACTGCGATACGAACCGCTGACAACAAATTTTGGGTTAGCTTTGAACTGCAAAACTAACGATACTCTGGAGACTCAATATTGTAAAGGCACCGAAAGAAAGAGAACTTTACAGAAATAGATATTTGTTGATGAATTCCCGAATCCTCTCCCTTACATCTTGCATATATCGTTCAGCATCAACTGCCAATCGCTTCATTCAATTTGCGTACCTTTTAACGACGCGGCCGAGTTTCTTGGCGGTCCCACACCACCCGTTAAATGTCTTTATCAAGTGGCTGTGGCAGCGAACACAAGGCCATAAAACGCTAATCCCATCATGGGAACAATGTGAACAAGCGTTGAGCGTTCGGCTTTGGGGCGAGCTGCGTTTAGGCACGGCATCAATTGATACATCAGTTGATAAAGCCAGAGATCCTGTGAGAATCGCGTGGCGCACTGGCACGGGCTAACAGGATTTGGCCACGCTAAATCAACGTGATTCGCCGCGGCTCATTTGAGTGCAGCAAACGAGGCATCCTCCACGGCGCCCACCACCCCGGACATTCGCTGCGCTTTGTCGGAATTCGGCACGCTACAAATTCGTGGCTCATGGGAATCCCAACGGAGCCGCCCTGGGGTTGCCCGTCGAGTGCAGAAATATTGAAATTCGAAAATCATTTCTGCCAAAGCACTTGAGTAGCGCTCGCCAAATATCTCGCCAGCATTGTGGCACATTCGTTGCGGCGTCTGCCTCCGTTGCCCGTCGCCGGGGTGCGCATTCCGTCTTGTTTACGGCTCCGTTCCCAGACACAGTGTCAGCTCATTAGCGTCGCCAGCGCAGTTTTTGTCGCCGCATCTAATTGCTGCATACGCTGCCCGACTTTTCGACTGCATGCGGCCGTGCAAACGGACGCATCCCATTCCGCTATTTTGGCTTCACTGCGCTAACAAGGCCAACATATTCTCGGGCACTCATATGGCGTATGTTTCTCTAGAGCAAGTGGCGGTTTTTCTAAGCCTGGGAACCTATGTTTTTTTCGACTGGGCGAATTTGGCTCACATATTTGAAATAGTTCAAATTGAAAGTGTTTTTTTTTTTTTGTATATTTTATTTTTATTTCAATTTTAAAATACATAGTTTAGTCACAAAAAAAAAAAAAAAAAACATTTATAATATATATATAATGTACACGATTATTGGCATATTTATTTAATATTGCTGATATTATTTTATTTGAATATCAGGCCTGAAAAGTTTTCAACAGCTTCTTAATGTTAAGTCCTTGCATAATATTTAAAAAAAAAATCAATTACATTTAGTCTCAGGCGATTTATTCTTACCCATCGCAGCTTCACTTGTCCGATCTCACAAAATTATAGCTTTACTTGAATTAAGAAGAAGAGCATTATCATTAAGATATGTTAAAAAAAAAACTCATTCATTCAATTCGTAGTTTTATGGAATCGGACAAAACATTTTCTTCAATATTTTTTGGAACCTGCAACAAAGTAACCCGACTTTTTATCTAAATCAAGTTGCAATGGATATTCTTTTGAAAGAGTACTGTATTTTCTATATAAAAAAAAAAGTTGTTTAAAACTATTTTTAATATACTTGCTTTTCATAACAATAAGATATATATTTAAACATTAAGTCACACATCAAATGTTAAGTGGGTTGAGCGTGAAACTTAGTCTAGTATTTTACATTGATAAAACGGGCAGCCGGAAAGAAGACTCTGCCACTCCTAGAGCTAATCCGATGGGAAAACAGATTCAAATTGCACTATCTTTATGGCTAGTGGAGAAACTTAAGTTGGGCTGTAACTAAACGTAATATCACAATGGGAACATGTCTGGGGAGACGGGGGAATGGGGCGGCGGCGGGGGTGGGGGTTATGGGGGTGTTATGGGCTCGACTCAACAAAACACGCTGCAGCTTAAAAGTATCCGAAGAAATGTTTGGATCATTTGGAGCCGCCGCCGGATCTGCGGCCCGGCGGCGTGCCGCCAACGACATTGATGATCTCATTGTCGCTGGACTCCTCCGCCGTTGGCTGATGATCGCTGGCCTTGTCCTGGTGCGCGGTCATGTGCCGCGTGAGATGGTGCCGCTCGCGGAACGTCTCCTGGCAGACGGGACAGCGGAGCTTCTCCTCGCGCTTGCGCCGATTCGGATCGCAGGCCACCTCGCTCTTGTGGTGCGAGCGCATGTGGTAGACCAGGTCGCTGGTCATCCGGAAGCTAATGTTGCACTTGGCGCAGACGTTCTGTGCGGTCAGCGTGAAGGTCGACGCCAGCGTCGGTGGAATCAGCGTCGAGAGTATCGCAGCGGCGGCTGGATTCTGCAGCGGCTGTGCGACCGCAAAGGGATGCGGATGCGGCGGCCCGAAGCCCGGGTATCCGGCGTGCAGGAACTCCGGCGGCGGGCCCGATGGCGGCGACGAGGGATTCGACGAACAGCCGTTGGGACTGTGCCCATTGGGCGCCGTCGGCGGCCTGTAGAGCAACTGCTGCTTGAGCCGCTGCTGTGCCTGCAGCGCCTGCATGGGATTGACGGCCTGGAAGGCGCCGTTGAACTGATACTCCGGGCGAAAGTTGTGGTACACAATGGGATTCGTTGGCATCACGCCGGGCAAGGAGTTGGGCGCCGAGGCGTTGTTGCCGCCGCCGCTGCCGCCGCTGCTGGTGCGCGGCGGGGGCGTGGCCACCGGCGGGCTCATGGAATGACAGCTCAACTGGTCCGGACTGAGCGGCGGCGCGCTCACGTCCACCGGCGACTCCAGGCGCGACACCGTCGACGGCGACGAGGAGCTGGACACCGACGAGGCCACCTTGGTGAACGCGCTGCGCAGCGGCGGCGGCGGCGGCGAGACCGTGGCCTCCGGCGAATCGACCAGCGGTATGACCAGCGTGGGATCATCGTAGACCCGCGGCGAGCGTATGGCCAGCTGCGGATAGCGCTGGCGCGCCTCCAGCAGGCTGATGTACTCCAAGGCGGCCGGCGAGGGCGGCTGCGAGGCGGCGGCGCGCGGCGACAGATCCGTGGGATAGTGGCTCAGCTGGAGCGGCTGCTGCTGCTGCTGCTGCAGTGCCTCCTGGAGGCGCGCCTGCTTCTCGGCCTGCTTCTGCTTGATGCGCTCGTCGGGCATCATCAGGAAGGCCACGTCGAAGGAGCGCTTGAGCGTCGTCTTGACGCTGGGCACTTCATTGTTGTTGTTGTTGTTATTATTACTGTTGTTGCTGTTGCTGTGATTGCTGTTGTGGTGTTGCTGCTGCGCCATTGCTGCTGCTGCTGCTGCTGCTGCTGCCCCTGTGGGGCTGGTGGAGATGCGCAGCTCGGCCTGCTGCTGCGGCGGCGTTGTGCGTCGCCCGGCGGGATTCGCGTGCGACGGCAGGCTGTCCATGAGCAAGTTCATCGCACTGGAGTTCAACACTGGGGATTCTCTGGACCTGTGCACTTGCCAACTCGTGTGTTCGGCTTTGGTATGCGCATAGAATGGGGCACCGTTCGATTCGAAGCTCTGTTTTCGACTGCTGCCTGCTCGCAATCTGTTCCTCTTTAAGTAGTCGCTGGTGCCACCACCGGAGCAGCGCAGTCCACTTGGAATTTTCATATTGTCCCATTCAAACGAAACTCTCCGCACTCGCGGCACTCGCACATCTGTCCTGATTCTGTTTGGACTCCACAGCAGAGAGTCAAATTCGAAACTTCACCCTTATGCTCAGGCTCTGCGCGCTGTTGTTGTTGCTGCTGCCGCCGCTGTTGCCGGGCTCTGGCTATCGCTCTCCCGCTCTCTCGGCGAGCCCATCTGCTTTGCCAGTTGCCAACATATTCTGTGCTTTTATTGTGTGAACAGCGCCCGGGCGCGCCTCCTGGTTGGCTGGCATCCCGGCGCGGCCGTTCGAGGCTTCGCTATTATGTTTTGCCGCACTCTACATTGTATATCATGTACTGCACAGTGGTTCGGGAGCGTGCGATTCAAGTTCTGAATTCACATTTCTTTTCAGCATTATCTACAAACTTCTGCCTGTACTATATTACATTTCTTCTTTTGAGTTCACATTATTAGCCATACGAAGCAAGGTTAAGTTCTCATGGCCTAGTGATAATTGAAATATATTTTTAAATTAATAATTAATCGAATCCTGAAATCACTTTTCATGTACTCAATAATAATGCATTCAAACTTGATACTAGGCCAGATTTTATTTAAGCATTATCTACAAACAATTTCCTGTACTATATTATATTTCCTCTTTTTAGTGTTACATTATTATACAAACGAAGTTGACACCATTCTAAGAGGGGTAAGTGATAATTGAAATATATTTCTGAATAAATATTTGATTGAATTTTATTCATACAAATATACATTATTTTATTAGTAGGACAAACATTAATTTCAACATATTTCAAATATAACAAATTATACTAATTATTATTTTTTCTTACACACAATAGCTTAAAAATACACAAAGTGAAAAGGGTATATTGGTTTTGTGCTACCTCAAATCGCAAATCGATAAAAGGTGCATATTTTTTACAATATTAAAGGTAGAGTCGACAAATTTTCTATGGTGAGCTCTCCCATATCTCCCTAAATTTGGCAGACAGTGCTCGGATGGCCTCCTCTTGAGATCGAGCCGAAAAATAATACAAACTAAGCCCGTTTTCGTTTGTTTTAAACTGCTATTGTGCTGAGAACGAGTATTTCGCAGTCGGTTACGCCCGACTGCAACGTTCCTTGTTTTCTTTTAAGTTACATTTTTTTTTACTTCTTAAATCCCAATTTCTGTATGTTTAAGACCATATCTATCCCAACTTGTGTGTAATTGTGTGCTGTGGCAATCGTAGCTCGACCCACTGTGCCACTTGTGTTGTGGCAAGATTTCGAAAAGAGGCGGCGCTTAGAGGCCTGCGCTCTCTAGTTCTCACTGCCATCCCCTTGCACGGCAATCTGTTGGCTATCTCGTTTACCCTCCTTCGCTTGGGCTGCCTATTGCCCTCTCTCCAATTCTCTCTCTCTCTCTCTGTCTTTCCCTCTCTCTCGCGCGCGCTTTGTGGCTGCCTCACGATATATCCTTGATGTCCTTGTTGCAAGTGTTTCCGAACAGGTTGTTTTTGTCGATTTTTTGGCAGCAACAGCGAGATTGTCTGAATATGTATTCATGTTTTGTGTTGTCGTTGTTGTTGTTGTTAGTATTTTGAATATATGCTGCGCGTAGCATTACATATTGTATGAGAGCACATAAACACACACACACACACACACACACACACACACGTGCACACACAGATTCCAGTTGGGTTCCATATAGGCGACTGTTGAGCGCAAAAAGATTTTGCAAACTAAAATATTTATCCGTCTGCCTGTCGCTATACATGTATATATAAAAAAAGCAAAACAAAAAAAAAAGACAGCTCTCAACTGACCATTGTCCAGTAACAATGCCCAACAACAACTACAACAAATTGTGCAATGTTTTCCGTTCGCTTTTCCATCTCGCTCTGCCAGCCGCATTTTTGGCCGGCATTCGCCTCTCTAGTCCTGGCCAGGATGTGGCCACTGCTAGGGCAAAATATGTGTCTGTTATGGCCACGTTATGTTAGCCATGGACAATACACACAATTTATTGAAATTCCACGCCTTTTATTGCAGCTCTTGCAGTTGCTGTTGTTGTTGTTGTTGTTGTTTGTCTGCAGTTGGCAATTTAATGTTTGCATATTTTCAGGTGCTAATTGCTCCACTTGCCATATGAGCTGCATTTTTAATTAAAATTTATAGCTACCACTATCTGCATTGTGTCTCCCAGCATGGTGGTGCATGTGTGTGTGCGTGTGTGTGTGTGTGGGCATGTGTGTATTTTTTGGAGCCTATAATTCGACTGGTCGCCATGTTTTCTGTCGACACAAAATTAATATTTAACACATGATTGCCTTCGGCATTGGCATTTCATTAAAAATATTGTTTAGCTTATAATTAATTAATTGCCGGCAGAACAATTCAAGCTGAAGTCATAATGATTATAATCATAATCATAAATAAATACAAATCGGTTTCAGTTTTATCGTTTCAAACAAATACGAATTAATCAACTCAATTGAAATTTCCGAAATATTTTGATTTTATATCTACAGATTTACATATTCCTATTTATTTATTTTTTTAAATTACAGAAAATAAATCCAATTTAATTATTAATATTTAAACTAAATTTATTTATTTATTTTTGTAAATTATAGAAAATAATCCAATTTAATTATTAATTTTTCAACTAAATTTTTAGATTACATTCAATAATTATTTCTCTCATTATTACAATTTGTATTTATTTAAATACATTCTTCACGTCTATTAAGGACATCTACATTTCCTTTCCCTTTACGAATCTTTCCATATAGTTACAAAATTATGCAAATTAATTCAAATTTATTTAGTTTCTTTTTTAATTTATTTTATTATTGCTACGTTTAGTGTATTTCTCAGTCAGCTCTCAAGACTTCATCGCTGTTAAGGACTCTTCTGCCGCTTCCCCTTTAGTTTGTGCCGCACACGCACATGTGGCACGTGACTGCAATTTGAGTCAAGTGTAAATCCCAACACATTCGACAGATTCACTCGAATATATTCAATGGAAATTAACGCAAATCTAGGATATACAAATCGAGCACAAAATTTGTTAGGGCCAAAACAATTGCTAATCTACCCCTGAAGATCTGGGCGACTAAAACAATCTGACGAACCGTTTGCCATGTCAGCGTGAAGAGGGTTGGGGGGGGGGGGAGGGGAGGGGAGGGTTGTTGTTTCCGCTGTCGATACATCAAACTGCCAAGTGACAAAGTGATTCCCTGGCTCTGCGACTGGATCCAGGTCCGGGCGCAGGCAACGCGCAAAAAGGCGTGAAATTGCCTTTGTGTGATTAAGTCAAGCCGCCAACGGCGTGGGGGGAAAATGGGAAGTGAGAGGCGAATGCGACTGCGTCTCGGAAAAGCGAATTAAAAAAACTAAGATGACAATCTCGGGACTAAGTTTTAGACAGAGCTACGTGCTCCTTATGCCGTGTCTTTGGCGGTTTTAATTACCGCCGAAGATAAGTAAAATGTAAATGGTAATTGTTTCTAGTTGGAGTCCTGGCAGAGATGTTGGCGCCAGTATATCCTGGAGACAGCCGACACCTTTTCTTACGGTTATTGTTAATGTTAATGCCTTGGCTGCTGTCTCGTAATCTGCGTTGTTTGTGGGATTATGTTTGCCGGAATGGAACAGCTTCCAGCTGCCTGCTGCCTGGTGTTCAGTCCGGAAGTTGGCTGCTTAGAAAGTTTCCGGACTGCAGCTCGTCCCGTGCATATACTTTGCGCCTGCACTTGCCACTAGGCCACCCCTGTGCCCGGCCGTGTTGCGTCCCTGGAGTGTGTCCCGGCTGCAATTTATAGTCCTCGGCTCAATCAAGTGCTTTTCGCGCATTATATAAAAATTCGAATTGGATTTCAGGGCAGAGCACCTAATTTGATGGGGGGGTTGGAGGGTTGTTTCTGCCCCTGTTGCTGTTTGTTTAAATACCGTGAATAACATGTGGTTTTTTCGAAGCATATGGCAAGGACTTTGTCACTATTTAGACGACGTCTGGTCCGTCCTTGTTCTCGTTCAAATCCTCCAATTAGACTGTCATTCATTTAAACGGATTAAAAATCCAGCACGAGGGTCGCTAACAAGGCCCGAGGGCCGTTCTCTGGTGTTTCTTCTCGCTGGTGGTGGTGGTGCTGCTGCTGCCGGTGGTGGCTCTTGTGGTTTAGCGCTCCGAAGTTATAGTTGGTGCCCGCCTAAGCGGCTGAGCTATGCGGATTAGAGCCCTTGTTTTGGTTACCAAATCGCCTCATGACGACAATCTCGATGTTGTTGTCGTTGTCGCTGTCGTTGCTGTTGCTGTTGCTGTTGCTGTTGCTGTTGTCGATTGTCGATTGCTGCCGTCGTGTGCGTTCAATCAGCACGGCAGTGTAGCCACAATCAAGCTCGACAATTTTTCTGCTGTCATATGCAAAATGCCAGCGAGCAATCGAATGATACGGACTCTGACTCGGCACCTGCCCGAACGTGGTGTCCTGACAGCCATTGCGGCCACCTCCAGCCTCGTCCTCGCACTCGCTTTATCTAAAATGCTTACGCTCGAGAAGCTTTCAATCGAGTGGGGCATAAATATTTATGTTCGCAGTGCAAAATCCCCGTGCCACAGCAACAAGCCACACTTGCAACAGTTAACAGTTGCCAAGTGTTGAATTCCACATAGAAGCCCGGCCAGAATGTCAAGAGCTCTTCAGCGGGTACGGAAACGGATAAAGCTACTCCTGCCTTGAAGTGGGCATTATAATTTCATCGTGATTATTTTTGAATGTAGGGCATAAATATATAAAAATGTGGTTTCCCTAAAGAACAAGTATAAAGTTAATATTACAGATTTTTTATAAAAACCAAATCCAAATGTATGATCTTATTTCCGCTTTCAATCAATTTCTTTGCGCGATTTCCACAATCCTTCGCTTATTTTCCACTGTCCTTAAATACCCTTTTGCCATCTCTCTGGCATTTCCTTTACCCTTGTAGAGTATTCGAATTACGGCGCTAAACAAAAAGTGCTTCGCATTTGCGCCGAGCATATTCTTAGCAAGTGGGCAACATTTGTGGAGTGCAGGTCCTTCAGGCTCAGGCTCGGCCGGGCCTGCGGATGTGCAGCGTATGCTCAGCGAAGCTGCACAAATGAAGCGACCGCCAAGTCACCACCAGACGACACCATCATTACCACCAGTTGCCAGAGTGCGGGACTTCGCCTCAGTGCCGGCTGACCCGCATTTAAAGTTGTTCAATACGTTTCCTGGTGCCATAAATTTTGACCCCGGCCGCGAACCTGTTTCGTATTTTCGTTTCGGCTGCGTCTATGCGAGCGCAATCAGAATCAGATCTAATCAGAGTATTGCATAGTTGGAACGCGGTCCGGTTTCAATTGCGTCGATGCCAACTGTGCGGCGGAAATGATGAAAACTACCCTTTAATAAACTACGCTGCCCTGTATGATGCTCTGCCGTTGTCCTGGGCAATGCCGACATCTGTGCGATTTTGGACGGCGCAAGAGCAACAACAGCAGCACGGGGGTGGGGGTAACAGGATCGTGCGGCCCACCCGCTCGGCATTTAAAAAGTGTTTAGTTTATGGTCCATTGATGGCTTTGTTAACTCGCCGAACAGCTCGCGCCATAGCCTCATGAATCTCAATACTCAATTGCAACCCCGCGCACCTTACGTTTTTCGACATTTTCGATCTGTCCGGGGCGGTGCTGAACGAGGGCTGCCCGTGGACAGGGGTAAGGGTTCTCCGGTTCTCCGCTTCGGGCCCGGGCTCGTTTTGTCAGTCTGCCTTTAATTATGCTGAAAACCACAAAATGCTGTTAGTGCAGCATTTTTCGATTCCAATTCGAAAATGCTGACATATGCGTGGAAAAATGTGCGACGCCGCGGGTCGCCCCCCGCCTGGTTAGTGGCCCTGGGACTCGCCGTTCCCGCGGGTGCCTTTCGCTCTTTGACTCTCTGATTGGAACTGGTGCAATGATAAGCAGCGCGCCCGGCCCGACAGCCTGACAAGTGAGTCGTACATCTAATGTGGCATCAACATATGCTGGGCTCTGGGCCCGCCTCGGCCACGACTCTCTCCTCGCAGCGACTGTGCATCTATCAGTTGCGGTTGCAGCGACGAGACATTGTATTCCTTTCGCTTCTATTCCACGCGGTTCCGTTCGGTTCCATTCGATATTGACTTCATTTTAGATTGGCATCTGCTCTTTGAGGCAACACAAATTGTGGCATGCTGGGCCTTTGTCTAAAGGGCATATTCCTTGTGGAATTTAAAAAAGGAAAAGTCTACGGTGGGGTACACGTCTCTTGGAGACTGAACTGTTCTCATTAGGAATGGTTCAAATTTATTTCACATTTATCCAATTCATCTCGAACAGGGTATATTTTAGCAATGTGGGCTTGTCAGTCAATTCTGCACAATTTCAAAAATTTAGATTCAAATGCTGCGAACAAAAGCTATTCCATATCAAAATCGGTTCATTTTCTATACAATTAATTTACAACAGAAATTTGTGTTTCCAGATTAAAATAAAGAATTTATCTAGAGACTAGATTTTAAACAAAAATGCATTCCTTTTGACAAAATTATGCTAAATATTAAATCATTTGGGAATTTCAACATGATATTCGATCTAAAATCGTGTTTCTAGATTTAAATGCAGTATTATTATTTAAGCCAAAATATAACCAAAAAGTCAGACTACAAATCGGTAAAGTTTTGACAAAGTTATGGCAGCTTAAAATGTGGATCATTGGATAAATGAAATTATGTAGAATATAATTTCAACTTTAATTTTCTGTAAATTATTGTCCGATCAAACATTTAAAAGCAAGCATGAGAATCGCATAGAAAGGCCATATTTAAGGCATAAAGAAAAATTCAGTGAATGTGTCAACGATTTCGAACACGTGTCTACTTTGATATGTTTGCACACATTAAACGCTTAACAGCCATTAAATCCATTGAGGGCCAATCTGTTAAATGGGTGCGGAAAGAGCATAAATGCTTCAGCAGGTAAAATTCAGCTTATTTGGCGCAACTCCGGCAGGGAGTGCTCATCGTATTTTCATATCATTAGTTTTCAGTTGCAATTTGTTTTACCTTCGATTTCGATTTCTCTTTTGTTCGCGTCTTTTTCGCTGTTGTCTTTTTGGGGGGCATTATCATATGTAATGACGCTGCTGATTTCGTTTGGCATTCGGCGGCAAGTTCAAACACCTTGAACAAATATTTTACTTTATGGGGACTGCAGCAGCTCCTCTGGGTGTTGGCTGTTCGCCCGTTTGCTGTTGATTTCTGAAAATCGAATCTTGAATTAATCATGCGGAATAAATTTACTCTACATTTGCTAGAAATTGTAAATTGCGGGCGGAGTGGGAGAGATGTCTGAAAATGTGGCAAACGCATTTTCTTTACGGATTTTCGTATTTATCGTGGCTTTCTTTCCACCAACTTTCTATTAATTGAATTAAAATTGCAATTTCATTTTCCGTTTCCCCCGTCTCGATCGGCCATATAAATAATATTCTATTTAATTCCAAATCGAACGCGAAAACAGCCAAATTTATGACAGCTCTCGGAGATTTACGTGCCCGGCTTTGGACTTGGCTTTCGGCCGGCGGAGTTCAATAACTTTTTCTTTTTCGGGGTGGATTAAAGCATAATTCCATTGTCATGGTAATTTATGAGCTTAGTTTCGCATTGTTGTCAGGCTCATTGTTGGTTTCTGTTAGCGTTGCCATTTGCCGATTTTTGCAACATTAGCGCCGAATTAGCAATTCACTTATGGCCGCCATTATGGCCAAGGATTCGCGCATATGCGTCAGTCAGAAGGATATCGCCCGCAAATGCACTTTTCCAATTACAGCGAACGTTTGCGCATCTTTAGCAAAATGCCTTTTAAACTGGGTCACCATTTGAATGAAGTGCTAAATGCCATTTGAAAATGGACAAGATTCGGTCCAGGGAGGGAGGTTTGCCGCCCGGTTTCTCACATATGCGCATATTTTATGGTGCAAAGTTTTTAATGGGCTGCCTTCGAGGGCGGGGATTCTGTGGGTTGTCGTGTCGATTCTTGTGGTTAACGGGAGGTTAAGTTCCTGCTTTGTTTTCCAAATCTTATTAAATGTGTATTTTATGCGATTTAAAGTGCATTCAATTGATACTGTGTACTTTATGCACTGTTTCAAAAACGAATTGTGAAACTTTGTTCCATTATCTCTTGATGGATAAGTTTTAGGAGTGTATGTTAATATTTAAACAAAAAAGGAAGCTCAGAGAGACTACTCCTAAATGATATGTTCACGCACAACTGATATAAATTAATATATAAGAAATATAATATAAGAAAATCCTTATAAGTGACCAACTTTTATATTAAAATGTAGACATGATACTATATGCTATACTATAGTCAAATATTCATTTGAACCAAATTTGGTGCCTCTAGTAGGCTCTTTTCTTTTTCTAGAAAACGGGTTGGGTTATCGATCATATGAAATAGACTTGATCTGTGAAAAGTTCAAGTCTCTAGCTGGTATAGTTTCCGAGATTAACGCGGACGGACAGACGGACATGGCTAGATCGACTCGTCTATCAAGAATATGCATACCTTTTTACTTCATTAAAATGATATTATATTGGTAATGAATAAATAATAATAAATATAAATTTGTGATTCCTCGACATTTGTCTATGGCTTCAATGATATTTCAGTTCATGCTGTTTATTCACAGCTTAAAAGCATGTTAATTGCCAAGACATCTCAAAATACTTACTCGTATAACTAATCGCAATGCCCACACCACGTTGGCCATAATCAGATTGTGTGATTTAAGCCATGTCGCACGCCAATAACAAACACTCAATAACATATCGCAAATATTTGCGCAAATGGTCAGAGTTGCGCAACCACCGAAAACGAGCTCGGGAACAAGTGGATTAAGGGGTTACACATTAAGGGGGCGGGGGGTTGTTTCGGGCCAACCCCAAGCAACGCCTGACAGGCTGTTGGCTTTTGCGTTTTGCATTTGTTTTTATGATTATTGTCAAGTTGGCCCGTCCCGCCGCCTAATAAGTGAAATGTGTTTTTCGGCCTGTCCTCCTGCTAAGCATTGGATATTGGTCAGGGTTGTCGTCCGTCCCCTTTCACTAGATTTGTCAACACGCAGTCTCAACAGTTGTTGCCGATTATCATTTTGACATTCGCTTCTCATTTCTCATTTCTTGTTTCGCTTTTCTCGCACTTTTCCTTTGTCTGTTTGTGTGTGCTTTTTTCTTCTTCTGCTTGCTGCTCTTTGTTTTTGTTTGAGTTCCCTTGGCTGCGTTTGCGTTTTGATTTATGCATTTTTAAGCGTTGCGCTTATTGTTTTTGCCCATAAATATGGCCGGGCGGCCATAAAAGTATCTAAGTATCTGCGAGATACAATGCAAACCCTTCCTGATGCTGCTGCCACGCGTAATTTGTTGATTTATTGTGCGTTCTACTTTACTTTGATTTCATTTACTTTACAGTTACTTCCACCCCCGCCCCGCCCCCGCGGAGCCGAGCAGGCCTACGCCCACTCCGGGCTCTGCCGCATAATTCGCTTACCGTTAGTGTTCATTATTATTGTGCTATTGTTGTTGTTGTTGTTGTTGTCCTCGTTTGTCATGCTCTGTGCGTCTGCTTAAGTTTTTGCACGCTTCGACGCCTAAACTTCCTTGGCGACCACCACGCTGTACCCCCATCCCCCCCCCCCCACTCTCCGCCCGCCCAGTCTCCCCCGCCCGGCGCCCACTTGGCAGCCTTGTGTAAATTGAATTGAAAACGTGCTGAAGCGTTAAATGCTCAGTGTCAACTGTTGCCAATCCTGACTGTCTGTCCCTGCCCCGACGACATATGAGAATTTGTAACCTCAGCACAAGCTGGTCGAACTTCGGCACAGCTGCAGCGGGGCCGGGACGTGGGGGCCACTGTTAAGCTTCCTGGCCGAGGCCAGCCAAGTGGCCAGGCGTAATTAATTCCAAATTGCATTTACTCGGCGCTCCCGCATCGAAACTGACCTGCTGCAGAAACAGTTATTTGGCATTTACATCACGTTCAGGAGTTTACTAACGAAGATTTGCCCCAAAATCTGTTTATACACAAACAACTTCTTCGACATGCAGTTTAAAGTTGCGATTTCCGTTACGTTGCATCAAATTCGGTCTGAAGTTGGCCGCGCTGTCAACAGATGGCGCTGTTCGCTGTTCTCATTTAGTAAACACGAAAAGTTTAGTTTAATGATAATAATAACACGTTTATTTGAATTCTTAATTGCTAATAATGCTATGAGAATATACCTCCCTCTACCACTAATAAATCTTTCCTCTCTTTCTAATCGTAGAAACATGCTTGGTGTACTCTTCTTGCACAAACTAATTAATGGACAAATTGATTCTTCCTTATTAAACAGCCAAATTAGCTTTGCTGTTCCGAGTAGAAATACGAGAAATTTCTTACCGCTTTCTCTTGAAATGTGCTATAGTAAGTATTCTATCCACTTCGTATCTTATGCTCTAATTACAATAATCTTTTCCGTACAATAAGTAATGCAACTTCTATTCCTATCCTTAAAACTTTAGTCTTATGTCCCTCGGTCGGTTGGGCGGGAGGTGGGTGGCATTCTGTCTGGGTATCCTTGGGCCACTCGAATGTACTGCTCGTTAGTACGTCCAATAATAATAATACATTGAAAGTGTGCATCGAGGATAACTCCTTCGATTTCTCATTCGCATCGATATATCGCATTGATCTGACATATTGTTAATGAAATCACCGATTGTCGGCGATCGGGGCAGTCACCTAAGGACGAGCTTTAATTAAGGATCCGCGTGCTGCTCTCTAGCGGCGGGAAATGTACTGGCTTGCTGCTAGCGAGTGCTGCGCTCTAGCGGCGAAAATTGTGTTGGTGAAAAGTTTTTAGCTAGTGCTGCGCTCTAGCGGCGGACATGGTGTTGGTGAAATATCGTGAGCTAGTGCTGCGCTCTGGCGGATGAATTTGCGTCTCTAGCAAACATGAAGAGATGGCGCTAGCGAATATTTGCAACTTTTGGTTAACAGCTGAAGCTAAAAACCGCTTATTTAAATTTAAAAAGCAACTTTAATTATTTAGAATATAATACTAGTAACTAGCGACATCTGTTGGTCAGCGTCTAAAGCTAAAGTAACGCTTATTTAAATTTAAAAGGCAACTTTGATTACTTTAAATATAATACTAATAACTAGCGACATCTGTTGGTCAGTAGCTAAAGCTAAAATAACGCTTATTTAAATTTAAAAGGCAACTTTAATTATTTAGAATATAAAACTAGTAACTAGCGACATCTGTTGGTCAGTAGCTAAAGCAAAGTAAAGTCTATTTAAATTTAAAAGGCAACTTTGATTATTTTAAATATAATACTAATAACTAGCGACATCTGTTGGTCAGCGTCTAAAGCTAAAGTAACGCTTTTTTAAATTTAAAAGGCAACTTCAATTATTTTAAATATTTTACTAGTAACTAGCGACATCTGTTGGTCAGCAGCTAAAGCAAAGTAAAGCCTATTTAAACTTAAAAGGCAACTTTAGTTATTTTTTAAATATTTTACTAGTAAATAGCGACATCTGTTGGTCAGCAGCTAAAGCAAAGTAAAGCCTATTTAAACTTAAAAGGCAACTTAAATTATTTTAAATATAATAAAAAAAGGGGGAACGTCTGGTGAAACCCCACCAGGCGTCCTACACATGTGTTATAATAAATTAGTATTGTGTTTGATTCAATACAATAAACAAATGGCAAAAATAAGAAAATAATAATAATAATAAAACAAATATGTAATTTAAATAAATAATGCTTTTTCATTTCATTTCATTTCATTTCACAAACATATATTTCCTGGCTTAGCTTTGAAATTGTTTTTTGGCAACTTTTGCATGCTCGAAGTTTGTGCTTTATGAGTTTTCCTCTTTGAGTCACCGAAATGTCAACCTGCCTTAATGCGAGTTTCGTTTTCGGGCTGATGGTGGATGATTTTTAGCTAGTGAATGGACTGGGGTCGGGCAACGGGCCAGGGGTGTGGGCACCGGGACTGGGACAAGGCGACAGGAAGCAAATAGACAAAATGCAAACTTTATTTTTAGTAGTTTTTTGGCGCCACAGTTCCTGAAACGCGACAGGCCATACACACGCACGCACACACACACAGACGCCAGTTAGCCCAGCTGCAGATTTTCCTCTTGGCTGTGGCCTTTGTACTTATGCTTGTGTATGTTGTTGTTGGGCCAAGTGCTGGGATAAATGGAAAAGTCTTGGCAAAATATTTGCAGGCGCTTGAATGGAGCTAAATTTGCGTATTTATGCAGCGCACAGATTGAAACTGTCTCCGATGTCGTCTGGAAGCGGCTGGAAGTGCCAACCACACACACTCGTCCTTCGTCCTGGCTGCCTGCAAGTCGCTTCAAATTGAATTTGTGGCGCAGTTTGCGCAATTAAAGCGGCCACATTACGACCCAACTGTTTTATGGGCTGTCCTCCAAATGCAGTAAATATGCCTGGCGAGCAGCCAGCGAGGCGACTTGCCACTGGCCAGCAGAGTCCTGCAGAGTCCAGCAGAGTCCTGCAGAGTCCTGCAGTGTCCTGCCTGTCAACGGCTGGCCAAATTGATTGCGCTTGCCGCAAATGTCCTGTCAGCGCGTGGGCGGCAACTCTCCCTCTCTTTCCCCCCTCTCTCTCTCTCTCTCCCTCGCCCACATTGCTGCCAGCCCGCTTTCGAGTTCACTGACTTGGCAAACTTTTGCGGGCAGGTTGCGTCATGCGGAGCTTATGTAATCGAATGCATATCGCTGTTATCAGTATGATAATGGCATTCTGACTGCAACTACTCAATAAGCATGCAAATCGGGTTTTGGCTTCGGTTAACTTGGGAGCTGCACCAGTTGACTTATTTAGCAGGGTGTCAGAATAAAGGACGTCAAGTCTGCTAGAGAGATGAGTTTGGCTTATTATTATATTATTATAAATACATTAAGATATCTTTAAGAAACAATTGTTTCTTTCTAACACTTTTTAATTTCTCAGAACTTGAATTGAATTTTATTTATAATTTGTTTTATTTTTTTTATTATAATTTTTATCTTTAGTATGGATTACTAGCTATAAACATAACTTTTAAACACCTCTGGCTTACTAGCCCCTTTGGCTATGAAAACGGTTAATCTATTCATTAGCCCAGGTTAGGCATTCAAATCCGATTCGCTTATTGTTCTGATATTTTCTTTAAAGTCATCATTAAATCTGAAATATCCTTTAATATAATTTCAAAAGCCACTTGTCTGTTTGGTAGAAATATCAATTTTAATATTTTTGTTTCGAGAATGAAACTGTCAGATATTCCTTTGTTTTTTTGTTTCTTTATTTAAATACATCTATAACCATAAGCAAAACTCTGATTTTCTTAGACTATTTTTAATAAATTAAATTAAATGTATATATGCGACAACTTGCAATTATAGTTATTAAATTCAAGGTATTAGATACTTTTAAATTCTAAAAGATATTATTTATCTATTCAATTTAGTATATTTAACATTATATTAAAATGATGTAAGCCAGAATATCCCAACCAGAATAATCCCAGCTATATATATATCTATATGTCCGACAGAACTCTGAGCCATCGTTTGATCCTAGCATCAACCAGTTAGGAGGGCTGTCTCTGCTCTCTGGCTTTGCATAAGCAGAGGCTTAAGCAGAGGCTGGCATTCCCAGGCTCCCATCAAGGGGGCGTGTCCTGGGAGGCACATAAACAAGCACTCAGAGTTCCCGGTAACAATCCGCGGCTAATCGCCAGGCAGCCACTTGAAGTAGCCGCGGCCGCTGCTGCCAAAACAAAGTCAGAGGTTAAGCACGTGCGTTCCGACGGGCAGCCCACAGGTTGGATGCTGCTCCAGTGTCTAGCTGTGGCTGCTCGGCTCGGCTCGACCGCGACCCCGACACCGACCCCGACTCCAACCCCGACTCCGACTCCGACTGTGGTTGCCGCCTCTCGCTTGCTTTTTACGAGCTGCGCCTCTCGTTTGTCTCAGCGCCCGCTTTGGGCCAATTATAACCTTGGCCTGCTGCCGCCATATCTCACATTTGCTGTTGTTGTTCTGTCTTTTTGTTGCTTTAGTACGTGGTCGGCAAATGATGAAGATGATCATTTTGGGCTCGCACCGGGCCCCACCGGGCCCCACCGGGCCCCACCGGGCACTCTGGACGGGCTCGGGCCAGCATTCGGCTCGAGCACGGCCTTTAGCCTGGCGCTTGGCGAAATTTATAAACGCGCTGTGCGAACACCTCGCCACACGTTGGGGCGTCTCTGTCTGCGTTCTTTTTGGCCAACTCAACGACCTGGTAATTTATGATTAATGTCGACGACTCAGCCTGGGACTGCGACCGAGACTTGGCTCAAAAAGATGTTGTTGGAAAATCGGCGCGTACCATTTTTGGCAACCCTCCCGTTGTGTTGCAGATTGCAGAATTCCTGTTGCTCTTTTTGCGCTCTGGTCAGCCGGGGGGATAGTGGAGGAGGGGAGGGGGAGCGGGGGGGGGGGGCGACCGCTGGAGCGGGCGGTAGATGTTGTCAACGCTTCGCTAAGCATGAGTTAGCCTTCTGGCAACTTGATTCAGCTTTTGTGTTGTTTTTTGTTTTTTTCATTTTTTGGCTTTGTTTTCTTTTTCTTTTCGCTGTTGTTGTTGTTTTTTTTTTTTTTTTTTTGGTCACTTTGATGCACTTCCTGGCGGCGCTGGGCTTAATTAAAGAGAGCGCGATTGCGATTGCGGCGCTCATTTGACTGCGACGCGGGCCTGGGCCCGGGCTTCCTGGAAATCAAAGAAACAAACTTGCTAAATATTTCAGTTAACGCTTTGGTGGTCTTGGCCTATAATTTGCCAGACGATTGCAATCGGCGCTTCGGTTAGACATCTGCCGATCGTGCCGCAGCGGCCGCCTGTATAAACAAGTCTCAACTTGAGCTCTGCTCTCAATCATAAATGAATCACGCGCAAATTATATGGCCAGTGCCCGAGGAGGAGGAGGATGAGGAGGAGGAGGAGGAGGCTCCAGCAGCCAGGACACGCAGGCAACTTGTGCGCTGGCGCTGCTTAATAAACAATCATCAGCAGCAACAGCAACGGCAACGGCAACAACAACCTGAAGTGATGAAGCAACAGCAACACCAACGCCGCCAACGCCGGCAGCCCCGCTCGGCTCCGGCTTTGCCGTCATCCTCAGCGTCATCCTCAGCGTCATCGTCTTGCATGTCCATGTGATAATGATGATTTCACAACCAATTAAGCGTTGAAAGCCAAACACCGCCAGCAGAAATTTGAGGTTAATCCTTTAGCTGCTGCAATTTTCGGGGCCCCCACTTGGAACGTGAGCAGAAGGCGGCGGCAACAACAACAGCAGCAGCAGCAGCAGCAGCAGCAGCAGCGGCAGCAGCAACGATGAAGATCTGAGATCTCCGATCTGCTGATGGCGTTGATGCAGGCGGCTTCAATCAGCGCGCCCGGTCACACACTTGGCGGCGTCTGTCGGCTAAGTGGAGTGTGGTGTTGTTGTTGTTGCTGTTGCTGTTGCTGTTAAAGTTGTCGGGTCGGCAAACGCCACGGGAAATTATGGTGGCCAAACTTCCCAGACCGCAACTAATTTAACCAAAGTGCGAATTGGAGGAGTCGCAATTCGGAGTCAAACTCAGAGTCAGAGTCGAAAGCGAATCGAAATGGAGAGGCAGCGGCAGCGACTGAGACAGCGACTGCGGCAGCGACTGCGACTGCGGCAGAGACAAACCGAAAACAGACCGCAACAAAGCTGCCGATGACGCTTGTTAGGGCCTGCAAATGGCACTGGGGCAGGGACCCGGGCTAGGAACAGGGACAGCGACTGCGGGATCTGCTGAGAATTATGAGAGCTGCGAATTTGTGAAGCGTGATGAGCGCAAGGCAGAGCCCCCAGGGAAGGCGGAGGGGGGAGGAGGAGGGGGGGTTTTCTGCTTTACTGTAACTGCAACACGCGATCTGCAGCACTCGGAATTAACTCATAAAATATACATTACCATAGCTGAAACGGACGCAGCTTTGACTCTTTTCTCCGGCTGTTTGTTCTGTCTGCCATTTTGGCGCTTTCGTGTGCCACCTGTCGTCCTCCCTCCCCCTCCGGGCTCTATTTGTCTATCTGTCTGGCTGGCTGGCTGGCTGGCTGGCTGGCTGGCTGATTGGCCTGCCCCGGCCCGATCATCAACAACCGGCAGTTGCCTTAACAGATTTGCGCAATTAGCCAAGCCAAGCCGAGCATGGGGAGTACCTGGCTACTCGATGCCATTGGGACTTTCGATACCTGGGCCAACAACCGGGCCTAGTCCCAGCCAGCCAGCTGGCAGCGCAGTCGACCATAGTGCTATAAAGATATTCCCCGCTGATTGCCAGCCAGCTATACAAATGGAACAGAATTTGACGCCCGGCGAATGCATCAGATAAGCCAAATAGCACGAAGAGAGCCTTCACGACAATTATAGCGCAAATATTGCTGAAACAGCTAATTAATTGGGCAGGAAAATTAAATTGAATAAATATATATAATTTATGATAATGAAATGTGATCTAATTACATTCAACAGCGCTGAGAACTCGAATTATTATCGCTGGCTTTAGTTTTTATGATACATACACTCGGAGAAAAACGACGTTCTGATTTTTTTTTAATGTTAATATTAACCACATTTGTTCTACACTTGAGCATAAAATTCTAGCTCGTTTCTCTGAGTGTACGTGCAGATATCTTTGGCAACTTTCGCAAATCTTTTTCACTTTCATGTGCGGCTTTTCTAGCAAAATCGAATCTTTAGGCTGTGGGAACTAAAATCGCTTCTGTGCGGAGCCCTCAATCCTTGCTGTGTGTGTGTGTGTGTGTACATGTGCCGCACTTATGCACAATTATGGCTTTATTGTCTAAACTTGGGCACATCTATTTAAAGCCATCTCTGACGGCTCCACTTGGACTCGCCAGCAACAGCAACGGCAGCAGCAGCAACATCAACAGCAGCAACATAGACCCAAAGCGTTGCATTTTCGGCTTGGCTTTCATTGCGCCGCCGTAGCGGGCCTCCCTCTACAGCGGCCAGCCCCGCGGCCCGACCCCGCCTTGCGCCCACACACTGCGCCTAGTCTCAGCCTCGGTCTTGGTCTCGATCTCGGTCTCGGTCTCGGTTTTGTGTCTGCTTCCATTGGCTTTCATTGTTTCGTTGGCGGCCCTTCGTCATCGTCAGACGACGTCTGCGGCTGCCCATTCCAATTGCGATTCCGATTCCGATTCCGAGTCCCAGTTCGAGTCCCAGTCCGACTGACGACGAATTAACTTGTTTTGGTATAAACGGCGGCTATTTTGTAAGTTCATAAAGGATAAATTGCCAATTTTGGGATTTGAACTGGCGAATGTTTTGCGTTCAGCTCCAACTCCAACTCCAACTCCAACTCCAGCTCCATCTCCATCTCCATCTCCATCTCCATCTCCAGCTCCATCTCCATCTCCATCTTTCATCTACCACTTACCATTTACCGAACGAGCTCGTCTCCTCGCTCGGCGCTCCTCCCGCCGCTGCGGTGCTATATTGAGTTTTCAATCTTTTGTTGACTTGATGTGGCCACCGATCGCCGTCCCGTCCCGCTCGATCTCTGGGCCCCCGGCTGGTGTCTTTAGGGAAAACTGGGCAGCCAACCTTGAGTTGCTTATTTAAGGCAGTCCGTCAATTTCAGAGACAATGCCCAATGGCCATGCCAAAATGCTAGCCACTGTGGCGGGCAGCTCCCGCGCCCCCCTCCCCCCTCGCCACGCCGCCCGCCGCCCGTCCCGGCGGCAGCGGCGCAAAATGAAACAAAACCAATTAAAAATGTTTCGTTGCACCCAAAAACGAAGATGCGGCTGCGCTGGTGGGCATTGACTGACCACAAAGCGCCACTGGGTGTGTGTGTGTGTGTGTGTAGTTGTTGTTGCCTGCTGCCTGTTGATTGTCTTGGAGATATGCAAGCGCAGGCGCAACGCCGGCGCACAGCCTCCACGGTGGCAAGGTAACAAAAAGCGACAACAACAACAGCAGCAGCAGCATTTTTTGGTCGCAGCTTGCTGTAGACACACACACACACACACACACACACACACACACAGGGGCAGGAACATACATTCTTCTGGGTCTCAGGTCTTCATTTTTAATGAAATTCTTAACAAGGCGCACAAAATGCAAGCGACGCCGGCAGCGCTGCCAGCAACTGTTGCCGCCGCTGCCACTAACTAACCAAATCGCAGTCACAACTCGCAACTTGCAACTTGCAACTTGCAGCAAGTTAAGTGAAGTGCTCGCCCGCCCGTTTAGGGGCTGCGACTGGGACGGCGACCGCACACCGCGTTTGGCCAACAGCCGAAGAAGCCGCTCATTGGAATTCATTAAAAATTCAGCAGTGTGTGTGTGTGTGTGTGTGTGTGTGTGTGTGTGTGTGTGTGCCTGAGAGTCGCCTGCCCAAAAAGCCGGTTGAAAATCCAGCAGCAACTGCAGCAGCGACACGAGAATGAAAAAAGCAAAAAAGCAACAGCAACAACAACACACTGAAATAAACAAAAACAACATTGTGCATGGAATGAGAGCAGCTCGAAAAATTTACGAAATTAGTTCACAAGCCGACAACAGGCTAGAGGGGGGCGGGGGCCGGCGCAGGGCCGGGCGGGGCCGGGCGGGGCGGGGCGGGCAGGCGGGTAAATGTGGCCCAAAGCATACCAGCGCCACTTTAATTTAGTCATCAGGTGATTTTTCGCGAGCTTCAAGTGAAATCTTTAACGTGACGCTGGAGATTGTTATGCTATGCGATCTGCAGACCGCAGACCTCAGACCGCAGACCTCAGACCGCAGACCTCAGACCTCAGACCACAGCGACGGCACCCGGGCCCGGGCCCAAGACGTTGCCAACATGCGCAACATCTCGAAATGCAGCACTTTCTGGCCACTGCGAACAGTAGCGTAGTGTGTGGGCAATTGGGTTGATTTGCTTGCAGTTGCTCTTTTCTTTTTTTGCTGTTTAATTTTCGTTTTTTTTCCCTTTTTTTTTTTTTTGGTTTTTTTTCCGTTTTGGCATCTTGAGAAACTGGCATAACATCGGTATTCCCATAGCGCTGGGCTTGTTTGATCTCCAGCAAAAGGCATTATCGATAGGACAGTGTAGAGCATCGAAGGACATCAAATTATTTATTGATTATTAATTGTTTATCTATCTCGCTAAAACTTGAAGTTAATAAATGTGTTGACCATCTTTGAATATTAACAAACTATAACAAACTCGAACAAACTTCAATTTTATTAGACATTTTTCAATTTTCTTTTAAATTGATAAACAATCTAAATAAATGTTCGTAATACTATCAATAAATCAATATTTAACACGTATATCAGCTTGAACCCATTGAAAATAGTTAAAAAAGTGATTCATGTTTTTTTTCTTCTTACTTTACTGATTTGTTTTGACGTGAAAGTGACAACAAATTCGACACTCAGGTTGGTCAGCGTAATAATCTAATCTGATAATGGTAAAATTAATCTACCTTGCGAACCTATTTTAATAATTTTATTTGATAAGATTTCTGGAATCTACTGTTGCCTTTTATATGCAGTCATTATCAATTTTTCTGATTAAGCAACTTCTCCATATGGATAATGGCTTTAAGAAGTTCACATTCCGGTGCTCGACAACAGTTTCTAGGCGAATTCCTTCGGCTCCAGTTGATTAGCTTGAGTAATAAAAATATCTGATAGTTTTGCGGTCTTTTTTATTTTCATTTCTCCTTTTTTTTTTATATATATATTTTTTTGCGCTTGGCAGCAATTGAAATAATTTGCTGGCACTTGAAGATCAGACAGTTCTTTAGCTGCGCCTGACAGCGGTGACATTTCTCAGCTCCGATCCGATCCGATCCGCACAAGATGTCAGGCCAGAAGTGGGAGCTGAGTGCTCGGACGCCGCGCAGTCTAGAGCAATAATAACAGCAGCAGCGGCAGCAGCAACAACAACAGCTTCATATTGCATTGAAGGCTGTCTGGTCTGGCTCTTTGGCTCTCTGGCTTATCAACAAATGCCGCAGACAGATATTTAGAAGCAGCGTTCGAGTCTGCGCCTGTCAACTTGACTAAGCACTGATGGAGCCCGCGGCTGAAGCTGGAGCTGGAGCTGCTGCCGGTCCATGTCATGGCTGGCAACGTTGAAATATTTGACCATAACAAGTTATTTACTATGACGATGGCGATGACGATGACGATGGCTGGGCCGCAGTTAATGCAACCCGCAGCCTGGCACGGCCTCAAGGACGGCGGGCAGGCTGCTCGCATTCCGCGCGTGGAAAATGGGAAAAGCTGTTGCAAATTGTAAACTATTTTGTTTAGGAAGTGCGCGGCAAAAACTGGTAGCCAGCGGCAATAACAACATTAGCAACAGCGGCAGCGGCAGCAGCAGGTTGCCTGCAATATGTTGCTGCAACATGATGCAGACAAATTTCAATAAGCCAGGTGGCTAGCGGCGGTCATGCAACTTGTCGTAAGCAGCTTGCAGCAGCAGCAGCAACAGCAGCAACAACAACATTACGAGCTACGTTTAATGACAAGATCAAGCGCAGATCAACTGGCCCAGCTCCGGGTCTGCACAGAGACGCGAAAGTGTGTGTAGTTGTGTGTGTCTAGTTGGGTGTGTGTGTGTGTGTGTGTGTGTAGCAAATGTTGTTGATGCTTGGCTGCTGTTGCTGCTGCTGCTGCTGCTGCTGTCTGATGATGATGAACGTAAAGTGGGAAAAAAAAACCAGCTTCGGTGTGGCGCAGCAGCAAACACATCTCACCTGCTGTTGTTGTTGTTGCTGCTGCTGCCGTGAGTAGTTCACAAGTCTAGTCGACCGCCGTCGTCGTCGTCGTCGTCGTCGTCGTCATCGTCTACGTCGTCGCTGTGTCTGGGAAGTCGCTGTGTACGTTGCGCCTTAGTGGCAGTCATGGGAATTATTGTTTATTGGCATTGGCCACGGTTAGCCACAACAGCAGCAGCAGCAACAAACACAACAGCAACACCAACAGCAACACCAACAACAACACCACCAACAACAACAACAACAACAACAACAACAACAACGACAAACGACGTCGCCTTAGTTTCCCCTCAGTGGAGTAGACAAATATGAACTGAAATGGTATCCACACACAAAGGTTTGCCCCCAAAGCACCAGCCAGGCCTATTAATAGCTAGATATATCACTTAGTTTGACCATAAATTTTAACTACTTCATACCCTGTCCGTTGGCTGGCTGTGGAAACGTGTATTTAGCTGAAATCTCCGCAAATCATTCCTTCAAGTTTATAATAATTGCCTAGCCTAGATTTTGAGCTTCCATAACTCCATCGAAACTCAGCCGAGCCCCTCCTCGTGCACCCTTGCAAAGAGGAATTTAACTCGCTCGCTCAGCTATATAATCCTTTCTCAATTGAACTCGACGTAGATCCGTCCTTTAGCTGTTTTTAAAATATGTTCACAGAGTTATTCTCGAGGCTAATTATTATTATTAATAGTTTTGAAAAACTTATTGCTGTTTAAAATTTGCAGCAAACTGTGGAATAAAATTTTTACATCGATTTTGAAAAAGTACTTCGCTTCCAAATTTAAATAGAGGTTTAATCTAGAAGCCAAATCATAAACAAAAATTCACTCCCTTTTGAAAACGGCATAGTTTTGGCCAGGTTTGAACATTTACTCGATTAATTTTTGTGTAATTTTGAATTTTGAGCAAAAATGTTGTTTCGAGATTTAAATGTAGGAATATTCTAAAGACCAAGCCATTCCTCATTAAAATCGATTTACTTTTGATCAAGGTATAATTTATGTGTAACTTATTGGGTAAAAAATTTACATGCATTTTTATCTAAAATATTTTTCCTGATTTAAATGCAGGATTAATCCGGAGACCTAACCTTGAACATAAAGCCATTCCCATTTTAAAATTTGTATTCGTTTATAAGGCACATTTTGGGTCACCTTTTTACATCGATTTTGACTAAAAGTTTATTTTCCACATTTAAATGCAGTATTATTCTAAAGAATAAACCTTGATCAAAACAATATCCTATTCAAATTCGGTTCAGTTTTGACCAGGTTATGGTTATTACTTCGGGAACCTTTGTAACATGAATTTGGACGACAAATTTAAATGCAGCCATTTCTCATAAAAATCGATTCGGTTTTGACCAAGTTAACGGCATTTATAGAAGAAATTG
Organism: Drosophila sordidula; assembly: GCA_035047465.1. Lineage (NCBI taxonomy): Eukaryota > Metazoa > Arthropoda > Insecta > Diptera > Drosophilidae > Drosophila > Drosophila sordidula. The sequence continues at coordinate 8,968,459 of JAWNPQ010000185.1, read as the reverse complement.
CAAACTTCGGAGCTGGGATTGCTCTCTCAACTCTCAACTAATTGTTTTAGATGAGTTTTACCCAGAGTTCCAAATTCAGCACAAGTTCAATAAATGATCTCTCTGCTTCTCCGACTCTCTCTGTCTCTCCCTCGCTGCACAACTTAACTGAATTGAGGCGAGCTTTGGCCGCAGTCAGCTCGGCCCATTGGCAACCCTTGCGTGTCGCTGCTGGCCAAAATAGCTGAGGCAGCTGCGCAACTGTTAACTGCAGTTAGCCGGCGACCAGGAGGCGGACGCGAACTTCTTTCAAATTATAAAGCGGCTTTTTTAAGTAAATACAATACGAGACGTATTCGCATTCGCACTCACACTCACACTCACACTCACACTCACATTTGCGGCAAGTTGCGAGAAGCTATCGATCAGTGCGGCTAATGGGCAAGTGCAGGTGCAGCAGGGGCTGCAGCTGCAGCAAAAGTTGCGCACCACGTGCTAAAAAAAAAAAAAGAAGAACGAAACGAAAACCGAACCCGACTGAAGTCAAAGAGAAGTTCGAGCCAAGGGTTGCTCCTCAGATTGTGAGTCATGCGAGCTCGGGCCCCGAGGCGAATGTGACTCGAATTTGGAAACGCAAGCGACGCTCGTGTGGTCTCCTTTCTCAGACATGTTGCTGATAAAGCGGCTACCTTCATTAATTAGCCGCACACCAAGTCGCCGGCGGACCGGGCCAGATAGTTTAGGAGGTAGGCTTCTGTTAGGTGGTCTGTCGGACTTCTATTTGGGGCGCAGCTCGTTTTTGGCACCTTGTTGCGCATTTGTTGCCATGCGACATTCAGATTGAGAGCGCCGTAGACACGCCCCAAACAGCGAGCAGGTGCAAACACACACACACACACACACACACACAGACACAGAGACACACGCGCAGGTCCTGGCTGCGTCCTCTGCTGGCACTGCGCAGCTGGCAGCTGTTGTTCCAGTCGGTTCCTCTGCCCTGCGGCTTCACCTTGGCATTGGCAGGATCAACGACTTAGCACGTGGCGCATGTGGCGTTCTCCAGTCCAGCTCCAGTCAGTTAGGCAGGCAGGCAGGCAGGCAGGACTGCTGGCTGTGGCTCCTGCCAAAAAAGGTCACTCGGGAAGTGTGCCCGTGTGTCCTCCATTGTGTGTGTGCACAACAAATTGCGACAGCTGCTTCTGCTGGGCATACCCGGTACCCTATTCCTTGACTCTGGGTTTGCCTTTGCCCGTTTTGCTTTGTGCCTGCTGCTCCCGGCTCGTCTTGGGCCCCGATTCGTTCTCTTTTCTGCCTCCGTCTTTGGTTGTCATTATTTATTATTGTTTGGCCTTTGTTCGATTTCGCTCATTTGTTGTGCGTTTTAATTTAATTACGATTACGATTACGATTCACGATTTATGCATGGAAATTTCCAAAAACTGCCCAAGCAACCCCTCTCTAAAAAGGTCTGCCCCTCCAACTCTCTCGCTCTCGCTCTCGCTCTCTCTCGCTCTCTCTCGCTCTCTCCGAGTTCAGTTCAATAATATTTGGACAGCGCGCATAATGAATTGGCAAAATATTTTCCCAAATATGAATTCGATTCGGGGCGAGGGGTTGGAAAAGTGAAAAACCGTTGGCTATCAAAGCATTTGCCACACGATAATTCACACGCACAAGCGCGTTTTCCCTCATTACCCGCCCTGGATACACAAGGGATATATACATACATATATATATATATATGTATATATATTTTGGTTTATTGCGAGCTGAGTTAATTGAGACATCATTTCATCAAATTATCGCATCGGATCGCATCTCGCATCGGGGTGGCCTCTCAACGCTACTTAAGATAATTCGCGTCGAGGGGCTTAGCGCCCCAATTGGACATTGTCGGGGCAATGTTTTCAGATACTTTATCGCCGCGACGCGTTAAAATGTTTCGCGCTTTTTATTGCGCTTAACGTGATTTCTGTTTTCTGTTTTCTCGACTCGCCTCGGCGTATAAATTGACAAACTTATGGCCGGCGAGGATCTGCGAGGGACGCTTCCCTACCTCAATCTCAACCCGCGCCTCTGGTCCGCTCTGCGTCAAGTGATCGGCGTGTGCGGCGTCTCTTATTGATTTTATAATTAAGCGTTGTCATTAAATTTTATGAGCCTGGCATGCAGAGACACGCAGAGAGAGAGAGAGAGAGAGAGCGAGAGAGAGAGAGTGCGAGTGTGTGTGTTTGCCTAATTGAGTTGTTTGGAACGGCACCACATTGCGGGCAAGAACTAGCCGCATAGTTCCCCGGGATGGGGCCCATAAAGTTCGCCTCATTTTGGCGGCCAATTGGGCTGGGCTACGATAATGGCCAGAGGTTCTGAGTCATTTGGCTCGTTTGTGCCGATGATTTATACATAAATCATCTGCATAAATTTAGCGCAAAACTTGTCTGGAATTTCTTTTGTTTCAACCTCAAAGTTGGTCGCTCGGATTCGAGTTCGATTTCGATTTCAATTGGATTAGCCCGGGCAGTTCATCATGGGCTTTTGCGTTGATTGAATGTCTCGGGTATTTCTTTTTTTTTTTTTTTTTTTTGGGTACGTCTGTCTGGGCATTTCTGAAATTTCACTTGATCATTGTGGGGCTTAGACTATAAATCTCCCTCGACTGCTCTTTGGCGGCGCATTGTTGGGTCCCTGTTGCGCGGGGCTCCTTCTGCTGCTGCTCCTTCTTCTTCTTCTGCTGCTGCTGCTGCTGCTGCTGCTGCTGCTGCTGGGGTTCTTCAATTAACATCGCTTGCTGCATGTTTGCCGCATCATTCGGTAGTCGGGTAATGACTGCACATGCCACGCCCCAGCCCCGCGTGCGTGTGTGTGTGTGTGTGTGTGTGCTGGCTCATAATTTCATCTGGCCAAAGATCAGCTGACAACTTTATCTAGTAGCTGCTGTGTGTGTGGTGCGTGCTTCCGTTGCCGGAACACACACACGCACACACACACACACACGCACACTCAGTCACATCGACTGCTATTAAGGGTGAGGCACAAAGCCGCTCGTCTGCATCTCAATCTCATTGTCCTCGCTAATTGTCTGACTGTGTGAGCGTCATAAGGGCTTAGAGCCCCTTCCCCTGCCTCTGCCCCTGCCCCAGCCACGGCTTTCGGCTCTGCTCATTGTGTCCCAAGCAGCAGGTCATTCTTCCTGTTTATCTGTGCGCGCACTCGCCCGCCCGCCCTTCCTTCCTGCTCGCCCTCTCTCGCTCTCTTCTGTGATATTTTCATGCCGCAACACGCACAATTTACCTCGGCGGCTGCCCAACACACACACACACTCGCACACACACACAAACAAAGGCAAAGTCAGCTGACTCATGCAGACGCTGGCAGCGCTGTCTGGAGCCTAGAAACCTGAGGCCCGAGGCAACTGGAACCTGGCACCATTTGGCCAGGGCGGTACGTTTAATGACCGGAACGGATTTCGCCTCAACGCTACAGCCGTCAGCCGTTATCCTCGCGCACTCCTCGCACACACACACACACACACACACACACACACACACACAGGCACAGCTTCCTAAGACTCTCAGTTCTTAGGCACAGTGGGAGCACACACTGTCTGTGTCTGTGTGTGTGTGTGTGCACTTAAAATCCTATTAGGCTCAATTATCCGCTGATATTGCGTACACGATCTGAGTTCTTTCATTTCGGTTTTCTTTTTTTATACTCCTTCACGAGCTGAAGAGAGCATATTGGCTTCTGCTGGCAACTTTAAATATATATTGGTATTAAGATTAGAGTGTTATAGCTAGATAAACCAGATTACTTATCAACTTTTCTAAACATAAAGCAAACATCTATTTGACACGCCCACTTGGAGGCGGGTCTTAGGATCACCAAATTTGCCAGACAGTTTTCTAAAAGGTATTTCCAAAGAAAAACCATAAAAATTAAGATAATTTTTTGGCCGTTTTAGGCTGGCAGAGTGTGGCGCAGTCGGCTACACCCGACGGCAACGTTCTTACTTGTCTTATACCTTATTTTCATTCATTGAGACTCCGCTTGGACTGCTTCCTCTTGCCGCTGCTCGTCTGCTGTGTGTGTTCTCGGAATTAGTTGGTTGTTTGTTGTTGTTTGCATTCAATTTGTCTCTCCGTGCCGTTTCGGTAGCCTAGACACTGGTGTCCTGGCAGGACGCCCAGCAAGCTGCGCCTTTGTGCCGCACGCTTCGCCCTGACATTGATTCATATTTAGTGGATGCGAATGTGGATTGGGTTCGAGTTCTCGGCTTGTGTGTTTGTGTTTGCGTCTCTCTGTTTGGGCAGTTCTATTAGCCGTCTAGCCCTGAGCTGGTGGTGTTGATGATGCTTTTCCCTGGCTGCTTCCCACTTGTAGGTCAGGGTCAGGGCAGCTGCTGCTGCCACTGCTGATGTGGACGTTAACGTGAACGTGCGTGTCGTTTGTGTAAATGATCTGATTAACACCGTTTGTCGGTCATCATGGGGTTAAGGCTCACCGTCTGCCTGCCCCGGCCGGTGGCAGCTGCCTGCTGGCTGCCCGCTCTGTAAGCTGTTTAATGTTCTCGGCTGGCCGGAATGCGGCCAAAGTCGACTGCAACGGCGTCCTAATCATTCGATGCCACTTCAAAAGGCGCCTCTGGCCTGGCTTACCGTTAAATGAAATCACTTTTCATTTCAGAATCTGCAGCTCGACCGCTGCCCAAATTAAATAAAGTGTCGTGTTTCAAATGCTTCATAAAGACATCAACTAAATCAAAAGCGACAACAGCACCTAAGGAGCCGCAGCCATGGCCACAGTGGACGCATCCACAGCAACAGCAACAGCAACAGCAACAACGACAACAACAACGATAAACATTCAATAGCCCACAGCCAAGTTGCCGGTCGTTGAAAAAATTAATAAAATTAGTAATCAGCGCTTTAAATCAACAGAAATCAAGAGGTAGCCAACGCAAGCGCCAGCGCAGCCCCCGAAACCGCAGATTAGATAGCACCGTGAAGAGGCCGCCGCTGCTGCTGATGCTGCTAATGATTTCTATTGCCGCCGCTGGGGGGCAGGAGCGGGCGGCAGGGGCAAGCAGCCGGACCGCGGTGCGGACTGGTTGCCGGCCTGTCTGCCTGGCTGGCCACTGAGGCCGGCAGCTTTTAATGACGCAACAACAACGGGCAGCACGGGCAGCCTTCTCGTTCCCGGCACACCGAAGCGCCGTTACCCTTTCGAATTTAGAATGTTGGCCAAAAAACATATTATTTTATACTTGAAAATCGGAAATGTAATAAGCAGCATAATTTTATTTGAATTATTTAATTGAAAAATGCGACACAGCAAGATTCACATTGAATTGCAGATAAAGGAATAATTACATATAATATTTTTACCTATTTATATATATTTATTTATTTAGATATTTAAATTTTTAAATATTAAGTCAGGCTATAAGCCTTGGTAATAAGTGAATGTGCTCTGTCTAGGAGAGCGTATGTTGGCGACCCAGGCCAGATTCTAAACTGCTCAAGGTCCCCAAAGGGGGAAAACTGCCAACCGCGAGCTGCGGCAACCAATTGGCTCGGCTCACACTTGGCGCTGGGCATGGAGATCGCCAGCGTTAGATAAACTTGCCACCAGCATCGCAGAGGCTGCGGCGTGGTCGAGTCGAGTCGACTCGGATCGGATCGGATCGGATCGTGGTCTGTGTGCGCGGCTGTGTGCTCGTCATCATTATAAAACGAATTGATGCGCGATTATCGCTTGAGGTTTTAGCGCCAGCTTGGAGGATGGTCAGCCTGATTATGGCAGCTACCGCGGCAGGCGCAATTTTACACGGGCACCAAGCGAGAAAAAATAAATAAATGTGTAAATAAAACAAAAAAAAAAGAGGCGAAACAGCGAGGAAAACAGAGATATTGCTTCTCACTTCTGGGTGGATGATGGTGCTGGGTGCCCGGGCTGCTTAACACCATGCCACGGCGGCACCCCGCCCCTGCTCGGCTCTCGGCGTTGATCTGTGTGGGAATGCGGCCGGCTGTTTTGCAATTTTTGCTGGGTTTTTTTTTTTTGTTTTTTTCGGTGCGACTGCCAAAAACAATTGAATTCGATTGAATGCACCGGCATAAGGAGGCGACGGCCACATTCCAGACGGCAACAACAATGCAAGCCGCTTGCCAAAGTCGCAGTCGCCGCGGCCAAAACGGCAACAACAATCACAATCACAACAACTGTCAACGCGCCCAGGCGATGGCGGCGCCGCCGATGCCGTCTCTTAAAAGACAATCAGCGACACCTTTTTGGTCCAAAATACTCTCACTGCAGCGGCGGCGGCAGCAGTTCGGCTGCAGGCAGCTTCTTAGCAGGCGCAAAGAGAGAAAAAAAATTTATACAAAAAAGCAAAAATAAAGCAAAAAAAAAAAAAAAAAATGAAAAAAGCAAAAGCCAAGTTCGTTGCTTAAGTCTTTTGTTTCGAATGCAGACGCAAAACCAAATTGAACTCTATCCCTTTGTGAAGTGCGAAAGCGACAGTGCAAAGAACAATGCTCGGCTCCCTGGACTCTCGGGCTGCCAGCTAGCTTCCCAGCTTCCCAGCTTCCCAGCTAACCAGCTAACCAGCTCGCATCTCTGCAGTTATGTCGCGCCATGTTTGGCGTATGATTTCAAAAATTGCCCTTTTTGGGGTTTCGACTTACAGCAGAGCCCAGCTGAGACTGCGCGACTGAGCCGGGGAGCCAGTGCCAGTGCCAGAGTCGGAGTCGGAGTCGGAGTCGGATCCTGAGGCGGCCACGGAGCCCTCGGGCCGCGGCCATGACATCATATTTGGGTGCTAAAAGCGAGCCGCCCTGCTGTAAATAGAGACTGCAAAAGCTGCCTGGCGCTGACAGCCAAGATGGTAGAGGTCTCGATCTTGAGCTCAATTTCGTTCTGGTTCTCGTTCTCATTCGCAATCGCAGTCAGAGTTTCCTTCTTCTCGCTGGTTTTTTTTTTTTATATTTATTTTTTCATTCGTTCTTTAGACGGTGTCGAAGTTCGCACATCAATTGCACAATCCGCAAACAGCAATAATCACTGTCAGAAGAGATTAAAGCGATAAGCCGAGGCGAGGACGAAAACGAAGATGCAGACGCAGACGAAGACGAGCACGAGACTGAGGCTGAGGCTGAGGCTGAGGCAGAGACTGTGGCTGGAGACCGAGTATGGGACCTGCGCATGCGCAGCGGCGCAGATAACGAACGATCAGCGAGGCATGCCGAGGCAATTGGGTGGCCAAAAATGAAATCATTAACACCTAAGATAATAAAAAGGCAGCCCCAATCAACGGGCACCCAGATAAATGCGCGGAATGCGTGAGACGCGGACGAGGCGATCGCCAGACGCAGTTATTAAGAGGCGATTCTAGCAGCAGCTGATTTCTATCTCGCCGTGGCAGATATAATGCACAAATCCCAACTTAAAATGAATTACGAAGCGAGAGAAAAAAGTGTACACACGACGCGGCCGAACGGCGCCCCCTTCCTGTCCCCAAAAATGGAAAACGAACCGAAGCCGACACAAAGCCAATTAATTTATTAAATTGAAGTATGAGATGGCCAATGGTTAAGAAAAAAAGTAGGACGACGGGCGGAGGGAGGGGGGGGGCTTGGGTAGGTTTTGGACTGATGGGGAGATCTTGTCATGAAAGGAATTTTGGCGACAGACGCCTAAAAGCAAAATGGGCTTCGTGGTGACCGTTTTTGGTCAAGAGCAAAGCGGCGTGTTAATTTTTACCAATTTGCGGACCAGCAATGGCCAACAACATTTTGGCGACTCGGCGACGGCGACGGCGACGGCGACGGCGACGCTGCAACATGTTGCAAAGGTGCAAAACTAATGGATTTCATCGTCGTTCGCATCGTCGCCGTCACCGCCGCATTTGCCTGGTCCCCGCCAGCGTCGCCCCCGCAGCCGTCGAACAGCCACCAAAGCGCTCAAGCTGAAGTTGAAGTTGAAGTCAATGTCCAGCTTCAGCTTCAGCTTCAGCTCCAGCTCCAGCTCCGAGTCCGAGCCATGAATGTGCTTTGCTTCCCAGGCGCTCACGGGCCAATCTTACGTGCACTTGTGTGTGTGTGTGCGTTTATATTGATATATTATGGCCACGGTTTCTTTGGGACAAAGATCTGCTTATTATATAAAAAACGAAAACAGCAACAAAAAGAGTCGCACCAGAGCCCGCGGCCGCCGCCCGAGTACCCAGTCTGAGCCAGTGCCAGAGTCGCTGCCAGAGCTGCAGACCCCATCCACACACACACACACAACACACACTCACACACACACACACACACAGACACGGCCTCGTATAAAAGGCGCACAGCAGAAGGCATCGCTGCGGCAGATCTTGAGATCTGATAAGAAAATGATAAAAAGGTAGACGCCAGTTTTTAATTTGATTGGAATGGAATTTTCAGATGATTGCAATGTTGCTAAAACGGCAGCGCCGCCGCGGCAAAGGGGCGGACGAGGGGGCAGGGGGGAGCGGGGAGCGGCGGCGAGAGACAGGCGACTGCTGTGAGAGTGCAACAACAGCACTCGCGAGGGGGCGGCCGTCTGCGGGGGCATGGGGGGCCCCCCAGCAGAGCCCGAACAGAGTGCTGAAAGAGCTTTACGTTGGCCGGTGCAAAGGTTCTCATATGTGTAGCAGTCCGGTTGCAGCGACTGAAAGTGTGCGCTACCCATGAATATGCGGGCGGGGAGATCAAGTCGGTTATAGTTAGCTTTAAATGTAGAACACTTTAATCTGTTGCGCTCAAATGGAGGCTGGATGAAATATAATAATATCCAAGCGATCTAGTGACCCAATTAGACAAGGTATCCAAACTACCTTAGGATCTGGTAACCCTATCTGAAAAAGACACCAATCTTACTTAGCGTCTAGTGACCTTAAAATCTAGGATCTTTAGGATCTTATATGAAATAGACGCCAAACTTCCTTAGGATCCGTAGGATATAGGGAGCCTATAAGAAAAAGAAAGCAGACTTCCTTAGGATGCATAGGATCCATAGGAATCTAGGATCTTTAGGATCTAATGACCTTGTATGAAATAGACACCAAACTACCTTAGGATCCGTAGAATCTAGGGACCCCATACGAAAAAGACAGCAAACTTCCTTAGGATACATAGGATCCATAGGAATCTAGGATCTTTAGGATCTAGTGACCTTGTATGAAATAGACACCAAACTTCCTTAGGATCCGTAGGATCTAGGGACCCTATAAGAAAAAGAAAGCAAACTTAGGATCCATAGGAATTACATTTTGTTAGAGTTAACTGTCATGAGTAGAGGAAACAGACAGAGAGGACTTTACCCACATAGAATAGGTCGGCATACAAAACATGAAAGTTCCCTGAGAAAGATTTCTATAAGAGCGTAGTTATTTAAAGACGGCGTGGGCGTCGATTAACGGCCGTGCCAAGAGTTTGTTTCTCAGACGCAGCGCAGCTAATTGCCTCGCCCGTGGGCCGGTAGTGTGCTCCAGATTCTTTATAGTCTGATCAGCATTCCATAGGTAAATTTGCATCTTGGGCCGTGTCTGTCATTTCATTTCACCAAAAGTACACACACCACAACGGGCAACAACAGCAACAACAGCAACAACAGCAACAAAGGCGGCGGCAGCAGCAGCAGCAGACGATGACGACGCTGGCAACGTTGGATACGCAAATGGTGAAGACGACGTCGCCACTGGCGGCCTGAACGCCTGGCTGGATGGGCCGTCGCCGTCGCCGTCGGCGCAAGGATGCGAGCAATAGGAAGCAATGTGAATAGTTTGGCTGGACTGGGATCGCTGCTGCTGCGACTGCTGCTGCTGCTGCTGCTGCAGTCGACGCCGCCACCTTAATTTATTTCATCTCATGCAATAATTTTTGTGGTTAACAAGTTTTGGCGGCATCGTTAGCGTCTTCACACGCTTCGCGGGATATCAACACCATTTATTGCCGTTTTGGTATTTTCCTTTTGCCTCTCGCTGTCTCTGTCTCTGTCCCAGCCAGAGCCGGAGCCACAGTCGCAGTCGCAGCCTCAGTTTTAGCCGCAGTCTTAGCCCCAGTCTCAGTGTCAGCCTCTGGGGCTGCTCTTCATTTTACACTGTGTTGCCGCTGCCGCTGCCGCTGTCGCTGCCTCGCTTTCGTTGTTTTGTTGTTGCCCCGCTTTGGATTTTTTTTGTTTTCGTATTCGTTTCTTTTTTGCTTTTTCGCTGCGATTTTATTGCTTGATTTTTGCGGTTTATCTGCGCGCTCTCATATAAAAATCGATTGGATTCCCGTGAAATTGATAAGTCAAGTCAACGCCGCGGCTCAGCAGCGGCCGCACCGCCCGCGCTGACCCGCTGGCCCCGCCGGCGGTGATTCTTGGCAGACGCTGTCGTAAATTATGCGCCTCGACTAGTTTTCTACATTAAAAGGCAGACGCCAGCGCCACAGATTGCCACTGTCTACTGGTCAGCCGGCTGGAGGTTCGAGTCTAAACTTGGCTGGCGGCTGGCGGATGGCGGCTGGAAGCTGTTCCTGGCCTGTGCCCGGTAGTGTTAAAATATTCGACCACCTAGGGTCCCATGGAATTTATTTCGACCCGGTCCCGGCACATTTCTGCCGCTTTTTATTAACGTCGGGCATGTCATCAGCTTGGCTATTGCTTTTAGCCTTTTCGACTCCTTTTTTTTCTCTCGCCCCGAGCGGTTTGCCTAATTGAAATATTAGTCGAGCATTTCCACAGCTGGTGAGTCAGTCGATATGCTCTATGCTACATGCTCGCGACTCTCTCGCAGTCGCAACTGCAGTTGGCTCCCACTTCGGTGCGGTTCAGTCTGCGGCCCGCTTATTTATAGCCCATCCATCGCCTGTCGCGACTCGCGCCGCTTTTTGGCTATTTTTGCTCCAGACGGCAGAGCAACTGGAATGATATTGCAACAAATTATTATTGCTCTAACTATGACTAAGGGCGAGATAGACTAAGATCTACAGGAAGTCCACTTGCTGACTAACCTCTTCCTAGAAGCGTTAGCCGTAAATCTTCTATATTAATAATCCAAACATTGTGCCAGGTTAATCTCACTCGCTTAAACGCACATACATTATTTTTATAATAATCTTGATCTCGACAAGTTATCACACTGCCTCCGATAGTTGGCATGCCCGCTGGCCAATGCTTAGGGTAGGCCGACACTTGGCGGGGCTAATTACATGGAGTTTATTTTAAGGCCTAGACACGATGCTGATTATCTGCAATGCACGTGTCGCCGGCCCGACTTCGTTGCTGGCCAACAGCAAAAAAAGTTTGGCCAAAAATGTCAAAAATTTGACTCGTCAGACATTTCATTATCAGAGGAGGCTACCGTCGAGCTGTCGCTGCGGAATCCAGCCAGGCCACGGGCCAGTCCACTAGCTGAAATATCAAAATACTCGGACACATTCTTTATTAGTCACTGAGATTGGGCACGCGTCGCCGCCGGCGTGGAGAGACCACTGCTGTGGGTCACTTGCAAATAACTTGTCCGCTGCCGGAACCGGCTCGTATGTGACTTCTGATTAGAGCGAAAGTGTGCGTGAGAGCCGCTATCGATGGGCGATAAGAATATGTCGCGCAATTCATCGTCACAAAGGGGTTAATCTTCCGCGAATTTCGGCAAATTTCGCCGAATTTTTGATACCGCACTTGACTCGAAAAGCCTTTATGCGAATTAAATCGTTTCGACATTTCATTTTGATTGGCTCTCAAGTGGCCACTTCCGTATTGCACTTTATAAAATTTGCAGCGATTATGAAAGTCGGACTTGTCGAATAATTATTGAGTAACCATTCAATTCGAGACGGTCTTTAGCTGGCTGGTTGTGGCCTGGCCCATCGATGGGCTAATTAGACGGCAAGTCAACACGTTGGGACGGGTGAAATTAAGTAAATACATTCATTAATTTCTTTTGCGCTCAGCGGCTCAACCCCCGGCGACTCAGCTCGCCACAAATCATCAAAAGTCATTTAGCAAACATTTGAAGTTGAAAAATAGCCTTCAGTTTGCTTCAATGCACTTGAAGAGCGGCGACCGCAAGTGGACGGCAGCCGGGCGGACCGACGACGGTGACGGGGGTGGGGGGGGTAAGTCGGCAAGGGGGTAAGGGGCAGGGGCAAGGGGCATGGGCATGGGCATGGGCATGGGCAAGCGGCGGCGGCAACTTTTTACGGAAGCGGCTCAGGTACAGGTAGGTACAGAAAGTCAAACCAAAGAGTCACGTCACGCGTGGGTGCCCTGCAGTTTCAGTCGCAGTCCCAGACCCAGTCGCAGTCGCAGTCGCAGTCGCAGTCCCACTCCCAGTGCCCTGTCTCAGAGCGTACTTAGCACTGTTGAATAATTTCCACGACCACGAAACCCAATTGAAATTAGAGCCCGAGCTCAGTAACAGACCCAGCGTAAGTCTCAGGCCCAGGCCCAAGTCGGGCCAGAGCCACAGTTAAAGCTAGACCGAGCCACATGTCGCCGCTAACAACCTGAATGGCCCGCCCCTCCCCGAATGCTGCCTCAGTTGCCGCCGGTGTAAGCCAAGTGCATTTTCATTTCCATTTCCTCGGCTGTTGCCGCTGCCTGCTACTCATAATGCGGAAGATTGCACCGACCAGGCTGGGCCCAGTTCGGCCTCGTTCCGAGCCGATCCGTTCCGTTCCGTTCCGTTCTCGCGCCCCTGCCACAGAGCTTATCTGCTCTCTCAGATCTTGAGGTTTCTGCGTTCTGTACTTCTGGCTGGCAAGTTTTTAACACAATTTAGTGGCTGTGGCTGTGGCGGCTGATGATCGCCAAGGGTGGCACCCGGAGACAGCCAAGAAGACCAGCGTGGGGGGAGGGGGGGGGGGCATAACGGCTCGACCGTCTTGGGTTACGCGGTGCATTCGAGAACAAGTGCAGCAGCAACAAATTTGAATCTCATTTACTTTCGCTGTAATTACACACAACAACAGAGATGGGGAGATAGCGATAGACAGAGTCAGAGCTAGCATCCGGACACCTTCTGCACTTCCGTTGAGTAACCAATCACGCACCCAGTGACTGCCCCGGCGTGTTAGCCGGGGACACTCTCTATCACATGCAGCCTAATGACATTCCAACCAATAGAAATTGGTATGCGAATATGTGCGATGGGCGCGTGTCGAGCGCATTGATGATCCCATGGCCGGCAGTTGGTTTTCTGTGGTGACTAACATCATGATATCACTATTAAGACATTATTGAGGCAGCCTTATCTGGCCGCAACCTGTTTCGGCCAAAAGCGCAGCGTTAACCGGCGATGATCAACTGATCTGGCGATAGCAGCGATAGCGACCAGATTCGGATTAAGTAGGTTTCCTAAGAACTCGACTGGGAGATGAAAAGGAAATGATAAGCACAGGAATAATTGAAAACAAATACTAAAGTAAATAGACAATAAAAATTAACTGATTACAATTAATATGCATAATATTCTATTTTACTTGTTTTTAAATTGTTAGCTTATTTGAATTCGTGAATCATATTCAGATTTTTGCCACGCCCTCTGAGGCTTGGTTCCGGCTGTCTCTCTGTGAGTGTGTTCGTTGTGTGTGTGTGTTTGTGTGAAAAGTCATTTAGGAAAATTACACAATCATTTGTGTAGTTTCTGTATTTATTTTTGTTATGGCTTTCAAGTACTTACCAAAAAAAAAAAAGAAAAAAAAATGTATATATATATATATGTGGCAGAGAACTTAACTTGTTGTTGGCTGTGTTTTGCTTTTAGCCATTTAATTTTCATTATTTTCTTTAGTTGACGTCGTCGTCGACGTCGACGTCGCAGTTGACGTCGTTTGCGCCTGCGCGCATATTAAAATTGCTTTTGGAAAATTTGTTTTCGTACGTTTGTTATTGTTGTGGGTTTTCAGTGGTGCGTTTTAACTGTTGTTATTGTTGTTCCAGTTTCTTGGTGTGTGTGTGTGTGTGTGTGTGTTTGTTGATGATGCAATGACGCTGCGCTTGGCAGCTGTTGTCTACTGCCTTCTGCTGTGTGCCAGGTTCTGTCTCCATATCCATCTCCGTCCCGGTCGCGTTCTCCGCCCCTGCCCCTGCCCCTGCCCCTGCCCCTGCCCCTGCCCCTGCCCCTGCCCCTGCCCCTGGCGGGACTTTGAATTTGAGGTCCACGAGAGTTCGAGTATTTCCTGCACTTCCGCAACTCAGATGCAGAGCAGTTGATTCCCAGCTCACGGGACAAACAATGCTGTCTGATTGTTGCCGAGCCCAGAGTTTGCAGCTTTTCAAACATTCGTTCATTTATTCATTCAGTCAGGCAGTTTACCTGTTTGACCCGCGCCCCGCAACGACAGGTGCAGCTGCCCCGCTACCCCGCCACAGTCCACAGTCCACGGTTTTCACTTCCGATTCCGTTGCCCCAACGGAGGCTCCCCTTCCATGTCACACGAAATGCCCGATAAGATAGCCCCGTACAGAATTCCCGTACATCTAATTCACTTCATTCATAAGTGCGATAAGCCTTATCAATACCAAAAATTTCATTTAAAAAAACCAAAGAATATATTGTAAATTTTGAAAATGACCCCACCCTGCTAACCCCTTTCGCTCATCATAACATTTAGAGGTGACTTCACTCCAATTACCTTGGACAATCTGCATATAACCTTGGGCGGGTCAGAACGCCAGTTGGCCGACTTGGAGCTCGGAACCACCCTATCGAAGAGGCCGGTCTGCGTTTTTTTTTTTCTGTTTTTTCTGTTTTTTTTTTTTCAACAGAGCCCAGGCTCTGGGCCTGGCTTATGGAGCGCCAGCATTGACTTCAGGTTTTCTTACAATTGCCGCACTTGTCACCAGCGCTGGGGCGACGACTTTTTTGTTTTTGTTTTTTTTTTTTTTTTTTTTTTGTGGTTCGCTTTTTATTTTCCCCTTGCCTACACATCTTTTATTGTTATGCGCGCTGCGTAGAACAAGTGGAAGCTTTGTTTGACAACAACAACAACAATTATAATAACAACAATAACAGCATTAGCAGCAACTGGTAAAAACGTTAAGTTTACACGACTTCCAACCGCCGACAGCTTCACCTGACGACTTGGTCTCCTTCCTCTGTTGTGGGCTTGACATTTGACAATAAAGCAAATAATCATGGGAAAAAGCTGGGCTCCCAGCCCGCTCAAAACATCTGTCTACCTGGGTGTGTGTGTGAGCGTGTGTGTGTGTGTGTGTGTGTTTCTGCGTTAGCCAAAGGTTTTTTTTTGGGAGGGGGTTTCCTTAAAACTAAACTAAACTAGACAAACTGCAAATAATCTAATCTCACTCTTCTGGCACGTAACTAGACTAGTGCCAATAACTAACCCAGTAATATGAATACTGTTTGAAGCGCCTGAGAAATGTCTATTCCGAATAGTATATACATATAAGCAGCAATAAACCATAATTTCAAAGTAGATATCTTATCGGTACGAATTGACATCGCATAAAAGGCCGCCAATTCGCGCAAAGTAATTCAATTCGATGAGGAAAGCGAATTCAGTGAGTGCTCAAATCGCAAAAGTGAAGTTTAACTTAAATTAGCTGAAAGTGTTCCAGTAACAGAGAGCAATTTATAATTATACTGATTAGTCAGCTTTGAGCTCTGCAGTTTTCTGAAAGTCAACAGAAATAAGGTGTTTGAGTCCTGTAGTCCTTGAGCTCTGAATGAACATTGAAAGGAAACAAGTAAGCCTATTAAAATTTCCCAATTATAAACACTTTTTACAAATTTCTGTTGGGTTGCAAAAAAAGCAAATCGAATGATTTTGTTAGCTGGCTGTGAATTACAGATAAGGTAATTCTTAAGCACTGGCAATGCAAAAACCGCGGTACAATTTTACAAACGCTCAACGTAAGCAATTTTACAACCTGAAAGCCACTACGTGTCACGTTACGTATAGGGCTTAAACTCGTTACGTTTTGTTCGAATCTTTAAGCACATTTGATAATTTCATAAATAAATGAATTCTGTATTTCCCCGAGTTATTCCAACTGGTTATGTTTATCATACGCATTATTCAATATTATTCAAAAAGAAGAAACCAATAATATGAAATAAAATTAGAATTATATATTATTAATGATTTTGTAAATTCTTGTTTAAAAAATTAGATTGCGAGCATTTAAATAAAATTTGAATTACTTTTAAAGAAGTTAAGCGTGTTAAAATATTTATTTATAATATATAATGCAATTTAAATAAGCAATTATCGGAATACTGTTTTTTCAAAAACTTTCGCGCATTTGAATTCAAATTGTGAAAACGCATTCGAAATTTGTTGGCAATATTTTACGGTCTTATACACGTATGAGGCGGATGCGCAACATAAAAGCACGCAACATCAAACATCAGACATCGAACTCGAGCCACTAGCATGTAACGCTAAACCGCCTAACAGTGCCATTTTGAGCCTAACATATCAATTTTGAGTACAACATAGCTATGTTATTTTAAGTTTTAAATTTTGTGTTTGTATTGAACGGTTTTTGTTATTATTTGACTGTTAAATGGCTGCAATTACCTTTAATCTTAAACGGGAAGCTTACAGAAGTAAACGGTTGTGCCTCAGCTAGCACAAATCGATCGATTCATAGCAGCAGTGCAACCTGCTAACGATCCTATGAATGTTCGGTTCGATGCGTTGGCGGTTCGATTTGCAGCGCAACGTAAGCGTTTACGTGTCGAATTACGTGTTGGTTCAGTCGGCGGCAAACAGTCAACGGCAACGGGTCAGATACGCGCGTGTCGGAAAACCGCAGAAATATACAAAAATAAAAAAATCGGCGAAAGATACAAAAACATTTCAGAGACCGAGGAGCATTGATAAAAATATTGAGTCGAGCCAACTGCAGACCGAGACACTGAGGCTGCGTGTCTATGTGGATTTCAAATTGAAATTGATTTTTTTTGGTGGCGTGAAATAAAAAAACCGAAAAACCCAAATTTGATAAAGCTAAATAAAAAATTCAAAACAAAAAAAAAAATAAAATAAAAATAAAGTCGAGCGACTTTATGAATGATACAATTGTTTTTTTTTTTTTTTTTGCAACAATTCGATCGAAATCGTTTTGTGAGTGCAAGTGAAAATCCAATGCGAGAATTTCGTCAGTTGGCGTAAAAAGCGATTATCGTGAAAGGACTTTCGATTTCCATTTTGAATTCGGTTTCAATTGCGATCCGATATTGAGTGGTTGATTGGTCGATTGATTAATTGATTGATTGATTGATTGATTGATAAGGCTGGCGGCCGCGCACAGTTTGTCAAGTGACGAAAAATAAACTTTGCACAAACCACAACAACAAAAAGAGCGACAACAACAAAAACTGCAACAACAACAACTGCAATCCATAGGCAACATCGTCTCCTCCGTCCAGCAAACAACTGACATCGTCTGTCTACGGCCGATACACAAATATACATACATATATATATACATATGTACTCATCGTATATAGTGCCCATGTAGATGTGCATATAAAAAACGATCGGGATCGATTTAGTGTGTGCGTGTGCAATATACATATGTACTTGCTGCGACTAGCACACAGATATACAGTTATATAGATCGCCAGTGTGTGTGTGCATAAATATATATATATATGTATTATTTATATATATATATAAATATATATATCTAGGCAGAGTAGAAGATATATGCGTATGAACGCGGCGCACTCTGCTCTGCTTTTTTTTCTTTTATAATTACTTTTGTCTAAAATTAGAAAACGTGTGTGTTGTCTTCGTCGGGTGTGTGTACGTGCGTGTGTGTCTGTGTGTCTGCTATATCAACAACATCATCATCGTCATCAGCGACAGCAGAGACACTGTGTGTGTTGTTGTGTGTGTGTGTGTGCCAGAAAACACTCGGCAGTGAATCAGGCAGCGACTACGACTACGTCTATATAGACAGATCGCGTATACGGCGAGACAAACATTAACATTATCGAAAAGAAAAGAGTGTATCTCACAGATACGCGCGCAGCGAGGATTACAATTACAACAGCGGCAGCGAAAACAACAACAACAACAGCGACACGAACCTCGCACGCACGAACAAACGAAGCCAAAAGCCGACGGCAGCCGAACAGCCAACGAGCCGCGCACGAAACGCGCGCGCGTGAAAAACGTCGTGAAAAACGCGCAAGCAACAGCAACAGCAGCAGCAGCAGCAACAGCAACAGCAGCAACAGCAGCAACAGCAACAGCAGCAACAGCAGCAGCAGCAGCAACAGCAAATAGAAACACACACAAAAAAAGACAAAAACACACAAATCAGAAAACTTTAAGCTAAACGCCACGCGACGACCTTAAGTCTGCGTCTGCTCAGGGGGCAGAAGGGGGGCGTGGCCGCAGCTCAGTGCGTCGACTCCAAGGCGCTCAAGCGAAACGCGAACGCAACGAACAGCGAATAAAATCAAATCGAATTCTAAACAAACTAAATGCAGCAGCAACAACGAACGAACGAACAAGCCAAACAGCAACAGCAGCAGCAACAGCAGCAACAATAACAATAACAAAACGAGCAGCAATTAATTTATTTAAAGAAATACGTATACATTTTTTGCATTGCCAAAGCAGACGATCGGGCCAAAATGAGTCACCAGCAACAGCAGCAGCAGCAGCAACAACAACAAGAACAAGAACAACAACAGCAGCAGCAGCAACAGCATCAACACAAGCAACAGCAACAGCCAAAAAAGTTCTCAAAGTGCTCATAAATATTATGCTAGAAATTGTTAAACATTGACTGTCTCTCCCCCCCTCTCACTCTCTGTGTGTGTCACTCACTCTCTCTCTCTCTCTCTCGCTCTCGCTCTCGCTCTCTCTCTCTCTAACTGTCTAACTGTCTCTCTCTCTCTCTCTCTCTCACTGTCTCTCTCGTGTCGCGTCTCTCTGTTGCCGTCGCTCAAAATGCTACGAAACTATCGAAAGTATTTGCAGGATAAACGAAAATACGACAAGGCACAGCGACGACGCAACGGCGGCAACATTTGCCAGGATTAGACAGCAGCAACAAGCAAGCAGCAACTAGCGGGCAGCAACTAGCCAGCAGCAACTAGCGAGCAGCAATTAGCCAGCAGCGACTAGCGAGCAGCAGCGACAAGCGAACGATAAGCGATAGACAGCAATCGATAGTTGATTTGTAAATAAAGCCAGGGCAACAACAACAACAACTTTGGAGGACGCCATGTATGCGCAACATGTGCGCAAATGGAGTTTAAAAAAGCAATCGCAACTAATGCCATTGATAGAGCTCGCACTCATCGTCAGCTGCATGTTGGTAATGATCACATGTGCGACGCCAACAGAAGCTGCAGCGACAGCAGCAACAATCACACAGCAACGATCATGGGAATCAGAAGAAAGCAGCTACTACATAGCGCTGCCACAAGAGCAACAGCAGGCGGACAATGGCAGCGGGAGCAGTGAAAGCGTCGGCAGCAACATCGACAACAACAGCAACAACAACAACAATATCTTAAGTAGGCTGCTTAGACGGCCCAGCAATAGTCTTAGTAGCACTAGCAACATTAATTTAAGGCCAGCAACAGTATTCGACGCAGGCAGCAATAGCAATGCGGCTGTACAGCAGCAGCAGCAGCAGCAGCAGCAACATATTGCTGCGGTGACAACGCAGCAGCAGTCACAGCAACAAGTTCCAAATACGCTAATAAATAGTCAAATAAATAAATTATTACACAATGGCATGGCGAGCAGTAAAACGCGACGCCATGCTCTCCAAATGCAGCCGCTGCAGCAACTCAGCAGCAAAGCAGCAGCAGCAGCAGCAGCAGCAGCAGCAGCAGCAGCAGCAGCAACAGCAGCAGCAGCAGTTCCAGCTCCGCAACGCTATTTCATTGAGTCCTACGAGCTGCCCGAGAGCAGCCTCAGCCAGGAGCAGACGGCGCGCAATCGCCGCGACTTTGGCAACAGCAACAGCGGCCAGCGGCAACATCGCGCCGGCGGCGGCCATCGGCAGCGCCAACAGCAGCAGCAGCAGCAGCGTCAGCAGCAGCAGCAGCGCCTACAGCAGCAGCAGCAGCAGCAGCATCACCAGCAGCGTCGAAAACACCGCGGCAAGCATCGGAACAAGCAGCGAGCTGACCGCTACTGTTCCGCCCGCGATCCCGCCCAGCTGGCCTTTGCGGCGCCCACCGTCTTCATGGGCGTCTTCACCTCGATGACGGCCGACCGGCGGGCCAACTTCTCGGCCACCATGAAGGTGCAGCACGTCTACAAGCAGCAGCGCAACCTCCAGCTGCCCCAGCTCGTCCGGCTCCAGTTCGCGTTGCGCAACAACAGCGGCGAGTGCGACATCTACAGGGAGCGTCTCCTGCCGCGCGGCCTGGTGCGCGGCAACGACCTGGAGCAGGCCTCCGACATCTCCTACATGATGTTCGTGCAGCAAACGAATCCCGGCAACTTCTCCATACTGGGCACGCCCATGCGTGTGACCAACTCGGTGCTCAAATCAGTCCAAATGGCTGTGAATGAAACTTATGGTGAGTAAACGATCATTTCCGCAAACTTAAGTGCGCATATATCGAATGATAATTAGAGCTAAGCTTGAGTGGATATTGGGATATTGTTCAGTTTTTGAATTTATTAAGCTTACTTTTTATTTTAGATATACTATATCCTATAATTGACATGTTTTAAGCTAGTCTGGGTTCTCCTTCTAGACCTCGCTGGGAAATTAGAAATTTTAATAGGTATTGCCCACTATCTTATCGTTGCATTCTATCTGCCTCTGGCCGACACTGTCTCTAAGTGGTAACCGCCTCTTTCTGCCAACTTTTTTGCTCTTTTTTCAGTTGTTGTTGTTGTTGTTGTTGTTTTTTTTTTTTGTTGCTGTTTAATGAAAATTTACCTTTTTTTTATGCTGAATTTCTTATTTGCCAACTTCACGCTCTGCTAATATCCACCAGACCGAAATAATTTTATGCAACACACACACACACACACACACAGGCGCACACTCGCACACACACTCAGTTGGAGCCGACGATTGCAATTTTCCAGCCAGGTTCGCATCCAGGCGGCAGCTGCTGCTGCTTCTTGTGCTTCTTCTTCAGCAATTTGGCGGCTGGGCAGCAACAAGAAAAGCTCAGCTCTAGAATTGATTGTTGCTGCCTGTTGCTAGTTGCACATTTTAATTAAATTCGCATTAATTTTGTGCTGCTCCCCAAGTTGGAAAAACTTTGAAAACTCATTTCTTCTGGCCTTCGTCGTCGACGTTGGCATCTGCAGTCGACCTTTGCGGTTGGCGTACCCAGCCCTAAGTTGTTCTTGCTGCTGCTGCTGTTGTTGTTGTTGTTGTTGTTGTAATTATTGTTGCGTTGCGGTTCATGACGTTTGTGTTTGCGTCTGTAACGCGACTAAGTGCGCCCAACAAGATCCCGACTTCAACGATATGCGCGCATATATGTATATATACACACAGTATGTGTGTGTGTGTGTGTCTGTAGCTGAACTGTGGATACCCTGCCGCCCTCGCTTGTCGCGTTTCATTTTTATTTTTTATTGTCTTCTGTTCGTCTTTGCTTTGTTTCTACGCGGTCGCAATTAGATTTTTAATTCATTTTTTGCTGCTGCTGCTGCTGCTGCTGCTGCTGCGTCTTCTTTGGCTTCCGTCATGCCTGCCGCACACAGCGAGCAGCGGCGCAGACGGAGGAGGAGTGGCAGCCCTTTTTTTGTTTTTTTTTGTTTTTTTGTTTGAAATCAGAAATCAGCTGCAATCAGCTGTTCTCTCAGCAACACTTCCCAGCGCCCACTCTCTCTCTCTCTCTCTCTCACGCTCTCTTTGCCATTCTCAACTTGTGTTTATTTACTTTTTGCTGCCCCCGCGCTTGTTCCTTTCAGCTTCATCAATGAATGATTCTGAAACTGGGCTGTGGCACGCTGCGCCGCGGCTTGTGGCAGAGGGGGCAGACACAGGATATTTACTTTTTCGTTTGAGATTGATTTATTTTGCTTTGGGCTGCGGCTTTTGTTCGGCTCTTTGTTTGCCAACGCAGCGAAAAATTTGCATCTGCTTTTCTTTTTCGTTCCCCCCTCGCTTCTCGCTCGCTGATTGGCAAATGTTGAACAGTAAATTGTGCTTAAAAGCCGTCCATGCACCAAATGCATACTAATCTCTAGGAACAGCCACCACCCACGCCGATCGCCGAACGCAACAGCATTCACTTTTCGCCCCAAAATTTGCATATCAATCGAACAAATCAAACTCGGCCCGAAGATCGTCAGCGGATTTCAATAATAAAAAAAAAAAAAAGCCAATCAATGTCGGCCCATGCGCAGATCTAACACAATGGTGATAGACATGATAAAAACCCAAAAATTAAGGCCCATAAACAATTTACAAGGAGCTTGACAAAATGTGTTTGGTTTCTTCTTTTTTTCTTTTTTTTTTTTTTTTGGCCAGCAAACGCGAACCGGTTCAAGTCCGTTAATCATACGCACCGTGTGACGCTGACAGCCGGAACTCTGCACTCCGCTCTGCTTAAAACTAATTAAAATGCTTTCGAACTTGAATGAATCGGTATTTTCATGAATTAACTGGTCAATATTAATGTCCAATTTGCACCCACGCATTAGCTTCATTTCTCACCAGCAGCAGCAGCCAAAAATGTGACTTCAAATATAAAAAAGGCCATGTGAAAAAAAAATAAAAAAAAATAAATGTTTTATTCTTTGGCTCGGCTCTTCTTTTGTTTTTTTGGCATGGGCTATTATAGTTGAATTTTGTTCCCCCCTGCTTTATCTTTATATGTGTGGCTATTGTTGTTGTTGCTGTTGTTGTTGTTGCTGAGGTGTTAAGTAAATTAGCTGCTCATAAAACATCATTTGCTTTTGTGTGCTCGTCGTTACCAGCAGCAGCAGCAGCAGCAGCAGCAGCATCGATGCTTGTTGTTGTTGCTGGTTGTTTGTTTTGGTTAAAAGCGGAGACAAACTGGCAGTGCTCGAAATGCCGCCAAGCGTAGACCAGAAGCAATCGGAACAGCAGCAACAACAACGGCAGCAACACCTTCGACCAGTGCAGCTGACAATGGCCCCGTCTTTTATCTATTTACGATATTATATAATACGTATGCCCAGTGCAACATTGAAAATCAATTTGCGGTTTTATGTTTTGTCACAGCGCCAGAATATACATTTCGATATCTAGTATACCAGATAGATATATTTCATTGCAACTACTGCCACGAACCTTGACTGTGAGTTTCCATTTACACAGCCAAGTGGGGAAAACTTTGCAGCTAAGCTGTTTCATTTTCACTCTACTCTGGTTGCACTTGTCGCCGCAGAATGTTTAGCAAGCGATTGCACAAGCGGAAAACGATTTAACAGCAGCAGCAGCAGCAACAACAATAGCGACAGCTACAGCAACAGCCATTTATTTAGGTCAACGCCTACGTTGCAGAGAGACAAACTTACTCAACGGCACCCACAATTCATCATTTGTGGCCTGGTGTCTGCTACCTGGTCAGAAGATTTTGTTGTTTTTTTTTTTTTTTTTTTTTGGCGCTGCTCATTTAGCGTCACGCCAGAGAAGATCCAACAGCAACAACAACAGCAACAGCAACGAGAACGGACGACAACTGGGACGACTCTTCGACTTTTCGTTTTTGGTAATTAAGTATGAATGCCGGCGCTAGACGCAGCAAACCAAATGAAGGGGGGGGGCGGGGACGTACGCCGCTTCGGGGGCACCAGCTAAGGGGGTTCTCTCAAGGGGCCACATTGGTAGCGGTACCTAGGGGCCGTTTGGCATGCGGGAAATAGAAAATTATAACGAAATGAAATTTTCAAATGGCATCGCATGTTATTGCTGCCGCTCGCCGCTCGCCACTCGCCACTCGCCACTCGCCACTCGGCTGTGCCCCTCGTCGCCAGTCGCCGCCAGCCGTTTATGAGTTTTACGCTATTTCTGGCCCCGCCGACAGCGGCAACAACGGCAACGGGCAGCTGAAAGGCAGCTCGAGAGCTAGACGCCGATGTCGTCGCCTTCGTCATCGTCGCCGCCTTGCCAAAAATATTATGCTTGTTAGCCCTGCCCCTGCCCCTGCCACCGCCCCCGCCCCCACGCCGCCTCGACCGTCTGTGATTCGCATTTGGAAATCAGAGATGCAGCCGCTCTCACAACACCTAAGTTCGCCTCGAGTGGCGCTAATGGAGCCGCATTGCACACACACTCGCACACTCGCACACTCTGCACATCAATGGCAGCCACTGTTCTGGCCTCAAGTGCGCTAACCACTCGATCTTAATGGCCAGGCACTCAGAGCGCACACTGAAGCATCCGTCTTGGACTCGCCGAGCGGATGTGACATAATCCACCAGCTATCCGGGTATCCATGCAACCAAATGCATAAGTTGCATGCCATTCATGAGGTCTAGTCGAGATTCAGATCTGTGTCGGCGATATCAAAGCCGCACCGAACGCCCCACAGGTGGCGCTTCCCCCTCCCGCCGCTTTGGCGAATTGAAACGCTCAACGCGACACCGAACCTTGAATGCCCTAACCAAAAGTGGAGCACATTTGCATGCCACCTCTATAAATTAAAAGCCAAAGCGAAATTCTTTAGATAACATGCCATAAACCTGCAGTAAACCGATTTGTTTTTACAATTTAATTAAACATTTACATTCAAATTATATGTGAAAGTTTATAAGTTAATTAAATAATTTAGAGTAGACAATTTTTAGATAATCTTGCGATTCTATTGAAATACATTTGATTTCTGTTTTCTGAGAAAAGTAAATGAATTCCAAATGTTTTTCCAAGATTTAATATGCATTACTTAAATCAAAATATGCAGAACATAATAATTTTCGATTGCGTAATGCGTCTGTTTTATTATAATAATTAATAGCTAATATATTTAATATATTATATTGTTCTCTGCTTGTATAACAAATAAACAATCCGCTTTAGTCCACTCGCAAAGCGTCTTTGATATGCGCTATGCCCACAGCTCCAGTTTGGCTTAAAGCTGAGGTTATGGCCAAAAGCCGCGCTCAATTAGCCAGACAAAATTTTGCGTTAATTTTCGCGGCACTTGCGGCACATTCCAAATAAATAGCCAGAGCAGCTAAGATAAATGATAAGATGCGTGTTGCTGTTGCTGTTGTTGTTGTTGTTGTTGTTGTTGTTGCTGTTGCCACTAATTGTTTTGCCTTGCTGTTAATTTCTGCCCGCATAAACGCATTGCCCTGGGCCAACTTCTGCTCCACTAAAGCCCCCCACCCCACAGCCCCTGCTCGAGAGAGGGCGAGAGCGAGACAGAGACAGAGAGAGAGAGAGAGAGAGAGAGGGAGAAACGCTTCAACAGTTGCGCACGCGGCCAAGATTAATGAATATTCGAAATACTCGCAGCTTATTGAAATTGATTGATATTTGAGATGAGATATTTGAGAAATCGTTGCGGCTCGTTCATTATGTGTTTCCCATGGTACATTGCCAGTGCCATTAGTGGCCCAACTAACCGTTCTATTGGCCACATTTCTCGGCTAAAGACTGCAATTTGCGTTGGCGGCTCGGACACTTTGAACTCGCGCAGTGGGCGTGGCAGCTACGCTAGCCAAAACCAATGTTATTCGTTTTTCGTTTTTGTTTTTGTTGTTTTTGGCCAACATTTAGCGGAAATGCCTGGGTATTTGTACCTAGTGCTAAAAACTAGTACTTGGCTAACAGAACTGAGGCAGCTGCAACGGCCGCAACAAGTCGCAAGAGTTGTTGGCCATCTTAATTACGCATTAATTACATCAAACATTAATAATACGACATGGCCAGGACCAGGTCCAGGCCCATCGCTGGCCCATCTATCTACTTCAGGCGCAGCAACACCTTCTTGGCTATCGCTGCTGCTGCTGCTGCTGCTGCCCCTGCTTATTAAACCTGCCCCTGCATCAACGTGAACGTTGTCGACATCGTCTGCGGCCTGCCAAGTTGAAAAATTTGCCTTTGATATCGCCTGAATGTTGCACGGATTCAAGTTCTGGCTCTCTGTTCGTGCCACATGTGCTGCTGCTGCTGGCTGGCAATATTTTCTTTTTAGCTGACGATTTAGTCGATTTCACGATCATAATCGCATTGCTGCCGCTGATGATGTTGTTGCCACTTAAATCGCTTAATCTGCGCGATTGAATTGAGTTCTTAACTTGTTAATGGAATCGATAGAAGCTCTCAGCCCGGCCGGGAGTTGGGCCAGTCAAGGGCGCCGCCGCTCGCTGCACTCGCTACCTGCGTGGGAAAATTGCTGAGTTGTTAACTGAGCTGAGCTGAGCTGTTGGTGGCAGGTACGGCAAGTGCCGCAGCCAAAACGGCAGCGCGAATGCTGTGCCACATGTTTCTGGCCGGAAATTCCCCTGCACGCCTCGCCCGCCTGCCTTTTATGATGAATTTTTCTGTCACTTGCGGCGTGAGCACGGCGGGTTTTTCCGGCCACTGGCGGAAATTCCACACGCCACCGGCACCACAGGCAGAAAGTGCAACAAATTCGCTTATGGAAATTATATAAAATGTGTATTATTAAATGCCAAATTGCGTCCAATCATCTGCAGTTGTTCTCTGCCGGCCGGCAAGCTGACCGTGTGCTACAAAAAGATAAAAAAGTAAAAAAAAAAACAGCCAAAAAAAGCAGCCAAAATTGCCGCTGGCTGCGGCACAATAAGCGCGCGCGCTGGCCACCGGCCACTGGGGCAAGCTGAGCGCGTGTTTGTCTTTTTGGTTCCCATGCTTTGTTTGTACACACACACACACACACACACACACACAAGTTCAGGTTGGAGTTGCATTTTTAGCAGCATTTTTGTGCGGCATTTTATTCGTCGCCGCTGGCAACAAATTTGCTGCTGCTGCTGTTGCTGCCACTGGCCACCGGCTACAGCTTCACCTTGTGCACCGAAAGCTATTTAAATGGTATTTAAATGTGTCTAAATGTAATTTTTGTGCTTTTAATTCGCATTTTTCGTGTAGCTCTTTTTTATATTGCTGTTTAAGCACTTAACAGCATTTATATATGAAAAGCACCAGCAAATGTTTGACATAATTGTGGCTGCTGGCCACATTCAAGGACGCGGCAACATGTTGCCCAGCACGTTGAGTCCATCATTGTTGTGCTGCTGTTGGCAACATGTTGCCGTGGAGCTTGCCTCGCGCCCATTTCAAAATATTTTCACACACAAAATTATTTCAACTTGCCACCAGCAACAACAAGTTGCATGCCACACACAGCAGCAGCAACGGCAACTGTTTTTTTTTGCTGCTGCCACACAGATGAGGCACGCCAGCAAATAGCAAAGCAGCGACCAGCCAGCGCCCGCCACATGCCTCTTGACCACAGCCACAGTCCGGGCCAGGCGAGCGCATAAAGCATAAGCATAAAAAGCGCAAAACCACCTTAGTCCAAGTCGAAAAAGTCATTATATGCGACGTCGACGTCGACGTCGACGGCGACTGCGACGGCAACGGCGACTTTGGCTTTGGCTGCGACACATTTGCTTAAATAACAACAACAGCAGCAACAGTTGCTGCTGTTGCCGTTTGTTGCTCGTTTGGCTGCCGCCGCCGCAGCGCACAATTTTTTTTTTTTTTTATTTTTTTTTTTATTGCCGCAGTTGGAAAATGCAAGCAGCCAGGCCAGGGGCAGGGGCAGCTAGAGAGAGAGAGAGAGAGAGAGAGGGAGAGAAAAAATAAAGTCGCTGCGGTGTCTTGGGTGTCTTGGATTTCCAGTTTTCGGTTCCCACAATGCAAAATTAGGTACGAAGCGTCGTCCCCATGACGTAATTAGCATAGAGCAGTTCGCAGTCGTCGTCGTCGTCGTCGTCGGGAGCCCATAAAGCGAATTTACCGCACAGCGCGCCAGACGCACAACTAAAAGGGGGCGGCTGGGGGCAAGGTGCCATGCTGGTGGCAGGCAGTCGGGCAGCCCGGCTGCCAGTCAGATGAGCCATTGCCATTGCGCATGTGTGGCGTGCGAACGCGCAGCTGGACGAGGACGTCGTCATAACTCATGCGGCGGCCGTTGCAATTGTTCAAGTAGTCGCCAACGTCGACTGCGGCTGCTGCAGCTGGCCGCGAAACATGCGTCGTCGTCGTCGTCGTCGTCATCGGCCTAAAATAAAAACATTTCGTTTAACGATCTTTATCGATGCGATTATTGATTGTGTGCTGCGTTGTTGCTGGAGCGCAGCCAAGGCAACAATGACAACGGCAACACGATATGCAGCAGCAACAACAGCGCATGCAGAGCTTTAGCAACATGTTGCCAAGGCATTAGATGCATCAATGCTGCGCAGCTTGTGGCTGGAACTAGTTCACAATATTCAGCTTATTTAATAAGTAGGGAGGAAATGGGAAAGAGAGAGAGAGAGAAAGAGATAAGGATTTCTTTTATAATAATTATTTGATATGCATTTCATTATCAAGTATTAACAAACTAAATTTGTTTAAAAATGCCATTTCAATTCTACTTTTGTTGCTTTCTCTACAGTTGAGCTTGTAGAAGAACTAGTTAACTTAACTGAAACTAACTGGAACTGTTTATTAGTCACACGTGTCAAAGCTGAAAATTGAGCGGACAACAAGTTTGTGTGTTGGCCACAATGTTGCTGGCTAAATGGCCAACTGGCTGGCCGCCTGTCCGTCCGCCTGTCTGGCCAACTAACAGACTTTTCACTTCTTCTTTGGCCGCCACTCAGCGCGCGCTTTCATATGAAATTCTTGGCATAGTTCGGCTGACAGGCCAAGCTGCCAGCCAGGCTGGCTGTTGTCTGGGCTCTGGACTCCGTTCGGCTCCTGGCTGCCTGCCTGCCTGGCTGCCAACCACTTATTACGTAATTATTTAGCCACGGCAGCATCGCCCTGGGCACGTGTTGCCAACTGACTGGCAACTGGCAACTCTTAACTGCCAACTGGCACTTGGGCACCTGTTGCTCTCCAGCGTTGATGCCGATGCCGATGCTGATGCTGGCTGCAGCTATTTATGCTATAATTTCAGGCATGCAGCACAGCACAGCTCAGCTCTGTGGCAAGGGCAACGGCAGCAACATCAATTCAATTTGCATTGCATTCGCCTGCAGCTCGACTGGCTGCAGTTGTTGTTGCTGCTGCTGTTGTTGCTGCTGTTGTTGCTGTTGCATCTGTTGCTGTCGTTTGTTAGTACTTTGATAACTTTCCTGATAATGGGTCATATTCGGTGCTCCGTTTCTGCCATTTAATCAGCTTTAACAGGCAGCGCAAATGGTTGCACTTGAGCGCTTGCACGTGCCATCAGCATAAAAAAAAAAAATATGAAGAAAAAATAGAAATGGGAAATGTGTCTGGCAAGTGAGTTAACGGCGCTTGCCAACTGTTTTACGGTTTCTGCTGTTGCAATTAAGCCCAAAGCGTAGAAATTTTGATCGTTTCATAGACCATAAAGCGCTGCTATGCTCGCTACGCTCTCACTAGCCCGCAAATGGCGAGACAGCCGAAAAGGCAAACGGTGCGTATGAGCAATGTCTTTAAATATAAATACATAGTTGGACAACAACAACAACAACAACAGCGAAAAGCTTTAAAGCTGCCAGAGAACTCTCGACACTCTTTAATGAGATAGTGAAAATTGCAGACACTCTCCCAATAATTTAATTTAATGACACTTTGTGCTCGCAACTTGTTGCGGCTTTCCAATTTATTTTTCCTTTGCTTGAAATATTTATTTTGAATATTTATATAGCGTTGAGCGCATTTTTTGCTAGTTTTGTATTTTATGTTTTGTTTGTCGCCAACTAAAAGAAATAAACTAGATATTTGGTTGGCATTTTGTCAACTGTCACTGGCCACAAATTGAAACTCATGAGTTCCACTTATCAATGTTTTTTAGTTTTAGTTTTTCGGTCTCATGTTTTGCGCTTTTGCTTTTTGCGACATTTATCGACGGTTTTATACGTCGCGTTTCGTCTTAACAACAATTTTAATTGTTTATTTATGCGTCACAGCGTCTTATAATTCCAACATTAGTTAATGCGTTTATAATGCGAAAAGTAGCAGCAACAACGACAGCAGCACCAAAAGCGATCCGAAATTTTGTGACTGTTGGCGCCTTTTAAACAATTGACGGGGCGATTCCCACGCTGCGTATGAAATAAATTTCAAAAAATTGTGCGCTCCTCTGTACATTTTAATGATGCCACCAAAAAGTAAATGAAAGAAGAAGAAACCCAAAAATACCAAAAAAGAAACAACTTTGAAGCCGCCGCATGGCCGGCCAAGTAATTTTCTAGCTGCTGCTGTTGTTGTTGCTGCTGCTGCTGCTGCTGCTGCTGCTGCTGCTTTTGGGTTGTTAGGCGCCCCATTATAAATCTGCGCCAGTCTATGACAGTTTCTGGCCCAAAATGTGACGCCAAAGTTTGCGTTTGCGTTTGCCTTTCTGATTTTCTGGGGGCCATTGCTCGGCGTCTGACGCCTGTCGCCTCTGACGTGACTGCAAATGAGCAGCGTGACAG
The DNA here is from genome assembly GCA_035047465.1 of Drosophila sordidula. Classification (NCBI taxonomy): domain Eukaryota; kingdom Metazoa; phylum Arthropoda; class Insecta; order Diptera; family Drosophilidae; genus Drosophila; species Drosophila sordidula. The sequence continues at coordinate 8,937,956 of JAWNPQ010000185.1, read as the reverse complement.
CCACAACGAGAGAGAGAGAGAGAGGGAGAGAGATGGGAAGCTCGAGTGCGACGGGACACGACGGGGCCGAGGGTGGGCGGCCCCCAAAATGGATGCTCGCCGATCTCGTGATAGCCCAACTCTGTTGGCCCAACTTATCGGCGTGCATCGCATTAGATAAACTCACTATTCCCCGAAAGCCGAGTGGCGAACTTTACGCCGATGACGTACTATTTGCATGTCTTGCGGCGATCCCATGCGGCGTATGCGTAATGTGCTCGTTGTTTGTCACGTAGCCCATGCTAACTACAACACTACTGGCCACATATATCAATCAGCAATCAAACTTTTAACACAAGCACGCCATCAATCTCTTTACCCATATAAACAGTAAATAATTACAATCAACTTTCTTTACCAAGCACAGCCGCGATGTCGTGTATTTATAGCCCCCTATATTTATTAATATCTTATCAGCCAAAAAACTTAATGGCAGGGCTTATTCATTTCAAATAAATTTTTTGTAAATTTCGATTGTTAGATTAATGTACGGCTTCAATTATCTTTATTTTGATTATGGCCTTGAGTAGCACATTTAACGGTAATCGTTATTGGTATTTTACCGATAACTGTCCCGTTCACGCAGATAACGATTCTTAACCTAACCCAATAAGTAAAGAAAAATTGTTCTCGTTTTTCGTTTTGTTTCCTATCAATTAATTTCGCTTTTGATAATTGCATAACCTTGTTAACTACAAATTAAAATGTCTTTAATAAACGATTGCTATATAAATTAATCGAAATCGAAGAAATATATTTCTTGTATTACTTGTAGTACTTGTAGTACTTGAAGCCTTCATATATGCTCTATTAATAGACCGCTCAATATCTGGACTTTGTTCATGAACCTGAACAGTAATCGTTATTGGTGCTTTACCGATAACTGCGCCCATTCACACAGATAACAATTCTTAACCTAGCGCAATAGGTAAATACTGTCGTTTATTTCGCATCCATTGATTTACCAATTGGTTTTTGATAAGTGCAACCTTTGCTTTAAATGAAAATCTCTTTCAAAATCGATTACCCAGCGCATTAATCGAATCGATCATCGGGGAACGAGTATCGGCCGTCTACTACCGGGTTGTCAGCCAAACAGGCTGCAGCCGCAACCAAAAGTTGTTATTGTTATTGTTGTTGCTGCTGCTGCTGCTGCTGTTGTTGTTCGACGGCATCGCATCTTTATTTAGACACAAAAATGTTGCATGTTGCGCGCTTTTCACCAAATGCGCACCTTGTCCACATTATTATGCAAAGAGGGTTGCACTATTTACCCAAAAATGGCCGTGGCTAATGATGATGATTGCCAGCCACTGGCGGAGTGGCAAACTGGCCAGCCAGACGTTCGAGCCAACTTGGTTGCTGCTGTTGCACTTGGCCAAAACGGCTGTGCGAGCAACTTATTGCCAGCGATTGTTTATATGTCATTGGCAATTAGTTGTTGTTATAACCACAAGTAGTTGGCTGTGCGAGTGTGCGAGTGCGTGTGTGTGTGTATGTGTGTGTGTGTGCTTGGCTGCGTGTGTGGGTGTGTTTTTGTTTATGGAAAGAGGAAGCTTATTGCGGGACTATCTAAATATTTTGCTGTGAAATTTTTGGCTGCGCCAATTGAAGTGCCCCTAAAACTGTTCACAGAAAATATCTGCATTTATGGATCCAGCGCGATTTTTATATATAGCACGTTCCAATCGAACGATAATGCCCCTGATTGGCAGACAGTACAATGTTGCGTTCAAAAACTAATTAAATCGAACGGCGAGGGGAGGAGGGGAAAGGGGCGGGGGGGGGGCAAACATGCCCTTTTTTGCCTCTGACGAAATGACGAAATATTTATTTGAAATCTTTCATGTTTCATAAATTTATGTGCAATTTATTTTTAAAAACAAGAACGTCGCGACGACAACGCTGACAGACGCTGAGGCCGAAGGGGAGCAGCGCCCTAAACGAAGCCCGTATAAAGTGTGCCTAATTAGAGCTGCAGCAACATCAACAGCAGCAGCAGCAGCAGCAGCATCTGGCGCCATGTTTGTTGGCCAAAAAAGCAGGCAAGAGATCAAAGGGCCCTGCAGCTCGTCGGCGCCGTCGGCGACGATTGCGCAAAAAGCCAACGCTAGAGGCCGCCACCTACAAAATAAAAAGTATATATAGCATATTTATATATTCCAACTATTTGCTGCTTTTTGCATATCAATCAGTCGAAGCTGCAACTGTTGCCGCCGCTGCTTCTGTTGATAATTATCAGATGGAGATTGTGCGAAAGATGCCCCCGGGCCATTATAGGTGTTGAAAGTACAAATTGTTGGCTGTTATCAGGATCGTGAATTGATATTGATATGAAAGCAATTAGCAGCAGCGACCCGGCTGCCAGCTGGGCCGCCGCTCTTTCCATTGAATTTGTCAAGCTGTGACTTTGATCTGCGGAAATGTTTCGGCAGCAACAACTTTGAATTTGATTTGAAAATACAAGCAGCATACCCTGTCCGCGAGTAGAACAACACACACACACGCACACACAGCGGCACAACAAGCGCAACAAAAACACAGTTCCTACAGGGTCTTATTTATAGCCACAGTTTTTATGCTCCATTTCAATGGGCCGACGTAGACGGCGCGCGCCGCCGCCGCCGCCGCCGCCGCTGCCGCTGCCGCCGCCGCTGCCGCCGTCGTCGTCGCCGTCGTTGCCCCTTTGAAGATCGCCCCTGGGCCAACCCCCTTCGGCGCGGCTGCTCACACAGCTAACCACTTGATTGCACTTTTCGCAGCATAAAATATAGATTTATGTCTGCGGCTAGCAAACGAAAGAACCGAAAAAAAGCAAAATACAAATAAAAGCTAGTAAAATGCCCAAAAACAGAGTATATGAAAGAAGTAGAAAAAACGATATAAAATTGATTTCCCCACCCGCGCAATGGCCGACAATGAAGCGCCATTGAAGCGCAACCAAATTAATCTTTCAACGACAATTACAATTAATTATAAACGCCCCCGCCGGCGTGGCCGCAATGAAATCCAACAACTGAACCACAAAAGCCGGAGCGTATCACGAAAGTGTGTGTGCGTGTGTGTGTGCGTGTGTGCGTGTATCGACAGCTGTTGGTCGTTGTCTGCGTCTGGCGTTTTAAAACTCGAACAAATAACACGGCCAGCTAAGCGTGCTCACATTTCCAATACTCTTTCCAAACAAGTTGAGAACAGTTGATATTCGTCTTAGTTTTTAGTAATACATATTATTATAATTTATTTAAAAATTGTTTTTAATTTCTTGCTTACATGTGAGTTCAAATATTATAAGAAAATTCCATTCGGAATTTAAGTTTTTGTTTTTATTTAAATTTCTACAACTTTAAAATTAAATATAGTTTTTTATTAAATTAAAAAACCTCTAAACAACAAACTTATTTATAGCATTATAATTCTTAAATGGGAAAAGAAAATTTAAAAAAATGTCCACGCTTAGTTTTGAAGATAACGCTCTTGAGGAGTCTCCTTTTTCTGCTCACAAACGATCGATAATTTTTAATTTGCCTTGAAGCGCAGCAAACAGCATCGCTGAAGTGTGATGCCCACTTTTTTTGGGTATTACCGGGTGCTCCCCGCAATACAATATGTAAACATTTTGGGGCTGCTGTTTTAATTTTCATCTTTCTTACACTTTGCCCCATATACGAGTGCATGTGTATTGGGCGCATTCAAAATCCCATCTGTATCTATCCAAGCAACTATCTATCAGTCTCTGCGCGCACCTAATTACAAAAAGATGAAAGCGCTACTTGTGCTCCCGCCGTGCCCCCCGCCCCTGCCCCCTGCCCCCTGCCCCGCCCACAGCTGCTGCGGCCCACCCACCCAAACACCTTGGCGGGCTTTCTGTTAGCGTTGTTGTTTTTGTTGTTGTTAACGGTGGCTACTTAATTTCGTATTAATAAACATCACATATGTTGTAATCTGTAGTTTGGCACCTTATTTATTTATTTATAGCAAACATTCTGATTTCGGATTTCGGTTTTCGAATTTCGTGTTTCTTATTGATGGCAGCGATTTTTCGCAATGACTTTTTTTGTTTCGGATTTCGGCGTCAGTTGATTGACGAACTGTTCCACAAGTTGTTTAAACAAATTTTGTGGCAGTTGCTGCTGTTGTTGTTGTTGTTGTTGTGCAATTTGGTGGCAGCTGGCAACATTGTTGTTGTGGGTGTGGCAACGGGGCCCGGCCGAACCTTTGGCTCTGGGCATCCGAATCGAAACCGGAGTCCGTTCAGGCGGAACAGTCACCCCGCCGTACATAACTGTAAATGTGAACCAATTTGAATTTAATTTTATTCGATTTTTGGCCTTTCGGCGAATCACATTTTCAACACATCGTTAATGAATCAAATGCGACCACGTGCCCAATAGAAAACATTCAGATTTGAGGCAACGCAGCGAGACGCGTAAAGTGGGAATACCCCTAAATAAGACGATGGCCGGAAACGTGGCGCGGCAGTCCGTTTCCAAGAAAAGCAGCTGAGATAACCGATCAAAATAAGTGATAAGTGATCAAAATGTTTTTCATTTCTAACATTTTATACAAACTATTCGGAGGAACAGCAAATATTGGCAAAACTTAACGCACGATAAGAGCCGCAAATGGCGAAAGACTTTTACGGAAGTCGCGAACGGAGAAGACATTTCTGTTACTAGGGTAAATTCAGTTGATTTCTGTTGGTAATATAGCTATTAGCCAAATATTACACAATGCCCTTTGATAAGCTGAAATATTTGGGGAGCACTTTAGCGAGATTACAGGAGAAACGGCTAAAAATAGTTGGGGAAAGAGATAAGGATAGCAGACATATAGTTTTACAGCAGTTGCATGCGCAGTTTTTGGCCAAAATATGAACATAAATATTACAAGATAATAAATGAGAACAACAAGAATAGCAGCAGCAGCAGCAATATTCGAAAAGGAAACCCAAGCAACAACAAATGGCTGACAGGCGCTCAAAATATATGAGCGATAAACATTTCGGCAACCAAAACAGACCAGAACCGACCAGACCCAGCCAGAGCAGAACAGTAAACAGTAATGGGCTTTAAAGAAGAAGCAGTAGACAAAACGGATGCATTAAGGGAGCCAAATAAATAATAATAAATAATCGCAAGTGAATTAAAATGCAAAAGCGAAAATTGCGAACATTTCTTCTTTTTTTTTTGGCAATGCAATATGTGAGTGTGCGTGTGCGTGTGTGTGTGTGTGCGTGCCAAGTGCCAGCCAATGCTGCTGGCTGCTACCAGCTGCCAGTTGCCGGCTTTTCATCTGGAATCCTCAGCGGTGGCGAGAGCATTTTATGTGGCGTGTCAAAGAAATTTATTTTTGCGCACATTGCCGCAATTTCCAAGAAGTCAACGCATTCGTGGCGATGTGTGTGTGTGTGTTGTGGGTGTGTGTGTGTGTGTGTGTGAGTGTGTGTTATGCCTAGACAACACTCTGACAAGTCGCGATGAGTGCTTTTGAAATTGCTGTTGAAAAAGCGCACGAATCATGGCTAAAAAGGCCAACACTTGATTGCGTCATCCGTTTAATGGGGCGTATGATTAATTTTTTTTTTTTTTTCGTTGCTATAAACTTATTGCAGGCCGCTATGATCAGTGGCCGGAATAGTTTCCCATAGCAGAACTTGGCCAGCTGACTTTTCACTGCACATTTTCACATTTTCCACTCGCAGTTGCAGTCGCTGCTTGTTGTTGTTGTTGCCCACTTTGGACATTTAAGCCGCTTTTGGCATGCGTACAACTGGCGGCTTTTTCCCTGCTATCCAGCTTCAGCTCTGTCTCTGGCTCTGTCTCTGTCTCTCTCTCCCTCTCCGTCTCAGGCCAGCAGCTGATTTATGCGCCTTCGTCGACGTCGCCGTCGCCGTCGTCGTCGGTGTTGTTGTTGCTGCTGCTGCTGCTGCTGTTGTGTAGGCGCGTTTCATGTAATCTGGCGGGTAATCCAAGTGGCCAAGCGTGAGAATTTTACTCATTGGCTTAAACTCGACTTGGCTCAGTTTAGTTCGGTTCGGCTCGGCTCGACTTGGCCTGGCCCGGCTTGGCTTGACTTGGCTCAGCTCAGCTCAGCTCGACTTGGCTTGGCTTGGCTTGGCTTGGCTTGGCCGGGCGAGCGACCGACTTCCGTATCATTTGTGTTCAATCAGCGAACATGCACCAAATTTTATAGTTGCCAGGTGCTGCAGCTGCAGCCGCAGCGCCACCTAGCGGTGCTTTTGCTGTGGGTGTGAACCGCACCAGTTGAAGGTCACACGGCGTCTCTCACTCTCGCCCAATCGGCCGAGCTCGGCGCTCTTTGAGCTCTTTGTTCCTCTTGATTTTCCCACGCTGATTAACAACAAAAGCGAGATTTGTGTTGTTGTTGTTTGTTTGTTTTTTTTTTTGTTTTTGGCCAAAAGGATGCGCCACATATATGCATGTATGTCCCACAACGTGGCCAAGATGATCAGCTAGAGCGACGAGCGCGTGAGACATGGCCGAGACTTTTCACCGACGGCACAGCTCGTTTGTTGTAATGTGCTCATTTTCCTTATGCGGCGCTCGCCGGGAAATTGGGTTAAGTTTGCGTTTGGTTTTGGCCCCGCTTTTGTCTATTGGCAATGGACTTGCTCTAGATTGAAAGCGCCTGATTATGATGATCATAATGCGGCCGCCGCTGCCGATCGTAATGACGATCATGGCAAAAGTTAACAGCCTTGCGGCTATTTTTAGAGCAGGCAGCAGCGAAAAGGGCGCGTCCCGATCTACAGCCGGCCGATAAGCCGGCAGGCCCGACTGGGCCCGCGAGAGCGCTTAGTCATTCCACTTGTTGGCAGCTCACCCACGTAACCCAAGCGCTGACTCAAGACGACGATCGTCTGCGGCCTGGGCTGGGCCCGAGCTGGAGCTGAAGCTGAAGCCTGGGCATGCAAAAATAATGTCGTCAGTGGAAATTGATCGATTTAAATGGAATTAAGATCATCGGCAAATGCAACAGCGTCTCGGCCTGACTCACTGACTTAGTGAACGACTAAGCCAGCACAGATCCCCATAACCCAGGGGCCAGTAGCCGCCGCTCCGCCTCCGCCTCCGCCCGGCTCGAGTGCAACTTAATTATGGCTTGTTTGCTTTACGGCCGTCTGGGAGGTGCGCTCTGTCATTGCCAAACAATTGCAATCATCGTCGTTGTCCATGTTGCTCCTGCTGCTGCTGCTGCTGCTGCTGCTGCTGATGGCTATCAGCAATCAGGCGCTTTGTGCGCCACAACAACAACAACAAAGCCAGTCAAAGCTGATGAGCAGCAGACGCCGCAGACATTTAAATTGTGGCAAGCGATTGGCACAAAACGACTTTTGCCCAGTTGCATTTTGGCATTGCCAATGCAATCAAACAACAACAGCAACGACGTGAGGGAGCTGCAGAGATGGAAACAATATCTGGACAGCTGCTTGGCCTTGAGCAAATCTTTCGACAACAACTAAATAAAAGAACAAAATATTAAATATGAGACAAAAAGAGGGAACAAACATTTTATTCAATGCATTTGAGTAGATTTTCACACGCTGTCGCCGGGCCAACAAGTGCGTGCCTGAGTGTGTGTGTGAGTGTGTGAGTGTATTCATGTATTCAAAGGCCTATGTCTATGCGATTGTGTGCTGGTGACGTACTTAGAAGCCGTTCTCTTTCAGGGCTGGTGCACAGCAATAAAGATAATAGAACTACACTTGAGACTATTATTATTAAAAGCACATTGAATCTATCAGGCATGTAAATGTTTATTACATATATTATATATTTACAAGAATAAGAGAATTAGTTAAATAAAAATCAGTTATAAACTAATACTTATTGCCAATTGATTATCACTTGAACGAATTTATTTCGACCTTCAGTGCAGCCCTCGCCTCAAGCACTTTTTGCTTATCAGCATTATCACTGCCGCATTGTTTTCATTCACACGCCCCCTACTAACACACACACACACACGCACGCGCACAGCAAACAACAACAAGAAAATAGCTAGAAAAGATATTTAGTAGAAGACGCTAACTGGCCAACAGAAAAGTATCTACAGGATTTACATAAAATGACAGCAAATATTTGCATAGCATTTTGACAGTTTTGTGAAAAACATGCCAAGAGGTGGGCCCAAACAACAACAGCAACAAGAAACGGTAGCGGTAAATGGTACGCTGGAGCTACGTCATCGAAACCGGGCACTTGCCGACTTTCAAATCACGTCACGGAAAATTTGTGTCGGCATTTGTTTGTGTGGTTTTTGGGTTTTTATCAAAATGCGTTTACAGCAAACAGCTGGCATAAATCAATTGCTGTGTTTGCCCGTTTGTCAGCTTGTTTGTCTGTCTGTCTGTTTGTTTGCTGCAGCGCCAGCGTCACAGCCCCCATCGACTTTGATAACACGGCAAGAATTTAGCTCTGTTCACACGTGCCACATACGACAAACAAATGTTATCAGAGTCTATGCCAAATTTGCTCCTTGGGAGACAAATATGATTGATTGCTATAAGGTAGGGCAGGTCTGATCGCAGCTTAAGGCCGCTAACTGTTTGCCCGATAAGCAAACACTCAAGAGGAGACTCAGCACGTGCTCTCAAGTACTTGTACATATGTGGTATATATTCATTCAAGTTATTTGAAATATCTGAAAAGCGAACTTATCTATTTAGGTAGAGCCACTAAAAGATGCTTATGAATGATATTGTTGGCTGCGTTGCGCTTTTGCATAATTAGAGCTCTGCGATTCATGATTCACGGCCGAGCAGAGCTTAACGCTTATCTGCTTATCGGCAGCAGCAGCAAAAGCAGCAAAAGCAGCTGTGATGTTGATAAGCCACCTGCAGCGCTTGGCATTAGTCAGAGGAACGTGAGAAATGATGCGCCAAGATAAGAAAAAGCCGCTAGAAAAGCGACGCAGAGAGCGTGCTTATGTTTAACGATCATGATGATGACGTTCTATAGCAGTTAGTACCGGATTCGAGTCTCTGGTTAAGGCCAACAGCTGGGCCAACGGTTTTGCAAGCTCACTGCAAATATAGAGCGGGAGGGGGTGGGGGGGGGGTTGGCGGAAAGAAACAAAGAAAGCAAATCAAATCGAATAAACAAAACAAATACGAGTGCAGCACAGCTCGTAAAAGGGGCAGACGCCTGGTTGGGGCAGGGGGAGAAGGAGGCAGCAGCTGCGCTGAATTTCTTGGCATTTAGCGGCAGCAACGGCGGCAACTGCGGCACCAACTCTGGCATGGGCCAGCGATCCTCACTTGACTTAATTAAACGGGGCAGGCAGTGGTATAAAAATATATACATATCTGTGTACAGATATATGCGTAAATATGGGGCCGTCTATAGAAGGCAAGCGTAAAAAACGAGACGAAGTTCAAAGCGAAAAGCAGCGCAAAGTGCCAGCAGCAGAGTGGAGAGAGAGAGAGAGAGAGAGAGGGAGCGGGAGAGGGAGAGGGACAGAGAGCGTGTATCTTTTACGTGTGTTTGCATTTTGCTGCTGCTTACTTATCGCTTATCTTGCGTTGAACGCTCTACAGATCTCTACAGATTAGGAGGCAAACTTAGCCAACTTTGATTTGAACTCAGCCTGTTGCCAATTTGCATAATGCGCCGATCTGGCAGTTATATGTGCTCTTCAGTCTATATAAATGGCAAGCAAAATATTTATGTTGTTGCTGCTGCTGCTGTCAGCAATCAGACGACAAGAACGACAACCTCAATGTGAAAGTCGCGCGTGCGGCCGTTGGTTCAAAGGAAATCACACTGCGTATACGCAACGTGCAAATAAACAAGCAAATGCGGCAAACAAACATGGAAAAATCGACAGATCTCAACGGGCGACAATCGGCGTGCACACATTAAGTTGTTGTTGCCGCTGCTTCCCTTCAGTTGCCGTTTTCTATTTTATTAGTTCTGCCAACGTCGCCATTTTCATTGCGAACATTTTGGCCACACGTGCCGGCCATTCATTTGCCACTGCCAGCGCCCAGGCTGGCGAGCATCCAGACAGCCAGCCAGAGAACTTGTTCAATTTGCCTGCCTCCCTGGCTGTCCCTCTCTCCCCCTCTCTCTCTCGCACTCTCCGTCTTTCTTCAGCTTTCCGGTTTTTGCTTTTGGACATTAGAACAACATAATTTGCTTGTTGTCGTTGTCTTTGCTGCTGCTGCTGCTGCTGCTGCTGCTGTTGTTGTTGTTGTTTCTATTGCTTATGCTTTGATTGCGCACAGGAGTCAAAGTTGCTGCCGTCTGCAGGTGCCCATTTTTTCCCATGGAAAAAAAAAAGAAGTGAACTTTAAAATGCCGAAAAGGTCGCAACAAAAAATGCAGCAAAAATGACACTTTATTGAGACTCTTATGCATAATAATTGGCTGGCAGGCATGTGAAAATATTTTATTCGAAAGTTAAACGGCAACGTTATCTAATCTAGGCCAAACAGTTGTACCTTTCATACAGCTACTTAAATAGTAGTAGGGCAACGCACCAGTTGTGCTGAATGATAAACTAACCGAGCTGTCAAATTGTAGTAATTGCTGTTTGCCCGGCTCAATTGCTGGTAACAACAATGGCAGCAGCAATGGTTTCTCATTTGTTTACATTTCACGGGGCCAACGAGGCGAATGCGCAATGTTCAATGCTCCCATAGGACGGACGGTCCCATGAGTGGTCTCGTATAAATCTTATCTGAGCAATTGCACCATCATAAAATCGTACACTTGCAAATATTATAAATTCTATGAAGACGCAACGAGGACCCCAGGCCCCCAGTCCCTCAGTTCCCCAGCTCCATCGGCCGGGCCGGTTAATGGGGAGCGTGCTCGGCCTGCTGCCAGCAATTGTAAAAGATATCCATTCAAATAAGATAATGTGAGTGTTATGATACATTCGCTGCTTTATGACCAGTGTAATAAATCACTTGCCGAATTCTATTTAAAAGCATCGAGAAATGACACAATGTCGCCCCAGCGCCAATAAAAATGAATCAAAAATTATAAAATAAATAACGGGCGTATTCGAAAGCATAAATAACAAAGAAATAAAGCGAAGAAAACAAGCTCAAATGAAAACAAAAAAAAATAGCTATATATATATATATATATATAAATTAAGAAAATGCAGAAGAGCCGGCAACATTTGCTTTTTGGAAAAACAGCGTCCAAATGTTGGAGAAGAACAAGAAAAACTTCCGTTCGCTGTCGCTGCCAAATGTGGGTCAAACAGAGAGCGAGAGCGCGGCCGGGTAAAGGGGTGGGGGGAAGGTGGCAAAGGGGGCAGGCGGGAAAATGGGGAAAGGCAAGGAGAGGGAGCGCGCGACACTGCCAAAATAAAATGTCTTTCAGCGCACGGCGACGTTGGAAACTCATATTTTTTAAAAAACAGAGAGAGAGAGAGAAACACATTTCACATTGCACATTTCATTAATTTGGCTTAAGTGAAATCATTGGGAATAACCCCCACAGTTGAGAACAATGATATATATATATATATATCCGCAATGCCGGCTATAGTGGTATAATGTGTATGCAAATTGCATGCAATTTGGGCGACAGATGGCGCCAGCAGCGTGTCGCATGCAATTTTCTTATTAATTCAATAAAATCTTAATAAACGTAACGTTCCCAGCGGTATCCCCCCTCCCCCGTCCCCCTCCCCCGCCGCCTCGGCTGGCAACGCTCCGTTGCGAAAACCACATGTTGTCGCCGTTGTCTCTCTGCTGCGCTTCTCTCTCTCTGCTCTCGTCGTCCCCGTCTCTCCGCTCGCCGCTCACCGTTCTCCGTTCTCCGTTCTCAGTTCTCCGCTTTTATTTTTTTGATGGATTTGCATGAATCATTGAGGCGTCACGCTCGATGGAAAAGCGCACAAAAATGAGTTGCAAAAAAAAAAAGGAAAAAAGCAGCCAAGGAAAAATTATTATATTTCATATGTGAAAAGTTATTTTAATGCGACTACATCGCCTCCATCTCCTGTGCTAAAATCGGCGACAGGCAGCAGCCAAAACGACGACAGTTTTCCTGCCTTTGCTTTGGCAGCGTTTCCTCTCCGCTTGTTTTCTTCATTTTTTTCGACTTGTCTTTCTTTCTTTCTTTTTTTTTTTTGCCTAGTTGTCGCAGTTGTTATGCCAGACTTTTCCGGAAGCGCGGCGCGACAGCAGCTGCGGCTTTGACGTAGTGTTGACGCACACACCACCCAAAACATGAGGGGCCAATGAGCTCTGGCGGCGAAACGCTTCTAAAAAATAACCGAGTGTATATCAAATTTCAGGGCAAGGCTTCGCTCCGCAATGCGCTTGTTAACGCTTAACATTGAGTTCACAAATTGCAATTTCTATTTCGAACGCTGCTGACAAGTTTTAGCTGAAGTTTTAGCATCAACTGCGAAAGGCCCTTTTTCGCTTATAATTCCCAAGCAGTTTAAGCGCCAGCCTGATCTAAAGCCGAGACTCAATGGTCATTCATTTTCTCCGGCTATCAGGATACCCTGCAATAGTTTACTATACCCATTTAAATCGCCCTCATATCATTTCATATAGAAATCCATTGGCCAAAGTGCTCTCATAATCGTCTTTTAAGCGCATAATTAAGTCATAATAACAATGAATTGAACTGAACTGAAATGATATGCCAAAACCTACAAAAAAAATATTAAAAAATAACAAAAAAGTAAAAAAAATAAAAACGAAGGAACGCACACACGCAAATAAAATGTTCATCTTATTATTATGCCTCGAATTTCATTGTGAATCAAAGCAAAAAAAGCAAGTAAGAAGAGCGCAGTCGGGTGTAGCCGACAGCGCAATACTCGTTCACGGTGCCACAACAACGATTTTTACGAAAACAAATCGAAAAAATTGTATTTTCTAAAATGAATATAATTTGAATCTAGAGATGAAGTCATGGCCAAAATGCCATCGAACTTGAAAATCGATTCAGTTTTGGCAAAGTTATGGGAGTTTGAAATGTGGGAGCTATAGTTCCGAGAGCTTTACTTGTCAAAATTATTGTCCAATTCGGCATGATTTTTGACAAAAAATGTGACCGCCTCAGAATCACTTTTTATGTTGTTTTTTACACCAATTATGACAAGCACAATCGATTAAAAATATAAATTCGCAATTCTAAATTTTGGAAAAATTTTTTTTTTGAAAATAAGTAAGGGGGTACATGCTTTTTTTTGAAAAAAATTTCAAAAAAAATGTATATTCAAAATTGCATATACTTTAAATGTAGAATCAATTTAGAGGACAAGCAATGCCCAAAATGACATCAAACATGAAAATCGGTTCAGTTTTGACGAAGTTATGGGAGTTTAAAATGTGGGAGCTATGGATCCGAGAGCTTTACTTGTCAAAATTATTGTCCAATTTGGCATGATTTTTGACCAAAAATTTGACCCCCTTAGAATCACTTTTAATGTTGTTTTTTACACTAATTATGACAAGCACAATCGATTAAAAATATAAATTCGCAATTCTAAATTTTGAAAAAAAAAATTTTCGAAAATAAGTAAGGGGGGGGTACATGCTTTTTTTACGAAAAAAAATCCAAAAAATGTTATTTTTAAAAAAGCATATATTTTGAATGCAGAATCAAGCTGGGGGATGAATCATGACCAAAATGACATCAGATATGAAAATCGGTTAAGTTTTGACGAAGTTATGGGAGTTATGAAATGTAGGAGTTATGGGTCCGAGAGCTTTACTTGTCCAAATTGCTGTCAATTTGAATCTGAGAGACGATCGAACAGTAAGACAAACCAAATATACTCTGTTCCCTCCCTGAACGAGTATAAAAAAAAAACTTGAAAAGGCTTCGACCGGCAACTGCGTGCTGAATTTGGGGCTCTCGCATCCCATGGCGGGGCACCCCTCCCGCTACGTTGGGGCTTTTGGGCATGACAATTGTCAACTTGTTTGCGTGCTGCCTTCAATTCTTAATCGCCTTCTGTCCATAGCCACTTGTGTGAGTTGCCGTTTTATTATTTGTATTCTTTTTATTTTACTTTTTTTTTATATTTTTTTGGTATTCTTATTCTTATTTTATTCGGTGGTACGAAGCTCCTCCACGGCAGCAACAGAAGGCAGCGAGAACAATTTGGGAGCGTGAGAAAGTGACGCGCACAATTAAAATGCTGTTTTATGGGCCGTCGCATTGGCCAAAAAAACATAAATTATAAACAATAAATTATCTTTTAATATGTAACATTTTATAGAATAAATATCGTATACACATACGTTTTCCTTTCGGCTGGGCCACGCGAGAGTCGCATAAATTAACATTCGCTTAGCATTAAATCAAAAATTCGCAGACTGTGTTGAATATATAAATAGCGCTGGGCGACTTTAGCACATAAATATACAGACTATATACAGACGACTTTATAATTATCAATATCATTATCATTATTGATATTAATATTCATTTAAGCTGGAAAACTCGCGTGCGTAATGCCATTGCATAATCAGGCGAACAATTCGCATGCAACGTTTTTATTTTTTTTTTTTAAGTGCATTTCACTTGAGAAAGCGATAATCGAAAATAGCCATATATATATGAAATAAAAGATAAAAGATAAAGTGAATAGAGAAATGGTTTGAAATAGTTGACCAATTGCTTCACATGATGCAGATGATTCACTCATTCACGCAATTCACAATTATCATGTGATGCCCCCCGCCCACGCCCTGGCCCAGACACGTGATATGCCGGCTAATTAAAGCCCGCGGACAACTGTGACTAGTGGGCGTGGCAAGTGGCTAACCGAGGCGCATTCATTTCATTGCCAAATTCTCGAAACAAATGACTCAGAGCCGGCCGTTGCGAGGGAGACTTTTTGGCAACACCCCGCAAATGATTGGCCAATGTGTAATTGGCCGTCTGCAAAGTGCGAAAATTAGGCAACTTAAATATAAACCGAATGCTAAAACATGATCTAAACCCACTAAGACAGGCACGTGAGAACAAATCAGTTGCCCGATTCTGGGAATCGGTTTGGTGAAGTGCACAAATTAAATAACGATAAGATAGCGATTTCTATGGATATAGCATTGACAGATAACCATCCAGTAAATTCTTGACAGTACGATAGACACGTGCAATAAAGAGAATCGAGACACCAGATAGGTATTTTGATTATTATTAGTTTTAATATTACTTGAAAAATCTTGCAAAAATTTTACAAAATCTCAGATATATCTCTCTGATTAGTCCTTGAGAATCAGGTCATATTCTTGTTTTACGATCGATGTCGAAGCTGAGTCCATAAACAACTTACGATTAAGTTCAACAATTTAGGCAGACGTCGCGTCTGCTCATAAAACACAAATTAACAACAACAACAACAACAACAAAAAGGAAAAAATGAATAAATAAATAAAAACTTTTTAAACTCTTGAAAAGAAAAAAAAAACTTAAAGAATCTCAATAATTTCTAGTGCGATATTTTGTTTATGGCGCCGAGGCACAAACGATTTTCGCATAAACAATGATAATGCCCAATTTAATTAGAATTTAAGATGCCCGTAGTAGAAAGTCTTGAAACAACCGTATATACACACCTATTCATATGTATGTATAGACCGTATGTGTATACTAATGCCTGTGCTTGTTGTTGTTGTTTTACAGCACAGAACGCATCGATTACGGAGATTTTATCAATGCCGCGCAACGCGACAGTGGAGAACGGACGGAGGCTGCGGATCATATGCAAGGTGGAGGGCAGGCCGCCACCGAAGGTGACCTGGTTCAAGGACGACAAGTCGATAAATCGCAAAGACAATGATTATATACTGAAACATCGCAAGTGAGCAAACGAACACCTCAGCAATGCTTCTATGCGAAACTTTCTCTATAACATCTCTCTCTCTCTCTCTCTCGCTTTTATGTCGCCCTGCAGAAAACGGGCCGAGCTGATTTTGCCCTCCTTTAACGGTTCCACGGATGCGGGCAAATACGAGTGCCGGGCCAAGAACAAAGCCAGCAAAAACATCGACAAGCGCCGCATCATGATCAATGCCTATCAAGGTAAGACCGTTAAGATCATTTTCAGCCCATGCCCCCACCTTCATCTGGCTTTCTCCAACGCACTTTGATGTGCGCCTGTCAGGCGGCCATGTTTAGAGACCGCTCCAATTCATTTCTAATTTATGGGCACATTTGAAGGCGACAATCCATGCATACCTCAACCTACATACATCTATCTATATCGCTGTACACTCGGAGAAAACAACAGGAACTGTGAGAGCTGGCACCGAAAAGAGTGCAAGAGTTCTCATTTTCTTGCGTGAGAAAAACTAAGGGAAACCTATATAAAATTTGGGAAATCTAACATTTAAACTATTCACGCAGAGAATTGAGCAACGGTGTTTTTTTCTCCGAGTGTATCTTCGTACAACATGTTTCTTGTAAACGCAAAATGATGAATTTATTTCGTTCAATTTGATTAAATATATATTTTTTTGTTGCAGTTGCCATGCGGCCGGATGACCACACCTCGGGCTATCCATGTAAGAACGATATTTGCTTTCACGGCGGCAGCTGCTATCTGTTGTTGGAGCTGAATCAGTACTATTGCACGTAAGTTGAGATCGAGCGATACATCTATATATATATATATATTAGATATATATATGTACTGTGTGTATGTGAACTCGCATCGAAAGGATTGCGTAGGAATGTATTTTAGTAGCGATACAGCTGCGAGCCCCGAACCCTAAGTCAAGTGGCTGCGCTGTGATAAAACGTGTGACAGCTGATAAAGTCGGAGCCGAAAGACAACCCCAGCACACCGAATAAGAGCCATGAACTAACCGTCCGAGAGCAGCACTTGAGAAACTGACGGGAAATTGTTCAATTTTGGCATCGCATTACACCGAGGCCGAGTGAAATTCTGAACTGGAAAATTTTAGAACTCCACAAACTCGCACTCAAACACACTCGCAGCCCCGTGCTTGTGTGTGTGTGTGCAATGTGAATAATGTCTTTCGGCGCCTCGTTTTATACATTATCCACGTACTGTGTATGTGTCTGCACGACGCGTATATCGACGCGTATATGTATGTGTGAACCCCTCCAATTCAATCCCCAAAAGCGCATTGTGCTCTTTTTATTTTCTTTCCACCTTTTTTTCCCTTTTCCGTTTTATTTTTTGTGAATTTCCATTTTCATTTTCGTTCTGTTTTCTCGGCTGGTTTGCTCGGTTTGCAAAAAAAAAAAAAAAAAAAAAAAAATGAATGCAAAAAATGATAAAATTGTTAATTAAATGTTGCGTCTTTTTTCCGTTTCTTGCGTTTTTTTTTCCCCTGCTGTTTATACTTAAGTATTCGGTTCGTGTGCGAGGGAAATGCTGGAAAATGCCGGGTTCATGGCCACCTAAATGTGTGGTGTACATTTTATATATATTTTTATTGAAGATCTTTAAAGTGTTTGCATCGCAATAAAAACAATTTTGACTTACCAGCTTTATCTTTAATCTTTCAGTTGCCCGGAAGGATATCAAGGCCAACGCTGCGAGTTTGCCGGGCCAGACAGTACGTACAACAATAATCTCGATTGTGGCAAAAAGTATTTTGGAGGGTATTACTGCTAAAATAGGCACTTCTATAGCATCGATTGTTTTAGATCGAGTTACGCGTTATAGATACACAAACAAGATCGATATGAACTGCACTCAAGTATCTGCGAGTATCAAAATTAAATCAAGCAATCACAAACTTTGAATAATCCGAATGATCATAATAAATCTGTCAATAAAATCTATATAAACGTCAAATAAACCAAATATAGTTGATAACTGAAAAAAAACTGAAAGATATATACACTCACACACGCATACACACACACACACACATACACATACATACATACACATACATACACACGCAAAGTACAAATACAGTATACCGGCAAACTCAACAACTGAAGCATGGAAATCGCACGTAATAAACAATATGTATATGCCCAGACCTAAGATTCAGAAGTTCCCCCTCTAGCTCCACCCGCCTCCTGCATAATTACCATGAACTTGAATTTTTATTAGAAAACACATTCCAAAAAGCAACAAAGCAAAGTCTTAAAAACTAACTAACAACAACAAGTTTGTTCTTTTTTTTAATTAAACGCTATATATAAAATATACATACGCATATATATATATAAAATAAAATAAAATAAAAAGGCATAACAACAAATTTATGAAAATTATAATAATGCGAATAAAAACAAATGGTGCTATAGAAGGTTTATTTTAAATAGTTATTACATAGGAAAAACTATACATTTTTTTTTTTTTTGTAACTTCTCTATAATGTAAATGTTAAAAACAATTTGATTTTCCATTTACACAAGAACAACAAAAAACAAAAACAAAACAAAATTATAATGCAACTCACAGACTCAGACAGTCAGAAATTACACACACAACAGAATACCTACCAAATACTGAATAACTTGTCGAATGTGCATTCAAACCATTCAATTGGCGCAGCCTACACTCATATGGATAGCGTTCTACAATACCTATAACAATAACGATAACGATTACGATAACGATTACGATACCGATAACAATAGCAGTAACAATAACAATAACAGTAAACAGAGGCTCTCTTAAGTTAGATATTTCTTTTGCAACCAATGGCAACCCTAGCAGCCATTTGTTGTCGCCAAAGTACAGTCACCACACACAAAAAAAGCACTGACCACAAACCGATATTTTGTTTTGTTTTCGATAACTATTTTTTTGTAGTTTGCAATAACAAAAAATAAAAAACAAAAAAAAAATACAATATCAAAACTATAAACAACAAAAGGAAAAAACACAAAAAAAAAAATAAAATAAAACTCCATACGAAGTAACAACATGAATAATAAATAATACTTCATAAAATAACAATAATTATTTCTTGCAATTAATTTAGTTATTTAGAACTCGTACATACATTTTATTATAGTTTCTTGTTATACTATGAAACATTATTAACACTTTGGCTGTAGATTTTGACAAAACGAAAACACCAAAACCAAACCAAACCAAATCAAACAAACAACAATTTCATATGCTCCTTTTATTTATTTATCTGGTGGTTGTTTATCAATAAAACAAAAAAATTAAATTTTATTTTTGACTAATCTTTTGCGTTTCCTCACAGTTTTTCTTTCAATTGGTTAACTCTGTTCCACTATTTTACTCCTACTTTTTTCATTTAACGCAAAAGAGAATAAAGCTTAGTTGGCAAACAGTTTCCAAACGGATCCTTAAGCTTTATTCAATTTAAAAAACATCATGCATGATAACTTTCGGAACAAATCTTGAGCGCCCCTATTTACTAGTGCATTTCTTTAAAATATTTTCGTTTTTTTTTTTGCTTGTAATTCCCTTTTGGAAATGGTATTAGGGCAGCTAGTTATCAAAAAAAAAAAAAAAAAAAAAAAAATACAATAAAAAAAATTGAAAACAAAGAAAAACCAACTAATTTTTAATTTTTATTTATGATTTAATTTCTTCACAGATATTTTGTTGCAATCTACGGCCAAATACATACCTTAAATAATGACTATTTTAATGCATAAATTTTTATTAAAAACAAAAAAAAAATAATAATAATAATAAACGCAAACAAAAGTACTCCCTGCACTCCAACGCCGACAAATGTAATTTTTTAGTATTATGTTTAAAAAATTATACAATTTGTTGCACTACACAAAAGCATAAAAAAAAGTAAACACAAATTTTCCGCAACGCTTACGCCAAGCCAAGTGCTTGGTAAGTGTGGGCGTTGCTCCAAAATTTTTGCAACTACAAAAAAAGAAATAAATGATAATAATTGAAAACAAATACATTAACCAGATGCAGACTGACATTTTCCGTTCTTTTGGCGTTTGTGCACGGCGACAGAATTTTGTGTATGAAATTGAATTAAAATTTCTGAATTTATTTATTGTACTTTGTATTGCAAGAAAAAACTTTAAAAAAAATCAAAAAAAGAGATAAGAAAAGATACCGATTGACCCTGACACTGACACTGTTGCGCTTTTGTTGTTGTACCATAGACATACATACACATTTAGAGTATATTGAGAGCGAAAGTTCTCTAAACCATGTATATATATATAAATATATATACTTATATATTCGTTATAATTCACGATAAGTTTTGTGTACATTTCAACTAAGTTATAAATCAGCTTAACCATAATTTATTTTGTATTTTATGAAATATTAATTTAAAAACGTTATGCTAAGTACTCGTAATTAAACACACATACACTACAGCTACTTAATATCGAAATACAATTTTAATTTCCCATTTTTTTGTTTTTTTTTTTTTGCTAATTGAATATAAGTTGAATCAAATGTAAAACTTAGTTTATATATATATATATATACATATATATGTTGACATCAGTTTGTACTTATAATAGGCGTAGTTGGCGTTCGCACGCGAAGAGATTATTTTTAGTTAAATTAAGTCAAAATTTATAATTTAAATATTGAAAGATTTATACCAAAAATACTATGTAAAGCTTAATTATAATTAAAAAACATAATGATGCGTAAGAAAAAATTTCATTAAAAAATTTGCAAATACTTCACATTTTACAAATTGATTGCTTTTAATTATTTGTTTTTCTTTTGTGTTCAAGTGCGCCCCACGTTCATCTCAATTAATTATAGCTTCACAAAAACCATTTTTCAAAATTACAAAAACAAAGCGAGAATCTTTGTTAGTTTTCTTTTTACACCCGATATTCGAAAACTTTTACCCAGTACAAAGACAACAAAAGGCTCTGGAAAATTGGGCCCGGTGTTGACAGCTTGAAGTAACTTAGTTTTAGTCTTGGGATGTAAGCTTTCTATGACAAATGGAATTATTTTAGCTAAACAATATCCTTGTTTGATTATTTTCGACAGGCTCCAGCTACGAAATGGCCTTTGGCAACAATAACAATCGATGGATGTGAAGAAGTACGAAATAGACGTTTATTCTATATTATGCAAATAGGAGTACGTGCCAGTAAATGGATCTCATGCTTAGATATAGTTCAAAAATTGCTAATAAAATTAATGTATTTGTTGCATTTACTTTACTGCTTTTCCTTTCGATTTAAGCTGTTGGCGCCAAAGTTTGTGCTCATTTTGGTATTTTTGTCGATCACTGATTTTTGGTATTTTCTGGAACCAGTTCATTTTATCGAATAAATTTGCACCAATCGAACTAATGAACTTGCTGAACTTGTTAATTTGTGAGCTGATTTGCTCAATGTAACCACTAGTTCGTTCTGGAACGGAACTGAAAAGACAGCTTCAAAAAGTAGCGGCTTACATTTGTTAAAAAGTTAATTCTCGCGAATAAAATAATAAATAAAAATCGCCGCCCAATATGTCCACAGCTCAAGCAACCAAGAACTGCATTACACTAAAGGGCTCGGCTCAAATCATCGTTGAGTACCTAAGTAAGTAAAGAGAAGAACAATGACGCCGCCTGCAAAATCGCGCGCTCTCTCACATTATGGCGTCCTGTCTTTGTTTATTGCCAATTAGAGTACGGCATCAATTCGATATTGTTCCAACGTGGCATTTATCCGGCGGAGAACTTTGACAACACACAACAGTATGGCCTGACCATCCTCATGTCCAAGGACCCCAAGATCACAAACTTTTTACAGAGCGTCCTAACCCAAACCGAAGGTTAGTTGTCTCACCTGTTGGCCCGCACCCCCATCTGAACCCTTTCCCCTTGCAGATTGGCTCGCCAAGAACATGATCAGCAAAATCTCCATGGTCATCACGAATGCCCACACCAAGGAGGTGCTAGAGTGCTGGGACTTTAAAATGCAAGCCGAGGCTGGCGACGGCAATGGCAACGATCCCAGCAAGCAGACCTCCTCGAAGCAGCTGAGCCGCATACAAAACGAGATACGCGATGTTATGCGGCAGATATCGGCCACCGTTAGCTACTTGCCTCTGCTCGACTGCATTTGCACCTTCGATGTGATGATACACACGCTGCAGAACACCGAGATACCGGCACAGTGGGACGAAACTGGCGCCGTTTTCATACAGAACGCACAGGCGGTGCAGTTGCGCTCCTTCTCCACGGGACTGCACAAGGTGGACACGGTGGTCAATTATAAAATGAGTTCTTAAGTGATATACATAATATTTATTCTCCTGTTATTTGCATAAGCTAAACGAGTTACCTATTTTTGCGGATTACATTAAAAGCCAACCTGAACGGGGCCAATAATTGCAAAAAATGAATAACCTCCACCTCGTCCAATTTAAATGACATCTAGATCAGGGAAGAGAACGGAGAGATTAGTAAGTTGTCATACTCAACAGAAGAAACAGTTGGTCACAACAGGATTTGGGTTAGTTGGCGGACAGGCTAAACTAATACACACAGACTACCTATCTTAAGCAGAGCTCAGTCGTCAAGTATTTGGGGTAGCTGTTGCTTTGCTGCTTTTTTTCGACTGTTACGACTTCCTATCTAGTCAGTACCAAAGTATTTCTGGCCAAAATGATTGGGCGCGACCGGATGCAACTCGGAGGTGAGTATCTTCATTTTGGGGAATGCACTGACAACGGTACGCGCGGCGACAGGGGTACAGAACAGATTCGACAATATGATGCAGCTCTCGGGCACGCCGTGCTCCCGCAGCACATTCACGGCCTGCAACACGGTGTTCCCAGTGGACATGATGGGGTACATGAGCAGCACCTGGCGGCTACCGATGTCCTCGGGGAAACGGGCATACACCACTCGGGCCTCGTGTGTATTTGCATCAGACTCGACCAGGATCTTGCCAATGCGTATGGAGCGACAGCAATCCCGCAAGCCCTGCTCCATGGCCTCCCCGGAGCGTATGATCGAGACGCCGCAGTTGCCGGAACGGTATTTGAGGCCCTTGTACGTGGCGCCCGTGGGCGTTACCACATTGCAATCGGTGTAGGGCAGCTGATTGAGAGATTCTTCAATGACGAGACGTATAAGCCGGTCAGCGTAAAACTTGAAATCGCTTCGCGTGGTATTTCTGTACAAAAGAGTCTCTAATTAGCGAGAGTTTCGACGCACGACAGGCGCTTACTTGTCGCGTATGATGGTCAACAGCTCGGACACTTGGGAATTCAAAGTGAGCAGCTTCAAATTTTCACCATATTCAGCCCGAATTTCCTCCCAGGTGGAGGATACAATTGGGGCTGATACCGTCTGCCCCTGTTGCTCCGTGGCTGCCTGCTGCTGTTGTTGCTCTTCATTTTCGTTGCTTTCTTCGGGCTGGGAAGCATTGCTGCTGGGCGAACCTCCGGTACACGTTACCATCATTTACTTATTTTGTAATACGTAATTTATGCAAACAAAGGTGGTATTTTTTCTTTTGGCTTTGCCAGTTATGATTTTGCAGCGTGCAATGCAAGAATATCGATATAGTCGATAAGTCACGACGATACTACTCGCAAACATCGTTTGGCTGTTGGCATCGATAACGCTGGCTCGATGCCTGAAGAGCATCGATAAGCGCGAATAGTGCAATCGCTGTCCCAACTTACCTCGTGTTCTGCTTGCAAACAAAGAAAAAAGTGCATTTTAATTACTATTAAATTACATTTAATTTAATTTTATACATTTAGACGTGAGCGCGCATCCGTGTTGCAACTTACGTGCGCCTCTCTATGCGTCTCATGGTCGCGTAAACGTCGCGTGTGAGTGTGTGTGCGTGCGTGTGTGTGTATTGGCATTGTGTGGCTGTGGCATTGGCGCTCCGCTCCACTCCTCGCGCTGCTGGTGCGCCTCAGTTTCCATTCATATTCTATTAACTAATAAACAAATAACCTTCGGGGCCGCCCCGTGCCGCGCCCGGCCGAGTTAGCCAAAAACTAAAATCAAATCGCAGCATTGCCAAGAAAGTGCGTCTGTGTGCTGCGTCTCGTTCCCACTCCCGTTTCGCTGGGCTGTTTCCGTATTGTTTCAGAAGCAGCAGCAACAAATTCAATTGCAAACGTAAAAGCAAAGAAAAGGCAAAGCCAAAGTGTTTGCCTGCGCTTGTGTGCGTGTGCGTGCCTGTGTGTGTGTGCGTGTGCGTGTGTGTCTGTGTGTGTGTGAAGACAAACACAACGACAAATGGCGGACGTGAGCGATACAAGTGAACTCTTCGATCTCGAGCTGCACGAGGATGACAAAGCGCGAGACTCGGACGACGACAGGATCGAGCTGGATGATGTGAGTACAAAAACAATTGCGCAGCGCAAGTGCCCCCTGTTCCTACCCCAACTCCATCCGCACTCTTTGTGCGCTACGCAAGACTTTCGTCTTTGTTTACCTTCGCTTTGTCTGGGCGCCCCCTCCCCAAAATAAAATCGCATTTTCTCTGTTTTGGGCGCTGAACTCTGGCAGCTTGTCTGCGGCGCAAAAGTCCACGCCGCAGTCACGGCGGCGTGGCGTCATCGGGGGCTTATTCAACATCTTCGCTCGTTGCCTCAGCTCGAGCTTTATGAAACACATTTTCTTTTTACTTTATATAATAATCGCTAAGAATTCTTACAATAATCTGAGGCAAATATTGGGCAATCGAACTCAACAAATGTCCTTCAAAATAATCAGGTAGAATTACTCACTCCCCGTATATAAAAGCCACACTCACACACACACACACACACACACACACACACACCGGTATCACTTTATAAATTACAAGGGCTACAGTTGGGAGTACCCAGTCGTACTTTTTGGTTTTAAGGAGGGCGTCTACATTGATACCTGGAAAGCATATCAAAATTATATTCAGCCGTGGTTTTACAAATAACACAAATTTTTTTTTTATATTTTTAAATGAATATCAAGTAAAAAGAAATGGTAGGGGTTTTTAAAAACAAATATTTTGTGATATTTCACGGATATATGTCTTAGCTAAACAGAAAAAACAGTAATATTTTATTTGTCAAAGGTTAGATACCCTAACATACATTTAGTTTTATGTTTTATGTAATAATTGTGTTCCATCATTTCATTCTTACATTATGATTGTTCGATTGTGATAAAAAAAAAAACAAAAAAATAAGATTTTCGACTTTGTTTAGTTTGTAATTGGTGAGTTAAATCAAGATCAATCTTAAAAAATTAAAATAATTTTCATGTAAGAATATTGTAAACCAATGTATATCTAGATTAGACTAAAAATTATTATATACTATTTTTGTTTTTTGGTTAACTTTCGAAAATTACAAAACATGCATTATTCCAGTTATATTTTTTATGTTGCAAAAGTATGCGCTATTCAGCGCGTTTTTCACGCTAAATATTAATTCTGGGGCATAACCCACTCACACATGCTCATTCTCTGCGCTGTCAGCTAAACTCCCACTTAAAAAGGAACGAAAATTCTTATCAGTGTATAAAACAAAATTAGAAAACTAAACGAAAGAAGAAAAAAAACGGCATCGCTCGCTGCTGATAAGGCGGAAAAAACGAAGAAAACAATGCCAAATGACTTGGAAATCGAGTCAATCGGGCGCGTGTGCAGCTCTATTTGTTCTATTTTCAACAGCAATTGAAATTGCAATTGGGGCACTTTTTTGTATTTTATTTTTTTAAATGTCATAAATAATTGTTGCTGTACAGGGCGCACGCTCTCGAAATGTGGACATTAAAAATTATGATGGATTTGTTAATTGGAATTCAGCGCCAGCACTGACGAGGCTAAATCAGTTGCCGTTCTGATCCAAACTGATTTACTTTTAACGCCCGCATAGAGTTTAGAAAACAAGTAGAAATTTTGCTGTCGGCTGCAACTGCCAACTGCCCAATACTCTGTGCACTGTGCTAAAACCAAGGCCGAACCGGTTCGAACCCGGTAAAGCAATCTTTTTAAAAATCCAGAAAAGCCAAATATAAAAAATAAATTTTGGCCGTACACACTCTTAAACCAATATGCCCCTTTTCACTTTATAAACAGAGCAACAAAAGTAATAAAATGCTGTACAAATTATGAAACATGGCAAATTCCCCTGCGATCCAAACTGAAAAGCTGCCTTACAAGTCTCCAAACCCCCATCCCCCACCGCCAAAACGGAGAAGCAAACGTCGCGTCAGCAGAAGCAGCATCCGTAGAGTATTTGGCATTGTTCCGAGTTCTAATTTTAGTTTGTCATTAAAGAGAAGGTGTGCGCGAGTGTGTGTGGAGAACTGTGTCTGCCTCTATATATATTTAGTTATATATATGTGTGTGTTTGACTGATCCACAGCGAACGCACCCGAGGCAAAACGGAATTTTGTGTGCCTCGTTCTGCGTCGGCGTTGCCGCTTTTAACGATTTCTCTGGCCAACAAAAAATACTTTCTCTGCAAAGAGCGCATCATAATTTGTCTCTGTCGTTGTAAGATACTGTGCCCAGTTCCAGGTAGTCGCCGCTTTCATCACAGATCGTATATAAGAAAGAAACCCTACAACATATGCTTGGTATTTTTGGTCAGAGTTAAAAGAGTACCTGCAATCGTAGTTATAGCTAGGCAAACACAAATACAGTGATCACTCGATCGAAAGATTGCTCGAAATTGAAGTCACATTTAACAAATACAAGTACAGTGATCGCTCGATGTACATATAGTTTTTATTAATATGGAGTTTCTTTTATAGTAAAATAAGGACGTCAAAGTATATTTATTTTTGTAAATCTTAAGAAATTAATTAGTGTTATATTAAGGACAACTATCATAGGCATTAGCCAAAAATATTATTAAACACATAAACCTAAAATTGTACTCTTTACTTTTAACGGGTTATTTTAGAAATGTTTTCCGTTTCTTAAGGATTTTTTAGAATTTTCAATTTCATTTTCAAGTATTAATTTTTAACAACATTTTAAAAACCCGACGTTAAATACAATAAGTATAAATAAACTATGAATTATAAATAAAATAAATGATATAAACTTTACATTATAATATTTTTATATATATTTTCTTTTTCTAATAACATTACTTCTTGCCTGCGATCCGCTGTATTGAAATGTTATTAAAATCAGAAGAAATACGAACAAGAATTAGTATTTCACTAAATTAATTTTCTGGCTTTAAATCGATGATTTTAAATTTCAGCTCTTTTTACCTGTTGAGCATATTCGATATATTCAACGTCTATAAAGTATTTTTTAAACTGTTTGTGAACAATTAGTATGAACTATTGACTAATTGAGCAAGTTTTCTTTTATCGTCTGACTCATTTGCATACATTGTTTATTCTCTGTTCTTATCTGTTTCCCTTTCCGCCTCTCTCTCTCTTGCAGGTCGACCTAGAACCGGAATTGAGCATAAACCTACACCAAGAGTGAGTAATGCGCAAGCTATGTCGCTTCCAGAAGATGCGACTGCCGTTTGGCGAAGGCTGTGCAGGCGACTGAATTCTCTTCTCGGAATAGCAGCTGAACAAATATTGCGGGGGGAATTCCCATAAGTATTGGGCGGATGATAATCGGCCTAGCTGGTGCAACGTATCAATTGCCACACACATAATGATCATTATTAGTAGCAGTGAAATGGGCAGAGATAAAGGTGGGGGTAGAGCCAGAGGAGTAGGAGGAGGAGCAGGAGTGGCAGCGACAGAGCCAGAGCCAGAGGCAGAGGCACACCTGACGCTGGTGGCAGCTACCGCGACTGATAACGCAACTGGCTTTGTCGTGTGTCGGCGTCATTCGGCGACAGAAGTGTTTACAACTGGCAATTGACTACCAACAAGCTGTCGTTGGCCCTGTCTAGTGGGCAATATGCCAGCCAGCCAGTGTGCAAACACTCGATATGCTGATGGAGCGGGCTAGTGGTTGTTGGCCAGGCTAAGGCCGAGGGGGTGGGCAATGTTATTGGGGCTTGGGGGCGACAATTGGCGCGTGTTTGCCAGCGAGCTTATTTATAGAACGCGTGTGGGCTGTCCATTTCCCACGCCAGCACCGATGCACACCAAATCTAAGCACATTTGCTAACTAATTGTTTCTATCTCTCTCTTTTTCGCCCTCGCCCACCTTGCGCTCAGCAGCAACGAGGGCCAGGAAACCATACAGCTCTCCGAGGAGAATGTCAATCCAGGCAAAATCAAATTGGGCCCGAAGGATTTCGAGCTCAAGAAAGTGCTCGGCAAAGGTGGCTACGGCAAAGTATTTCAGGTGAGCTGCACAGAAACCTAACTCAAATCCAAGAATTTACCTTTCAATAACGTTGAATCTCTGCATCAACAGGTGCGCAAGACCGCTGGACGTGACGCTAACAAATATTTTGCCATGAAGGTGCTCAAAAAGGCATCCATTGTGACCAATCAAAAGGACACGGCGCACACGCGCGCCGAGCGCAACATACTCGAGGCAGTTAAAGTGAGTTTAAGCCCCAGGGAGTAAAATTCCAAGTTGCTATTAAAATTGTGGCTTCAAATATCTAAAACAAAAACTAAATTCGCAGTAACATTATGCTGTTAAGCTTAAACGATAGATCTCTTATGATATAGAGCAGTGCACATATCTTGATAATCTCATATAACTATCTGTTTACCTTTAACAGCATCCGTTTATTGTGGAATTGGTGTATGCCTTTCAAACAGACGGTAAATTGTATCTGATACTCGAGTATCTGAGTGGCGGCGAATTGTTTATGCATTTGGAGCGCGAGGGCATCTTTCTGGAGGATACCACATGGTAAGCGAGTCGGCTCACGGTCCCACATCCCAAACACTAATCAATAATATTTTGCTTGCAGCTTTTATTTGAGCGAAATCATATTGGCTTTGGGTCATTTGCACAATCTGGGCATCATCTATCGTGATCTGAAGCCAGAGAACATATTGCTGGACGCACAGGGACATGTCAAGCTAACCGATTTTGGTCTGTGCAAGGAGCACATACAAGAGGGTATTGTCACCCACACCTTCTGCGGCACAATTGAGTACATGTGCGTGCGCGCCCGTCAAGCCTTTTTAAAATGCTAATTCCCAAAGAAACTTAAACTGATCGAGAACTCTTGTGTTCTTACAGGGCACCCGAAATCCTAACTAGAAGTGGTCATGGCAAGGCTGTCGACTGGTGGTCACTGGGCGCACTCATGTTCGACATGCTCACGGGTGTGGTAAGTGGCAAACACAACATGAGTTATCTTTGTGGCAAGCTAATCCGTTATGCCCTTCATTTTGCAGCCGCCCTTTACCGCTGAGAATCGCAAGAAGACCATTGAGACCATACTAAAAGCCAAGCTTAATCTGCCAGCCTACCTCACACCCGAAGCCAGAGATCTGGTGCGACGCCTGATGAAGCGGCAGGAGCCACAGCGCCTGGGCAGCGGGCCCGAAGATGCGGGGGCGGTGCAGTCACATCCATTCTTCAAGCATGTCAACTGGAACGACGTTGTGGCCCGACGGCTAGAGCCGCCCATAAAGCCGCTGCTGGTAGGACGAAGCTTGCAATACCAATGCTGAGCTATTGACTCACAAGGTTTTTTACGATTCTATACGTTAACAGCGAAGTGAGGATGATGTCTCCCAATTTGATACGAGATTCACCAGACAAATTCCCGTGGATTCACCGGACGATACAACGCTCAGCGAAAGTGCCAATTTAATTTTTCAAGTGAGTGTCAACAAAATGTGGAAGATAAGAGTGGGGTGACTTTGGGCTTTGTCATTAAGATAGCCTAAGTACTTAATGGATTAGGATTACAATGAGAAAAGTATTTAGTTAAGACAGACAGTTTCGCCTCATGGAAAGATCAGAGATAACAGTTCTCTCTCCCCCGCCCCACCCACTTTAGTAACAACTATCTCAAGGGTTATGCACGTTTCTTAGGTCATTTTTAATGCTTTTCAGAGCGGGGTAACCAATGGAGGGGATTTCACAATAAATACTTTTCTAAAGTTAACCTTAATGCTAGTCAGGCCAATCCGAAACTCGGCCTGCAATCAGCGATAGTCGGCGCCGCATTGAAAGTGCGGTTCTTTCAGCGGTATGCCCGTGGGTCCGTCGGTGAATTCGCAGAAATTGAGGCCGATGCGGCGAAAGGGATGACACTTGCTCTTGGGATTGCCCCACTTGCCGCGATAGGTTAGCCAATCGGGCACCAAAGAGCGACCTGTTGCCAGAGCGAAGGTTGGATTAGATGACATCAAACTTTGATTTTTAAATAGTTACCATAGGAACGCAGATTCTTGTAGCTTATGTCGACGGCCTTCCACGTGTTCCAGGGCGTGCCAAAGCCATTGATGTCATAGAGCCGGGCAACCTTCACGAACCGATGCTTGCCCGGCGCCGTCCACAGGCCATGGGAGCCCCTGGCGGCAAAGAGCACCGGATGGTTCTTGAACGTGGTCACCGTTTTTGGGAAATTGGGGCGCTGCAGGATGCCCTTGCGCGTCTCCTGGCGTCGAAACTCAAAGGCGCCGGTCAGCCGATTGTAGCTGTAGTAGGCGCCCGCATCATGGGCCGACACGTACATGGCCTGCGGCTCGGCGTCGCCGTTAAAGTACAAGCTCATGTGCTCCCAGTCGCCCACGTGGCTGCCAATGTCGCGGCGATGGCCCAGGCAGTAGCCGTAGACAGCCGGAAAGGGGATGCGGCCCAGGGGTCCCAGACTCAGCGTGCACATCGTCTTGCCCTGACTGTAGGGATAGAACATCCAGTAGGTGACGTGGAAGCCGGGCAACTGGCCCTTGGTGCGCTGCGTCTCGTGGGCCGGCGACTCGCCAATGTTGTTGTCCTCCAGATTGTCGTCGAGATCGACGCCGCCGCTGAACTTGACATTGTCCGCCAGATTGGCTATAAAGTTGTTCACCGGCAGTCCGTTGTCCAGCTCCGAGTCCAGCTGCTCCGTCGTGGGCTCCGGCGGTGCTGCGCCGGCCAACTGTGTCTCGCCCATGACCAGATCGTAGTCACTGAGCGGCCCGTACTCGGGCAAGCTGTTTGCCTCGCGCTTGACGCGCTGGAACAGCGGAAATAATCGCGACGAGCGTCGCACCGTCTCGTTGCGTTCCTCGAGGGGATCGATGGACACGGGTATGTAGGGACCCCGTGTGCTGGACATTGGCGGCTGTGGCAGTGCTTCCGGCTCGCGCTTGGGCGGCGCTGGGCAGAGCGTGACCACGCCATAGATGGGCACTGGCGCCTCATTGGGATTGCGTCCGTAGATGAAGGATTGCTCGTTCTTTAGCAGGTCCTCCATCTCGCCGTTGGTCACCAGATGCGATTTGGTGGAGTATTCACTGAAGGGCACGCCCGGTGTAAAGCTGCGATCCTTGTCCATGGGATGCACATGCTGCAGAAACTCCTCAACGCCCAGCGGCATGAATTTCTCCTCCGGCGCCAGCCAGACAATCGGCGCCCATTGCTTGATCAGCCGTTCAACTGGTGGAGAAACGAAATGGATGCCATTAGCTTTATTTTAATTAGCTCTCGGATGCGCTGGCAATTACTCAACCTAGCTCCCAGTACACAAACACGCACACACACACTCAAAACCGGCCGTTGGTGGGGAGCTGCTCCACGCCTAGCTCTAAATTCGTTCGTTTTTTAATTTGGGTGTAATAAATTTCACTTTCACACACTTGAAACGGCCACCCAAAAAGTTACCGTGCCGACAGCTTGTCGCCCTTTCCCTCGTCCCCCTCTAAGAGCCACATCAGCGTACTTAGCTGTTGCTGTTGTTGTTGTTAGTGCGCGGCTAATTTGCAAATTAAACACTTGCCAAAGCCCCTGTTTGTTGCTGTTGTTGTTGTTGTTGTTGTTGTTGTTGTTTTTGCTTTTGGCTACTGCTGTTCCATATAAATACGCACTTGGACGGAGGCCCCATCGGTCACACAACTAAATCATGTCGAAAATTTCACTTCAATATTCAGAGAGAGAAAAACAAACTAGGCAAATTATGCGAATCGACTTTTAGTTGCTCTAGATAGAGATCGCACGGTTTTCTTATGTACTCTTCTATTTCATTTCCCTTTTTTTTACTCATCTCGACCCTCTCTTTCTACCTCACTTGCAACATCACTCCAACTTGTCTATAAATCACAAGATCTGAAGATAGATTAACTCTCACTATTTAAATAAGATATGTTGTAAGATTTTTTCTGACTTCCTTGTTAAATGAAATATCGCCTTTCTATGCGATTTTCATAATTTTAAGTAAGGCTTGTAAATAACTATTTAGTGAGTAAATAAGTTATCAAAGGTAAAGTAGAAAGGGAGTGGATTTTAGAAGTTATTGCTGCTACTTAAAAACATATCTAATAGTAAAAGAAGTAATATTTATAGATTTTAAAAAGTTTTACTAGTAAATAGCAAAGCAGCGCCGTTAAGTTTTCAATACGCTCACTGGTAGGGTATATAAAATACGACTAACAGCTGATCAGCTGATGTCGTTGTTTATGTTGTTGCTGTTGGTGGTGTTGTTGTTGTTGTTGTTGTTGCTGCTGCTAATAGATACCGTATGCATACCTACTTCTTTATCTAAAGCCGTTATTTGTGCATATTGCAATGTTTGTTGTGGTTGTTGTTGCTGCTGTTGTTCATATGCGACGGTGGAGGCTTCGTTGCTGCTGCTGCTGCTGCTGCTGTAGTTGCTATCGATGAAAGTGCCAACGCCGCCAGTTGCATTAAAAAGTCTTGTTGTTGTTTTTGCTGTACTCGTTGCAGCAACAGTTGCTGGCAGCAGTTGCTGTTGCTGTTGGGGCAGCGCCGTTGCCAACAGCAGCAGCAACGAGAGTAAATTTATTTTCAACAGCTTGGACATTTTACCCAAAAAAAAAAAAAAAAAAAAAAACAGTCTTGTTTGTAATTGTTATTGTTGTTGTTGCTTATGTTCATACACAATGGACGAACAAAGCTGCGCTTTTATTTATGCGGCGGCCACAAAGTTGTGGTTGTTGTTGTTGTTGCTGTTTCCACACAATTCGACAGTTTGCCAATTTTTATTATAGATTTCTTGCACATGTTTTTATTGTTAGCAGCTAGTTTTTTCTTTTCTGTTGACTTTTTTATTATTTGAAATTATGCAATATCACACAGTTTTAAAGCACTTCCGCAAGCACAGTTTGCCAACCCCAGTTCGCAGTTTGACAAGCACTGCTAGCAAACAGTTCTTGGCCTCATTAAAAGCACGCGACGCCGACGTCGTCGCCAACGCTGCCGCTGCCGCTGGCGCTGCTGCTGCTGCGCTCTCACTTTCTGCACGTGCGCCTGCGCTTTGCGCTCAGCTTGCGCGCTCTCTCCCAGCTGTTGTTGTTGCTGCTGCCGTTGCGACTGCAAGAGCACTTGAACTGGTTTGATATGCTTTCGGCTCTGGCTCTCTGGTCTGACCCCGAACCCAATAGCCCTGAAAAGGCAAATGATGCGAGGCGCAGTCCACGTCCAAGAATGAATGTCAATGCGTTTGCATAGTGAAATTAAACGCAAATCCCAGCTAAGCCTTTCTCCAAACGTCACGACTGCGCCTTATAAAAGCATAAACTAGCAAGTGCGCGCCGACAGAGAGAGGGATGGGTGGAGAGAGGGGGGGGTAGTAAGAGCGAGGGGGTGGTGAAGCGAGGTGTGTGCGAGGCAGCGCGCTTGATATTTTCTACACGGCACGAAAGTTGCTTTTTTTTTATTTGCTTCTTCTTTTTCTTTGGTCTTCCGTCGCGTCGTGCGCACAGCTTGAGCGTTTCTTTACGACTGGCCAACGAACGTGGCTGAGAAGTGGCCCTGGCCGAAGACGCAAAGAGCTGCGGTAACTGTTGCTGCTGCTGCTGTTGCTGTTGCTGGCTTTGGCCAATGAGCAGCTAATTGCAGCTCTTGAGCAGCCAAAACCTTGTTGTTGTTGCTGTTGCTCCGTTTATTTGTTTATAAAATGCGTTGCGCTTGCTTTTCGGCTGCCCTTTATTGCTTTTTTTGTTTGCATATTAATAGCGGCCACTTGTTCAGAGAAGTGCTGTAATTTTAGACAGCATTATTATTATTATTATATATGTGCCTAACTCACTGTCAGTTTGAACAGCACTGTTGAATGGTTTATAGCTTAAACTGCACCCAATCAACTTTTTTCGTGTGTGCACACCTTCCCGTTGTGCTCTGAATGCACTCGAACTTGAGTTGGCACCTGTTTGTGTGCTAATTAGCAAAATTTTCCAACAATTAGAACCTTTTTATGCCTTCTAACTAGCTTTCTCATAACTCTCCCGCACATTTTAGTGGGTCAGCGAGCCGAGAGGTGTGTGTGTGTGTTTGTGTGTGTGCATAATGTTATGTGATATGATCAGCTCCCAAATTGGGGTTTCAATTACAATTGCGCTCACGTACAGTTTTATTCCATTCCAATTCGACGCGTCACGCGTTTGTGCAGCTTCTGCTCCATTCCATGGGACTGTGGGGCTGTGGAGCTGTGGCGTGCCGGATGAATTTACACGCCAGCCGTTGGCTTGTTTAATTATTTTATTGCATTTGTAGTTTGTATTTTCTTTCTGTTTATTTTTTGTATATTATTTTTTTTTTGGTTTTGGGATTTCGTCAAAATTTAATTAGTGTCTCTCACGCTGGCTGCAAACCAAAATTATGCAAAATGTGTTACATAGGCAGTTGGTGGGTCAGTCGGCTATGGGGCTGGGGCTTGCATAATCCCTGGTGTCCATATCGCTGGGCATTAGTATGCGCCAGGGTAGCCCAAGCAGCCAACCGGGCAGCAAGGCTGCTCCAAATTCAATGGCGCACGCGATCATCCAACGCGTTGTTGGGAAGGGAAATGGCAGGTGGAAAAGCCCCAACATGAATGCAATATTCACTTACCGAAAATGTTCGCTCTCTCTCTTTCTTTTTCAGGGCTTCACCTACGTAGCGCCATCAATACTGGAGGATATGCATCGGGCCAATCGAATGCCGGCGCGCTCGCCACGGCGCACGCCACGACAACATCAGCATCCGGATAATAGCTTTCGATTGCAGTTCCCGTCCGTCAATGCGAATGTGGGCGCGAATGCGCCCATGGCCATGCATCGCTCAACGATGTTTGCCCGGGCCACGCCCCCTCATCAACAGCACCAGCATCCGCATCCGCATCACATGCAAACATTTGCGCCGCGCCCATCGCCAGCGCAGGACGAGATGATGGATGTGCAGCAGGGACTGCCCATGGTCTAAGGTTACTATTATGACGTACAGCGAGGAACCGACGGGATAAAAGAGGGAAGACCGAGCGAAGTGGAGCGAAAATTGTTTTTGTTATTGGAGAGCGACCTAGAGAGACGCAAGAATGAGTTAGAGAGAGACCGCGTGCTACGATGAACGTTTTGTTTGGATATACATAAATACTACAGTTAGAGACATACACAGATAACATATATATATATACTATAATACAACATTACATATGCTATAGCTATAGCCGACTATATAGATCCACTATATATACATATATAGTTATAGATATATATATATATGTATATGTATATGTATGTAGATTGTGAGACACTGAGAGTAGCTAGCTAGAGCGAGTTCCGGATCGTGTATAAATATTTACCACTTACTGATCATGTTTTATACTTATAGGCAAAAAGGTTTACACAATTTAGTTCAAATGTACACTTCAAACTTTTTGATTTCTTTTATATACATACATATACACTAAACATACATACATAATTATATAGATACATATACTTAACCACAACACGACGACAACAACAACAATTCAAGTTACGATGTGTTGATTGATTTGAGCTCGTCGAGTAGTTGAAGCGAAACCCAATTGAGTTCTATTATTTGTCTTAGCTATTCTTTAATGCACACACACACACACACACACAGCGAAGAGAAAAACAAATAATTATGATTATGGAAACAATCTTGTTTAGATGCGAGCTTTAAATTCTTGTCTAGCCATTTAGTAATTTTGATGAACCTTTGTGTATAGTGACCGTAGTGTGTAGGACAAAAAACAAAACACCACACAACAACTAAAACAATAATAATAATATTGATATTGATAATGATTATGATAATGATAATGATAATAATAATGATAACGATAACGATAATAATAAAAATGAATATATATATATGAAGCTAAATGCAAAGGTTTCCAGCGTGAAAGTCGTAAATCGCATGTTGCATAGCCAATTTTTTTTTTTTTTTTTTATTTATTCGATAGTTTGTCCTAATGAAGAAAACTCGCTTTCAGTTGCTGCAACTTTCTATGTTATTTGACTTAAGAGTTGTTCGCCCATTTCAAACGTTTACAAAAATAAGGCATTTCTTAAAACAAAGCAGCAGAGTAAAAAAAAAAACTAAGCAAAGAACTAAAAGAAAGTCAAAACAAAGCAAAAGTAAGAAAGAAGAAAGAAAATAGATTAACATGATGCTATAATAATTTTAAAATCCATTTATCGCGTACTGAGAAGCTAAACGCTGCCACAACAATAAAAGTAAACAAAAACAAAAGAAATAGCAAAGTAAAATTTAAAAAAAACAACAATATATTTCATCTGTACAATTATAATTGTGTATGTAGTTTGATTATATATTGTTTCAGGTGTTTTTTTTTTTTCATATATCTAAATATTGATATTTGCAAGCATTAACAAAAAGAAAATCGCATAAAAAGGCAAAAAAAAAAAAAAAAGAAAAAAATATGAAAATACAATGTCAAATATAATCAAAAGGTGCTTTGAATTGTTTAAAAAGACAAGACAACTACAATACAAAATGAAAACAAAAACAAACTATTGAAAACGAGAACGACTAAAACCTAAATACTTATAATGGTTATGTGTATAAAAACATATTTATATAAACAAAAAAGAAAATACCTCAAAAGCAATTATTTTTGTTAAAAAAAAAAGAAAAAGCTAAATCAACTATAATATGAGCTAAAAAAAATAAGAAAATAAAAACTGTAAACAGAGAGAATGCAACAAATATATAGCTAACAAATATTTGTATGCGATTTAAGAAAAAAAAAAAGAAGAAAATAATAATATAAATATATATTTTTTGGATTGTAAAACTAATTTGTTTATGTGTATGATTTATGAATTTCTTTTGTAATTTGTGCTGTCAATTTTGTTATTCTACAATAACAAATAAAAGAATGGAAAATACGTTTTCATTGTGGTGCCTGCAAATTGAATAAGAAATGTCTTATTTTCTTTGTTAGTGTAGCCGGCAAAAGAAAATTAAAGAAAACCCAAAAAAAAAAGAAGATAATTAAATTGTGCTAAGACTTAAGTAATATGTATAAAAACAAGTTTATGTTAAACAGACGACGAAGAAACAAAAATTGATACCCAAGCAACACCCAAGAATGATGAAACACTGCCTACACAAATGGAAACAACAAGAAACTAGCAACAAATTACAAACAATAAAACAAAGAGCAAATAAATGAATTTAACACAAATACGAAGAACAGAAAATACAAAATAAAACAAGATAAAATAAAAATAAACGAAAAAATACAGTTACAGTTTGTACTCGTAGATAGCCAAGTTAAACAATTGAGACAAAAGCCCAGCAAACAAAAACGAAGAATGAATAAAACCTACACACAAACTGAGATCAGAGATATAACAAGTCCACAGCGAAGATATTGCCTAGAAAACAATTAAAAATGAAAACAAAGAAACGTAGATTCTAGTTAAAATCTGCATACTACATGAATAAAAACTAGCTATTTGTACAGTTCACAGAGCTAATTACATAACTAATTAACCGTTTGGGTGAGTGGCTCGAATTATTATAAAACAAATTAAAAACACACACAAAACGAAAACAAAACGAAAATATTGAAATACAAGTTCACTGTTAATAATTCATTAAAATTGCGCTAAACACGCGATCACATTGGCAACTCTGGCATAATAACAGTTATTTTGTAAGAGCCAGACATGTTAGCAACTAATTAAGAGAGTCTAATTACTACGTCGAAAGACATAAGCGAAACAGTTCTTGAAATTTGAGGCCATAGCAAATATGTCAACCGGGGGAGGGTCAAAGTCAACAAAATGGATCTGTCGAGACCAAACTGAAATCCAATTAAAAGCAGAAAGCTAAACTGACAACTAATTTTGCAAAACGAAAAACAAGAAGAAGAAAACAAACATCAACAGATCCTAGTTAATTAAATTGTAAATTTTTTTTTTATCATTAAGGTTTAAGTGCAGTGCATAATATAAATATACATCAGACTACATACATATATGATGGCAACAACAGCAAATGTATATCGTAATAAATTCGAACTAAATTTTACACAAAACTTAAAGCCAATTCTCAAGTTAATCGAGGAGGACATTTTCTGCTAAAAGTAAGTCAACGCTTTACGCCCAACTGTCAGCTGATCTTAAACCTATCTATACTTTTTTTTATCTTATCTCATTTCTTAAGAATTAAGGGCTAGCTGAAGACTTGAGCTGACGCAAGCTATTTATTTTTGGATATGTGCTTATTAAGTTCGCTAAAACATTTTGTTCATTGTTTTTCTTTTTATCTTTTAATAAATAAATGTACAACTTTTTTTCGCTATTTGTGTTTTAGTTTTTGTTTATGGCATTTGCTTTGAGATATATATTTAGAATTATATATGTTTATGACAATCAGTTTGAGCTTGAAACAAGTTTATGTTTTGCTAAAATCCCAAAATGTTTTCTTTGGCTCTCAAACTGTATGTCTACATAACTGGCGCACAAATTGCGACTTATTTGCTGTGACGCCCCCCGCCGGATCACGCCCATTCAGTCACGCAGCTGGCGTTGATTAGCATAAGTTAATGCCAAAAAGTTTTGCACAGTTGCCAATAAACCAGGAGGAAACGAAAACACAAAAACAGAAGAAACAAAACGGCGAAAAAAAAAGGTAAAAAGCGAAAGTATGTTAACATAAATCGATCGAGGGAGCTGCTTGAAAGTCATGCACAGCTATTTTTAAGCTGTGTGAGGCGACACCGCAAGGACGAGTTGCGCCTGCCACCGAATCCTGTGCAATTCAATGGGAGCTGCCCACCAGGGCCTGGTTGCGTCTTGCGCTTGTGCCCAATTGGACTGCCAGGTGACATACACGGGCACACCAGGTGCCCTGGCTACCACGTACACATTGAAGCCCAGACACACACATACATGGGAGCATATGCAGAGAGAGAAAATCACGAATTTTGAAACTTCAACAAGAAATTCCTACTTCAAGCGAATTTCTTCTAAGCCCAAAAATTCTTTAATATGGGATCTAAAAAAATTAACAAATTATATTTAATTCTAAAAATTGAGAACACCAGAATTTAAATTGATTTTTTTTTTAAATTTTAAAATAGACATTATAATATTAATTCAGGTTAAATTAAGTTTAAAAGAAAAATAATTGATAGACGTTATTCTTCAATTTAAGCCGCCTGTTTTTCTCCGAGTGTAGCAGCATAATAATAAATACCGCTAGGCAACCGTAAATTCCTTAGCATGAATCGATTTAACTAACCCGCCGCAGCTCGCGGAGGCGGAGGAGCAACAGCAGCTGCAGCGGCAGCGGCAGCTCAGTAGCAGTTGAAGTCGTCACAGATTCGGTCTACACTCGATTCTCCAGCTGAAGCGAAAGCAAAGTGTGCCAGTCGAAGGACTTCCTGAAAATTTCAATTGAACACTTCGCCCGCACACACTCACACAGATGTGTGTATATGTATAGAGAATAGCATACGTAACAGTTAATTTCGCATTCGAGTGAACCTTACGCAACATATATTTATTTAATCTTCGTTAAGAGTGAGAGAGACAGAAAGAGGCAGTGCATCAGCAGTGACCATGTTGCCCAATTTGAAGACACGTCGCATCACGGGCATGCAGCTGGCAGGCAAGCATCTGGGCCCCGTGGCCAAGTGCCCGCCCAGATACTCCGAGGAGGACTGGGACTACAACAACAAGATCAAGTTTCGCATTACCTGCGACCAGGAGAAGCTCGCCGAGCGCATTGTCGAGTAAGTAGTGCAAGTACAGCAGCAGCCAAACTGTATTCCTTCCGTGTCCCTTAGGGAGTCGCGCCGCGTGGTCGACGAGACCAAGGACACCACCAAGAACTGGCAGCGCGAGGTGGAGCACCATATGCGCGAGCGGACCAGCGAGATACGCTTCCTGGTCGACGAGCTGAATCGACAGAAGAAGACGGCCACGCTGGAGGACGAGACCCTCAACACGTACCGCAACCGGGTGCTCAGTGCCATCGAGTTCCTCAAGGAGAAGTCGCTGGCCATTTGCAAGCAGTGCCTGATCATGCGCGAGGGTCGCATTGGGGTT
Organism: Drosophila sordidula; assembly: GCA_035047465.1. NCBI lineage: Eukaryota > Metazoa > Arthropoda > Insecta > Diptera > Drosophilidae > Drosophila > Drosophila sordidula. The sequence continues at coordinate 8,897,644 of JAWNPQ010000185.1, read as the reverse complement.
GATCTCTGCGACGACGAGGTGGACCGCTCGCTGCGCCGCGAGCTGAAGGTCATCAAGGGCTGCCAGGGGCTGGCCGATGCGGCGCTGAAGGAGGCCGAGGAGCAGATACGCAAGCTGCGTGCCGCCATGTATCTGCTGGACCAGGATCTGGCAGCCAAGGACAAGTCGCTGGCCATCGACGAGAAGAATCTCAAGCTGAAGGAGTTCCAGCATGACCTGGGCAAGGGCCAGGACTTGTCCAAGCAGCACTGGTAGGTCCATCAATCAATCAATCAGTCAAACGAACGCTCCATACAGACTTTCCTTTCCCAGCCAATTCTCGCTGACCGAGTGGCAGGCGCAGACCTATGAGAACCTGGAGGCGAACGCCAAGGCCCTGGTGTCCGCCGGACAGCTGCGCGCGTACATCGATCTGCTGCTGAAGCAGATCTGCGAGGACATGCAGAACCAGACGGATCGCACCAACGAGGCCTTCGAGCGCCGCATCGCGGAGACGAAGCACGTGAAGCAGTGCCTGGAGAACAAGCACAAGGACACCATGGACCACATCCACCAGGTGCAGCGCAACATGAGCGAACTGGAGCGCGAGATGTCCGACAAGCAGCGCGCGATTACCCTATGCCAGACGCGCCTCAGCAATCGCGCCCATCGCCCCGGACTGGAGCTGACCTGCGACATGGTCCAGGATGCGCTCTACAATGAGCTGCAGGCTCTCAAGGCCTCCGTCTGCAAGCTGAACCAGAAGCTGAACGAGAACAAGGCGTCCATGCGCTATCTCATGCACGTCCAGGTCATGCAGGAGGAGGAGATCAACATCAAGGCGAACAGCTGCAAGATCGACGAGGTCGACTGCATGACTCTCCGCCAGGCACTCAAGTACACATCCTTCTAACTCCCAACCCGGCGGCTCGAGTGCACCTGAGCATCTTCACCCACTTATTGGGCTCCATACACAACCACAACTTAATCAAATTTCAATTTCAACTTAAATTACATGTGCATTCCCCCGTTCAATTCCAAATTATCAACATGTACATGTTCAATAAATTGAAATTCACCTCCAGTTTGAATTATGCAAACGTTCCCTGTGCATTTTCTGTGTTAGCTGTCACGGGAGCTATCAAAACTTTATATAACATCAATTATTCTTCACAATTGGGGCAATCAATAGACAGCTTTTGGAGTACAAGACATTTTTCGCTCTTAGAATTTGCCATGATTTATTGTTACAATTACTTCTAACTTCTGGAGTGCAATAAATTCATCAATCTCAGAAGTACATAGTATTAAAGAATTTCATATTCTTCCAAATACCATTAAATTTTGTATACGACTTGCTCTACTTTTCACCCATATTTCGCCAGTAAATACATTTAAATTCACCCAAGGGAGTACATTTTCCATAATTTGGAAATGAGTTTAAAGCGGACCGAAAGAGTTTAAAATTCAAATTTCCTCATAACTGTTTTTCTCCCATTTTGCGACTTTGGAGGTGATTTTAAACAAAATCAGTAAAGTACCTTTAATCAGTGTTGAAAACGCAGCAAAGGCAATCATGTAACGGATCAATTTGGCTTAGCTGACAATTTTCATCTTTGCCAGAATGAGTTTTTTCTCTAACCGCTGTCGCTCTAAACGAGTGCAAGAATGGAGAGAATTGTATGGAACAGAGCAGTTTCAAATATATATATTTACAAATAAGACACTCTAAACTCCAACCAAGCACAAAATGTATCGATATACCCACTGACTGCATCGCAAAAACTACTTGTGCTGGTCACACTTTTTTAGTTATCATTTTTAAATCGCATGTGCTATTAGCTTAATGTAACGTTAATAATCGCATTTATTAGTGGTATTCTGAATAACTTTTGTATACGTGGGGTAATACTGTGCTTGTTTATTATATTTTCATGCTCTACTCGCCAGTGCGCTTGAATTTGAATGCATTCCGAATGTGTTCAACCAATATTTATAGTAAAGTAAATCCACCAATTCCAAGCAATAAATTTTCAAAATTCGATATATTAATATTAAAAGTCTCATTTGGTATGTATGTTAACGTTCTAAAGAGTTTGTTTTTAAATAGTTCGCAATTCTTCTACTTAAATCAGATGTATATTAAAACACATATCATTATACTTTACACCCATTTCAAATGGGTAAAAAAGCAAATGAAATCTAGTCACAGTTTTTTTCTTGGTAGGTGTGTTGTTTTCGCTTTAAGTCTCTTAGACGTTTTTAAATTATCTAAGGGCTTGCAGACATGCATCCGAAGACCGGGATTGCTCTTAAAGTCTCTTAGGCACTTGGCACACTTGAAGGGGCGTTCGTTCGAGTGGACGACCATGTGGTCATTGACATCTCGCCTGCGCGTGAAGGCCTTCGGGCACTGCGGGCATTGGTATGGACGTTTACCGGTGTGGAGGCGAATATGCTTCTCCAGGTTGGAGGGATGGTTGAAGGTCTTCGAGCAGTGGGAGCAAACGAAGGGACGTTCGCCTGAGTGAACGCGAAGATGCGACTGTAAATTCGAGGTTTTGTTGAAAGCCTTCGGACAGTGTGGACACCTGTGTGGACGTTCGCCGCTGTGTCCAAGCATGTGGGCCTTGAGATGGTACCTGAGCGCAAAGTCTTTCGGGCAGTCGGGACACTTGAAAGGACGTTCGCCGGTGTGGCCAAGCATGTGGGACTTGAGGTGTTGGCTGAGCCGAAAGTCTTTCGAGCAGTCGGGACACTTGAAAGGACGTTCGCCGGTGTGAATGCGGAGATGCGCTTGAAGTTTCGAACGCTGATGAAACGCTTTCGGGCACTGGGCGCACTTAAATCGATAGTTCTCCGTGGTGTGGTAAGCTAAGTGTTCGGTCAGCAGCATATTCTCGGGGAATAACTGGCCACAAACGTAGCAGAGATGCGGAACCTCCGTGCCACGGGGCGTGGCATCAGCTGTGTGGGACACAGGCGGACTGTCAATGGAGGCGTTACTGCTACTGTTGCTCGACTCCTTGAAATCGGCAAGATTATCCTGCAGGCTCTCCTCCCAGCTGTCCGGCAAGTGACTCTCCGGCTGCTCCTGCTTCGCACAGCCCAAGTATATGCTCTCAAAGGTCTCTAGCTGCCAATCGTCCGCTTTAATGGTCCGACACTTGGAAGCCTGCTCCGGTTCCTTTCTGCCAAGCAGCAGCCAGAACTGTTGATGGCTCTGTTGGCACGTACGTTTCAGCTTGAACGCACTTTGGGTGGCCAGCACGCAGGTGAGGCAAATCTGCTTTGGCAATGGATCATCTGGCCTTATCTCACAGTCGACGCATTCAGTTAGCATCGCTGCAAGGCTGGGCTCGTCCTGGATCTGCTGGCGTTCGGCGAATATTTCCACAAGGGTGACCGAGCTGCTCATGCAAACCCGACAGACTTGCTCCATCTTTGTTTACAATTTAAAGAATAGAAAACTTTCGGCCAATAAGCAATATCTGGTAACAATACATTTACGGTTTTTTGTATCGATATACTTGTCAAATGCTGCCAACTTCAAGTAAACTGAACTAGTTGCGAACGTGTTATCGAATCGGTTGCTTATTGTAAATCAGTCAAAAGCTATCGATTCACCGCCACAGTGTATCGTCTATAATGCAACTCTTTACACAGCTAGTATAAAAGCTACAATTAGTAGAAAACTTTAGAATTCTGCCGCTTTGTTGAGTTATTAATTAATGTTAAGCTAAAAAGTGTACAAACCAGAAATTAAGGTAAGCAGCATCGTGTCCGTCCGTACCATTGGCTGTCGCCCCTCACACATATGTGCGCTAATGCAGCTGACAGCGTCCGCCGGGGCGCACACTGCAAAATGGAGTACAGCCACGAAACTCGAAAATCAATAATAGGCAGAACTGAAATTGATCGTTTTTTTTTTGCACATTTTTCGTCGTTGCTCTCGTTTGTTGCAGTTTAGAAATTATGTCAAAACGCAGCGCCGACGATGCCAGCGGCACCGGCAGCGGGAGCAGCTGCCTGGTGGCCGCCGCGGCCGCTGGTCAGCCACCCATCAAGAAGGTTCACTTCGAGCCACACCTAATTGGGCCGGTGTCGACGCTGGAGGAGATGGACATCAAGGTGTTGGAGTTTCAGAACAAGAAGCTCGCCCAGCGGATCGAGCAGCGAATGCGCTGCGAGTCCGAGCTGCGGCATCGCATCGAGCAGCTGGAGAAGCGTCAGACACAGGACGATGCCGTACTCAACGTGGTGAATCGGTACTGGAATCAGCTGAACGAGGACATTCGGGTGCTGTTGCAGCGCTTCGATGCCGAGACGGCCGATGAGCTGGAGAACAAGAACGAGAACGAGGTGACCACCTCGTTTCTGACACAGCTGTCCACCTGGGACAAGGAGGAGCTGGACGAGAAGCTGGCCAATCGGGTCCAGGTGTCGAAGCGCGCGGTGGCCAAGATCGTGCAGGTTATTGATAGGTTAATGCAACGTAACGAGAAGATAACGCATGTATTGAAAGGTGATGGTCTGGCCGGTGCAGGTGCGCAGGGATCGACTGGCGGCGGTGACGAGGAGCCGCAGGCCACCGCCGGAGCCGAGTCGGATGCGTCGACAGCCGGGGCCGGGGTGCACGCGCTCGAGGAGACCCTAAAGAAGACACACATTGAGATAATGACCGAAAATCACAACCTGCAAAATCTGAACACATCGCTGCACGAGAAATTCCACACGATGTCGCTCAAGATGAAGGAATACCAGGATGCACTCACCGCCAAGGAGACGGAGAACGCTGAGCTCAAGAATCAAATCGATGAGCTGCAATATGACCTGGAAAAGATTCATTGCCGCAACGACAAGCTCGAGAACCATCTGGCCGAGGCCATTGAGAAGCTCAAGGCCTATCACCAGATCTACGGTGATCCCAATAAGAGCAGCAGCAGCACGAAAACGACTAGCAGTGGTGTCGGCAGCGGCGGCGGTGGCGGCAGTGCCACAACCAATGTGAATAGCCAGCACCTGGAGGAGCTGCAGAAGGAGCTGGAGGAGCATCGCGAACTGGCCAACAATCGGTTACAGGAGCTGGACAAGCTGCACGCCACGCACCGCGAGACGCTCAAGGAAGTGGAAAAACTAAAAATGGACGTAAGTAGCATCTGGCAGAGATTGACCCTATAGAACCAGCCAACTAATCCTTAAATTCTGCTCTCTCCCTCTCGCCCTGCAGATACGCCAGCTGCCCGAGTCGGTTATAGTGGAGACGACGGAGTACAAGTGCTTGCAGTCGCAGTTCTCGGTGCTCTACAACGAGTCCATGCAGATCAAGACGATGCTGGACGAGACGCGCAACCAGCTGCAGACCAGCAAGAACCAGCACCTGCGCCAGATCGAGGTGATGGAGAGCGAGGAGCTCATTGCCCAGAAGAAGGTGCGCAGCGAGATGATCCAAATGGAGGACGTGCTGGCGCTCATACGCAAGGAGTACGAGGCCCTGCGCATTGAGTTCGAGCAGAACATGGCCGCCAACGAGCAGACGGCGCCCATCAACCGGGAGATGCGGCATCTGATCACGTCGCTGCAGAACCACAACGGCCAGCTGAAGGGGGAGGTGCAGCGCTACAAGCGCAAGTACAAGGACATCTCCACGGACAATGTGAAGCTGCGCAAGGATCTGGACGATGCGCAGGCCAAGCTCGAGGGCAACAAGCAGCAACAGCAGTCGGCGGCGGCCGCGGCATTGGGGGAGGAGGTCAAACAGGAATCAGCAGCCAATGTTAAGGAGGAGAATGCCAGCACATCCTCGGCCGGCGGCGCTACGTGCCCGAGCACATCCGGCAGTGGAGGCGGCGATGCCAACCTGGCCCTCAAAGAGGAGAACTCGACCTCCGCCGACGATGACATGGACGATGATGCCAGCGGCAAAGATGTCAAGGATCCAAACATCAAGCAGGAGAAGCTCTCTGCCGGCGAGGCCGGAAGCTCCGAGAAGAAGGATTCGCCGGGTCCGTCGAATGCGACGGCCGCAGCAGCGGGCACAGCGAACGCCGTTAAGGCCGAGAAGGATACCAAGGATGGCATCAAGGCCAAGGAACTAAAGGCCGTGGAGAGCGAGACTGTGCGGGATCTGAAAGCGCAACTCAAGTAGGTGTCCACCAAATAGAGCAGGTTCCCCTAACAATATATGCATCCATTACATTTTCGCCCCCATTTTACAGAAAAGCGCTGAACGATCAGAAGGAAATGAAACTGCTACTGGACATGTACAAAGGAGTCTCGAAGGATCAGCGCGACAAGGTGCAGCTAATGGCCACCGAGAAGAAGCTGCGCTCCGAGATCGAGGAGCTGCGACAGCAGCTGAAAAAGCTGCAGGAGAGCAAGCGGGAGGAGCGCAAGAAACTGGCCGACGAGGAGGCGCTGCGCAAGATCAAGCAGCTGGAGGAGCAAAAGTACGAGCTGCAGAAGCAGGTGGCCAATCACAAGCCGACGGAGAATGCCTGGGGCGCTGGGCCAGGCGGGGGGCCCGGAGGCGCCAACTACAGCCGCCCGTTTGTCGGCTCGCACGAGGAGGAGGCGCTGCTCAACGAGATGGAGGTGACCGGCCAGGCGTTCGAGGACATGCAGGAGCAAAATTCACGGCTCATCCAGCAGCTGCGCGAAAAGGACGATGCAAATTTCAAGCTGATGTCGGAGCGCATCAAGGCCAACCAGCTGCACAAGCTGCTGCGCGAGGAGAAGACGGTGCTGGAGGATCAGATGGCCACAGCGACGACACAGATCGAGGCCATGCACATTGTGCTGCGCAAGCTCGAGGAGAAGGAGCGCAGCCTGCAGGCCACCGTCGCGTCCATTGAGAAGGAGCTGATGCTGCGCCAACAGGCCATGGAGATGCACAAGCGCAAGGCCATCGAGTCGGCCCAGTCGGCGGCCGATCTCAAGCTGCACCTGGAAAAGTATCATGCGCAAATGAAGGAGGCCCAACAGGTGGTCGCCGAGAAGACCAGCTCGCTGGAGGCGGAGGCCTACAAGACCAAGCGGCTGCAGGAGGAGCTGGCCCAGTTCAAGCGCAAGGCGGAGCGCATGAAGAAAATGGAAATGTCGGGCACCACCATCGACGAGGTGATGATCGAGGAGATACGCGAATACAAGGAGACGCTCACGTGTCCCTCGTGCAAGGTGAAGCGCAAGGACGCCGTGCTCTCCAAATGCTTCCACGTCTTCTGCTACGACTGCCTACGCACGCGATACGAGACGCGGCAGCGCAAGTGCCCCAAATGCAACTGTGCGTTTGGCGCCAACGATTACCATAGGCTATATCTGCAGTAGGAGGACGGGTCATCATCGATCGTGATCCGCACGAGCGTCTACATACCAGCCAGCCAGCTAATCCATTACGAGCATATTATCTATGTACTATTAATATATATATATATATATTTGTTTTTAAGTGTCGCGCGATCGCGTGACTCCCCATTGTATCCCTTGTATACCTTGCGGCAATTATTTGAAATCCTTCATTGCGGCCCCAAGAGCATCTCATAAGTTATGAGTTCCGAGTGATATTCTCCCGGGTTTTTATGTAGCTTCTAGATTGAAACTAAATCGTACGAACATTAATAAATGGCTAACAAATACTTTCAATAGATTTAAAACAGAACAACACGACACTGTTATTGACAAATCAGAACATGGTTGGATTAGTTTTTGTATATACTATATAATTCAAATAGTTGCAATTTCCCCTTATTTAAAAACCTATTTAATACGTCAGGCGGTTTCTTTTATTTTTATATATAGTTTTGCGCAAGATTTTAAGTAATTTGTGGGCCTTCTTCCAAACTTTAATTTTAAACAAATTTATGAAGATTCCGCAAGGGATCAAGGAGATTTAAAACTAGTTTTCGAACTGAAAACAACAATGTTACTCGTAAAATACAACTATAAATCTTGTCTTACAGTTTCACTGAAACAACTAAATAAATAAAAAAAAAATTGATGTCAAAATTAATTAAAACTACTTTTATTAAAGAAAATTGTAAAACAAGCTAATATCGGGAAAAAAAAGTAGCAAAGCGCGCGCTTTTCTGAATTTATATGTCTGCGTAATTGGCAGCACTGTTCACTATCAAATACTAAAATACCAAATGTTTGGGATTGCAGCTCAAGCCGCGCACGGTCACACTGTTCACCGGCTACCCGGTGCTGTTAAGTGTTTGGCTTAACATTCTATTAACTGCAACAGAAAGAGAACTGCTGTAAACAGTTTCGTCGTTGTTGTTGGCGCGTGTGGGCGCGTTTCGGAATTGTCCTGCTTGTCGCGGCGTTTTGCCTGAACGGGTTTTGCTTTGAAGCCTTTGAATGTGCTGCTGCTGGCCTAACAGCCCGAAATAAAACTGCAACGTTTTCAAATTAATCGATGTGCCGTCCAATCTAAATTGTACTTGCTGCCAGTTCGTTTGTGCTTGAGCTAAGACAACAAATTTTTTTTTTCAAGCCATCGATTTTTCGCGCAGTTTAAAACGCGTCTACTGTGTGTATGTGTGTGTGTGTGTGTGTGTGTGTGCGAATGTGTGTGCGAGGACCCTAACAAACACATGTACATACACAAGCGCATAACTACAAAACGGACTGACAAAGGTCCTGGATCAGCAGCGCGCTTCTGAAAAGTGCTGCCCAGCTGCTCTTAGGCCTGCTGCCGCCTGTGCAGCTGCCAGGCTCAACAAGAACAACAATAGCAGCAACAATGCCCGTTACCATTCACCTGGCCTTTTCAGTGTGCCTGTGTGTGTGCGTGTAGATGTGTGCGTGTGTTGTTTGTGCATTCAATTTGCACAAATTTCAAGCGTTAATACATATTCACAAATCCATCAGAGATCGCCCGTCCGCAAACAACGCAATTTGCCATCCAATTTTGTCGGTTATTTTTTTTTTTGGTTTTTTTTTGCGAACACACGCGGCAATAATAGAATTTAACAGACGTCCATTTTGCTGCTCAACTCCAAAACAAATACAATTCAACGGAGCGCGTGCGAAAGAGACAGCGAATTATGCCTTGGGGGAGCCGCTGACATTTTCATCAGCGCCAACTGCAGGAACCACCAACACAACAACAACAACAACAGCAAGAGCAAACGACGAGCGACTGCAGCAAGAGCAACAACAACAACGCTGACTGAGTGTCGTCGCTGGCACAGTTTTTCCTGCCTGCGCTCTGTGGGTGAGTAACACATTTTTTTAAGCTTTTTTTTTTTTTTTTTTTTTTGGTTGCGGGTAGAAAGTTGTTATCGAATATGATGGAGGCTAATGAAAGGCAACAACTAGGATTGGGAATGGAACTGGGATTGCAGCTGGGATTGGCTCGAAGATTGGAGCTGGCTGTGGAACGGGAACCGGCCGTGGGTGATTCAGTTCGGTTGTTGGCCACGGCTTTCGCTGGTTGAAAGGTCAGGCGAGAGACAGCGGCGCTTCCTGCACCCGCCTGTCGCTCCGTGCCGCGGCTGGTGGCACTTCATTTAAGCAGCGTCAAAACTCATTTCATGTTGCATGACTTGAGCGATAATCGATTTGCAAGAGCAAAAAGCAAACGGCGAACGGCGAACGGCGAACGTCGAACGTCGAACGGCAGCAATCAGGAAGAATGCAATTTCAGTCAATCAATCAGTCAGTCAGTCATTTGCTCCGGTTATTTTTTTTATATTTTTTTTTTATTTGTTTTTACCATATTCATAAGCTAATGATTGGGCTAATGATGAGGAACGGATGTTTGAACCGTTTTAATTACGCATCCGCGACAATTTGTGGCGCCTGCTAAACGAGGGACGGTGGGTCGGCGGGGCCGGGGGGCCGGGGGGCCAAGGGGCAGCTGCCGTGCGTTGTTGCTGAGAGAGTTGCAGCAACTTCAGGAAAATACTAATTAAGCTTCATTAATCCGTTTGTCGTTTGAATTGATAGAGAAAACTCTCAAGTAGCTGTGAGTCAACTCGGTAAGTGAATAAAATCACACGAAGAGAAGTTAAAGATTAGAGAGTTGTTTTTTCCTCTTCACATTAACAGCTGTACATATATATAAACACAATAAATTAAAAATACAATAATCAGCAGGATAAGCTTAGGCGTTTTCATTTAAAATAAAAAAAGAAACACAAAATTCGAATAGGCTTTTTTATAATCAATCATCTCTAAGATTAGCTATTAAATAGGAAAAGTCCGCTTGATGTATTTTTATCAGTTTTGTGTGTGTCCAAAATAATGTATTAGTTGATATACACAAATTTCATATTTTTTTTTTTGGCTATACACTATCCTCGGATTCGAAACTAACTATTTAATTTGCAATATCAGTCAATAAAAATTGCTCAATTGTCCAATTAATTTAAATACGAATTCTACGAATTTCATAGACATTTGGGTAAAAAATAAAAATGAATATAACATTATTTACTTAATGTGATTACTCCCAACTTACCCTAACAATAATTATAATTGAGAGAAAAACAAGTTTGCTTTGAAGCAAAAAAAAAAAAAAGTAATAATAATAATTATTTTATGTTCAGCGGCAGTTGCAATACTTTATTGTCAGTCTTAACTGTACTTTCAACTAAAATATTTCTCTGACACATTTTCATTTTCTAAAAAACTACATTTTTATCAGCGCGCTTCGAAAATTCGCCAGCCTTTTGCCGACTGCATTCTAATTTGTGGCCTGTTGCCTTATCTGCGTCGATAACAGGTCTTATAAATACACAGACATATATATATATAATGTAGCTGTACATATGCATGAACGATTACACTTGATTGTGTGTACATATGCTTACCTCAATTCTTAATTATCGCAAGCTAATTTCGCTGTGATAAAAGCTGGCATTGAAACTTGTTTTCCAAAAAAATGTGCGAATTTTTAACAATCGGGGGTTCGAGCAGCTGTACCCCTTGCCCCCTCCCCCCCCTCGGTCATTGATCAAGCGTGCAATCAAATAAAAGCCAAAGAAACAAAGGCGACAAAACTTGTCATCGTTTTTTGTTTATGCTGATATTTATGTACATATATTAGCGCTGTTTTCGCTTTGGTTTGGTTTTTGGTCGATTGGCAATTTCAAGGTCAGCACTGGACCCCAACGCACACCCGATAAACTGGAGCAGATGCAGAACAGACCCTGAGAAGTTCAGCGTCGATTATGCTGGGTTTTGCTCAGCTTTTTCATACTTTTTTTTGTTTTGTCGAGTCTCAGCTTACGGCGCACAAAAGGATTTCTGGCATTGCATTTCTGCTTCTTTGCCGTTGACAATGAGCTCTCGGGCGAGACATGACGGCGTCTGGCAGTCGCCCCCCTCCCCCCCCCCCACACACACACACACACACTCGACTCTCCATTGCCAGGCAAGTTTTCAAGTTTGACGTGCTTGCTGTGATTCTGGCCTCGAAAAATGCTTTTCTATTTTCGCTTAGCTGCTGTTTTATAAAGACTTCAAGTCTGGTCAATGGTCAACTGTAGACGTGGCCAACACACACACACACACACCCGCCCGCCTCTCTCCACGCCTTTTGGCAGAGTGTCATGTGGCGCATGCCGCTGAAAAACTGAAAGAAAAAAAAAAGCACAGAGGAACCCCTCCAAGCGTGAAGTGGGCTTCCCATTGTAGTTGCTGTTGTTGTTGTGATTATATAGTTAGTTATATGCGAGCATGTGTTGGAAAAGTAACCAAGTGCAAGCATCGTTATATGGTGTATGTCATAAAGAGTTTTATTTTTTCTTGCCTCGCATTAAAAGAAAAATGAAGCGGACCAAAGACTTTCTCTGCCATATGACAAACAATTTCGGCTGTTGGCGTAATTGCACCAGCAATGAGCTGTTAATGAAATCAAATAGACAGACCGACGGACGGACGGACGGCGGAGTAGATAGATAGATAGAGGAAAGCACTAGTCATCGTCCCAATATGATCCGAGCCGTGCTATGGCCAGGCCAATGAACGATCCGCCTTCAGCAGCTTGAGAAAACTAAAGCAGAACTGTTTTATTTTTTATTTTGATTTTTGCGTACTTCTTTTCATTTCTTTTCCTATTTTTGGTCTAAGACAACAACAGCTAAGTAAACAGCACACTGTGCAGCCAGTTTTTTGAGCACCACAAATTACACTTCTTTAGGAAGAAGATAGCAGATTTATTTATGTTTATTTATTTATTGAAATTTACTTAACCTTAAGAATTTATATTTAAAAGGGTTTCAGAAGGGTCTTATATATTTATTTTTCACTTAAATTTGTAAAGCAGTGTAAAAACTGTTGCAGAAAGTAGTTATATTTGAAGCTAGAATCTGACTCATATATATTAATAAAACGACTTGGCTACATTCTAATAATTAATGTACATAACTTATTATCATCATCTATCATTATCACCCTAAGAATATATATGTAGATATATTATAGCTCGAAAGATGATTTTTATTTGTTAGAAATTTTACTTATTTATTTGATATTCAATTATATTATTAAATATACTCAAGTTAAATGTTAGAAAGGCTTGAAGACGCGACCTTTGTTCTTAGAATAGTTCCAGATTTTATAGGCTCCCAGAAAAAAAAGCTGATCGATAAGTTTCGTTATGCCCGAATAGGCTCGGCAATAATGTTAACTATTTGTGTGGAAAGGGGTTAGGCAAGTTGCCGAGCTGTGTTGTCTGGTGTAGTCTGTGGCACAGTTCATGGATTCTTATGACTTGGGACGATTTCAACGCAGTTCTTTTTGGCCCGTGTTTCGCCTGCTTCGGTTGCTCAATCTTCGACTTTCAACAGATGCAAAACGAAACTTTTGCGTGCCGTTGCCGCTGCCGTTGCCGTTGACTGAGAAGCCGCCGAAAAATTGTTTATAGTTTATGGTACTGGGCAATAACAACAACAACAACAAGCAGCAAGTAATACAACAACAATAGCAACAGTAACTTCAAAAAGCGCAGCGATTCAGTTGGTCGCTTCTTCCTGCTACTTGCTGCTTGGTTTGTTGTTGTTTAGCTGAGGCGATGTTGTTGTTGCCGTTATTGCCCAATAGCCGGAGCCAAACCCGCGTTCGTGACAGCCCAGCTGGCCACGCCAGACGCCCGCCCCCTCGCCACGCGCCTCGGCCCTCTTTGATTCATTAAACACGAGCCCCCCCCCCCCCCCCCCCCGTCAGCCCCTCGAGTAGCGCACATTCAAAACAACTAAAAAGAGGAGGAGAGGAAGGCGAGGCTAGAGTCAAAAAAAATAAATTAGAAATCATGCCTGGTCTGCAGGTGCAACCGAATGAAAACTCCAAAACATTGAAAGAGAGGGAGAGAGAGAGAGAGATGCAGAGAGGGAGAGAGAGAGAGAGAGGACGCAGGGCTGGGGGGCAACAGAACCCGGAAGAGCGCGCCTCGTTTGCCTCGGGCTCGCTCCGACCCCAACCCGAGCCGAAACTCTTTGCGCAGTTTTCAATAGCTGTCCCCAGCTACGGGCGCAGACGCAAGGCACAAACTGGGCGCGCAACTTGCAACTGCAACTCATTATAACTGTGAACAGTCGCTGGGGCAGGAGAAGGGGCAGGGGCAGGGGCAGCGCCGCATCGAATGCGGGCCTGGGGCCCCGATTGTAATTCGCGGCACAAATGTTTCACTTCATTTGAGTTTCGTGGGTTGTCGCTGCCACAGGAAGTGCTGCAACCGGGTGGGAGTGTTCAATAAACCCGAACCGGGGCGTGCCACCAGCTGCCCCCCCCCCCACACTCCACACTCCACACACAATAGCACACTTCGGCCAGCTATCCACCTGTTTTTCGCCGTAGCGTGAGAATCGCCAACGTGCTCGAATTTCAGTATCAATTAAAAGAGTCGCGACATTTGCATCCACCTACCCAAAAATAAGAAGAAGCGAGCGAAAACCAAATAAATTAGCTGGCTCTGAGGGGCGCTGAGAACTGGCCCCTCGCTAGACAGCACAAAATAAATTGCCATAAATGCGAGGCATGGAAATAAATTGTTTTCAATGCAACTGCCACAACAACAACAGCAACAGCAACAGCAACAGCAACAATGAGTTGAGAGAAATTTATGCAAGTGAACGTATTTCCCTCTTTCATATACATAAGTTGCCCAACATATGGCACAGAATTCGCTTCTGCCCCACAACGGAGAAGAATGCTTAGCGAGTGCATAAATACATAAATCGTAATATGAACAAAGTTTCTATAACTGAACTGATTACGTTGAACTGAGAGCATATTGTGCGAAGTTCATGAAATGCGACTTTATTTTGTAAGCTAATATGGCCATAGATCTTACACTTGGAGAAAAGTGTAAGTCGAAATCCAAGTACCTGCCAAATTAGTTTATTTAATTTAAGATTACAATTAATTCAGTAGGAAATACTCAGTACCAGATGATTCCGAACCTTCTTAATGGACGTACAACGTTTCGTTGTTTAAGTTGTGTATTAAATTTAGAAACATCTGCGATTATAAAAACGTTCTGTAAATAGCATTTTTTCTTTTCAAATTAAATTTTCAAATTCACTTTTGTTTGATTTGACGACTTGATTTAAGTACAAAAGCTTTGAATTCCCTAAAACATATAAATATAATATATATTTTTCAGGTGCACATAATACCTAAATTTGAACTGAAACTTTAAGGTTGTTTAATTGAAAAGCGAAACCTATTTTGCTTTTGGGCAGTATCAAAACATGATTCACACTTCTTGAGTCGAGTCTCTTTCAGTCGGGTTTTATTTATTGAAAAGCCTTTCCAACTGTTTTCTCCCTTGCCAATTGCTGCAAATTGAGTTTCGCAGCCCAATTAAAGTTCTTTTCCAAGTCCCCCAATTAGTTTACTTAATCCCGTCTATTAAATTACTATTGTTACACATTTGAAACACACTTTAGAAACACAATCCCTAAATATATGTAATTAAGAAACTGAGAGACTAGTGCAAATAAATCAAGCAAATGATCAAGCTGCTTTAATAACAATATATGGAAAATGTTTAATACATATTTCTAGTTAATGCTCTAAAATTGAACTTGAGTCTATCTTTGCAATTTAGCATAATTAATCATTTGTTATCTGCAACATCATAGAGGCGCATTTGCAAATTAGCTTTCCACGTTTCAAATGTCGTTTCGCATCAATCCATAGGTTTTTGCTGCTAATGTGCGTTGCATTAACTTCTGCGCTGAACTGGTCGCACTGGGAAGCGAGTTCGCAGTGCGTCTGACTGTCGACTGTCAACTGTCGGCAGTGCCCGCCCCGCCCCGCCCCGCCCCCTTTTGGTTGGCCGCCCTGCGAATTAATGGCGAACGAAGCGCAGCATTTGCAACTCTTTTCGCATTCGCATCTACGCGCTTTTCAGCCCAGTTGTTGCGTGTTGTTGCTTTAATTTAGCTGGCATTGTCGCCAGCGTTCCCGGCTGGCTTTATTTTCGCGCTGCGGAGCGCCTTAATCGAATTAGCCGCAGTGCAGCATGGGAACCCCACGTTGACCCCGTCCGCAGCGCTCATTGATTGAAGTTAATGAGCCGCAACGACGACGACGACGACGACAATGTCGACAGCCCTTTCAGCCCGGCGGCCACCTGCTCCTCGGGCTCGCTGTGGGTGGCAACTGCGCCTTGAACCTGGCCGGCGACTGCGGCCCGAGTTCCGGTTTATGCAAAGCATAAACGAGTTTCGCGCTTGTTCTCGCTGCCCGACTAGGTGATACCCTCGGCCACCATCATATAGATTTTTACTTACTTCCACACTATTATTATATAGTAGATACTCCTATTATATACAAACCCACAAGCTAAGCTCTGGCTCTGTTTCTGTAAAAGCGAAAATGTCATCTGCAATATATAATCAAATATAATGTCGTTGTATGCAATAGTTTGTTTTGTGTCTGCCCTTTGTTTCACCCTTTTCAACACAAAAAGCCACATCTCAATCTGCCATTGTCAGGGCCTTGGGCCATGGCGATCGATTCGCAGCGACAACTTCATTTGCAGCCGCGGCCGCAGCCAGACAATTGAAGGGTTCGATGGCAAATGTTGCCGCGCTGTCTGTGCCCATCTTGTATCTACAAGATACTTTTTCAATGCCTTAGCAAACGTGCTGCAGCTGTGTGTGTGTCTGCCTGTCTGCTTTATGGTTATGGAAATTGCTATGCTTTTCTTGCTTGGCTTCCTCGCCATGCCTCGCTGGGGGCACAAAGTCGCCGCCTTGTGCGACACTCGAAGTCTGCCTCGTTTGTCTCGCCTGCCTCGTTGTCGCCTCCGCCGAGCGCGCTTGAAGTGCCCTTCATTAGACCGCTATCCACTCCTTCTGCCTGGCCGCCTGGCCGCCTTCATCCGCCTCATGGCGCGAACGAGCTGCGAGGCCTCTTTGAAGCATGTTTCAGCTTTTAACATGTTCTAGCCAAGGTCGTTTAACAGGATCTCGGCATGGCAACCGGTCCGGCTGCATAGCTCGGCTCAGCCACCCATTGTTGTATCCACGCCCGAAAACGCTTGCCACAAGCTATCCACAATTGCAATTAGCCGCAAATGAAATTCCAATTAGCTTCAAATTGGAACAACTTCATTATGTGTTCGCTTTCAGCTTTCAGCTGAATGATGAAATCTTCAAATTTGGCCAAAATCTCTGCCAGATCGCATAACAAACGAGACACTAATGATGCGTGTACGAAACTGACAAAACAATAACAACTAGATGAAGGTAACTGCAGTACGACGACGTTTTAATGCCCTCACGTCTGAAAACTTTAAATGGACCTTAACATTTTTATTGCTTTAACATAATTATTTATTTATGATTTAATCTAAATGTGAAAAATTAGACTCTTTCCTTGTCTACATGTTTGGCAAACATGCATCTGGGATAAAATAATGTTTTCCAATTTCAAATCCCAAAGAAGTTGTTTTAACCTCACGACAATTTAGGCTTAGTCAACTGGGGTTAGCTTCCGCTGTGACTTTATAGGCCTCTGTGGCCCAAAGTGTAATGCCACATGCCAGAGTTATAAATATTCTACAACGGATGATGATGCACGATGATGGGCTGTGAACGAATAGCTGGGACAACAATGCGAATGCGAGTGCGACTGTGAATTGGAAAGTCAGCAAAAATAAGTAGAACACTCGACTTGGGCATACCCTGATCTCGACCATTGTGTGCACACATCAAATATTCGCGAGCGAAGATTATGCCACTTAATTTTTTTTAGACAACTTTACCAAAACTAAATTTACTTAATTTATCCCAGCTATAGAGTCAACTGCATTTAATTTGTTTGCCACTCTTAACAATTTTAAAATTTGTTGCGATCAGATTAAATCATATTTGGTTACTTTTGTCTGATTTCGAAAACTGAAGTCGACAAAAGGGAACACATCATAATTGACATCTTTAAAAAAGTTGGTCTATACAACAATGGTTCGGCGGTCAGTAATGGCAAAGGCCGGAAAGATGGCGTGGTTACTGGCTCCGAGGAACAAGCTGTCATTGTACAGCAAAGTCACCATCTATAAATCGATCCTAAGCCCCATATGGAAATATGCACTTCAAATTTACGGCATTGCGGCAAAAACAAACCTAAATAAAATTAGAGTTGCTCAGGCAAAAATCCTAAGGCGAATATGCGGCGCACCATGGTACATTCGAAATAGAGACATCGAACGAGACCTTAAAGTCCCTAAAGTGGGCGATGTAATGCAACTACTTGCATCGAATTACCTACTACGCCTTGGTGGTCACCCTAACGTGCTAGCCAAACGACTAACTGCCAAACCAAGAAAGAGAAGACTCAAAAGGTGCCATCCATTGGATCTCTCTACCAGGTTCCTACAGTAATATTTAAAATAACCTTCTCCTTGTAAATTCTGTAAATAATATACATTTGCCCATATATATAATCATAAATCTTATATAAGTATCAGCTGTGATCAATCGTTTTTTCCCCTAAATGTACAACTAGATTAAGTTGCCACTAAGGTAGCAGAAAACTTGTTTAAATAAAATATACAAAATTTTTAACAAAAAAAAAAAAAAAAAAAAAAAAAAAAAGTTGGTCTATAAAAAAATTCAAAAAAAATGCAAATCGTCATGTTAATGGTTAAATTACGGCGGGTTTTTATTAGTTACCAAATCCGCTGATCTAGATGACCTGATAATCACCTTGGTAATCATACCAAAGGTATAGTCCTGGTGAACCTAAAGTCCTGATTCCTTGCAAAATGCGAGTCGAGTCATGAAAAATGTATGCCTTTTTCACAGGATGTAGTGCTAGGAGTTGTGTCTGTGATGTTAGAGAAAAGCTTGTGCTAATCGCCCAAAATTTTTAGCTTGCAGTACGCCATAGAATTGGGCACTTTTTCATATTTTTTCTCTCGACCTGATCGTCGGCCCAAAATTGCTACCTTGTAAGTATGCAATAGAATTCCATATTTCTTTTTGTCGACTTCCTGACGTTTCTGTTCGCCTGGTATTTCAGCTGGAATTTGTGTAAAATCTTGCTGATCGGCTGAAAGAGGTGTATTTTTCCGAGATCGGACTGCATATGGCCGAGATATAGCCATTAAAGCTGTTTTATAAAGTTAAAACCCGCATATCTCGGGCAAATAAGTTCGAATCTTCAAAAGATTTTAGTTTTTAGACTCGTATGGATCAGGACTATCGATTGGCATTCAAAAACCCCCATTCTAAATTTTGGCCAAATTTGACAAAATTGGCAAGGTAACGTCACAATTTTGCCAAATTTGCGAAAATTTTAAAATTAAAAATTTTGAATGGGGATTGAAAATATGGACTAATACGAGTTGAAGGAGGCATAACTTTGCGAAATCGGACGACATATGGCCGAGATATGCTAATTTAAAAATTAAAATAATCCTAAAAATATGAGGAGTTGTTCAAGGGAGTTATTGTTTATAATGCGAACCAGATTTAATTTGTTTACATTGCCGCATTTAGTAAATTTCAATGGGTTGAGGGTACAAAAATAAAAAGGCGCCCCGGAATGCGGCACGAATTCCGGGCCAAGACTGGCGTAGTTTGGGTCACAAAAGTTGGCAACGGAATTTGATTTGACGAGGGCTCATGACTTATGCATTATGGCCCAATTGTGTTTGGTGTCAGGTGTGAACTAGTTTAAGTCAATCAAGAGCCTGGCCAGCTGTCCAGAGCCGTCACAGCAGCTGCCGCAAGGGGCCACAAATGTTGCATGCTGCGTGTGTGTCCAACTTGACCGCAAAATAAAGGCGGCCCGATGTGTTGCGGGGTGGGGAGCGAGGGGGGAGGGGGGGGAGCATGTGGCATTCCCCATTTGCCAAAAGGTCGTTGGCGTGTGCAACTTGTTTGGGCCGCAAGCAGGGGGCGGGGCAGGGGCGTGCTGTGTGCAACTGAAATGCCAGCATCCCAAAAATACGCGCGTGCAGCAAAACAAAAAATTGGGTCGCCTCGACGTGAATCACTCGCACGAATGCGCGCTCTCCTGCTCATACTCATACTCACACTCACTCTCTCTCTCTCTCTCTCTTTCTCTTTCTAGTGAGCTGCCATGTCCGGCACGGTCTTCGACATGGAGGATCCACGGCTACAGCTGCAGCAGCAATTGGCGAGCGAGGCGGAGCAACAGCTGGCCGAGTGCCTGGCCAGCCTGGAGCTGGTCGAGAGTGACTCCATAACGGTGGTGGCCACCACAACGACGACGACAACAACAACAGCCAGCAACTGCGACGGCAGCGACAGCGGCCTGGACGTGCCCAGCAGCAGCTGCTGCCTGTCCCGGGTGACGCTGCAGCGCGGCCTGAGCAGCACCAGCGGCGGCTACACCAGCAGCAACGGGCTCGAGGAGATCTACGACAGCTGCGAGCTGCAGCTGGTGGGGCACGTCTCGGCCAGCGAGCAGAGCAGCGAGTGCTCGCAGCAGACGCCGCCGCGGCGCTCCAACGGCAGCGTCAAGAAGAAGGTGGCCATGTTCGAGCCGGAGGCAGAGCTCTCCCAGGCGCTGGTCAAGACGCCGGAGCAGCTGCGCGGCCGGGCGGCCAGCCTGAAGCGTGCCGCCAGCCTGCCCCGGAACGGAGCGGCCGCAGCGCTGGCGCGGGAGAAGCCGCGCGTGGCCAACGCGAGCTCGTTCCGTGCGCCGGCCAACACGGCCACGCCCCTGCGCACGCCGCGCCCCCAGAAGCCGGACACGCTGCCCAGCGCGCTGAACCGCGCGCAGTCCGTGCAGCGGCTGGCCCAGGTCCAGCGCACGCCGTCGCTGAGCCGCGCCCGCACGCCCGGCACGCCCTCCGACGACGCCCGCTGGCCGGCGAACCGCGGCGCGGCCGGCGCACGGCGCGGCATGTCCGTGACCCCGGACGTGCTGGCCAACCGCATGCGGGGCAGCCCGGCGCCAGGTAGGAGTCACAGTCCACTTAACGCACAGTCCCAGCTCATTGCGAAGCTATTTGAATTGCATTTTTATTACTTTCGACTTTTAAAGCATATTTCTATTGCTAAAATACAAATTGCAAATGTATTTTTAAAACTTTTAAATATAAAAGTTTTAGATATAAGGGCTTAAAGTTGTTCAGAGATCAAACTTTAAAATTAAAAGATTTGAATTCAATTTATATTTTAGATTTTTCAAGGTTACAGAATCATTTTTATATTCAATTTCTATTCAAAATAGCCAGAAAATTACTGTTAGGCTTTGAGTGCTTTCCCGACTTTAAAATGGAAATTGAAAATGTGCTTATTATTTATAAACGTTGAAAACTAATAATAATCAAAAACTTAAAAGAGAATATAGAATAAACTAATTAAATTTTTAAAGTAAGAGATGCAGAATAATTTGTATAAAATTGACTAAAATCAAAAATTAGTATTTGACTACTTTTAAATAAAAAGTGAAATTTAATTAGCATTTATTTTGGAAATTATAAAAACAAGTTTATTGCGTTTTAAGAAAGCCCTTCAAATAGACAATCCTCTTTTCTGCAATAAACTCTCATCTTAACTGTTCTTTTCGGACCCTCTTCTCCCCACAGGCGGCACGCTGCCCCGCCGTCGCAAGCAGCAGTCCGTGGAGGACCTGAGCGCGGGGCGCTTGTCCCGGAGCAATTCCATCAGCCGCGCGGCCGCAGTGGACGCGCGGATGACGTCGTCGGTGATGCTGATGCCCACCAGCCGGCGGAGTCTGGCGCCGGGCGCGGTCGCCGCCAAGGTGAACTCGCTGCGGCGGCCGCAGCAGCTGCAGCAGCAGCAGCCGGCGACGCCGAGGACGCGGATCTACCACGAGACGGCGGTGCAGACGGCGCTGACCAGCGAGGATCTGGAGCAGGTGCTGGGCGGCGGCGTGCTGCAGACGCGCGCCTTGGACGCCGTCGAGCAGCTGGACCAGAGCACGCAGGCGGATCAGTGCGACCGCGAGCTGGAGAAGCTGCGCCTCGAGGTGCGCCAGCTGAGCGTCAAGTGGCAGCGCGAGCGCGACGAGAAGCTGGCCATGCAGCAGGAGCTGCACCTGAACACGGAGCGCGTCATGGGCATGCTGGAGCTGGCGCGCGTGGTCAGCGTCAGCGCGGGCACGCCGACCTCCGAGGACAGCGGCGACGGCAGCGGCCACGACAGCCTGCTGATGCTGGAGTCACAGATCCAGATGAGCGGCCACGAGCTGATCGAGCGCCAGCAGGAGATCGGCCAGCTGCGCGCGCTCTGCGCGGCGCTGCAGCGGGAGATGCGCCGCTCGCAGACGACGCAGCAGCTGCTGCTGGAGCAGAAGGCCGCCATCGAGCAGGAGTCCAGCGAGCTGCAGGACTTCCTGCAGCACGAGAAGGCCGCCCAGTGCGACGCGCTGCGCGAGCTGGAGGCGGAGCACCTGGCGGCCAAGGCCGAGCTCAGCAATCGCAAGGAGGAGGCGAAGGTGCTGCGCGACGAGTGCCATCACCTGGTCCGGCTCAACGAGCAGCGCCGCCAGGAGAACCGTCTGCTGCAAACGAAATACGCGGCGCTGGAGAACAAGTCCCGGGAGCTGATCCATCAGCAGAACGCGGCCGTCGCGGGCGCCTCGACGGCCCTGTCCGGCCTCTATGCGCGGCTCGACAATCTCGTCGAGCAGCTGGTGTGCTCCTACAACATTTCCGAGCAGGACCTGGAGGTGAGTTGGCCGCTAATGCGCCCCCACGAAATAAGCTAAACCAGTTGCTGCGCCCACAGGACATACGCTTCCAGTCGGAGTCCCTGGCCGCCGAGACGGAGCACGCCCAGAACGGCCTCAAGCCCAACGGCCTGGACCTGCCGCTGAGCCCGGCCATGGCTGGCGACGCGCTGCACACCCTGGTCCTGGCCAGCGACGGCTCGCTGTCGCCGCAGCGCAACCAGTCCTTCATAGCCGCCGTCATCGGTGCCATCCGCCAGGCCACCACCCACTCGGGCAAGCGGCTCTCGCTGCGCCAGGCGGGCAAAAGACACGGCCAGGCGGCGGGCACCGGCGCAGGAGCCGGCGGAGCCGCAGCACACGCCACGACAACGCTCAACAACAACGACCAGGCCAATCTAAACGGCAATGGAGGTGAGATCCTGCACGGAGTGTTAGCTAGAATACTGGCAGATGGCTCTCTATATTTAAAATTAATCAGTCAGTCAGTCTAGATTAACAGATCTATATAGTCCCTCAGTCAGGACAGTTCCAAATATACAGCTAACGATTTTCTGTTTACTCGATTCACAGACGATTCCGATTCCACGGAGATGCTGGACTCCGAAACGGAGGTAAGTGCAGCAGGAGCTCCATCAAAATGTCCCTAAACCCCTTTCGTTGCTTGCAGCCTTGTCTACTCATGATGGACAATGTGCTGGAGGACGTGGTGCAGCCGGACTCGCACTCGCACAACATGGTCTCCTCCTGCACGGGCATGATCTCACAAATCGAGCTGCCCACGGAGCTGATCAGCCAGTGCAGCCAGCAGCAGCAGCAGCAGCAGCAGCAGCACCAGGCCTCCGCCAATGGCGACGATTCACTGCAGCAGCTGTCGCAGGCCATCACCAATCGCCAGCAGATGGAGCTGCACGTGCACAAGCTCACCGTGCTGCCCATGAAGTGAGCTCCATTCAAAGCATTTCCATCTTGACCATTTTCCTGACGAGTCCCCAACTCGGTTTCTCCACAGCAGTCGCGACCAGTGCAACACGGAGGAGCTCAGCTGCCACGACTCGTTGGCCGAGCTGCCCTCGCTGATGGAGTACAGCACGGCGCAGGCAGTGGTCGACCAGGTGATTGAGGTGGACACGCTGGTGACCAAGCTGCTCAAGGTGCTGCGCCTCGTCCAGCTGGACAACGACAATTGCATACAGCAGCTGATCGTGGACAAGTGAGTTGGGGTGTGGGGAGCAGCAGCAGCTTCTTAACTGAACGCGCACTTTACTCTCGTGCAGGAACAAGCTGCAGCAGCATAAGGAGGACATGCTGGAGAAGCTAAAAGACTTGGAGGACGTCAACCTGAAGCTGCAGGATGAGCTCATGGACGCCACGCAGGAGCTGATGATCAAGGGCAGCGATCTGAGCGGCGCCAAGGCCGAAATGCAGCGACATCGCAACGAGATCGACGTAAGGTTTTAGCCACGTTTACTATATACAGTTTTTTTTTTGGACATTTTGTGTTGCGCACCCTTCGAAGACATTTCTATATATATCGTTATCGTTTAGTCGCCAGATATATATTATCATATGTTAAACACTCGATCGCGATCGCAGCCGATCTTATCTTATGTTAATCGTATTTTTAGTCATACAATTACACGTATTTTTTGATTAGAATAAACCGAACTCTTGGCCTATTTTATACGCATATATATATATATCTTCTATATTGAGTTGATTCGTTTACTACCATCTATCAGATTCTGTCATCTATTATTTCTTGTACTTTAATTCTCATGCCAACAATTTGTTATCGTAACCACATTCGTATTCATCAATGGACAGTCACAGTCACAAATCAAGTTCAAAAGCGCACTCTTTCGTTTGAAATGAAATCCGTTTACTAATTGCCATAATGCCCCTGCTCCTGCCTCTGCTCCTGCCTCTGCCTCTGCCTCTGCCCTCGCCTCCTGCTCCTGCTCCTGCTTCTGCTTTTGCCTCTGCCTCTGCTTTCGATCATGCTTTTGCCTGCTGCCGCTGTCTCTGGCAGCGCCTCAATGAGGACATCTGCACGCTGAGCACCCTGTGCAGCAGCTACAAGAAGCTGTCGCCCACCACAGAGTTTCCGCCCATGCAGCTGCTCTCGCCCAACCAGGAGCCCGACCAGGGCGACGTTCTGGGCATACTGAATCTGTTGCGGATGTGGCACGCGGGCGGACAGCTCCAGGATGCGCGCATCAGCGGCTATTTGCGCAACTTCTGCGCCAGTCAGCTGACGGTGAGTCTCTCCAAGTATTCCATATCCAAACGCATCTAATCCCTTCCATGAGCAGGCCAATAGTGCGCCGCAGCAGGACAACAACAATGTGGAGCGCCTGCGCATCTATGCCAACCAGCTGGAGCATGTCACTCGCGTGCTGGACGACTGCCAGAGCTTGAAGGAGCACACGCCGCTGCAGCAGCTGCGCCGGGACATGGAGATCGTGCGTTTGAACGCCAACTGGACGCAGCTGCTGGAGCTGGCCGAGGAGCGCGATCACAATGCTAATGGCGCTGAGGTGCCGACGTCCAGGCCTTGAATTGTGTCAAATTGTTGTTAATTATCTAGTTAACTATTAGTACTTAAAACTTGTTCAACTTCACGTAGTTAGTGACTAATGTTTGCGTCCATTTTCAAATGAAAGCAAGTCGAAACAACTTAAAAGCAGACTCAATAGCCGAAGCAAACAATTTCATTTGCTAGAAATTAAAAGCCTCAAATTTAAATATATATGAAATAACAATTATATTTATATAATTTATAATTGAAAAGCCTACAATTCTAATCAAAACTGTTTTCAATTTCAATTTTCAATCAAAATTTTAATGTTTCATGCTAGAATAATGCTTTAGAGCTACGAAGAAATTTAATTTGAAGCTGAAATTTTATGCAGCATACTTTTGAGCGCAAGGAAAAATATGATATTGCCAAGTAGGAATTCTATTGCCTACTTTCAGGCAGCGCAGTGTTTTGTGCAAAGTATTATTAATATTTATATGGTAGACAGGGCTGGGAGGCGTGGCTAACTGATTAAAATACGATTTGTTTTTTTGATTCTGTTTCGATTAGCAAGTTGTTTGTATAATACACGTACAATAAATAAGCATAAACTAAATGTATAAAAATCAACTAAAGTAAAAAAAAACACAATTTCGCAAAATTTTTGAAAAATCCCTTGAAACGGTAAGTACTCGCTAGGTAAGTCTATAAGTATGGGCATATGTATATGCATAAATACGTTTACATATATATATGTATATGTATAACATGTATGCGTATATAGTATATATATATATGTATATATAGACAGCTATAAGTTGCGGCCGCCGCGTTTGTCTTTTATGTGTGTTTTGTGGTCTTTACATTTACAAATAATCTCACAATGTAGGTTCAGTTGGGGATGGGGCCGGGTTGCGGGAGGGGAAGGGAAGGGTGTTCCTCGTGCGGCACGGCCTGGCTAAAAGGAGGGCTTGCTGCTGCCAATGCTGCGTGCGGGCAGGCTGTTGGTCTTCACCGTGGGATTGTCGCGCGCCTGCGAGTGGGCCACCACAATGCTGAGGCACTGCACCCACTCCTCGGCGTTCTTGCCATCCTTCGGCTTGAGTATTAGGGTCTGATCGGCAGTGAAGATCTCAAAGGCCTTGGGTATGTTGCGTGCGCCGCGCGAGACCTTAACAGAGCGTATTTGATTCACGTCGATGCTCTCGCCGCCGCTCTGAAAGGGAAAACGAACACTTGGAATACACTTGGCAACTGGCTGCGTCGCTGGCCACTCACCGATCCCTTGCAGGACAGATGGGCGCCGGAGAGCGTAAAGTAGCGTGTGCGCCAGCGCCTGAAGAGCCGCCACTTGCCCTTCTTCTCCTTCAGCTGGCCCTCAATCATCGGCTGATTGCTCCCGTTGAGGAAGCCCACCGCCTTGTCCGGGTGATTGCACAGAAAGCAGCCCCACTGATACTCCAGCTCGTTGCAATTGGGATTGGTCTTGTCCGTTTTGGACACCTCGAACACGTCCAGGAAGCCCGAGTGGCGCAGCTCGTTCACGAGTATCTCGCGGTCCTGCCAAGGGACAATTGGCCAATTAGCTGGCGAAGCACGGGGGATCGGGGGCAGACCTACCTTGACCTGGGGAAACTGGCTGGTGACCAGCTCGGTGAAGCTGCGATTCTCGCACTTGAGTATCTGCCAGATATTCTTCAGATTGCTGATGCCCGGCTCGCGTGTGCTCAGCACACATTTCTCCTTGACCTGCCGGGAAACCGGTTAGTGAAACTCCTGCGCAGGGAACTCAGCCTCGACTTACGAAGTGGCGCACTTGGAAGTCCAGGAATATCATGTGTATCCAGGTCTTGGGGTTCCGTGTGCGCATCGTGAAGCACGTCTTGGAGTAGAGGCAATGGGGTCCCCGAATCTGGCAGGCGAAATGCAGCTTGGCCACCTTCTTGCGGCGCTCTGCGAATTCATTGGAAACTGTGTGTGTGTGTGTGTGTGGGTGGGTGTAAGCAACTGAAAACAGACGTGGGGGGACCTCAGCACTCACCCTCGATGCTGCAGCGCGTGGGCGGCGGCAGGTGCTGCGAGACCTCGTCCATGTACGACTTGATCGAGACGAAGTTCTTCTCGCAGAACTGCTGGACGGGATCGCGCATTATCTGGTACGGCTCGAAGGTGCTCATGCGCTGGTCCATCACGCTGTTGGCGTTCAGCAGGGTCCGGCTGGTGTTGTCGCTGCGGCGCGGCGCCACGTTGGTGGTGGTCGTCGGGCCCGAGACGATCACCTCGCTCTGCGTGGAAGAAACGGGGGTTAGTGAAACCAGCGCCAGTTGGACTCGCTGCGGATGTTCGGGTACATTGCCATTTACGGGTAGCTTCATGACGGACTTGGCGTTCCCATTGCTCGCCGACTGCGGCAGCGCTGGCGAGGCGTGGTGCACGGAGACGGCGTTCTGTGCCGATGCCGAGCCCGATGCCGACGCCGAGCCCGAGCCCGAGCCCGAGCCCGAGGCTGAGGCCGAGCCCGAGGCGGCGACGGCCTGCGGTATGGATATGGAGCCAACCGACTGGTTGAGCGCGTCCGTGCTGTACTTCATCAGCACCGTACTCGAGTTGAGCAGCGTCGAGGGGCCCTGGGAGTGGGGCCGGACCTTGGTGGGCGACGTGGTGACGGTGACCCCGCCCGAGGTCACCGGAATGCCGTGCTTGTTGTGCCCGGTGATGATCACGTCGTTGCTGAGCGGCGGCACCGGCGTCACCGGCGGATTGCTCGGCGTCGTCGGCGTCTTCGGCACGGCGCCCGTCTGGACGACCACGTTGCCGTTGGAGCTGCCGCCCGGCTGCTGGTTGATCTGCGAGTTGCTCAGCCGGGTCATGCTCTTGTGCAGCCCGCCCACCGAGCCGCTGGCCACGTTCAGCCGGGTCACGCTCCGGTGCGTGTTGCTCGCGGGATGCAGGCGTCCGGTGCTGCGCGAGTCGCCCAGCTTGACGCGGCGCGTGTAGCCCGTGTGCGGCGGCGTCGGCGTCGGCGTGGGCGTGGCCACGGGCGCCGGCGCCGGCGTCGGCGTCGAGCTGGCAATCGGCGCTGGTGGCGCTCCGGGCGCGGGCAGGGCGCTGACCACGCCCGGCTGCGGAACGATGTTGTTGCTGCTGCTGCTGCTGCTGGCGGGCGTCGCTGGGGCAGCTGCGGAGGTAGGAACTGGTGAACGGGATCGCCGGCAAGCAGGGGCCCGACACTCACCTGGCTTCAGCTGGGCGCTCGGACTGGAGCTGCTGTTGAGGCTGACAATGGTGACGCCGCCGGAGATCTTGTTGCCCGCCGCCGGCGCGGCCACGTCGTGCTGCGAGCTGAGCGCCGCGTTCTTCTGCCGCACGCAGGCGAGCACCTTGTCCGTGAAGAGCACGGGATAGGCGGAACAGAGCCGGGTCGCCTCCTGCTGGAGCAGCGCCTGGGCGGGCAGGTGCTCGAGCACGAAGTCGAGCGCCTGCTGGGCGGTCTCCTTGCTGCCGATGCCGGCGGTGGTCAGTATCTGGGCGCAGAGCGTGACGGCGCTGGGATTGGCCTTGGCGGCCGCGCGCAGCTGCTCGAAGTGCTCGACGAGCAGGTGGGGCGCGTGCTGCGCCAGCTTGAGCAGCACCTGCATCGTGATGCTGGAGGTGTCGCTGTCCGGCAGGCACTCGCACAGCCGCGGCACGCACGACTCCAGCACCGCCGGCGACTTCTGCGCGATGAGCAGGTAGAGCTGGAGGAGCGCCATGCGCTCCTGGGCGTCGCAGTGCGGCAGCAGCGGGATCAGCTGCGGCGCGTGCGGCGTCACCGTCTCCGGGGAGACCTCGTACACCTGCGAGAGGACGCGCAGCAGGCCGTAGTTGCCGGCGAGTATGGAGTCCATGATCGGGTCCATGATGTCAATCAGCAGGTAGGCGTAGTCGATGGCGGCCAGCGACAGGTAGCTGGCCAGATTGCGGGACAGCTCCTTGTTGCCCTTGGGCAGGAACTGCACGGCGATGGGCAGCGCGATCTTCATCAGTTCTTTCTTGTCGTAGTTCTAAGGAGACGCAGTCAGCCGGGAGCCGGGATCTGGGATCTGAGTGGCAACTCACCAGAAACACGCTGGAGATGATGTCAGCGGCGATCTTGGCGTGCGGCGGCTCCTCCTTGGTGGCCGCCACGGGCTGCAGATTCCACAGCAGACACGTCTTCAGCAGATCCACCAGGGCCGCGCAATAGCGTTCCGCGCTGCGCGTCTCCCGTATGCAGGAGAGCACGCGGGTGACGCAGATCTCCACCACGCTCTGGTCATTGTTGTTCTTCACGTAGTCCGCGTGCGAGATGATGGGGTTGATTTCGGACAGCTGATGGCAGGGGGAGGGAGCGGGAAAGGGAGAGAGTGGATTAGAGAGCCGCCCGACTGGGCGGCAGTTGGCCGAAGGACACTCACCACCTCCGTTATGTCGTTGACTATGTCCGCGTCGGGCACCGAGAACAGATCCCCGGCCCGGGACAAGTCGCGCTTGGCGAGCACTTTCGTGAACAGCTCGTGCATCTCGGACTCGTCTCGGCTCTCTCTCTCTCTCTCTCCGGGTCTAGTCAATCATTGCCTCTGGGGCTGCAGCCTGCAATGGGAGGCCAACTGGGACATTAGTTTGCTGTTGCTGTTTTCATTGCCATCTCTGCTGCTGGCTCCGTGCCAGAGTTCAGGCGCCGCTCGCACCGATTTTTTATCTTATCGCCCGGCCCGAGGTCGCCACTAGCCGAAAGAGCCCCCCCCTCCCCCTTGCCCCGCCTGCTGACACTTCTCCACTTGACTAAATATTTGCTGCAATAACTTTTTTTGCATTCTCAGTCTCCATCTCCCCCCTTCGCTCCCCCTTCCAGGCGCGTGTCTGGGTCTGCTGACTATTTGCCGTTATATAAATAGAGCTCTCTATGGCCACTAAATACTTGTTGCATTGTCTCCGTGGCAGACTGCAGGCGTCTGTGTCGCCAAAAATTCTTTCAATGCGCTTCAGCCACAACAAGTGAGAACGACTGCGACATACTCTAACATATACCTTTCAGTAGAACATTGGCTGCGCAATACTCTATTACGAGTCAGGAAAACCGTTAGCAAGAATTATAATTTGCCCAAAACGAATATACCCGCTTGGCACCTGCTGAACAGTGTATCGGAGCGCCACTGTCCCATTCTAGTGGGTTTTCCATATATGCTGTGGTTGGGATTGGCGCGTCTAATTTCGTGCTAAAAATTGCCATATTAACTTATTCGAGCAGAAAAAACCCCTGGGCCTCTTAACCGCTTTTATGGCTATAACTATAAATGATATTAAACACCTGCACAGGACCGTAAGTTCTTATCACATGAGTTTTTATCGCGTTGTAACTGACCTTTTATAAATAGAGAGAAACTTCACACTTGCTAACACTATATATACTATATATAACAAGCGAATAGATACTTCGATGATTTCGACGCATGGGAATTTTCTTAGGAACATCTATATTACTCCCGCTGTTGGTCAAGGTTAACCACACACATATATATATATGTATATATATGTATATGGCTATGTAGGCGTCTGTATGTGTGCATTAGCTTTGTGTATTTAACTGATTCGGCAGATTTTGCACTTGCAGCAATTCCGCAGAAACTAATGAAATTCGCTTCTGCTCGGAATATTTGTGTTCTGTTTCGCGTGGGGATTCCCTGAGCTGGGAGCTCAAGAACTGAGTTCGGTGCAAATAAACACATGGCAAACTGTTTGCTCTGATATCACAGACCTCTCGACGTCGCCGCGTTTTTCTTCTTTTTTTTTTTTTTTTTTTTTTTTTTTTTTTTGAAAGCGAGCGAAAATGCTGTTGACGTGAGTGCAGCCAAATGATTGTTGGCCAAGTGTGGAATGCACTTGGCTTTGGCTGCGAATTAGATTCTGATTAGATGCGCAGAATTCCGCAGTGGCAAGCGGTGGGGGGGGGGGGGGGATTGGGTTGCGGATTAAGACTTAAGACGTGGACTTAAGACGGCTCACACAATGGAATTTGCTTGGTGGGCGCTGCAGAGCTTCACGGTGCATGATTGACGCCGACTCTCTCTCTCTCTCTCTCTCTGTCTCTGTCTCTATCTGCTTGCGGGCCATCAAGGAAGCGACGCCAACGCGCTGCGGTTTATTAAATTTTCAAATAAAAACCAAAAGTTGCATAATCCATAGAGGCCCGGGCATGGCCAGTCGAGCAGGCAGCCAGCCAACGAGCTCTGCACGCGAATTGCAGACGCAGACGGCGACAGCCGGGACGGACATTTGCTTCCTGGAAACCGGGACAGCCGCAGCACTTCGGTTGTTGTTGTTGCTGCTGCTGTTGCTTTTGTTGTTGTTATTTATGGCTCATTCGCGCTCAGGTTGCAGCACAGAAACTGGTTAAAAAATAAATAAAGAGGCAGCAACAAGTCGCAGCAGCAGCAACAACAGCAACAACTACAACTACAACTTTGCGCGCGCTCGAGAGAAAATTAAAAGAGAAATAGAAATACACGTATGTATAAGTATAAGTAATGGATGATGATGATGGCGTTGGCTAAAACATAAACCGAAACCGGTGCGGCAGGTTAACGCACACAAGCAGCCAGCCAATACAAATACAAATACAAATACAAATACAAATACGAGCACACCGACACACCGACATGGCCGAGGAGGAGGCGTCGAAACGGATTTCGTTGTGTTCGGGGCCCAAAGTTGCCCAAGAGAAGCTGGCCACACGCCCAGTCGCATAGATCGCTGGACATAATGCCCCAGCTCGATTCGATTTGCATTGGCCTAAAGGACAGAGTTCAGCGTGGGAGATCGAGAGCCCGTCGACGTGTTCAGCTCATTTCGGCAAATGACTTCATTTGCACGCCGATGCCAGCTGTAGATAGAGATACAGTGAAAGCGCCCTCTAGCGGCCAGCTGGAGAGCTAATGGGCTAATGGGAAAATTAATTTCTTTTTAAAATGCACTTCAACAATGAGATTAGACATGACAAAAGAATTTATTTACGTATATTTTCGATACTCCTATTTCTCTCCTCCTAGTTTTTTTTTTCTGAATCGAGAGAAACCCTAACTGCTGAACATGGCCAAGTGGCCAGCGAAGTGGCAAGGCTTCGGCTCTGGTTATGCGATCATCACACATGGGCAACTTCCGTGCCCGGTTGCCGTCTCGCATGACCGTCAAAATAAACCGTGCGACGGCGCTGACGACGGTGCGTATACGTATTGCAATTGCAATTGCAATGCCAATATTTCGATTTCTACTCGCATTGCGTGCACGGCAAGTGTTTTGTTCTTGTTTGCGCATTCCTTGTCACAGTTATTTGCAGTTATTGTTGCTGTTGCGCATACCTGGCCTCAGGCGCGTCAAGTGTCGTGCGCCCGGCCAAGTTGCAAGTTGCAAGTTGCAAGTTCTCCGACTTCGAGCTGCCATTGAGCGGCCCCATAGTCTTAGCCATAGTCTTAGCCACATAGCTTAACTTAAGTTGTGGTCTTAGCTTTCGTTAGGCGCACACACAAATCGAGTATTTTGCGTGGTTGTTGTTGTTGCCGCTGTTGTTGTTGTCTGGCAGAAACGAGTTTCTGGCCTGGCTTTGGTTTATGACTACCCTACGCAGGCGCAGAGACAGTCATTGTCGTGGCTCGTAATGGATTGTTCTAGAGTATTAAGGCTAACAGGCCCACAGGCTGCTCAATTTGGAAAAGTTGCCAGCATTTTGGCATATTCTAGGCCCACAAATATTGTAATAGTGATTCACATATATTGTACTTAGATGATATCATAATTTTTAAACCAAAGCATTTTAATTTTTAAATTTCAATTCTCATTTTCAGTAGCTATTTGTGTTGGGCATTTAGCCGAATATATTCGTCTACCTTTCGAGTACTTATTACCTACACACAGAGCTGCCCGTACAAATTGCTCGGCGAATTTATTAAGCCACAGCGTGAGAACCCAAATAAGAAGAAATTAGCAGAAATAAGAAAAACAACAACAAAATTTATGCTCATTTGGTTTCCACACAGATATGCCATTATATACAGGCACGATCGTACATACATAAGTAAATACAACATCAACACGGTAATCCGAGCCAGACACAAGCTGAGCAAAGGATAGGCGGATGGGGGTCTTATGGGCTCTTAGGGGCGTGGGGATAACTTGTTGAAAAATGAGCGGCGCGTGAAACTTATTAATGAAAAGAGCCGCAAATGAAATGCTGCGAATTAGCGCAACAACAGCAACAACAGCAGAAATCGCAGCATATAAAAACAGTGAAATAAAAAGCACTTTAATAATAAGAAAAGCAAACGAGGTGTAGAAACGAGAGATCCTCGAACACTTTGGCACATATACTTAAATATAGTGTCTATATAATGCGCGTTTTTAATTAGCCGCGTCGAGTCGATTGGGAAGGGGGAGGGGGGGGGGGGGCACGAACAGGTAGATAAGCTGCGCCAGCGGCTTTAGGCGGACTTTAACGGTAAACGTTGGACTTACCAAAATTGCATACTCTGTCGTAGATATGTGCGCTGTATATATTGCAGGCCAAGGCAGACACAGCTGGTTCATGCTATCAGGGAGCTCAAACTGGTCGAAGTCGAGACTGAATACAGCGCCAAACCAGACACGCGCGCTCGCTCGCACTCGCGCTCTACCTAGCACTCTCTCTCTCTCTCTCTTACTCTTGCTCGCTTGCTCGCTCTATGCTCTGCTGAGCGGGGGGTGCAGCAATAATACAAAAAAAAAAAAAAAAAAAACACTTGAAAAGGCACGAAAAAGGTAGACGACGACTTTGGTTGTTGTTGTTGTTGTTGCTGCTGCTGCTGCTGCTGCTGCTGTTGGTGAGCTGTCGGCCAAGTCAGCCGCACAGCCGCCGTTGCTGCCGTTGTTGTTATTATTGTCGTTGTTGTTGTTGTTGCCGTTGGCTTTTGGGTGTAGTTCAATATGAATTTTATTGTTGCTGCCGTTGCCGATAAAGCACAAAATTCAGCATTGCTGTTACCAATTTTATTTTCCTACGGCTTTTGTGTATTGTTGCGCTTTTGCTGTATACGTATTTTGGCAAAAAAAAAAAAACATATAATAAAAATATACAAAATAATGCAAAAAAAAAAAAAACAGAAACAAAAACAAAGCAGTGTTGTTTCGTTTTGTTGTGTATTATTTGTTAATTTTAACACACTTTCGCGCTTGCTGTTCTATTTGCCACAGTGCTTTATATCGGGCTGCCTTCTTTTCTTCTTTTGTATTTTTGCTAATCACATTTTGTTAACACACACACGCACGCAAGCACACACACGCGCACACAGGCGCACACACACAATCGGAGAGAGAGGGTAAACAGCGCAGACTAACCGACGGCTCATGCGCGCTGGCCAGGTCCGAGCAAACGCGTTTAGGCCAAAACGTTGACTGAATTGCCAGCAACAGTTGCCAGTTGCCCAGAGCCAGAGCCAGCGCTGCCTGCTGCCTGCTGCCGCCTCTCTCTCTCTCTCTCTCTCTCTCTCTCTCTCGCGCGCGCGCGCGCTCTCTCTCTCTGAACGATCTCGAGAACTGGCGCATTGTTGTTTTTGTCGTGGCTGCTGCTCGTTTTTTGCTCGTGCACACACATTTATCACGCTTTGCTTTTGCGCTTTTCATTCATAAACAAAAAGCGCAGCGCGCATTGTTGTTTTTCCCCTCTCCTCGCACATATTCTGTTTGCTGGCGGCCTCTCACCTGCGCTCACCTGTTGAGCAGCCGGCGCAACAGCAATCGCGTGTTGCCAGCTCCACTCGAAGTGCGCTCGTTTTTGAATGTAACGGCATTTCAGAGAGTTGCCAGGGCCTCAAAATAAGGTAGAAACAGGCACTGGAGAAATTCGTTAAGTGCGTTTGCATGACAATATTTACAAATAACAACAATTTATTTGAAATACAAATATTTTATAATTTTAATTTTCTTTCTTCTTAATAAATGCAATTTTTGACAAGATAAAGTTATGTTAAATTTTATCAACAGGGTATAATGGCATCAATATGCTGTCTAGGGTATCCCCTAGTCGAGCGCACCCGACTGTAGCCCTCGCACCTGTTTTCAAATATTTTTATATTTATTATCAAATATTTTCAAATATTTGTTTTCAGCGTTATTTCGTGTTTTCCTTCAATGCTTTGCCTGCACTTTAACAACAGGTATAAAAATATCCGGAAGTTAAATATCGTGCTGTACAAATATTAACTTCCGCCGTTTTCTCTTGCCGCTTCGATCGTAACTCCGGCAACGGGAAATTACGAGCTGCACTTTTGGACATTGATCGGCTGCACTCCGCCGTAGCTGGCGTCTCAAGGTCGTTGTCGAAGCTGACGGCTGTGGTCAATTCTTATGACGCCCGACATTGAAACTGCTTCGCCGCGTCTATTAACAGTTAGGCGCTAATGGTCCGACAAGCGTCCGAAGAACGCAAAGGCAAACGCGCTGCAGTCGTATTCACAAACAGATTCGTATTCGTATTCGCATTCGCATTCATATTCGTAACCGTAATCGTGTTCGTTGGGTAACCGTTGGGCACCGGTGCCCAGCCCGGGTTTGAGTGTATTTGCCTTGCAAATACCAAAGCCAAAGCTCGGCCGTCGTCCGACTTGAGCTGATGGAAAGAAGGACGGCTCTGCGGGAGAAGAGTGGAGTGCACTTTGAGCAGCGGGTCACGTGGCCGGGCGAATGTGTACAAAAGATTACAATCAAATTTTATTAGGCATTAAACAGATCATGTTCCGTATTGTCTACTATATAGTATAAATAGCTTTAGTCTCTCTGGTTGTTGGTATAAAATCAATTTCGCTTAGCCGGAAGCGCGGCCCGAGCCTAGGCGTACTTGGCCACCAGGCCCTCGACGAAGGCGATGTACTCCTTCTGTGCCGCCTCCGCGGACTTGCCCTTCTGCTTGCCCCAGGCCTCCCACTTGGCCTTGCCCTTCAGGTCGAGGAGGCCCGGCTTGCTGGTCTCGTTGTCGCCGACGGTGGCCTGCTTGAAGAGGGCGTAGAGCTCGAGGAACTCATCGTCGCTGGGGCGCTTGGTCAGCGACTTCACCTTCTCGGCGGCGGCATTGAATTGCTGCAAGCACGAACAAACAAGATCGATCGATTAATCGATTAGCTAATTTCTGATTAGCGGATTGCCAGATTAACAGCAATCGCGGAGGTGCTGATAAGCCCCGGCCGTATCACACGGCCGAAGCACAATCGCAAATCAACAGGTAGTTTCCTGCCACTTACCTCGGTGAGGGACATTTCGGCTTAGATTTGAATCTGCAATTAAGAAATATAGACTTTATATAGCGTTACTGACGCAACGTGAATCGGCCAATGACAATGAACTGGGCTCGATGGGATGATGATGCGACAGAAACCAGTTCCCGCACCACTTAGCGCGAGCTTGGCTAATTGGGGGGCATCGCAAATGGGCTGCCGCCAAATTGTCTGGCCAGTTGAACTTTGGCACGGAACAGACGATTTCAGAACTTTTGAGGTTGAAACGTTTTGGAGGCGCCGCTGAGCGCAACTTTCACCGCACAGCAGCCGCAGCCGCAGCCGCAGCCGCAGCCGGACAATAAAAATAGAAATTTATTAATGAAATTTATGCCGCTGCGTATGCGGCAGTAAAAGATACAAATGTATCTAACAGATTGCGTGGCCCTTGTGTCGCTGTAGAATTTCGCCAATCAGCGTATCCCGCCAGAAATGGCATTGGGCGTGGGCCGGGTACGTGCCAGTCATACATATCGGCCTTTTTCTGTGCTTTGCTAAGGCCAACAAAGTTTGCCGTTATCTGCATGAACGTATGATTTTCTTGTTTGTCGCATGTATTCAATGAATAATGTGCTTGTGCATATGTATTAACGTATACATATATATACCAAAAAAAAAAAAAAACAAACACTTGTTGAGTTCCCGGCGATCTGTTGGGCACGGACGCACTTACGCTGGATTGGATGTCTGGGCGGTCACAGAACTCGGCACTATCTGAATCCGAGTCACGATTGGACTTTCAATTTAAGTCTTTTCGCCACCGACGATCGCGAGCGGCACCGTGCCAAAGCTCTCGCGATTTTCGGAGCTGGGCGCAGCGGGAAAAGCTCCCCAAAGTTCATCGCGTACTCGCTCAGCTGCGCCGACAGCTTTGCGCACTGAGGATGGCTGCAGGGATTGGGATTGGCACTTAATCGTTGGAGCTAGCAGAAATCATTGACGGGGTGCGAAGTGCGATACTCTCCTAATCGCAACTGCAGCTAAAAATATGTCATTCGATTGAGATTGCGAACGAGTGGAGTCACAATTTCCTCTGTTGGCCAGCTACGTTACTCACTTATCGGCCCAACACCTGTTGATTACATGGCGTATACACGATTTAATTGCACCGGCTTACGTTTGGACACGTAGCTTGACATTTGCCAAGAGGTTTACGTGTACTTCAACGCACATTTTCACGGACTTTGGATTCTAAACTCTTCTAGCTAGCTGCTGATCAGATCAATAGAAGTTCATCTTTTTCTCGAAAGATTTGCTTACTGAAAACTATCTACAAAAGGGATGGATAAGTTAGTCTTTTTCTGTCCTATAAAAAGGAAGCAGTTGCTGTCCCTGTGAATTTCATATTGGGCATATATTTTATATTTGTATAGTACTGTAATAATGTATATATAAAATTAACTTAATAAAAATATATTAAGTAAATATAACAGTACAACAATACAACAGAGCATAATATACCATACACTAACTCTACTTATTTATTTATAATTTATTTATACAACAAATTAAAATAGTTGCCTATATATGTATAATATAAAAGCTGGAATAAAAGCTTTGACATAATTTATAAACTAACAATTATGCATACCTTAAGAAGTTCTAACAAGTATTTAAATGTGGCATACTTTTAGGGGTTTCGATTATGTTAAGTTCCAGCAGAGAAAAAATTATTATATACAAATTGTTCTGTAAATAATTCAAATCCTAGGGATTTAAAAATCTTTTTAGCAATCAATAATCTGATGGCATTAGAAATTTTGATTCTAGCAATTCTTAGTAAATTAAAAACACAAAGATCTAATAATTATACCCTAAAATTTAGCTATTTGGTTTTGTTTTAAATTGAAAATTTAAATTAAAACTTTCTCAGGTGAAATAGAATTTTGCAAGGATAGTCCTTATGTCTATTTAAAGGACAACGTATTTTTGGTCACTTTCCTACATAGCTTCTAGTTTCGTCAAGATTAGTTGTAGTAATAAATCAAAAAAGCTGGTTAATTATTTTGATATGCTTACGGGTTTATTAAATTTAATATAAAAAAAATACAATAAATACATTTTTAACAAGGGCAATAGTGGCATGAATATTTTCTTCGGGCAACTCCAAACTTCTTATTTAAATGCACATTTTACTCGTATTTGGCGGCGTACTTCTTGTACACCTCGATGTAGTGGTTCTTGGCATCCTCGGCGGTCTGGCCGGCCTTGCTCTTCCAGGCATTGTAGCGAGCCTTCTTCTCTTCATCCTCGGGCTCCTCGATGTTGCAGTCACCGACGGTGGCCTGCTTGTAGTAGCCGTAGAACTCCAAGAAGTCCTCCTTGGTGACGGTCTTGCTGAAGTTCTTTGCCTTCTCGACGATTTCCTCAAACTGCAGCAAATGGGAAACGGTTAAAGTTACCCCGGCGATATCCTAATTTATTTCGATGGGTTATTTTCCACTTCTACTTACGCTTGGCATATTGTTGGCTGGTGGTCTGTTATGTCCGGCTAACGAAAACAAATTGTGGGAACTCGTACCATCGCTTAGTTATATATAATGGGCCAAACACCGAAAGCAGTTGTTTTTGTTTAATCTTATCTAACAGGAGACTGGCTTTTGTAGTTTCCCCCATTCACATACCCATTCCCATACCCACTCCCGGTCCCGGTCCCAGTCCCAGTCCCGTTACCGATAAACCGCCAAACACGCCAGGCACATACATCATTCTATATAATGATTGCCCACGATGATTAGCTAGTTGCGCAGAATTGCCACCGGCTGGCTACTAGGCAGAATAAAACTCGTACGAGTATTTGCTAATCAGATTTTTGGCACCACTTGCACTTGCAGTTTATCAGAAATATTATTGACTGTACATGTATTTCCAATCATAGAACTAACTATATAAATATATATGTATATATATATATTTTGCAGATATATGAATAGTAGTCACCTTATGCACTCAAGAGATAAGATTAGCATGAATATTTTATGACCGTTCGATGAATATACCTACATCGATATAATATAACAAGTCAATCCGTCAGGGCCTGAAGATAAGCCCAATGACTTAATTAATGAGTGGTGGTGGGGGGCACGGTTCACAGCCACGTCACCTTGCGACTAAGGGTTAAGTGATTCACGCCCATATTTATCTTAGATCGGACATCGCCAGCAGTGACAGTACGGACTGTTATCGACTATGGTAGTTTTCCAGAATATTAATTAAGAACTTCGGACCTTTAAAGCGGCGCATAACGATAACTAAATTTAAATTAGGCATGCAGCTGGACACAAATCCAAATTAATTAAATTGCATAAGTCTTCCAAATGGATCACTATAAATAAAACCTGATTGGATAAACGAGAACAACACTCAGCTGTAATCCATTAGCCGCACAACATGGTCAACTTTGAGCAAGCTGCCGAACTCGCCAAGAACTTCGCCAAGAAGCCCACGGACTCTGAGTTCCTCGAGTTCTATGGCCTCTTCAAGCAGGCCACCGTTGGCGATGTCAACATCGATAAGCCCGGAGTGCTGGATCTGAAGAAGAAGGCCATGTACGAGGCGTGGAACTCCCACAAGGGCTTGTCGAAGGATGCCGCCAAGGAAGCATACATCAAGGTCTACGAGAAGTATGCACCCAAATACGCCTAAAAGTTGAACAACAGCAAGATTAGCAGTTAATTTAAATGAGAGAATAAATTTTGAATCTTACCCAAAACAAGAAATGGCAACTACTTAATCTCGGAAAGCCTTTAGAAGGCCGCCTCCGACTGTGGCATGGCCACCGCGGCAGCAATTAACGGTTTGGCTTGGCCCGTTTTCAGCAGCATAACGCGTATCTGGGAATTGTCCGGCGTAAGACTGGCCGGCGGCAGCTTGTCCACTGGATCCAGCACAGCGACAACTTCAAAGTCCACGCGCAGCGGTATGCCGGGTAGCACACTTGGCAGTCGAGCCACCGACTGCTGCATCGTGTAGTGGCGACGATCCGCGTGCAGCAGCACCATCAAGTTCGAGGCCATCTTGAACGTGGACAGATTCTGAACGGTGAGGTAAAGTCGAAAGGCAGGCCCGCTGCCGCAGACCTCAGCGGAGAGCTTGACGGGCGCGTGTGTCAAATCGCCCGAAATGGTGCTTTCCGAGGAGTTAATGGCATCGATAGTGGCACGTGCTGCGGTGTGGCGCAGTCGCCACAGCTCCACCTGAAAGCTGCCATAGCTGGCTGCAAGGAATGCGGCATTAGAAGTGCTCAGATCACACACACACACACAACATACACTTGGCCTGTTGCTTTTCACGCGCTGCCTGCTCCACGAATATGGAGCTCTTCTTGGGCTTGTCCAGTATGGAGGCATCCACAAGCTTGTGCGGCGTTGCTGAGCCCGTTGTGGCCAATGCCAGCGCCTTGTTGTCGGGTTCAAAGCGGGCGATGCGCCGCAAAATGTGAATAATCATTTCGTCCGTTTCCGTAATCAGTGTTAGCACATGATCCTCCATGCCCATGCGGCCAAACAGCATGGCCGCCACCGTCTGCGGCACCACGAATTCATCCACCAGATAGCGTTGTAAGAAGAATTTCACTTTGCCGCCCTCGAGTGCGACGGCCACCAGCGTGATGCCCAGATGTGCGAGTGTCAGGGGCAAAATGCACACGGGCGCCGCCTCCAGGTGAACCTGATAGAGCAGCTTGCCGCGCTTCGAGTAGCACACATAGCGGTGCTCCATGGCGGTAATAACGATTGTCTGATCGACGGGCAGCAATAGCAGACCTGTCAATGGCGTGGACAGCTTAAAGATCTCCTGGCCCTCGCTGTTCGACTTGCGCAACAGATAGACGCCGCCATTGCGCGTGCCCACCACAATGCAGAAGTCCGTCTCGAACGTGCCGTGCACCGAAATTAGACTCGGCACGGCCGTCTCATAGCTGCAGGTTCTGGCCTGGTAAATCAAGTTGAAGCCCTGCGGCTCCAGCACCAAAACGCGACCTGTGTCCGTGGCCAGAACCAAATGCGATGGGGGATTTATGCTGCTGGATACACGTTTCAGACAACACATGGCCACGATATTACCCACGCGGCCCACGGGTGAGTCCTTGTGTGTGCTGATAAATGACTGCAAATATACCGGGATGTATAAGGTGCCTTAGATTGAATATTTTTAAAACAAAAATTAGCTTACGGCTCGCTCCTCCTCGGGGAGCTGCAGCAGCCGTTGCGTTTTACGCGACAGTTTGGCGTGGTCAACATCCTTGAGCAACTGCAGCAGTCCATCATGTGTTTCTGGTTTCATAACGGGCAGTTTGCGCCACACCTCCAATTCCAGTTCTTCGGCATCCAAGGCGGGTATGCTGTACTTGAAGTAAGGCTTTAAATGCCGATAGAACAGAACCGATTCAGCTATGGCCACGGCAATCACTGCAGAATGGAGAACGATTTAGGTGCATTGTGTTTAACTAAAATCGGGCATCTGAAGCTTGCTCACCCGGCGTTTTGGGCTCCGTTTCGTCTATGTAGAGGCTCTCGATTGCGGTTGGTATGCCGGGCAGTGGCTGCTCCTGCTTTAGCTTGAGTCCGCGAAATACTTTAAGCTTAGCACGGGGCTCCCTCCCGCCGTCCTCCTCCAGCGAAATGTCGGCCGCCAGCAGCCGCACGTAACCATCACATTGCACGTCGCTGAGCGTCATGCAACTTGACAAAGTTGAAAGCAGCTGGGGCGTTTCATCTCCAATGTCCACCTTCAGCCAATTGGACACCGATGCGGTAGCCATTTTTGTAAAATATTCCTTTAAAAATTCAGCTTTAAGAAATACACTTTACGGGCAGTAAGAAAACTAAGAGCTGATATACTGTCAGCTTTGTTTTGGTTTTTGTCCTTAGCAACGGTCTGTTTTCAATTTGCGCCAACAGCTGTTATCGATTACAGTTTAAAATCATTATGTGCCAATCACAGTGCAGCGATGTAATCGATTGTTAAGGAAAGATATATGAAGTTGTAAGTTTTGCCACAATTATACAATAAACTATCAAACATCAGTTTTTATTATTAAACGTTTTTGATGTACATTGTGATCTGCAATCACCATGTTAATAGAAGTACTATACTAAATGAACAGAAAGTTCAAAAAACAATGTGCGTCAAGCCAGTATTGGTCAGTTAGCGCCGATTTTTGGCCTTGGAAGCCGGAACCACATTTACGAAAATTAAACAATTAACAATTTTGTATTTAATTTTTTTTTGAGTTACTGCTGAAAAGCATAAACAACAGAAAAACAATAATGTGGTTCCGGCCCCAGAACCAATTTCCAAATATCGACGCTAAATGATCGCTGATGAATTTGATGCACATAAAATCGAAAACATAGAACAAGTCGAGATTGTTCACGCGCACTGCTTTTGCAACCCTGGTAGAGCACTGTTATGTGTGAATGGCCAAAAGAGGCAAAACTCGCGACGACGCGACGAGTGTAAATTTTAATTAACAATAGTTTTGAGATAAGTTGATAGTTGGTGGCATTTATGCAAAAGTGATGGCGGAACGTGAGCAGGAGGTTCAGCTTTTCACCCGGGGTGAGAATGTCCTGTGCTACGAGCCCGACAGATCGAAGGCCAGGGTCTTGTACGCCAGTAAGGTAACCCATCCAAACAGACACAGCGTTCCAGAAACGTCACACAAATGCCAAACACGAGGTGGCTGTATCAATTTTTTTAACGAAAAAACTTCTTTTCTCCATAGGTTTTGGCCGTGTATGAACGCAGGGATGCTGAAAATTTGCGCTACTATGATTACAAAATCCATTTTCAAGGCTGGAACTCGTCTTGGGATCGAAATGTGCGCGCAATCGGCCTGCTTAAAGACAACGAAGAGAATCGCAACTTGCAGCGCGAGCTCGCAGAGGCCGCGCAACTACAGAAGTGAGTGACCTCTTTGTGTGTGTGTGTGTGTGTGTGTGCATGTGTGTGACCATTTGTTTACAACTTGCAGTAGCGGCGGCTACTCGTACAAAGACAGCAAGACGTCCGCCCAGCCAGCCAACAAGAAGAAGCGCTACACCAGGGGTGGGTTCATGGACGATTCGTCAGCAGATCCCTTAGACATATCGCTGGTACAACAGGCGCCGCAAGTAGAGTTTGAAGTGCCTCAGATACCGCCAAGGGGCGGCTTCCGCACACGGGAGTCCATCGGCGTACGCATTGCACAGCAGGAGAAGTTGGCCACCAGTCAGGACGATGCCATAATGAAGGAGCCACGCAGCAGTGCACGCGTTGAGCCTGACCGAAAACCGACAAAATCTCAGTTTACCCGGGCTGTCTCGCCTCTAGAAATGATACCGCCCGACGTAGATAGGCGTACGCTGGAGGAGGATCGCGTGATGCTGCGCATCAGTGAGCGGCTGCGCGAGTACATGGAATACGACAGTAACATGGTCTGCAAGCAGGCCAAACAGCACGCACTGCCCGCTCGTATGCCCATTGTCACCATCCTGGAGAACTTCGTGAAGCAGCGTGCCGTCGAGCTGGCCATTGGCATCAAACAGGACAGTACACGGGCGCGCAACACACAGAGCCGCAATGCGCGCATGGAGCGCGAGTACGATCGTGTCATGTCCAAGTGAGTGTTAAGTTTAAGTTGGCCGAGCTGTTAATCAGACCTTAATCTGTTGCTCGACAGCGTTTGCATGCTGAAGGAAGTCGTGGATGGGCTGCGCATCTACTTTGAGTTTCATCTCGAAGATCATCTGCTTTACAAACATGAAAAGGGGTATGCCTTGGGCTATCTCACCGAAACCAACATGAAGAACTGCTGCATAAAGTTGAACAAATCGTACGAGTATATTAATCCCAGCGGTGATAACGACCTTATCTCAATGACTGGTAATGTGAATAGCGCCGATGGCACCATTCTGGGCGACATTGAGCACGAGAAGCAGCTGCAAAAGTGTCTGCTGTACATTGTGAAGAACAGTGGCAAGAATAATATGGCACACGCCTACGATCAGCGAACCTCGCCGTACACAGCCGCCTACAAATTGCCGATGGAAATGCGCGGCTTTCTCTGCGAGACCTTCAACTGGAGACTGTTGACCGCCGAGTCGCCGCCAGAGAAATCCATGGTATTTGGAGCGCCGCACTTAGCACGTTTATTGGGTGAGCTCCGGCTTTTATTTTATTTGCTTGTCTTGATAATAAAACTGATCTCGTCTTGCAGTTATACTGCCCGATTGTCTCAATGTTTCGCCCATATCAAATGAGAAGCTAGAGGAGCTGCTGCCACATCTCACCTCTTTCATCAAGTAATTGCATTTTTCAGCTTTTAATGTTCGTGTCACAACACATCATTTTCTTTGTTGTTGCTTTCAGCTACTTGGAGAGCCATAAGGAATGGTTTGACAAGGAGAACTATGTGGACCCCATGGCACCCCCGCCAACCACCAACTTACTATATAAGAGTTATAGGGATCTAAAAGCATCGTTTATCTATAGGAAATAGAAGCAAACTGTGGCAAGAAGTCATTATATATATTATCGAGTTTTTTTTTTATCGTATAAGATTTAGGCAATGCACTGACTTTTTTTTATATTATTTTATTGTATTTATTATGCATTTTAAAGCTTGTTTTTTTTTGTTGGTTTAAGAATTGTAATTGTCATTTGTTCATCAGTATCAATATCAATAC
This sequence comes from Drosophila sordidula, assembly GCA_035047465.1. Taxonomy (NCBI): domain Eukaryota; kingdom Metazoa; phylum Arthropoda; class Insecta; order Diptera; family Drosophilidae; genus Drosophila; species Drosophila sordidula. The sequence continues at coordinate 8,853,032 of JAWNPQ010000185.1, read as the reverse complement.
ATATATCAATTATGATTTTGGTTTTTACTTTTTTTTTTTTTTTAACTACACAATTGCAAATAACGCGCTTCTATAAAAAAAAAAACTCCTACACATGTATAATCGAATAATGTCTAAAACTAGATGTTAATGTTAATATGGAAAAGACAATTTTAATTTTTGCTTTCATCGTTTAACGCTAAGTTAGAGTTGAGTAGTTTTACTAACTAGTATTTTTTCTTTATCTTTAATATTTTTTTTTTTTTTTTTTATATATATGTATGCTCAAATATATATATTTAAGAATTTCAACAGTTTTTGTCTTTTGCTTAATTAGAATGTAAGAGGTCCTTGGAAACGATGAAAAGTGCATAAAAGCCTTTCGCATTGAAACACATTTGTGACGAAAACCCACGGCGCACCTGTTTCTGGGATTTACCTGGTGGAATATTTGACGCGTGTACTTTGGAATGTGCTGGGAATCATCGGACCCATCGCTTGGACCCACTCTAAACTAGATGCTACTTGGTGTATATAACTGCTCATAAATAACTCTGGGAGCTAAGGATTGGGAATCGTGTAACTTTAACAATTATATGGAGTAGTTTGTGCAAAATCCTGCCTAGAAATTCGAAATGTTTTCTTGTATTTTGATGTTGTCGTTTGCTTGGACGGCTTAGATTAGATGCGTTCGCGATTTGTAACTTGTCTTTGTTCTGTGTGAGTTTGTAAACTTGGGACGTTAACTTGGACGATGCCTCCTGTTCCTTCTCGCTCCTTATTTCTGTCGCTTGGTGGCACTGCTGGCCGTGGGACGCATAAAGCTGCTGACGGACCGATTGCTGCGCTGCTGCTGCTGCTGCTGCTGCTGCTGCGCATTATTGTTGCTGCTGTTGCTCCTGGCCTGCTGATTCATCACGTTCTTCACCAGCATCGCACTGCGCGCCGCTGTCAGTCTGGAGGCTGGCGCAGCTGTGGGCGCGGTCTGGTTCTCCTTGAAGCTGGTGCTGTTGCCCAGGGGCTGAGGCTGAGCAATGCGCTGACCGCCCGTCAGCTTGCTGCGCACGAGAATGGCGCTGTGGCCGACGCTGGAGCCGCTGCTGCTGCTGCGGCTGGCGGGCACGCCGCGCCCCGTCGCCGGGCGCGTGTTCTGCGCGGCGAGCGGCCGCTTGCTGGGCGACGAGTCGACGGACACGGTGGCCGAGGTGCGCTGCACCGAGGGCACGCGCCGCACCACCGTCTGCGTGGAGGCGCCGCTGTTGATGGAGGACCGCGAGGAACGTAGGCTGTTGCGCGAGCTGCTGCGCTCCACGTCGCGCTGCTTGGGCGCCGCCAGCGCGTAATGGGCCGCAAACTGCGTCGGCTCGTGGGGCGACCGGCGCACGCCCGTCGTCGAGGACGACCGCGTGCCGCTGGGCGTGGCACTCAGCAGCGGGCTGCCGTTGGGCATGCGCAGCGGCCGGCTGGCGGAGAGGCTGCGCTTCGGCTGTGCCGCCGCCGATGGCGCCGCCGCTGGAATTTGGTTTTGTGACTTGTTGCCGGCCTGGAGGCCGGTCGCCGAGCTGCCGCGCAGCCGGGCCTGCTGCAGCCGGTCCCCCAGGCGGCTGCCCATTGCGCTGATGCTGGTGGTGGTGGTCTTCTGCTTGGACAGCGGCCGGGAGCGCTGCGTGGGCGCGTCGTTGGCCTCGTTGCAGGAGGAGTTGGTGCTCTCGCCCTTGCCGTGCGAGGGCGTGTCCGAGACGAGGCTCTGCGTCTCCTCGAAGCCCTCGTCGTTGAGCTCGTGATGGCCGCTGGCGCCCAGCTTCAGCTTGCTCGGCGTCAGCTCGCGCGGCGGACTCCAGGGTCGCTCGGGCGTGCCCGTCGGCGACTTCAGATTGCGTATAGCCTCGCGCACGTCCTCCTGGTTGATGGAGCTGATGTGCCGGCCCACCTTCTCCAGCTTGGTGATGGTGCGTGCCTTCTCCGGCGGCTGTTGCTGCTGCTGCTGCTGCTGCTCCTCCTTCTGCAGGCGGCGCATCTCGCTGGCGCTCGCCGATTGCTTGATGTCCGGCGTGGGCGAGACCAGCTCCTCGTTGCCGCTGCTGTAGTCCGTGGGCCGCTTGTAGCGACGCGTGCGCCGCGCCAGCGCATACCGGTCGAAGTGACCGGGTGCGTCCTCTGTGGTCGCGGTGGGGCCGCCCGTGCCGGCGCCGCTCTTCTCCTCCGGCGCATGCTTGGGCTTGTCCGTCAGACTGACCGTGACCACCGTGCTGTTGGGCGTGGCGAGGACGCGCCGGGTCACCGGCGGCGTCTCGATGTTGTCCGCGTCGATCTCTTTGGAGGAACCGGACGCATATTGCGACTCGTTGTGACTCTTGTGATGGTCCAGCAGGCTGGCGAAGGTGTCGTCCTGCGTGGCCGGCTTCTCCGCCGGCGGGGGCTCCGCTGTGCGCTTGAGCGGCGCCTCCGGCTGCAGGTCCATGCCGGAGGGACGCCGCACATAGATCTTGAGCCGATCGGCGCTGCCGTCGCTCTCGCCCAGCTTCTGTATGATCGACTTGCGGCGATCCTCCTCGGCAATGGACTGCAGCGGACTGGGACTCTGCGCCTGCTCCTGCGAGCGCTGCCGCCGATACTGACGCAGCTCCTCGGCGGTGGTCAGGTGCGGCGCCTGTGGCGCCTGCGTCGCCTGCGCCGTCGTCGTCGCGTCCGCAATAGCCTCAATGTTGCCCACCACGTCGGTGTGCTCCAGCGTCTGCGACGGCTTCCAGTCGGCGTAGACGCGCTGATATTGGCCGGAGTGCGTCTGCGGCTTCTCCTTGCTGCTGCTGCTGCTGTGGTTGTTGTTGTTGTTGTTGTTGTTGTTAGTGGGATTAGTGATCGTTGGCGTCGTCGTTGGCGTCGTCGTTGTTGTTGCTGGCATTATCTTCTCCTCTGGCAATGGATCCAGTTTTCGTTCGTTTTCTATCAGATGAGAATGGGAGTCGGTATTGGGATCAGGATCAGGATCGGGAACACTCTCCGCTGTGCCCCTCCGCTTACCAGTTTCGTTTTCGAGCGATCGCCGATTCGCATTTACCAGGCGGCGTTTCCGCTTGTATTCCTCGTTCTGTTTCTCATCGTTTTCGTTGGACTGCAGCCAGGTCTCGATCTTCTGGCGCCATTCACGGGATATTCTGTGGGTATCGGCGATTGATTATTTCAGTTTTATTTTCAATTTGAATAGGTTACCAGAAAAACTTAAATCTAATGAATTAGAAATTTTGGTTAATTGTATAATAAAAGGAAAATTAATTGATTTAGTGTTTAGCATTTGAATGCAATTTATTATAGACGGAGTCAAAGAATAAATAAGTGTCTTTATCTACGGTTTGCCGAAGAGGGAATACCCCTGCAGACATATACCAGATTCGCGATATATATTTTTTATAGTTTTCGTTCTGATCTTATGTTAGAAACAGAGTAAAGTTATATCTTATAATAATAATTGCGAAGTTTGGCAAGAATAACTTGAAAAATAATAAAGTTTTTCCTATAAAAATCAAGATTAACGATTGTTTCTACGGGATATTGATAAGACTTCGATTATACGTATGTCAGGAGCATACTGCAGCCCGAATTGGAAAGTTTGGTCAAAAGAACTTGAAAAACAAATAAGTTTTCCACTCACTTCTAAACTCTTGATATAGTATGTTAAAGTAAAGCAAAGCAAAGCTTGAAAAACAAAAAAGTTGCTCACAAAAAACTCTGTTTTCGACCGATATGACAACTATATAATATAGTGGTCCGACCAGAAGACGCTGGCTTTACAGCGGACAGACGGACGGAAGGAAGGAAAGGCAGGCTGCAGCTGATCGGGAATATATATGCCTAGTCGAGATCGAAATTGAATTTGACCTCTGCAGGGGTCATAGGGTCATAGGTTTGTTAGGCAAAGGACTTGGCCAATATGAAAATATCCACAAATTCGCACCTCGGTTTCGCATCCTCGTGGGCGGCGGGCGTTTGCTGCTGCTGCTGCTGCTGGTGGAGGAGGAGCGTGGGGCCATTGCTGAGGGGCGTGTTGGCTGCCGTTGTGGGCGTGGCCGCGCCGCTGCTGGCCAGCGGCGATTGGAGGCGATCCTGGGACTGTTGCTGCTGCAGCAGAGGAGCCGGCGAGCTGGCGCGCTCCCGGTCGACGCCGAAGTCGATGTTGAGCAGATCCGGCCGCTTGCGACTGGAGCTGCCGGAGCGTGCGCGACGTGCCCACGAGCGATCTGGGGGAGAATCAGTCAGGGATTTAGGTGGAGGGAGCAGCCAACATGCAAGCGGACTAGGATGCCTACCCAGACTGCCGTAGGCGGCCTTGCGCTCGCGACTGATGTGGCCGGGTCCGTCGTGGGGTCCGGTGGAGCTGCGCAGGAACTCCATCAGCTCATCCTCGCCGGCCAGGACGCGACTGGGCCGCCGGCGCAGGCTGCCATTGGGCGTGATGTCCGGCGAGGCGCTGTACTCCTGCTCGAGGCGGATGAACCCGTTGCTAATCTCACCCGAGCCCAGCTGGCGGCGGCTCAGCGCGGGGCTGGCGCGCGGATCGAACAGCCCGTCGCCCAGAAACGAGTCCGAATCGGAGACGGGCGTGCCCGCCTGGCCCACTGCAAGGAGAGGTTTCAAATGAGCAAGCCAGTCGGGTGTAGCCGACCGCGCAACACTCGTTCACAGTCGAACAGCTTAAAGCAGTCATTATTGTTAATTTGGAATTATATCGATTTGCAAAATCGATTTGCCACGCCCCCAATGGGTGAAACGAAAAAACGTTCTGTGCCACTTTTAGAAGAGGCTTTCAGTAATCTGTCTGAGAAAATTTGATGTATCTAACTTTTAAATTAAATCTCACTTTATCTGACAAGTCGCGGACGGACAGAAGGACAGCTAGATGGACACTGCACACACCCAGTACACCCCTTTCAGTTTGCGAACGAGTGTACGGATGGAGGGCACCCGGATACGTACTCTGGCGGGTTCTTCTGGCCAGCTGCTCGACGCGGATTCGGTTGCGCTCCTCGGCGAGCTTCTCCTGCTGCACGCGGCGCTCGTTCTCCTTGATGGCCTGCCTGAACTTATCACAGAAATTCTGAAAGATCTTGAAGCACTCCTCCAGCTTGAACGTGGCCGCGTCCTCGCAGAAGAACTCGGCCAGCTTGAGACGCAGTGCGTCCACCTGCTTCATGCCCGACTGCAGCACCGCCACCTCCGAGTCGGCGGCCAGCAGAAACTCGGACATCTGCCGCTTGATGTCCGCGTCCGTCGCCGGCTGCTCGATTTGCTTTGTGATCTTCCGGATGCGGTTCTCCAGGGTGCCAATCTCGCAGTTGATCTGCTCCGAGGTGATTCTGTGGGGCGGAGCGTGTCAGAGCGAGAGGGGAGAAGGAGGAGTGCGCTCCCTGGGCGTACTTACTTGCTGGCGTTCTCGAGCGTCGTCAGCTGCGCGGTGAACTGCAGCAGCTCCGGATTGCAGCGCTCCACCTGGAGGGCCACGAAGTGAATGAGATTCATGCCCGGCTTGTTGGCCCGTATGTCGGTGAGCTTCTGCAGCGAGGAGAGCTTCACGCCGGCGGCGTTGCCCGCGTAGCCGCCGGAGTTGAGGAAGTTGCCGGCGACGACGACCATGTAGAGCACCTCCTGCAGCGCCTTGTTGTGCAGCAGATTGTCGCCGGCGTAGAGCATGGCGTTGATGCAGGGCTCCAGGTAGGCCATGTTGGCGGCAAACTCCTCCTTGAGCAGCATGCTCTCAATGCGCAGCTTGTAGCTGTGCGGAAAGGGAATGGGATTAGAAGCGGTCGATTGCTGACCTCCGGGTGGGGCACTCACTTGGGCACCTCGAGCAGCTGCAGCAGGAACTTCTCGGCGCTGCCCAGACGCGCCCGGTCGCCATTGAAGCTCTTCAGCATGTCCAGTTCGTCCACCTCGGGCAGTATCTTGAGCAGGCCGAGCAGGCGCTCGGCGCCGATCTCGACGTGCGCGCCGAGCCGTATCAGCTGGATGATGTCCTGGCTGCTGGTGCGGAACTGGCGCAGGAAGATGTTGACGTTCAGGCTGCGCTTGCCGTCCAGCAGGGTGATCTCGGTGCTCTCCTTCTTGCCCTTGCGGTCCAGCGTGTCCTTGCCGTTGGCCGCGCCCGGCTTGCCGACCTTGGGACTGGGCTTGGGCGAGCCCTCGCCGCTGGTGGGCTGCTGGCAGAAGAGGCCCTCCATCTCGTTGAAGTCGATGTCCGTTTGGGTCGTGTCGCGGTGCGTGTTGGCCAGCTGGCTCCAGATGTTCTCCCTGCCCAGCACCTTGCTGTCCGGTATCTTGCCCCAGTTGAAGGTCTTCATCTTGGCCTTCGGCGCCGGCGTATCCTGCTGCGGCAGCAGCACGGCCGCCGCCGTCTCCGGCAGCGGCGTAATCGGTCGCAGCGACGGCGGCGGCAGCGCAGCGCCATTCGGCACGGGCGGCGGCGGCGGCGGTGGAGCGGCCCCGTTGACCGTGAACGCGGCGGGCGGCGGCGGCGGCGGCGGTGCTGGCGCTGGCGCTGGTGCCGGTGCCGGCGGCGGCGGCGGCTTGGCCACCGACAGATGCGGCTGTGAGGGCTTCCGTGTGGGACTGCTGGCGTCGCCGGTGCGACAAGTGGGGCAGGTGAACTTCTGGGAGCTCTGGTGGCGCAGCAGACGCACCGCATCATCGGGATCCTCGAGCAGGGTGGCGCGGTGCACCAGCCGCTCGGTGGTGTCCCAAATGACATCGCTCAGCGGATCCTTGGCATCGATGCGCAGCAGATGCTGCAGGATGCTCAGGAAGGGTCCCTCCTGCGGCTTGTCGGCCACCTGGCGGAGAAATACGTTAGATCAACGGAATTTCTTTAATTAGGGGGGGGGGGGAATCCTTTTGCTAGGCGAACTCATATGAAGAGTGAAGAGAGCTTAGTTTTATTTATTATTTATTATTGCTTAAATATTTATTATGAAGGAGGATCCGGGTTCGAATGCTGTTTAACAATAGTTTAATAGTTTATAACTATAAATAATAGATACAAATATTTGTTGTAATTTGTTGTAAATTTATATTAAATTTATATTTAATTTTTATTTCGATTTATATAACTCAGCGACCTCTCGACCTGTCCGCTTGTTATTCATTTCCTATATGCCAGTTGACATTTATCCCAGCTCGCGTGCAATGCGCGCCTTGGCATTGGATAGCCTTGGCTTGACACCAGCAATGACAGCCACACACCCACACCCATACACACACACACACACACACACACACACACACAGGCATGCCTAGACATTGCCATCATGGGCTTATGGTACGTATACTTAATGCACACTTAAGTGCACATATGCAAATGCCTTGAAATCGAATATAAATAATACGTATTACGTATACGCCGCGTAGGGTGCTGCTGCTGCATTGACTCACCTGTCGCAGTATCGCGTAGAAGACATCAAGATGCGAGTTGAGATTGATGCCATCGGGCGCCTGCAGGCTCTGGGCCTCGTCGCATTCCTGCTGCTCCACGAATACGTCCAATTGTACGATGATATTGCCCACACTCTGCGCGACTTTCCTGCAATGGTCGACAATGGGTTAAACGTTAATGGCGGGCTAATGGGCTAATATGCTAATTGCAATTGCATTCAAAGTGTCTCGGGTTTCATTATTCAATCGCAATTTGTTTCGCCTGCACTTGACAACTATTCGAATTAATTGATTTCTGATTTATGGCTCATTCAGCGCCGATTTATGGCGCAACTGGCCGCAGAATCCATGGAAGCAACAGCGCCGCCCTGACATTGAGTAACCTCAGCAGGTTGCCAAAAAGAAGCGTATATATATATATATATATACGGATGCCACACACACACACACACACACACACTCACTTGAGATTCTGCACCAGTTGCAAGGCGGCGCAGCTGTAACGGGACAGCGAGCAGCAGTAGGTGCGGCGGCGCTGCAGCTGCGAGGGCAGCGGCAAAGGTGACGCCGACGGCGACGACGACGGCGACGGCGACGGCGACGCGGACTCGGACTCGGACTCGGATGACGCTGATGACTCCACGTTGCCTGCCTTGCAGCAGCCTTGGCAATCGGAAAGCAACACGAGGCGAGGCGACGTTTATGGGCAGCCGCTCGTCCTAACCATATTCGATATTAGTTTAGCGTTTGTTGTTCCAGTTGTTGTCCTTGCCCGCTCCGATTTATACACCTTATATGGCTGTGTCAATTGGTATCCATAAATCGAGTGGCACTTTTTTAATTGCTTTTCAATTGTTTCTCGTGTTCGTAGCGAGCGAAACGCGACGAGGCAACAGCCAGCAGCAAGGCAAATGGCAATAACGAGGACGAGGCAGGACACTGGCTGACGGAGCACAGACCAGACGGAGCCAAAAGCTGAGAGAGCAACTCGCTGCCGTTGTTGCTGTTGTTGCTGCTGCCTTTGTTTGTTGTTGCCGTTGTTGTCCTTGCCAGCCACGTGCTGCGCGCGCATTAATTTCTCCATAAACCCAAAAACACAAAAAGTTGACTTGGCAACTAGAGAGCCAGCCCAAATGCGGCCAACGGCGACCAACTCTTGGCCAACTCTTTGGGCTCTTTTTTATTTTGGCGAGACACTTCGTCAACACCATCGGCACGTGATGCTCCATTGTTTTGTTTTTGTTCTGCCACCGATTTCTATTTTGGTTCGTCACGAAAGTTTTAGCCCGGAATGTGGGTGCCAAAATCGGAATAGAAATAAATCGGAAAAATGCGGAAGTTGAGCGAACCAACAAGCCAAATTAAAGACACAAAACGGAACCAAAAATATTAGCGGTAACAAACTTTAGGTTTTGCCCAGTTTGGTTCACGAAAAAAAGTTGAGAGCCACTTCAGCAGAATAATAAAATAAAATATGTCTAAAAAACTACTCCGCACATTTAGCTAAAATTATAAAGGAAATTTGGCATTAAGAAAAACGTTCATAAACTAAAAACTTCGTTTATTCTATTTATTTATTTATCCCTTTTTCACTTATTTCCATTTAATTTGATTGTCTTTTAACTGTTTCTGTTTCATTCTATTTTATATTATTCGTCTTTGTGCTATTCTCTCATATTTCATTGTGTTCTCTTCTTGTCGATCCTACTTCTTAAATACCTCATGTTTTCATATTCACAAATTATAAATGTTTGTTCTTATAGAAAATCGATGTAATTTAATATAGCCCCAACTTGAGTTTCAGATTGATTAGAACTCATTGGATTTGACAGCAATTAAAATCCGCTTAAAGAAACACAGCAGCTTCCAAGCTACGCAGCTCGAAAACTCAAATGAATATCTGTTTATTTATAGCACCCCACCGCGCCCCTCCGCGCCCCACTCAAAGGGGGGCGCGCTGAAATCAAAGCGCTGCTCGGCTCAATGAAAACGTTTAAAGCGATTTGAAATTTGAAATAAATTAAAAAGCGCGAGAAACTACGCATTTAATTTTCATAACAATGGCACATGCAGGGGGCAAAGAGTAGGTGTGTGTGTGTGTGCACGGAGGGGGGAGGCGTAGGGGGGCGGGCGTGTCAACTGCCATAAGATAAAATGGATGGGCTTCACTTGGCCTCAGACACAGCCACAAGACAAATGGCACAGAACAATCAATTAGGCATTTTGTCTCTGACGAGAGCTGAAGAAGCTGCCTGATCTCAAGACAAAGGGAGGCCCATCAGGGGATTGGAGGGAGGGGGGGGGGAGGGGTTGAGGGACTGATTGACTGGCATGCCTAAATGCCATATTGTTATTGTACATTTTTGGGCCTAAACTATTTCAAAAATTAATTGAATTTGTTTTAGTTTTCTACGAAGCGGCAAATTTTTGTCAACTTGAGCTCAGGCCCCATTAATAAACAAGTTTTGGGCCATGAGGCAGGGGCGGTGGCGGGGGGAGGGGCAGCTAACTAATTGATTTATTGTTGACTAATTAAATATTGAATTAATTGCTTGACAGAAACTCAAAAACAAAAAAACCGGCGCAAATTATTTGCATAAGACCCAAACACACAACGAGAGAAGAAACAAAAAAACAAAAAACAAAAAAACGCATAAAAAATATAAAAAACAAAGAGAAAAAATTGTCGGATCGTTGCCGTTTTTGATGGATGTTTGACAAGCGTCCAAATCGGTCGAACTTGGCCACCACACTTAAGCGACCGTTAATGATGGCACCTACCCGGAGGGGCGCACACATTTGCCCAGGGGGGGGGGGGGGGCACACTTCGCATGCCCATGTGAATTTGGTTTTATTTAGTATTTTCGCGATTGGGCCTTGATCTTGTCTAGTTGAGCGGTGCATGCAAATTAAAATGTGTGTATTCGATTTCATAAATCGAATGCTTGTACGAGTGTATTCACATGAAGCGAGCAAAACGCTTTTAAATTGTTTGTGATATTCATTTGGACTATGTTGTCAGTTATTGTTGTTGTTGTGGTGGGTGTGTTTCAGGGTTTCAGTTAACAAACATTGCATAAATTGTCTCGATTCAGCACACACTCACACACACAGCGCGAAATGCACAAATTTATAGTTGGCTGTAGTTGTGTGGGTGCCTGGCCATGTCTTTGACAACTACTTGCCATCCTCTACCGTTATTATGGGGTTTTTTTCGACTTCACACTCACCTTAGATTGTTGAGCAGCGGCAATACTTTGAGGCCTGCAATGAAATAAAAAACAACATTTGAATAACAAGTCGTTTCAGTGAATATCACAACTAAATATCAAAATAGGAGCAAAACTTGAATTTATGAAAATCGCATAGAAAGGCGCTTATTAAAAAATGAATTGACTCAATCAAGATAAAGAAGAGAGTAAATAGGTGCATAATAAGTTTTACTAAGAGTTGATCAAAATTTTGCTCAAACTTAACGTTATGAGAATGAAAAAATGAAAAAGATATGAATAATAAATTTGCTTATGCTCATACCTAACATATCAAAATAGACTTCATCGTTGGGATCCCAAATCTATATATTGATTTTGATATTCTATTCACACCCCCTCTTCAATCAACGTCAGTCGTATATATGTATATATATATATATTTTATACGTGTCATGATATATACAAAATGTATTTTGCTTCTACTTCGATTGTCATTAGTTCTTAGCGACGAGGCTCTGTCCGGCAGGGATCGCGTGAAGCGTCTGGCCACACCAAATTTCAACGAGGATGTCTTCGAGACGACGTCCAAGTTTGTGGTGTCCCTAAGGTCGCGCACGCCGCGCAAATACTTTGGCGACAATCATTACTGCGGCGGCACCATAGTATCGCCCCTCTTTGTGCTCACTGCCGCGAACTGTGTGATGAAGTACGTACATAACATTCAGGTATCCCATGCCAATTGCAGCCACCCTTCCCACGAATAGCAAGCGCAAGATCATGCACCGGAGCCGGCTGCTGTTGGTCGTTGTGGGAACGCCCAATCGTCTGAAGGTCATTGAGCACCAGACGGTGAATGTCCCGGTCGAGAAGATATTTGTGCCCGAAAAGTATATCGTTGTCAATACCAACAATATTGCGCTGATAAAGCTGGAGTACATGCTGCCCGCGGCCAATCCGCACATTGCGATCGTCCAGCTGCCCAGAGCGCCGCCGATATGCGGTCTAGTGTACAGAGTTCTGGGCTGGGGTCGCGTCTACGAGGTCTACTTGATTATCATACGGCTTGAGCTGACATCTGATATATGTGTGTAATCGTTGTTTGCAGGGCGGTCCGCTCGCTTCCCGATTACTGTTCATCGATGTCCTGTTGCAGGAACGGAGCGTCTGCGAGACGATGGTGCAGCCCTTCAAGCTGGGGATGATGTGTGCCGGCAACCTGAATTCCTCTGAGGATGAGGCGCCCTGTCCGGGCGATGCCGGCGGTCCGCTGTTGATGAACCAAACCATTTACGGCGTGGCTACCTATGGCCTCGGCTGCGGTCACAAGACCTTGCCCTCGGTCTTTACGAATGTCTGGCATAACATAGACTGGATCAATGCAGTTCTGAACACAAATGGCTGTCGAAAGTGCACACTTTTGCCATTGTTTATTTATATGCATATATCATATATTTTCTACTTTTCCAGAACTTGACTTTAGCACGCCATAAGTTTGTTCTTTACGAATCGATTTTATTTCAAAAATTCATTTTTAAATTTAGCAAAAACAAATCTACAAATATTAATCGCTATAGGTTTAATGAAATTATCCGATATTATCGGGAACGTTTACATTAAATTTGTAATTTTTCTATAAAAGAGAAATATAACAATACTGATTGATAAAGAAATGTTTTTTTTTTTTTTTTTTGTTATATTCAAAAATTATACTTAATTGAAGTGATCTTTGCTAAAGTCTCCATCAATCGAAAGCTTTTCAGAAACTTGTTTTCCCTTGTAATCTCTGCCACTTTTGCTCGCAATCGATATATTTATATCTGGCTTTAACTGGTGCCACTGACCAACTCCCACCGCTGACTGGGTTACTGGGCCTGGGTATTGGGTATTGGGTATTGGGGAGTGGGTCTCCCCGCCCAATGTGTCCCAAGTCGCTTCCGGTCAAGCGTGTTTTTATTCGCCTGCTGCTTTTATTTGCGCACTTGCAATGAACAAACACGAACATATATATACAAATATATACATATATTTTATATGTGCTATCTTGTCGTGTGTTTTTTTGTAAATAAATATAATAAAAATATAATTACAAAATGCTTGTGAAAGTCGTTGTAGCTTCTGTGCTGCTTCCAACCCCCTCCCTCCCCCCTCACCACACACTTCTTCCTGCTACCCTGATCTGTAAAGCCCACCCTGTGTTCGCCTTATTTGGCGCATTGACGTTCATAATTTTATTTTACGACTTTGTTTCGTTGTCGTTTCATTTATTTGAAATTGAAAACCATAAAAGGCGCACAATTAAAATGTGTGTGTGTGTGTGTTTGTGTAAAAGTTTCTTTGTCCGGGCATTGTTTTCGGTGCTCGGAAGTCGAGGTCTTGACTAGAGAATCGAGAGAAAGAGAGAGCCGATCTCAAAATACAGCTTCAATTGTATTTATGCCCTACAGCCAAGGAATTTGCCAAACACGCCCAAAATCCACAGTTAATTGTTTAATAACATGCCATAGAACAAACAGCATAAAAAACCAACTAAAAACCAAAGCAGAAATTGAAATCAAAATCAATTCGATTTGAATATATACATATATTTGAATATATATACATATATACATATTGTTAAGCTGTTGACGCTTTATAAATCAAGTGAAATTGAAATTTGACAGCGAACTAAATGAGAAAATTGTTAAATAAATAAATTTATGGCGCGGTCAAAGCAACAAAAACAACAAAAACAGCAACAACTGCAGCTAACTATGAAAAACTTTGCGTGCCAAAGTGGAAAATCATGGGGCATAAATCAGTAAACGCCGCACAGCCGGCAGCGATGGACTTGACAGATGACATACAACAGATATGATGGCAATGCTCGGAGCGGGTCGCGTTCGGAATTCGATTCGAAAGATCCCAAGATATCGAGATCTCAAGATCTCTAGTTCTCAAGAGAGCCAGCGAGTTGGAGTTCGCGAGGGAGAGAGAGAGGGACTGAGCCGATAATTGGGCACTTAAGTGGCATTAGCAGATTTCACAGAACACACACACACACACACACACACACACAATAAAACTCACTTTGAATTGGAAATATGCAAATATGAAACATGTTCGGGGCGTTCCTGGAAACTCAAAGACATGGCACGTGGGGGCCAATAGCCTTGAAACTGAATATATATCATCTCATTGCCAAACAAAATGCGGCCGTTGCTTGTCAAATGTGTCGTTCAGGAATGCTGAAAGTCGATATGGCAACTGCATGTGTGAGATGTCCTACCATTTGCCCCCCCTTTTTTTGTGGAGGTGGAGTGCGTGACTTACATTTTGCTGTTGAGATTTTGCTGCACAGCTGCTTTATTATTTTCTTGTAATGCTGAAAAAGCGCAGCTCAATTTATTTTAATTAAGAACAATAAAAAGACAACGCGCCCCCGCCCAGCCGCAGGCCGTGGCAAGTGCAGCCATCATTCAACGCATCAGCGAGTGCTCCCCCTTCCCCCCCCTCTCCCCAGCATTCGCTGCTGCGCCTGCGCGGCACGCACAACTGCGCTCAATCAAAGTCATAAGAAGCGGGTTGACGACTGCCGCGACAACACTCAGAGATGGGGCTGAAACTGGAGCTGCAGCTGGAGTTGTAAACGGCGCGGGCACAGTTCATGAACTTTGCACAGGCCCGCGGGGCAGCCGGGGGATGGGAGCTGGTGCAATGTCAGGGACAGGATGTGAGTGCGCCCCTTGTTTGTCAACAACTGGAGAAAAGGCGACTTATTACATTTTAACTACCCGGCTATGCTGTTGATATAACGGAGCTCTTAAGTACAGCCCGACGGCCGGAATTAAATAACAATTTGTTGCCGTAATTCAGTGGCAACCCTTGATCGTGGGGCAGCTGGGCGCGACGGAGGCGAATACTAAAAACATGCTGCCAAACATGTTGGAAATATCACTTTTGGTTCTATGAGCATGAGTTTTTAAATTTTGCTTAATAGATATTTTTAATAGTCGGTCGTAAAGTGGGACAAAATATATTCCAGATTTGAAGTAAGAACTGATAGACAAGTAAACATAAAATATGTTATCCCTCAATTGACTTGAATATATTCCAAGGGATTTATTCAAGTAGCCATTATCTATAACCAGAGTCGCCAATAAAAGCTCTTTCATCTCAAAAATTTGCAAAAATGCATATTTACTACAGTCCCAATTTGCCTTTTCTTTTACTTAACAGAGTATGTCGCAGTCAGTTGCATCCGATTGCAACTCAATTATTATTCTTTGCTCTCAATAAATATTTCTCCTGAATACCCCTCACGTCACGTTCGCGCTTTTCTTTTAACGCCCGTCACGTTACGCAATTAGTTTGATTCTAGTTATGGGCTTTTCATGGGTAGATTTCCATTCGGCGGGAAAGTTAACTGGAATCCGTAGCTGTCATTTTGTGTCGACAACTTTAAAGACGCACCTCTAATCGCCGGCACGTGCTAAGGTTGCTCAATTGGATTGCGTCAAGAGGCAAAGGCGATTTGGCGATTGGACGATTGGACGATCGGACGATTGGACGATTTGACGATTTGTTTGTGTGGCAAACCCGATGCCGAAACTATCATTATCCACGACCCCCAGAGCCCCCAGAGTCGCGAGCGCCCCGAGGGTCACTGGCGTGGCTGTGACATGCAGTTAACCAACTCCGTCTGGGCACATGGTTTATGGTATATGGTATATATTATATATATATATATATGGTATATGGTCAAGGGCAGCAGCGATCAACGGCGCCGTCAGCGGATCAGCGGGCACATCAATCAAATCAATGAAATCGAAGACAAGGGGCAAAGCAGTTGACTCGAAAAGGGGCGCGGGAATTGGGGAGTGGGGCCTGCGGGCAACAGGAGGTCGGCTGATGACTTATTGCGGTTGGCCTAATGTGTTTATCATTATGGCTTTTGGTTATCAGCATTTGGCAGAAAGAGCGAAAGCAAAACAGAAACAGAATCTAGCCCGAAACGTAAACAATTAAGGAATTCGGATAGTTAAAAGAAAAGTTAAAAAGTTTCTGTTTTAGCAACTTAATTTTAAAGCTAAAACAAACTGGCTTTTTAATAACCGTTTCCGAGTTTTGGATTTATGTGTTGATAGTTAGTTTAAAAACCTTTGACTTCATTTTACAATGATATTTTTAATTGACTGTTTTATGTATATGAAATAGAATATTAAAAATTATATATTTGAATATTTATACTGTTTCTTTGGGAACATTAAATATAAATTGAAAATATCAAAAAGTATCTATAAAAGCAGTGTCGTATCTTTTGTTCAATCTAACTTACCTATAAACTCGTTGCGTATGCGAATGCGCTCCTGCAGCTTTCGCTGCGAGATGATGACGCAGTTGATGAAGGCCAGCAGAGTGGCTTGGTAGTCGAGTGGCGGCGCCGGAGCTGCGCTGGACTGTTCCAGCTCGTTGACGACAACTTTGAAGCGATAACGTTCCTTTTTGAGATTCTGGGCAAATCATAAAGTATCAATATATGAATACATATTAATATGAAATAAAGATTGTACCTTGTAAAACTCGAGAGTTTCGATGGCACGGGCGTAGCCGTCGGGGCTGTAGGCGCAGAGCGCGGACAGCAGCTCGAAGACCTGCTTCTTGACCGTCGCATTCTGCGTGTCTATGGCAGAGCCCAACTTGGCAATGTAGTCACGATTTTCGACTATGTAATCCAGGCCGATGCGTGGGTCCATTTTGTTTGTGGCTCGATTATCGGTGGGTGCGTGCCGGCTGGGCGGGAGGGGCGGGGCTGCGACGCGACCACTGCTCGTAGTTTGTCACGCCGAACGCAATTCGATCGATCGATTTGTGCGGCTAGTTGCAAGGGTTCTCAGTTCTTGGTCTTGGTCTTGGACTTGGACTTGGACTTGGGTGCTGATCGCCGCATTGAATACCTAAATAGTTTCCGTCATGCCGAACGGCTCGCGTGCGCTGAATCTGTAAAGTAGATGAAAAGCGTTGCCCATGAAAATCGAGCTCTGATTGCATTAGACACTTTGGGGTGCACCCTGCGATGGGGTAATCAATTGTGGGCTCTAAAGCCCCTCCACCACGGCCCCTGGCCCCTGTCGGTCGGTGTCCCATATTTTGTCTATTTTAAATGCTGTCCGTGCAGCGAGCTCTTAATTAATTTACGATCTTGACTTCTGGGCTGTGTACCCTCCAGACTATAGACCCATAAATTCATTTTGGTTCATGCGCCGCCAGAGGGCGCTGCTGAATCCGGACAATTGCTTTGATTTCTCAACTGCACTTTTGACGGTCGAAAAAGTGGAAGGAAAAAAAACGAGACGATAGCCAAGATCAAAGCTGTCGGCCGGCCCGTTCTCAATCTTAGTTGGGGTTCCGCCTTCGAGATCGGCATCTCAATTATGGTAAATGATCTTGTTAATTTGTTTACACTTAAAGCGGGCGACGTATTCGCCTAGTTGCCAAACGATACAGTCGAAAAGTGCACAAATCGCCGACAAAGCCTGGCATTTAAGTTCTCGCATATTAAGCAACAACAGCAACAACGGCAACGGCTTTTTCATGCTACAACAACAGCAATTACAACAAACAAAAAAGGCCGATAAAATGTTTAACATTTTTGTTAAGAGCTGCGATCTCAAGTGGCACTTTGCGCCATTTGAAATTATAATTTGTGTGTGCGCTAAATGCTCATGTTTTTATTTATTATTATTATATTGTTGTTGTCGTTTCGTTATTTAGCTAGATTGAAAGCCCAGTTCCCGAGTCAAGTTTTAAGCGGCGTCGCTAATGAAATCAAATAAAATGTCATAAAATAAATGGACAGATATTCTAACATGACATCCTTTAGATATGGCATTCTGATATCGCAAGTGCTCGCAGCGAACGTTTCCGATAATCCGCATACACAACAATACCTTAAAAAACAAAAAACAAAACAGAAACTCAGACAACATTCTGAAAAAACAAGTTCTCAATCGAAAAGCTGAAACATTTTGCGATTTTTCTGTCATATTCTTTGCCTGTCTTTCTAATTGAAATGAAATCTAATGAATATTTAAAAGCATACACTATGCTACCTGATTGAGTTCGAATGTAAGTTATAGCTTTATTCTTTAATAGAGTTGTAATCAATACAACGTTTTGATAGACTTTTAATTGATTTAGCTTATAAATAAAATATTTCCCTTCTTTTCAATACAATTTAGTGGATAGGGATGCGAAGTATTTATTTAATTTTAGTTTTATTAAGGAAAACAATTTATAATAAATTTAATAAAATATTTTTGAACTTCTGTTTCTTCTGTAAATCTTTGTTTACAAGAGTAGCTATTTTAAACTTTATCTCTGCCGGACAGTGTGGTCAACCCGTTGCTTTAATTTGATATGGACTAATAGGAACGTCAATTTAGCACAACACCCGCACAACAGCAACGGCATCTCTCTAAATATAAACATATATATATAAATATATATATATAGGTATATATATATATATATATAGGTATGAGTGTATGAGTGATATGTGCGCGCCTGATAGGCCGATAAATTAATGCTTATCGGCAGAACTGGTTCCATTAGGCCCAACGATGTTGTCGTAATATTGCAGGAGTATTTATTGTCAATTTGTTTTATGCAAAGCAGAGCGACGAAAAATGCGATTTTAATTGATATGTAAACAGAGTTGGCAGCACGTAGCCAACGGAAATGCCTGGGAACAGTACACACACACACACACACACATGAACACACACGCGCACAACCATTCACAAAATGCCAACTAAAATGTTAATGAACCCGAGAGAACTTGTGCAGCTCGGAGGCTAATTAGAATTTTGTCAAAGGTGCAAAGATCTTTTCTTTTGTCGGTTCGGTTTTTTGGATTGTTTGCCGTTCGGAGTTTTTTCATTTTGGAGTTTTAGCCTCGGCTCATTTATCTTGGCTTAAGGCCCGGACTGGAGACAATTGCGGGGCGTTGACAGGCGCAAATGGCTTTGTCATATTGGAGTTGTTGTCCTCCTGCACCTACAGCCCCCCTGTGCCGCAAACAGACGACAGGTGGCGACTCGGCGTCGCCGTCGCCCGTCTATAAAATGTCAACCACACACACACACACACACACAGCCACACACGTACAAATTGGCAGGCGCTGAGATTGTAAAATATTTTCATCGTCATCGCCTCGCTCGAAGCCAAGTTAAAGTGCAAGTAATAATTCACGAATTTCAAAACTTTTCAATGCTCAGCGAACATTTGTTGTCTGCCTGTCCCCCCTCCCCCCCCCCCACCCCCTGTCTATCTGTCTCTATGTTTCTCGTGTGTCTCGTGTTGTCGCTTTCAATGTCTAGCGACATTTTAATAATGAATGTTATGTATAAATTATGCTCGGGCTCTTTAACAAATTCACGGACTGCTGTTCGCACAGCTGCTTAATGTGATTAAATGTTGTGCAAAGTGCATTAGGGAAATGCCTCAAAAATAATTTATAAATTTTTGGAAAAAATTTATTTTGCATTTTGTAGTTTTGGGCTTGTCCACAAATCAAGCATACGCCACGTAGGACACTTGACAACACAAAAATATACAAATAAACAAGAAAACTGCTGATCAAATTTACAAATCTGTAAATAGTAGACGCCAGCAGCGACGCCGGCAGAACTGTCGCAATAAGCGCAAGGTCGCTGCTGCCGCTGCTGCTGTTGTTGTTGTTGTTGGTGGTGCTGTTGCTGCTGCTGTTGTTGTTGCCGCCCGCTTGCCACCTGTAACAAATTGCAGCAAATGAAGCTGCAGCCTCTTCAAAGCGGCCGTCGCCCATTTTCTATTAATTTTCTACGGGTGTGTCCCAAGTTGTTTTTATTCGTATTTTTCAAATTCAGGTGTTGGTGTCGCCGTTGTTGTTTTTGTTTGTTGACTGCACAATTTTCATAATCTTTTATTGAATTTTTACGACCTGCAGCCGGCAGCCGCAACGAATTTGCATTTTGATTTGAGCCCACAACAAATATGTGTATAAAACATTAAATAAATGGTCATTGAGCAAAGTGTTTGTACTTAACAATAGCTATAACTGGCTGTTAACTGATAAATCCAAGTTGCTTGATTGAACAAAGCAAATTTGTTAACTGCAACATTGAGTGGCACAATGGAAAACTTGGCACCCTTACAATTAACTGGAAGGTCTTTGGGGGGAGTACTCGACCATTCAAGATCGGTTAGCACTTTGCTTAATTATTTAAATAACTATTAAATTTACATCGTATAGGTCAATTAGCAGGAGTAGAAAATATTGATGTAAATGGCGGTAGGAAGGGAGACATATTATTATATTTAACAAACAAGATTTTCAGCCGATTGAAAAGAAACAACTTTATAAATATTTAAATTAAACTAAAGTTATTTACTTTGCTTCAAACTTCTAGTTTTATGTTATTTGTATGTCAAAGAAAATGACGTTTAATCAATTTTAGCGTTCCATTTATTAATGCCTGCTTAATCTACGAACAACTTCACTTATAAATGAACATTTTCATTTCACTGTTGAGTTGCTGTTGATGCTGTCTTATCAACAGCAACAACAACAAAAAATGTTCGGATTCGTCTGGGAACCAAACGCGAAATGCACAGAGAAGCCGCTTTGTTTGCAGCAGCTTCAAGCTAACGCAGACAGATGGACAGGCGCATTGGACGAGTCATAACACTTGACAACAGACGACGCCAGCAACATCAACAACATCAACAACATCAACAACTTCTACAACGGCAACAGCAACAACGACAACGAAACCCAATCAAAACACGATCTTGGCGCTTGGCGCACTCAGCATTGACCTTATGACTTCTAAAATCGGTAAAAACATCTTTACAGCTCCATGTGGCAGCGATTGTTGTTGTTGTTGTTGCTGTTATTGTTGCTGCTGCTGCTGCTGCTGCTGCTGCTGCTGTACGTTGTTCGTTTTGATATGTTTTCAATATGCGCTAAAAATACAAAAAGCCAAGTCGAGATGTCGCGTACTTGAAATTGGGATACATTTTATTGCCTTTATATTTCATACTCAATGCAATTCAATGCAACGCGATGCGACTCATTCATGGAACGATGAGTAGAAGAGACCCCCGAACCCCCCTCCCCCTCCCCCCCGAGCCCCTCTCCCGCCCCCGAACGCGGTAACCCACTCTGTGCCACTCACTTGCACTTGAGCTCGCCAAGTTAACAACAACGATTTTGAGGATAATTCCATTGCACAGTCGGGTTGAGGTTGCACCGATTGAAGGTCAAGCGGTTGGCAAATTGAGCAATTTAGGGCGTGGCACAATACGCCCATTAATGCCTTAATTAACACCGCTCACAGCTGGCCAGGCAGTCCGAGTTAGTTGGGCTGCATCGTAGGCGTCTTCGACAGCTGCCAAACTGCCAAAAGTCGACAGTAAAAACAACAACAACAACGACAAGGCAAATACTTAATTTTAAATGTTGTATTGTTGTACGCTCTTGCGGTTAACAAAGAACATTTGACTACACAAATTATACAGCAAAATAAAATTAAAAAATAAAAAAATAAATAAATAAAACGCAGCCCACGGACCAAAAGTAGTGAGAGAAATAAATAAAAATAAATGAGGAAAGAAAAAAATAAAATAAGATGCGTAGGTTTTGCATTTGGATGGCGATGACTTTGTCGTCTGCCCCGACTGACCACAAAAAAGTAACAAAAGCTAGTCACCAGCTCCGCATGAAAGCCCCAGCTACGAGCTATCGTAAGTGTGTTCATACCTACAAGCAAATCTATGCGTATATATATAAATATATTGTGCATTCGGATATGGGTTTTTTCTCGGGCCCAAGCGGCAGTGATGAGCACGTGTCGGGATCGTGAGTGGGGACATTCAAATTGCAGCTCTAACAGATCGATAAGCCTAACTTATCCGATAAGTTATCAGCATTTTATTTAAAGAAAACATAAAAGAGTTTTTTATAGTTTTAATCTGATAATCTATAGCTCATTTTATCATATAATTATACATTCAAGAACTGTTGTGACTGAACAGCATTTTTACTTTATCTTTCCACAGTAGATCTGTCGGACTTTCATTATTAGTGTTAGTGTTTTATTCATTTTCCACAGATCAATATAAATTGAATTGAACACCGACATAAATAACTTTATTCTGTCTGATAAGCTGTTTATCAATTTATCAAATGGTTGATTCAAGAACTGTTATTCAAATACCATAACGTAAATTAAACAAACTGTACCCAAACAGGGCTTTCGTCACATTGTCATCTCTGGCATAGACCCACTCAAATGCATATAGAAGCGATTTAAACGCTGTCCCTTTATCCACGACTTCTTCATTAGGGCTCATTCAGGGCGCCGCGTGGCGCTTGTTGACATTTGACAGGGGCGGGGTGGAGCTCCCTTGATGAGAATTTATGAATGGTCACATAGATGAGCTCACATTTGGTTTAAATAGCACTCGGAACTTGGAACCGACCTAAACCCAGCGAAATGTGTGAAAACTCACTTCACTGAATCATATTTCTTTTTATTTTTATTTATTTATTTATTTTTTTTTTTTTTGGGTATTGAATTTAGGGTTTTTCATGTGGGGGACTTTGGGAATTTTGCGCAATCGGCAACCAAGTGTGAAACGCAAAGTGGAACAGGTTCGTCTAGGGTCTATGTGCAAGCCTATAAAAGATGAGGCGCTAATGGGCAAGTTTTCATGCGCGTTTACACAACGGAAAAGCGAAAGTTATATGGAACTACAAAAAAGCGGTTATGACGATCTACACAAGGAGAAAAAAGCAGTTCTTAAAACAAGTATTATAGGAGTAAGACTACGAATTTTAGAAAGAATTTTCGAAACATTTACAAAATGTCTGGTATTTTTCTCTGAGTGCAGCTAGAGCTAAATCGCAGCTTTACAGCTGCATAACTGGAGACTTGTTCGGAATTCTTGTAAAGTGCATAAATATGTTCGGGCCTTATGACAGCTAACAAGCCAACAAATTACAGGCACACACACACACACCTGGCTCAGACACACAAATGGCTAATGAAATATCGAGTGCCAAAATCTTGCGGTATGCCAAAACAAAATATCAAACGGTTTTCAGGGCCAAATGCGCACAATGAACGCTAATTATGCTACGCTCAGATCGGTTCAGATCGGTTCAGATCAGTTCAGATTTATGTTTCGTGGTTGAAAGCAAACAACAAAACGTAGGTTCAATGCACCGGCAAAAGCATAACCCACGCACTGCAGCATTTCAAATCCCTTGTTGACCTTAACTTTGAATTGTCAAAACACACAAAAGTTCAAAACTGGCCAAAAGCAGCCCGCTCAGACAATGAGCCGCAGACGGACTTGGATGCCAACATTTAACTTAACAATACGAAAAATAGTGATTCATATAAAATTGTTATTATTTGGTTTAGGCCAAAGTCTGAATGGCAGCTCGAGCTTCAGCTGCAGTCCCATAGATGCCGCCACTGTGCTGACATTGACTTGTGGTTTCAGTTGCCGTTGCCGCGTTCTTGTTGTTGTTGCTGTTGTTGTTTTCCAGTTGCTGTGTGTGGGCTCCTCCATCATGAGCGCAAATTGTTTTCCTCACTTCATTCAGCAAAGAGATCAGGTCTCTGTTTCTGATTAGTCAGCTTTGGATTTGGGTGCTGCTGCTGCTGCTGCTTGGTGGGTGCGATTCTTGCCACAGTTTGTTTTTTTTTTTTGCGTGGTACTCACGCTCAGCTATTTGTCCTTCAGATACATTTGTATCTTGTATCTTTAGCTGCGGCTTTGGCTGTGTCGCTGGCTGGGGCTGTGGCGCATCCAAACTTGTACTTCCGCATGCGCCATTAAAGTTTATCTACTCTAAACATCTTGTTACTATATTTAGCTGGGCGATAAGGCGGGCATTAAAAGCGCTGAAGGCGCCTACGAGCCGAAATGAATCACGGCTAGAACTTGGCAGTGACTCTCGCTGGGTCTTTGGGTCACAGTTGTGATAAATCGCTTTTACTGCGAGTCCAACTTTTCCTGGCATTGAAACGCAAAACGTTTCAGGTGTCTAGTTAATTATGTTAGAGCAAGCTGCCTTTTATGTAAGTTCAACATTTTGCAGATCTGTAGCTGCACTGGCTGTTGTACACAAAATAGCTGAACAAAGCACAAACAAATGCATAAATTAAATGCGAATAAAAAATGAGATATCAAATGACAAGCGTGAAAATTGCCAGCCAAATGGCAGCGAGTCAGAGATTAAAGGCCAGCGAGTGCAGGCGCTGGCAAAGGTCTTGAGCACTCAATTGGGCAAGGAGCGAGTGTGGCAGGTATGTGTGCCTGTGCCTGTATGTGTGTGTGTGCTTGAGTGTGTTACTTTTACCTTTTGGCCTGGCTAACAGCTTGCGCAATGCGCACAGTGCCAACTCGAACTTGAACTACATGAGCTGCACATTGAAAATTAGCTGCGCAGATTGATCCCATTTCAGTGCGGAGCAGTCAGCGCCACGTGACAGGCGAATTAGTTGGCCAACGTTGCATTGTTGTTGGCTTTTTGGGGCACACACACACACACACACAGCGAAATGGGAGACAAAGACGAGGACAGCGGCAACAGATCAGCGATCTCCAGGCAGCCGAATCGCCCACAGCGCCGTTCGCTTTGCTTTTGTTGTCTTTACAAAGTATCTTCAGCATCAGCGAGGGCATCTCAAGTTGATCATGCAGCTTGCAAAATGTGATATATCAGAGAATAATGCATGTACATTATATATCTTTTTGCGTTTCGTTTGTTAATTAAGCTTTAATTAGTTGATTGGCCTGTAGACAAATCTAATTTATTTGCAAACTTTGCTGTTCCCATCCCAGCAAACTATTTTTATGGCTTTAAGAGGCTTTGGCTTGTCCAGTAAGTTAACAACAGAGCCCAGTTAAGATCTCTATTAATGGTGGCTGGTAAACTTTGAACAGAGAAGCTTTAATGGCTCTTTATAATTACTTAAAAGTGCAATTATTATTCCATTGTTTATTAAAAAAAAAAAACTCTAAATACGGTTGCATAATTGCGTAAATATTACTAATAGAGCCCTTTGCTTTAGAAATAAAATTAGATGTATACTAAGAAGGTATTTTTAAGTAATTGTTTTTATGAAAAATTAAAATCGAAAAAAAAACAAATAAAGTAATATAGAGGAAAATAACATATTTCAAAACTTTTAAATTCCCTTCAGAGCATTTCGGTTTCGGCTAAGCGAATCATGTAATTCGCCATTCATGTTTGTTGTTGGCTGGTGAACTTGTAAGCCAACTTGTAACTTAATATTTTTAGCCGTTTTTTTTTGTTTTGCCGTAAGTTGCTTTTTTGTTGCTTTTTGTTTGCATTGTCTTGCTAACGTTGCTTTTGCTTTGCGTTTTGCGCTATTTATAAACAATGTGTTTTCTTAGCGTATGACGATTGTCTTACAATTAAGATTTCATTGTGAGATTTCCTGGGCCACATGGCGTATGCGCAATGCGCGAATCGTTTTCAATTTGCCAATGTTGTTGTTGTTGTTGTTGTTGTTGCTGTTGCTGTTACTGTTGTTTGCTAGCACTTGCAGCATAAACATGCAATAATTTGTTTAATTAGGCGTAAATGACGCTGGCAGCGCTGCCGCCGCAGCTAATGGAGCGTGGCAGAATTTAATAGCTTTGACGGGTTTTGCATTAACCTTAACACCGAGCTGGTGCTGCCGCTGTGTGGCAAGTGATTCGCAATTGTCTGTCGATCTGCGAGTGTGTTAGTGTGTGTGTGTGTGTGTGCCACACCCCAGCAAACGTTCGATCGATCGATTGCTGGCCATATAAAATGCTAAGCCATAAGAGTATTCTTGCAGCTCCCCAAATGCCATAAAACGTGCCGCGCATAAGTCAGCCATTGGGGCCAAGCCGCGGCGACCTGCCAATCGTTCGTTTGAGCCAAGCGGCCAAGACTGCATTAAGATGCCAGCGATCGTCGGTGGCTACTCAACATTTGATTGCACATCCAGTCCGGCAAATCGATGGCTGCCTTTGCCATTCACGACGATAATTCAATTAATTGCGAAAATGTCCTAGAGACAAATTCATATTCATATCGCAACAGCAACAGCAACAGCAACAGCGATTGCAACAAAGTGTAGACAAACGATCGGATCGTGTCTGCGATCGTGTAACTTTTCATTAAATTTCATTAAATTCTTTTATGCGATAGCAAATAGCAAAATGAGCAAAAAACAACAACAACAAAACCACTGTTCACTTTGACTAAAAAAAAAAACAAGCTTTAAACATTGCAACAACAAATCGCTGATCTTCAAACTCCAATCAACAGTCGACGATCGTCAGAGTCTGCTCCAGCTTCAGCTCCATGCATTTTATGACTTTGATTTATTTGTGTAAATTATTTTCGAAGCTGTTACATGGACAAACAGACAACTGGGATGCTCGTCGGCTCGAGGAAGTGTTTGCATGTCTCCGAGCGGCGGGTGGGAGCGAGAGGCTCAACGATCAGCGATCAGCGATCGGCGATCTGCTTGGGGATTGGGGTTGAGCTTGCAATTGTGGCTTGCTCACTGTTCGTCAACGTTATTAGCTGTCTGCAATTGTCAGCAACGTTGAGATTCCCCAATTCCAATTTCAATTCCAATCCCGTTTCCATTCCCATTCCCATTCCCATTCCCAGACCCGTAAGGCGCTGCGCATTACATAAGCGCAGTGATCTCCCCCTCCATCTGTCTAACTGTCGGTCTGTCGGTCTGTCGATCAGCTGTGCATAATTTCAATTTGATGAAGCACACACGAGGCGATAGATGGGCCCGTTGATAGGCGCCGTTAACTGACTTGCCCTGCGGCTAGTGGCGACTCCCACAACCGCTCTCCGCCTCTCCCCGTCCGCTCTCCCTCGGGTCGGCCGCTTAGCGTGTTTAATTACAATTGGGGGGATTTGGGATTCGGATTGAGCACGGATATCCGCGTACGTGTTGCGCATAGACAACATCAACCGAACACTCAACACTCAACGTCAGCTGCAGCTGTCGCTCAACTGCCCGTTTTTGGATGGCGTGACCCATAAACGCCTAGGCAATAGAGTTGGGTGTCACAGTAGATGCTCGGCTGAACGAGCTGGCTATTAGTTCAGCTGGGGTATTACCATAATGCCTAAGCATAGTCCTAAAAATCAAAACACAGTTAATATACTTCTAAATCAATACGCAGTTCAAAAAAATCTATCAAAAATATTCCCTAAAATTTATAATAAATATAAAAAAAATCTTAATTTGAGATAAGCCTGTCTAAATATAAAAAACATATTATTTCTGAGCCTATATTCACATAATAATAATATTAATTGACTACTGAACTCCTTTAAGAGCTACTTAGCCACTTTTTGAAGCGCTAATAGAGCTCTTTGAGCCATCTACAAAAAGGTTTGTTAAGGTACACTTATTCAAGATTACAACTCGTATATAGCGTATTTAATACCTTGTTCTACCTGAACAATAATACTAAAAAGAATGCAAAACGGCCATTAACAGGTAATAAGTATGATAATGATTAATTAAAGCGGAACGTAAAATAAATAGATCTAAATGAATTATTTGAAGTTTATGAACAATAATATGTAAGCCTGGCGGGAATAGCAATGAAACAGAACGTTAAAGTACAAGGAATAATTCTGTGCAACAAAGTCTGTAGAATTTAATTATATGTTGCCAGCGCATCAATTTAGTTGCTGTAGTTCCATTTAAAGATCAAATACAGCATTTACTTCATATTTCACACCTTTTCATGTTAACAATCAATTAAATGAAGCTACACCGTTGTTGTTGTTGTTGTTGTTGTTGTCGAAATTACGACTCAACAAATTTAGCCTTCAGTTTTGTTTCGAATGGCTTGAAGACCCTTTTCGCCTTATGCACAACACCCGCATGCCCTTTGTCCCACTGCTTGACTTAATGAAAACAAATGAATTTATGAGTTGTTGTTGTTGTTGTTGTCGTTGTTGTTGTTGTTGTTGTTCATGTTGTCGCTGTCGTTGTTCGTCTTGCGACCAGACTTATCCCAGGCACGCACGATCACCTCTCAAAACGGCATTGGCTTTGCCAATTTTTGCTTTGTTTCTCACTTGACGATTTATGGGGAAACAACAACAACAACAACAACAAATGTACGCACTTTTTAAGCCACAAGCGCTTTATGGTGAGCAATTGTTGTTGTGAATTATTTAAACAGCACTTTGAATTATCGTAATTCGCATGGGGCAAGCGCATAAATTATTTCTTGTACCGTTGCAGCGACGGCCAGCGACATTGGAGCTGTCCCCATTCCCTTCGGCCGCTTCCGCAGCTGGCCCCAAAAAGAGTGGGGGCGTCGGGTGGTTCACACTGTGCGATCGCCGCCATGATCGATGACAATTCTAATGAGGCGCAAGTTTTTTGATCAGCTACGCAACGCTAAATCCGTCAGAACGTTAAAGACCTTTTCGGCCATGGTATCAAAGTTCACTTGGCCCGCTGTACCTTGGACCTATGGGCTGTTCAGTTACAATTCTTTGCCAGTGTAACTGGCAGCACGCAGATGCGTGCACGAGGCATGCATACACTGGGAGAAAAGCGGCATAGAATTCAATTCAAGTCAATTAGCCTTGAATTTATTATAAAAAATGTGCTAATTAAGTAGAAAATTTTCATAACAAGAAGTTTTAGCAATAGGATTAGGAAAAAACTTTCTGCAAATAAAAATGTTCCACGATTCAATAACAGAATTCCTGGCCATTTTCTCCGAGTGTACAGATACAGATACAAATGGCACTTGGAGCCGCACACACGCAGCTGCGGAAATGAAATTAATGTAGGTGAAACAAGTTCCCCGCCAAATGGCAAGCTTAAGTGCCTGGCAATATAGATGCAAATCAATAGACGATAGATTTTTTTTATTTATATTTTGGCTTTAATAGAATTCTCGAGGCAGGCAAAGCCAAAGCCAAAGCCAAAGCCAAAAGCCGCAAACGCAACCGCAAATCAGACAACGAAAAACGGGCCCAGGCCCAAAGGCGCCGCCGCAAACACTTGAGCGGCAGCCAAAACACTCGCAGAGAGCGTTCGAGAGATTCAGATTGTGTTTGGGCTTGAGATTGAGATCGGATCGCAGTGTAAACAAGTTGCTGCGACTAACGCCGGCAGCGATTAGCTGAGAATTTCCGTTTTGGGGAGCAGCTGCTCGTAAATTCATCACAAATTTAATAAAGCGCCAAATGCAGTCAGACATCGTCTATATGTGTATATATATGTATATATAAATAAATGCTGCTGATCTTCCAAGAACTGACTGATCGCGACCTTGAGCACAATATTCAAACATGTGGAGCTGTGCTCCCACTCTCTCGCTCTCTCTCTCTCTCTCTCTCTCTCCCTCTTTGGCTCTCTCAGTCTCTAGCGAATCCAATAAATATTTATGCAACATAAAACTTCACAATTGGGCAATGAAGAATGCGCAGAATTAGCTATGCATGGCACAGCGAGGTTTTATTATTTTTTGTTGCTCTCTCGAATTGATCATTCCGCGGATAATATAACCCCAGCCATGCACATAATTATGTAATTTAATGAGCCAACATCTACGTGCATTGTTTAAATTGACACAGCAGGAAAGGAGTCACAATTAAAATTCTTGAGCTGAGATCTTTTCAAATCTTAAATCTTACGAATTGCAGATAACATAATGATGATGCTATACACACACATAATTATGTAATTTAATGAGCTAATTAACTGCTACGTGAGCTGCCTAAATTGTTTAAACAAGCTGAATTAAAAGGTCTCGAAAAGTTATAACTTCTACTATTAGGATCAGTTTCATGAATTTTATGAAGCAAATTAAAATAACGATCTAATTTATTTAGCTATTTGCAATGCTTAAGATGATTTAGTGTGCATTCGAAATTCTAAAGAAGTGATCTTTATAGATCAACATTTTTTTATGTCGACGAACGTTTATTATAATTTATTTTAATCTGATTGATCAATTCCCCGAAAAAGTCTTTCAGTAAAACTGCTGCGGTTTGTATAAAGATCTGAGATAACTTATTTAATCTATGTTTTTATGTATCTAGATCTAAGATAAGTTAAAGTCTTTTTCTTTCATATTTTTTCGTGTCTTTAGGACCCAATTTTTGAATTTACTTATATTTTTTATATTTACATATTTCTTATCTTTCAAAAGAACCGAACTCTATTCCTATTGTTGAAGGAATTTCCCATTAATAAAGTTTGTTTAGCTCTCTCCACATAGTTTCGATTTCTTAAATATTATTTTATACTAATGAAATTTTTGTAGATCAGAATCTTCTTCACTTTGAATTTTTCAGTTTCTCTAACAAGTTCTCTTTCTAAAAGTTTGCAAATAAATTGGCAGATTTATAACACTTTCCTTGTTCTGGAAAAATTCATTTAAATATATTTTTATTTACTTTTTTTTTAGTCGACAGGGTAATAATATTAAATAATATATCTATTTTGTCCCTCATTTCTGCTCAATTGTTTGGCAACCTTCGCCGCTGATTTGACATAATATTGAGGCATTATTTATCTTTCTTGTATTTTTTGTATATTTTTTGCTTGAATTTAGAGTTTTTTTTTTTTTTGTTTTTGCTGCGAAGAATGCAAATCTGTGTGTGTGTGGAATATTGAAAAATTATGCAAAATGGCGAGGCAAACAAATTAGGCGGGCGCATAAAAATTTCACCTGTTGACAAGGCGGGCCAAGGCAATCAACGCGAGACGGCTCGATGGCTAAATATGGCCAGAGTTGCCCTAGAAATTGTTGGAAAACAAATTGGCAAAAGCTGCCTAATGGACGCCTAGAAAGTTGGCAGTTGGAAAATAACAAAAAACAAAAAAAAAAAAAAAAAAACAGCAAAAACAAAGGCGAACCGCAGGCGGAAGTGCAAAAATAAATGTGTATTTAGTTATTGGCCAGGCAGGTAGCTCTATGTCGGCCATATGTCGGCTTTGGACAAAGCCAAACAAGACTAAGTCAATAATTAGCCAATGGCAAAGCGTGAAAAGCGCTTCCTATTATTAGTTGAATTTGTTTTGGGCGCGCAATTTAATTTATATAACATTAATCGTTTCTAAATGATAAATTAATATGGGAAACAATTTGTATGGGCGGTCTCTCGATCAAACGCTCGCGATTGCTCAAATGCTCAAATGCTGAAATGCTCGTCTCAAGCGCGACTGAAAGGCGTAAAATCATCAGCAGCGGCAAATCGCCAAGTGGCCGACAAGTTGCCAAAATTGGCAAGGCTTAAATGGACATGACAACGACTAAAACAACAATAACAACTTATGAGCTGCTGACGTCTTTGGCTTTTTGGCTATTTCCTAGCCCGCCTCTGTGCGCGTCTTTTATGTTTTTTTTTTTTTTGTTTGCTCGGTGTAGGCGTTCTTTTTTTTTTTTTTTTTGTGAGCAATGGGTCAGCATTTGTATTACGCATACGACGCGTTGTACGATTAGAATCAGTTGAACCTCTTTTGGCATATAAGGCAAGTCAGGCTAACAATCTATTATGATTGCATTAGCATAACTGAGCATACACGAATATTAAGCACACTTCTCTAATTTATTGCTTAGTCATGTGGGCTAGTTAACTAACTTTAGGGATTGAGTTGTGCTTCATTTCCGTGTTGCAACTAAATGAAGTTAATTTTATTTGGCTGCTCAATTGTTATTTACGGGCAATACACCTTTCACAGGCAACACTTGCAGCACATTTAAATGAGCTGATTTATGGCAATTTGATGAGCACATTAAACAGAGTGCAGCCTGCTGCTGTTGCTCCAAAAAAAAAAAAATAAATAAAAAGGAAAAAAAAAATTTAAGATTTTATTTTTCATGTGCTACACACACAACAACAACAACAACAACAACAACAACAACAATCGGCTTGACAACGAAAATTCTTACAACGACGCGACGTCGCTGTCAGCGTCGCAGCTGCCGTTTCAGTGCCAACTCTTTTATTGTTGTTGTTGCTGTTGTTGCTTGTGCTGCGTACTTTATTATTAATTTTAAACGTGGGCACCGCACAGTAACAACAACAACAACAACAATAACAACAACAGGCACTACACACAACACCCACAGCGTTTGTCAAGTCGCTTGGATTTTTATTTTGTAAATGTTCTTTTCAGTTCTTTTTTTTACTGGCCGCATTTGTTATTACTTTTTGTGGTTTGTTTTGCGGCTTGTTGTTGTTGTTGTTGCTGCTCTGCGATTAATTCGCGCAATTTGAACATTTCAACACACGCCGCCGTCGACGTCAGCGTCGGCGCTAACTTCTAATTGCATGCACGCAAATTACTCATACGCCGCGTATGCGCTCGCATAATTATCGCTTATTGCCACATCAAATCATTTGCTGCGTGGGCAGTTGGCAAAAAAAAACAATAGCAACAGCAGCAGCTACAACAATCAAGAAAATCAGCTAACAATTCAGTTGCCAACGGCGCATCCTCCTCATCAGCAGCTGAATAACAATTATATACTTAAATATCTATAGCTCTCTCGCCGTGTGTTTTATTTTATTTTTTTCACATTTGCCATTTTTATTTATTGTTTAACAAATATCCACGTCCCCCTGCCCCCACCCCCCCCCCCTCTCTTTCTTGCTCTGCGTGCGCGCCCTGCCCCTGCAATGAATTGCTTTTATGCGCTCATTTGCATATTAAATAAGCGGCTGGCTTCAGGCTGAGGCTGAAGCAGAGGCTGAGGCTGAGGCGATGCATTTGTGTTGGTTGTTGTTGTTGCTGGTTATTGTTGCTGTTGTGTGGTTAGTTTCTAAGCGGCAGCAGCTGCCGCCAATGCAAAGAACGTCGCCATCGTCGACGTCGTTGTAGGTTGGACAGCGTATTACGCGGGCCAGCAATTTTATTTGCAGTGTTATTGTTGTTATTGTTGTTGTTGCTGCTGCTGCTGCTGCTGCTGCTGCTACTGCTATTTGTTTTTTTCTTTTCTTTTGAAGTCGTATACTCGATTTGGTTTGTTGACGTAAAACAAAGAAAACGCGCCAAGTGGAAGTGGGCAACCCAAAGGGTAACTTGGAATAACAAGTGCAAAATATATAGAATGGAGTCTTAAAAAAATACTGTACGACTAAACACATCTATATCGGTACAGTGCGACCTGTCAGCGTGAACAATTGATGTTTTGTGATTCATTGACCAGTTGATTCATTGAGCAGTTGACCAAGTGTCATCGCCTAAATAGAAAGAACACTAGAAAACGAGTTTAAGCCTGTATTTATAAATCTCTTACTTTATGAATGGCTAAACCTTTTTTTTTGCACAAATTTATTTGGGTAAAAAATATTATTATATTTTAAAAAAATGTCTGAAAATCACTAAAAAAGCAAAAATAAAAGAAAAAAACAGACTTAAACTACAAGTCAATATTTGATAAAAATGCCATCAAACATGCAAATCGGTTCAATTTTGATAAAGTTGTGGGAGTTGGAAGTCTGAAAAAACACTTACTAAAAAAGTTTAAACATCTTTTTTTAAATTTTGGTATGATTTTTTACCGATATATGAAGTAGTTCAGAATGCGATTTGAATTTTAAGTTTTCGAAATTTTGAAAAAAAAAATTTCAAAAATGTAAGTTTAAAAAAATGTTTTTTACAAAATGCATACATTTAAAATGCAGAGTTAATTGAAAGGTTAGTTTGTGATCAAAATGAAAATCGGGTTGATTTTGACCAAGTTATGCAAATTGGAAGTTTATGAAGTGCATTTTGAATGGCTTCCAGTATAATTATAGTAATTGATTAGCATATTGTTTGTAATTACGTTATTTGGAAGCGTTTTGAGATTACCTAGTTCGCTTTTATTGGCGACAATTTAGCGTGAATTGGTTGACAACTCAGCGAATTAGTCAGTAAACATTACAATCCAAAAACAATAAAAAGTAAAGAAAAAAAAAGCAACTATGTCTCTGAACGTTGCTCGCCAAATAGTTGGAGGTTCTTAGCCCAGATTGAGCTGAGCAGCCAGGCAGATGCACAGTCATTGGCCGGGCCTTATAGAGCGCAAATCACGGCCCGAGCTCTTAGATAACAATTAGCAAATAATTTTATGCGCCCAAATAACGCAAATGCAAATCTCAGGCAACAAAGGAAAAATATATATATTTATAGTTTATATATATATATATGTATATGTATAATATATCTACGAGTTTTTATCGAAGCTGGCAAAGCTTTGGTGACTATTTTTGCTGTCTTTTGGCGAAACAAGTAGTTGAATTTCCTTTTTCAAAAACTTAGATATTGACAGACAGAGAGTTAAACTTGTGCAATGTGTGTGTGTGTGCGAGTGTGTATTTGTGTGTGTGACATTAAACCACACACAAACAAGTGCGCCATATTTGGCAATTGACTTTGCAGCCAACTGAGCCAAGTCAGAAATATCTATTTGTGTGTGCTCGCGTTTGTGCTCAGTATTTGCTTTATACATACATATGTCTATACATATATATGTATATTTATGCGTGTGTTTTTTTTTTTAACTGTTTACGCTGCCCACTTGCGATGGCCAGCGGCTTGATAAATAATTTTAGTTTTATAAACACAAATTGACACTTCAAATCGTTTGCCAAAAATCACCACAAAAAAAATGAAAGAAAAAAGAAGAAGTAAAAATCTCGCAAAAAAGCATGAAATCAATTTGAATTAAGCCGCCCCGCTTTGTGGCACGTCGCGTTGAGATTTGCTGCCCCCGGGGCAGTGCCGAAGTTTTGCGTCTGGAACTCTGGAATATATCATAAACTTAAGCACAAGCGCTTCGCGGAATTGGCCAGGCAGGTAGCCGCCCCACTTATCGTTGTTGTTGTTGTTGTTGCTGTTGTTGTTGGCAAATCAGATTTGTATCGGCAAAGATCTAAAACAAAATCGCAGCCCTCTAATGCCGCTGCGGGGCGGGCGTGTGTATCAAGCAACAACAAGAACCGATAAACGTATTTATGATCTTGAGAAACGAAACTTCGCAGGGAGCTTGGGTTCACATTATGTTTGCCAAACAGCTCGCGGCTGTCGCGTTAATTAATTGTTTGTCTTGCGATTACAGTAGATTTGCGCAATACTCGCGTACAACAATTGCGAAACCAGTCGCGATTCTCTACTAATTTGTATAGCTGACAGATTTGTGTTCTAAATGCAGTTGGCAAATATTTGAAATTGAATGCACTAGATAACACTCTCTCTCGTTTTCTTCTATTCATATTATATAACCCAATAAGATAGCTTAGATAAGAGTTCTAAGTCGCCCAGTTATTCAAGGAAGTGAATAAGAAGGTTGCTTATTAAGAATATTTATGCTCTATGGAGTCCTAGATGCTTCCTACCGCCAAAACCATACCTATTTGTAATGGGATCGTGGTATACAAATTAGGTTAACAGTTCAGAACGATATCATATACTAATAGCAATCATAGTAATATTTATGAAAAAAAAAATAATAATAACAAAATTCAACAAGATAATAATCTTAAATTTTTTGTGTTTAAATAAAAGATTTTGAAGTAGATTTTCCTGTATCTACCTATAAACATTTCTGATTAAACGTGCCACAAAAATTGAAAATAAATTAAAAATTTCCCGTTTAACGATAAGAATATTAATTTTCCTATGCCCCATATAATCTACCCTCACCCACAAGCCAACTCGCTTGTAATAGCTTAAGCTTTTAATGAGCTGTGGAGTGGGAGGGGTGGCCAGTTGGCAGTGGGACTTGGCGGTGCTGGACTCTATTTTCTTATCAGAATTTCTGTTCCGCGTAATTGATCTAGTTCTAACGCGTCGATGGGCTAATAAATATTATTTCAACTGGCGGCTTATGCAAGCAGATGCTGATCGCTAATAAGAAGGCAAACAGTAAT
This sequence comes from Drosophila sordidula, assembly GCA_035047465.1. Taxonomy (NCBI): domain Eukaryota; kingdom Metazoa; phylum Arthropoda; class Insecta; order Diptera; family Drosophilidae; genus Drosophila; species Drosophila sordidula. The sequence continues at coordinate 8,817,458 of JAWNPQ010000185.1, read as the reverse complement.
TTATTTATTTATTACAGTCCGTTTATTAGGGGCCAGCGGGCTATGATAAATATTTTTGAAAATTAAAAAAAAAAAAGTTAAACTTACCACACAAAACAAAAACAAAAATTTATTATAAACTGGCAGCCCAACACCTGTTGCACTTGTTGTTGTTTTCGCTTTGTTTTGTTGCTGTTGCCGCTGCTCCAATTTGTGAATGAGCTTAATTGCATTTATCGATAGCACTTTGTTTGGCTTGCGTCAAAGTTATCGTTTCTCGTTTCTAGTTGTTGCATTTGCTGCGGCTGCTGTTGTTGTTGTTGTTGTTTTAATTAGCAACACAAACACATTAACTAACACACAAACACCGACACCGACAGGCAGACTGGGCGCATGGCAGGGCGCCCACGCAACGTGCCAAAAGAAAACGCGTTTATTGAAAACGCAACTGCGACAGGCGACGACGGCAGTGGCCGCGCAAAGAACTTTGTTAGCTGCGCCAGCGATTCAGCAGCTAACCAAAAGCCGAGCAACAACAAAAAAAAAAAAAAACAAACAAACAATCGACAAACAACAACAAAAAACGAAATGCAAAATTGCAACTTTGTTAATTCCGACTTCGCCACAGCGCAGTAACCGATTCGCTGGAGCGCTCGCGATCAACTGAACACACACAGAAATTCAAATTTACCCGACAGGCCGCTCAGTTCGTCTTCTTCTTCTTCTTCTTTCTGTTTACCGATTTGTGTGCAAGTGCTACGCGTGCGCACCACGACTGCTCGCCTCGAGTATCTAAAAACGACTGAAGTTAAGAGAGCTGCTTGCTCGCCGCTTAAGATCATAAAGAGCGCGAGAGTTCTGCTGCTGCACTCATTCAGCATGCGTGCCGCACGAATATCCCGATTGGTTTCGACTATGATTAACTCTGATTTAAAAAAAAACACAAAAATTGCCTATATACAAGTATGTTTGTATGTAGCATAATTCTCTTAACCACAATAATATAGAGTTCTACGGCTAACTTTTGTTGCAACGAAAAGCAGTTGTAAGACATTTCGCTTTTAATATGATTTTGAATTTGAATAAATAAACCGCTTACAATTGCGGTATTTAAAGTATATTGTAGGTTCAAATCGTAATATTACTCACTGGACTTGAGCAGCTAAAAAGAATTAATAAATATGCCAAAAATTTGATGGCGAGGAATTCATTCTAAATACAAATTTCAAAATCAAATAAATTGTATTGTGTTCAAAATTCTAGTCACAGCAGAAGTGCGCCTAAAATTGACCAAAAACCACTTATTTTGCAGCCCTGACATAAACAGATGTTTTGAGCAGACCATCTGTACGCTACCGAATTTGCCATCTCTTTCTATCCGACGAACGCGAATGCGTCAAATTTACAAATTTATAAATTAAAACAGAAGTGCGAGATGTTGGCCAAACGAATGCAACTATGGCGAGCGACCCATGCGGCACTCACGCTAAATACATTAGCCAACAAGGCTGCCACACAGGTAAGCGGCCGTTGACAACACCGGCGACCGCCACCAGCGGAGCGCCCGATGACATAACCTGCAAAGCGCGGTTTGTTATGAATGAGAGTTGAGAGCCCCTTTTGAATAGCGGCATCTTTGCAGGTGTTTTCAACAGGCGGCAGCAGTCGAGACATGCATCTGAGCAGCAGTTGGGGCCACCAACTGCACGGCCGTATGATGCTGGCGCCGTTTCCGGCACCTCTGCTCCCGCTTTGTGCACCAGCAGCAGGAGGATTGCGATTTGCCAGCTCCAAATCGGATGGTGATGAGGTGTCCACAAAGGAGCTGGTGGATCTGCCAGCTATTCCTGAAGCCCCCACACCGCCAGCCATTGATAATGTTTCAATGGACACGGATGCCCTGATGGAAACCATTAATCTGGCAGGTGAGCCAACGTTTGCTTCAATTGGCCTGGGCGGCTGGTCGCCCGTCGGCATGGTACAAAACTGCATGGAATTCCTTCACTGCTCCTGGGATATTCCCTGGTGGGGCACCATTGCAATTGGCACGCTCGTCGTGCGCACCATAATTTTCCCTCTGGTAATTCTGGCGCAACGCAACTCGGCCAAGATGAGCAACAACATGCCACAGATGCAGGTGCTGCAGCTTAAGATGACGGAGGCTCGCCAGTCGGGGAATGCCATTGAATCAGCGCGCTATGCACAGGAAATGATGCTTTTTATGAAAGAGAAGGGCGTCAATCCTCTAAAGAATATGATTGTGCCATTGGCGCAAGCGCCACTCTTTCTGTCCTTTTTCATGGGCCTGCGTCAGATGGCTAATGCCCCAGTGGAGTCGATGCGTGACGGTGGTCTTTTCTGGTTCACCGATCTGACACTGGCTGATCCGTTCTATCTGTTACCCGTAATTACCAGCGCCACGTTGTATCTAACCATTGAACTGGGCACGGATAGCGCGCGTCTATCGGCGGCCAACATGAATACAATGAAATACGTTCTACGCGCCCTTCCCATTGTCATCTTTCCCTTCACCATGAACTTTCCGGCCGCTATTCTGACGTACTGGGCCTGCAGTAACTTCATCTCGCTAGGTCAGGTGGCCGTATTGCGTATTCCCGCTGTGCGGGATTACTTCAAGATTGAAAAAATGGTGTCCCATCCGCCCAGTGCACTGCCTAGCAAGAAAAAGGGTTTCGTCGGTGGCATGAAGGAGTGTAAGTATTGCGGCTAGCCAATCCGTAAAGTGATCTAATTTCGCATTTCCCCTTATCCTGCAGCTTGGGACAATATGAAGATCACCAAGGAGATCGAGGAGCGGCAGCGATTGGATGAAATACGCTTTGCCAAGGCCGGCAAAGGGCCGTTGGTAAAGACCTACAAATACGATCCCACCAAGCCGCAAACTGCCAACGCCAACCAGAACCCGCCACAGGTCACGGGCAACATTAAGCCCTCCTCCAAAGAGCAGTAGCCACGTCAATACGCGGCCAGTGTGCGCTCTTGTTAATGTTAGAACTGTAGCCTTTAGTTTGATGACCCAACAGTTGCTGCATATCGGTATATGCTAAAAATATTATATTTTCTATTAACAAAAACAAAACACAGACGTTTGAGTTCACGATGTGGAGTTAGTCCTTTGCCGAGATGCACTGGTTTATGACCTCGGCCAGGTGTTTGTTTTCCAGCGCCGCGGCAACGCGTTCCTTATCCGCCAGCTGCTTGTTCACGGCAAACTCGGAGGCGTGCGTTCCTGGCGTTATCTCGACGGTCACCTTGAAGCGGGGTGGCAGCGAACGCAGCAGCTTGACACGGATGGAGAGCCCAATCAGCGTGGCCATCGAACAGTGTGGAATTGTCGGTGTAAAGTTGATGTGCACCGAGTTCTGTTTATCGTTGATGGTGATCAGCTCCTCCTGCACGACGTGCAGCTCCTCCAGCGACAGCGGATGCTCCGGATCATTGATATTTCGTATGAGATCTGCGTTTAGTCGAAATGTTTACATTGAATATGCTCTCTGATTGTGTGTGTGCTTACCAAAGATTTCTCGCTTGTCGAAGGGATCGACAATGCTCTCGTCCTCTTCGTTTGCGGTTACCACGCGCTCCTTGATTTTGCCATAGACGCTCGGATTTAAATTCTCTATTTCTGTGGGCATTTTTACGGTTTTTACTGCTAATTTGCTGAATTATTTAATTATATTTCCTCTACTTGATTCTAAAGAGCAGTGTGTGCACACTTGATGATTATAAAAATATCCTATTTTTCCATAGTTTATTTATTCGCAGACTTTGTGCACACACAGGCACAACTAGAACGTACTTTGATTTGAATTGTAAATTTCTAAGTCGCAAATCAATTTGAGTGCAATCATTAATCAATTAGAATTTGCTGTTAGACTAAGCTGGTAAGTTGTCATTACGACTGCAATTAGTCGCGTTATTGTAAACAAAAGTGTCATCTAATGTGTGCGCAAAGTAAGCTTGATTCTGACGAACATATGCACATGATGCACATAAAAAGCAATTTTATTTATTAGATTTTGCGGCTAAGCTATGTAGATCCAGTAAGACGTAATATAAGCAAAAGTCTTGTAAAGCCTGTAACGAACAGTGTGTACACACTTGATTCACCTGACATCGTCATATTTTCCATGACATTTATTCGCAGACTTTGTGCACACACTGGCAGAACTAGAACGTTACTTAATTTGAAATAATTTATTTCGATTACCGCAATTAAATTTGAATGCAATAATTAACCAATGAAAATTAACAGCTTGACTAAACTGGTACAGTTGCCAGTGAAACTTTATTCATGCCCGTTAATGTAAACAAAAGTGTCATCTTACGTAAAGCCTGTAATTAGAGGCGTTTCACAATTATATTTATGTGCATTTTAATTAGCCTTCCTAGTATTTGTACTCATTTCTAGACGTATATATACGTGCGCAGATAGCTTTTCGCAACAAGGTGCTAAATAGAGATGACTAACATACCGGGTTCCCAAGACCCCCGACACCGAGCAATGCCAGCAAAGAGACTTACAAACAGGCACATATAAATATATTCTGCCCACCTGACCAAGCTATCTACACACAGCCGCCTTGAGCCACTTTTGATTCGCATTCAAATCCACATCTAGTATACCTGGCAACTTGTATATGTCAAAAGATGCTGTGGTGATTTTTACAGGTTATAATTAGCTCGCTCTATCGTTTTAAACATCAATAAGGAAAATAAATATACATACAATAATATTGATATAGAAACTCGCCCGGTACTCTACACTCGACGTTAAGCTAGTCCGGTAATTATCACCAATTTACAAACGGGTTAACATCAACGTCAAACATAGCGTTACTCCCGTCTCCATATAATGGCCCGGCGATCGAGAAACTCCAACAGTTCGATAGAAATTGAGCTTCAGTCCAGTCAAACTACTTCCGCGAACGATGAGAAAATTCGTAAGTCGCACGGTTGATTTTTTCCGTTGATTTTATCTGACGATAGTTTCCATTTTATTTACAGTTGATTTTTGCCTTGGCATTGTGCGCCGTTTGCCACGCGGCTCCAACAGCCAACGAAGCTAAGCTGGATCGTCCCAGCCCCATCAATCCGGCTGTCGTGAGCGATCCCAAGCCAGCCGAAAGGGTTGTGCCGCTGACACTGCCTGTACAGGAACCGAAGCATCGCCAGAAGCGCGATGAAGCCGCTCCTGCCAAGCCTCATTCCATTGTTGCTTCGGAAACCCTGCATCAACATCCACATAACATTGAGCCACTGGTCACACAGGTGCCAGATCTAGATGCAGCACAGCACGATTCGAAGCATCGCCAGAAGCGCAATGAAGCCGCTCCTGCCAAGCCTCATTCCATTGCTGCTTCGGAAACCCTGCATCAACATCCACATAACATTGAGCTATCGAAGCCAATTGCGGCTAACGCGTCACCACAGCACGATGCGAAGAAACTGAAGCGCGAATCACAGTCAAAGCCAGCTGGCGTTGCTGGACATTCCCACACCCACGATACCCCAGCCGCGCCCGAGGTCCTTGTTGCTCAGGCTGAACACGCCGACCACAAGGGCGGACGTCATCAGCGCGACATTCCCGTGCCCACTGAAGTGAAGACAACAGCCGCACCGAAGGAGGCCAAGCCCCAAGTGGAGGATCTGCACGATCACGTGCCCATTGCCAACAGCAACGAGCATCCCCACAGCCCGCTGCGTCATCATCCAGTGCCAGTTGCTGAGCTCTTCAACAAGCCCAAATCCACCCCTCAGCCCAGCAGCTCTGAGGAAAGCAAGGAGAGCAAGGAGAGCAAGGAAAGCAAGGCCTAAATGACGACCTCAACTTTCGAATTATATAAGCCAAGATTACCCGCTAATTGATATGTCACGTTTCAATAAATGAAAACAAAGTCATAAAAAATAAATAAAAATATTAAGGCGCTTACAAAACTGATTTGCTAATTATTGACTAAATATGTATTTATGCTCTGGCGCTGACATTCGTCTCCTCCGCCCCGGAGCCAAAGTACTCGTCTGACCTGAAGATGGGCACCGGCTGAAACTCGCCCTCAACCAAATTGCTTTTGGGCGGCGCTTCCGACGCATCGGCGGCATATAGTCTCGCCTTTAACGGCTTCAGCAGCAGACCCTTGATGCTGTAATCGGTCACATTCAGCTCCTGCTCGGCCACATCCACAGCGGTCTCCACCTCGTTCAGGTTCTCGTTGACGGCGGCCACAAACTGCTCCAAGTTGTCAATTCGCTGGCGCAGCTCGCCAAAGTTATCGCTGAAACTGAGAATGCTGCTCACATGATTCGCCATGATACCGTTAGACTCAGCCCGCACCTAAAATATTTACAAAGATATTTATATAATTATACAAATACTTAATTTCAAATTCGGAACTTACCGAGCCCAAAACTGTTTCAAACTCGTCCAGTCGCGCCAGCATGTCGTCAATGTTGTTGCAGAGCGGATTTATCTGTTATTGATAGCATTGTTATTAACCATTGCATACTATTGTTATGTTAGCCCAATCACCTCCCTCGCCAGGTCGGCACTTTGTATGATTTTGGCATAATCCTTCCCAGCTTGTTCAACCATTTTTATCATCTGTTGCTGCCACCAACAATAAATCAACAACAAGAAATCGATTAACGATAACGCAATAGTCGACGTGAAGTAAAATTTAACAGCACTACTTAGTTGCAGGGCATATTAGCTGATAGAAGCATACGTCATGTAAGAAAATAACTTACAAATAAATGTAACAATTTAATCATATTCACAAATTGGCAGCTACTTAAGAAGTATTCAATTTGAAAAGCTTCTTTGCAGAATCATAGCAATACTATCGTTAACAATCGTTAATTCTGCCATTCTTTTGGCCCCAGCTCAGTTTAGTGCTGGGCAACGACTACTCTGATTAGGTTGGCAACAATGCGCATCTTGCAAATTCTATTTTCGCGTATGTTGTATTGATTTGTGCTTCCTTGTAGAAAGCCTGAGTAAACCAGAGCCACTACAGCCATGAGCAACTACCGCGGCATCGGAGGCGGCGGCTTTCCATACAAGAAGCAGCCCAGCGCTGGCAACAACATGAGTGCAGTGCCCCCGCCGCCGGCTTTGAGCAACACTCGTGGAGGCGGGGGATTCGCGTTCAGCTTCGGCCGGGGCAGGGGCGGTGCATCCGCCGGTGCAGCCGGCAGCGGCAGCAGCAGCAGCACGTCCAAGCACGGCTACTCCACGCTCGAGTCCATCAGCCAGTACACCAACTCCACGAACTTTGTGGGCAAGCGCAAGCAGCACATGGACGACGATTACTTCGACGACGACGACGAGCCGCCGCAGCGACCGCCGCCGGAGCAGGCGTATATACCGGCGCCGGGGTCGCCCGGTGCGACGACAACGACCAAGAATGACTCGGACTCCGATGAGGATCCGCTGGAGCAGTTCATGGCTGGCATCAACCAGCAAGTGGAGAAGGAGAAGGTGCGCGCCGCCACGGATCAGCAGCAGAAGGCGAGCACGGCGCCGTTGGAGAAGAAGGGCGTGCGCGGCGACATCGATGACGAGGACGACGAGGAGAGCTACTATCGCTACATGGAGGAGAATCCCAATGCGGGCCTGCGCGACGAGGGCTCCGATCAGGAGATCGACTACGATGAGGATGGCAATCCGATAGCGCCGCCCAAGAAGAAGGATATTGATCCGCTGCCGCCCATCTACCACTCGGAGATCGAGTATGATCCCTTCGAGCGCAACTTTTACACGCCGCACGAGGACATCGCCCAGCTGGACGAGGAGCAGGTCCGCGAGCTGCGCCGCACGCTGGGCGTCAAGGTGAGCGGCGCCCTGCCCCCGAAGCCGGTCAGCTCCTTCGGCCACTTCGGCTTCGACGATCTCCTGCTGAAGGCCGTGCGCAAGGCCGAGTACACACAGCCGACGCCCATCCAGGCGCAGGCGGTGCCCGCCGCGCTGTCCGGGCGCGACATCATCGGCATTGCCAAGACGGGCTCCGGCAAGACGGCCGCGTTCATCTGGCCGCTGCTCACCCATCTCATGGATCAGCGCGAGCTGCGCCCGGGCGACGGACCCATTGGCCTAATCCTGGCGCCCACGCGCGAACTCTCGCTGCAGATCTACAACGAGGCCAAGAAGTTTGGCAAGGTGTACAACATCAATGTCGTCTGCTGCTACGGCGGCGGCTCCAAGTGGGAGCAGAGCAAGGCGCTGGAGCAGGGCTGCGAGATCGTGGTGGCCACGCCCGGGCGCATGATCGATATGGTCAAAATGAAGGCGACCAACTTGAGGCGCGTGACCTTCCTGGTGCTGGACGAGGCGGATCGCATGTTCCACATGGGCTTCGAGCCCCAGGTGCGATCCATATGCAACCACGTGCGTCCCGACCGACAGACGCTGCTCTTCTCGGCCACGTTCAAGAAGCGCATCGAGCGCCTCGCCCGGGACATTCTCACCGATCCGGTGCGCATCGTCCAGGGCGATCTGAACGAGGCCAACCAGGACATCACCCAGCACGTTTACGTATTTCCCAATCCGCTGCAGAAGTGGAACTGGCTGCTCTGCCATCTGGTGAAGTTCCTCTCCGAGGGCGCCGTCCTGGTCTTTGTCACCAAAAAGGCGGACGCCGAGACGGTGGCCAACAATCTGCTCGTGAAGGAGCACAACTGCCTGCTGCTGCACGGCGACATGGACCAGGCGGACCGGAACAAGGTCATCACGCAGTTCAAGCGCAAGGAGTGCGACATCCTGGTGGCCACCGATGTGGCCGCCCGCGGCCTGGACATTCCCCACATACGCAACGTGGTCAACTACGATATCGCCCGGGACATTGACACGCACACCCATCGGATTGGACGCACGGGCCGTGCGGGGGAGAAGGGCAACGCCTACACGCTGGTCACCGACAAGGACAAGGAGTTCGCCGGCCATCTGGTGCGCAACCTGGAGGGCGCCGATCAGGAGGTGCCCGACGATCTCATGGAGCTGGCCATGAAGAGCTCCTGGTTCCGCAGCTCCCGCTTCAAGCAGGGCAAGGGCCGTAAGCCCGTCAACAATTTCATGGGCCTCGGCTATCGCGAGCGCCCGGGGAATGCGGCAACTGCGGCTGGAACGGTTTCAACGGGCGCTGTCAAAAGCAAGGGTCCCGTCGCCGAGCCGAGCAAATCGCTGACGGGCGCCGGACCCGCCACGGATCGCTATTCGGCCATGCGGCAGGCCTTCCGCTCCCAGTACAATTCGCAGTTTCGTGCTTCCAGCGATCGCACCTGGGAACAAACCGTGCCGGAGACGGGCGTCTTCGCCGCGCCAACGGCGCCGCCGCCGCCGCCACCGGCCCCTCCAGCACCTCCAGCCAGCGGCAGCGGCAGCGGCGGCGGCGGCGGCAACAGCAGCAGCCAGGATGCGAAGCGTGCCAAGAAGAGTCGCTGGAACTGAAGACCTGAATCGAAAAGTCAGCCCCCGTTTAATTTCATATTATTTAATGTGTATTTGCTTTTGTTTCATCATTTAAAATTACAACTTAATCGCTAGCATTAAATATATAATATATACATATATATATGCATAGATGTGTATATATATATATATGTATATATTCATATACCCATTATATATTATGTTAGGTAAATACTCGTATATACACTCTCCATTCACACTCAGCCAATGCCGATTCAATAAAAATGTCATTAATTATAATTAATTATGTATCTTTTATTTTATGTGTATTTTATTTTGAATAAAATCACATTTGCGCATATTCCATGGCCTTAACTGAGCCCAAACCGGTTCCCATTTTGTTTGTCGCCGTTTTCTCGCAGTGCATAGCTACGGAATCGAATCGATCTGGTCTTACCGTTAACTGTGCACTGCGCACAAAAAAAAAAAACAGACTATCCGAGTTTAGGTTTTTCATTTAAGTATTTTTTAAGATTCTGTTGTTTTTTTTTTTTTTGTATTTTTTTTTGTTGCATTTTTTTAGAAGCGAGAAAAATGTCGAAGCTATTCGTAAATTTATGAAATATTGTTTTACAATGAAACCACTACGATTTTTTTTTTTGTTTTCTTTTCTTAAGTTTTTCTTTTGTTTTTGTGTGTTTTTCAATAAGAATACGACGATAAGCATTATATAATAATTTAGCATATGGTTTGATATAACATTGAGAAAAGTTGAGATTCATTTAACTACCACATTGACGAGATTTTGCATAATTGTTTTAAGCTTTCTTTCATTTGTTTTTTGTTTTTGTTTTTTTTTTTTTTTTGGTTTTTTGTTTTTTGTTGACTTGGAATAGCTCGAGAAGCATTTAATTCGCTTAAAAATTTTGCTATTTTTTGTTTGTTTTAATTCTTGTTAAATTTTGTATTATATGCATAATTTTAATAATTATCATATAGGTTTTCTTTGTGTTTTTCTGCTGCTCAAAAAAATTGTCGGTGTGTGGGTATTATATATATATAAAAATTGGTCCATGTTAACCACATCGTACGAAATCAAAGCGAAAACTGAAATATACAAAAAAATAAAAAAAAAAAATACTCAAAAAAATAGGGAACTAATTTGAAAATGAAAAGAAACTCAAATTGTTTTTAAACAATACTCTTTTATATATGTATTTTTTATTTATATATATATTAATTAAATTTTTGTTTTGTTTTGTTTGTGTGTGTGTTTTGTTGTTGCCGCATATAACATACATATCGATATATATATATACAAGTTTATTTTATTTAATTATATTTTATTTAAGTTCTAGCGTTAAATTTGATTTAAATTTTTAATAGTTTGTTTGCGCTCTCTAACCTGCCTTAAAATACAAGTACAATTCTTTTATTTTACAATTAATATTTCTGTTGTTTTTCTTTGTTTTTTTTTTTAGTTTTCTTGTTTAGTTTAGGGCGCTAAATCGATTAATTTTACATAGGCTTCAAAAAAAAAAAAAAAATAATTAAAATTATGCAACAATTAAAATGTAAATGTTTTCATTTTATAAATGTAATAAAATTGTTGGGATTTTGTTTTTGTTTGCTCATGTTTTCCCTTTTACTTTTTTGTATTTCTTTATTCTTTTAATCATTTACTGCGTTGTTGTAGTTTTTGTTGTTGTTTTATTTTTGTTTTTTTTTTTACTTTCTTTTAATACTTTGTACAATAAACAAGAAACATTTCACATAGGAAAATGTAAATCAAATGTTTAAAGAACGCTTTGGGCTCCATGAAAATGGTTGATTATATTTTTTCAAATGAAAAGGAAAAAAAAAACTTCATTTTATAGGGCCATCGAAAATTAAACATTTAAATTCGTAAATTTCATTGAAGGAATTTTTTATGCTCTCAACTGAATTATTTATATGGTATAATGACTGTTTGTTGTTGTTGTAGTTGTTATTGTTGTTTTTTGTTTTCTTTTTTTTGCTTTAAATTAAATGCCAATTAATTTAATTAATTAATTTTTAAATCACATTTCATTGTTTTTCAACACTGCAAATTCAAATTCTGCGTTTGCTGCTTCGATTTTGTGTTGTGTGTGTGTGTGTGTGTTGTGTGTGTGTGAGGAAACGAAAATGTTTGTTGTTGGTTTTTTTTCTTTTTCTTTTTTTTTTTTTTGAAGTATGCGACTTGCTTTTTAGTGCACAATTCATTAAAATTAATAATACTATATACAAATATGGTTTAGGCCATTTTAATTCTTGTTTTCGTTTGTATTTTCATATTCATTTTCATTTTCATTTTGTTAAGGAATTTCTCAATTATGCTCGGGCATAATTCTCAACGACAAACACGGGCAACTTTAATCGAATAACGTGGCCAACAAATCGTCGCTGGCATTGTTGTTGCTGCTGCCGCTCGACGGCGGCGTATTCAAATCGGGCTGCGGATCCAGGTACGACAGGATCTCCATTGGGTCCATGTCCTGCAACAGCTGTAAGCACAAAATTAGCAATTAGTTTCTCTTTGACTCAGAGTTAATTTGCCCTCTGGCCACTTACATTCAAATCGTGCCCGCTGTTGTCCAGGCCCGCGGCGGAGGGATCAAAGTTCTGCAGCTCCGCGCTCAGATCGTTCTCGAACTTCAGCTGCGTCTGGCTGCTCATCAGGGAGTTGAGGAGCTGCTCCTGCTGCGACTGTTGCTGCTGCTGCTGCGACTGCTGCTGCTGCTGCTGCTGCTGTTGCTGCTGCTGGCTGTCCGCGTTGGACATGCTGGTGCTGCTGCCGCTGCCGCCCAGGCTGCGGCTGGGCGTGCCCGGCGTCTGCGGCGAGTTGTGCCCAGTGCTGTTGTTGTTGTTGTTGTTGTTGTTGCCATTGGAGGCATTGGGCGTGCCGCCGCTAATGGGCTCATTGTGCGAGGAGCTAACGCTGGGCGGACCGCCCGGCGTCATGGGATGACTGACCGCGCCCGGTGTGTGCGGCGTGTGCGGCATCTGTGCGAAAGGAGCGGAAGATTAGCCGAGGCTCCGACTGGCCGGCAGCTGCTTGGCTTACCTGATCGCTGAGCGACTTCTCCATGGCGTTGAGCTGGTCCAGCGAGTTGACGGCATCGCTGTTGGCCAAGCTGTTGTTGTCGCTGTGGCTGCCACTGAAGCTGTCGTAGCTGCTGCGATTGCCGCTGCAAAGGTGGAGAGGAGCGGCAATTAGTACAGAAATCAATTACGATTGCTCCTTAGAAAAACTGTCTGCTAATCAATTTTGATCAATTTGCCACGCCCCCAGCGGGCATTTGATGTATCTAACTTGAGAATTGGATTGCCACGCCCATCACGAGTATAAATTGCCCGCTTCAAGTCTAACACTGCGCAAACCCAATATACCCAGTTCACCCCGCAAGCGAGGGTATCAAAGAACCGTTGGCTACTTACAGCTGGGCGCCGTTGGGGGCGTTGTTGTTGCCCATCATGTTGCCGTTGGCAATGGAATTCATGTCGTGCATGTTGTAGGGACTCATCGCCTGGGAGTTGTCCCATGTGGGCAGCTGCGTGGAGCCGGGCGACATGACCTTGGCAATGTCGTCGCAGAGCTCCTGCTTGATGGCGGGCAGGCCGCTCGGCACGCTGCCGACGCTGCCGACGCTGCTGACGCTGGTGTTGCTGCTGCCGTTGTTGCTGCTGGCGCCGCTGACGCCGCCGACGCCGCCGACGCCGTTTGGTGGCGCCACGGCGCCGGGCGGTGCGCCCGCCTGCGGCGGATTCGGCATGCCGCCGTTGTGCTGCAAGGCGCGCCAGTTGGCCGACGAATCAATGATGACCTCATCCACGTCGGAGGTGCTCAGCGTGTTGAGTATGGCCCAGATGTACTGGTCGATCTCCAGGGTGTCCGTGATGGCCGACTTGCTGCACTCCGGACAGCGCCACGAGCCGCGCTCGCTGTTGATCATCAGATAGGCCTCCAGGTCGAAGCACTGGACGTGCTTGCACTCGTGCCCGCGCGCCGGCAGGCGTATCCGGCTCTTGGTGATGGGACACTTCAGTGAGATCTTGGCGCACTGTTGCGCCGCGTCCGGGCTGCCGCCGTTGGCGACGCCGACGCCAACGCCGACGCCATCGACGCCGACGCCGACGCTGGGCAGGCTCAGATTGCGCTTGATCTTCTGCACGCTGTGCTCCAGCGGCAACAGATTCCGCTTGTGCAGCGTCTGCAGCACCTGGCGCACCGACGGCCGATGGACTAGCTGCAGCACGAACAGATGCGACTGCAAAGAGGAAGGGGAGGGAGCTCATTATGGTTATTCTGGCACCTCCGGTTGGGGCCGAAAATCCGCTGCGGGACACTCACACAACAACAGGAACTGGCGGTCAGCTGGAGCGTGTTGCGGCCCGGCTGGCAGACGGCCTTCAGATAGAGCGGACGCAGCGCCGTGCTGTTCTTCTCGGAGCGCTCGATGTTGAGCGGCGTGGCATTCGCGGAGACGGTGACGGTGTGCGGCCAGTTGGTGTTCATCTGGCGGTCGTCCTGGTGGAAGCATTTCAGCTGCAGCTCCAGATCGGTGCTGAACGAGAGAGAGCGAGAGAGAGAGAGAGAGAGAGAGAGAGTTAGCGAGAGTTAGCCCGTGGTCACGGACGGAGCCGGGTGCGAATATACTTACCGGCACATCAGCGTGTTGTAGACATTCTGCTTGAGATGGAACACATGGTTGCTCACCGAGAGATTGTGGAGCAGGCGGAACGGTGGCAGAATGATGCCATCGCGCACCGGGAATGTCAGTCTCATCTCTTCGCCTGCGGGCACAGGATTAGTAAAGGGATTAGTAAAGGTCTCCAGCTGCCAGCTGCCAGCTTTACTTACTGCTGTCCATTGGGGGCTTGATGTCCGGATTGGGGCTGACATAGGGCACGCTGCAGGCAGGCGTCAGCGGCGGCGTCGGATTGCCAGGAACTGGACTGTGCTGATAGTTTTGCTGGAAACTGCGGAGGAGTGGATGAGCAAGTGCATCAAGGGCCAACTGCTATTACTTACCCTTGATTCTGGTAGGGATTGCCGGTGCTGGCGACGGCACCCGGTCCAGCCGGGCACATGCCGCCTTGGCCGGCGCCCACGCCCATGCCGCCACCGTTGGCGCCGGGATAGAACTGCGCCTGGTGCGCAGCGGCGCCGGCGCCATAGCCGACGCCGGCGCCGCCCGCCTGCGGCACGAAGCGCTGCTGGCCCATGCAGCCGGGACCGGGTCCCATGCCGCCGCCGGCGCCGCCGCCCATGGGCATCATGGGTCCGCCGCCGGGGCCCATGACCGGTCCGCCGTTGGGTCCCATGCCTGCGCCGGCCGAGATGCGTCCGTAGGGGCCAGCGCCGCCGCCGCCGCCGGCGGCGCCCATGGGACCGGCACGTCCATAGCCATTGCCGGCGCCGGCCTGCATGGGCAGCGGTACGCCAGCGCCGCCGCCGGCGCCCGGATGCATCTGCTGGCCGCCGTACATCTGCGGCGGCTGCTGCTGCTGTCCCGGATTTGGATACATGCCGGCGCCGCCGACGCCAACGCCAGCGCCGGCGCGCTTCTGGGCCATGTGCATCTGCGGATGTGGATAGGGCGCCATGCGGCGCTGCTGCTGCTGCGGCGGCTGCTGCTGCGGATAGCCGCCGTTGGCCATGCCCTGCATCTTGGCCATGGGATTCATGGCGCCCATCTGCTGCTGCATGCCGGACATGCCGCCGCCGGGGCCCATCGACATGCTCGGCATCTGGTTCATCGACGCCAACTGCAACGGGAAGAAGGGAAGCGCTTAGGATCGCCGTATCTTCAATCTATGCATGTGCCACGTGCGAGATGCCTTTGTCGTTTTGCGGCCGCTAATTGCCCGACACCTTGCTATTTCCATGTCACACAGCTGCTCGGCGGTAATTAGACAGCCCCCGGGGAAAGGGGGGGGGGGTGACTCCGCCCCTACCGCAACGTTTGCCCAGTTGCTGCACTTTGCCCGCATCATGCAAACAATTAAATTTGTTATTGAAAGCGCACTGAAAGCGCCAACTGCGCAGCGACGTGGAGCAAATGGAGCTCCGCCCGAGCGCCCCAAAAGCGCCCCAAGAGCCATTAAAATCCGGCCAGAGATTTACCTGTCGTTCGCTAAGTCGTCACAAAGTTGCGTAATTGAAGCGCCGCAGCCGCCTCCCCCCCCCCCCCCCCCCAAACAATGTGAATGCCATATTCTCGGATGACCTTGCCTAGGAACATACATATACATCCACACACCTGTAGCGGTAGGGTCTTACGACAATGTTATGCAGCTTAGCTGATCATGATCATGCTGAGCGGAGAATCATTTCTACATGATCGAACTCGATTTTAGACTTTGATAAACTTGAGTTTACCGTAAGTAGTGGACTGTGTGTTCCGAACAGAAATAGCGCCGTATTAGAAAGCTAAATATTGAAGCTAGACACTTGAAACGTGGGATATATACTCGTCAGATAGTGTTAAGATTTGTACTTAAAACGCCCATAACTGTGTCAAAACGGAGCCGACTGTTCATGTTTGATGGCATTTTGGTCATGATTCATGCCCTTGATTAAATCCCCATTCAAAATATTTGCATTTTTGAAAATAAAATTTTTTGAAATTTTTTCGTGAAAAAAGCATGTCTTCCTCCTTATTTATTTTCGGAAAATTTTTTTTTTCAAAATTTAGAATTGCGAATTTACATTTTTATTCGACTCTACTTGTCATAATTAGTGTAAAAAACAACATTAAAAGTGATTCTGAGGTGGTCAAATTTTTGGTCGAAAATCACGCAAAAATGGACATTAATTTTGACAAGTAAAGCTCTCGGATCCATAGTTCCCATATTTGAAACCCCCACTTTGTCACTTTGTCAAAACTGAACCGATTTTGATGTTTGATGGCATTTTACTCAAGATTTGTTCCCTAGATTGCATTTATAGTATAGCATTTTATAGAATAGATTGAATTTATGTAAATAATGCTACCTAGGGTACTTGTTTTTTATAATAATACTAATCCAAATAATTACACTGTATTCCTTAATACCGGCCAATTAGGGATCTTTGAGGAACTTCTGAGCTCCTTTGTAGCTAATCTTTAAGCTGTTACCAACTAAGGCCCCGTTCGGCCTAATGCCGCGCCTTGAAAGCCAATCGAGAGTGCGCCCGACCTTCCCCTTTCGCCCGCCCCTCGCCCCGCCCGGCCACGCCCCCCGCTGCCCTTTGACGCAAAATTGTCATTGAGAAATTCATCAGAAATTCAATTAAAATCTCGCTGCCATGTTCTGTTTTCCGTGGCTGTTTTGTGCGCCGATTATACGTTAATGGCGGGAGGCGGGCACTAAAAAAATCTGTTTATGGCCACAAATGAAATTCAAATGGCAGCCAGCTGGCCATAAGCCGGGCCGGCAGCTGAGACAGCGGCAGGCTGAAGCCTCTGCAGCTGCAGCTGCAGTCATCGCATGAAGTCATCATCGATTCGTGCTCACCTGATGATGCCTTTGTGCGGCCGCGTTGCCGTAGCCCATGCCGGCCATGCCCATGCCGCCTTGGGCGCCGTTATAGCCGCCCTGGCCGCCGCCATTCATGTACTGGCCATTGCCGTTGCCCATCATGCCGCCATTGGCCACCGGATGCATGCCGCCGCCCATCTGCAGGAGAGAGACAGAGAGAGAGAGAGAGAGAGAGAGGGTGTCTATTAGGCACTGCGATGCATTCGCCGGGGATCCGCTGGAGCCTACCTGACTGTAACCGCTCATGGCGTCCATGTTGGACATGTGTTGCTGCTGCTGGTGCTGCTGCTGCTGCTGCTGTTGCTGCTGCTGCTGCTGGCTGGCAGCGACCATATTAGGATAACCAGCGCCGCCCACTTGGGCCTGCCCGCTCTGGCTGCTGGAGTTGCTCAGGGCGCCCAGGGAGCTGGAGGAGCTGCTGCTGCCGCCGCCGCCGCCGACGCCGCCGAGCGATGTGAACTCCGAGTTGGGACCGAAGGTGTTGTTCAGGCTGCGCAGGCTGTCGCCTCCGACGAGCTCATTGCCTAGCATAAAGTTGCCTCCGCCCACCGAGCGTTGTTGCTGTTGTTGTTGTTGATGTTGTTGCTGCTGCTGCTGCTGCTGCTGCTGCTGCTGTTGGTGCTGCTGCTGCTGTTGCTGGTAGGCCAAAAAACTTTCGCGTTGTTGCTGTTGGTATTGTTGCTGCTGCTGTTGGTTATAGTACTGTTGTTGCTGCTGCTGTTGCTGCTGTGCATCCACGATGCTGTTGCTGCTGTTAGTGCTGCCACCTGGCGGTGAGATTTGGCCCCCTGTGGCTGGCGCCCTTGAGGAGCCCGCCTGCTGGTTCATTTCATCATTTTTTCTGTAACAATCATAGCAAACATAATAGTACGCATTAGAGGGCATCAAATAGGGCGGCAGGTACAGCACAGTGGGCGTGGCAGCCATTCCCGCCTGCCGCAACATGGCCGAATACAATCTACGGTTAACGGTTTACGAAGCAGCGTTTAGCTTTCGATTCAAGCGAGTTCTCAACGCGAGAGCAATTTTTATTTCTACAACTAATTACGAGAGACCTAACAAAATTTTGAGAGTGTAAGCCAAATGAAAAGTGGCAGGACAGGTGAAGAAAAGCGCTGGGGATGGGGTTGAAATCGAAAAGGGTTTTCGAAGAGAACAACTCAAATAAAAGGAAACCATTGAAGTCAATTAAAAACTCGTATTACAACGACATCGATTTCATCAATAATTTCTCGTTGCTGTTCATATAAATAAATATATAACTGAATAATCGATTGCCCGATTATGTGCTCACTATATACATAATTCCGAGTACCTCAAAGGTTCTGATTCTGATTCTGCATAATTTTTATAAATATCCCTATCGTGCGCTCTGAGTCAGTTTATTGTGTTCCACATGGAAAATAAAAATTCTTGACGTTTCTCTGGGATTGTCGGAGCGTGCTGAGAGACGCGGTACGTTAACAATTGTCAAGTCGATTATAATGGGCACAGTGTTGTGGCTCATCGATGATGTCAGCTTTATGCTAACGTTGAGATGATGATCATGATCATCATGATCAGCATGCACATTTCATCATTGTCAAACACTGTCATTCATTCAAGCGCAGTTGTTTTCTTCGCATTGCATTCAGCCTCACTTGTCGCTGCTGGCTCCTCTTCTTCTTATTCTTCGCTTTGACATTTACAAGCCTAAAATGTCAAATGGGCTCAGGGCTTGAGCTGCCCCCCCCCCACCCAGCCCCCATTGAAATTGTTTTGATGGAGCGACTTTTAAGGTAAAAATAATTAAGCATATGAAGCGACAACGTTGTCGAGAACACAAACACAAAACGCAGCGCGAATTGGAAAAGTACGAAATAAAAATAAAAAACAAAAATAAAAAAATAAATAAATAAAGAGAAAACAATACAGAAATATAAAGTAACACGCTCACAATAATTGCGCATCTACAAAAGCAAATACAAAAAATACAGAGAAAAAAAAAGAACACACACACACACACACACACACACACGCACGCGCTTTAGCCACAACAACAAAATGGCAAATGTAAATAAATAGCACACTAAGCGATTGGCTGATAATCGCATGACGAGAACTCGCCGGCAGCAGCGAGACGCGAGAGTTGGGGTCGTGGGGGGCGTAGGGGGGCGGGGTCTTTTAGTTGGGTATTCGAGTGAACCTGTGATTGCGACTGTGACGATAAATTAGCATTCGAGTTCAACTGCGCGGGGGTGGGCCAAACAGACCGCAGCAGCGAGCCAAGGGGCCCCAAGGCGCTTCAAATGCGGGTCAGCAGGTCAGCCAGAGCGGCGGCTGCGGCAGCTGGACAGGATTTCGTGTGGCATGCTTCAAGGCTGACGAATGGCAAATGGAAAAACTGACAGATTACACACAGAGCAGCGGAAAAGTGGAAAAGCGGGAAGGGGCAGGGTGAACGTTAGCCGAGACAAGTTGTTTGGAAAACTGCGTTAAGCGCCTTATTTGCCAGATTGGTTCACTCACTGAACCGGTTCTTTTTCAGGTGCATCAATTTATGGAAAAATATGACACAGTTCGCTCTGTTCTTTATAAGCAGATAAATTTTCTGATTTGTTTTTTTAGATAAGAGCTGCGATAAGATGGAAACGTGTTTTATTTGCAGATGCTACTGGAAAAATTCCAATGAAATTCTCGCTGGGCAAGAGCACTATATTATTCTCTTTGGAATTTGTTTATTTTTTATGCTTTCAAAAATTCTGTTTAATTTTGCGCTCAACATTTTTTAATTTTTCTTCTCTTACTCTTTTAGTTATAATTTATTTTGTTGATATCTGTAAGCTCTTCAAATTCCATTGAAAAGATTGTTTGGTGAGGTAAAAGATTCCTACTAAATGTTATTTCTTTTTCGGGTAAACGCTTTTAAAAATTCTCTTTAAATTTGCGCTCAACTATTTTTAAGCTGAAATTTATTAAAGAGTATTATTAAAGATATTTTGGATTAGTAGATATGTGAGAAATGTATTCAAATTTGTTCAATGTTTTTTCAAGCATCTATTCCGATTTTGTATCTATCTAGTTACAGTTATGAGGAACTTCCTGTTAATGTGCCTTAGAAACAACATAACCTTCACAGCCACCAGGCAGATTGTGCATGTTAAAGAGAGAGGGAGAGCGAGAGATCGCAAATAGTGCAAGGTGTAAAAAACAACAATCAACAAATAACAAAATGCTCAGCGTGCAAGCTGCGTGCACGGAGAGAGGCTGACTGGGCAGGGGGTGGGGGGGGTTTGGCATTACATATGTACATAGTTTTGTCATATAATCGTTTGTTTTGCCTCATTATGTGAATTACAATTTGCATGACATGACGAGAATGGGAGAGAGAGAGAGAGGGAGAGAGAGAGAAGCGACTAGTGTGTTTTGAGCTGATGACGCCGTTGGCATTTGTTGTTGCTGCGCTTTGTTTCAGTTCAGTTTGCTGTACTTTGATTAGATATAAATTTCTTTATTGATTAGATAAAAGGTACGCGTAAAAAAAAAGAGAAAAAAGAAGCGCAAATTCTTTGCAAACATGCAAACAGATGGAAATCAGTGCATGATCTGAAGCCCCCCCCCCTCCCGTTCCCCTTCCCCTTCCCCTCTCCCTCACTCGCTCGCTTACCGCTGGCTAATTGTAAATTGCGCGCACTTCAATTTGCGGCGGTCATAAAAAAGTTTTTTTTTTCGTATGATTTCCGTATTGTTATTTGATGGACGCCAAGGGGGGCGGGGGGCAATAGGTGTATATAAAGCGCTCAAAACTTTGCGTGTTTTCCGAGACGTAATTTAAAAAAAAAAAAACAAAACATAAAAAAAAAATGTGCCGCCTTTTTATTTTGTTTGACTATTTTTGGTATTTTTGACTTTTTTACGCCGAGTGAATTTTCAATATTAAATGCGAACTTTTTTTGTGATTTAACTTTTTTTTCGGCGGGGTTGGGGGCTTGTCTGAGCAGAGGGTTGATTATGTCAGCAGTCAAATGAAATATGTGCTTTTTATATGCCCATCTCAGGGTTGGGGCTTAGATGAATTAGTGGACTGAGCGCCAGTGGGGAGGGGGGAATGGGGCGAACACAATATTGTACAACATATAGTCGTATATTGTGTCTGGCTCGAGTTCATGATTGGCAAATGTCTACGGCAAAAAATACAGTAAAAACGTTTTGCGGGAACGAAAAAAACAAATATGAAAAATAAGTGCAAAAGTTTTTGTTTTTTTTTTTATTTCTATTTTTTATTTATCTTATTGTTGTGATTTTGTTGCTGTGTGTGTGTCGTGTGCTTTTTATAGACGACATTTGCTGGCGCGTGTAAAGCAAAGCAAAATCGAAAAAAGTGAGCCGTAAAAAATTGTCAGACACGTGCGTGAAACAACAAAGCTTGAGCAAAGGGCAGCAAAGAGGTGAGAGGGGAAGGGGTCGGTACAATGTGCATAAGTTTTGATATCACTAGACAGTAGCCATAATTTGATTCTCTGCGCCATAGTTTTACAGCGGACCACGTTGCGTATGAGCAATATTCGATAAATTTCAGATGCAACATGACAGCCGTGCGACAGTCGGGATAAACTGAATGCCATCAGAGCTGGCCGCAGGACAACTGAGAGGCAATTACAAAAGCCAACTGTAAGACCCGCACACACACACACACACACACACACAGCTATGTCCAGAATTTGGTGTAAAACCAATAACATGCAAAATGTTGAGCGACAGCCGACAGAGAGCAAGAGAAGGAGGAGGGAGAGGGAGAGGGAGAGAGTGGAGAGAAAAAAGGAGTCGCTTGCTATGCGTTTTTGATTCAGTGCTGCGTCTGCTGGTTCCACATTTCATAACCAATAACCCACCCCCCTCGAACTCCTACCCCCAGCTGTTGTTGCCGCCGTTCATCAAACATTGTGCGCTGCATTCGATACCCCTCTCAAAATGCGTTTGACAGTTGTTTTCAAGGGTGTTTAATGCTGAGCCGCCACCGAACCGCATCGCACCGTATCCCATTCCCATTCCCATTCCCGTTCCCATTCCCATTCCCAGGCCGCGTCTGCCCCGAGCCCAGAGCCCAAACATTGCCCTCTGTTTCGCCTTATCCAATTGCATTTCGTTGAAATTTGTGCGACTGAATTTCGTTTTTAATACCCTGTGGGCCCTCCTGTGGGCACTATGGTATTGTTAGGACTCGTGTAACGCATAGAAAAGAACATCTTTGATATTACAAAGTATTTATGTTCGCGTTCGGCTTTTAAAGCCGAACCGATATTATTCTCGTTTATATGCAAACAGGTCTCACATGACATAGGCAGAATTGATCAAATAAATTGAAGCTCCTAACATAAGTTTAACATCGGACTAGAATAGAATAGTAGTAGAATAATTTGTCAACATCGGACTACTATATCATATAGCTGGCCTAGCAACCATCTAACCAAATTTGCCAGGGTATTTAAGCTCCAACGATCCGATATAAACTATTCTTTCTGTTTCTTTTTGGAGCTTGTCGCTTGCTTTTTGGGTTTTTTCTCGCTTTTCTTTGGGGCTGCGAGTTTTGCAATTTTCTCATGTCACTGCGGCGCTTCATTGTTGTGGATGGCTTTTAGTTGCCTTGACTCTTGCTTGCGTCTCCTTTTTGCATTTCCTTG
This sequence comes from Drosophila sordidula, assembly GCA_035047465.1. Classification (NCBI taxonomy): domain Eukaryota; kingdom Metazoa; phylum Arthropoda; class Insecta; order Diptera; family Drosophilidae; genus Drosophila; species Drosophila sordidula. The sequence goes on along the minus strand of JAWNPQ010000185.1, from coordinate 8,794,847 downwards.
CGGCGCCTGCAGGTATGCAGCACTATACATATATACCTTTTTTTGATATCGACTTAAAGTTGAACAGGCTGCAAAGTTTGGGGCACAGCATGACGCCAGCAGAGACGCCATAAAACTTGACGGCGCCTCGAGTTACAGGACTGCAAACCCCCTTCTTTCGCAGTGTCTTCCACACTCTCTCCCTGCCTCTCTCTCTCTCTCTCTCGCACTTTATGTGCTGCTCCCTTTTATGGTTTCATTTTGACTGAATTACTTGGCGCCCAATCGCCCGCTGCGTTGAATATTCGCATAAAGTTTCTCAGCTATAGCATAAATATCGTCTTATGATTTATTTGCCAATGGAATCGAGTTGAGAGCACACACAGTTGCACGCACACAACAAGAGTTCATCATAAATTGCAATAAAAATAAAAATAAATCAACATAATAGACTCGCAGCAACCACCGCAGCGGGCAGCGGGCAGCGGGCAGCGGGCAGAGGCAGCGGGCAGAGGCAGCGGGCAGACAGCAACCCTCAAAAAGCAAATACATGCCCATGTGGATTTTTATTTTGACTGCCGTGTCGGGGGTAAATTTGTCGGCAAGCAAATAAAAATCGAACTGCAGAAGCAAAACAAAAACGATGAAATGTGCAAAAATAAAAGCAAAATTGAAATGGGCAAAAAAGGCGCACAATTTTGATTAAAAATCCAATGCAAATAATGCAACAGCCAAACACGTCGAAAGGCAAAGGGAACGGCGGCTAGGCTAGCCGGCCTGCTGCTGCAGCGGGCAGTGCAAAACATATTCATAGGCCAAACCCCTTTGGGCCCCACCACTCACATGTTATGTAAAATATTGGCTCTAAATTTCTCTCGTTGTTGCATTTTCCTGTCGATTTTAAATTCATTTTTATAAATGTTTTGCCGGCTTGCGGTGTGTGTGCGTCTGTGTGTGAGTGTGTGAGTGTGTGAGGGGGATGCTGCATACAACTTGGTTTGCCTGTTGCCTTTGTTCAAAATTTAGGCCCGCGCCAACATGTGGTATGAGCGATATTTGAACGGTTCGCCCCGCCGCTGGCCCCACGCCGCACTTGCGGCACCTGTAACTGTAGACAGCGGCAACAACAACAACAACAACAACAGCAGCTCAAACAATGGCTACAACAACAACAACAAAAGCAACAACAAAAGCAACGGGCAAGCAGACAAATCAATTTAGATGTTGCACGCTGCGTATACGCAATATATATTAGCGCGATTGCCTGTCTGCACTTGTGCTTGTGCTTGTGTGTGTGTGTGTGTGTGTACACTAATTAGCATGTTTAAGCGTTCACTTGACTCGCGTACATATAAATATAAATGGGAATTTATGGCACGGTGCCGATTTAATGCAACTCTTAACTTTTTAATTTAACTTCGGCTTCAGTTTGTTGAAGCATTTCCTACATAATATATTTTTAAATTTGTTTAGAATAATATTTTATACTGTTAATACAAATGATATTTAAATTGATATCTATAGCAAAAATGTAAAAATATGTTGCATACTTATGGGAATTATTAATTTAGTGTAATAAATGTTTGAGTTAATTATATAGTTTTTGCTTATAAGCTGTACTAATGAGAATATTAAAATAATATATATATAATAGCATTATATAATAATATAGTTCAAAGTTAGTGTATACAAGCTGAGGCTTGCTTTCACCGGTTCATCTTGGGCAATGTCTACTGTATTATAAGCTACTTATTATGGCACTGTGTGTGTGTGCGACAACTGTCTGGTATTGTAGAGTTCAAACGCATAAATAAAATAAAACTGCATTTGCAATGCATTTCCCAACTTTGTAATTGCATTTCGCTCTGGCACGTTGTTGTTGCTGTTGCTAGTTGCTGTTGTTGTTGCTGTTGCTAGTTGCTGTTGCTGTTGCTGCTGTCGCTGTCGCTGTCCTTGTGATGTAACCCCAAATGGTTTGATGGTTGTCGCTGTCGCTGTTGTTGCTGCTGCTGTCTGCTCGTGCGGCGATAAAAAGCGACGCTGAGCTGTAACACGCGCTAATCAACAGCCGCAATGGCTGTGCAGCAGTTCCAGTTCCAGGTTGCCCCAAGCCCCCAAGCCCCCTAACCCCCAAGGTGCGCCCCTGCTGCCCCTGCGCCCCCTCCAACTATCAATCAGCAACAGTTTTTTTGCGCACCTTACTTAACTGTGTTTTTTGTTTGTTTGTGATTTTTTAGTTTTTTTTGTGTTTTTTATTTTTGTATTTTTTCTAGTTATACGCTGCCTATCTTATCTGTCAGTTTTGCTAAAACAAAATTTATGCCAGCTCGCAGTTGTTGTTGTTCTTGTTGTTGTTGTTGTTGTTGTTGTTGTAGTTGCAGGGCAGGTGCTTACGAAAAATTCTAAACGAATTGGATAATACGTCAACGTCATCAACAGAGTTGTGTTTTATTTTGTATACACAAGTATATATAAATATATTTTATCTAATCGCCAATTAAATGCAATCGTCCAATCGAAATCGCCAAAAAGCAGCAAAAGGCTAAACAGGCGAGCTTTAGTCTTGAACAAAAGGCAGCGCAAATATCATAAACAATTAGAGACACATAAACATTAAAAATAAATCGAAGGCTGGCTGTCAGCGACAAGCCAAATGGCAACAACAACAGCAACAACGGCAGCAGCAGCAAAAAAGAAGCTGCAATAATTTTGTTCAAGTATTTTGCAAAGCAACAGCAACAGCAACAGCAACAACAACAAACACATAAACAATATACATAAATCACATTTTAAAATAAAACAAAGCGAAAATTGCAACAGCGCAAAATAAAAACGACGAAAAACTCAACGCATAAATCGACAACGATGACGACGACGTCGCTGCTGACGCCGCTGTCGACGTTGACGTCGTACTTGAAAACCAGTTTCAAGCAACAACAAAAAAAAAAACTGTCTGCTGAAGTACAGCTAAACAGCAACAACAACAACAACACCACCAACAAAAATCTGATACTGCAACAAAACAAACAAAACAAGCCCAAAAAATGTTTTAAAAAAATAAACAACTCGAAAATTGTGCCATAAATTCCAAAAAGCTTCAAATCTCACAGCATAACCACAAATTAGCTAAAGAGGCAGCTAGAAACTGTGGCATGAGGAAATTGTGGTCGAACAGCAATTGATAAAAACATGTTGAGAAGCGCAGAGAGCGGCGCACGGACAGCACACAACTGTGAGAAGCGCAAAGAGAGGCACTCTTGGCAATACGGAAGCGGCAACTAATCTTAATTCTATTTGAGATTCGACTAAATTCCAATTAATTAAATCACAAACTTACTACTGAATTTGATTTTCAAGTGATTTAGATCTTGATTCAAAAGCCTCAGGTCTTTAAATCTTGATACTCGTTTATAGCAGCTCATAATCGTGTTCTTTCAATTGACTGTTTGTACATGGCTTACAATTCTTTGCGAAGTTCATTCATTTCTTGCCGTAAATCAAAATATTCGCCTCCATTCCGATTTGCACTCATTTCATAATGTAATCGCCAGCAATAAATACTTTGCTGTACAAAGACCCATTCCATTGCCCGAGTTCCATTCACAAAAACGTTGACAATCTCCACACACACACGCGCACACACGCGCACACACGCACACACACGCACACACACGCTGCCATTTGCCGTTCGCCGATTGGCATTTAGCTACAAAGAGCCATATCGAAGACAGGGCCAACAATTCGTCAGCTCTTGGTATGGCAAACTACCTGCAAAGACGGCGATAAGCGCTGCGATAACTGAAAATTTCTGCATACCTGAGCGAAAATACAAAAAAATATGTCGGCCGAGCAAGTTGAAAATGGCTTTTCATTTAGGGGCTGGGGCAGGTGCCGAGTGCCATGAAAATTTCCATTGTAACTGCAGAGTTGGGCAGAGACTAGACGATCTGTTCTATTTGCCTGTCAACAGTGAAGAAAACAACTAGAGGTTGTGTGGGTTTGACTAGCAGTTACCCTTTAACGTAAAGTATATACAATTGTAACAATCAAGATAGTATCTTAAATAAACTAATTCAAAAATGGACATAACAATTTGTATTTATATTATTAAAGTGTTATTTGTGGAAATTATAGCCTGATCTTCAGCACAGAAAGAAACATAAAGAAGTAGGGAAAATATATTTAATTATAAAATTTAATAAGATATTTATATATTTAAAGGTAAAGATAGTGTTTAAAATTAAGCACATACAAAAAAAAAAAAAAATAATAAGGCATTAGCACAAACATTAATTAGAAATTGTTAAGACCCGTTTAGAGTTAAGCCCAATTCACCCCTTTGAAGTGCAGACAGGGTATAGAAACAACACTTTGTTCCATAATTTGTTGCCGTTGTTGTTGTTGTTGTTATTATTATTGTTGTCGCACGCTGATAAGAATTGGTTACCTTTGATTTTGTCGTGTGCAGCGTCGGCAGCGATATCGTCGCTAGACTAGAACTGAAACTGGAACTGGGAGTGCTATCTATGGGGCTGACAAGTTGAAAGTTGGGTTTTGGTTTCAGTAACGGTTTCTGTTTTTTCCGTTTTAAGCATATATTTGACTATATCTATGCGAATGTGTTGGTTGTTCGCGTCGGTTCGGTTCGGTTCGTTTGGGCCTGATATCAATGCGCGCTGCTTTTAATTGGGTCGTTAAATGTGGTTTCGTTGTTGTTGTTGTTGCTGTTGTTTGGTTGTTTTTGGGCGGTTTTATCATGTGACTTCTTCAAGGTGTTTTGAGGACAAATCTATGTATAGGTAAACACGATAACAGGCCCAATGAAAAAACAATGCACATCTCAACTGAAGTCGCCTCGCGTCGAGTCAAAAGTCAGCTCTTAACCCATTAATGCCTAATCAAAGCCAAATAGCAATTAGATATGCGAGACAAGCGTTGACCTTCAGTCTCGCTGGCCTGAAGCGAGGGCTTCATCCAAAAGGGGTGGTTTATTTTTACACGTGTAACTATTGTTATGGCCTCGAGTGTGTCGCTTCGAGGGTTGCTCGGATCAGCCCCCGAACGCTGATGGGTTTATTAATATTGGGCCGCACTTATTAAAGCCACTTTTCCCAGTGCTTGTGGACTCGATAAAGCAATAAACGCGGCAAATGTTTGTTTCTCTTCGGGGTTAATGAGAGAGCAATTGCTCTCTCTCTCTCTCTCTCTCTCTCTCTCTGCGTGATCTTTCGCTCTCTTTTATATTGCACCTAGCGATGCTATCCTCTACTTCTGACCCAGGGGGGTTGTTTGCCCGCTTCTTTCTATATATATATATATATATATCTTTTTTGCGATTTGCAAATGGTTTTCCGCGTTTAGGTTTTGTTTTTCAGCTATTTACTCATTGTATCGCATTTTTATTTCCCGTGTGAAAATTGCCGAAGGCAGCGAAACCCGGGAACAGGAAGTCGAAGGTAGAAAACGGCTACTTTGTCGTCCTTTTTGGGGTACCTCGTCTGGTGGTTGCTTGCGGGCTTCTGTTTCTGTTGATGGGTTGTGATTTGGTTGCCTTGGTGGTTGATTGATGTGTCGCATAGTTTACCGTATTTACTCATATATGCAGTTGTTGTTTGCTCATTTTTTCTTCCTTCTTTCGATTTCGCTGGCGGGTGCTAACAGGGGGTGTGTGCGACATTAACAGGGTGTTAATTGTTGTCAGATTTGCGCGCAAGTTTCAACTTTTAATTCAAGTGGAAAACTTTTTGGCTGCATTTTTGCGTTCAACGCAATTCAAGCTAATTTGCTTGAAGCTCTTTTGGCAATGTTTCCGCAATTGAATAAATAATAAAAAATTAATATATAACAGTTTCTTTTTTAACCAGTTTTAGGCGAACATGGCTCAAAACTCCTCATCTAAGTGAATTTTTAAGGTATTTTGTAAAACTTTCGTATGGTTTTAAAAAGCTTTCTGATCTAGTTTCCGAAAATTTCAGCTAGTGAAAAATGTTTGTGTACAATTTTAACGAACCTTAACGTTTTTAAGTCGAAATCTGTTTTATTATGATAAAACTTTATATTTGCGACTAGTTGTAAACTCGCAATTTAAGTGCTTCGAAAAGTTTCGCTTAAATTTGTGCAACTTTTTCATTATGGGAAAATATATATTCGAGCTAGTTGCAAGAATCTGATGGATTTTTCAGTGCATTCCAGTGAATTGAAGTGATTTATTTTGTGTTGGTTTTCAGCCATTTTGGCCTGGCTACCTGTGGTTACAAATGGGTTAAGGCCCTTACCTGTGCCGGCTTTTGCTTGCAGTTTAAACGTAAGATCTCGCCGTAAGACCTTTTTTTTTTTTGGATGATGAATTACAAGCGAACTGAACCCGAGAGAAATGTTGTGTGTAGTGTTCGGTTTCATTGCGGGGCGGCAAAATATGCGTGGCATGTGAGAAAGAAAAGAGAAACAACGGCAAAGGCGAGACGCGAGACGTCGAGACCGAGAGAAAGAGAGAAAGAAAGGCGTAGGTAGGCAACAGCAGCGTGTTTACAGCTAAAATAGAAACTGAAACAGGGTCCGAGCCCGGCTGCGACGAGTTTGTAATGCTTCGTCGAGTGACCTTTTTCTCGGGCCCGCTGCCCCCTCCCCCCACCAGAAGATAGCTCGCGCTCGAAACACAAAATTGGGCAAAAAAGAAAAACATTGTCGAACTGACGAATCTCTTTGTTGTTGTTGTTGTTGTTGTTGTTGTTGTTTTTCTTGTTGTTGCTGCTGCCAGAGCTGAAAGGGCAGGCAGGCAAGCGGATCGCCGCGTCTTGGGAAAATTTCTAGCTGTGCGCCTTCTTTCTACGAAAATAGTTCAATGGAAAACTCCAAGAATATGCGCGCAAAACAACCAAAAAAAAAACAACAACAAAACAGAAAACAACAGCAGCAACAAAGCAACAGCAGTAGGTCGTAGCTGTGGGCAAAGTCGCAACAAATTGTGCACTCAATGGCAAATGTGTTCTAAGGCTGAGTGAAAGACAAAGAGAGAGAGAGAGAGAGAGAGAGAGCGTGCCTGCTGGATATGCTCTTTGGCGTACGTGCGAGCTGAGGTGAGTTTGTGTGTTTGAGTCAATTATGGGTCAGCTGTGCGTGAGCCTGAGAGCAATTGTGGCAGAGGCTGAGCATAAAATGCAGCGAAAGAGTGTGCGAGCGCGGGGAGAGGCGAGACGCGGATAACGGCTGTCACAGCTGATGTAAAGTTGGGTGAGTGCGTGTGTGCATATGTACATATGTACATGTTTACCGTAGTTTGTTTTGCTTGTGAGGCGAAATTTCGTTTTAAAAAAAATTGAAGCGACAAATGAAATGCTTAAGAACAGCAGCTGCAGTCGAAGAACAAACTTGAGCCACGCCGCGCTGCGTTTACCGTAATCTAAAATTGTTTTGAATATGTGGGAAAATAAAATTAAATATGCCCAGCTTATATTTATAATTAAGTTCACACTTAGTATTAAATATTTTGTTTGGCACTTATTAAACTAATTTTTTTTTTTTTTTTTTTTTGACTACAACAAACAAAGCAAAAAATATTGTATACAAATTTTACATAAAATATCTAAAAACAAAAGCACATTCCTTTCAAAGCACAACAATTAAATTCGTGTTTTTTTTTTTTGTTTCTATAAAAAGAAATTATGTATGTATGTATATATACTATATATATTTTTTTGAGCAATAATTTTTATGCACTACCATTTTTTTAAACATTTATTTTTAGCTAAATTTTATTGATGAACAATGAAAAGGGAGGTAAAAAATGGATCTTTTTTTGCAAGCTATTTTTAATTAGTATTTTTAGCTTTAATTTTATTGTTGAACAATTTAAAAGTAAGGCATACAAAATTCTTTATTTTTTTTTCAACTTGTTTTTGTCTCTGCTCAGTTTTATTTTTTTTATTTTCTTTCGCTAGGTATTTTTTTTTATTTTTGTTGTTTTAAATGGAATCTATTTTTAGATATTTTACCTAAGTTTTGCTTTATTGTGCGAATTGTTGTTGTTGCTGTTGCGCTGCTGCACTTGTTGTTGTTGTTGCTTTTGGGTAAACAGGTGCGTGGCAGCGCTGCAAGCTGAGGAAGCAGCGCAGCCAGCAGTTGCCTCTCTTGTTGTTGTTGTTGTTTGCTTATCAGCTCAAGCTGTTTGTTGTTGATGTTGATGTTCTTGCTTTAACTTTTGTTTTCTTATTTTGCCTCAGTCACTTTTCACTTGTTTGTTCGAAAAACTCTTGATGCGTTTTTAATTGTAATTGGATTAAATTTTTATCGTTTGTTTGTTTGTCTTTTCCTTATGATTTCAATGTTTTTTTTTTTTTTTTGGTGAGAGGGGTATTTTGTTTTTTTTTTTTAACTTACTTTTTGGAATTGCGCTTCGTTGTTTGTTTGGAATACATGGGAATTTTGTCAACAATCAATTGCATGGCATCAACAAATACATCTAAACACACTGTGCGTGCGTGCGTATATATATATATGTGTGTGTGTGTGTGTGTGCGTATAGCTGCTGTTTGTTGTTGTTTATTTGATATTCGAGTGTTGTTGTTTTTATTTCACTCAAAGGTTCAGCGACATTTTGGCAAAGTTTATTTCAACTTTGTGTTTTGGACTTTTTCTTTCACTTTTTTTTTTGTTGTTTTAACGTCAACTTTTGTTGTTGTTTGTTACGCTTTCACATTTCTTGCGTCTGCTTTGTTTATGGTTTTTTGCTGTTGTTTTTGCTTTTTGGTTGCTAGCAAAAATTTCAGTTTAATTTTCTTGCACTTAAAAAAACAGAAAAAAAATGTTTGTTGCACTTGTTGAACTAATTTGTGCTAGTTGTTGTTAATGTTTTTTGTTTAATAATACTGTTGTTGTAGTAATCCAAGTTGTTGTTGTTGCTGCTGTAGTTTGTTGTTGTTGTTGTTGTTGGTTTTGCAACAGGAACTTTTTTGAGCACTTAATCCAAAAAATTTGCTTTGTTGTTTTGCTCAATTGAGAATCAATTTGTTGTTTGTTTGTTTGTTCTAAATGTCACTTTAACTGTAATTTGTTGTTTATTTTTTAATACACGATTCAAATACTACACTGTTGAATTGTTAATTCAATTGTAAATTTCTTCAGTTGTCACTTGTGTTTAAAAAAAAAAAAATCAAACGATTTTGACGTGATCTTCTCTTGTAACGTTTTGCGTATGCCGCGTTTTAATGATTGCGCGTGTTTCAACCGAACAACGACAACATTCGACGGCAGCCAGAAAGGAACTGAAGCTGGCTGGCAACGCTGACCGTGGCACGACTCGAAACTGACTAAACGGGAAACTGTCGACTGCGATGGCCGCTGCTGCTGCTGCTGCTGTTCGCTGTCGCTGCTGCTGCCGCTGCTGCTGTTGTCGCTACTGCGATGACGGCGCTACCTTCGCACCCACACACAAACACACAGCGCACGAGAGAGGGCAAGAGCGTTGTCTGCGAACATGTTTGCGAGCATTTTGCGCGTGGTACAGTTGACGGCTCTCTCTCTGGGTGTACACGCTCTCTCGCTCGCTCGCGCGCGCTTGATTTATTTCAGGTCGCTGTGTTTGGTATTCATTTGACTGTTAAGGGGCGACGACGCGCGAGCACTTAAGTAAAATAATAATTATACGTATGTCAATTTGTTTGACTTCTTTGCGTGCGTTTATTGCTACGTTTAGCGTAAACGCAAAAGCGTAGTAGAATCTACTACCTTTTTTTGTGCCTGACATTTATTGGGTTTGTTTTGAAAGCGTTTAATGGGCCTCGAATGCGACACGTTTGAGAGTGAGTTCTTTGCGTGCGTGTGTGTGTTTGTGTGCATGTGAATATGTGAGTATGTGTGTGTGGGTAGCGTTAAGTAGATTTTTCAGCACATTTGTCTTAATTGTTGTGATTTGTGGTTGATATTTGAATGATTTACGGCAGCCAGGGGCGCAATTTGGCCAGTTTCGATATGTGGCTCATATATGCAAATTGAGTGCATTATTAAAATGCAAATTAATTGTTATTTAAACGTTGACATTGTGCTTAACAATTTACGAGCTTAAGCTTCTATGGCTTTTATTCGATATCGAATTTTATTAACGGCTTATCTAAATAAACGCTGCATAAATAAATATATAAACATTCCATATGCTCAAACGCACACACACACACACTCCAACACGCACGCACTCGCACTCTCACACACTCGGGCAATCGTTGTGTGCTTTCGTCGAGTGGCCGCAAAATTGAAATACTTTAATTACCCGAATAAAAAACATTTAACAATTTAATCTGAGCATATCAATTGCCGCACACAACACTCCACACACACACACACGCACGCACACAGCAATGTGTACTCTCTCACTCACAGTTACTCTCATTTCACGCGCTCACGCTCACGTCGTGCTCTCGGCAAAGTCGAATCATGCCCAAAATCCACTCCCAATTTATCACTCAATTAGCACAGAAAAATGTAGTAGTGTATTTACTACACTTCTCGCACACACACACACACAGTCATCCAAACGGAGAGCAACAGCAGCTGCACAGCGTGAGAAATTCACTGCGAATTAAATGCATACCCAAGCAGCCAAGCTTCGGCTACTGCTCGGCTTCGTTTGCGTTGTCGGCTCGGCTCTCGTCTGCGGCTTCGGCTCTGGCAGCGGCGTATCCGTATCGGGTGTTCATCTCAATGAAATTGTAGCATATTTGTTGCCATATCGAGATTAAATTTTCAAAACACAAACGAGCGCAGCGGCGCTGTTGGAGGTGGCAAAGAGACAGAGTAAGAGCGAGGGAGAGAGCGTGAGTGCAGGCGCAAGGGCGTGAAAGAGAGGAAGCGAGGCGGATAGAGAGAAAGAGAGAGAGAGCGACCGCTGCGTTGCTTGTAAGCTTTTGTGCGGTGGGTGGGTGGGTGGGTGGTGGGTCGTTCGCTTGGTTGGTCGTGCGATTTATTGATGACGTCGACGACGGCGTCGCTGCCACTGCCGCTGCCACAGCCGCTGGCTGGCAGTGTTAATGTGTTTGTTGCTTTGGCATAAAATTATGTTTTATTTTATTTAACATGCTGTTTTTTTTTCGTCGTCGTTTTTTTTCCCCTGCTCTCTGCTGACGCTCGACGTCGATTTTTGGCAGTCCTTGTCATAATTTCAATGCGAGTAGGAAACGCAGCCGTCCTGGCGCAGGAAGTCTTCGAGAGTGCCAGGCAAGAGGAACAACAACAACTACAATAACAACAGCAGCGTCAACAACAACAACAACTACAACAACAACCACAACCAGCGGCACAGCAACAACAATAAACGTCGACAGTTGTGCGATGATGGCAGCTTCATTGGGTTATGCTTGTGGCTCTGGGTTCGGGCTGTGTTTATATGTACGCGTGTGTGTGTGTGTGTGTGTGTGTGTGTAAAAGGAAGTGTATTGCGTTGTAGGCCGTCGTCGGCTTTATGCACGTGTGCGGGCGAGGGAGGTTCGAGTATCTGTATCCGTATCTGTGTAAATGCGTTGCCTCTTGTTGTTGCTGTTGCTGTTGGTGCTGTTGTTGCTTGTTGGCCTGTTCGTTCGCCCCTCTGTCATTGTGTATGTGTCATGGGCTGCTTATGCGTTGTGCGTTGTGTGTTCCTGTTGTGCCTTCCTGTCACTGTGACTGCGAGCCGAGGCAGGCGCATACAGGGTGTTCGGGGCGGCCGAGAGAGCGGACACATAACGCGGCACAAAACGTTGCTTAGCCGAAATTGTGTTGCTCAAGTGGAGCACAGACGGTACAGGGTGTCCTCAATAGCGTAAGAGCATACAGGGTGTCTGTTGTTGAAGTAATTGTTTATTAAGTGAAAACTGGGTGTCTGATTGGAATTGATTCTTTATCAAGCGAAATTCTTGAGATGGAGAACAAATTGGAAATGAACAGGGTGTCTGTAGTAGCGTAATGTTTACAAGTTATTGCTTAAATTTAAATCATGAGGGAAATATACAGGGTATATACAGAAATCCGCTCAAATAGAGCACAAATGTGAACTCTACATTTTTATTTAGCTAAACAAAGAAAAACACTTTCAAAATCAGAATTAGCAATTTATTTACTTACATGTTGGAATTAAACAACTAATTTGACTAGGAAAAATATTTGTATTTAGTAAATTAAATAAAATACCCAATGGAATTGCAATACTTCAGATTCTCTATTATACAGGGCGCATGGCGTTTAATGTGCCACGCTGCGTCACCCTGTATTTAAAACGCGGCTGTAAAAACAATTTAATGCATAAAACGACAAAAATCTGGTTTTCACAAAACCAAACCCAGAGCCACCAACAAGCGACGAAAGCGCTTAAGGAGGAGGCGATGGGTGGCAATGAAGGGGGTGGAGCGGGGAGAGGGGGGGAGGATGGGAAGGTGGAGAGGAGGAAGAAGTTGCTGCTGCTGCTGGAAGAACACTCACAGGCCAAGCAATGACAGCAACAACAGCAACAACAACAACAGTAACAGCAACAGCAACAACCGCAGCAGCAGCAACTGTTGAGATTACACTAAAAGTAACTGCCAGCAGCAGCAACAACAAGCAAATGCAGCAGCAGCGGCAGCGGCAGCAGCAGAGAGAGCGCAGCACTAAAATCAATTATGTAGCAAGAGCAGCAGCAGCAACAACAACAGCGACAGCAATTGCAGTTGGTAGCAGCAGCGTGAAAATAGTAGTGAAAAAAATGGCAAAGTAAAATGAAAAAGCAGACAACGCTAACGCTGACGCTGGCAGAGGTAAGAGCAGCGGCAGCAGCAGCAGCAGCAGCAGCAGCAGGCGCAGGGTGGTGGGTGGCAATGCCAGTCAGAGAGTCAGACAGTCAGTCAGCCAGCCAGCCCGACGCTCTCTACGACGCGTCGCGTCGGTCAGTCGCAAATATGTTGCGCATTTTTGCCTCGCCAAGTAAAACACAGAGAGAGCGCAGAGAGGAGAGCAGGAGAGCGAGAGCAGGAGTGCTGCTGTGTAACTGTTGTTTTTATTGCTGTGGGGTGGTGGTGGTGGTGGGTTTCGCTAGTAAAATGCGTGCGTAGCGCGGCGAGAGGTGACAGCGGCAGCAGTAAACGATGAACTTTGCTTGACGATGCTTGTTGTTCTTGTTGCTGTCTGTTGTTGGTAGGTTTGAGGCAAACACCTTTGCACGTGCAAGCCGAGAGCAACTCTGCTGCTACGGCTGCTGCTGCTGCTGTCGACGCCAGCGTCGCTGCTGCCCCGCAGATGTTTGGCAAAATAATCAGCGAGCGACGTTGGAGAAAAGAGCGTGCAAAAAAATTATGCTGAGTGCTTTGGCTGCCTGCCCATACAAAGTGAAAGAAGCAGCAGCCACGGCTCACTCACACTCGATGTATGTGTGTGTGCAGCATAACACAAAAAAAAAGGCAGCGAAAGAAGAAAATCAACGAACAGCAGCAGCAGCAGCAGCGGCAGCGGCAGCGGCAGGCGACGCGACGCGACGCAGGCGACGTTCGGTGGTTCGATGTTCGATGTTCGCTCAGTTTCAGTTACAGGGGCAGCGATGTCGACTTTGCGTCGGCAGATACTTTGAGATTTTTTCTTTTGTATGCTTTATTTTGTACGTTTTGTTGTTGCTGCTGCTGCTTGTGTTGCTGTTGTTGTTGTTGCTTTCATACATTTTATCAGTCGAGGCGACGTCAGCGTCGACGTAGCTGCCTGACGATTTTCTTGGCGCTGTTGTTTTTATTTGGGTGCCGTTTGGCGTTTAGCTGTTGTTCTTGTTGTTGCTGTTGCTGCTGTTGCTGCTGTTTCGTTGTATCTGTATCTGTATCTCACACACACATGGAGAGACTCGTATCTTTGTATCTTTTAGCGCTGTTTTGAGTTAAGCAATTGATGGATATGGTTTATTTATAACGCTTGGCGACTATCGAATGAACACTTGGCCTGTGCGAGACTCTGGCTATGAGTATCTGTAAGATACACGCTGCGCTAGCTTGCCCCCCTCTCCGCCCCCTGCCATCCCTCCCTCCCTCCCCGGCATGCCTGCCTGCTTGCTTGCTTGCTGCCTGGCCTGTTCGATAAACGTAAGCGTAATAATATTTTATTGAAATTTGTTTTCTTTTCTTTTGGGCTCTGAAGAAATGCTCAACAGCAACAACATTTTGTACAATTTTTCTTTTTTGGCCTGCCGTACAAAGCCACTGAGGGGGGGTGGGGAGCGGGGGGCGGGGTAGGCAGAGGGGTGCGGGGGCTGGCCAACACGACGACTGCCTTCATTTCTTGCTGTTGCTTTTTTTCTTCTGCTTTGTATTTGTCGTCGTCGACGTCGTCGTCGTCGTCGTCGTCGTCGTTCGTCGTCAACGTTTTTTTGCGCTATAAGTATCTGTTGGATAAATATGAGGTTAAAGCGTTGCCTTCTGTCGGTTGCTGTTGTTGTAGCTGTACATACGTACATATGTATGTACATATGCAAGCATGTGCTGTGGCTGCCTTATGTACCTGTGCGCTTTGTATCTGTATCTGTATCTGTAGTTTGTATCTGTGGCTGTGTTTGTGCGCCTGGTGAAGCGAAGTGCAGCGCATTTTGATTGTTGGCTGCCTTTTGATGAAAACATAAATATCACAACACAACAACACACAACGGCAACAACAACACACAACAACAACACAACACTGCGAAAGAAGCCAAAAGCGTAGCAACTGCAGCTGAAGAACTCAGTTTCTTGCGCTCTCCCTCTCTCGCTCTTTCTCTCCCTCTCTCACTCTCCCTCTAACTCACTCGCTCGAACCGTTCTGGCTTTTTGGGATGAATGAATTGTTGTCTGTGTGTGGAAAAATTTCCTCTGCTGTTGTTGCATTTGTGCAGTTGTTGTTGTTTCCTTTTTGAACGGATTTTTGTGTTGTGGTAAATTGATATGGCAATGAATCGGAATTTGGCCTGAAAATTGAAAATTGAAGGTGTGCTCTATTGATAAGTATAATTAATTATGAATGTGTGCTTGGGTAAAGCAGGTTAAAAGCTTTTTAAATTCAATTATTTAAGTCAGTTGAGGGAATTGAGGCATTTCCATGGCAAAAGAAGATACTGTTTGAAAAGATGCATTTGTAACTTTACAGTTTTAATGCGACGTAATTAATATTGAATCACAAATATAAATTTAATTATTTTACTAATTGGTTAACAATTCTTAATTACTTATAATTACTAATTAATTATTTCAATAGAATATCTATCTCACGCTATTCAAGCTCTTGATCATATTCCGCTTGTTAATGTCTTTAAACGAACGCAAACCGATCCTTGTCAATACCAGCTAAAAATAATTTAATTCATAAAAATGCTTAAAATAGAAGAAACGGGAAACAAAAAATTAGAATAAACGAGAGTGGCAAAGTAAACATGAAAAGTGAAATACAAGCGACAATTGCGTTGAGTTTGCGCCAGTCTCGGGATCGCTTCCTTGCCGTCAAGCGGGTTAACCCCTGGCAGCAAGGGCTCCCCCTCTGCCGCTTTGCATACAACTTAATAATTATTCATGCAGTCGACCCGATGACGACGACGGCGACGCAATTACAACAAAGTGGATGCCACATGCCCACACACTCCAAAAAGAGCAGCGGCAACAACAACAACAACAACAACAACAACAACAACAATGCGATGTACATACATAAATGAAATCGAAACGAAACGAATAATAAACGAAATACAGGCAACAACAATTACAACAACAACAAATGAGCGACAATGCTTTATATAGTTGAATGACTGAACTGAACTGAACAAACCCGTCAACCACAGCAACAACAACAACAGCAACAAAATTAACACACAAAAAATACTTATACACAACAACAACAAGAGCAACAACAACCAGAGCGCAAGACAACAACGAAAAAAATTACCTTAAAAACACCAAACAAGCTGAACAAAAAAATAAAAACAACAGATGAAGAGAAAAAAAAAGACGAAAAAGAAGCAGAAGCAGCAGAGGCAACGAGAAAAAAAATATATAAAAAATATGTACAAAAGCTGAAAATAAAAATACATTAAACGAAATAAGATGAATACCAAACAAATAAAAAATTTATGCGCTGCCTGATGGTCGGGCTATGGAGTGGAGAGTGGAAAAGAGAGCGGCCCGGAGAGGGGGAGAGGGGTGTGTGTGTGTGTGTGTGTGTGTGCGGAGGGGGGGGGCAGATCGAGAAATTATGCCACAATCAAGTACAACACACAACAACAGAAACAACAACAAACAGACAGGCAGACAGACAGACAGACAGAGCGAGATCTACAAGTACGCGCAGATGCCACAAGTTGATCATAATGATCATGCTGATCACGCTGATCATTAACAACTGCTGATCGTATGATCATTATCGGTCAACGATAATGGCGTTTGGCGTTTGCATGTTGAGCCGCACTCGGCCGATGGACTTGCATTGAGTGTATCTCAGAGTATCTCTCTCTCTCTCTCTCTTTCTATGTGTGTGTGTGTATCTGTAACCAAAACACGACCGTCAAGCAGCAGCACCAGAAGATACTCGAATGCCAGCAGTCGCAGTTGCAGTCCGATTGCGAGTGCTGCCTGCCTTTGGCTTTGCTTTTGCCTTTGCCTTTGCCTGCCTGCATTCCATAGATACACAAAAATAAAAATGCGGCTATGATAAATAATAATACACACACACACACACACACATACACATAGACATGGCCAGGCAGACAGTCAGACATTTAGTTGGAGACGCTTGCACATCAGCAGGCCGCTTGCAGCGTGTGTGTAAATGTTGAGATACATTTGTATCTCAGTGCATCAAGTAAGTAGAGAAAATACAAAAATTCTGATTTTGCTGCTGCAGACAGAAATAGGACAATGCAGGCAAGTAGGCAAAGCAGCAGCAGCAGCAACAACAACAACATGGAACGGGAAATGATCTTCCAGAACAAAGAAAACACAACGAATCTCTGCACTGCACACAGATACAGATGCAGTTGCAGCTACAGATACATTCAACACTTTTGTGCAACCAATTTACCAAAGAGGAATTCCATTTGCGATCTCTGACGAGAGACGTTTCTGCAAGACAAAAAACATGTTGGAAATTCTAGGTTTTTCTTTTTCCTTTTTTTTTTTTTTTTTTTTTTTTTGTGAATGCAGCCCGAGTAGAGGAAAATTACTGAATGATTATTTTTTGAGCTCAGGATTTTCATTGAGCGTTCTATTTTCGTAAAGTTCGTTAGTTCAGTAATAGTTTGCAGATTGTGTAAATCGATAGGTCAACTGAAGTTTACTTTTCGACATTACTGTTAGAGTTAATAAAATAAATTAATAATAAGTGATATAACAATTAAATATAAGAACACATCAATACTATATCTGACTAGCTTATCAGTTATTTATAATTTAAGTATGAAGTATGAAAAACCTCGAGTTCAATTTAAGTTTTTATTTAGCAGTCAGAAAACTTAAGAGAAAGAATTTTTAACTCTATTGCAGTAATTTAAAATAGTTTTTAGTTTAAACAAATAATAATTTGTTCATATTTATTTTTTGTTTGATTAGCCTAATATTGTTTTTGTATTTGCAATTTATTTGTTTCTTATTCTATTTATTGATTTCCCCAAACCCAATATTTGCACATTTGCTGTGCGAAATGTTTTTTTTCAAGAAAGCTCAAGTGTTTGCCCTCAAGGTATACGGAAACTAGTCCGTGAACCGAAAACCCTCGCGCGCAGTTCACTCAAAATTCCTGAAGGTTCATTAACTTAGCGCGCGCACTGTACTCCCGTTTGTTCGGCGCTTTGTTGACTTGTTAACCGCTCAGCATTATTTTGACTTTTAAATAACTATAATGATGACTAAGTATACCCGCCCCTGCGCTCCCCTCGCCGCTCCCCTCGCCGCTCCCCTCGCCGCTCCCCGGCGGCAGGCAGCGCATCAAAATAAACAAAGTGAACAACAACATCAAAGCAGCAGGCACTTGTGACTGGCTTCATCCACAGTCATGCCGCAGTCATCCTCGAATCATCCTCGATTCGTTCACAGTCATTCACAGTAGTGAGCAGCGTCACTTAGCGCTGGCAATTACCAATAGACAACACCTCGAGTTGTTGCCGAGCCTCTTCACTTTAGCGCCTAATTGCACAACAAAAGCTTCAATTAAACACTTCAAAGAGCTTATTACAAACCAATAAACCGCAGCCTAAAGTGCCTGCACAAACACAAGCGCCCAGAGGACAAGATACCAGATACCAGATACAAAGATACAGCAACAACAACAACAACAACAGCAACAAGAACGTGAACAACATCGTTGGCAACCAGCGAAGCGAGCTAAAGAATTTGCTCCCAATTTCAATAGAATCGAGGCAAACAGACGGGCGACAAGGACAATGTCAAGGATTTCAATTGAATGCCGCAGGAGGCGCGAAGAACGCCCAGCGCTGGGCCCGCAGAGAGTATCTGAGAGTCGCGCAGTCACTATATCGCTTTACATACGATAATTGTGCGTTGATAATGCGCTGATAATGATGTTGTTCGCGTTGTTGTTGTTCTTGTGTGGTTGCTCGCCTCACCTGGCCAGGGCTTGAGGTTGTTTCGGTGGTGGTTTCCTTGCGCTCTGCCAAACCACTCGGGTGGTTGATCTGTCGGGTGTCTCGTTTATTGGACATTTAGTGGTTCTAATGTGCATCCTGTTGCGCTGCCGCTGCCGCTGTCGCTGCCGGCGTCTCACAGGGTGCCTCGGCTGATCGCCAGCTACCTGAGCTGCTTCCGGCTGAAGACTTTCCATCTGTTCAGGTAGCAACTGCAGCAGGAGCTCTTTGGCTCATTCGCACAACCCTTTTTTTTTTTTTTTTTTTTTTTTTTTGGCCAGTTCAAAGTTCAGCTCTCTTAGCAATAATCATAATCATAATAATAAGACGAGACACCAATACAGGCGCACATGACTCACAAATCGTCGTGCAAAGGGTTAAATCGTAGCCTTGTGTTTTTTTTTTTTTTCGTTTGTTTGAGGCCCGGGCACCCACACTGCCCAACCCTCAGCAAGGACAATACTAGAGCGTAGTCTATATATATAATATATGTACATGTGCTGGCATCGAGATACGGGGTAGGTAGCTATTTGGTGGCTGGGGCTGCCACTTGGGGTATAATTCCTTACTTCTGGGCTGCTTTGAACTTTTCTGCGTCATCGTTTGTGATTAAATATGCCAACCATACGATGACTATATCGTGCCCACATACACAAACTTATGTACATATATACACAAATGTATATGTATATACATATGTGTGTGCGTTCATATGTACACTTATATCGTATCGTCTGTATTTACTTGCTCATGGGGCGAGCATTTTTATTTGAGCTCTTACTTTTCATCAGCTTCGCTTGTTGTTGCTGTTGTTGCTTTTGTTGTTGTTGTTATGAAATCCTTTTTATTTGCCGGGGCTGTTTCTCTGCGTAAACGCAAAATGCGAACCTTTTTCTTTTTTCCCTTTATTTTTTTGATTTTTGCTCACTTTTCGCAGACAACACGTAGCTCAGCAGAAGGAATCGCTGTCAGGCCAAGTCAGGGAGGCGGGGCGCCGAGCTGGGTTGGGGGGAATCCCAAAACACACGCCAAATGTAACCTCAAAGGGTTAAACACGCAAAACGCAAAAGCCGACACAAAAATACGAAGTGAAGGCAAAAACAACAACAACAACAACAAAATACAAAACAAAATTGAAATAAAAATAAAACCCGAAGGCAAAAAATATGAAAAGCAATAAATGAAACGCACGAACGGGGCTGAGAGCATATGGAACTTAGTTGAAGCTACACCGACTACCAAATCTGCCCTACAATTCGAAGGACATGATTCTAAAGTTATAATAGGACATATAGCTACGGCAATATGATGTGAAGGAAAGGGAGACTCAAAGTTGCAAACTCCCATAACTTTGTCAAAGCTGAACCGATTTTCATGGTTGATGGCATTTTGGCCATGATTTGTCTAATAGATTAATTCTCTATTCAAAATTTATGCTTTTTTGAAAATATATTTTTTTTTGATTTTTTTCGTGAAAAAAGCATGTACTCCCCCCTTACTTATTTTCGGAAATTTTTTTTTTTTTAAATTTAGAATTGTGAATTTACATTTTTAGTCGATTGTGCTTGTCATAATTAGTGTAAAAAACAACATTAAAAGTGATTCTGAGGGGGTCAAATTTTTGGTCAAAAATCATGCGAAAATTGACAAAAATTTTGACAAGTAACGCTCTCGGATCCATAACTCCCACATTTCAAACTCCCATAACTTTGTCAAAAATGAACAGATTTTGATGTTTGATGGCATTTTGGTCATGATTCATGCCCTAGATTGAATCCCCATTCAAAATATTTGCATTTTTGAAAATAAATTTTTTTGGATATTTTTCGTGAAAAAAGCATGTACCCCCCCCCTTACTTATTTTCGGAAATTTTTTTTTTTTTAAATTTAGAATTGTAAATTTACATTTTTAGTCGATTGTGCTTGTCATAATTAGTGTAAAAAACAACATTAAAAGTGATTCTGAGGGGGTCAAATTTTTGGTCAAAAATCATGCAAAAATTGACAAAAATTTTGACATGTAAAGCTCCCGAATCCATAGATTCCATATTTCAAACGCCCATAACTTTGTCAAAACTAAACCGATTTTCATGCTTGGGGCCATTTTAATCATAATTTGTCTTATAGATTAATTTAAAACATATGCATTATTGAAAATAACATTTTAATAATTTTCTCGCTTATTATTATGAATATTATTACTGCTTTAAGAGATTTAAAATTTAATATTTGTATATAAAAAAGCGTGCTAGAATACTCCGCTTGTACTCTGCTTACAGCTGGACCCTTGCATGATCAAACCTTTCACAACTACAGGGTATAAGGCTGCGATCTAAGACGAATCCACCAACTATTGCAAGCACAGATATAAGTCGTGTTCCTTGCTACCTTCCAAGGGAACCTCACCCTACGTCAATGTCCTTTTCTACTGCAAACTAGTTTGACAATCTGCGCGTAAACGCTGTTTAGACGATCGCTTCATTATCATTTTATCGGGCGATCAGGGCTGGCAAAGGACCTTTTCTTACGCTGTTTGGCAGCGCAACCGCAGTGTTGTTTGGTTGTTTATCAGTTGGGCCCGGTCGGGAGATTTCCCCGCAGCTATTTTGGTGCTAGGTTGAGTGCTACGAATTTGTTTGCTAATAGAATCTAAAAAGAACATTTTCAGCGCCTTTGTTGTTGAGGAATACGCAACGGCTTTTGTTGTTTCGGGTGGATATATTTTTCTTTTGATTTTTTTTTGTGCTTGGGCCCGTTCTTATGTATATTTATCGACAATTTACCGGGTAGGCCGCGCTGTGCTGTGGGCAAGATTATCGCACGCTGGGGTTAAAAACTTCCAATTTAAATTCAATTTCCGTGCAAATGGTCAAAAGTCTCGACGACAAAAGCAAAAATACATAACAAATAAAAAAAAGAAGGGGAAAAAAATAGAATAAAGAAAATAAAACCCACCACTTAAGGCGGGTACAAAAAGGCGCTGCGAACTCCGAACCGGATATCAAAGCGTAGACAAATACAAAGTTGAAGTAAGCAAGGATAACTGCGCGAGTGTGTGTGTGTGTGTGTGTGTGCGAGGATATGAAGGATGCATGACCATGCAGGCAAAGTCACTTCATTATCGAGATTATCGGCGCAAGTTCAACCCTGCCGCACAACAAGGATAACAACAAGCAGCCGGGCATCCTGCACTCAGCCCGCTCGTCCTGCGCTCTCATCCCGTGCACACGTTCGCGCGTCAGCACAAATGTCAAACCACTCAAATCCTGTGCTCGGTTCGATGGGGTTGCCCTGTCCTTGCTCCGGTCGCTCGTCACGGCTGCTGTGCGCCTGTCTGCCTGTATCCTTGAGACCCGACCTGAGTCCGTCTTCCCTTTGTGTGTGTGTGTGTGTGTGTGTGTGTGTGTGCCCCCAGGACATGCTAATAAAATTGCCGAAAATCCGCAGCCCAAAAAGTGTTGACGAATGTTTCGTGCCCGGCGGCTTTTGACGCGCGCGATTTGTGCGCGATTTTGAAGCGATTTGCGACTAAACAAATTAAGCGCGTCGAAAGTCAGTCCAGGGAATACCAGGGGGGAGGGGTGTTACCAAAGGAAATTGCCAACAAAAAAAAAAAAAAAACAAAGGGTCAACAAATGCAATCAATTGTTCTGCTCACAGTGGCCAGCTGGGGGCGTTGGGGGCGTGGCAGCCGCTGATTAGACTGCTCGGGAATGTGCGAGAGCCGCTCGCCGGGTAATTTGAGTCCAAATGATGTCACACTGATTGAAATCAAAGCCAGGCCAGCAGCTATCGCATTACATAAAAACACACACGCACAGAGCATAGATAGAGATAGGCAATCGTAAGGGCACGCGCGAGTCTAAAGATATTGTATCTATGAGTTAAAATACTTGAAAAGTGGGCACAAAACAAAAAGCGCATAAAAGTTAATTAAATGCAATGCAAAACAAACAAAAATAACTGAATGGAACAACGAACATGGAAATGGAAGCGGAAAAGAGAACGACACGACACGGCACAACAAAAACAACACACAACACACAGCACACAGCACGCACAACAACTGAAGGCAACGAGCTAATCGATTCATTTGAAATTCAATACACAAACACGAGGCGAGCAACGAAAGAGCGAGCGAGAGCGAGTGGGGGAGAGGGGGAGGTGGGGGGCTGGGGGGGGGGCACGAAAATCAATATGAAAAGCATAACTGAAACACAAAGTGTCAAATAGACAAACGTCAGAACGTACGAAACGAACAAGACAGAGGGGGTTGGGGTTGGGGGAGGGGGGGGTGGTTGGGCGCTAGTTGTAAGGCGGGGTGTGGGGGCAACGGAAACGGTGCCAGGGCTTTGCCGCCCCTCAATTTGAATGTAGCTGCAATTGCAAGCCGTCAACCACCAGCCACTAAAAATGTTGACACACTCGGTCTGCAGCAGCAGCAGCAGCAGCAAACGTGCAGCAACAACAATCGACAGAGATACAAATACAATTGTATAAGGGGCAGAGTGCTCGATTCGGAGTGCTGGTTGCAAGTCTAGTGGCACTGCCACATCCACTGCCGCTGCCGCTGCCACTGCGGCTGCCATTTTCAATTTATTGTTATTATTAATTTTGCTGCCAAAAAGGGATGCGACGGCCCAGCCGAGACTACAGCCAGGACTACAACGAGGACTACACAACGAGGACTATCGAGCGACGAGTTTATTTGTGTGAAATTCAAATGTAAATACTTGAGGGCGCTTAAGGGTGTCTTTAGGGCTTTATTTGCCCTCATATTGCGACGCAATTTCCTCGCTCTGGTGGTGGCGAAGGTGTAGCTCTTGTTGCAGTTGCACACGACCGAACCTGCCACATTTACAACCACCCCCCTCCCTTAGGACGCTTGCAGTTTGACCGGTGGCATCCATGCAAAATCAATCGACTTTATTGAAGGCGAACCATTCGCATATGGCTTAAGTCTATTTGAGTTTATGATTGGGTTTACCCTGTTAGTGGCTGCGCCAGTAAGGCATGATGGACTGTATACTCAAAATAAATAATAAGTAAACAATTCAATGCTAATAGTTGGAATCTTGCATTTTAAATATAAATAAAACATTTAATAAAGTATGAGAATTGGTTTAACTATAATTGCACAGGGTATCTAGCAGTGTACTACAGGAAAAGCTCTGCACATCAATAAACAGTAATGCCCCCAAGCTGTCGATTTCAAGTAATTAAAGCCCTGCACAGCCAAACAAAATAAGTACAGGGTATTTACGAGCCCGACTCTCCAATGTATAGGGTATTTGCGAGTCTAGAACCTTCGCGCCAGCTGGTTATTGATGTTGCTGGCATTTTTCTTGTCATGACGGCGACGACAACAACGACGCCAAAGATTAGTCATACAAAGTATTGTTGGCAGGCGGTGGGCGCCGTCGGGGGATGGACTGCGGGACGCCCGGCGACATTCATTTCAATTGACACGTGCACTGAAATATGCCTCCACCTATCTGGCTGGCATAAATGCCCTGCCGCAGCCATCTTGAGGAGACAACGCAGCATTTTCGACGCATAAAAATGTTGAAAATCAAGCCGAGATAATGAGAGAGCCCGTCGGATGGGGGGCGGGGGGGCTGGCTCATGAATATGAAAATGCCTGGCAAGAAAATAGCAGCCACCGTCTGAGAGCTGACGCCCGCACCTTCACAGCGGAGTCTCCGGCCGGGCCTGAGACGCGGACGGATGTGGAGCTGCATAGAGTGTTTACGAGTCGGATGTTGTAGCTGCCTTGGCTTGCGTCAGCATTAGCCCCCACCTTGCCCCCCCGCCCCGCTCCCCTGCCTCTGTGTGTGCAGTGGCAGCTCCTGCTGTCTTAACATTTACGCATTTGACTTTTTGTCACCCGAAATGGCAGCGGGCGGCCCAAGCTGGGGCCGGGGACTCGACGCGACACGGCCGTGTGCGAGTATTAAAAAATTATATGCCAAATCGAAATTGCATGTTTTACATAAACAACAACAAACAACTAGCAGCACAACAACAATAGCCGTCAGCAGCTATTTGAATTTATGTATTTCTAATGTGTTTTTTCGCTGACCACCCGCTGTGGGCCGCAATCTGCTTGTGAGTACGCCCGGAACCACTCGTACACTCCATCCGCACACACACACACACACACACACGCGTGAATTCTAACCCTTAAGTGCGCATTTATTGCCATTTATGCGGTTCGTTTCGGGCTCTGTGTCTGGGTTACGCATATGATTCCCGTTAGCCTCCACCATTGTTTGGCAACATTATTTATGGATTTTTCTTCATTTTTTTTTTCTTTTTTCTCTTGCTGAGTGCCTGCGCTTTATGAACTACACAGAATTAAGTAAATGCCAGCGATTCGTGCAGCAACAGGCCTCGAGCATTCGATATGCCAATTATATGGTTGAGCTTATAGATTACTAAATATCAATCGAGCGCTGATCTTCTATATATCATCCATGCCTTTCCACACTCCACCTCGTAAGTGGCGTATTCTATTAGTTTTCACACCCCGTGCACAAAAGGGTTCAGGGGTCGCTGTGGCATTTAAGGGCATTTTAAATTCCCACTGAGTGTGTGTTTATGACTAAAATTAGTTTTATTATCATTTTTACATTTATGCCTTTTGATTGCATTTTTAGAATGATGTTTTAACCAATTCTCAATTTATTCTTCCATTGTCGCTCAATTTGGAACTCTTACTTACCTGCGTTCTTGAGAATCTCATAGAACGGCGATGTCCTGACTTGATCCTAAGCAATTCTTCAACTATTTAATATATCGCCCCTCTACGCGATTTTCATAAATTCGAGTAAGGCACACATATTTCTATATTTCATTCCTTCGCCCGGCTTTGCCATTAGGTAAGGTGATTGGATTATATAGTCGAAGCCCGACTAATGATGTCAAATCTGTCACTTTTCTTCCAGTTGCTGCACGTTTTAATGCAATTAGCTGCTTACCCCCCGCGCCGTCTGCTGTCAACTGTATTGATCTTTAATTAAAACGATTAATTAACATAATAAACACATAATTTGCACCATGGACAAGTGGAGACCTCCGACTGTGCGCTGGTAGGCCTCATGGCGGGTGACGCCATGCATAAGAACTGACCCTGGGCAGTTGCCAATGCACTCACAATGCACTCACAGCTACTCACGCTGCACTCACACTCGTGCCCATATTCAAGTCACTTTCAATGCTATATTCCTCTCGCTCTCGCTCTCTCCACTCGACTCTACTCCTGCGCTCTCTCTTTCTCTCTCTCTCACTCCCTCACTCTGCCCTCAGCTGTTTTGTTTATGGTTTTGTTCCGCCACTGGATATATACATATATATATATATATTTTTTTTTTTTAATATGCTACCTTCCTCACCCCCGCCGGCCACTCTTTCCGTTGTTGCTGAGTTGCTGCCAAGTGCAGTTAATTCCAATTGGCGACGAGTCGTCGCTGGGTTTTCTTGGTTGGGTCGGGCTGCCCCCCGCCCCGCCCCGCCCCCATTCCCCGGGCGGATCTCTGGGTGCCTTTGGCCTCGTCTTGAGGTTTTGTTTGTTTGCCTTGTGATTTGCATAATTTGTTCTATAATTTATGGTATGCAAGCGTTTTTTATTATTGTTCTTTTTCTTGTCAATTCACTAGTCTGATTTGTTGTTGCTGCCATTGTTGTTGTTGTTGTTGTTGTTGTTGTTACCGACTTGTCACTCACTTGGGCCAGCTCAACGTCTCTGATTGAAATAACTTAATTAACTAAATTACGCGCCTGGAATTTAATTGAAAATAAGCAGGAACAACAACAACAAGCGGCACCAAGCCGGAAGCCGCTTTGTATGGAGGCTTCGGATTTGGTATTTTAAAGTACATCGACGAGACTTTCACATTAATCACGACTTTTCCATATCCTCTAAACGACATTCGTCGAGTGAAACATATGCTATATGCCCGATTCGGCGGCCCCATCGATATACAATTGGCGGAGGGACTGCCATGTTGTGTTCTTTGGGCCAGCCTGACGAGCCGTTAATGCCAGATGGCTTTAATTTATTTGTAAAATATTTTCCATATCAAAGCAAGAAAAATAAATTTGTGTTTTCCCACATGCAAACTAGTTTAAGTAAGACGGCATCAAAAAACAAAAAAAAACAAAAAAAATGGAAGCAAATAAAAGAAAAATTAAAAACGAAGCGTGTGCAAGTAAATTTTCATAAACAAATTTCCTCCTTTTTTTTTTTGGTGGGGGCCACAAAATAGACATAATACATGCGAGTACAACAAATATTTCTAGACACAAATAAAAAGAAAAAAACGAAGAATTCTCGTTTCTCGAGATGAAAACCGGGGAAGATGGGCAGCGAAACAAATTAAAAGCGTTAAGTAAACGAAAAAATTGTAAATAAAAATTGGCCATAATATAGTGTACATATTGCAACAACAATGGTATTAACAACAACAATCAAGTACACATAAAACAACAACAAGTGGCAAATGGCATTAGGCAATGAAAATATATGTATGCGAGTGTGTGCTTGTGTAGTAAAAATACTTAAGATTAACATAAATTTAACATAATATAAGTACGCAATAGAAGTTGCCTGAACGATGCTTGAGGAGCTGGTGGGTGGATCCAGAAATACAATTACCGACCCCTTAAAATTTAACAGCTGCCTGCTTAGATTCGAATTTATAATGAGTTTAGATTCGATTCAGTAAACATATGCATGCATTTACGAATAATATTTTATATTAAAAATATATTTTAAAAGTAATAAAAAAAAAAACTGGTGGGTGGTTTCAGAAATAGTTCCTTTTGATTTCTTTTGTCACAATATTAAAAATAATTAGTGTATAATATAGAACATTAATGATTCTGATCGAAATAGAGACTAAAATAATAAAATAATTTTTCATTTGATATAGAATTTCCGTCTTTTCTTTTTGTACATCTATTCATCTAAGACTCTAATGAGCTTATATGGTTATTAAATAGCTAAAGTCAGCCAAGCTGTGAAAGATTATAGACATTAATGGATAAAAGTCGAGAATTTCTTGCTCGCCCTGGGGCCGTTTTAGTGGCTTTTGGTATTTTGAGGTCGCTTAGCTTTGACAAGAGCACCCCGAAAGCATCCCCAATTGTCGCGTTTATCCGTTTTGTCTTTGACCAAAGCGAAAAAGAACCGAAACAAAAAAATATAACAAAACAGAAAAAAAAGAAATCTTTTAATTGTGGCGTTTGTTGTCGGGCGGGCAATCCAAAAGATTCTCGGAATAATTTTCCATTTTGTTGCTTTTGCTGTACTTGTTGCTGTTGCTGTTGTTGTTGTTGTTGTTTTGCCTTTTAATTGAGTACACACAACGAAAAAACCTAAATTTAAATTATGTGCTTATACATTGAAAAGCAAGCAAAACGAAGAAGAGGAAGACGACGACGAGGGGCAGCCAAAAGAAGCAACCGGCGAACAACAGCAAAGTGCGTGCCCGAGAGTCCCCCCGGCCCCTGGTGCTTCACTGTACAGTCTGTACAGCGCCTCTTTCATTTGAATTTTACGCAAAAGCAAAACAATTATGAAATTATTTATTAAATATTGTGAAATCGCTCACTGCACATGGGCACAAGTCGCGTTTGTGTATACAGCTACAGCGACAGCCACAGATACATAGGCAGAGATACAGATACGGATACAGATACACTGCCATAGGCCGGGTATCTGTGACTGCGACTGGGACTGGGCCAACCTTGAGCGTCTGTGCCCGGTTCGACAACGAATACTTATAGTCGGACTCGCACTCGCACTCGCACTCGCATTCGTACTCTATTCTAATTGCTGCCATCGCCCATCGTCGCTATCGTCGCCATCGTTTCCATTGTCGTCGTCATTGGCGTCATCGTCGCTTGCCGCTTGCGGGTGTGAGATTTAAGTCACTTTATCGACAACGCGCCGATTTTGGTCGCGTATCGCGATGTCGCCGTACAGCTGCCCCCTATAGCCAAGCCCCCCCCCCCTCCCTAGGCAGCACCTCTTCTGCTCGGCGAGTGCTTCATCATCTCTGGCGTTGGCTTTTGTTCGAATGGCGCGCGTATTTCTTCAATAAATTTTCAGTTTATTCGGTTTATTTATTTACTTATATTTGCTATTGCGCCCCCCTCGATCCCCCAGCCCCAGCCCCACCTCACGCCCGCCTCAGCACACTTCACTTCACAATTCCCTTTGCATTGCTTTTGTTTTCGCTTTGTTTCTTTCCGTGCTTTACGATTATTTCTCTCAGTTTTTGCCCAGTGTCTTCGTCTTCGTCGCGTCTTCGTAATTGAATTTCAACTTGTTTGCATTGTCGACGATAATTCGTCGAGCTATTTTGCGTATTGAGATCAGGGCCTCATCAATTAGTAAATTAATTTTATGCGCAACGCTCTATGGAATCTTTAGTTTTAGCTGCTCGGATCGCATCAAGATTTCGATCTGCGTTGCATAGTCTATATTTGATAAGAGCGATTCTCACTAATTATGAATCAGTTGGAAAAACCGGTGTGCAATCCAATTAGTTGAAATCAGGGCTTCATTATGTAATTGTATTTATTTACACTACATTTCTACCAGATCTAATAATAAAAAGTTGCAAACCTCTGTCCATCCGCAAACAGCATTAAAAACTTATTTATAATCGTGCGAGGGATTCATGTAAAAATATTAAAATGTTAAAAGCATTTGCGCTGACTTCTGTGCATAAATTTGATGCATTATCTGTACGCAAATTTGTTCGGTGTTTTCTATAAAATATTACATTAACAGTACTTAATTAAATACAGTTTTCTGCTTTTTCGAATACCCTATAAACGCAAGCATAAAACGAAAGCAAACGGGTATTATATATTTTATGTTTTATTTGCCATTTCATATATTTTCTGCTTTAAATAAAAGGATTACATTTTTGGCCATTTTCATTTATTTAACAAATAAAATAAATAAATACGAAATTTGCAATTAATAATCCTTACACAAAAACTGGACACTGGGTATTTGCCATTGAAGCACCCTATCGCATTCCTGGTTTTAATAGTTTTTTTTTTGTGGTTGTAAATTGAAGTGAACAGCGAGCAGCACAAAAGTGCAACAAATTTACGATATTATAATTAAAGTGAAATATGAAATGGCAACTAACAAAAAAAAAAAAAAGTAGGAAACAAAAAACAGAATCATAATTTTCTGTATTTGTAGCATAGAATGTGATAATTCAATCAAAATTTGAGATATTAAGGTATGTGGAAAATATGCGTGTGCGTGTGCTTGTGTGTGTGTGCAAGTGTGTGTAATCTTTATTATTTAATTTGTCGCTTGTTGAATTTATTATATACACGTTGTTACTGATTTTTTATTTGAATTGTGGCCTTATTTCGCGTATTTTGCATATGGCAAATTAATGCAAATGCGATTAAATGTTTTCATTTTAAATGGCAATGATTAACGCCACAATGTGACTATTTGTTGGGTTTGTTGTATTTGTTTAATGGCATTCTTTTTCTATGTGCAACTCAAATGTGTGTGCGGCAGTTGCCGCATGCGTGGCATGTAGATATTTATGATTTAAAGCTTTAAAGAAGCGTTTGCTGTGTAACACATGACGTATGCTTAATATTTATAATATGCAAATTGAAAGGAATTTCTTAGACGAATATTTAAATAAATATCTTAAGCTGCCAGAGATAGTCGAGTTATGTTTTACTATCGTATTTCCTGGGGAAATACATAAATTTGGCAAATTCAGTACGTTGCTAGTGTTGTTGTTTATTATTATGTCCAAAATCAATAATGAATTAAAACATATTAAATAAACAGAAATTAATTATGCACAAGATGTTTTCGGTGCTGACCATTGAAGCAGCTTTATGCAATTGCCAATGGCAGCCAGTTCAGAGGAGTCATAAGAAAATCACACACACACACACACGCACACTCATTTAAAGTCTGTGCAACAGCTTGTGAAATGCCAACGTCATTGTTATTTATATCGGAATAACAAGGTAATAACTGCACACTTAAGTATGCAAATAGCCGAAAATCATAAATGCATAGTAAACACCTACACACACAGCTTACAGCGCCTGTGCCTGTGTGTGTGTGTGTGTATGTTGATTGCACATGCAAATGTTATCATTTGTGATTAGTTACAGTCTCGAAATGCTAATGCCAAAGGAAGCCACAAGACAGCAGCTTGGTTTTGTTGTGTGCGTGTGTGTGTGTGTGTGTGTGAGCGCTTCACTTGCTTAAATTTCATCTTTGAGTTGGCCTAATCCGCTTGGAGCTTCCCCTTGGTAGTTGTGCTCGTTATCTAGCATTTCCTGGCTGGCCGTAACCAAAAATTAAGTTTTTGTTTAAATAATTTATGGGCTCATTTGTTTGCCACTTGGTTCGTGCACTTTCTTAGCTATTGCAATTGACATGGCAACAATTAATTAATTATTAAATAAGCCCGCATCAAATAGCAACAGGATTAGATGCGGCTTATTTTACATTGATACTTTTTAAGAGGCTTCTGCGAAAACGCATATTTGTCTAAGCTGCTAAACTGAATGCAAACAACTTTGCGTCTATATGAATATTAATGAAATAGAAATAGTTTGCGGACAAAAAAAAAAAGAACAGGTAGAAAGAACTTGCACTTACTGGCCAACTTTAAGCGCTTCCTGCAGCTGTTTGAGGCAGCGGTCGATTTTGCGCTCGCGCACTTGGGACCCGTATTTGGAGGCGGCATACGGATCCATGGGGAAGCTAAAGTACGGATGTGCATCGAAGGTGAACAGGCTGGAGTCGGATGAGTTGGGTGAGCCATTCTCGCTGTTCGACTCGGCAGCAGTTGCCTCAGTTGTGGGCTTATTCATCATAAATTGCACTTGCACTTGAGCGCGTTACGCATACGCCACGTTGTCTGCTGCTGCTGCTTGTTTTTGCTGAGGAGCCAGCGATTTGTGGCAGCTCTTAACGCGATGACTTCGCGTTAACAACTGCTGGCTGGAAGGTGGACAACTGGCTATAGACGGCTTAATCGGGCGACTTCTTTGTCTAGGCTGTTGGCCATTGGCAGTGATTATTTTATATTTTATTTTCTTTTTTTTTTTTTTTTTTTTCATATACACTTTTTATATTGCTATCGCTTTGGTGCCAGGTAGCAGTTATTGCAGTTGGCCGCCAACAACGTCATCAAGCGCAGACACTGCTGGACATATTTTCGTTCTTGCAGCGGTGCCAGCTCTTGTTCAAGCCGCGGCCGCAAGGCACCGAACGATAAGCAAAGCTCTGGGCCCGCATGGCATATTGCGTATACGTCATGTGACCGCTCCGATTTCATTTCTCGGTAATGCGCATCAAATTCTTTGTACTGCAATGCGATCCTTATGCAAATAAGCTTATACAGACATTGTTTTTACAGTTTCTCAACACTTTTACAACATATAATACACAAATTGAACATTTGCTAGCCAGCTAATGCACAGTTGGCCGAGTCTCAAGTCTAGCTGGCTTTGGAGCTCTTGCGCCTGTATACGATATTACTGATGGCCACAACTGTTTTCAAGGCCGTTTAGACTTTGGCTTTAAGTGCGCAATACATTCGTTTTATTCGTATCGGCGAATCATCTTTATAAAGAGAGCTCGAGCGGCAACTTAAGTTGATAATTCAATTAGTTACTTTAATCTAGTTTAGAATCGATTCGATTCCATGAATACGCACAAACAGTGAAAAAGACTTTCGTCGACTCTTTTGTTCTTTAAATGCGAACAAGTTTTGCCAATAAAACATTCTTCATCATTCGTGATTTCAAATTCGATTAAATAAATATTAAATACTCATAAATATAATGGAATTTCGGGACTAAGGCGTCTTTAAGCAAGTATTTGGTTTTCACGTCAAGAAATTTCCACTTGGCCGGATAATGTGCTTCATTTAAGCTCAGAATTCTTGGTATTTTCGATGAGTGCTTTTATGCTTGTGATTGTAATACTAAAAGATTTTTGTACTTACTTTGCTGGTATAGGGTATTTAACATAGACCCTAATAGACATCCCACGCTTACATAAATATCCCTTGCTTTGCCATTTGGCTGATTTACTCGCTAGAGGTCATTGAGGTAATGCCTCAAACATTTCCATCTATCGCATTCCCGGCCCAACTCTGACTTCGGCGGGCAAAAGTGACCTCATTTGGAGAAGCTCCAGTCTTCATGGACGCACAGTCTGTTTCAGTTTTCCATATTTAAGTGTCCGTTCGCATTGCGTTGTTGTCGTGTTATAGGCGTTGCCCATTCCCCAAAAATTACCCCCGCAATTCCCGCTCGCTTTTGCTGGTCCCTTCTTAACTTGCTTCCGCTGCTGTTTCTTGTTGTGTCCTGCCTTTATTTTGTTTTGTGTGCATGTAACTTGCTGGAAAATTAATAATAATAAAAAAGCAGCCAGAGGAAACGAACGAAAACACCTACACTAAAGGCCAGGGGGCTGGGTGTTGGGTGTTGGGGGCTGGGGGCTGGGGGTGGGTAACAAATACACGCGTGACCCTATTAAATGTGTGCTAATAAAAGCTCGGGTCTCCAAATAAATGGCCATGACGACACTGAATGCTTTCTGCTCGAAATTTTCGAAGCTAAACTCAAGTTTTAGGCGCTCAGCGGGCGTGTGGGGGAGGGGGCGTGCCTTATAAAATATCGTCAAGTGGGCGTTGCAAACCAAGAAAAATTACTTAAAAATTCAAGAGAATTTCTGCTGATGCTGATAACAATAATGATGATAATGATCATGATGAACACAAAATCAACGCGCACAAAGAGATGGCTGAAGGCTGAAGGATGCAAGACAAAGGCGAAGAAGGGGGCGGGGGGCGGGGGGCGGTGGAGCAGGTCAGCGGAGGATGGCGGCCGCTTCCTATTTGCGCTAAAGGTCAACAATATATATATATATATTTTCTTTTTCATTTGCAACATGGTCATTTATAAAATCTGCGAGCATTATTAAACAACAAAAGCGAAAGAAAAGTGAAAGCAAGCGGGAAAACGCGTTGACTGTACTATGTAAGTGGACTAGGACTTTGTATATATACATATCGAAGCATGTATATACTATATGTACATAAATATAACGGTACATGCACTCAGTTGTGCCCGCGATTTATCAAATTAATGAGTATCATTCTATTTTCATTTCATTTTCCATGCGCCAGCGAAGGACACCGAAAAATACGAAAGTAAGAAAATATAGTAAACGGAAAGTGACCAGCGAGAAGGAGCGAAAGAGAGAGGGAGAGAGAGAGAGGGAAGTAAGTAGTGGTCAGAAGTGGGAATAAAAATTAAGGTAAGGTTTTTTTTGCTTATTTTTCTATTTTTTATTTTTTGGGGCTTCCGTTTGCCAGTCGAATGAAAATAAGAAAATGAAAAGGATACGGCTAAGCAGTCAACTGGCAGTATAAATGAGCCCGGTGCCAGCTCAAATCTTTGGCCACTGGGCACCTTTGGCGTCTCCAAAGTGAGTGCAAATGT
Source organism: Drosophila sordidula (assembly GCA_035047465.1). Classification (NCBI taxonomy): domain Eukaryota; kingdom Metazoa; phylum Arthropoda; class Insecta; order Diptera; family Drosophilidae; genus Drosophila; species Drosophila sordidula. Next base: position 8,760,769 of record JAWNPQ010000185.1, on the reverse strand, counting down.
TGTAAGACCAACACCCAAAACTAACACATGGAAAATGGAACGCGGACGTCGGCAGCGGCGTCGGCGTCGGCGTCGGCGTTAGAAACTAATGTGGGCGATTACATAAACAGGACACACGAAAGGACGCACCGACAGTGGGACGAACGGACATTTGCCGTGCAAGCAAACACACCCAAAAGGCAAATAGAAACACCCAACAACTGAGCATAAATCCCAACCAAACCCTGGGCAGGACATGGCCCCAAAAGGATACACCAAGCACAAGCACTTTGCATGCCCCTGCTCCGGGCCCGTGTCCATGGAAAGGTACAAATAAAGTGACCAACCCAGAAGGTCTACAAGAAAAAGGAAATACATATAATAATAAAATACTTTGGCAAAACGAACGAAAAACAGAAAAAAAAAAAAAAAAACAAAACACACAAAAAAATTACAAGAGAAGAGTAGCCGGCAAAGGACTCGAAGACGGCAGCGAGACCGAAAAAAGGAAGCCAAAGCGAATTGTTTTATATCCCTCATTTGTCCATTTAATGGCTGAAACGAGCCAACCCCAGCAGGAACAGAACGGGAGCAGAGCCGAAACCAGGACTCGAAGGCAAACAGAGAATCGACAGACAGCAAAAGGATGGCAGAGAAAAACGCAACCAAGCAAAGTGAAAAAGAATATTGAAACACTAATAAAAATAAGGATAAGCAGAGAATGCATTAAGTAAAATATAGAATAAGTGGGGTAGCATGGGTAACTGGTGTCCCTCCCCCCCCTCCACCCGTTCAATGGTCGATGGGACGCACGAGATTGGTTTGCTTGACTTGGTGTTGGGCTAAAGATGGACACGGGTCCGGTTTTGGCTACAGATTGGATTGTTTTTGGGTCTGCTGGGGGTTGCTGCACACACACACACACACATACACACACACACACACACATGCCCAAGCCCATAGTTTAATCATAACAATAATTCACCCTTTCTGGGGGATTCTTATTTAACCAACTATATTCGGCCTGCAATTGAGCCTGTTACCGGTTCCACTTACCACGGCCAACGGCTCCAGCTGAGAGTGCAAACCTGAAGCTCACCTGGGCAGCTATTAGATCTTTTGCAATATCGATAAGAGCAGAAACTTGAATTTTTTTAGTTCTATGGTTTCGTTTAAAATCGATAATGTATCGATTAGAGCGGTCATTTTCAGTTTATCTGATTAGCCACGTTTTCACTTTGTAATTAGCAAAATAGGTGGAACAATTATAAATTACGTAACAGTAAAACTAATGCAATGAACGTAAAAGGAGCTGGGAATTAGCCCCCTATTAAACATTTAACAAAAGTTGTTCAGAATAATGTTTTCCTTTTGTGAAGCAGCAAAAATCAAGTAAGAATACGTTTATTTTCCATTCGAAATTCATTGTGTAGCTGGGTAAATATGTATTCACTTGCACTCAACCACACGTGTGAGTGCAAGTGACTGTGAGTGAGTTCTGTGTGAACATTTCATGTATTTAAATGTCAAGTTGGAAAAATATAAACTAAGCGAGAATAATGCAGCAGGGTTGAAGGGGAGGTCAGCTGATGGGTCACTGCAGCCCATGACCCATGGCCCATGTCCTGCACACACACACACACACACACACGCAGAGAAAAAGTGTGGAAAATGGTAAAACAAAGTTTGAACGAGTGAACACACACACACACACACACACACACACACACACAACAATGACACAACAACTTTTTTCATGTTAAACGCGGGGATAAAAAATAAATTTGAAATAAATTGAAATAAAAGGCAAATGCAAAATGGAATATAATATGCAACATATTTTAGTTGCCATCAAAAATGGGATTGCGGCGTAGGGTTGTCAGCTGCCGCACTAACCGAAAATCAAATGTGGCAACATTGGCCACAGACACTCTTCTTCTCCAGACACGACGACTGCGAATGCCAAGTGGGTTGGTCGAGGAGCCCCACGCAGACTCCACCATTGTAGCCATCCGGACCACTGTGGCAGCGTCGGCAGCGTCGGCACCGTCGGCGACAGCGTCGTCTCGTCCTAGTTGGTGGCTCCTGCCACATGCAACATTCAATGCATACAAATGGCATTTAAGCCGGTTTTGGCTTTCAAAACGGGACAGCAACGAGCTAAGCGCAGTCACACACACACACACACACACACACACAGCAGACACTCACACACATGGACACAGTAACAGCAACGCAATTTATATGCGTGGCAAACGCAAACACAACAGCAACAACAACCTCACACAGTGGAGCTGGAACAAAGCGCTGGAACTTCAGCCGAGTCAAACAGGCGGCAAAAGCTACTAAACTAACGCACACAGCAGCACAGAATAGCACACATACATATGTATACGAACACTGGCACACACTTGACACACACACACACACACAGCGCCTGCAGCAGCTCCTGGGCCTCCATGTTGCATGGTAGGCACGGCTGTGTAATATAGTTGGGACTCGCCGCCTGCCTCGGTCGGCCGTTTGGCCGCTTGGTGGTTGGGTGGTGGCGCTCTGAAGGGGGCGGGGTGGTCGGTTATGGTCATAAAATAAACCAAACAAACAAGCCGGAACCATGTCAGAAGGCACCGCACACCAGCACAAGCGCACTTGTGTGTGTACTCGATGAGTGTGTGTGTGTGTGTGTGTGTGGGGGCAGCGCAAGGACGAACATGAGTGAGCACAGTGGGGCAAGACATACCAAAAAACGAGTGCATTAATAATGCTAATAAAGATTGGAGCAACATTAAAAATAGATTTAACTTGAAAGTAAATCTTTTGTTTGAAATCAAAAATACAATCTGAAATCTTTTCTCTGAACAGATGTTCTTTCTAAATCTCAATTCTTGGATATGCAACATCGAGTTTACAAACTGATATATATATAATTTTATATGGGAATTTAAACACCAAATTTGATTGTTCCAGATCTTAAAATGCTATAGTGTGAAGAATTAGATTAACGCCACCTGTGCATTTGCTGGCTATAAAAGAGGCTCAGAGGCTGCATAAAATATTATTCGAAACCCAGGAACAATATAGAGTTGACGTCCCTCCACCGAAAGAGATCTGCTTTGAGCCAGAGTTCAGCTGACGCCTGGGATCTTATTAACAATCTATTTAACAATCAATAAAAGTTTTGAAAAAATGTTTGCTTTTTAAAAAGCAATAAAAATTCAATTCATTCAAAATTAGTAAATATATTCACACTCATTTGGTTGAGTGCAAGTGACTGCGAGTGAGTTCTGTGTGAACATTTCATGTGTTTTAATGTCAGGTTGGAAAAATAAAGGCTAAGCTGCGAGAATAATGCAGCAGGGTTGAAGGGGAGGTCAGCGGATGGGTCACTGCAGTCCATGACCCACGGCCCATGTCCTGCGCTCACACACACACACACCATCACACACACAGGAAAGTGTGCAAAATGGAAAAACCCAGTTTGAACGATTTCAACCTAAATCTCAATTCTTAGGTGTGAAATTTGAAGTTTACAAACCGAATCTAAAGCGAATGGTTCGAATTGTTCTTTAACCCTTCACCCTTATGCTTCTTATTGTTTGTTGTGCTCTCAGTTTTAAGTTAAAGCAATAATGCCAAAATATGTATTTGTTTTTTTAATGTAAATAAAATAAACTAAACTATTAAAAACTCGATGTTATAATTTTAAATAAATTTTGATGCAAGCCTAAATAACAAATTTGATGGCTCGAGATCTTAAAATGCTGTGTTTGTGTTACAGGAGGTTGGAAGGGCGGTCGGGGGGAGGTCGATTAATTTGTTCAATAATGTGAATAATTATATTAGTTACCCCCAAAGTGGAGCTTATCTAATCTGTTTGCTGCCTATAAAAGAGACTCAGAGGCTGGGAAAAATATTATTGGATGCAAATCCAGGAACAAGTTGCAGTTAAAGACCCCCTTAAAGAGCTTAACAATCAATAAAAGTTCTGACAAATGTAGTTTTTATTTTAAGAAGTAATTTCAAAAAAGTAAGACGATTTTTTTGTATAATGTATGTGCTAATGGAGGGTGGGAGGGAGGCTGAGTAATGAAGAAATAGTGAGGTCGATTAATTAATGAAAGGTGTGAAATTGCAAGTTTCAAAACCGGCACTGGTTCGAATTGTTCTCTAAGCCACTGTGCCACACTTATGATTTTATATGCGAATTTAAAAACCAAATTTGATTGTTCCAGCTCTTAGAATGCTATAATGTGAATAATTGGATTCGTCACCCGAGTTGGATCTTATGCAAGGCCACATCTGCATTTGCTGCCTATAAAAGAAGTTCTGCGGCTAGCCCCTATATTATTGGATCCAAGCCCAGGAACAAGATGCAGCTAAAGACCCTCCTCCTCATCGCCCTCATTGCGGTTGCGAATGAAATGTGCATTGAGCCGCCGTGTCCACCTGGCTGGGATTAGGTGCTCCTATTTAACAGTCAAAAATAGTCTACATAGATGTTTTCATTTTAGGCGCCAATAAAACACAAATCGAGTTGGAAAAATGTAGCGAATCATGATTCGGGCCAACGCCAGAGCCGATCTTGAGGCGACTGCACCACTGTGCCATAGTTGGCTCCCACTGTGCTGGGGGCCGTGGCGGGGGCTCTGGCGTGGAGCCGGCGGAAAGTTTTGGTGCGAAGGGACACAACGCGAACGGTGCGAGCTGTTTCATAATTTTATACACTTGCGCTGAGCTGCGTTGCGGTTCGGCATGGACACGACCAACAAACAAACACACACCCACACACACCCACTGGCACGGCACGCCCCCGCTTGTGGTGTGTGCGTGTGGGTGTGTGTGCGCGCGTGTTGGTATGTCTGCGCATTTATCAATAAAAATGTTGTGCGCTGCTGTTGTTGTTGGCTTTGTGGTTTTTGTTTTTAATATTTTCACCGCTTTAAGTGTTAAAAGGATATCTGCCATTTAATGTCTGTGTGGGTGTGCGCCTGTGTGCGCCTGTGTGTGTGTGCGTGTGTGTGCTCAGCGCTCGTTTATCGTCATAAATATCACGCTGAGCGTGTGTAGTCGCATATTAAGCATACGCAGCGTTACACGAGCCCAACTCAAGCGTTCGACTTGCTAAGGACTGTGGAGTGCAAAAAGCTGCATTAGTTTCGCTAGTCTTTTGCATCAGTGCAACTGCAACCCCCTCCCAGCCCACTTGTGTACAGATTTCATTTAATAATCTGCTGCTTAAACTTTTCCCCCTGCAAATGCTGGCTCTTCACAGAAAAGGAAAAAGCAAACTCCTTTTGAATGTGGGTCGCAACTTTTTATTGCTGATTACTTTTGTGCGATGTAACGCGCAACTCACAAGGACATACCCACTCTCCCCCCCCCCCCCCACCCTTTTCCCCACCACACATATTCGAGTGGAGTATTCAACATTTTTGGATTGTTGTTGTTGCTGCTCTCAACTCTTAAGGTGTCACTTCCGCACAGTAAAGCCCCTTTAGAGCGACTCAAATGCAGCGTCCATTAACAAAGACGCCCCCCCCCCCATCTCATTTGGGATCTTGATGTCAGGAGCAGTTGGTAGGTAACAAAATTAATTTTCGTACAATCTAACAACAAAGCGAAGACAAACGGTAAAAAAAGGCGCACGTGCCCCGCCCACCAAGCCGCTCCCTTGTCCAGTCAAGCACGGCAAGCGGCTCCTCGACCGAGCAGAGAAGAACAATCGCAGCGTTTCCAACATGTACTAATTTTCCACTCCACACCAAGAATAATCGTCCAAGCACACACACACACACACACACGCACACACGCACAGCACGTGCAGACAAAGCCACGGCAAGAACTTGGACTTGACGCGTTTGGTCCTGGCACTACAAGGGATTAACCTCAAAAAATCTCATCAAAGTCAAAACCAAAGGAGGAAGAAGAAGAAAGCGAGTCCAAAAACACATTGCGGGGGCAGCGTGACGGGGGATGGGGGGGCGACGTGGATCCCTTTGTGGTGGGTGTGAGCGTGCAAATAGCACAGAAATTCAACGACTCATGAGCGGGGGCCGCCGGGAGGCGGGGGGGGCCTGATATGGAGCCATAAAAATAAACCACCCAAAAAGTGGGCTAAAATGAAGTTGTGTGCAAAGAACAATAAAAACGGCAGGCACAGGACTCAGTCGCCAGAAGACGATGATGACGATGACGCTGGGGAGGATGAGGCGGATGAGGCTGATGAGGATGAGGCTGGCCAAAAGTTACAGCAAAGAAAAAAACCAAAAGCAACAACAAAAAAAAAAGAAAAGCAATGGAAAATAAAAGACGCGCCAAGATATAAGGGAAAACACAACTGAATAAAACAGAGCCCAGCGCAGAGCCGATGCCGATGCCAATGCCGAGCAAACAATGGGCTCTGTTGCCCACTGTACGAGGGGGGGGGGGGGGGTCGTGGTGCTGGCTGCATATTTACGGGGGATGGCAGGCGACAGAAAAAATTATACAAATACAAAAGGAAAAATCGTATAAAAAAGGCACAATGACAAAAGAAAATAATACAAGCGATTGGGCCGACTGAGGGATGTGCCCAGCCCCGAGCAGCGGGCAGGCGAAGGCAGATATATATCCAGCTAGGGGTTGCAATGACGAGCGACTACCGATGACAATGGCAGCGCTGGGTTTGAGTAGCGCTCGAGATCTGTGCACATATGCAGCACATACACACACGTGTGTGTGTGTGCGTGTGCGTGTGTGTACGGGTTTGAGCTACCCGTCAAAATCCCAGCAGCTTGTCAAGAGCTTGTCCTTTGGCTGCATTTGCCCGCCCACGGGCCAACTGTAAAATAATATGCCAAATATGCGCAAATTCATTTTGCCCGCCGCGCCATGCAAATGAGGCGCGGACGCGTTGAGTACAGCAAATAAATATAAAAAAGCGAAAAAGCCAGAAACACAAAAAAAAAGAGAAGAAAAAAAAGACGCAATGAGCAGGAAACCACAGGAACTCACAAGTTCCAGCCACTTAGCAGCAGCTTCGTCATCCTTTGCGCTCGTCGCCATGTAATGCGAGGCTTTTCCTTGGGGGTTGGCCACCTCGGCTGTGGCATGTAAGTTGACTATTATTTTGACATGACTACACAATCAAAACCTGAAAATTTCCGACGCCAACCGACGCGCAGACCCACGACCCACGACCCAGGACCGACGACCAACCCCACCGCAGCCCCCATCTCTCGCGCTCCTCTCGCGCTGCTCGCCCTGCCCGCGCCCTTAAGGCATAATCTCCTTCACCCCCATTGAATCTCTGGCTCTTCGTCTGTGTCAGATGCCGTCAAGTCATCAACGCTAAACGACCTTCGCTGTCAGCGCACCGTGGTCGCAATGCAGACAATTTTTAGGTAAAAAAAACCAATAAATAAAAAATAATTTTAATACTGCTAAGCTGCTTCTTTTGTTTTTTTTATTCAATTTATTTATAATGAAATAATTAAAAATTTAAAAAAAATGTTGATTTGATTTGTACTCGAATTTTTGCAAGTGTAGAAACTTTTAATAGTTTTCTGTTGTTGCCCACTGTGCAACATTGTTGGCAGCGCTTCTCAGCTACAAGCCAAACATTGTGTTGACGGCTTTTAGGCATGTGCGTGGATATAGGTGTGAGTGTCGGCATCTGTGTGTGTGTGCGTGTGGGTGTGTGGGTGAGCTGCTTGGGTGTGCCATAGGGCTGTAATAACAATGACGACGACGTTGATGCGTTGTCGTTTTACGTTCTGCTCCTCGTCGACGCCAACGGTTGACAATATGCGCTGGCAGACGAGCGTCCCTTAAAGCTGCCGCCCCTCCCCCTCCACCCCCCCCCTCCGCCAGCCACGTCCAACAGCCCCTTCAGACGCCCACACTTTCTGCTCATATTGCTGGCAATTTTCTATAATCCTTTTTGCTGGCTGCCTTTTTCAAACATTTCTACAAGTTGTTGCTGTTGTTTGAGTTTTCATTGTTGTTGCCGTAGTTGTTGTTATTGTTGTTGCTGTTGCTTGTGAAAGTTTATGAAAAGTGACTGCGTTAGCAGAAAATATTATGCTGCCAGCGGCAATGGCTGTCCCCCCCCCCACGCCCCCACCACGTGCCAGGCCCCCACGCCCCGCGCTGCGGGTCCGACAGCAATAAACTCTTTTTATATTTGGGGCCAAGTTTTGTTGCTGGGAAAACTTTTGGCTTTTGCTAGCAGCAGCCCAAAGTTGGGAAAATGTTTAAATTCAACAAATACGCAGCCACACTCACACTCACACACGCACACTTAAATACACACCGATACACAGTGAGATATACGCACTCACAGCCACTCGCAGCTATCATGGCCACAGTGCGTATGCGTGATATACTCGAGTAGCGCACCCAAAAAGTTCCACAGCTTAAATCAAACTTTTGGGACTGGCCAGGGAAGGGGCGGACTGTGGGCTGCCATCGAACGGGTGCTCCGGTGGGGGGGGGGGGGGATTGGGGGAGTGGGGGAGTTGGTGGTTGGTTTGTCTGTTGGTGCTTTTAGATCTGCACTTCAACTTTTGGGTCAACGTCTGTTTGTCTATTTGTTTGTTTGTTGCTCTCGATGTCTGTCGTCGTCGCCCAGCCCCAACCCAGGCCCCCCCCCCCTCCTGCCAGCACAGTTACTGCTCGCATGTCTGCTCGATTTGTTTGTACATTTTCAACTTTGGGGCTGACCGTCGTCCAACATCCCATGTCCGTTGTCCTTCTCTGTACCTCTGTATTAGTGTGTGTGCGACCTTTTTGTGAGTTTTCGCCTTGACTGTCTGCTCGTCTGTCCATTTGGCCGATGCCAAAAGCGCCCCACCCCCCCCCCCACTCTATCCACCCGTCTCCATCCACAGTTGGCGCTGCCTTGGCCCCACATTCTGTTGCTGTCGCTTCTGCTTTCTCTATTAACTTTTCGTTTTAGCTACTTTTTCTTTGTCCTTCTGCCTGTCTCGCTGTCCCTTTGTCTCTTTGTCCCCCGTCCCTCTGACAGCCCGACTCTGACCTGGTCGCCAGAATGATGACCACCCGGTTGGGGCTAGTGTGAGCAAAATGGCTGGAAAATTATATCTTGGCAGCGCGAGGGGCCGAAGGGGTGCCAACAACATTTGTGGATGATAGCCAAGGGCTGCCCAGCGCCCGACGTTTGTATATTTAATTTTGGGCGCTCGCTGGAATGCTGATTACGATGGAAAATCATACTTGTTGACGCCTCCAATATTCAATCCTAGCACTAGATCAAATAATCGATGATGACGATATGTACCTGGTTAGTTGATATACATTTATAATGATTCTGCCAGTTGCCATTTAACAAAATTGAGTGGTTATTTTTAGATTCGCAGTAGCAAATTGGAGCTGGACTTGTATTCCTATCCCTATTCCTATCTTATCCCTTATGATTGCCGCTTTGAAGATTAGGCCCAACCCGTTTAATCAAGATCTATGCCGGGGCATAACATTAGGCCGCATATTCCGCCATCTATCAACTGTCATCGTCTTGTGTTTATCGCATCTTATCCACTCATCTCATCTCATCTCATCTCGTCTCATCTCAAAGAAGCATTTGCCCATTTTCGTGGTTTCCACAGTCATTTCATTTCAATATCTCTTTCCCTCGTTTGCTACTAAATTTGCGCAAATTGTACGCTTTTTGGCTGCTCTATTCGATTATATTTCAGCAGATGACAAACATTGTGGCACAGTCAGCATCAGGGAGACTCATTGCTGGCCATACATTTCGGCCATGGTCCATGGCCACAGTCGCAGCCGCAGCCGCAGTCGCCGCCGCAGTCGCAGTCGCAGTCGCAGTCGCTGTCGCAGTCGCTGTCGCTGTCGCAGCCGCAGAGACAGGCCAAGTCAAAGCACAAGCGAGACAACAATTTGCTCCACCTACTGCTGAATGGGGCTTTCATTTGCCGCCGTCGCCCGTCCGTCCGCTCCTGGCCAAAAGCCATAGCAATGCTAGTCCAAAGGACATGCTATAATTTCCAGCAACAACAACGGGCCAGAACCAACAAAAGTAACCGAAAAAAGCAACAATCCCAACAGCAACAGCAACTACAAACAACTTAGCCATGTCTCTGCGTCCCAGGCGGCCAGGCGGCCAAAGCTCGGTCATAGTTGTCCTTTGCAAGGATCCAGCTACAGCTCGGTGAGTGTGTGTGTGTGTGTGTGTGTGTGTATCCTTGTGTGTTGGTATGCCATCACGCAAAATGTGCGCCTGGCTCTTAATGGGTGGCTTGACAGGGTTTAAGCTCTTTTACGGGGCAGATTGTGTTTCAGCAAGAGGAAAAATACAAAAACACAAAAAAACAACTAAGATTGCGGCAATCGGGAGTGCCCGACCTAAGGACACTCTGCAGTCGTTAAACAAAAAATCATTGCCCCTCAAAACAGGTTCAGAAAAAAATTGTCAAGCCATATTTAAATGCTTTATTAATCTAAAGGCCAAGCTATGAAAAATAAGTCTTGATTTATAAAAATTGAATTATTATTGACTTGTGTTTTCTAGACATTTGCATACGAACGTATATACCCGCTTTGACCGGCAACAGCGTATAAAAACACAAATGCGAAAAAAATACAAAAAAAGAGAAACTAAATAGTAGAGCGCGGAGAACATCTATGGTATGGTTTTTGGGATGTGGGAGTCGGGGGGCGGGGCCCAAGAAAAGTCTCGACGCAAAATGAAAATAGGCAAAAGAACAAAAAGGCAAAAGGCGCACCAGAAAATAAGCTTCGACTTGGCTTTGGGTAAAAACTTTGCCAGCATTCCTTACCGTCATTTATGCTCCTTGGCTTGGCACCACTTGCACCACCCTGCCCCACGGCCGCCCCCCTGGCCCCGTCCTGCTGCCGTTGGCCTTTCTTTCCTTTTGCCTGCTGTTGCTTTTGTAAATTGGTAAAAGTTTGAGTTTAATTCAATTCGGAACGGTAGCTGTGAGTGCCGGCTTCCTATGGATAAGTAAAACTGCAGGAGTTGGGCGGGAAAGGGTGGGAGGGGGTGGGGGGTGGGGCAGGGCTGCCGGAGGGTGGCTTGTGTCTGTGCAAAGGATATCACGCGTCGCCCAACAGTTGCTGTTTGCTGTTGCTGTTGCTGTTGCTGTTGCGCGCAAATTGCGGTGCATGGACAGTCGGCGACATGCACTGTTCTATGTGCCAGGGGCGGGGTGGTTGGGGGGGCTCATAAGGGGGTGTAGTGGATATCGCAGCTGCGGGTGGCACAAACTGGCAACAAATTCGTGCGCTTTGTTGTCGCTGCATATGTAGTAGATTGTTGGGTAGAACTGGTGGATGGGTGGGGTGGTTGGGTGGTTCGCCTGGTGGGGCAGTTGGTCGAATGAGTGGCTTATTGTTTAGGGGACTTCGTTGCACATGAAACTTGGCACGTCGCCTAACGTGGCATGTTTATACGAACGCCAGAGGCGAGCTACAAAACAAATGGCTAACAAACGCACACAAACACACACGCACACACACACGCACACACAAAGCCAACACCCATATATAGCAGCATTATTCCGTTTATACGATAGCTATTGTAATTTTGCCAGGTGGCAAACCTAATAAATAATTGTAATAATCTAATAAGCTGTAATAATCGCACATCAACTGTAAAGTAAAATTAATTTTATTAAATTTTATCTATGCTAAATATAATTAAAACTGAAATGTATACAGATTCATTCAGATAATTTAAAAAAAAAATAAAATATATGCTATAATTATTTTAAAGCTACTTTACCAGAATTCTCACACATATTTTTAGCCCTCCTTCATCTATAATCCCTAAAATGGGGGCTATATTTGTTTCTAACAGACAACATATAAATTTATATTTATTTGAACTCAGACCGAATAGAAGCGGGATATTTTTAAAAAGTTGAATTTAATTTATTCATTTGTAAACAGTTGGAATGCAAATGTTCTGTCGATGATATTTGAAGACCTGCCGTATAAACGTGGCTCTGAAACTTTTTTAGCACAGTTGTTCGTTGTTGTTGTTGTTGTTGTTGTTGCATTACATATTTTATAGGTTGTGCTGGAGTTCCATGTCAGAGCTCGAAGTGAAGGCTTCGTTTGGCTGCCTGCTTAATATTAGCAACAAATCGGTAAACGCTTTGGACTCCAAACACCCGAAGCAACAACCCCACACACACACACACACACACACAAAGCACCCCCACACCTCTTTTGGCCGGGCAGTTGTTGGTTTTGTTGTCGCTGTGCATTAAGTGTTGCCAACTTTATTTAATGGCATAACAGTTGACTGCCAGTTGGCTGGCATTGCCTCACACTGCCCAACAGTGTTGCTAAACGGCATGTTGGTTGTCTGTGTGTGTGTGTTTGTTTGGATTTGTTGTAGCTGTTGGTGAAATTGTATTTCGTGCACTCATGTCTCGGGGCAATGGGTTAGGGGCCGTCCCCGACATTTGTGGGGAGTGTCCCTGTCGCACAGTTCATTCAACGTTTCGTTTTGTGTCGTATCGTGTCTTGACTTCTAGTTCGTTGTTGTTGTCGCCGTGTGGGCGTAAATTGTCTATTAGTCAGTCGAGCAACGTGAAATTGCTGTACATTTTTACGTTTTGGCTAAGGGATGAAATTTAATTAAGATACTTTGACGTTTCGCAGATACACACAGCACGGCACAGCACAGCACGGCACAAGACAACACAAAGCACAACATGCCAACGCACAGACACCCAATTGACACCAACAACATCAGCAGCAGCAGCAGCAGCAGCAACAACAACAATAACATTAACTTGTACGCACACACACGCACACACAGAATTCCCACACCCACGCTGCCAGATCTATTTGCTGGGGATAATTCAATTTGCGCTTGTGTGTGTGCGGGTGTAGAAGGTTCTCGATATTGACAATGAGGATAACGACCGTCGACAGTCGACAGTCGACGATGACCCAGCATCTTTGTCCTCTCTGTCCGTGTGTGCATGTGTGTGTGTGTGTGTGTCGACAGGAGTGGAATCTGTCGCCTTTCTTTGTCAGTTCGATAATTATCGTTCGTCGATTTTCTGCCAAAATCTGCTTGTCAACAGCGAGCTCTGATCGTCGAGCTAAATATACATTAAATATTCATAGATAAATGATCAAAATAAATTAGGATATAGTTTTTTCCAATTACATATTCATGGAATCTAAACTGTTTTCGAAAGTCCACTTTGAAGAGTTACAGCCATTATTCCTGGAATCGCATTCCATTAAATTGGCTTTCTCGGAAAGTTAATTTACACTCTTCGCCGCACAATTTTCAATGCAGAAGCCACTTTGTGGCACATATTTCCACACAGTATGCTGACAATGTCGACGGTCGGCGGGATAAATGGAAAACTTGCTTGCATGACGCAATCCGACAATTATCTGTGCCGTCGTCAAAGTTTCTTTTGGCTAATCTTTGGGGGGGGGGCGAGCGTCATTTGCTATTGGAAATTTAATTAGGTTTACATCATTTTCGTGAAGTTAACGCCAGATGGGCGGACAGAGGAGGAGCAGCAACAACAACAGTTGGCCGGGAAAAACTTTTACTCTCGTTGGGGAGGCTGGGTGCGGCGCGACTCAATTAGAGGCGCATCTACAAGTCAAATATTTTGACTAGCGAGCAGAAACAATAAGAACATTTGGCACTCGGAGCCGGCAAGTCGATTAATTAAACACACACCCCCCGCCCCCGCCCCGCCCCGGCGCGACGCGACGCAAAGGCGAGGAAAAACAGTCCATAAATGTCCCGAAGCAACCACCCAATGAAATATTAATAGTAACAATTATGTGCTACGTGCCGCAGTGGCAGTGGCAGCGACAGCGACAGCCGGCGAGCCAAACAAGGATAACACAATTACAACACAATCAAAGAATTTCTGGTCAGAAATTCGATAAACAGCCCTCGCAGGCGCTAACCGAAGAAACAAGTGGTATTCGCTGGTGGGGGTTGGGGCTGGGCTTGGGGCGGGGCTTCGGGCGGGGGGAGTCACCTCCCGCAGAGCGCTGAATAATTCGTAATGTATCTAACCTCGAAAACCTAATCAAGTCCAGTTAAGCAAACAGAGAGCAAAGCAGGACAACAACAACAATTACAGCCCGCCTCCCCGCGCGCCCATTTGGCCATCGAGTGCCGCAGCAGAGGCGCCGGCATCGCAGTCAACGTCAATCAGTTGGCCGCACAGAACGTCACACACGAACGCAATACGCTGCCTGGAGAACAGGCGTTCAGAAGCGGCCCGACGCGTGCTGCTCTCGCCAAGTGTGTGTGTGTGTGTGTGTGTGCGTGCACATGCAATGGCACGTGAAAAACATTGTCTGCCTGACCGAACGTCGTGCTCCGAGCCGAACGGGTGCCGAGCAAATGCACGAGCGCCACCCAACCCAACCCGACCCGGCCCGGCCCGGTCGCGGCCCGGCCCGCTCTCGCCCAGTTCAGTTCGGTTCTTTCTCTTTCTCTGTCGCGCTTTAAGCTGACTTTGCCCCTTCTCCCGTTCTCACACTCTCGCTGTCGCTGTTCAAATTATTCAGCTAGCAATTTCTTACTTGCCTCGCCTGCCACCCCGGCCCCCGCGCCCGCCCCGGCTGCCGCCCAGCAGTGTCATTCTCGCTGCGTGCCTGACAACCGCACGGCGGAAAATTCACTTTTCGCCATCGCTGCGCACTTGTGCCGAAAGTCAGTCGGGCACGTCCACGGCGCTAGGGGGTCAGGGGCTGGGCTCGAGTTCGAGTTTGAGTTCGAGTTCGAGGGGGTGGCATGAATATAGTATGAATGAAGGGCGATTCACTGGTGGCACTCACTTACTCATTTGTTCGCTCATTCGATTTAATCGTTTAGTGCGCCCTTTTGCGCCTTATCAACGTTTCATTTAATTTAGCCAGAAATCTCTCGATTTCGATTTTGTGGGCGGCCTCTTTGGACATGATGCGGCTACCGAGCTGCGGTTGATTAGGTGTTATCCTTATGATTAGTGGTCATTGCGCTTGGGTATTGAGCCCGTGCATGGCCAGCAATTCAATTGAAACCCAAGTGCTTCAATCGACTTCAATTAGGTTCGTATTTGAATCAATTATTCAGAGCACTTGAAACAGTGACATGCACTTCACTCAGATTGTCAGGAATTCTTTTGCGTACCCGCGACAGGAGGCATGGCAAATATGTCATCTTTCTAATTATAATGGGTGACCTTTAGACGGGGCAACAATCCAGCCCCAAAATTTAAAATGCAATTTGATATATGAACTATTCGGCTAACGAGCTAAATAAATATGATACTTATTTCGAATAATAATTAAATAGCAATTCGAAAATTAAGACTTGCTTTGTAGCGCGGCTTATGCACTTTGCATATTACGCATACGCCCCGTCGGACGGGCACTTTGCGGCGCCCCAGGGCACTCGGGAGTGTCTAGTGTCGTGTGGCGAACAGTGGCTGGGATTTATTAATATTTTTTTGCTGATGCTGTTGCTCCACGGCTACTTTCCTGCAGCTCCTTTGGAGTTCCATTCGCTTTGTGTCCCTCTCAAATTTTGTAATTTCTTTGTGGGGGCTTCTGCTCCAGCTCCTGCTCGTCCTGTCCTTTGCTTCTTCGCTGGTGCGCTTTTATTCATTCATTTATTTGCGCATTTCCCATGTTTTTTTTTGTTTTGCTTTCCTTTTTTTTTTTTTTTTTGTGTGTCTTTTTTCTCGCCATCTTTGGCAACTTTTATGCGCTCCCCCTTCCCCCGTCGCCATTTTTTATGCTTTCTCCTTTTGCATTTTGCCCGAACAAAGTTGCCGCTTTATTGTTTCGATTTAAGTTACTTTGTATGCTGTCAACGTTGGGTGGTTGGGTGGTTTGGGTGGGCTGGCTCGAAACGCCAAACCCGCATTAAAATCGCCTGGGAGCCGCTTTGGGTTTCATTGTAGCCGTTGTCGGTTCTTGCCTGGTTTTATTTCACAGCTTTTGCGGCCTTAGGGAGTGTCAAAGTGGGAGCCGCAGGGCCGCGCGGGGCGGGGCCTGGCTGGTGGGGCTGTTTTGCTTGTACTTTGATTTGTCGGCCCCCACTTTTGCTGCTGTCGCTGTTGGCCCGGGCGGGCATTGAGTTTTATGCTCGTTTAATGGCTGCGAATTTACTCGCTTTATGCGTCTTCGATAAGCATTTATTAGCGCCATGCGCGAGTCGGGCGAGCCGGAGTGCCGGAGTGCCGGAGAGCGGGGAGCCGGGCCCGGCGGTGGGTGCAATGCGGCAGGGGGCTGCGGCTGAGTAATGGTTACGGTATTGGCTCGTTTCTGGGGCTGATGAGGCGTATGATTTATTTTTATGTTGTATTCTATTTCAGTTGCTTCTTTTTTTGATTTTGTTTTTTTTTTGTTTTGTTTTTTTTTTTGTGATTCAAGCTGAGAAATATACTTATTGGGGGATTTTGACAAACATATGTTGCCAGCGTCTCCCCAGAGAGCTGGC
Organism: Drosophila sordidula; assembly: GCA_035047465.1. Classification (NCBI taxonomy): domain Eukaryota; kingdom Metazoa; phylum Arthropoda; class Insecta; order Diptera; family Drosophilidae; genus Drosophila; species Drosophila sordidula. The sequence continues at coordinate 8,744,325 of JAWNPQ010000185.1, read as the reverse complement.
AGCGCTGTGGCATGACGGCATCTTATTTAAGCCTTAATTTGTAAGTTGTTCTGCTAACGTTTCCCATCAGCATTGTCGAAGTTTGCTCAACTCGTGCCAAGAAACGAAATCATTTTGTCTTCTTTTTTGGGCAACGGAATAGTGGGCGGCGTTAGAGCGGCGGGGGAAGTGTTTGCCACAGTGAATGCCGGAGCTTATGTGTGGCCGACGGCATGAGTGTTGGCATCGATGTATACAGAGTCATATAAAGCATTGGCCATAAGCGCAGCCTAATCGTTTTTTAAAGAGGGATGGCAGTTATGCTGAGCTGCATAATTTTAGTGAGAATTATCTGAGTTGGAGTTATTTACATATGTGTGCAGGCTTAAGCTGTCGTTATCTTGAATTAAAAATGTCCTAAAATGTTTTTCTTATCTTAATATATATTAATTAAAAAATAGAAATAAATGATCGTTATAAATGCATTGTCCCTTTATCCAATTTCTCAGTTCTCATTTCGCCCCAAGTGAAGCCCCCTTTTTAATGCGATTTATCTACGCCAGTGTGCCCAGCCTGGCGCTATTGCTGCTTGTCAGTGCCTCAGCATTGCCAGCGCCATCAACATCAGCAGCCTCATCACCTCAGCCCCAGAGAGAAGGCCGTGTCCCTTCCAGTGGCCACCCCGCACCACCCACGTGGCCAATCCACGTCAGGAGGGTCCTCGTCGTAGTCCTCGCTATGGTATATTGCAATTTTTGCTGCTGTTGCCCATAAAACTTTCCACTTTTTGTCGCTTCTCTTTACTTTTTTTTGCTGCTGCTGCTGCTGCTTCTGTTGCTGCTGCTGCTGCTGCTGCTGCTGTGCAATGCTGCTGCCTCGGTCCCAGCCCCGCCCACTGTTGCCGCCCACCGCCCAGTTTCACAGTTTTTGCTGTTGCCGCCGACGTCTTTGGCATAAAATAGCAGCCACGACAACCTCGTCAGGAGCGGCAACGGCAGCAACAACAATAAGGACAACATTTACTCGTCTGCTTAACTGCAAAGACAAACCTTCGGACCGCACTCCCCCCCCTCACCCGCGCCCCCCTCCCCGCCCCGCTGCAGGCCCCGGCGCCCACCGAGCACTTTGACTGTCATCTAAAATTCATTTTTATACTTGTATTTCGTATTCGTTTTTTCCACTCTCCTCACTTTTATTTTACTTTGCTTTATATTTTTTGCGCTGTTTTCGTTTTGCTTTTCAGCTGCTTCGTTTCTTGAGCCATTTTTATTATTTTTGTCATAAGCTGTGTGTGTGCATGTGTGCGTGTGTGTGTGTGTGCGTGTGTGTATGCGGCTTCTTTATATATTTTTCATTGTGCCACACTGGCGCACATCCTGCTCATGTCCTCAGCCTCATCCGCAAACTCGCAGAAGTCAAATACGTTTTAATATCTTTTCTCTCTCTTGACATTTTCACTACAGTTATGTTGCCATTTTGTCCTGGCATGTGTGTGTGTGTGTGTGTGTGTGTGAGTGTCTGACTGGCTTTTTCTTCTATCGCTTTGGCATGGATATGTTGAGCGTCCCGAGGCCCGCAGGTCCCGTCCCCTGTCAAAAGCCGCGCAAGTTTCTTGCCAAGTTCTTTGTGTGTCTGTGTGTGTGTGTGTGTGTGTGTGAAAGTGTGCCGCCCGTGTGTGTGTATGCGAGTGTGCGCTTGTGTATATCTGTGCGTATTTCATGGCAAACGCATCCTTCGCCTCTGTTGCCCATAATGTCTGCCATCTGCGTGGGTGTATGGGTGTGTGTGTGTGTGTGTGTGTGTGCGGAGCAGCTTAATGCCTTCATCGTACTGCTGCTACACATCCTCCACCTGCTCCTCATCTTTGTCGTCCTTGCTGCAGCAGCAGCAACAACAACTCGCCTGGCTGCTGTCATTGTAGGAGCCACATGCTCTCAAACTGGCAGATAGCAACACCAAACCAATTCCCCGAATACCCACCGCATCGCAGCCCCCTTGCCACACTTTACCCCATATACACCACATCCCCACCAACTGCCCCTCCCCCCCACCCTCCTTGTGCTCAAATGCAAGCGTAACATTTTGCGCTACAGTTTTTTTTAAATTTTTTTTTATTTCTTTGCCTTTTCTTTTCATTTTCATTTTTTGCTTGTCTCGCTGCTTGTCTTTTGCTCTCCAAGTTTCTATGCTCTAACGAAACAGGATCATCGAGCATAGGCGCCAAGCAGATCTCCTTGCAATTAGCATTTAATTGTTTTCATTATTTTTCCCATTTTTCAAACTATTTAATTCTATTTTAATTGATTTTATATTAATTATTTACATTTTTAATTTTCATAATTTGTGTATATAATTAAAATTAATTTATCAATTTATTTTATTCATATCAAAAATTTAAGGGAATTTCAAATTTACAATATTCGCTAAAATTAAGAATTCGAATTATTTTATTTAATAGTATTTTTTGTAATTTTTCTTTTCCAAAATTAATTACAATTTTTTGCTTAGAACTTTTTTCTATAGAGCATTATAAAGTCGTCTATATGAATTTTTCTTAGTTTCCTATGATTTTTTTTATAATTTTCTTCGGTTCTTTTTGTCCTTTTTGTCTGTTTGTGCGTCCCTTTCTCTCGTTAACTGCATCTCTTTCGCGCATTTGTGCTGGAGTGCAATTTTTTACTTAATGTCTGTGTTGCTGACTTGAGCTTTTAAAAATATTTTTGTTGAATTTTCCTTCTCTATGCACCCTACAAACACACGCACATACAAAGCATATAAAAGTTTTCAGTGCTGCTGGAATTGTATATATAGATGCATCTATATGCATACATATATATATATATTTAGTCTGGCATATCGCATATTTGTGCAACTATTCCAGCTCGGAGTTCTTAAGTCTGCCCTCTGGTTTATTCCCTGGTTCTTAAGCTGATTTCTGCATTATGTTGCGCATTAAATTATTCATCTGTTAACTCAACTGGGCATATTAATGCCTCGGATCAGCTATTTAAGCCTTTTGGCCCCTACCCTTAAGTCCCGCTATCCTTTTTGGCTACCTCAACATGGCATTACAATGCCGAATTACAGGCACCTGTCTGCATAATTAAATATGTCGATTTTCGTTTAATCTGCGAAACGGCAATGCCAGCAAGGTACACACACCACGCCCCCGCCCCCGCCACGCCCACTGGCACTCCCCTCCTGGCCCCTTGTTCGACACTTACCCCGCACAGAACCGCACATAAATAATTAAAAAGAAAATGCCACAAATGCAAAAAGGTCAGCGCATAAAAATTATAAAATCGAATATTAAATTACCAACAACAACTGTCGCAGTCGCTGCCCGCGCCGACGTCGACAGCGGCAGCGGCAGCGGCGTCGGCAGCGCAGCGCGCTCGACTTAACCCAACTTAACTACTTGACAGCAAATTTTGTAAAATGTAATTAACCAGCGTCAGGCGGCGGTAACAACAACAACAGCAACAACAACAACGAATGGCAAATAACATCAGCATTAACAACAAAAACAAAGTGTACAACAACAAGAACAACAACAATAGGCAGCAGGAAGCAGGCTAAAATGAAAGCAGGCAAAATGGAAAATCAACAGAGCTCGTTGACATAATTTTCAAGCCCCAGTGTGTGCGACAGAGACAGCACCAGAACGAGCCAGAGTGAGCATTACAAAAGCCCCCCAACGAGGAGCGTCAATTGCTGTGCGCCCAAAACCAGAAAGCACCCAGAACCCCCCTTCCCCCTCCCCCACAGAGCACACAAAAAGTCGAGCCTGAAAAATGATGCCACACGTTTTTATACACAGCAAAAGCTAGCAACCCATAACCAGGCCCCCACCCCACCAGCCGGGCTGGCCCATTACAACTTTGTGTCATTACTAAATAGTGGGTGGCATTTGGGGCAGGAGTTGGGGTCTGAGTTTCGGTTACGGCTTCGGTTTCGGTATCAAGCCAAACCATTTGTTGAACCTTTTTTTGGTTGCCACAAAATTTGCGCCTCATTTTCGAGACACACAGAGAGAGAGAGAGAGAGAGCGAAGGAGGGAGGGAGCGTAAGGGAGAGCGAGAGTAAGCCTGTGTGTGTGTGTGTGTGTGTGTGTGACGCTCTCTCGCTCTCTCGCTCTCTCACTGCGCACGTGGCGCCGTCTAATGGCAGGAAACATGCTAAGCAGCGGCTTCCACATGCTGAAAGTCATTTGGCTGAGCGGCAGACCCAACGCCAAAGCCAAAGCGTCAGCCACCCACAAGGCCAACCCTTCGGCCAGCTACCCAGCTCGAATCAATTTAACTTTCGCTCTCTCTCTCTCTCCCTCTCTCTGTTTGCTCTCTGTCATCCCTTGCCGCATATATTTTGCGCATATTGTGCACAAAGCTGAGCTGCCCGCTTTCTGGCTTTGCTGGGCGCCCAGGCGACTCCCGCGTTTGTCGAACCGGCCATCGAGCTGGCGACGGACGAGCCGGCGGCCCAACAGCGAGTGAGTGCGACGGTCGCTCGGCTCTCTGCCGCCGCCTCTCGCCAGTCATTGTTAGTGTTATTCGCAACGACTGCGCTTTTATCGTTTATTTGCGTTCCGGACATGGGTCTGGGATTTGGTTTCGGGTCGCTCAAGGGGTTGACGCCGCGCCGAGTGACTGGGGCAAGTGGCTGCCGGCCGGGGGCCAAATCGGGCGGGCGGCGGGCTATGCGAGAAGTCAGAATTGTGTCAGAATGAAGCAAGTGCGGCCAGCGGGTTAGCCGTTTAATATCCGATTCCTTTCGGCCTTATGAATTCGTGTTATTGGAAAAGTTTGTGTAAATATAAGAGTAAACGTTAATATTATTATTATCATTATCACAGAGTATATTATTTACTATTATAGCATAGGAACTACCTTTATATGCCTATTTCAAGTCAGATCAGGCCTTATGAATTCGTGTTATTGGAAAAGTTTGTATAAATATAAGAGTAAACGTTAATATTATTATTATCATTATCACACAGTATATTATTTACTATAGCATAGGAACTACCTTTATGTTCCTATTTCAAGTCAGATCAGGCCTTATGAATTCGTGCTATTGGAAAAGTTTGTGTAAATATAAGAGTAAACGTTAATATTATTTTTATCATTATCACATAGTATATTGTTTACTATTATAGCATAGGAACTACCTTTATATGCCTATTTCAAGTCAGATCAGGCCTTATGAATTCGTGCTATTGGAAAAGTTTGTGTAAATATAAGAGTAAACGTTAATATTATTATTATCATTATCACAGAGTATATTATTTACTATTATAGCATAGGAACTACCTTTATATGCCTATTTCAAGTCAGATCAGGCCTTATGAATTCGTGTTATTGGAAAAGTTTGTGTACATGTAAGAGTAAACGTTAATATTATTATTATCATTATCACATAGTATATTGTTTACTATTATAGCATAGGAACTACCTTTATGTTCCTATTTCAAGTCAGATCAGGCCTTATGAATTGGTGCTATTGGAAAAGTTTGTGTAAATATAAGAGTAAACGTTAATATTATTATTATCATTATCACATAGTATATTGTTTACTATTATACCATAGGAACTACCTTTATGTTCCTATTTCAAGTCAGATCAGTAGGCTTGCGTATTACTTAAAATTATATCAAAGTCATTCGTCGAAGCGTGTCGGCTGCGTATTTTTATAGATTTTACCGAGCAGTGTCTATTTTGTAAAAGAGAGCCACGATGTTTGAGTGGCTTGGTCTGTCCTCGGTCTACGGACTGTGCTTCGTCATACTGCCCGTGCTGTATATTCTGCGCAAGGTGTTCAAGGTGCAGCAGCAGAAGAGGGTCAAGGAGCAGCTGATGAAGATGCAAATGAAGATTGAGGAAGATGTGCCGCAATCCCCGGGATCGGACGCGCCGCCGGAGAAGCCCCGCGAGGACAAGAAGCCGGTCGACATGGACGTCGACGAGATGAGGTCGGCCGTTGACCTAATTAACTTCCAACTGATCCTGATTGAGTCGAAGATCTACAAGGACATCGAGCCGGTGCCACCACTAACCATGGACGAGTTCACAGCCGCAGTTCGACAATTGGAGTATATTAAAACTAAAACTTTGCCCCTTGCCCTGGGTGAGCTGATGAAGGAGTATAACTAGGCGTTAGAAAGGGAGAGCGAGAGAGAGAGAGAGAGAGAGAGAGAGAGAGAGAGAGAGGCGAGAGAGCATTTGTTTTTGTGCAACTGTGGGCAATAAATGGTGCGTACAGTTTACGGCCGGCTTTCAAATTCAATTGCCACATCCGTCACGGACGGAAGTGCTGGGCGGGTGGATTTGGAGTGTCTGGTAGACGGGCTCGCCGCGGCGATCCCGAGGGTTGTTGTTGCCATGGTCACTCGATTGCTGCAATTAATATTAAAAATGAAATCATTTCTCGGTGGATGCTCCGCGCCCGGCCGGGGTTGTGATCTGGCCCGGGCCACTGTCTGCCGCTGGCAGCGACTGGGCGACTGGGCGGCTGGGCGGCGGGTGCGGGCGCTGCCGTTGGTGGTGGCGGCGGTGTGTTAATGCATATTTCAGACACGTGCGCGATACGCTTCTTTGATTTGCAGACGTGGCCGCCGCAACCGGAGCGCGGGGAGAAGGGGGGGGGGGGGGACAGCGGCATCGGGTGGGGTTGGCGAAAGTTTGCCGGCGCATACGGCAGTGATGAGCGGCTTAGCATATTTGTAAAGTCCTTTTTATTAAAAACAAAAAGCGGGTTTAAAGATTATTTGTCGAGCACGAAGATGCCGAACAGGGCGCAGACCCCGGCGTCGTTGTTCTTGGAGAGGGTCTTCCGTCTGGCATTTGTTTGCGTGGGCGTGATATTTTAATTACGACCTGATGTAGGTATGTGAATTGTGTAGATGTGTTTTATTGAGTGCCTTGCTGCTTGACTTATGCCCAACAAAGGGAAATTGTTAAGGAAAAGGTGTTCTCGGGGCAGGAAAAGCTTAACTTTGATTAAAGCTTTTGTATCTCATGAATCGTGCATGCCGAGGGGTTACGTGATTTGCCAAAGGGTTCGGTAAACAAAACACGTTAATATAAAGGAATCAATCGGTAGTATTGAAGAATACGTTCAGCTGCATGTTTTTGGCCCAAGCAGAAGCTTTTATGCACACTATGTAAAAGAAAGTCGATTTCCTTCGTTTTTATGTCTTTCTCCTTTCTCTTTGTCTAACTCCTTCTCTCTCCTTCACACCTACCGACACATGTTCTTTTGTCACATATGGTTTTTTGGGTTTTTCTTTCTTTTAGTGGCCAACATATCGCTTATTGGCCCGCCTCCGGCCACCCAAAGTGTTCAGATAGATGGTTCATTCACTGACCCGACTACTCGACCCCCCCCCCCCCAGCCCTCACCCCACTGCTGGCCTGGCTATTGGCACTCTTGGGTGCATTTTTTATGCCATGTTAAAGCCACTTTATGCGCTTTTTATGAGCCCGCAGCCATAAAAAGTGCCTTACAAAAAAAAAACACGAAAAAAAACACAGTGAGCTGCATGTGTTTGTGTACGCGTGAGTGTGCGACAACATATTTTAATATAAGAGTAGGTATATATATTTATATATATATATATTTTTATATTTATTGATTTTGTATTAAAAATGTAAGTGCTGGCTTTTAGTTTATTTTCTTTGGGCAGTGTCCACTTTTTTATGATATTGAAATAAAGCGATACACACACATTCAATAAATATAAATAAATAACGAGCTGTGAGCGGCGAAGTTAAACACACCCAGCAGCAGCAACAACGTCAACAACAACGGCGGTGAAAATATTGAAAATAATTTTAGTGAAAATATTTTTGTTTGATTTTTTGCTTATTTTTTTTCATTTCATTTTGCAAACGGATTTCAAGTGAAAAGCGCCAAAGGGCTGGCGAAATACAAACAGGCGACGATTCCGACTCGATTATTTACAATTTGATTTTATTTATACACACGCACACACACACACGCACGCCCAACATGCGGGTGGGTGTGCCTGTGTGTTTGGTTTTGTGAGTGCTGCCCAAAAGGCATTTTTCCTGCCAGTGAGAAAAATCAATCAAAATCGATTTAAAAGCACAACTTCCGTTGCGGATTTAAGCAATGTGTGTGCGTGTGTGTGCGTGTGTGTGCGAGTGTGTGCGAGTGTGTAAACCAAATGTAACCAATTTATTTGCTTTTATGCGTTTGTGTTTTATTGTCTCTCTGCTTTTGTTGCCGTCCCGCCCACTTTGCATGCCTAGTTTGTGCACCTTCTCATCGCATCGCATATTTGGTCAATTTTCAATAAAGAAATTGAAACACACACACACACGCATAATCAGGCGTTGTACGCATTTACAATTTGTTTGCCAGTGGGAGTTGCAGGGGGGGGGGGGGGAAGCCCAGCGAGCGGGCTACAGTAGGTGGAAAACTGTGGGCAGCCTGGAAAATCGGGCAAACAATAAAAGAGTGGAAATGGTATAAATGCTTAATTCAGGACATTTGAATATTTCATGAGCACATGACCCACATACAAAAAACAAAGCACAAGGTAGCCCCAAAAATTATTACAATGCGTGTGTGTGCCTGAGTGTGTGTGTGTGTGTGTGTGTACATATTTGGTAGGAAATCGCATTTTATTGTCGAGTTGTTGGTAGTTTGCACAGTAATTGAGTGCGTGTGTGTGTGTATGTGTGCGACTCTGATTAAGTGTGTGCGTGTGTGCACTTTATGAATCTTTCAACAAATTTGAACGGTGCAATTAAAGGAATTACGCAAATTTATGCCGCCAGCCCAACGGGGACTTAACAAACTAAAAGGGGTAAAATTTAAATATTTCCAAAATGTAGAAAACAATTGATGATTTAATTTTTAATGTTGATACCTTCAACAGGAATAAAGAAAACGCATAAGTAATTAATGATTAAAGTTCTGCCATAGTAGGTATAAATGCCTAGGTAAGATTTAGTTACATTAACCTATTTAAGTTTATTATAAATAAAATAAATATGTTTTTTTCTTCACTAAAACAGCTTTCCCTATTTACCATTTATATTGTTATCAAGTGTCAGCGAATACAAACTGAATTATCAATCACATCAAAACACATTGACAAACTGATTTGCAAGTCAACTAAACGCTTCCAATTAAGCCCCAGTTATAAATAATAGCCCCAGGGTACCGCTTTCTGCTCCTTTTGATTTGTTTACGAACCGTTTCCTTAGCCAATCGATTTCCCCCGTTGCTTTCGCCCTCGGAATTATCGTAGTGCAGCTAATTTGGTGTCTGGCAGTTGGCACCGAGAATGACCACCTGACAGCAACAGCAACAGCGGCAGGGAATGTCCCAAGAATCGGTCAGTCATATCATTTACAACTGATTGGCATTGACAGACGCCGCTGTCGCCGTCGCCGTCGCCGTCAACGTCAGCGTCGACGCACTTCAATTTTGTATGATGATAAATTACTTATGACTTGCCCAGACACAAATTTGATGTGCAGGCGAGCCGCAGCAGCGACGCAAGAATCGGAAAAGCAAAGCGCGCACCTGAAAGCATTTAACGATAAACGACAACAAGACAAATGCAGCAAAAAAAAAAAAAACAGAAACAAAAAGCAAAAACAAAAAGCTCGCACCAAATGAATCGCAATGAGCAAAGAGAAAGAGGGAGAGTGAGACGTTAAGCACGGCGTGTGGGCTGGTGCAATGAAGTGCAAAACTGCAGGGCAAATGGAGCGAGAGACCGAGCGAAAGAGTGGGAGAGAGAGAGAGAGAGTGGGAGAGTTGAGGCGACGCCGCGGCGACGCGTCGCTAGTGGGCGTCAACGTCAACGTCAGTGCAGGCAGCGCGACAAAAGCAAAGGGTGCAATGAACAAAATAACAAAATGAATTAGTAATAATATTTTGTTTGTGCTTTGCGCTCATTTTGGTCTTCGTGCATATTTTTGCAAACTTTTTTCTTTGCCATACTTGTAATTATGGACGTGTGTGTGTGTCTGTGTGCTTGGTAGTCAACAAAGGCGACAAACATGCAGAGTTGAAGACGACGACGCCAAATCGATGAGGGGACGTCGCGTCGTTAATGGCGTCGACTGCGACGCACGTCTGGCGCTGCCAGTGTCGTCGACCAGACGAAATGGCTCTTCGGCAATAGACGACAATACGACGCCAATAACAACAACAAGAGCAAGAGCAACAACAGCCAACAGCAATTGTTGCCATCACTAAGCAAACAACAGTCCAAAGTTGTCAAACGGTTGTACGCTCTTTAAAACATTGAGCAAACGATGCTTGCCAACTCTGTCGTTCAGCTCGGTCCAGTTGCAAACATATCTGACAGCAATGCTAGGAAAAGGACAAGTGTTAGAGGTGGGAAAATGTTTGCAATTTTTTAAAGATGAAACTAAAAAACAATTAAGATAGCTCAGCACTTGATACGAGCATTAAAAGCGATGTTAACACCGATGTTTGTCCTAGCTCCACTAAGTGGGAAGAAAAAACAAGTTATTGTTGCTCTTCTGTTCGATGCAACATGTGTGTGTGTGTGTGTGCCAACTTTGGGCACTCCTGGTCGCACAGCTGGAAGGCAGACGACAAATGCATGTGTGAAGGTGCCCTGTGTGCGGCGAGCGTCAAACATGAACATGTTTGGCCGACATCCGAGAGCACTTGCAGCTCGCTCTCGTTCTCCGACTTTAGTACGCTTCAAGCCGTGCGACTGTACACGCGTTGTTGCCGACATGAGCGCTATACCGCAAACCGATCGCTGGATCGACTTTTTCAAAACGTACCGCCAGCTACCTGCGCTGTGGCGCGTCACCGACGAGCTGTACAAGAACCAGCGCGTGAAGAAGGCCGCCTACGACAGGCTGCTGGAGTGCTACCAGAAGATCGACGCGAAGGCCAACGTGGACAGCATGCGGCGCCGGATAAACGGCATCCGGACGTGCTACCGCCGCGAGCAGCGCAAAGTGGAGCAGAGCGAACTGATCGCCCAGAAAACGGACGACGTCTACGTGCCGCACTTGTGGTACTTCAATGAATTGTCCTTTCTGCGCGGCGACGATGGCCGGGCAGCCCACTTCGCAGCCGTTGCGGAAACGTCGAACAGCTTTTGGAACGACGAGGATATGGACGGGGACGAGTCGAACAACACCGACATGAAGGACGACATGGATAACTGGTCCGAAAACGAAACGAAGCTTGTTAGTGTCCTTCTGCTCAGTTTACGGCCAGCTGGAGAGTATTAAAGAAATTCATTCACTTTCCAGATTGAGCCAATGCTACCAGCCCCCCATGAGTCGCCTGTGGAGCCAGCGCCACCGACACAGTTCCAAACACCGCCGATGCCAAGTCTCAACCACAGCTCACGCGACGAGGCCGACATCTACGCTGAGGGCTGGGCCACGTCCTATCGCAAGCTGGACGAGAAGAACAGGCTGCTGGCCAAAAAGGCGATTGAGGAGATTTTGGTGCTGGGACAGCTAAACAAGCTGGAATTTAACTCGGTGAAAATGCCGAATTAAAATTGCTGAAAACCGAAAAAATGTATAAGACATTAAAGTTGTGATAAAACAAATTGATTTAAGAAATTTTATATCAACCGCAAAAATTAGAAATTCAACTCTCTATTTAAAAATGTAATAAAAAGGCAAATAAAAGTGAAACCCTATTGGGGAAATGCTTTGCTTTGAATTTAAACTTGACTTTCAGTTGATGTGTAAACGCATAAAGAAGTACTTAAATATGATTTTAAAAATCCTTTGACTGAACCACTCGAAACTAATTCTTTCATCTGTCTGTCAACTCAGATAAATCTAAATTGCATAATAATAAGTGCTTGAAGTAGTCGCAGATCGTTGGGGTTGCTGAGCAAATGAAGCAGGAATACGCGCGCTTTTAGCGAGGGTCGCATAAACTGTTTGCATTTGGCTCATTGAGTGTGTGTGTGTGTCTTCGATGCTGCCGCGGCACACGCGCCCACAGTCAACACACTCAGCACGCACACGCACACACACACTGATAACTCGCAGCGACTGTGTCAATAAGGCGCCCCAGAAGGGACCCCCGTTTGCAGAGCGAGCAACTTAACTTGGGCTTAGCGGCTGTTGTTGTATTTCTTGTTGTTGTTTGCCAAACACGCAATTTTCCACATTTTTGGCGCTGCACGTGCAACGAGCAATAATAACAATAACAACAACAGCGTCAATCAACAATATTAAAATTAAAATAATAACAAATTTGAAAGAAGCACCGCAGAATTAATCGCCCCGGCCACAGATCTACAGAGGGCCCAACTGCGAATATATTCGAAAAATTGCGTTCATTCGAAAATTTTCCATTAACTCGTCAAAATAATTTCAATTTTAATTTTATTTTCTTTTCATTTTCTCTATATTTTATACTCGTTCCCCAAGTGAACAGAGTATATTGGGTTCGTCCAAAAATTGGGATATATTTGTGTCAACAGCCACTGGGGGCGTGGGAATTCGGGAATTTATATACATACATATGTATATCTCCCTCAGTTTAAAGCTCTCGAATCGGTAGCTTCCATATTTAAAACTCCCATAACTTTGTCAAAACTAAACCAATTTGCATGTTTGATGGCATTTTGGCCATGATTTATCCTCTAGATTGATTCTGTATTCGAAATATATACTTTTCGAAAAATTAAATTTTTTGATTTTTTTTCGTGAAAAAAGCATGTACTCCCCCCTTACTTATTTTCGAACAAATTTTTTTTTCAAAATTTAGAATTGCGAATTTACATTTTTAATCGATTGTGCTTGTCATAATTAGTATAAAAAACAACATTAAAAGTGATTCTGATGGGGTCAAATTTTTGGTCAAAAATCATGCCAAAATTAACAAAAATTTTGACATGTAAAGTTCTCGGATCCATAGATGCCATATTTCAAACGCCCATAACTTTGTCAAAACTGAACCGATTTTGATGTTTGATGCCATTTTGGTCATGATTTATCATCTACATTGATTCTGCATTCAAAATATATGCATTTTTAAAAATAAAATTTAATGCATTTTTGGTACACAAAAGTATTGCACTGCCGGTTACACCCGACTGCAACGTTCTTACTTGTTTGTATTGTATTTGCTGTTGTTTAGCAGATTCTTAGATCGAACGAATATTAAGTAATTTCTATGTCTGTGTGGGGGGATTTTGAGAATTTTACGTTCGCCTGTTTGTTTATATAGCGCAACAAGTTGATGATGTCTGGGTGGGGATCTGTGGCGGGGCTGGGTATGACGATCGGCAGTTTAATGATTGTTTTTATTAATTCTTCGAGCAAATCAAATTTGCGCAATAGTCCCAAAATAATATTCACTCACAGCGCACTTCCTTTGGCCATCAAAAAAAAAGAAAAAAAATCAATACATAAACCAAACTGGCTGCCCACCCACAAAAATTTTTTAAGGCCAACGCCTACCGCGACAACAACAAATTGGATTTGTTGCGCCTTCTTTTTATTTACTTTTTTTTTTTTGCTTCTCTTTTCGCTCTCTTTTATTTCTATGTAAGTATTTATTTTGAAAGCGTTAAGGAAACCGAGAAGTCGTCGAGCTCTACATCCACGCCCGCCCCCTCATTTCCATTTCCACTTGTTGTTGTTGCTTCTGTTGCTGTAGTTCTAGCAGCTACTGTAACTGTTGTTGGCGTCATCGTAGCTCCGCCGCTGTCCCGCCCCCCTTCGCCGCCCATCAATTTGCACACTTTGGGCGCCTAATCAAGTAACCCGAACACGTTCTTTGTTAGATTTATATGGAAAATATTTTTATACAAGAAACCCGCCAGAGCACCCGGCCCCGGCCCCGCCCCCGGCCCCCCGCGACCCCCTTCAAGCAGCGAAGCCCGCTGTGCGGCAGTGGAAAAGCTTTTTCTTGCACTTTGCCCTTTTTTTTTTTGGTCGGCTGATGGCAAGTATGAGTATCCTTGGTATCCTTGGCTGCTTGGCTGCTTGGCTCAATGCTTGGCGGGTTGGCGACGCGTCGCCGCTCCAAAGTGATATTTTACATATTTTTCTTTTTATTTTTTATTTTTTTTTTTCGCCAGTCTTTTATTATTTTCGTTTTTTCTTTTTTTATTTCGCCCACTTTTTCCTTTGGTTTTTGCCTTTTTCGACATTTTTTGGTTGCTTGAATTTTATTACTTTACGCTTAAGTGTGTGTTTTTTTTTTTTTTTTTAGCAGCAAGCAGAGCTATAGATAGGGTGCGAGCGAGACGGCGAGAAACTAAAAAGGACGAACGATGAGCAAGGAGTTTGTTCCTTCTCTTTTGTTTCCGACTTTCAAATGCAGTTTTTGTGGTGCCTTAAATGGAAAAGTTTGAGACGATTTTTCGCGTTTCACTTGCCCCCGCCCCAAAGCCCCAAAACCCCAAAGCCAGCTGAATGAAAATATCGATTGTGGAAATTATAAGAACTTTAATTCAACAAACAAGGCGATAAAACAAGTAAATTAAATGAGGCAATGAGATGAGGGCAGTATGAGATTTGGGCTTATCACAAGTGGCGGAAACTTTTACCAGCTGCCGCCGTTGCCGCCCTGCGAGGACCAGCCGCCGCCGCCGCCGCCGCCGCCGCCCTGCGAGGACCAACCATCGCTGGAAGGACCTGCCGAGGACCAGCCGCCGCCGCTGGAAGGACCTGCCGAGGACCAGCCGCCGCCGCCGCCGCCGCCGCTTGGTGGACCAGCGGCAGACCAACCGCCGCCGGATGCACCACCAGCTGACCAGCCGGAGGCATCACCCGCATCTGAGGCGCTTTCCGAGATGATTTTAATGATCTTCACCGCTGTGCTGGCATCGCCGCCGCCCGATGACCAGCCCGAAGAGCCGCCGCCGCCGCCGCCAGCGGACCAGCCTGAGCCGCCGCCGCCGCCGCCTGCTGACCAGCCGCCGCCTGCACCACCTCCGTAGCCGCCATCTGAAGGCTGCTGCGAGATAATCTTGATAATCTTGACTTCTTGGCCGCCGCTAGAGCCACCGCCGTAGCCGCCGCCATAGCCGCCGCCGCCATAGCCGCCGCCGCCATAGCTGCCGCCGCCATAGCCGCCGCCGCCATAGCCGCCACCGCCACCGCCGCCGGCGCCACCCGCCTGCCAGCCGCCCTGGGCGGGCGCCGATTCATGAATCACCTTGATGACCTTGATGTCGGGGCCGGCGCCGGAGTCGCCATGTCCGTGTCCGCCGCCGGAGCCGCCGCCAGCTCCACCGCCAATGTAGCCCGCATTG
Organism: Drosophila sordidula; assembly: GCA_035047465.1. NCBI lineage: Eukaryota > Metazoa > Arthropoda > Insecta > Diptera > Drosophilidae > Drosophila > Drosophila sordidula. Next base: position 8,729,084 of record JAWNPQ010000185.1, on the reverse strand, counting down.
GCCGCAGCGCCCAGCGCCAGCAAGCAGAGGAAGAGTTTCATGTTGATCGTTGATCTGGTTGAGTTGAGCTGAAGCGCTGAACTGATGCCATTGCCAGGTGAATTGACGGCTTTTATAGAGCAATCGGCGATGCGCTCCTCTGGCCTTGGCCGAGCACCCTCCAGCCTCAATCACGAAAGCCGCCCCCCCAAAAGCCAGCTGCCGCCGCCGCCGCCGGAAGCACACGCGCCAAGTGCAGCCACAAGCAACAACAACGGCAACAACAACGGCAACAACAACGGCAACAACAACGGCAACAACAACCACCGCCGGCGGCGTCGGTGTCTCTAACTACCTCGTGGTGTTCGCCAACTGGGCGCTCAAGTGGCCACCAAGCAATGGCAAAGCGAAAGCATCGCCCTCGGAGAGATGCTCTTGATGATGTGGCCACATCCACAGACGACGACGCACTCGCAGCTCCCAGCTCCCAGCTCGCAGCCCAAGCGCCAAGCGCCAAGCTCGTAGCCCGTCACACGTCATTCGCATCTCGTAACGGAGGCCGCTAAAGAGTCAATTGTTGCTCCCATTTGCACGAATTGTTACGATTGTTCAGACTTCGAAGAGGGTTTGCTTGATTATGTCACTGAAGTGGCCACAACAATTGCACACAATCTGGGCCAGAGCAGAGCGAGGCGAGCTTTGAAAGTAATTCTGAGAGTGTCTAGTAAAATTGAAAATTATGCAAGACTTTTAACTAAAGTTAATGCTAAAGTTAAAACACCCAAAAATGAAGATAACAGATACAAAGGAAGCTTCAAAATAAATCTGAAAGAAAGGCTGCTCTGGTTTGGGTTCGATGGAGTTTTTTGATTCGGTTCACAAAAAACCTAATCGGGTATTCCCAGTTTGCTCCGGTTCGGTTCAAGCGAGCGTTAAACTGTTCACAGAATGTGAAATTTTCTGCACTTTTTGATGAGATATTTGAAGTGACAATAATTCAATAATGCAAATTGAGAGTGTATAAACCAAGTCGTGGTCTTCGCTTGTGTTTGGCTTTACTTTCTTGTAGGTTGCGACGGTTATGTAACACGAAAACAATCACTTTTGGCGCATGGACAGCACTTGAATGAAGTTGGCGCTGGCTCCGTTTCAGCTGCAGTTGTGGCGATCATTGAGGAACTCGTTCAATCGCTGGGCAGATGATTAATGAGTGTTTGTTCAACTGTGCGGGGGCGGAGGGGGCTTTGCTCGTCGGCGCTTTCGGCTGGCCCTGACATCGTTAATGCGGCCAACGCAGCTACTGCGGCTGGTTACGCAGCAGCCAGCTTTCGACTGTGCGGCCGCTGGGCGCATCGCTGTCCTTGCACATTGCGCATACGCAGCGTGCGCCGCACGAGCAGTCGTTCAATGTGGAGTATACCATCGATCATGCGGGCCCATTCAGCGCTCGGAAAGTTCTCAATGCTGCCGCTCATTAAGATGAGGGGAGACGAGCAGTCTTTAGGACTGTATCAATTAATCAATTTGTTTTGCCAATAAATATGACTAAATATGGCAACAACAACAAAAGCCACTCGATGATAAATCGTTTTCTTTTTTTTTGTTTTTTCTGTTTGCCTTTTTTGCATTTTCATTCAACCAAATAAATTCAATTAAACTAAATTTCGAAAGACACGCATAATAACCGAAATACTATATAAAAAAAAAAATAAACGTGGGAATTTGTGCGCTTTTGGTGTTTGTCTGGCACGACAAATATGTGCGTGTGTGTGTGTGCCACTCCCCCCTCGACCCTGCCGCCACGCCGGCGAGTGCCCCTTTTTTGGGCAGGCAACACGGCTCACAAATTGGGAATGTGCTGCAAAAATTCAACAAAAATCGGAGCAGCGACGCGTGCAACATATTTTCGTTGTCAGATTTTTGTTTGGTTTTTGCTTTTCGAACACATATGTATATATGTTTATACCGATTTTTTTTGTTGTTTTCGTACTTTATGCAACATGTTGCCAACACGCGTCGCTTAAAAAGTTGCCGCTGTCTGTTTTGTTGCTGTTTATTAAATTTTGCCACGCTGACATTTTGACGACGTTCAAATATTTTGCGCTGTTTGTGTTGCCGTTGTTGTTGTTGTTGCTGTGTTGGCTCAAACAACGGGCAAAATAAAGTTGCAATTGCCGCAAAATGTTGCTGGGCTCGGCGGCAAATGGAGTCAGCCTGTGGCAACCTGCCAGCCGAGCGGCTCCCAGCTCCCAGCTCGCAGCTTGCAGCTTCCATATGAATGACGGCTTATATGACAGCCCGCGAGTCTGTCCATTCTCAAGTTGGGCTGCTACTTTGCGGTAAGTTTTATATAGCCAAACAATTTCGACAGTCGTCGCTTTTCACACTGCTCATTTGCGGCGATTTCCAGGCACGAGCTGTGCCCATGGTTGTTGTCATTGCTATACCCTGTACTGAACCTGAGCCCAGACTCCAAAGAAACCACAGAAAGCAGAGTTAACTCTACTTAAGCCAATGTTTTCTATATCTTAGAAATGCATTCTTTACGCTTAATATTTTGAAAAGAAAATACTATTTACTGCTGGTCGAGGGCATCGCACAGTCTATCCCACCCGCTGCCATTGGCACATGTACTCACATGCATTTAGCCATAACCATAACTCTGCACCTTTGGCTCACATGTGCGGCAGCTTTTCAAAACGTTTCATTTGATTGTCTGTCCGACTGGCGGCTTGTCCCACTGTGCTTTCTGGGCGCTGAGATCGTGACACGTAGCTGTTGCAACAATTTGCAGCAAGCGATTCACTTGCCGCGATAACTTGGCCCTAAATATGCGCCAAAAGCAGCTAAGAAACTTGCACTTACGTATTTTCTGAATGCGATTTAAGCTATAGTTTATATAGGGTTCAAACTCGGATCAGTTGGCATTTAAAGCCAACACATTGCCGTTGACCTATTAAACCCGTCAAAAACCAACATGTTGCGTTGCTTCTATCGCGAGCGCTCGAATAGCAGATACCCTGTAAGAAGCTCTAGCTTAAAGTTAAAGAAATTAAACAAATATTAAATTAAACTAAATATAATGTATCTGAAAAATAAGTATTGTAAAAAGGAAATTGATTAGTGAAAAAACTAATTAAAAATAACACTAAAATAACTCCAGAGTACCTATAAGCTGTTGATCTCTATATATACTTTAAATCACAGTTTTATTTTCACATACATTTCTACGTTTACAGGGTATACAAACTACAGAGGTGGCCAACACATGTAAGTCAAGCGGCAAACGGCAAACTCATTACGCAGTTGTCTGCGTTGCTATTCGATTAGCATAGAAATCGAATACCTATATAGTGCTATCGCTGATTGTTGTCGTTGTTGTTGCTGTTGTTGTTGCTGTTGTGTATAACATGTATATATGGTTGTTGCAGCGCCGATCGCCAAAATGCGTTCAGCCAACGGCCAAGCCAATGGCAACATGTTGCACGATTGGTTAAACCGGCTACCCAATTGCTCGCTCCCCGCCCCCCCCCTCCTCCCTCCCCGCTGTTAACGGTCTTTGATTTGCATGTCATGTGCAAAATTATTTGCTTATTGTTCAACATTTGCTTGGGCTTTGTAATTGTCAAACACAATGCGATTAACCCATTAAGATTTGCGTTTCAAAAATAGTCAATGGGGGATTCTTGACAGTTAGCAGAGTCGTTTTTGGTAGGCATTCAATTGGACAACTTTTAATTTAATTTAAGTTGAAACAATAAGCAAACTGTGGCCTAGTGAATTTATGGATAATGACAAGTCTGATCTATGGCAATCTTTTTTTTTTATATTTATTTTTGAATTAAGTTTATTTTTATTTTATTTCTTCTAGAAGGAGAGCTTTTAGAAGGGAGTGCAGCCTAACACCTTGAACAAGTCTCAAGTCTCTCTCACATTTACAAGCTATTTAAGTGCAGTGGGTTAATAGTACTCGCTGTGCGCCTATATAAGTACTCGATATGGTTGTAATTGTAATTGCAATTATAGATTGCAAATTGTCACATGTACTTTGTGCTGGCTGCATTCCTCAGCCGATTGTCGATAGTCGATCGATTGGCGTGCTCGGTGCTCGTAACTCGCTGGCTTATTAAATGTTTGAGCGCACGCGGCGTATGCGCAATGTGCGAGTTGCAATAGTTGGCGGCCACTCGTCGCATTCTCGGGCCCATGTCACATTCGCTTTTCGTCTCAATTGTGCAGACAAATTGCGCTGCTCTGACAGTCGGAATTTGACTTTTTGATTGACAACTGCGCCGATCAACTCTCTGACCAACTTCTGTGCCCAATGGCGCAACTTTAAAGTTCAGTTTATTAAGCGTTGAATGCAAATTTGTGTTGCCGCCGCTGCTGCTTTGTTGCGGCAGCCTCGACAACAAATTCAATTATACCGGAGGAACGGAGCGATAGAGAAACCGCCGGGCACCTACGCGGAGCCAAATCGACTATTGCCAAAAATTGCTTGGCCATACACAGCGACAAATATCAGAGTGTGACGCCCCTTCTCGGCAATACGTCAATGCCAAAGCAGAAAGCGCCAAAAAACTGAGCAGAAACAAAAAATTGGCAAGGCGAGCGACGTGCAACAGCAGCAGCAGCAGCAGCAGCAGCAGCAGCGGCAACAATGCGGCATATGCGCTATGCAGGCTGTAAAACGGGGCATGGCTTTTACATGTGTATAGGAGGCTTGTGTGAGCCGTAGATTGCCAAAAACGATGGATAGCAAATTAAATTGCCTCAAAAGCTGCAAGTGAAAATCAATAGCCGCAGCAATAAGAAAAGAGAGCAAAGCATAAAAGAGATTGCAATTCCTCAGCTGTTTCTTCGGGCGATCTTCGCCGACTCCGACCCGACTCTGCTGCCAGCTGACGGTACAGGTTTTCAAATCTGGCACATTAATTTCAGAGACAAATGAAACGAAAATAATACAATCGGAAAACATTGCGCACGGCCACGCCGACGCTTGAATACACTAGCCACGAGCACTGCGGTTAATTAGAAATTTAATTAACGTTATCCTAGCCACATAATAAACGCGATAAATGCAGTTTTGCAGTACATAGAGCTTAATGTGGGAACAGTCGGTTCCCAGTCAATGTACGTGTAAATAAAGGTTTGGGTTTTGTCTTAAAAGTAGGGCTTATGGAAACACACCCGTCCAGTGCCATCGCTTAGTCATCCTTGTGCAGGGCGTCCTCGGTGTCGTAGATATCCTGGACTTCGGGGGGTATCGATACTGGAATTGGCATCGGTATCTTGGGCAGGCGCTTCAAACGACGCACCACGTTCCGCATCTGCTGGGCTGCAGCCAAATACTCCTCCGCTGTTAGATGCGGCTTCGGATTGAGGTCCTTGTAAATGCTGGACTCGATCAGGGACAGCCGGTAGGTGATCAGATCAACGGTGCCCCTCATCAGCTGCAGCTGCTCGGCATCGATGAAAACGGAGCTCTTGGTCGGCTTCACAATCGACTCTTCGGCCAGTTCTGTTTGTAGTCCTATTTGCACTTCGGCTGCAGTTTGTAGTTCAGCTTTTAGTTGCGATTGCAGTTCTGTTTGTCGCTCTGCTTGTACTTCCAGTTGGGCAACTTCGCGCAGCTCCAATCTTCGCTTTTCTTTTTGGACCAGTATCGCCTTACGCAATATGTACGCCAACGGCAATAGGGCAAACAAGAATCCATAAACCGTCGATGAACAAAACCAATCGAACATGTTGGACGACAGATAAAAGTTATATAAAATAGAAATTTAAAGGCACGTACTTAATTTAAATAATACAGAAGAATTACACGAGGAGAGTTGTTCACTCGATATGAAACGAATACGTAATATTCAAAACAATAATATACACTGTTCAAAGCTTATGGACATCGACGTCAAATGCATGGCCTACGCAAAGTGCCCAGAGTGAGGGTAGTCCCAAACAACAGTTAAGACCAACGGATCAACTCGGACCACCTTGTGCGACCTTCTTTTCTGATGCCGCCCCGTCAAACAAAAAGCAAACCAAAAGCGGCAACAATTACCAGCAACAACAACAATAATTATGCCAAACGCCAATAGCTTTAAGACCCTGTCCGAGCTGGCCAAAACAAATCGACTGAAACACTGAAACACTGAAATACACAAATACTCAAATACTCAAATACTCAATACTCGATACTCGTATTTCAAAGCCCAATGATCGCAGAGCCATTTGAAAGTTGTGCGAAACGAGCGTCAAAAAGGGGGGCAGGTGGGGTGCAATTGGGCGAGAGGACAGGAGGACAGGTGGGCAGGTGGGCAGGTGGGCAGCTGCAGTCAGACAGAGGGGCCTTTCCTTTTCTTTTTTTTTCTTTTTAGTTTTTATTTGTTGCCGTTGTTTCTGATTTTATTTCTTGGCATTGTGTGTGTGTGTGTGTGTGTGTGTGTCACTCGCTGCGAAAGTCCGGCAAGTTGAAAGTTGAACAGTAAATTGAACAACGGGTCGCAGTATTTCACACAGCCAATGCCCCAAAGGCAATGCCATATCATCATTAGCAAGCCCCTAATCCCTAGGAGGTCTCGGCAGCGCCAACAATTAGCCGGCCAGAAGTGAATGGATTCACACGCCGCATTCAAATCAATATAGATGCTGTAGAACAGGAGATCGCTGGGAGATTATAAAGGAAGTTCCAGTCTGTTAAGCAAATATGCAACTTGTAAAATTCGATTTTTTTAATTTTGTATTTATTTATTGTTATCTAAATTTCATGCAAAATATCAAATATTAATATTTAATAGTAATTATACAAAATTATAAAAAGTATAAAAATTTAATTTTTTTTCGTTTAAATGCAGAAATATGAATGTTATTTATTTTTTGTTATCTAAAATTAATTCAGATTGAGATGCAGAATTAATTAAAAAGCCAAATAATAAATATAAGTTAGAGGTAAATTAAAAATTAATTATACAAACTTATAAAAAAAAGGAGTTTATGCATTTTATGTGAGTTAAAGCAAATTTCTTCAGAACATTAAAATTTGTAGATATAATTTCCATGGTCTCTAGTTGTCAATAAAGTGCTTTGAATCCGTAGCACTAGATAACAGTTTTTCTCTGTGTAGCTGGGCCTGAGAACCTACTCGTTGCGCACAAAGGCTTATCCAAGAAGCATCAACTTGCAGCTTGTAGCTGGCCAGCAACAGCAACAACAACAACAAGAACAACAACATCAAACACTTTGCTTCACTTCGAGCTTGAAAAAGATACTCGGCACAGATAATTTGCCAGCAGTGCCAAATGTAATCCGCCATATAACCGTCTAACGGTAAGTCAAAGCAAACATAAATATGCGCACAACAGCAACAGCAACAACAGCAACAACAGCAACAAACAATCAGGCACACAAACATTTTCCTCTTTTTCGTTAACTGTTTCCACTATTTTTCATCCAAGTGCAGCAGCAGCAGCAGCAACAATGATCAGCGGGCGGTGTGGCAGGGGCAGGGGCTGGGGCAGGGGTGGGGTAATGGGGTACGATGCCAAGCAAACAAACAACTTCATGGGCGACGTGCAAAAATTCAATTGCTACAAGTCAACGTCGTCGTTGCTGTCGTCATCATCAGTCGCTGCTGCTGCTGCTGTTGTTGTTGTTGTCAGGCCGCAAGACGTCGCTGCAAATCTCGACGCTGGCGGAGCCTGCAGCTTCAGCTGCCAGTTGGCAACTTCCAGCTCCAGCGACAGCGTCAAGTTTTATGCATTTGTCAGGCTACACTTTGGGCGCCTTTTGCGTTCCAGTCAAAAAACTGCCGTAAAATGTCAGTCAGTCAGTCAGCGACAGCAGCTGCGCAGTCGCAGTCGCAGCCGCGGCCGCAGACCCCTCGTGCCACATGCCCCAAGCGCACCCCTTTCTATGGATTTTGTTTTCCCTGTGCGCTTTCTTCCAACACATTTGTCTGTTTGAAGTTGATTTTCATTTTTGACAAGAGTTGAAATGTATCTTTCACCAGGTAAGATCTTTCGCGCTCTCTCTCTCGCTCACTCTTCCGCTCTCTGTCTCCAGCTCGTATGATTGCATGTGAACTCTGTTCGCCACATCATTCAGAATGTGCACACTCGGCGCTTGGCTGCAGTTCATTTGCAACTGCAACTGCAGCTCGGCTCTTGCCCTTGCCCCTTCCCCCTGGCCCCGCTCTCCCCTAGTCAGGGCATTTTCTCTGGCTGCTCCAATCGACGCTCCACTTTTTAGAGCCAACCAACAGTTTTTTTTTTGTATTTTTTTCTATTTTTTTATGCTTCAACTAAACAATCAACTTTTCAAACTGTTTTTTTCTATTCGCTTTTCTTCTATTCGTTTAATGTTTTGTTTTGTTTCGTCTCGTTTTTGCTCTTTCACTCTCTTTCCTTCTCGCTTGCTGGCTTCAGTTTTTCCCATTTGTTGTTGTTGGCTGCACTTTTTGACGGCTTTTATTGTTTGCCAATTTCTGGACCCGAGCAGCGAAGCATTCCACCACGCACCGACCGTCAACTGATACCGACTGCTGTCCCGCTCGCCAGCGCTAGCGCTGTCTCGCTCGCACGCGCCCAATTCAAACGCCTAACTGGTTAGCCCCCCGAAGCCCCCAAACCCCCAGCGAGCAGGCAACGCGCATCCATTGTGAATCCGCTAGGCCAAACGGCGGCGTTGAGGAAGCATTTTGTTTAGCTTGTTGCCGATCTCTGGACGTGTGGACGCCAGCTATGGCTAGAGGGGGGGCGGGGGGAGGGAGGGGGGAAGCAGAGCAGAGCATACTGTGTGTGTGTGTGTGTGTGTGTGTGTGTGAAGGGGGGAAGGCTAACAGGCGTTCTTCTTTGCTTTTGTTAGCAACTAACAACTTCGCTGCAGTTTCTCTTCTATTTATTATTGCCAATGCAATTGACTTATTGTTGTTGCTGTCGCCTCCTTGTTGTTGTTGTTGCCATTTCATCGATCTGTCGAGCAACAACGGTTCGGGCTGGCTTTTGGTGTTGCTTTGCTTTTGTTTCGGCTGCAGCATCTGACGACGTTGTCGACACAAATTGCCGCTAACCTTCATGCACTGACCCCCTTGTTTAGCCAAGCCAAGACCCGACCTGCCCCCCACACCCCCCAGCCCCCCTATGTATAATAATAGCTGTAACTGGAGTTTATAGAAATGTATTTGTGCCCATATACGAACGTAACTCTGACTGATATATACATATATATAGACATCACTTAGCTCTTTCAACTGTCACACAAAATGTCAAAGTCAGTCGAGGCAAATTATGATATGGCTATTTTATGTATTTTTGCCCATAAATTGGCATAGCTAATTTAATTATATTCTAATATTCGTGCCAGCAAAGCAATTCTATAAATTAAAATGCTCAACTATATTTAACTTTTAATTTATTCATAACTTTGTTCTGAAATATAGTTTCTCAGATCAATGATATCATACAGATTTCTGAACAAACGATTTTGTTTATTTCCACTTGTTTTGTACTTTAATCATTTTAAAATATATTTATTTGCCTATCGTTTCTGCCATCACCTGTTTTTTTTCTTTTCTTTATTTTAAGAAACAACTTAAACTTTTGGCATTTGAAAGAATTTGAGATCCAATAAACTGTCAAAACATGCGCTTAACTTAACAGATTCAATAATGTCAACACATAAGATTTATTTGATTAATTTAAAAGAAATATTTGCATACCCTGTGTCTATACGTGCACGGTTCAAGGGTATATTAACGTCATAGCAAGTGTGATCTATATTCCAGAATTCTTTGCAATAAATTTCATTAACAGGGCATCGCCAAGTCGAGCACTTGCGGCGAGAGCACTTCTAGTTGTTTATTTTGGCAATGTTTATTAATTAACAAGTGACCAAATATGCAAATTCGCATTTGCCAAATGGGATTTGGTGTTCGACCAACAGCTTTGAATATGCTTAGACTAATTCTCGCCAGACTCGAGGGGGGCGTGAAGGAGGGGGGGGGGGCGAGGGGGCGCGCGCATTAGGCGAACAACATGCCGAAGCAGAGGCAATCATAAGTTGTAGAAAATAGAAAATTATAACGCGTCGCCGTCGGTCGGTCTGTCGGCTTGTCGGTCGGTTCATAAGCAAAACTGGCACACAGCAGCGTCCAAAACAAAGGCAACAGAAACTGATGAGAGCGAAGAAGAAGCAGAAATAAAAACTATTTACAGTTAGTTGATTGTACCCATTTCATTTGTGAGCTTTTGGATTGTTTTCCCCCACGAACAAGCCGTCCACGCCAGACAGACAAAAGAAGCCAACGAACGCATTGCCGCTGTCTCCAAAAAAACAAAAACTGAGAAACAAAACAACAAGAGAAGCAAAAACGTTCTCTATATATATAAAATTACTTTAGATCTTGAGCAGAGAGAGAGACGGAGGGAGGAAGAGAGAGAGAGAGAGAGAGAGAGGTGCGCGGGTGGGCGCGCTGGCGGCTTAAAGAGTGAAGACTAAAGCCGACAAGAATAGAGAGCTGCGCTGATGAAACCGAATTATGAACCAATTTACAAATTACCAGCGCACGCGGACAGCCCAAGAACCAGAGCCGAGAACCGAGAACCAGTAACAGTACGCTGGGAAGCCACACAGTCCGTCCGTCCGTCCGTCCGTCTGGAGTCTGGGTGTAGCGACCCGATCCCAGCCACAACAAGCCGAGCCGCGTTTTTAGTCAACGCCCCGTTCTAGGCGGGCCATTGACCAAATAACGAACCTCGAACCCGTTGCCGGATCCATTTGCACTTGCCGCTTTTATTGGGACTACGTTTTTTTTTCGTTTTTATTACTCTGTTTTACTCCAGCCATTCGTCATGTTCTTGGCTCAATAGTTTTTGATCAGTTTCGTATAGCTCTTGAAGAATACCTTCGAAGCGATTTAGGTCCACTAATAGATTAACATTTTTGTCAGTTATGAAAAGTGGATTTGATTTAAGCTTAAATATTGATTAAATCATATTATTTTTATTATTTTAGTTTGGCAGTTTTCTTGCCAGAAGACTTTGTAGAAGAAAGCGACGCAGGCTTCGCAGGGTGCACCCAATAGATCTCCCTAATCCAGTCATAGGCTAAATTGTAACTCAAAATAAAAATAAATAAATAAATAAATAAAAATTAAATAAAAAAAAATAATAATACCGTCCTAAGACTTAAGCACCAATCCTAAGTTTGTTAAAAAATTACTGTACAGCTAGGTTAAGATGCTCAAGAATAGTATCAATAAATAAGCTAATAAAAAATAATAAAAAAATAAAAAAAATAAAAGTTTGGCAGTTTCAAATATCAATCATACGCAACGTGGTGCCAGCGATTTATCTTTCGGGCCACGGCAGTTCAACTTATTTTGGTCAGCTGGAAGCTTCCGCATTTTCTGGCTGAACTGCCGTTGCAGCTGCCCCACGATCCGAGCCCAAGCTCATGCCCCACCGCCCCCTCCACTTGGTGATCCGCAATGCGTAGCCTCTAATTATTTAGTCGATTTGTAACTTTTCTTTTGCTGCTCATTTCAGTTGGCTGTGCTTCTTGGCTGCCCGTTTGTCGTTTACGGGCTTTATGCTTTATTTATATATGTGCTTACATATATTGCTCTATATGTATATGTACAAAGTGTATATCAGACATGTGTGTATCTATGTACGTGCCTGCGTTCGCCTGTGTTTGCATCTGTGGCGAGTTCTTGGAAATTGCTGCGTCTGCCGCGGCTCTGTTCGCTGTTCACCTCGCGAATTCAATTATAATGTAGTTCGCTCCAGCTGGACTTCAATCTGGCCGGCGTGGTCGGGCGTCGTGTGTTGAACTCTCGCCGGCAGATTCAGCTGGCGAGTTCTGCTTCGTACTTGGCTTCCATTTTCAAGTAATATTAATTTGTGAAAGTTCTGCCACGCCCACCTGACGAGCACAGGCCATAAACATTGGCAGGCAGCAGTCGGCGATGCCGACATCGACACCAGCAGCAGCAGCAGCAACAACAACAACAACAACATCGACACCGGCACCTGCTGTGACCGCACTTCGCACTTTGCTCTGCGCTCGCCGACTCCATGTCCAAAGTCAAATCGTTTTGTTTATTTAGTTGCCCAGCAGCAAGTTGCCCCGTTCAGCGTGCAACCTGCCACATTTGAATTTCAAAACGAGCTGCGAGCGCCGAATTCGTATTCGATTTTGTCGCGCTGATAAACTAATTGGCTCCGTCTCACGCTTTTATTATCAGCGAGCAGCAGCTCGAGGTGTTCGGCTGTCAATTTGCATTTTCGGTGGCCCCCACACACACACACACACACAGACACACTCCTCTCAGCATACGTATCATCCAATCATTGCATTGTGCAACGTTTAAGCAATTACTCATCGAAATTTCTATTGAAAAGTTAACAGGCGCTTATCTCGCCCAGCGCTGATAAGAGTCGAACGGCGGTGACTCAACATTGATTCGCATTCAAGTTGAATATTCTGCCCGATTCACACTTGAAAGTGGCGTACTTCTTTTTTTTTTGTTTTTTTTTTTTTTTTTTTTGGGGCATGCTTTGCGCGCTGTTGCATTGCATAAGCGTGCAACAACAAAAACAAACAAACAAACGAAACTTGTTTGGCTGTTTGTTGCCCATTTGTTGTGGCTCATTTAATAATTTTCGGTTTTTTTTCTCTTTAAATTAATTCGCTTAACAAAAACCAAATAGCAAAAGGCCCACGAAAATTGTAGCTGTTGCCGTTGCCGTTGCTGGCGTTGCTGCTGCTTTGGTTTTCAGATGCCAAACAAAGATACAAAGGCGCAGATACAGATACAACAGCACAGATACAAAGATACACAGATACGTGTGCGTGCCAGTCTGCCCGTCCGTCCGCCCGTCCGTCCGTCCCTCCCTCCCTCCGTCCATCTGTCTGTGTCTGCGGCTCATGAGATTGCTCATTGCGCAGTTAATTTGTTCATGCGCTCAATGCGTCAATACAATTTGACTTTCACTTATTTTATGCGACCCATTGCAAGTTCCCCCCCAGCACCCACCTCCCCCTAACTAACTGTTAAAGCCAGCGTGGTGGGGGACTACCAGCTAAAGATGGAAATGGAGTTCGTCTACAAAGTCGTCAACTTGCCAGCTCATTATGCAATTGAGCGAGCAAATATTTACAAATCAGTTCGACAGCTTCAGTTTAAAATGCACTCACTTTTCGTAGCACTCGATTTATTTCAAATATCGCTGTGAACCTTAACACATTTAATTGATTTACATTTTAATACAATTATTTATTTTATTTCTCAAATTGGTGTATATATAAAAAGAATTTTGCTTTTTTGATGAGCATATAAAATATTTTTAATAGGGCAGGTTTAAGGTTGGTTTGTTTTATTTTAAGATTTGATTGGTTCAATTTACGCCTTAGTTTTCCCATCGATTGGAAAACTCTGAGATGACTATCGAAAATGTTAGAGTTTCCCCAATACCTGGTACTCGAATGACCAACGCGAATTCGTTGCAGATTTGGAAATGTCAAGAGTTGCAGATTTTCTTGTACACCCGCTGATGGTTCCTAGGCACCACCCAATTAATTCCAGTACTTAATTCAATAAGCAGCTCAGCGCCCCGTCGAATGATTCAGCGGTGTTATTGTTGCCGCAGATATTTAGCCTAAACAGCTTCTCGGCAACGGCTCGAGCAGCAGCCACAGATACAGATACAAGCAGCAGCAGCAGCTTAAAGCACAATCTTTCAGATACGATTTCTTTTAGGTTTCGGTTTTGGTTTCGGGTCGCAGTTGCCGCTGCTGCTGCTGCTGCTGCTGCTGTTGTTGCTGTTGCTGTTGCTGTTGCTGTTTGGCGCGCGCAATTGATGTTGTAACATGGCTACCACGAGTGCAACATAGCGCCCCCCTCTCGGCAGCTGAGTAACCTCCTCCCCTACACTCCCCCAAAAATACACAAAATGTGTGACATAATCTGTGCAGCCTTCGATGGCAACAGCAGCAGCAGCATTGTTGTTGTTGTTGCCGTTGCCGTTGCTGTTGCTGTTGCTGGTGGTGGTGTTGGTGTTGGGGCTGCAGTTGCTGTCTCAGTCATTCAATAAGTCAGTCAGAGTCAGCGCCGAATGGTTCAATGAACCGACGCCGCGTCGCTTTGCCTTTATGTACAATAACCAAAAACAACGCATCGAACAACAGCAACAACAAGGCAACTTAAATATTTCGCTGCCGAATATGTTACAAATTTTGCACAGCGTTTGTTAGTTTTGCTCCATGGCGATGCCAGCTTCGAGTTGGACTCGAACTCGGACTCCGGCTCCGACTCCGACTCTCTTGTGGCGGTGGCTGTGAAATCACTTACTGGTTTTTTATTCAACCGGCAACAGCAGCGGCAGCAATAGCAACAACAGCAGCGGCAACAACAACAACAGCTGCAAATTTGTTGCCCTCATGTTGCTCATTTGGCAGCTTCGCACCTTTGCGAGACGGCAGCGCGCTGCCCATTGTCAAATTGAGGACAATTTCAACAAACTTCGAAAAAGATTTCGAAAAAAAAAAAAACGAATTTATTTTTGTAAGTAATTCGAATGAGTAATAGCTTGAATAATGCCAAAGGTATTTAGGATAAGCTGAATGGCGAATTATGAATGAACAATCGTGTATATAGATTAATTATAGGTCTTGAACAGAATGAAGTTCGAAGTACAAAACACTTTGGAATTACATCCCGCTTACACTTGAACTTAGAATGGACTTCAAATACCACAAAAATATTTGTGTGTGTTGTCTTCGCTTAAGGCCACATTGTGTTGATTGTTAGCAACTAAAAACTAGACTTAGAAATACTAACAATAAGGGTACAGTACGAAGTTTGTTTTCGCTATTTGCCAGTAGACAGAAAACTGGAGAATTGCAGGCCAATGAAAAAACATTGAGACGTCAGTTGATCAACGCCTTAAATCTTATTGACTTTTAAGTGTTGTCTCAATAATTATTTTACAATAAAACCAATGTCAGGCCAATGAAACGGACACACACACACACACAGAGAGAACACACAAGCCCACAATAGTAACAACAACATTGAATGCAGCAATCATAATTATAAGCGCTGCCTCGAGTCAGTTTCAGGCGGTTGCTGCTCGCTTTTCACACTTTAGTTGTTGTTGTTGTTGCTGTTGTTTATGGAAAACCTAATGCAAGACGCTCGTTTTTGCCTTCCTTTTTTTCGCTGAGTGATTGAAAAACATTTCGAAATAATTGTTGAGAAATTCGTCTGGTCAGCTACAGATCGCAATTACCAGGCCAAGACAGCTGATAGCTGGCACCTCTCTGGCCGCCCCTGTCCGTCTGCCCCGCTTACCCGCTCGTCCGCTTAATGACCCTATTTTAATTTCAAGCGTCGCTTGTCCATCGCACTTTGCGGAATTTACATTATACGCCGTATACGCACACATTTGTACATATTTCTCAGTTGTTTTGGCTTTTGAAAAGCCGCCGACAAGCGACGTTGACTTTTGGACGCTAATATGACGACGATCTTGGCCTTTGGGGTGCCACGGCAGCAACAACAACAAGGAGCCTGAAACCTTAAGACAATGGAAATTCATTTGTTGTTGTGGCTTCTGGCAAGGTTGTTGTGTTGTTTCGTTTCTCTTATGCTGAGAAATTAGCTGCTTCAGTTATTATTATTGTTGTCGCTGTTGCTGTTGCTGTTGCTGCTGCTGCTGCTGCTGTTGCTGTTGCTGCTGGACAGGCGTATCTATATACGATCGTCACTCGCACTGGCACTTCATGTTTAGCTTTTAGCTTGTCGCTTGGCTTTTTTTCTTTTTTTTTTTTTTGCATCCGCTTCCGCAGCGCTTCTGCTTCTCAGCGACAATAGCAACAACGTCGGCAATTATTGTATTAGCAACAAAAATGTTGCTCTTCTTGATGTTGCTGCTGCTCTTGGCGTGGCTGGGGCGTTTTCTTCAGTTTGACCTCAAAACTAAAAGTTGAAAAAATATTTAATCTAATGTGAAAATCGCTGAAGCGTCATCAACATTGACTTTGTTTCAGCTTGTAGTTCATGTTGCTGGCGTCGTTGTTGTTGTTGTTGTTGCTGGTGTTCGTGCTGTTGCCAGCTGCTGATAATGACAACGACAACACAATAACATTTCGACTTTGCCGTCAGACTTTTGGGAATCGAAATTGACTTAAAGTGCCTAGGGGCAAATGAGAAATTTCCAGCCACTCTCAATTGCTGGCGATGCAATGACACCAGCTGAAAAATGTCGCTTGTTGTCGAAGAACAAGCTCTCAGCTTGACTCACTTCAATTGCATTGTCTATTACTGTTGGCTATTAGCTCAAGTGCGATTTGAAGCCAGTGTCATTGCGGTCACATGACAATTGTTTAAGCAAAATATTTAAAGCTGTTCTGCATTGCTGACTTCGGAGCGGGCTGGGGCTGGGGCGGCGCAAACGAATAATGAAAAATGCGCATTTGTCGTCAGTCACACACTTGTGGAACTTTTCGCTTATGTTCCGACTCATGGGCATTCCGATTCCGAACTTGCGCATAAATCACAATCATGCATACCAAAACTGGCCAGCAAATGTCTCTCGCAAAAACGCAACGCAAAATAAAACAAGCGAAAATATTATGAGAACACAAACAAATAATAATAAACAGAACGCTAAATGCGAAGATGGCAACGTTTTGTGTCAGCTTCGTGTTTCGATTACTCATACGCATAAATATTTTTTACATCGGGCGTTAATCAGTCCAGCCGAAGAGACAAAGGCCCACTCGAGGCTGCAACTGGCAGTTGTGAGCTCCCCAAAGCTGCCCCCTTGCCCCCTTTCGGTCAGAGCAGCCGGCCATGCTAGCTGGAACGTGCATGATCACGAGCTCGGAGCTTTTTCATCATCATTCGAGCATTCGAGCATTCGAGCATTTGACTGCAATTCGTCCAAGTTGGCAGGCGGCTGGCAGGCGGTGGGTGGGTGGGCGGCGCTGGGGCCCAGCGCTTAGCATTTGCGCAATTTTAATAAATATTTACATTTGTTTGAAACCAATTTGCGCAATTTGTGCAACTTGCGGTGCCAGCGGCTGAGTGGAGGCGGCGGCAGTCAACAAAACTGTGCGAAATATTTAACAACAATCAACAAGGGCTGTGCGATATTTACTGAAGTGCAAAAAAATACTAACTAAAATAAATTATTTTTTATTTCATATTATAAAATAGCTAATTAAGAATTCTTTTTATATTACAAAATTTTTAAAAATATTTTTGATATTTGCAAATGCAACATATTGGCCATCCACAACTGCTGAGGCAACCCTCGCATGCATGCTTCTATTTGTTTTTGTCATCGCTTTGATTTGGCGCGCGCTGCTCATTTCGCTTGCAATTTATGCCATAAATAAGGGCGAGGGGCGTTGGGGGGGGCGGGCGAGGGGCGTTGGGGGGGGCGGGCGGCGGGCAACGGGCTGCGCTTTGCGGGCGGATTCATTGCAAAATTGCTCGTCTATTAAAAGTTGTTGGCTGCTCAGATGCTGTCAATGCTAAATGCAGCTACTTAAGGCCAAAGTCAGCCTCGGCCTCGGCACACGTGGCAGCTGCCTCTGACTCAAACGCAGCACACACAAGCCCCCCTTTCCCCTCCCCCCCCAACACACACGCACACGCACACGCACACCCTGCTCATGTGACAAGCAGATGTGCCGATTAACAGATAAGTTTCAATTCGCGCCCGAGATGCGAGATGCGAGTTGCAGCTCCAGCTCCAGATCCCATTTCCATTTGCATTTCCATTGATATCTTTTGGGGAGGGCTCCTCGGCACGTCTATATTTATCAATGGCTATGGCATACCAAAATTGGAGCAATAAAAGCAAAGCGGCAGCCCGCAGTTGCCAGCCAACGGGGCCCCGAAATAGTCAAGAATGCGACTAAATTTAGGCGAGAGAGAAAAACCAAAGCACTAAAGAACTGTTCAAGTTTACAACATATCGAAAGTTGGCAGCGACCGACGGGCCAGAGGGTAAGGGCGAGGGCGAGGAAGAGAAACACGCACTTACACATGTTCCAGACAAATGCGAGATGCCGGAGACAGAGAGAGGGAGAGAGGGCGCGTCGATGTAGGGGAAACTTCTCGACTTCTCGAGTGCGTATTAATAAAAGAAAGTGCAATGAATTCCCAAATATGTTAAATTGTCTACCAAACAAAGAAACGAATCGCAACGAGTCGGCGCTGGGACGGGGGGGGGGGATGGGATGAGGCGACGGCCCCAACATGTGTGCAACAGATACGCGAATGGAAATGGAATCGGGCCGACACTGAAATCAGTTTTTTTTTTTTTTTTTTTTTTTTGGGGGGGGGGGGTCACTTTGCCCGCTGCTGTTGGGGGTGCTGCAGTCGCTGCTCCAGTCTGGGCTGGTCGCGCATTCAACAATGCCCGTAATTAAAATTGAAGTGGAGGCACTAAATTTAACAGCCCTCAATGAGCAGCGGAGCAGGCGGCAGAGGCCGAGATGCGAGAGTGCTCCTCCTGGCATTATTGCCGCTGTTGTTATTGTGCTGGGGCCAATGTTTGCCACAAGTCGCACGAGTCTATTTGGGCAGCAGATGGAAGCCGAGGGTGCACCGTACGCAAATAGAGCGCGCGCGAGCGCTGAAATGTAATAATACACTCATATATGGAGCCCATTTAAGAGTCGGCGACGCAACAACTGCAAAGAAGCCAAGGAAAAGCCGCAGCTGAATGTGAACTGCGCTGTGATAAATAGATAAGCATTAACGGCATCCCTTCGGACGCAGCCAAATATGAAAGATGCGCGAATGGGCCATATATCAAAAGGAAACGCTCCAAATATAGTTTTTTATTAATTTATCTAATATATCCAACATCAGGACTTTTCGTTAAGATGCCTTCCCAATTTCCTTTTAGTAATTTACTTAATTAAGTAAGTAGCTTACATTGAAAATTAACATTAATGAAAGTCTAAATATTAACTTAAAATTCCTAGCGAGCACTCAACAAATGCCAGAGAAGTTCGAATCTCTAATTACATAATTTCCTCATGTTATTTGTGTGGTTAGTTTAGACAAATTGACGCTCTTGGCACAATTAACGTCATTTGTTCACATATTTGGCTCGCAGCTCCTTGGCCAATTTGCGCTAAGCGCCTGAGAACCTTGCCAACTTTCGAAGGCCCCGAAGCGGCTCAAGGTCATTCATCGGCTGTCGAGTGCATAAATATGCATGCTTATAAGGCGGTATTATTGTATTACATGTAGTTTGCTTATCTCAGAAAGAGAACCCCGCCCCGCCCCGCCCCGCCCCGCCCCGGCACTCGCATTCACATTGACGCCTACGAGAATGAGTATAAGTTGCAGTCGAAGTGCGGGCCAGTGAGTGCGAGTGCGAGTGCGAGTGTGAGTGTGAGTGCGAGTGTGAGTGTGAGTAGTACAAGTAGATGGCATATTCGTAAATAGTTCATTGCTCCGCTTAGAGCGCGACTTGGCGAGACACTGGGAGGGTTGGGGCAGTGGCAGCTGAGAGGGGGCGATTTCGAGACGACTACGAGACACATTCACACACTCACAGTCGCACACTCACTCACGTTCACACACGCGCCTCGATGACTGCAGTTCATAAATCGTGGCCCTTTGTACTTGGCTGCTCGACTTCGAGTTTGTTTTAAGTTGTTGTTGCTGCTGTTCCTGTTGTTGTTGTACATTGTTTCAGTTGGCGCGCAAGTAACAGACTTTTATCTACAATTTTATTATGACTATTTTAATATTAAACTAATGAATGCGTCGCGGCCACGCCGACTGTGACTGAACCCCGCCCCGCCCCCTTTAAAGCCACTTGCTATGCGGTGCGACTTCGCGCCCTCCAAGATACATTTATAAGCTGTTGACGACCCTTTCGAAATTACAGACCATTGCTAATTTATGCGCCTTTTGTATGATTTTCTGCTACTCTTCCTTTTGCCTGTTTTTGTCTGTTGATTTTTCGGGGCCCACTCGTAAGTCTATCCTTCGTATTACTCATTACTGCGCTGCGAGCGGGGTCAACCGACTTGTGCTAGAGGCAGGCAGTGGGCGTGGCATGTCGCATAATGTACCTATGCACTGTTGACACGAATATTATATTTTAATAATTATTTATTTATTACACTAGTTGTTATATTTTTCTTCACTCTAGCGACCCAAAGTCGTGCATGTAAGGGTATTTGGCGGTCAGCAGCAGCAATAGTTATGCCATACTGTAATTATTCTTGTTTGCATTTCAAAAAACAATAAAAACGTGCAAAATGCTATTAAGAAATTTGCGCTGTGCGAGGTGGAAAAAAAATAGCGAGCTGCTGGGATAGAAATTGTAAATATGCAGGCGGATGAACACTGGGCAAAATAGTTCAATTGAGTGCATTGAGAGAGCGTGCGAGAGAGACAGAGGAGGAGAGGGGGAGAGAGAGCTGGTGTGTCGAGGGGACTTCCCCGCAGCTGTTGTCGCTGCCAGTTTGTGTTCAGTCGCTTAAAAATTACCCAGACAACGTCAAATCTTGTGCTTGACTTTCAGCCTGTCAGTTGTTAACCTGGCTAAGAGACAACCCCCAGCCCCTTGGCCCAACCCTCACACTCCTGGGACGGTTTCTTTTCTTGCTCCAGTGAATTTTTCTGCTGCCTTAGCGCTGGCAACTTCGACTTGGACTTGGGCTTGCTTTTCACCTGTCCATCGTGTGGAAATCATGTGAAAACATGTGGCCGCCAGTCAGGCAGTCAGCCAGTCAGTCAGGCATTCATTTAGCCAAGTTTCAGCAACAGCAACAACAATGGGAGCAACAAATTAAAGTAATTTCCTACCGCAACGTTTTCCAGTGTTTCTTTTTTTTTTTTCTATGTACATACATATATATATATATTTTTCCTCTAGCGTTTCTTCAAACGTTACGAGCAGAGTTTCATTTTATTTTTCGTTTTGTTTTTCATCGCGTTAATTGCGACTTTTCATATGCCAAGTGCAACCCAAATTTCAATCTAAATCTGAATCCAATGCCAACGTCCAAATGGCCATCCCAGCCAAAGACAACAGATGTGAACGCTGCTTTTACCA
The DNA here is from genome assembly GCA_035047465.1 of Drosophila sordidula. Taxonomy (NCBI): domain Eukaryota; kingdom Metazoa; phylum Arthropoda; class Insecta; order Diptera; family Drosophilidae; genus Drosophila; species Drosophila sordidula. The sequence continues at coordinate 8,708,007 of JAWNPQ010000185.1, read as the reverse complement.
CTTCTCAGTTGTTTTGTTTTCATTTGTATTTATGTTTTAGTTGTTGTTTTCGCTTTTTTTTATCTCATTTTTGAGCAATTGTTTTAATTAGCCTCGCTGCGAATTCATTTGACACGCAAAATGCGACGGCTTCAAGTAGTTTCGGTGGCGTCATCTTTGACTGTGTGCTCCACTCTGGAGCCGGGGAGCTGCCGTTTGCTGCAGCTGCTCGGTTGAGCAAATGGTGTCGGTCTCACGAGCCGTTGGCAGTTAATAAAGCGGCGCAAGGCGACAAAGCGGCAGCGAGTGAGGCGCGCGTATCTCATAGATACATTTGCTCATAAGCATCAATAATGCGCTCTAATGGAAATTGTTGACTTTGTCAACGTTTTTCAATTTTTTTTGTAGATTTTGTTATGCGTCAGCGATTGGCCGGCCGCTGGCGGGGAGTTGGGGGAGGCGTGGCAGGCGACGCCGCTTGACTGACATTTATCGCTGGTTTGGGCCGCTGTTGCAACAGCGTCGCTGGTTGCTGGTGTCAGCGGTGATGGCGACGGCGGCGGCGTTCAACGTTTTGGAAAATTTAGCACAAGGTTGCAGCAACCAGCAAAATGAGCAATTGTGGCAACAACAACAACAACAGAGCTGCAACGCCAATAGTTAGAGTTGTTGTTGCTGCTGTTGCATTCAAATTGCCGCCGCTGATGCTGTTGCTGTTGTTGCTGTTGTTGCTGCTGCTGCTGCTGCTGTTGTCATTGCCCAAAATTGTAAATAAATAAATACTTAATTATGTTGTTTGGCCGCACCGCTTTTGGTTATCCAAAGAACTGGCTTAGCGAACAACAACAACAACACGTTGCGCATACGCCACATTGACCAATCGCTATGAGAATCAATCTGCGGCCAAAGCAACTGCATAAGCTTGCCTATTTGTGCAACACAATTTCGTTTAATAGACTTCAATCAATTCGATATCAAATATCAAGCATACGACATGTGCGAAGAAGCGAGTAAAACAAATCGAGCCCGTCATCGACTCGAAATTAGACCATGGAATCAAAGTGGCTCACGATTATGACTAATAAAACGCCAACTTGAGAGCTCGACACAATGCCACAGATCTGTGTTGCAGCTGCAGCTGCCGATTGGCATCAATCGCCAGCCACAAACTTACGCGAGTGATCTGTCTAGATACCGTCAACAAATCAATGCAAAGCACTCTGAGACGCTGACTAAGCAAATTGTTAATTAGCTGTAAATCAGATCTCCGCCCGATGAGATATTGGGCTTTAAATTTATGCACAAGCGCGTTGTAGCTGAGGTGAAAATTGCCCGAAGCGTCAACGCTTTCAGCGTGGTTGGATATGTGCCAGATATCAGGTAGCATTTAATTGGTTTGTCTACAAACACTGCAATAATAGCTGCCATATAAAAGTGGACAGTAGACGTAATAGATGTGCCAGATATCAGTTAGCATTTAATTGGTCTAACTAAAAATATGTCAGAAGAAGATGCACCTACAAACAAATATTAGCTGCAAGGCAGAATTAATAAAGATATTCAATAGCTGGCGATAAATATTTATTTGCAGTAAAGTACCGCTCAAGTTGAACTTACTCGCCAACTGGCAGAGGTAAACAAGCGTAATAATATAAATTTCCATGAATAGCTTTCCCCAATGCTATTTGATTAGAGGTATTTCCTGGGCGCCCAGCAGGCAGTTTAAACGCCCTCCGCCTCGATAATGTCGTCAGCTCAATTTCACGATGTTTCTTCCCATTCTGAAGCACCTACGCTGGGCACACACGGCCCCTCCACATGCCAACTAGTAGGATAAGTTCGCGCAAGGAACTCAATCAGCACTTTCGCAGTTATGAGACGCGGCAGCGTCGGCAGTTATACATAAGTCGACGGCGTAGTTGAATGCGGCTCAGACAGTTGCAACACTCCAGCTCCACCCACGGACCATCACGTAAGATAACCGCGGTGATAGCGGGGGGCGGGTGGTTGGCGGCGGGTGGTACGCGCAGCGCCAGCGCCAGCGCCGACGGCATCCGCTGTTAGCGCAGAACCAACTGCAAAACACAAAAAATGAAACGAGACGAAAAATGCGAGGTTGTGACGACGACGCTGTGAAGCTGGAGCCAACGACCGCAGACTTGGTGCAACGATGACGACAACGAGGAGGCAGCGGCCACCCGGCCTCCCACTTCGGCGCGCTCCGAAAAATGCAGCAGCCAAACCACCGGGTATATGCCACACGCCCGGCCGCCACCCCCGCCAGTCGGGTTGCCGCAGCCACGAACCGGAAGTAAAGCACACAAATCCGAAGGTTGCCTCGCCGATGCGGTTGTTGTTGCTGCCGTTGCCGTTGCCGTTGCTGCATCTGCATCTGCGGCGCTCTTTTGAACAGGCGAACAGCAGCAAGTGCTGGTCGATCTGCAAGCCGCTGCTGCGCCTCAATCTCGGGCAGCTCGGTAGGTGGCAGGTTCTTGGCCGTCGACAGATGTGGCCTGTCGTCATTGTTGCAATCAAAATGGCGTTTACAAGGCTCGCATCTGCCCGCTGGAATGGCGGTGGCATGGCGTTGGCGGTGCCAGCCCCAGCCCCAGCCCCAGCGGGGGCTAACCAGCGGGGGCACGCCGCTCGAGCTCGCATTTGCCTTGCGCCTAAAATAGGCACAGCTCAGGTCTTGCTCAACTCTTGCAATAAGTCGTCGGCTATTTGCGTTGTCGCACTACAAATTTGCCTGGCCCCAAAAATAAACCCAGCCCCGCGTCGCAGCCGACGTCGCCGTCACAGCGAGGGCCCAGCACACTTCCAGCCAGCTTGGGGGCACTCGGCACATGAGAATTCGCTGGGCGGCCGCTTCTGAACGCCTGTTCGCGTTTTAAGCTATTTTTATTGAAAATGAGCGATACGATTCTCAGTGCCCCAAAACGCGACACAAAGCCAAAGCCCAAGTTGAGAGCGTGTGGAAGTGACAGATAGCGAGAGCGCCATTGAGAGACGCACACACACGCACGCACGCTGAGAGAGAGAGAAAGTGTGTGTGTGTGTGTGCCATGTAAAACTGTGTTAAGTGCATGCTGTGGACTGGGCAACAGCTCAGCTCCACTGGGGGTTGCAATTGATGCACAGGCAGCCAACAATGATGGCTTCATTGTCAGTGCTCCGGCCCGCCGCCCCGCCCATCCCCACGTACGCCCACTCGACGAGCGAGTGCAGACAGTGACAAACGCCGGAGACTGCCTGCACCGAAATCTGACTACTCTTCCTTCTTAAATTAGCTAAACCGAATATGAACTGCATTTTATGCATTTTTACGTAATTTATGAATAAATTAGCTAAACTAAATATGAACTAAATTTTTTAAGAAATTTTCAAATTAATTTTGTTGCTAATTTCTGATTGAATTGCGTTATGTAAATTAGCGAAGCTGAATATCAACTGCATTTTTATATAATATAAGAATAATTTAATTTTTATTTTAATTTCTGATTTAATTATGTTATGTAAATTAGCGAAGCTGAATATGAACTGCATTTTATATAATATAAGAATAATTTAATTTTAATTTTAATTTCTGATTTAATTATGTTATGTAAATTAGCGAAGCTGAACCGAATTTTTTACATTTTTAAGGAATTTTCAAATTATTTTGATGCTAATTTCTGATGTAACTGTGTGCTAATAATAGGAATATATGATGTCTGTCAGAATGGGTATATTGGATTCGTGCAATTGTATGCAACAGTCAGAATAATGTGATCGCTCTAATTATGTCTGTCAGGCTTTAAATATATAAGTAATCAATTTAATGCGAATACCCTGCATAGGTATTCCACATGGGTTCGTTTCTAGCCAACCCGATGACAATTCTAAGATAGCCCGTTCGCGTACAAGGCAGAGTATAAACAAGCGCGTTTTGCGATTCATTCTCGCACAAAGTGCAATCAACACTGCACACTCCCGGCTTCCAGTTCTGCCGCCCCTCCCCCTCCCGCTCCCCCCGCCCATTTGGCACAACGCTCTCCTTTGTCGCTCATTGCATCTTTTCAATCTTTGGCTCTCCGCTTTTTTTTTCTATTTTTTTTCTTTCATATTTTGTCATATTTTTTTTTATACTTTACTTATATGCAAAAAGCAAACAGAAACTGCGCTTATTACGCCCCGTCGCCGTCGTCGCGGAACCCATTAGAAACGAGCTCTGGGCGTGAGAGAGAGGAGCCGAGAACGCCCAGAGGGAACGGCAAGTGGCCGGGCAGACGCTCGCACGCAGCTGCCAAGTGGCGGCTGTGGGCACGGCTATAGTTATGACTAGCTATATGGCAGCTATAGCTCGCCTCATTTCGATTCATTTGCGCTCTCCCATTCTCGTGCCCTGGACTGTTGCTGTTCTAAGCGCTGTCGCCTCGCCACTCGCTCCTCGCTCCTCGCTCCTCGCTCCTTGTGTGTGTGTTCTTTCCATGTCTTCTTTGGCTCCTCCATTTCCAGTTTTGTGCTGTCTGTTCGCTGTCGGTTTTCGCACATTTCGCCCATTGTGTATATTTGGCAAGTTGTGCGAGCTTCGAGCGGCGTCTCCCCCCCCTCCGCGGCCCCGGCCCCGCCCCCCTGCTGCGGCCGATGCCGATTCCAATTCCGAGTCCGAGTCCGAGCAGCTGCTCCGGTGAGTGGAGTGCTCTCCGCCGTTTGCTGTGCGCCTGTTCTCAAGCGACTCAAACTGAGAGAGAGATAAAAGCATCTTGTGCTAGATGATGCTTCTGTGTTGATAAGACCCAGGCCCCGCTACATCTCGGCCTCTGCCTCAGTTGCGCCTGTGTGTGCGTGCGTGTGTGTGTGTGTGTGCGTATCTGTGACTTTTGCGTGCAAATTGAGCACAATTTCTAGATGCACATATTAAAGCTCACACACACACACGCTGCGGCCAAGTGTGGTGTTCAGTTCTCTCCGCTGGCTTGATTTGAGTGAGTTATGAAGTTGCAATCGTTTCGTGGGCGTCTCAGCCTTAGCTCCAGCTGTCAGTTCGCCGTGCTCTTTAAGCGGCGATTTATTGTCGTACTTGACTGCGGCGGAGAGCAGCTCTCCATCTGGGCGAAACTGGGCGACATTGTAATGCAATCTGTGAAGAGTTTTCTATTATTGGGGCGTGGAAAAATGCGTTTACCGTTAGCGACGGCCACGGCCATAAAAAAGCCCCAAATACGATAGACGGCAACTTGTGAAGCGCTCTTCAAACGTAGCTGCAAACGCAACTGCCACACACGAATGCCTCAGATACACACGGCCAGCAGCAAAGGCAGATACAAATGCGTGGATGCGGCTCGTATGTAAATGCATTCTTGTGCAGTCATCACGATGTCGATGATGTCGATGTTGTTGTAGTTAGTGTAGTCCCAATGCAGGTCAATGCTGCTGGTTGGTCTCTTAGTTAGATACACTCGCAGAATTATATTTTCTTGCATACAAATTGGTTTTTAAGGTCAAATTCAATTTGCAATTGACGCATTTGGATTAAAAAGTTATATTTCACTGTTCGGCTCACACAAAGAATACCGATAGGTGACAGAAATTTCTCTCAGTGCTTGTCATCGCCTAGCTGTCCTTTGACATATGCCACTTAATTGGGCAATTTGCATGCACCGAATACCGATTTAGATGCTGTGGCACTTTCACTTGGCCTGCAACTTGCAACTTGGAGCGTGCAACTGCAACTGCAGCTGAATGCGGCAGCCATATTTGCTCTAGTCATAAATTATGCCTAATTATGCGGCATCTTGGCTAAGATTGGCCAACTCCTGAGCGCTGTGCGCTATGCAATTTGTCCAGTCTGCCTCCCCATGTGGGTTTTGGGGCAGCCTCTGGCCCCAAGCAGGCAGATCTAAGGCTGAGGCTGAAACTGTGTGTGTGTGTGTGTGTGTGTGTGTGTGGGCGAGGGGCGCCAGGGTGGCCATTGTGTGCATTACGAAATTTCGCAACTAAATTTGTGTCTACTTTCATTTTTGGTTTGTTTTTTGTTGCCGCTCGGCTACTGCGGACCATGGCTTATAATTGTTACCTAGGCTCGGCTGCATTTAATGGCCGCATCTCAAAAATTAGCCACAACTTTCAACTGCGGCAAAAGAAAGTTGATTTTTTGGCCCAGACAAGATGGCCAAAAACTTGCTCTTGCTGTTGTTGTTCGTCGCTGGACATCTCAAGGTCATTCGGCAGGGCAAACAATAGTAAATTGTACATTGTACATTGTCGTCGCAGTCGTCTGGCATTCCATGAATTTTTGTTCACTTTGTGTTCAACTTAATTAAAAGGCAAACAAAAACGCAACCTCACACACAAAAACTGATAAAATGCTTTTTATCAGCGAAGCGAACAAAAAAAAAAAAAAAAAAAAAAAATGAAAAAAATACAGAAAAAAGAAATATACAAAATAAAAACACTGTCGAGACATTAACCACGATAATTATACAAAACATGTGGCCCGTTCGGTTTGTGTTGTGTTGTGTTGTGTTGTGCCTGGCCACAAGACTTGGGAGCGAGACCCCAAAGTTACCTACGAATACAATTGATAAGCATTTAGAATAGATACACGAATATACGACTACCCGCTTGGCACTAGTGATTGCTGAATGGGGCAAGAAGAAGATCGGCCACACACACACACACACACACACACACACACACACACTCACTCACTCACTCACTCACACACATGGGTACATATTTAATTTCCAAGCTAATGTTTTTTAGATACTTACACTTCAAAGAAATTAAAGTGCTCGCGGTTTCTAGAAGTTCGTATCGCGTTTTTATAATTTTTTCTCTCTTTTTTTCCAGATAAAATTCAAGAATATTTTACTCGACTCAGCATAGGGAGAAATACACAACGTTTGCCATTTAATTTAAAACCTTATCAGATTAAACGCAGATAAAAACCAAATTGATAACCTTTTAAATAATAATGTGAACGATCTTTATGTTTATATTCTGTCAAGCCCAAAGGCTTATCAATTTCATGTTTATCTCCCTCCGCGCTTGCAAAAGCAACCAACAAATAAATGTTGGCAATCATTTGCCTAATTATAATTCATTTTATGATCACGCATATTCGCTTTCAGTTTATGGTCGCATAAAGACAAACACAAGCCCGATGGAGTTTACCCAGTTAAAGTGCGGATCGAGGTCCTTTTAATAAGCCATTAAGACAGTCATTAGAGCTATGGAAATATATGTAATATTCTTGGTATATTTATAGAGACTGTCTATAGATAAACTCTTTTTAAACATAATTTGTAGAGCTTTTCTCGTTTGATGATTAATCAAGGTATTTTGGTGACTTTTAAAGTGTTTAAGCTGCGTTTCTGTTCGGTTTTCATTAGTGCTGACAAGAGGTTTAATGGGTTAACAGTTGAACAGATATGTACTCAGCCAACTGGCAGCCGCCGGGCCCCATCGATGCTGCCCACATACAGATGCATCCGTCGCAGCGCTTCTGTCACCAGGCGGCAGCAGCATCAAGAGCAGCGCATTGAATGCCCCTGGGCAGGGCACTGGCTCCAGCTCTGGCTCTGTCTCTGAGTGCCTGTCGGTGTGTCTGTGTCTCCGTACCTCATCATCGGAGCGTCCAATCGACGTGTGTGGCCCGGGCAGCGGGCAGTGGGACTTGGACTGGGCCGGGACCGAGACCTGACAACGTCGGCGGCGCCGACCACGATGGAATGTTGTTAGTTATAAAATGGCCACAAAATCATAACGCGGGCGTGGGCTCAACCACTGCTGACCACTTTCCTGGACCCAAAACCGAACCTGATATTGACGATGACGAGTTGTTAGTGCTCCCTCCCTCCCTCCCTCTCTCTCGCTCTCTCTCTCTCTCTCTCTCTCTCTCTCTGTCGTTCGTCTGGTTCCAGCGCTCGGCCGACGCCATCAAAAGGTTGGTCCAGAGTGTGAATTGAAATGTTTTTTACATGTGTTCTGTGTCTGGGCATATACAACCGATTGGATCTACAACTAGCAATAACTGGGAGAGCTCAAATCGAAATCAAAACTCGTCGCAGTCGTCGAAGTCGTTGTCGTCGCAGTTGTTTTATGAGTTTTAGAAATTCTTTTTCAAGCAGATATTTCTTTTTTCCATGCACTCGCCGAGTCGCCCACAAAAACTTGTTTTGTTTTTCTCGTTTCTGTTTGCCGTTCTTGTTATTATTATTAGTTTTCTATTTCTATGGCGGCGTTGGTGGCTCGCTTTGAATAATGATGATAAGCGCAGCTCCATCCATCTGTCCATCTGTCCATCCATCCATCGAACCGTCCATCTGTCCGTCTGTCCGTCTATCCATTCAGCCAACTAACCATTCAACCATCCAGTCTGAGCCAATCCAAACTAGTACATATGTACATAAATACATGTACGTATGTATTTATAAACTCGCACACATCTATCTATCTGTCGTTCTCTTTTTGATTATTGACTTATTGTGGCATTTATTTTGTGTGTATTTCTTTTACTATATTTCTTCTTTATTTTTTTTTTTGTTTTTGTTTTTTTTTTGCTCGAAATCGTCGCCAGGTACACGAGAAATCGTCACGGTCAGCAAAAGATACACTCTGGGAGCCGAATAAGTATCTTCGGCCTATGCAGATACATTTGAAGCGCACGCTTGTCCGTTTTGATGTTGTTGTCATCAATTTAACAGCAACAACAAGAGCAACAAGAACAAAACCAGACATTCTTCGAGACTTCGTTTTTCGTTCTCATAATTTGTTTGCCTCGTTCCCCTCTCCCTCTCCTCTCCCCCTCCCCCTGACGCTCATTCCCATACTCAATCCCGTTCCCAATTCTTTTTCTTTCTCGCGCCATCGTCGCCGACTGTGAGAAAGATTTTATTTCGTTCAAGTGGTTTTTGATTTAACACCAAACAACAGCAACAGCAACAACAAAAGCAACAGCAACAGCAACAACAACTGCCAAACAAGCAATGGAAAATATTTTAATGATGCGTCGTCAATGCAATTCGGAAAAAAGAAAGATTTCTAACTTGTTTGGTGGCCTCTCATGCTTTCCACTCCATCTCGGTTCTGTGGCTTGATTTTCCATACCATTCGATTGATTAGCTCTGGCAAAGGCCGATAGTCGGTCGCAGCCCGATTCCGATGTGGAAACCACCCTCGGCCTGGCCTGGCAAAGGGGTAGCGTCGCCGATCGACAGACCGAGAAACCACTCGACAAGCTGCCAATGCGCCCGAGCGGCATATCGGTGCGGTAACATCTGTCACGGCTGCTTCCTGGACACGGCCACCACACGGCGAACGGCAGCCACAATTGGCAGCACCACTGGAACTGGCACCACCAAACAGCTTTTCGGCATTTACAGAAACTTTGGCACAACTTGCGTCGCGGCATCAGCGCATTGAGATACAGTTTGCAACGGTTCAATTAGCTATCGAGCTGGCTTGAAGCGCAAAACGAGTTTGCTTGCAAACAAGCCAAAACTGAATCGTGCTAAAGATGCAGCTAGATAGTTCAGATACTTTTGTATAGTAAAATTAAAAAAATTATGTATATTTAGTTTATTTATGCCGAAGGGCATCACAACTTCGTTGCAAATATTTTCGCATATTTAGAGCTTGTTTTTTGTAGGCTTTTATTTCGTTATCGTTTTGAAAATATGCTGCCGTTGCTTTGAACTGAGCTCCTTTGCCGCCGCGACAGGCAGATCCGCAGCTGATGGCAAGGACTTTATTGCCGCTCATTAGGCTGACACTAATCATGTGACCTCGACTGTTCGCGGCCTTTTATGATCACTTTGCACGCCGTTTGTTCACGGCAATCGAAAAGTTTTCCCTGCCACTCATAGAACAACGGCGAATGAGTCGAACCATTCATAAAAATGCCATTCTATTGCTTTCTTCTCTTTGTGGCACCTTTCTTCCAACGCATGTGTGTGTCTGTGTGTTTTTCTGTTGATTGGAAGCGCTTAGGAAAATCAACACACTAGCAAAGGGAAATGGGAACTGGGAACCGGTAACTGGCAAAGGTTGCGCCCAATGCACTTTCAAATAGTAGGCACATAAAGCGGGCCTAGGAAGCGGTTCTTGCGTAGGTAGCCCCGACAACTGGGCCAAACAAAAGACAGCGCACAAGACACTCGACGCGCGAGGGAGACCCAGGGGCAGGGCATGGCCCGACTGATATACATTTTCACCTTTCCCAGTCGCCGTTGCAGTTGCTGCCCGCTTGAGAGCATGACGCGTGTCAGGGGCGACCAATTAGCAGAGAGGCTCTGCGGTATCTGTGCAGTCTTTTGTGTTCTCTGATATAGGGGTTGTTGATGACTACACTAAGCATACACGCCTAGATACACTCGAAGAAAGCCGCAGCGCCAAATGTTGCTGGTTTTTGTTAAGCAAAAGAAAAAGCGAAATTTCGATGAATGCCAAATTTGCGCTTGTTCTGTCCGATTTTGTTCAGTGTACTGATATCCCCGAGCGTGGCCGTGTGGCCGACGCTGATGAGCCGCAAACTGCGCAGGAAGCAACATCCAATTGACAAGCGGCATTTAGGGGATAATTTTCGGGGCATGTGCAGCGGTTGCCCCCCAAAACAACAAAACAGACACACAGAAAAGGAAGAGACAAACTGCGCAGGCGCAGAGGACGAGGACGCAGCGTGTAGGCAGCCAAACTGCGCAGGACACTGAAAAGGACGCGCTCCAACAGTTTTTTGTGCGAGTCACAGTAACATCTGCTCTGCTGCTGTCTCCCCTGCGTCATTATGATCATCATCACGATCATCACGATCATCATCATCATCGCGACAGGACATGTGCGTTTTTAGTTATTGAAATTTTTACTTGTTTTGTCCTGCTCGCTGCTCTGTGCATTGAGTATTTAATTGCAGATAATATCGACAACAAACAGCAGCAGGCAGCGGTCCCTGCGCCAGGATAATGCGACGCGGGGACAACACGGCTGGATCAACAGCTGAAGTAGCCGGAAATGCATCTGTGGCCAAGTTATTAGTCCCGCCTTTTGGGTTCTGTGGAGGCGCGCACGTGTCAATAATTGTTCCAATGTGGAGCTCGAGAATCAGCTGTCGCCCCGAGAAATGCGGTCCCTGTCCCAATGTCGCTCAAAGCAGGAAGGCAACTGGCATTCAAGTAGGTTCAGTTATTGGTCTATAGAGATTAAGACAAGATTCCTGGTAGAATATATAAATAATAATTAGATTTCAATTGGTTAACTACTGGAATATTCTGCAATTGTTTATAATTCCTTCTTGATTTCGAAATTAACCCTTAAAGTACTTGGGCCAAGAATTGGTCTACTTTTCCTTGGAAGTACCAAATTTCTTAGACAAGTATTTTATTGTATTTTCTTGAGAATATCCTTGGATTATCCTTGCTTTTAAGATGGGTTCTTACATAAATTAACTTGAAATTTGTTTTACAAGCATTGACATAAGCACCAAAAGTTCTCAGTAAATGTAGACGAAAACAAAAAAAACTTGGATCAAGAAATCGGTTCACTGAAGAGAAGAAGTGCTTAAAACGAGTGTTATTAGTAATTAGGTGATATTATTTTTTTTCAGGCTGATTATGCTCAAAATTGGAATAATATGGCAAGCAGCAACGAAAAGAAACCAACTGTATCTGCGGCAACATTGATTGCTTGTTTAATCCGCAGTTTTATGCTGAAGTATGTGCAATTGTTTCCGCCTGTTTTGCAAGCATTCTACCAATAAGCAACACTTTTTTAGCCAACTTAACTGAAATTCTTGCAGCGTAACAGCTTAAACATCTGAGCTGTTATTGTTGGCCATTGAATTGCGTTTAGCTGGCATTCGCCAGCAGCTTTAAGCCGCCCAACAAATGCAAATTAGTTGCGCACTTGGCCAACAACTAACTGTGGGCAACTCATCTCTCAACTCTAAGCACACAACTCACGGCTCGAGCGGCGGCAGCAATTGCAAAAGTAACGGCAAAGCTAATGCCAACAACAACTCGACTCGGCTGCTAATGTAATTGTATTTGTAAATGCCATAAAGTTGGCAACACTTGCTGTGCCAACAGCAACAGCAGCAGCAGCAGCAGCAGCAGCAACAGCAATACAAATGAATTATGTTGGCTGCCCAGCAGCCTTCGCCCCCCTCGCCCCCCCTCCCCCCCTGCTGCTTAAGCCACACAAATGTTGCTCCAACGTTTGCAAATGAAGTTCACGAGATGGTCAAGACGATAATGTTGGCGAGCGCATTTGCCAAGTCATGAGGCGAATGCGATGTTGCTGCTGCCCTGACACCGCAGCAACACTGCCAACAACAACAATTCAGTTAGTCAATGCGCGTCACAGCGAACGAGTTTTTTTGCCGTTTGTTGTTGTTGGTGTCCATTTTGTCGCCGTCGCTGCCCTCAAATAGTTGGAAATCAAATCAACAACAACATCAACAACAGCAACAGCAACAGCAACAGCAACAACGACAAGTCTAAAGCTGCAATCTATGTATGTAAAACTCAATTGAAGCGCAGCGCGCGCTATCCCCAACCCGCCCGCCCCGTCGCCCCACTTTTAGCTGTTTGCCTTTTGTTTGATTTAGTTGATGCACCCCGCCCCCTGCCCCCTGCCATCTACCAAGCCCTTGCTTCCCCTCCCTCCCCACAGGGGCTTATGCATACGAGCGACGCTGACTTGAAGTTCCAAGCCCAAAGCTGGCTGCAGTTCCCCTGCCCATTCACCAATACTCACACACTCACACACTCGCACACACACGCTCCATAACTGAATCTGAATCTCTGCCAGCGTCGCTGCTGTCGCCGTCGTCGCCAGCGTCATACAAATATTTAGTAGAGTATGAAGTAGTTCGGGTTCGGTACATAAAATGTGTTGACCTCAGTTGACCTCGTTTCAGTTTCTTTTGCTGTTGCTGCTGTTGCTGCTGCTGCTGCTGCTGCTGCTGCTGTCGTTGTTGTTGTTGTTGCTGCTGTTGCTGTTGCTACTCTTTTTTCTGCTTTTTGCAGCACTTATTTTATTTGTGCAAACGTTTTAATGAAATTTCGTTTCATTTTTTTTTTCTGCTCTTTTCTTTTTGTACTTTATTTTTTTTTTATACTTTTTTTTTTTGTTTCTTTGTACTCAACGTCTTCGTTTTCTCTCCCTCTGCTGGACACATTTGAGCGCGCCGCTGAGTTTTTCAATTAGAAATCATCATAATCGTATCTCTTTGTGGTTCTTCAACCTTTCCGTCGCAGGGGGGGAGCGGGGGGGGGAGGGGCTGCAGCTGCCGGAATTCCCTGGTATAGACGAGGGCCCCCAGAGCTGCCGTTTTGTCTATGGCTCTCGGGAATGGGGCATTCTGGGCCCCGGTCAAAATCTGAGCAGCTCCAACAGACTTTTGGCGAGTGTAGCCCATTTCGTTGTTGTTGCTGTTTTTTTTTATTTTGTAGTTTGTTTACCTCGCTTAATGTTGTTGATGATTACTTTCACCGGACAGCAACAGCAACCAAAGTCTGAGCACAAGAAAACACAGTTATGACAACAACAACAACAACAGCAGCAGCAGCAGCAGCCAAGCGATTGCTGAGGAAGCAACAACTACAACAATAGCAGCAGCGGCAGCAACAACAACTGCAAGTAAAAAACGTAGCAAAGTCGCTTTGCTTATTTGTTGTTGCCGATGTTGTTGCTATTGTTGCCATTCTTGTTGTTGCTGGCATATGAAATATGTTTGAACATAATGAGGCCAACAGAGTTGCTGTTGTTGCTGTTGTTGCTGTTGTTGCTGTCGACTGACGAACTCACTCCAACTCTGACTGCAATGATTGCAGGTTGCTGCTGCTGCTGCTGCCGCTGGCAACGTCAGCAGCAACAACATTCGCTCTAATAACAACAACAACAACAGCAGCAAGCCCAGTCTTAGTACGTAATCTGTATCTAAATCAAAATGAAAATTTGATACAATTAGCAAAAGCACAAAAAGTGTTCGTTGTTGCATTTGTTGCAACGCGAATTCACCTTAAAGCTACTCACTTTAGATAATCCCATACGTTCACCTATTTAAGACATAATACTATATTGCTTATTTAATGATATCTCTGTATCCCCAATAAAACCACCATGACATTATATAAGCAGCTTTCTAAAGTACTTTAAATACAACAGAATTTTTTATAGTTTATTCTCTTTTTTTTGTTTGTTGTTGTTTACTCTGCGTAATGCCAATTTCTAGTTGTCTCATTTCTTTCCGCTTGTTTTCTTATTATCGCCCTCATGTACTTTCTATTTCCTTGGCACGCATTCGGCTACAGACGGCAAAAATATATAATAAAAACCGTTAGGTAAATGAATTTCGGTGGCAGCAACCAAAAAGTTGACATGCATCTCATATAACGTGTACCCAAAAAAAAAACAGACAGAAAGAAAAAAAAAGAAAAACCTAAAAAATAGTCAAACTAAGCGACGTCTTTCGGTTCACGTTCACGTCCAAAATTTCATTGTACCCACGCCGACGTCTGCGAAGCGACAAGCGGAAATGGTAAACATTACCTTTACCTACACTTGCAACACGGCCCGAAGCGAGTGGGGGCAGGGGGCGAGAAATGGGAACTGAGTAACAAAAAAAACGGTTAGTTATGAAACCAAAGCATCACTCAAAGGCAGCCGCCAAAGCCGCCCGCGCTGCCCAAGAGAAAAGGGGGCATATAGCTGCGTGGGGAGGTGGGGGGGGGGGTGTTTAAGCCGCATAGAGGTGACGTTGGCCAAGTGACAGCCGCTGGAGAAGCTCAGCGCGCAATGCGGACTCAACTCGCACAGCAGCAACTTTCCAATGCACAACAACAACCGCACAAACACACACACACACTCGCGACCACATTTGTATATTATTTTATTATTGTTTTGCTTAGTTTTTAACCAACAATAACAACTGCATGTAAATGTGTTGGAATGGAAAACGTTGTTGCCGAAGACAGACTGCCTTCAAATGCAAAAGCAGCTGTTCAAAATATTTAGAAAATACAAAGAAATGCTTAGCTTATCGCCCACCACATTAGCAAACACTGCTGTAAATTTAAGTGCTGTTAATCAACACTAATGGGCAACTGTAACATGGAGGGACATCGACTAAAAATTATTCTATATGTCATGCAATCGGAAAGTTATGTTTTAAGAGTCGCGTAGCGTTTACCAACACTGGCAGGCAAATAACTGTGCTGTTAATCAACACTAATGGGTAACTGTAACATGGAGGGACGTCGACTAAAAATTATTCTATATGTCATGCAATCGGAAAGTTATGTTTTAAGAGTCGCATAGCGTTTACCAACACTGACAGGCAAATAACAGTCAAATAATATGTTTCACTTAAATTTACATTAATATAAAGTTGGCTAAATTTGTGCACAGAACAGACAAAACTGTTGCACAGTTAA
This sequence comes from Drosophila sordidula, assembly GCA_035047465.1. NCBI lineage: Eukaryota > Metazoa > Arthropoda > Insecta > Diptera > Drosophilidae > Drosophila > Drosophila sordidula. Next base: position 8,692,612 of record JAWNPQ010000185.1, on the reverse strand, counting down.
AAACAATTCAATTGCAAGTGGCTGTGGATTGTGGAAATGGAAATGGAAATGGAAATGGAAAATGGGCTGTAGACGAGACCCCAAACAGCCCATTCCCAGGAACAGGCCCAGACCCAGACCCAGCCCCTGCTCTTGGCCATGGCCATGCCATCTGCCATCCTTTCGGGCTGCCTGCCCTCAACTGCTGGCATGTTAAATGGAAATGCATTTGGTGGCAGGCGAGGCAACGACTAACATGGAGCATTCAGGATGTTTGGACGTGCGGGAGTCGTGGTCTAGAATAAAACCAAATAGACGGAAAATGGGGAAAAATGCACAACGACAGCGACAGAGTGGAGCGAGGGGGAAGGGGGGGATATGTTGGAGTAGCAGGAGCACAAAAAACACACACACACACACACACATCCTTGACAGTGCCGATTGCGAGTTCATTGCATTTTATGCGAAGCGACGTTGCAGGTAAAATGCAAACAACAACAACAACAACAGCAGCAGCAGCAGCAGCAGCAATATGGCTGGGCCAGGGCTGAGTCTGGCTTTGGTTACTGGCTAATGCGCCACGCACCCAACAGCCACAAGTGTAGGGGGTCTTGTGGCGGGGAGCAAGGGGGCCACAGCTGCTTTGTTGTTTGCAGTGCATGTGTGCGAGTGTGTGTGTGTGTGGGGGGGGGGGGGGGTAGGCCAGGCGACCCTTCGCAACCAAAATGCCACAACACAACACAATTTTCTCACCAGAAGCAACTGGGCGCAGGCACAGGAGCCAAAAAACACCCGCCAAACAAAAGCCAACTCATTGAGTTTTGAGTTTTAGAGATTGTGGTGCAGCTGTAGGTGGTGCCACAATGTGCCACTTGCATTTACAGTTGCAGGAAGTGACAGGCACCGCCCAGCCCAGTCCAGCCGGCAATAACAAATCCCAGCACCGATCGAGGCAATCGCAATAAGCGGCAGCCAGTGCCAAGGACAGCGCATCAGTTAAGCGGCCACCAGTAGGCCTAGGACGAGGCCAGTGGCTGTCACTGGTGCCCACTGCCAATGTCTGTGGCCAACAGCAGCAGCAGCAGCAGCAGCAGCAGCAGCAGCATAGTACAGTTTACTGGCAGAAATCATAAAAACGAAAACGAGTTACAAAACTGCTGAATTCCGGGCGAGCACAGGGAGAACAGGTAGGCAATGGCGACGCCGTTTTGGAATGCAAACTAAAAATAGGAAGCCAGGCCAAAAACGACACCAACTGTTGGTCAGGGACGGGCGGCACTGTTGGCTCTATTTGTGCCTGTGTCTGTGCCCATTCCCATGCCAACAACAGCAGCAGAAATTGCAGTTGCAGTTGCACTCACAGTCGCTTCTAATGTCTGGCCATGGTCGTTGCCATTATAACGTTAGCGCTGGCAGGCGGGCCAAAACCTATACCCGATACCAATACTAATACCAGATCCAACCTTTTAGCCGTCTCCATCTCCGTTTCGGTCTCGTTCTTGTGGCACCAGCGTCGCCAGTTTGCCGTTGACTTTGATTGCAAAGTTTACATGGCACCAAAGTGCATTTTCAATAAAAGGAAATATCAAACTCTCTCACACACACACACACACACACACACACACATTAACATATATGCTGATGTATATAGTGTTTATATGGTATGTCGTATATCGTGGCATGCCTTTAGTTTTTGCACTTGTTCTGCTTCCCTCGTCGCCAGGACTCTGCGCATTCTGTGACCTCGACACGGCGCTCTCGAGCTATGAAAGTTGTCGCAAGTCAAACGCCCCTCCCCCGCCCCCTTCGTGCCCCGCCCATGGCCCCTGTTACCTCCGGCACCCACACAAGGATGCGCCAAGTGAACTTTGAATGTCGTCTTTGCGCTGACAACAACTGAAGCAACAGCAATAACAAGTCGTTAAAGTAACTGAAATATCGACTACCAAATACCCTGTGAATAAGGTAAAAGTGTCATGTGTACACTTTTCCAAAAAAATATAATCAACAAAAAGAAAATTTATCAAATTCATATTTTCATTATATTTTTAATAAACATACATAGGGTATCATATAAACATCCCTCCCTACAAGCGCATATTGGGTTAGTGAGGGACAACAACAACAACAGAAACTGCAAGAAAGCACAAAAACTTCTGGTAAAAACTTTTTGACACTTTTAAATGTGCCGGGCTATTGAAAATTTAACGCTGTCAGAGACGACTTTTCAAATTACAGAAAAGGAAACTTCTGCAGCTGCTTTTCTCCGCTTTTTCACCTCTTTGCACCACACTGTTATCAACTGAACTTTGTTCAGCGTTTTGTTATTGTTGGCCGTCTGTTGTGTCTATTTAAGGTTTGATTTCAGCCACAGTTTTGAGCTGAAATTGTCACTTGAGGATAACTTAAATCAATTAGGCTTGCACTCGTAATCTCCGTTTAAAGGGAGATTATATTTAGCTTGTTAAATAAAATCAATTTAATAATGGTTTGATAACAAAAACTTTTTAATTTCTGAGAATATTAAACATGCACTTAAAATGTAAAAGGATCCAGTAACGATTAATTTAAAATATAAGGGTTAATCATAAATTTAAACTAATTGGATAAACCTGAACTTCTCATGCAATCGAAACCTACATTTAAATTACATATATAAATAAGCTAAGACTTTAACACGCGTCTAGTTTAAGAATAACACATAGCTTGTTAAATACAATAAATTAAATAACATGGTTAGGTAAAAAAAAACTTTTTTAAATATATATTTTTTTTATTTCTGAAAATATTAAACATGCACTAAAAATGCAGCAGTATCGAATTTAAAATACGGTGGTTTATTCTAAATTTAAACAAATTGGATAAACTTCAACTTGTCATGCAAGCTAAACCTACAACTAATTTGTAGAAATAAGCTAATACCACAAACCTAAAATAGAGCCACGCCCCCTTTGTGCTAGTCCACGCATTAATCCGATATTCAAGTGGCACTTTCGGCTAGTGTCATTGGCTTCTTGCCCACTAGCCGGCTGGCCAACTAATTGCACTGATCGGCGACGCAGTCGTCAGCCTGCAGTCTCGAGTGGCCGGGCAGTTGCCCGGATGTCCGGAGCAGTTGGTCGCTGGCCGCGGAGGCAGCTCCCATGTCGAGCGTCCACTTGTGTGCTGTTTGCGTTCTTCGGGCCACGCCTCGTCGGCATATTCATCAAAATTCACTTTAACTTCATTATCATCGTTATTGTTTTATTTATTCCACCTTCTGTTTCGCCTCAAGACACTTGATCGCTCAATTGATTTTGCGGGCTCAGCTCAGCTCGGCTCGGCTCAGCTCGACTCGACTCGAGTCGACTCGAGTCGAGTCGACGCGACGCGACTTGGCTTCGTTCGCGGCCAGTTTGGCATGGCGGGGCATGCCCCGCCGCTGCCCAGAAGCCCGAGTGCGCAGCCGAACCTCGGCGCGAACTCCGATGCTCCGACAACCTCTCGGTCCGGGTCTTGGCTCATGGCGTGGCCTGCCTGCTGCTTTTTGACGGTTTCGTTGTGGTCGTCGTTGTCGGCTCTGTTGTTGGTTTTGTTCTTGGTTGTTGCTGCTTGTTGCTGTCGTTGTCGTTGTTGTTGTCGTTGTTGCTGTTGCTGTTGCTGTTGTGCGCATTGTCGACACTTTATTGACTACTTTTCTGGATGAATTTGTTGGTTTCTTAATTTCGCTGCACTGCACCAATGCCCTCGCCTGCCAATGCGCTGCCGGGTGCCCTGTCCATTGTGCTCATTGCCTCGCTCTCTGATATCACTCATACGCCCCGCTGCCGCCCGCCGCATCGCTCGGCTCTCCTTCGTCTGCGCTTTGGGCTGCGCTTCTTTCGCCGGCTGCTGCATCGATTTGGCTGCTGCTGTTTCTCTCCTTTATTTTTTATAATTTTATTGTGCTTTTTTTTCGTTACTTATGTGTTTAATTTTTGTTTCTCTTCTGCTCTTTTTTTTTTTTTTTATTGCGCTGCGGCCCAGACACAAAGACAAAGCCAAGCAGACACTGCCACAGCCACAGACAACGGCGTCGGCGACGGTGACGACGTCAGCGTCATCCACGTCGCTTTGGGTGACTTTGGACGCGACTGGTAGTTACACACACACACACACGCACACACGCACACACAGGCGCTGATTTAGTCGGCCTTAAATATGAGTTGAGGTGTTGTCCTCGCTTAAATTAGCCCGGCTGAGACGCTGCCTGCCAGACCCAGCTTCAGTTCCAGTTCCATTCCCGATGCCAGGCCGCCGGCTTATGTACACACGAGTATATACATATATACCATATATTCAGTTTTATATATAATTTGCTTTCTCAGTTGCATCTTTTGTATAATGTACACACTTATCGCTTTTGTCTTTGGCATCTTTGCTTAATTTATGTTCCAGATTTTAACGGCTTTGTCTTGGCTTATAAGAAATAACCCTTTTCGGCTCGGCGCTATAAATCAGTTAAATTTTTGTTTGACATAACGGTTAATGCTGCACACGCGCCTTTTATGGCCACTCAAACCGCTCATAATGATCACTTTTGGCCGCTGACTGAGGACTTCTTTTATCTTTTATTTTTGGAGTGTGTATTTTTTTGATTTTGATCAACTCTCAAATTGCATGCAATCACAAAATCAAAGTGTGAAAAACAACATAAACATTTAATTGCCAATCGGTTAGTTGTTTACACGCCGTTGCCGATCGGCATATAAAGCCGACCACAAATTGTCATTTAAGCGGCCCATTATCATCTGGGGAAGGGGGGTGGGGGGGGGGTTATTGTCAGTCGGGGAATCTGAAACCAAATTGGCAGCCATATAGTTTTATAGAGCCCCGTTCAGGCGAACTGCAGCCAACCGACGGAGGCTTGTATATGGACTGTAAAGATCACTTCTTACGAGCTGTCGGTGGGAAATTACTTAAATGATTTACATTGTATAATAAAGCAATGATTGTGCCATAAAAATGTACAAAATTAAAGAAATCTGGCTCCATAATTTGATATGAAGCTAGCCCACAAATATGTTGTACCTGGTTGCATTTTTGGATTATGAATTTAAAATTTGGCTAGAAAACCGGTTAGCAGCTCTCTAATATTTATTTATTTATTCGAATATCCGAATATCAGTCACAACATTCGAAATGACATTTGGGGTCTAGAATAATTTCCACTCGAGTGCAGCTGTAAACGCGTATTGAGCTGATATTTTGATCTCTCAAGAGCTGGCTGAAACCCCACAAGAGCCAAGGGCCCCGATGACGAGGGCATCGTCAATATAAATGCCAATGGCGCCACTCGCAAGCTTCCGGTCCAAGAAGCCTTAACCCTAACCTGTCTCCACCTGCAGCGGCCCGAAAACTGCGAACAGGCCGAACGTGTAGAAGGCCTGAATACGATATAGGGCCGGCCACCTTGGCTTTGGCATTGAATCATGTGCTGCGATTTGACATTGGAATTCAATACGGGTGAAGCTGAGCCAGCGCGATACGCAGCCAATCCTCCAGCGATCCTCGGCCGTTTGCTTTGTCTTCGTTGTTTTTTTGTTTTTGTATTGTCATGTTGTTGAGTTCTTATTTTATTTATTTTGTTATTTTTGTTTTTGCTAAGGCTTCGCTTAGGACCAGCAGAAGCCTTCGCTTGATCAGTCGCGATCAATTTCGCGTCAAGTCATAAATCCGCACTCGAGTTTTATGCATAGCGAGTTAACAAATTATATGGAATGTTATGCGATAGAACCTCGCGGAGTCGCGCGCCAATGTCAGGGCCATATGCCGGACGGGCAGACGGGCGGAGCCTTGGCAATGACAACGCGCCGGGAGAGGCTCGATACCAGCAGCAGTCGCAACGGCAACAACAGCAACTGTGCAACAACAATGACAACGCACTGGTTTACCTTCAGGACGGTCAGAAGTAGCAGCAGCAGCAACATCGGCAGCCGACTCTTTTTGGCCCCCGGCAACAACAGCAACACGTTCCACGCACAGCCCCCCAAAAAGACAACTAGATACTTGCGACTGCCCCAGGGCAACGTCATGTGTATCCCGTGTATTTGCAACTGCCAACTGCACGTGTATCTGTATCTGTATCTGAGGCTGTGTCTGTGTCTGTGTCTGTGTCTGTGGCCAACGAGGCAACTGCTGTAAATTAACGCGGGCGTTAAAATTGCAATTTTTCACTTAATGCCCGGCAACAACAACATTGCGTGGTGGTGGCGAGATGAACGCCACTAGACATTGGCTGGCATTCACGCCTCACGCCGCTTGCCGCAAAACCTCAGACTTGGCTCAAGTCATTTAGGCATGGCCAGCACGTAGGACCATCAAGTGGTGCTGCTGAGGTGCTTGCTTGCTTTTTTTTCCTTATTTTTGGGCTGCGCAAAACCCGTTTCGTGATAATGAACAGCCGGTCTATGCAAAGTGTCCTTGAAATAATTGTAAATTATGTCTACTCAATGGCAGTGGCCAATGCCTGATGACCAGGGCGAGCGTGGAGCCAGCTTCTGATGCCATCTCTCGCGTGGGTGGCGGCTGTCTATTAATAAATTTCAATAAGTTGCATTCAATGGACTCGCGCGGCAGGCCATGTGGCATATTTGTGGCGCATATGTCACCGCCCCGCTGGCTGCGGCGGCTGCGACGGCTGCGACGGCGGCGGCGGCGGCTGCTTAATTGAAAATCGCAAATATACAAATTATGAGCGTTCAGCAAAATTACAAAACTGCTGCGAGTTGCCATCACGAATGCACTGGCAATCAAACAAATAAACAGACACACGACCCACCCAAGCCCCCACCCAGCCCCCTGCCCCCGCCCGCGCCACCCACAAGATGCTTGCATTCTCGGCCAACCTGTTTAATTTCAACGCTGCTGCTCATTTCGATAATTTATTTTGCCAACTATTCGACGTCGTTGCAGGCAGCGAGCGGGACGAACTCTGATTAGCTGCGGCACATGGCAGCAACAACAACAACAAGAACAACGACAACGACAGCAACCACATAGATTGCCACTGGGCATCATCCGAGAGATGTTTACCCAACAGAACGATTTTCGCTCAAGCTGCAAACTTTGCGATCGGTTTTTAGCCTCAAGAGCCAAATTATTTGGCGAATAATCTGCCGCTGCCTCAGCCTCTGCCGTCGGCTCGCAATTAAAAACTTATTTTTAAGAAAAGCAAAACAAACAACACGCACACACACACGCACACACACACACACACACACACACACACACACACACACACACCCACTGTGCATAAATTGTTGCCCATGGTGCGCTCGAGCGAACAGGCGAGCGGCAAGGCAACGACTGAGGTCCAGGGAAAGGTGAGGCAAATTAAATGCATATAAAATGCAGGCGGATCGACCAAAAAGTAGCCCACAGTGTGGGCCACACTCGGGGGCACTCGCCTCGAAGGCGACCGCAGCAAACTACAAGCCAACCACAACAACAACAACAACTAATACGGCTGCCGATTGAGTCGCAAATTTATATGCGACGGGCCAACGCGGCGTATGCGCAACGAGGCGCAGGAGCGCACCCAAATGTGGGGCGGGCGGGGATGCGCTGCTTTGGCGATGCGTTGACGCCTGAAATTGTTGAAATTTGCGTTTTAAATTGCAAAATTTATAAATGCCAAATTAATATTGAGATATACAATGGGTGTGCGCTGTGTGCGTGTGTGTGTGTGTGTGTGTGTGTGCATGTCGGATATTTGTATATAAATACTTTTCTTGGGTTTGTTTAGATTTAAATTTGGCTACATTTTTTTATGGCGGGCACTTTATATGGTAAATGCCATAGGCAAATAATATTGATGTGTTCAAAAATAATATATTCATGAGAATTTCTTAAAAAGTGATTTAAAGCTGACTTAAAGCCAATTGAAAGCAGGTTTAAAACTAGTTCAAACCCCGTTTTCCCTTAACATGTTAGTTTAAATGGGGTTAGGTATGAAATTATTGTTGCTTGCATTGTTTCCATTTGGCTTCGTACTCTACACAGAATGGTGTCGCTTAAATTATATAATTACAATTTATTTATAATTTATTTAAAAGGAAATGTTTGTCATTTTGTGCACAGTTTATATTTTTATTTCAACTGTTCAACTGTGGGCCCAACAACAAATTTCTGACACACACACACACGCACACTTGTTAAAGGTCTATATATACGCAGATACGTATATATTTGATGTTTATATATATTTGTTCGATGTGTACTTTTTATATGCATTGCATACATTTAGCCACTTGCAAACAGAAAAGTAGTTCATTGAATATTTTCAACTTGATTTTATTTTGTGGCTGCTTAAATGATTTATACGAAATGCGAAACACAAAGCACCAATACAAAAGCGAGTGCAAAAACAAATACATGTTCAAACTCGCATGCTAAAGCGTCAGTCATTCATTTGGTGCAGATACAGATACAGATACAGATACAGGTACAGATGCAGATACATTGCGGTAGATACACAGAACTGTGCATAGCCGATGTACAACATATCGATTGTACTCGCATTTGTACAAAAATATTTATATTTGTATATCAATATATGAGTGTATGTGTGTGCGTGTGTGTTTGTATTGCCGCACATTTGCGGCTAATAATAACTTTAAAAACGAACTATTTTGTTGCCTTTAGAGATTTTTTTCGAAGCTGATGTTGATTTTAATATGATTATTGCATTTCAAGTGTGTTGTTGTGTGTGCGCCTGTGTGTGCCGCCGTGTGTGTGTCCACTTGTCTGTTTGGTGCTGCACATTTTTGCGCCGTGTGCGTGTGTGTGTGTGTGTTTTGATATTTTATTGAAAATTCACATTGCATTATATTTTATGTGCGGCTATTTTGCATTTTTACCCTCGCCTTCGCCTATACAAGCTGATCCCCATCCATATGCATCTATATATATATATTATATATGCATATATATTATATATGTATGTGTGTGTGTAGGTACAGCCATAGATTTGCCATTTTTATGATATTTCTGTTTGCTTTGATTGTTTGGCAAATTTGAAGGCAATTGAAATTGCAAAACAGACCAAAATTATGGCGAGAAAATGCAATTTGAAATTTCCTTTTTTTTAATTTTAAATTTCATTTTGCTTAGTTTTGCATTTCTGTTTTGCAGGCGTTTGGCCAAATTTAATCGGCTTACTGAGTAGTTGGGCACACATGGCGTATGATTGTTCTTTTTTCTGGTTATATAAATTAAATATTAAATATTAAATTGGGCGTCACTTATGTTGACCATGAATAATTGTATCCAAATTCATAGCAATCTATCAGTTTCAAATTTTAATTTCAATAACTTACTTATTGTATTATTTTACAAAATACCCTCAAAATAACTCACTTTACTCATCTATTAGAATTACTGAAAATTTAAAACACTCAGCTTATTGTTGAAAAAAAATGATAATGAAAAAACATGATATTTAAGGATGGGATAATGTATGTAAATGCACTTTTGACCTTTATTCGAATATGAAAATGATGCCGTTTAAAATCGTTTTTATCTATGGAAAATGCAAAGTTAATTTTCGTTGGTCAAATGAGAAATCATTTCTCTTAATTTATTCAATTTTTCCATTACAATTATCGGTTGGCTCTTTAAAAGCTGCTGCATCAATTGCCAGTTTGTTGGTGCCTTTATTGTTGGCATGCAGCCATAAACACACACACACACACACACACAGCCGTGCAACCACACAACCACAGGGAGATCATTGCACCGTCACAGTGGGTTACAAATGATGCGAGTGTTTTTCCGCTCTGGCGTCTTATTTATGTTATTACAAGTACTCACACTCACACTCACAGCCAGGCACTCACTCACACTGGCACTCGCATTGGACTCATGTTCGGCAATTGACAGCAAATTAGCCATACATATGTATCTTTAGGTACATTCATTGCAAATGCATTTGTTTTGACCGAGTCGAGTGCGAGGTATTTTTATGGCGGTGAGTTTTTTTGGGAGTTCGCCGCCGATTTCCGTGTGTGGCAAGCGATCCAGCGATCGGCCGCAAAATATGTGGCATGCAAAACGTTTTGGAAAATTTGCACTTGTCGGCTGTTGGCTGGTGGCTGGTGGTTGGTGGCGCCCACTTGACTTGATCAAATCGTCGGCGGTGCAAATTGATTCGATGCGGATGTGGGGCGGCAACTTGTTGACGTCATTGTTAGCCACGCCCCATTTGGTGGGCAATTAAACGCCTGCTGCCAGTTGAATTAATATGCAAAAGCATGCAGAAAAGGCGGCGCGACGGAGGTGAGTGCCAAATTTATGCTGCGCATTAGCCGTAGATACTGTATCTTGCAGATACAACGATAGGCAGCTCAGAGAACCGCCCGCCCCGTCCATTTAAATATTAAATATTCATTTGACGGCGCCAAAAGGCGAAGAAAAATATAATTTATTAATTTGTTAATTCGTTGTTTGTCATTTTGCGGCTTAAACGTTTCGTTCTGCCACAAAACACATAAAATTTATGGCCCCCAAATGGGAGAGCGAATCGTTCAGGCCACAGCGAAAGAGAGAGAGAGAGAGAGAGCGAGAGCGACACCAAGAGTGGGGGAGAGAGCGCGCGCGAAAGAGCGAGAGATAGAGAGAGAGAATTATAGGGAAGCCGCCGTCTCGTTTCGTTTCGGGATCTCTTCGTGGTCTCGACTTGCCTCTCGTCTCGTCGCTGGCAATTAACACGCCAAATTAGCGAGCAACTCAGTTGCTGCCACCGCTTGCGTCCCCGCTTCCATCGCCGTCGCCGTCGACTGCGCTGCCAGCGATCGTTTCGCCGATTTTGTTATGATAAATGTAAATTTTTCTATGCGGCCACGCAAATAAAACTTGTTGAGCATTTTTATTGATACATTTTGATATATACGAAAATTTATTTTATTTATTTACAGATTTATGAGCTCGTTGGTTCGCCGCCCCAGCCAAATATTTGTATAGTTTATTTATGGCGAGAGCGAAAAAAACATACATATACATACATGCATATATATATGTATATAAATATATATATAAGTATATATAAATTTATTAGCTGACTTGAACTTTTTGTTCAAGATTTGTTGTTATTGTGCTGAAGATTTGTTATGTGCCCGTGCGACTGGCAAGGTGACTGATCTTTTGGCCAAATGTGTCAAGTGGCCGAGAGTTGAGTTAATAAACAACAAGCTGCCTGTGATTTAGGGTTAGCGAATTGGTCTAGAAATGAGCGAAGCTTTTATAATGTGGGCCAAGTGGTAATTGAATGGGGCTTAACATGTGAATTTATTTCAATCCCCATTGACTTAATGATAAAGTTGCGTAAAACTATTGTAATAAATAAATGTACACTGAGCGAAATAGCCGAGGAGTTGGCGCAAATTGCTTTATTGAAAGAACTAAATAGGGAAATAAAAATAAACTAAGTAAAAGTAAGAAACTTTCTTACATAAAAATTTAAACAATTAAAATTCGCATATGCCCTCCGTACTTGTGAAGTTGTTACGCCATAATGCGTCCCAATTGCTAAAAATAAAATCTGAACTCAATTTCCATAATTCTGACAAGTCGGCACGCAGCACCAGGACATGTCAATGTCAGCATGTATCAATACGTATACGTAATCTGACCATCTTTGCCAACGAGCCCTCGAGCTGTCACACAAGCAGCACGCTCCCCAGCCCCACCCCCCTCCTAATCCGCAGCCCCCACAGCGTCTCGTAAGAGTTTTTTCGCCTGCTGCTGCTGCTTCAATTGCTTCAGCTTCGTGGACAATTTTATTACGCTTTGCATTGCATTTTGTTGACAGTTTTGTCAACAAGCGTTGAAAATTGGCTAAATATAAATATATTTGTGCATGTCTGTTGCTCGTCTCTCAGTCTCGCAGTCTCCCAGTCTCCCAGTCTCGCAGTCTCACAGCCTCCCAGTCTCCCAGTCTCGCAGTCACAATCCGTCCGTCCGTCCGTCTGACTGTCTGTTTGTTTGCCGCAATATTTATTACAACGACAACTCGTTCACGTTGTTTATTTATAAATGCGAATATAAATAGGTGGAAGATGCAGAAAAACGCCAACAGATTTTGGCTGCTCAACGCGACAGAGACGGCGGCCCATCATCATCCTCATCAGGAGCATCAACAGCATGAACGGCAACCAAGTCGACGAAATCTCAGCCCTCCCCCCCCCCCTTCCGCATCTCGGTGCACACTCAAGCGAATTCGCAGCAAGCATGACTTGTAAATAACTGCAAGTTAAGTATCTGGCAAAGTGCAAAGTAGTTGCCAAGCAGCAGCCAAGAAAACCGCCTGCCAACTGGCGACCCAACACCGCCTCCCATAGGCCCATTTGCCCATCTTCCATCTACCATCGCCCATTGCCATGTGCTCCTAATGAACTGGGCACGCACTTGGCGCGCTCAGCCATGGCATGATATATGGGATCTACTTGCATGGGGATACTCTTCTCTGTGTTCCCGGTTCCCTGTCTGGCTGTTGGCTGCCTCTATAAGACACCAAATTGCCACAGCCGGTGCACATTCTAGGTGCTATATGAGAGTTTATCGCTTTTCCAAGAAGTCAACGCCATATTCAATGCTTCCGCATCAATTCAAGCTGCAAAGTGAAAGGAAAACTCGGAAAATTAGACGAAATTTTTTACTATTTTGCGTTAAACGAAAATGCTAAACTAATGGGCATACTTCAGAGGACAATTTTACACAAAGTAAAAGCAGACTGAAATCTCATCAAAGCAAGCAGAAAATACATTTTTATTATCCAGATGAAGGATATTTTTAAGATTCCTTCAATATTATATTATATACGGCAATAAATATTAAAAGGAACATCTTGAATTATTCAAATTCAAAGCAGTAAATTTTCTTTTTGGCGACACTCTGACAATGCTTGACTTGGTTTTTCTCTGAGTGTATGTAGCGAAAATCTTCTTAAACTAGTTTAGGCGAATCAACCCACAAATTTCTCATTGGCTTCCAAGGAAAAACATTTTCAGCAGAATTTGCTTCAACTTTGATAACTTGTCCCTAACTTTATCCACTATTTTGGTAATTAGAAGCAGCCGGCTTTGGGCAATTCGGCCATTACATCATAGAGCACGGAGCTAAGTTCACTCGTGAAATGCTTAAAAATAGAAGCTGATAATCCGCTGAGAGCCCTGTCACCATATGCGGCAGTCAAATCAGTTAAATGCGCCGATTCGTCGCCGTCTCAACGCGGCTAACGGCGGATCAACGACCAGCGGCTAAGCAAGCGAGAAAACAACAACAAAATAAATAAAAATAAAATAAAAAAACGGTGGATTGTACTTTTCATTTTTTTACATGCGAAAATATATAAATTTTTTGTGTTTTTGTTTTTTTCTGTTTTTTTTTTTTGTGCTGGTGCTGCTTGTCTTCTATGTGATGGGGCATAAAAACCCAAAGACAACTTTCAGCTGAAGCACCAACAACAACAGAAATAAAACACAAACAAACAGCAACAGCAAAAGCGTCGCAAAAAAAAAGGTGAGCAAAAACAATTTAAATATTTTAAGAGCGATGACCCAGAAGCAGAACCAACCAACAACAACAAAAACAACAGCAACAACAACAATAACAAGCAACTCAAACACCTTCTGTGCTGGCAAAGCAAAAAAAAAAAAAATGAAGTAAAAAATTTCAAAATTAAAAAAAAAATATGAAAAGTATAAAGGCTAAATGAAGAATTCGCGCATTTGTACCGCCAGCAATAACAAAACCAAATTTAATTTGTAAAAAGAAAAACAGACAACAGAAACAATTCTATAAGCCAAGTTAGCACAGTTCGGTTGGGCTTCATTCAAGAACTTAATGCTGACATTGAGTTATTGATATATGGCCATATGTAGGCACTGGCAAATTGACAGCATTATGAAATGAGACACTGCAAACAGCGACAGCAGAACAAACACAAATACAAATGCGAGAATGTCTAAACATTAGATGTTGCCCCAAATTGAATGTTGCCGGCAACATGTTTCCAATTAGACGCAACATGTTGCGCTGGCGCCGCTGGCTCCACTGGCCGCCATCCAGCCGCACCACCTTCAGCCGCTCGTGGGTGTCATAAATCTTTTGGGGCGGCTTTTGTTGGTGTAGTTTGATCAGCAAACACTAATTGGTATTAGCCTGGCCCGCCGACAAGTTCTAAAACCAAACCGATTAAAGCCAAAAGGGGGCAACGGCCAATGGATCAAACGGAGCTGCTTTTGCCTTTTTTGGCCTTTGACTTTGGCCGTGCGGATGCCGCCAGCAGCATCAGCAGCATCAGCCGCAACGGCAACAACAGCACCAGAAGCAGCCACAGGTGGGCGTGTCGAATTCGCTGTTTGCCTGTCCAGAGAACAGTTTCTGTTGCTGTTGTTGTTGTTGTTGTTGTTGGTGGTCCAGCGGCTGACGGCATAAGCCGGCAATAGATCAGCTTTGGATGCCGATGGTTGCCAACTGACAACACACAGTCGCGTATTTTTTCCAACTAGTTAGAAAAAAGATATCTACGGTTAACAATTTGGGCGCTTAAATAGATAGATAGAGATTGCTTCGAAGCTCGAGCGGAGCGACGAGAACCAATTTTAAATTATGGTCAATAAACAAGCTAATATACGAAGTGAAAAGATTGAAATTATAAACGTCAGTTAAATCGAACGTGAAATTAACAGTTATTCGTGGCAGCGCCGAAGATCGAATACCCTTGCAGGCAGATGCATCGCACCGAATTGTTTTCTATAAGAACAAAACCAAAATTAAAAATAAAAAACTATTATATACAAGTTGGTGAGTTGTTGAAATATATCGTAAAATCAATAAGTTTGTCCTTGAACAAAATACATTTTTGAGAAATATTTCCATGGACGCCCTATTGTTTAGTACTCCAATTTTGTTTATGCATTAAGAATAGTTCAGTTTGGTTAGGAGACCCTGAGAAACCAAAATGTTTACATAAAAAAGCTCAAGTTTTTGATCAATTGTTGCTACACATAAAAATAGACATGCACACAGATAGAATAAAAGGGAAGGAGAGAATATATACATATTTTCAGATAAAAGATTTATAATAAATAACAGAAACCACAGTTTCTTAAAGTCCTCTTACATTTTGATGTCTGTCAACGAGTGTTTAACAGGCTGTGGAACTGTTGTTAACAGCGCGCTTCAATTGTTTAACATGGCACACAAATGTTAAGCTCAATTGTGGCTTAAAAGCCGAACTGATTTAAAATCATTTTAAATTTGACTTAACTTGTTTTCATACATTTTTGAAGCAAAAACAATTTTTGGCATATGGTCATAATGTTATCTCGAATCCGCTGCAGGGCATATTGCAAATTCAAACTGAATGTTTTTGCATATGTGTATATATAGTATATATACTTATATATATGTGTATATATATATATATATATTTTATATATACTTTTTTAGTCGCTTTGCAGCTGGCAACGAACCCGTCAACGACGTGCAAAGTGCAATTTATTGCCGTAGCGAAAACGAAGCGAAACAAAATTGTAACTCAAATACAAATACAAACAGACAGGGTGGGGGGATGGGGGGACGTAAGCACACGGCAATAGGGAGGCACATGCAAATGCCCAGCTATGGCAACAGCTACAGCCACAGATACAGATACAGATACATACGTCAATTGCGTCGCCACGACGACGCTAAAAATGAAAAATTGCTTTTCAAAATTAAATCAACATTTAATTTTCTCGTAATTTGCTACCGCAAGCGCTGCCGCTGCCGCTGCTGCTGCCGGTGGAACCTGCAGCCTCGACAAGCAGCGCACGCATTTTTCTACAAATTAATTTTAGCACAAAGATCGCCAGATACACACTGAAATGTATCTAGATACAGATACAGATACAGATACATGGCTATGGATACAGCAGCCTGATATATAGACATGTCGTATTGGTTAGCCATTAAATGACGCCAGCAACAACAACAGCAACAACAACAATTGTTGGCAGGCAAGTGCCAAATAAAACTTATTACTTATACGCCGTGTGTGCCGAGGCAGAAATTCAACTGAATGCGGTGAACAGCGCATGAATCTATTATGAATTAGACTTTGAATGTCAGAACAGAGTAAAGCACACACACACACACACGCACACACACAAACACAAACAACCACCCACCCACCAACACACACACGTGATTATTGGGGGCATAAATAAATATCGTAGCATGTTTTCAATGTGCCGCCTGGAGGGCATTTTCCGAGTGATTTTCGGATTGGAATTTAGATTTGCGAGCGATTTGTTGAATTGAAATATTGACTGGGATTTATTCGAACAATGAAGTGGCACAAGGCCTACAATAAAAACCATTGAATATTGGTATTTCGGTGCTTAAAATAAATCCCAAAAAGTATCTGAAGCTAATTCGATCAGCGAAGGACTGAAAATCCTGGCAATCAAACACATCTTTTGTTTGTTTGTTCTGGAAAATATAATATTTTTTATTTAATATATCGACAAGCAAAGGAATATACACTATTATTTATAATATTTATAACAATAGTAATATTACTAACGACAATTATATTGATAATTCTTTTCAGCATTTTACCAGATTCCATAAGTTATTTACCTAACTTCATAAACAATGCTGTGGCCTCTATGAAAGTGGCTTTCATATAATAGAATATATATTTTTTAATGTTTATCGCCGTGATAATCCATCATATAAACGATTCTATATCAATCGCTATGCCATGGCAAATCACACGCGCCATAACTCTAAATAGAACGCATTTGTCACTGAAATCAAACAAACATTCAAATATTTTTAGCTTAGCGTGTGAGTGAGATGGCGCCATTTAACAACAGATGTGCGAGCGAGAGGGCAACGGTGAAATATAAAAAATAATGTCACCGTTGTGTGAAGATTTGTTTAGAAGCTGTGAAATTGTTAAACTGCCACTTTATTAATAATGCCATCATTTTGAAAATGCGCATTGGACATGGATACAGATACAGATACAGATACAAATGCATATACAGATACATTTTCAGGCACAGCTAGGGTGCTAGCTAGCGCATAGATATTATACTTAAGAACGAGGCGCTTTCATTTTTAGTTCTTTATTGTCTCAAGTTCTTTTGATTTGAAATATTTTGACGTGTCCCAATTTCTTGCGGTATTTGTGTGCGAGGGGAATGTTCTGCGTAGATATTTTTCATCTTTGTTGTTTTGTAGTTTTTTGTTTTTTTTTTTTTTTTCGATGTATCTCAAGTTGTTCTAAATGCTGTTGCTGTTGCTCTAGCTGGCATTTATTTATTATTAACTCTATTTGTGTGACAAGCGAAAAATGTGTCAAAATAACATTTCGAATCATTTCGGGCAATTTGTTTTAAAGGTTTCTGTTTTGTGGAAAGTTTTTTCGTTTTCGAAATGAAAACAAGCCGATCATGTGAAACTTTATTGAAACACATGAGCTGCATTTGAAGCTGGCAAATGAATGCGATTTCAATGCTAATGAGCGCGTATCTGACAGATACAATTTATAAAACTGACAACTGCAAAGCAGAACAATGAAAGCACCACGAAAAAAAAAACAACAATAAATAAAAAAGCAAACGTACCAAGATGCGGCCCAAACAACTCGCAGCCAGTCGAATGGAAAACCCAAACAATGAATACAAACAAATGAGTTGGGCCTAGTCGAAAATACTCGAAATGAATATACCACGGGTGGTATAAACAACTTCATTAAATAGCAACATAATTATGAAATTAGTGTCACGCCTCTACTAATTTCTCGCAATTACAGGGTATCCCTTATAATAGTAATATATTGGAAATAAAACAATAAGAGCAGCACAAAACCGCAACAAAAACACAAACAAAGCACAACAAAAATAAATTATTTAGCATAATAAAATTGTTGACAAATTATGATTTAGTGCTGACCGCATTAACATATTACACACACACACGCACACACACACACACACACATTAATACACCCGTGCATATACACAATTATGCATTTATTTGTAATCTTTTTTCACAGAAATATTTTTGGGCATTTTCTAAGCATTTCGTTGTGTGTAAATTATTTTAATATAAACTTTTTGTCGCTTAATTAAAAAGCGCATAATTAATGCCATTTACCACAGGCTGGCGGCGCCTCGTTTTTGTTATGGGCGTGGCAGCTGTTACGCTAATGTGCGATAAACTGTTTAACTTCTGACATGTCCATAAGATCATTTGCATAATATATGTGCTTGCCCCGCCCCCGTCCACTCCCCTGGCGGGGTTACCTATTCCGCTCTGAAGGCCCCGACCTGCTGTGCTACAAATCGCTAATCGCCGGCGCCGTTGTCGTCATCTCCCTTTTGTCATTTACATTTGCCACACGCTTCGCTTTTTGCTGATAATAACAAATATCGCGTCGACTCGTAAATAAACGCGAACCGAGACAGTTGTTGTTGTTGCAAATTTAGATTTGAGAATTGTAATGAATGCTCGTTTGGCATTTGGTTGACGTTGTTAGCAGCCATTTGCCTTTGTTTTCGAATTGTTTCCAATTTATTTTAAAGTGATCGATCGATCCCAGGTAGTAGAGGAGCTGCAGATACCCAATTTGGATTGTGAATTCTTATGGGGAATTTATTATTATAGATACATATAGACGTATGTATTTATATTATTATGGCTTGTTATAATGATTGTCATAATTATTATACTTTTATGTCAAGCTATCACCGTTTCCTATCATAGAATTTTAAAATATTTTATTTAAATTATTGTTTGTTTTATTAATATATGTATGTATTTTTATGTCAAGTTGTCTTGAAACCTAAAGTAATTCTTGAGCTCTGGATATACCTAATTTTTCTCTTCCATTTCTTATTTGTTTTCTTTTTCATCTTTGTAAAAGTTATCACAAAAGCGCATGACGACAATTTGTTTGTTGTTTTTTCCTGTTCATTGCAAATCCAAAACAATTTTTATTATTTCCCAACAAGTGCTGATTGATGGATTGATCAGCTATTGGGGCCAAAGTTCTATGGCACTCCAGCTCCCCCGCTCTCTCTCTCTCTCTCTCCCCCTCTCTTTGTATCTGTACATGATCAATCTTCGCAGCATTTCAGCCCGTTCGCCTTTGCATCAATCAACGAATGGAAATATTGAAATCAAATCTGAGCGCGAGATGTCAGCGCCTTGTCAGAGCGCAATCGGCAAGTTTTTCCCAAGGATGATGAGAGCGTAAGCTGGCACTCTCTCGCTCTCTCGCTCGCACACTCGTTTGTTTGATTTGCAGATGCAGTCGCAAAAGTCTTGTAAGTGTTTGCTGGTGTTCGTGTGTGTGTGTGTGCACATACATATATTTATATCCATAAAGTGAACAAAATCTGACACATGGCGACGTCTCGTATAATTTATGAGTCAATTTCAGACAATTATTGTTAAATATTATTAAGCATTCGGCGGGCTGTCAAAACACACAGCAAATTCAATGATTTACAAGGCGGCGACAACGACGACGACGACGACGACGACGTCGGCCAAGACAATGACAATGACAATTGTCACTTGGGGTGGACAGCACTTAAGTGGATAATCTGGCGGCCTGACATGCATAAGAAGCAGCCGCGGGCAGACAGGCGACTGATGAATGGCCGGCAAAAAGGGAATCGTCCACTCAAATTAATGTCAAAACTGATTAAAGGAGCGCTGCCAGCAGCAGCAGCAGAGCAGCAGCAGAGCAGCAGCAATGAGATTTGCGGCGGCGCGTGGCCGCCAATTATAGAGGCAGAGGAGGGCAAGACAAAGACAGATCATCTGATGATCAGTGTCAGGCGCAAACGCGCAGTGCGCCAATTTGTCATTCGAGACGAGCGGCAAACCTGTTGCAGCTCGGCCATTAGAAAATGCTTTGCGCTCGCCAGCATCGCAGCGCGGAGAGCGAAAGCTCGGAGAGCGCAAATTAAGACAATGAAACGCGCTACGCCTGCGATAAAATCAACGTAAACACCAGCAAACAAGAAGCGACGAAGCAGCGCCGGCTGCGCCGCCAGCGGCGGCAGCGGCAGCGGCAGCGGCAACAGCAGCGGCAGCTCAAGCAAATGTGTGAACAATATCGGCGGCTGATCTCGCCCAACAGCAGCCCAAAGGGGGCAATGAAGACCCGAGAGACCTGTTTGAAAACCTGTTGGCCCAGCCAAACAGAGAGCGAGAGAGCGACGGAGAGAGAGAGAGAGAGCGAGAGAGTGCAGTGCAGTGCTGGCAAGTGGAGCGCCAAGCTGCGCTTAAGAGCCTGTACTTTTTTAGCCAGGCAATTGATCAATAAACCGTTCGGGCAGCTGGCGAATTTCAGGCGCAAAGCTTAAAGCACAAATTATGTACATAATGTATGTGCGTGCGTGTGCGTGTGCGTGTGTGTGTGTGTGTGTGTGTGTTCATATCTCCTGCTCCACACGAAATTGATAGCAACAACACAAAATGACCCACAAAAACCATCGAAATGAATGCCACCCAAGCCCCACACTCAACTCCGACCCACCCACACATTCACGCACAGTCAAACACACACACACACACACCCACATGCCGCCCAGTTATTTTCTCCGCCCCTTTGGAATCCAATCAGCCACGCGTTGGTGATAAAATGCGTTAACAATACGTGGAAAGCTTTGCTAACAGTTTTTCCTTTCTTTTTTTTTTTGCGGTATCTGACAGATTTTTGTGGGTTAGCTTGGATTGGGGCAACTGAGCTGTCACTGGGGGGTGGCGTTGCGGCACGCTAGGGTGGTGTGTGCGTGTGTGTGTGTGTGTGTGTGAAGGGTGGGGGCTGTCGGTGAATTGCGTGCTGGCGAAATAGCCAATGTGTATACACTGCTTGTGCTTGGGGAGCATTACAAGCCGCATCACACCTGATTTCAGTTTGCATACAGGGTGTCTTTTTTGAGCAACAGATAGGACAGAAAGCGAATGTTACTTAAACAGGGTGTTTGAAAGATTTGACTGAATGTTTTTGCTAATATTTAAGTGAATTTGAGGCTATACAGGGTGCTACTTCTTAAGACAACGTTCTTAGCAAAATCATTGCTCGAATTACAGGGTGTCTGAAAAATAAAGTTTTATACCTTTTTCTAATACATTTCTTGTTTAATTACAGGGTGCTCCAGACTCAATACGTTTATTTAGCCTTATATAGCAATTATTTTATGATTGCTTAACATGTAATATGTATGTGAAAAATGCACAAAGCAATAAAATACTCAAATTACAGCCGTGGTTTTAGTATCATGGTAAAAAAAAACAATAAACATATAATAATCTTTGCTTTAGATACAATAATTAAAGTCAAATTAACAAATTACTCAAATTACAGGGTGTCTAATAACATAATTTACACGCCATAAGCGCTTCAATCTAAAAGCTTTTGTCATAATAAATCGCTCAACGATCTAAGCATTAACAAATATTCAAGCCCCCAACATTAACTGCACACACACACACGCGGACATTCTTGCATACAAGCACATATTTACACGCCCTGTATACAAAGCCAAATTGTCGACCGGCCGCTGCACCCGACAGCGCTGCCCGCGCCGTCGCCGTCGCCGTCGCTGCCGGCAACCGACAAAAAACGCAAAGCGCAAACAAACAAAGCAAACGCAGGGCACAACTCCCATTTGCCCATTTGGAAGTCCCATGCAAAAAAAAAAAAAGAAAAAAAAAAAAACATGCGAAAAAAAAACGTATAAGCAAAATCAAATTCACAAGCGGAGCAGCAAAAACAACAACAAACAAGCGCACACGCAGCCAACGCAGTCAACATCAACGACGCCGCTGCCCTGCAGCTTTGACAGGCGCAGCAGCGGGCAGCGCGGTGAGCATGACGAAAGGACTTTCGCACATTACCACATTTTTTGTAGCCAACCAAGCGACCCGGCCAGCACACAAAGCAGTTAAACAGCCAAACAGCCACCCAGTCAGCAACAACAACAGCAACGAGGCAACACGAAAGACAAAAGCTAAAAGCGACAAATGAAATAATAAGAGAGCTTAAATAACTCCACACGAGAGCGTTCATACACATGCAGCTTTGTGTGAGCCTGTGTGCGAGTGTTTGCATGTTTGTTGTTACATTGACTTCCGATGACTGCCATCGGCCCACCCGCCCCGCGCGCCACCCACTCAGCCGCAGTCCCAGCCCCGGTCCCAAACGTCGCTCAGAAGCTGCGAACTTGTTTGCTCAATATGTTTCACACACAGGCACACACACACACACACACCACACACACATGCACACAGAGCCAAACACACGACAACAGCCGACGACAACGACACGAAGCTTTTATGATACCTCCCCCCTTCGGCTGCTCGCTCTCTCGCCACCCACTCTTGTACGCTAAATAATGACTGACAGTATGTTGGTGCTTTGCCATGCCTCTCTGTGTATGTGTGTGTGTGTGTGTGTGTGCATGTGTGCACATGTATGTGTGTGACCCCCAATTGCTCGCTCCCTCAAACAAACAAACAAACAGCTAGAAATTATGAAGCAACACGCGACCAGCGAACCGAGCGCACCAAGTAAAGAGAGCGCAACAAATTGAGACAGGCCGACCGAGAGAGAGAGAGAGAGACAGCGCAAGAGCGAGAGCATGGCGTCGCAGCAGGTTGCATCGAACTTGTTGCGTGTCGAACGCTGCCGCCACCTTGCGCGCCAACGTCGACGTCGCTGCCGTTGTTGTTGCTGTTTTTGTTGCTCTTTCTGCTCCCAATTACTTTTTGCATGCTACCTTGTGCCCCCACTTCACCTCAAACACTCGCCTGGTCATTCGGCATCGGCATCGGCATCGCAATCGTCATCGTTGTGTTGACGTTGTTTTTGTTTTTGTTTTTGTTGTTGCTGCTGCTGCTGCTGCTGTTGTCGTTGTCATGCTTAATCCCTGTAGCGACAGCGGCGCCGTCGACGACGACGACGACGACGACGTCGACCCACAATGAGAGAGTGAGTATTGATGTGTTTGTGTTCATGCCTGATATGCTCCACGTCGACGCCGACCGCCCCCGCCACTTCACCCAAACAGCGCCGTTCGACCGCAAAGCGCTGGATTCATGTTTTTCACACAGAGCTTACAATGCGCGCAAGTACGCGTGAGTGTGTGTATATCTATGCATGTGTGTGTGTGTTTGTACATGCGTTTGTATGCACATTTGTACACATTAACATATCAAACCGAACGAGCGAAGCGTTCTCATTTTGCAAATTGACTTTAATATTTCTGTTTTTTTTTTTGTGTTCTCTTTGATTCTGTTCGGCGCTTTTGACTTTGGAGAATGTTTTGCGTTTTAATTTTATCGTTAATTGTGCTACGTAAATTAATTAAATTTATTGTTTTTTATGCTTTGTAATGCAAATTAAACAATATTTAATCAGTTTTGAAATTTGTTTACAAATAAATATAATTGAAATATGTTTCTAATAAATTTACATATTTTTAAAAGTTAATAATCATAAATATGCACAAATCAATTATTTTTCACAGATTTTATAATTTTTAGCTATAAATATGCATATTTATGTTTTTCGAATAATACACATTTTCATATAAATATTTAAGTCAATTATTAAATTAAATATCCACCCAATTAATTATTATGATAAATCTGATATATTCTAAAATTAAATCAACAATTTTTCAGCCTTTCAAAACTCGCTAATCACTGAAAAATCGCGTCAAAAGCTCTCACATACATAGATTAACAATTTGGAAGCTGTCAAAACTATTTAATCTAAATACAAAACCGCAGTCGAACCGCTGCCGCCGCCACCGCCACCGTCGCCGCCGCTGGCAGCAGCAGCAGCAACAACATCAATCAACAGCGTCGGGAGGAGAGCAACACAAAAGCGCACACCAACGCGCACACACAACAACGACAACAGCAACAACAGCAACAGCAACAACAGCGACGGCGACAACAGCAGCAATGAGCAGCAACAAGAGCGCAAACACCGCAAAATAATAAACCAGCTCGACAAGTCTAAATCACACTCATTAGCAAAAGCCCCCCAAAAACAACGCACAGCAACAGCCCCCGTCGCAGCCGCAGCCGCTGTCGCTGCCGTTGCCGATGCCGATGCCGTTGCCGTGCCTCTGCCTCCGCCTCTGCTGGCAACAACAGTCGCAGTCGCAGCCGCAACAACAGCAACAGAACAAAAATCAAAATCAAAACCACAGGCAAATGTACTCATGCACACACTCAAACAAAAGCAGCGGCGTCGCTGCCAGCAGCGACAGTTGTGGAGCCGAAGCTCCCATCATATCTCAAATTGTTAAACGATGAGAACGAGATGAGAACCTAATAAGAAACCGAATACAAAAGATAAACACAAGCGTAAACATTTAAGTAACAAAATTGGCTTTTTGTTATGCGTTGAGTTTATCGCGGGGTTGCCGGGCGGCGGCGTATGCTCGAGTGAGAGCGTACCATGAAGAGAGCGAGCGCGCATAACATTTTCCTCTGTGTGTGTGTGTGTGAGAGAGAGAGTGAGAGAGAGAGGCAGCCGAGAGCATAAGCAAGCATGCAGCACGACAACATTGCTGTGCGCAGCACGGCAACACTGAAACGGAGCGTTAAACACAAACTTGGCTCTCGCTCTCCCGCATTCACAAGTAACGGCGCACGTGTATGTGTTTGCATGTGTGTGTCTGTGCAATTGTTTTTTCAGTGGGACAGATTGCCAATTGATTGTTGTTGCTGCTGTCGTGTTTTTGTTGCTGTTGTTACTGCTGCTGTTGGTGGTGGCGCTGCTGCTGCCGCTGCCGCAGCTAGCGTCGCTGTCGTCGCGTTACGCTTTTTGTGCTTTTCATTTTGTGTTTTTATTTTGTGTATTTTCGACTCGTTTTTTGTTTTTTTTTGTGTTTTGTACGCTCTGCCGACAGCGCTGCCGCTGGCATAAATGCTCTGCCGCTGCCTGCCCTACAAGTGCGATGGGGCGACGACGCACACGCACACACATGTATGTGCAAGTATGAGCGACCGTTCGTGTGTGTGTGATTGTGTGCATGTATTTACATATGAACGGTGTGAGGCTGCAGCGACGCGCCGCGACGTCGTATTTCCATTTCCATATGTTGGCTGTGCTTTTTGTATTGTTGTTGTCGTTGTTGTTGTCCCTTGTTGTTGTGCAAAGTTGTTAATATATTTGTTAAATGAAATTCATTTCGGAATTACTGTTTGCTCTTCTCCTTGTTGCCCCGCCCCCGCTCCGCGCCCCCCAATTGGGTGGCTCAACTGTTGGTGGTTTCTCTGGTGGTTCGCGCGGTTCTGTTGGCTGCACTTGCCGCAATCTGCGCTGCATTTGCAACTCAAACTGTATTTCGATCGGTATATGTATCTGCATACATACATATGTATGTTTATCTGCAATTGTATCTGCATCTTGATCGGCATATTCGTATCTACATATATTTGTATTTGCATTAAGATCATTATTTCTATCTAAATCTGAATATAAATTCGTATCTCTATCTGAATTTATATTTGTATCTGATTCTGAATGTGCATTTGTAGTTTTATCTGTATCTACATATGTACTAGTCACTATATTTGTATCTGTAACTTTATATGTTTGTATCTTTATCTGCATATATGCATCTGAATCTGCATATTTATCTGCATATGTATCTGTTTATATATTCTAAATTTGTATCTATATCTGTATCTGTATTTGTATTTGTATATCTTCATCTGTGTCTCAATTTGATCTTTATCTGTATTTGTATTTGTATCTTTATCTGTATCTGTACCTGTATCTGCATATGTACAAGTATCGATATTTGTATCTGTAGATCTATATTTGTATCTTTATCTGTTTCTGTATCTGCATCTTCATATGTATCTATATCTATAATTGTATCTGTATCTGCGTCTCTAAATGTATCTTTATGTCCATCTGTATTTGTACCATATTCGCATCTGTATCTGTAGCCATTTTTGTATCTGTATCTGTATCTGCATTTGAGCTTATAATATTGCAACTGTTATGTCATTTTGTTTGCATAAATTATGATGTTATGTGGTAACGGAAGTGTGTGTGTGTGTGAGTGTGTGTGTGTATGTGGGTGTTAGCATCCGCAGGCACCAACAGGCAACAGCAACAGCAGCACAACAACAATAACAGCAACAACACGAAACATAATCGATACAGCGACTCCCAGGTTGGGGGTATCACAATGTGTGTGTGTGTGTGTGGCGCACGTAAACGGAAACCGAGCGACAATCGCACATTTCCCAATAATTATATTTCAATGCATCAGAATTTCAGCCTCTGACAGTTGTCTGGTTTCCGTACACGCTTGCAACAACAATCACATCATCCACATCCACATTCACATCATCCACATTCACATTAACATCATCCTGCGCAAAGCATTGATACTCGCACATTTATGGCCAGCACAGTGAATGCTCTAATTGGCGGACAGCCGCGGTTTAAGTGTTTTTCCTATGCTGTCGCAGATATAATTAAAACCTTGGGAAATGTATTGAAAATCCCGGTTAGAAAATATTAAAACTTGAATACAACAAATTTTTATTTAAAAAAGAAAAATATTATTTAGAAATATGTTTGAGTATTCTATTTAATTTATTTTTGGATTATAAAAAGGGAGTGGAGAATTCTTGTGTATACTTAAGTAATTGACTAAGGCCAACTGTCCGTTAGTAGAGCTTTCACTGTACTGCCCGGCCAGGCCATGTGCCGTGGTCATGTCGAAAACCCTGCGCCCGGTCATTATCTGTTTAACAGTTCCACATTAACGACGTTGCCTCCATGTTGCCCGGTCATGGATACAGCGGCATGTTGGGGGCGACACGGACTGGACTATCCGCCTGTCAGCGTATCACACCAACTGGCTGACTGGCTGACTGACGGA
This sequence comes from Drosophila sordidula, assembly GCA_035047465.1. Taxonomy (NCBI): domain Eukaryota; kingdom Metazoa; phylum Arthropoda; class Insecta; order Diptera; family Drosophilidae; genus Drosophila; species Drosophila sordidula. The sequence goes on along the minus strand of JAWNPQ010000185.1, from coordinate 8,665,679 downwards.
CGGACAGATAGACTGACTGACTGACTGACGCCGTATTGTGCCCATACATACGAACAATCAACGGAAAGCCGTTGGGCCAATAAGTTTATTACTTGCCTCAATGCATTGACCATCAATTCAGCCATTATGTGAGTGGGTGTGTGTGTGTGTGTGCTTGTGTGCTTGTGGATGACTCTGCGTGTGTGTGTGCACTTGGGGGTGTGTGCCGTGCACATTCGCTTCCTGCTCAAGGACTTCCACACATATTCATATTGAATACGAGTTTATCGTCCTGACAGGCCCATAAATACACACATACCAACACACACCCCCCACACACACACACACACGCATACCGGCATATGTATGGAGGCCGCAGCACTTCCTTGTATAATTCATGAAATGCACATCATTCCCACAACCTCAATTATGACTGGCAGTCAGCAATGTGTCCGTTAACACACTAAAGGTTGCCAGCGATAATACATATGCGAATATTTACACAAATATATGCACACATATTGTGTGCTTGTGTACTATAATTGGCAATAAGAAAGCATACATCGAAATTATGAGCCTGCCATATATATTTAAGTACTTGTATCTTAAACACAATGCAATTGACAATACTCGATGCGATGAGCATAATATTAAATCAATAACTGTACAGGCGAACATGTTTCTCCTGGCTGACTGATGGATTGATTGACTGATTGATGATCAACGTACAGTTAAGGCAATACGAGCTAGTTAGCTGACTTTTTCACAGCTGTTACCCTTTGTGATGCAGTTGAACAAATTGGTGAAAAGCGACTTCACAATTTTATTTCTATAGATACACAATCTATAGATACACAAATAAAAATTTAAAGAAAAGCGGTTTTTGGGCTCAAAAATAAACATTTGCGTAAATAATTGTACTAGACTAATCTTTATTTTAAAATCTCTATATTATAGTTTAAAAATGTTCTCCTTTTTAACAAAGGGAAAACTTAATTTCAAGCAATAAATACTTTGCAGCCGCTTAAACTATTAGTTCCTAGAAACTGAGTGCTAACCTAACTAAACCTAGTTGTGGAGTTCCTTGACTCCTTGACTTAAGCTCCTTTGCTAAATAAAATAACTTCTTAACTTCTTTGCTGCCTTGTAAAATTGTCATTTATTCTAATTGCAGTAAATGCGAAATGTGGTGTCCAGGCTAAAATACTTGACAGTTGAGCTCAACAGACTATGGGAATTGCGCATACGCCAGGTGGGCTAATGATGATGATAACGCACTTATTGTTGCAATTTATAGCAATTTAATCAAACAAATTGCTATTTGTTTAATGACATTGCATTTTAATTGAGTTATTGTTGCTAACAATTACAAAATGTGCCCCGAACAGGCCACAAGAAGCTGAAGATGAGCCAGAAACATGTTGGGCCGAGTGTAAATGACGCACAGTGGCTTATCCTTGTTGTTGTGGCACTCAAAACTCGCACACACACACACGCAGGCTCACTTAAAGCGTCATTATTAGCACAACAGTGCACACACACACACACACGCACACTCGCACACTCGCACAGGTCGACCATTATGACCACTTGCTGTGAGCTCATCGTTGGCCGGACGTCGTGCTCTCGTGTTGACATACTTCTGCCAACAGTTGATCTTGTGGCCAACCGCAGGCATGCGGATTTAATCCATAAAGGATACGCACAAGCACAAATACACACGCATAACAAATGCCTGCGAGTGTGCGTGTGTGTGTGTGTGTGAGCTTGTGAAATTTTAAGCACGTCCGTTTTGGTCTAACGAGCCACGTTCCATTCTCATGCGACTGCCACCCTTGTTGTTGTTGTTGTTGTCGCTGTTGCTGGTGTCTCGCCTCGCCTGAAAGTAGGCAACAAAATCTGTTGAAAATTTTGCAGCTTACACATAAAGATACACACACGCACACTCGCACGGCGAGGCCGGTTTTTACTTGTATTAGTTTACAAATCACACGTAATAACAATTGACACAGACACGCCCACCGCCCACCGTCCCTACGACCCGCCCACGCGCTGCCGCTTTGTGCGACATTTGTTTGGCTTTTGGGTTAATTAAAATATACGCACACACACACAGATGAATTCTGATTCCGACTCAACTTGCAATTAGATGAGGCATAAAATGTGGTCAGCTGCTGCTGTGCGTGTGTGGGTGTGCCTGTCTGTCCGTGTGTGTGTGTTAACCGTAAACATAGCAAATTCCCTTTTTGCATAAAATTCATTTTTAATTTCATTTCAGTTTGCCAATGAAAATGATTAACGCTGGCTACACTCGTTGTGTGTAAAAGTGTTGAATAAATAAATTAAAAACATAAAAAAAAATAAGAGGCGACCACAAAAGCGCAGCTGTGTGTGTGCGTGCGTGTGTGTGATATAAAAAGTGTCCATTTTAACATGCACATTATTACAATTAAAATTAATTTAATAATAAATTTCAAAATAATTACAATGCACTCGCTTAAATAAACGTTTGCCGCACGGACAAAAAACATAAAAAAAACAATGAAATATATGTAAATAAAAATAGCTCAATCATGTGTACATATGTGCATATACAATAGTGAACTATACGGTTATGTATGTGCATACCTTTACAATTGGCAATCTGCTGCAATTCCAGGTAAAAGTCAACAATTTAAATAATACTTACAGCCCGAATGTGAGGCATATAACTTCTTTATGCGCTTTGGCAACAAAGAGCTAAAATATAAATATATATATTTAACATATTCTATATAGTACACTTAAAATTACAATTTATTTTCTAACAGCTTTTTAAATATATATATTAGATTTTTTTCCACTTTCTGCATTTTTTGTCACAGCTTCTCTTTATGAAAATTATGGAAAATTCAATAATAAATTAAGTCAATAGAATTTTAATCTTGTTTTTATAAATTTTAAAATTAAACAAAAAAATGGAAAAGTTTAATTTTAGACCTATATAAAAGTATTGACAGAAAACAGTTATCAATATGATATTTATCAGGAAAATGATTTGTAAATTGATACTTGTAAATCTTATCCCTGATAGCTAAAAAATAAAGCCTAGTTGATCGAAGCAAAATCATATAAAAAAATATATAAAATCAAATATTAGCAACCGAATTAAATAATCTTCTCAATATATTTTTTCCCAATTTTCACACGCCATTCTAAAGATGCTCAAATAAGTAGGGTATACAGCAATCGGGATGCTCTACTTAAGCCTCCACTCCATATAACAATGCAACATTTTCTCTGCGCTTTCCACAATTTTCGAATAAATATATCAATGTGTGTGTGTGTGTGTGTGTGCGCTTCACTCCGCACTGCTCTTGCCGTCTCGCTCGCTCTCTCCTCCTCACCGCCGCGCTCTTTCGCTGTCTCGCTCGTTTGTTTTTTTTGTTAATTTGTATGGAAAATCACTTTTTGCGAAAAATCCATTTAAAAATTACGTTGTTTTTATAAGGTAACAATGCATACAACAATTTACACACGCGCACGCTGCAAATTTGCATAACATTTGCCCGGGCAAACATGCGAGAGCAAAGGATGTCACACCCACACACGCACACACACACCCACACACACAGACGCACACCCACCTTTCGCAAACGGTTTGCCCAAGCGTATAAATTCACATAATAAGTCTGTGTCGGTGTCGGCAGATCTCTGAATACGTTGAATGCTGCGGCTGATGATGCTCTATCCCCCTGGCCGCCTGCTGTTGTTGTTATCAGAGTCGATTCGCGAAAGCAACAACAGCAGCAACAAGAACAACTAGAACGACAACGATAGCATCCGCCTGCCCCAACACAGCCGGCTTGTTGCGGCTGCTGATGGTTGGATATGGTTGACGATTGGAGTCGGTGGGTGAAGTGGATAAAGTGGATGACAGTGGTGGGTGATGTGGCGGCCGCCGCTCCTGCTCAATGGTAATGGCCAGTGTAATGACATGTGCAGCCGGGCCAGACCACTGTCTACATCACAACATGCCCCAGACATCACTCGGTTGCTGGCTGCGGTTTCAAATATTGCAAATTTGTAAATGTTTTACTCCAGTTGTTGTCATTGTTGTTGTTGTTGTTGTCGTTGTTGTCGTTGTTGTCGTTGTTGCTGCTGCCTCTGCTACCCAGCAATAGCTGTGACATCTGCCGGCTATGTTGTTGCTGGTTGGTTTATTGTAAATTACTGGCTATAAATTAAAATAACACACTCGCTAAATGTGTAATCAAAGTTGGATTCTCCACTCCCTCGCACTTCTCGCCACAAGCGCACAATTCGTTTGTTTATCAATTGGCTTATTTTGATAATAAATTAAATAAATGAACTAGCTAAATGAAAAGTTCAGATAGCATTTGAGACACAGATAGGTCAATTAGCGTTTGCGAGTTCTTTATTATATCCTGCAGCTATATTAATGGGTTGATGGGGTTCCGGAGATGCGCTAATTGAATGCATTTTGTAACGAGTTGTAAATGTCGCCTTTCTATGCGATTTTCATGAAAGTGAGTAATGCTTAAATTTCGGATATATTATATTCGAAATTGAAATATAATATATATTGAAATCAAATATTAAATTGAACTTCTTACGAACCGCCTTTCTATGCGATTTTCATGAAAGCAAGTAATGCTTAAATTTCGTCTGCTTTTATTCGAAATTGAAATATAATATATATTGAAATCAAATATTAAATAGAACTTCTTACAAACTGCCTTTCTATGCGATTTTCATGAAAGCGAGTAATGCTTAAATTTCGTCTGCTTTTATTCGAAATTGAAATATAATATATATTGAAATAAATTATGAAATACAACGTCTTGCAAACCGCCTATCTATGCGATTTTCATGAAAGCAAGTAATGTTTAAATTTCGTCTGCTTTTATTCGTGGTATGCATATTTAAATAAAATATTAAATTCAACTGCTTTCTTAACTTAAATGGTGCCTTTCTATGCGATTCTCATGAAAGCAAGTAATGCTTAAATTTAGTCTGCTTTTATTCGAAATTGAAATATAATATATATTGAAATAAAATATTAAATAGAACTTCTTACAAACCGCCTTTCTATGCGATTTTCATGAAAGCAAGTAATGCTTAAATTTAGTCTGATTTTATTCGAAATTGAAATATAATATATATTGAAATAAAATATTAAATACAACATCTTGCAAGCCGCCTTTCTATGCGATTTTCATGAATGCAAGTAATGCTTAAATTAAGTCTGCTTTTATTCGTGGCATGCATATTTAAATAAAATAGTAAATTCAACTGCTTTCTTAACTTAAATGTCACCTTTCTATGCGATTCTCATGAATGCAAGTAATAACATATTAAATAAGCATATTTTTAAGCATATTTATTAAGGCAATTTACGTCTGTAGCTTTTAGTTTGTGACTTTAGTTTAGCTTCGGCTGCCACGAGCTTTAAGCAGACAATGAACCAAGGACAATCCACAGCAACAATAACGACAACGGAGGGCCCCAAACAACCATCTGCAATAGAGTCCCGAGAACAACTCGCTCCAAGCGGCGTTCATTGGTTTTTGTTTCATGTTTTGTTGTCGGCGAAATTGCGTTGAATGTTTGTTACCTGCCATTTGGCAGCGCACACAGCCAGGTGGAGGGGGCGCGGGGGCGTGGGCGTGGGCGTGGGCGTGGGCGTGGGCGTGGGAGTGGTTGCAACACGGAGTCGAGCCTCCGCACATTAAGTAAATGCCCGCCTATGTGCCACATACAGGACTATATGCATATGCAAGGCACCGTTATTGCGTCCATAAGCCAAACAGGCAACAGAAAACAGACAACGGGCTAAAGGTGCTCGGTGCTCGGTGTTCGGTGTTCGGTGCTCGGTGCTCGGTGCTCCTTGTTCGTTGAGTGGTGCTCGGTGCTCCTTTGCCATTTATTTGCTGCCCGTTTGGTTCGGTCTGCCTTGTTTGCCTGCCAGTCAGCCAGGCAGCCAGGCCTGCTGCATCCCGGCAGCCGCAACAGAAGCAACTTTTCCATTAAATCTTCTGTCCGTTTGTCGGCGTCGTCGCGTCTCGTTTCGTCTCGTCTCGTCTCGTCTCGTTCTTCTCTCAACCTTTTGCTGTATTTTTGTGTGTGTGTTTTAAGCGTTCCCTCTTTTCACTCTTTTGTCTGGGCTGTTTGCCATTGTCATTGTCTAGACTCTTGTCTCTAGTCTCTGTTCTCGGGTCTCGAGTCTCTGGTCTATTGGCGTTGCCCAGGCTGCGTATGCGCAATATTTGGCCATGGCAAACTTAAAATAATCATACGCAACGTAGTGCAACATTTACAAAAATTGCAAACTTACAATTTGTTTTATTCCTGCCTCTACGGAGTTCAAAGGCCGCAATAGTCCAAATAGATTCAGCGATACTCGAAAGCAAGAGCAGCTCCTTTGTATTTGTATTTCCATTTGTATTCGTATTTGTCTATAAATAAACGAGTTGTCGTTGTCCCAGCTTGTTGTCCTGTCTGCTGCCGTCCGCCTCTTTGTATTTGTTGACATGTAATTGCAACTAAATATTTTAAATTGCTTTAAAATAAAGCGTTAGCTCCCCTCATTCCCCTCCCCCCCCCCCTCACCTGCTCGCCCAAAAGGTTATGCAAATGACAAAGTTTTCTCGTTGCCCGGCCAGGATGCGCACCGTGCACAGCTGTGGTGGTGCAGTGTGGTGCTGGATGCTGCCTGCACCGTTTGAGTAAATAACATACATAAAACTCGTATTTATACACAGCATACGTGTAAACACTGCGGAGCAGGAGCAGCAGCAGGAGCAGGAAGTGTGGGGCGACGCTTGCAGAGAGCATCATGCAATTTCTGTTTGCATTTCACATTCAGCTGCGTGTTGGCGTCGGGATGCCAGGGTCCTTGTGTGGGTGACTGCACGTGTTCTCTATATGTGTGCAAGTGTTGGGGTGTGAGGGTGTGTGTGTGTGTGTGTGTGTGCTTTCGATATGCGCAAATGCTTTTATCAACGGCATTCGTTAAACAACAAGTAATCACATAAGCTTCACAAACTAACGACTGTGAAATGCCCTGCGATTCATATTCAATTTAACTAAATTTAGGCTCAAGCAAGGGATTCCTATTGCCATAAATTGTACTCACTTTTGACCTGGAACTTTGTTTATCAATCGCTTTTGCTATCCGGTATTTGAAAACCGACGAAAAACAAGTTAATTTGTTGGCCCAATTAACCCTAGTTCACAATTTTCTGCACAGGGTGCAAAATCTTTTAAAATTGTGTAAATAAATTCTCAACGTATTTTAGCAAATATTTTTGTAAATGAGCTGAAGAGCAAAAAAGCTTTAATGCAAGAGTTTTTCAGGTGGAATTTTCCTATCTTCAGTTTCATCAGTTTTTTAGATGAAAAATTATAATCCACATCTGTTTGATGCGAATTAAATACAAATTTCATGGCTGACTTCAGCCCCACATCGAACTCCTCCAGACCGCGTGTCGGATCAAGTTAAGATAGAGAAACTCAAGAGCTGTTCTCGAGCTCGAAGTGAGTTGCGTTTAGAGAACAGTTAAGCGGCGTTTAGTTGCAGCTGAAGGCGCATATTTAGTCGACTATTTGTTTATTTATTTATGCATTATTTATGCTTAATTGATGTCAGCTATGCGCAGTGGCGGCGGCAGTCGTCGAGTTGGCGCTGTAATTAACACCAAAACACCCAGTGAACATGTCGGCAGTCACTTAAAGCGAAACCGAAATGCCCACAACGCAGCCAAGACCTTCAATCATCAATCAGTCAAGTAATCAATCATTCAATTGCATTTTTTTTTTTTTCAATTCATTTTTTTTTTTTTTTTTTTTTTTTTTTTAGTGCCAGAGCCTCGCCGAAGGGGGAAACTCGTTTAGCGACGACATTGGCCACATTCTCCAGGTAACTTGCTCCACGGCTCCGTGCCAGCGGCTGTGAGAATATGCAACGGCGAGTCGTTTAAGTCATAAATAGTTACACTCAATGACAGTTATGTGCACAATATGAGGTGCGCAGTATGCAGACGGCTATTCATACGGGGTATTCATGGCACATTGATTCACGCTCATCCTAATCATCGACGGACACGATTTGGAGTAGGGCGGAGAGCTGAAAAGCTGCTTCTACAGCTGGCTTAATTAATTAGGCGCGTGCGCTAATTGCTTAGTGTCCTGTTTGTTGTTGTTGTTGTTGTTGCTGTTTTTGCTGTTTGCAATTAGCCTTAACATGCGCTTTGGCGCCTGCGCCGCAGAAACCAGTTCGCCAGCAGTGAAAGCGAGTGCGAGCGAGACAGACAGAGAGAGAGAGCGAGGAAGAGAGCGCGAAAGGAAGAGTGAACGTTGTGACATTTACCAACGCTCAATGGCATAAAATTAATTAACAAAATTAATAAAACATTTTCTTTTTTTTCACAACATCAACTCGAGCAACCAGTAAAAAATATTAATTAACTCGTATGCTTTCAGTGGCTGCTCCCGCGGTAGCCGCCTCAGCAAGAGCCAAGTCCTCCGTCCTCCGTCCTCCGTCCTCCGTTCTCCGACTCCGATAGTCGTGCGTTATACAATAATTAAGTTTTCAGCACCTGCGTGCGCGCTGACTTGGAGCTGCAGCTGCTTCGACTTCGCCTCGGCCGGTCGTGGCAGTCGCAGCCAGGGCCGCTGAGCGGGTTGGGCGCCGTGTCGTCAGCGCTTCACTAAAAAAAAAAACATCTATAGCAGAAAGTTACTTAACGATATTTATTTCGCATTTTTTTTTATATTAAAAATGTTCTTTAAAATAACCCCGTCAAAAGGATTATGGAGATATTTTTGATAATTTTGATTTAATTATTTTTTTAATTTTTAATAATATTCGTAATTGTTTTTATTAATTGTTCTAATTATTCATCTATATCTTGTACGGTCTATCAACTAAACTGTTGCAGTTGGGGCCAAAGTGCTGCAAGCCGCGCTGCGCTCCTGTTGCGTTATCCAAAAACTGTCGCTTGATCAGTTGCTTGCCACTGTTGGCAACTGTGGCGCATGTTTGGGCCATTTTACAAGCGTAGCCAGTTTCAAATTTCATTCCTGCTCCTGCTCCCTGCCCCGCCCCGGCATTCGCAGCGAGGCAGCCGGAAAACAACTCGGCAACTGTTCGCACTGGGTGCGTGTGTCCGTTGACGTGTTGTTGCACATGCGCATTAACCTGGCCGCAAATTGTAATTACCACAACGCATTACAACATAATTCCCAATTGAGTCCCTGAATATTTCGGGTGTGAATTTAATGATACGGAAAGGCCAGGCGGCACCGCCAACATCAGCATCAGTTGGGCCAAAGAAAGTTCGCCCCAATTGCCAGTGAGCGAGTGAAGGGCAACCGAACGCCGTTGGAACGCGCCGATCCTTTGGTTAATAACATAATAGCCCAAAATATTGTATTGGCATTGGAATTCAATTAGCAGACGGCACTCAACTCATGCGAAGGGACCAAGCGATGCCGCCTGGCATCAACTTCTTGCTGCTGCTGCTGCGACTGCTGCTGCTGCTGCTGCTGCTGCTGCTGTCCAGTGGCCACTTCCACTTTGAGGTCAATAGTTTTTGCAAATTGCTGTTTGTTGTTTGTCGTTTTGAGCAACCGGCTCAGGTTTGGGCCTGTCCCTGTGCCTGGCCCTGCACTTGAGCTGTTGACCAGTTTAGAAGCTCTCTCCCTCTCTCGCTCCTTATCTCTCTCTCTCTCTCTCTCGCCCTCTTTGGTCGGTGCACGTGCAGTCGACCAGTTTGGTAAGCTCGGAAACGTGGTCTCTAGACAAATTGCTTGGACCACGTCCAACTGGGCAATGCGGCTGCTCGAATCCAAGAAGATGCCATCAGGTGTCGAGTGTTTTGTCAGCAATATTTGCGTTCGGCCCCACTAAATGCCAATGAGCTGGGGCCCAATAGAACTGAGCGCAATTGTCAAAATAAATGGAATCCGGTTGGCTTCGTTAGTTAACTGCTTTCCAAACTGATCAGAGCCCGCAGAATGCGAGTCTTAAGGCGGCCACGATTGTTGTGGAAGTATAAAACTAAGCTCATGTTGGAAAATTTCCCAATTTTAATAATTTGTTGTTATACTCGTTCACAGTTTTATTGGCCGGTAGAGACTTGAAACCTCAAAAAGATTAGGTATTTACATATCTCTCAGTTTTAAAGCTACATAGATTCGGACTTCCATAATTTTGTCAAATCTTAACCGATTTTCATGGTTGATAGCATTTTGATCACTATTTATCCTCTAGAGTGGTTCTGTATTCAAAATATATGCTATTTTGAAAATAAAATTTTTTAATTTATTTTTGAAAAAATGCATGTACTCCCCCCTTACTCATTTTCGAAAAAAAATTTTTTCAAAATTTAGAATTGCGAATTTACATTTTTATTCGATTGTGCTTGTCATAATTAGTATAAAAAACAACATTAAAACTGATTCTGAGGGGGTCAAATTTTTGGTCAAAAATCATGTAAAAATCGACAAAAATTTTGACAAGTAAAGCTCTCGGATCCATAGGTCGCATATTTCAAACGCCCATAACTTTGTCAAATCTTAACCGATTTTCATGTTTGATGACATTTTGGTCGTGATTTATCCTCTAGATTAGTTCTGTATTCTAAATATATGATCTTTTTAAAATAAAATTTTTTGGATTTTTTTCGTAAAAAAAGCATGTACCCCTTACTCATTTTCGAAAAATTTTTTTTTCAAAATTTAGAATTGCGAATTTACATTTTTATTCGATTGTACTTGTCATATTTAGTATAAAAAACAACATTAAAAGTGATTCTGAAGGGGTCTAATTTTTGGTCAAAAATCATGTAAAAATTGACAAAAATTTTGACAAGTAAAGCTCCCGGATCCATAGCTCGTATATTTCAAACGCCCACAACTTTGCCAAAACTGAACGGATTTTCATGTTTGATGGCATTTCTTTCAGGGTTTGTCCTCTAGATTGATGCTCTATTAAAATTGTATGCATTATTAAATATAATATTTTCAATTTTTTTTTTTAGGAATACAATTTTTAAAAATTTAGTATGTTCTTAAACGATTGTGGTTGTCACAATTCGTATAAAAAATACTTTTTAGTTATATTATGAGGCTGGTTTCTAATTTATTGAAAATATATAGTTAGAGTAAGTTCTCACACTAACTTTGCTTATCTTATTTGTATCTCTCTCAAATATAGTGCATAAAAAGAAGCTATAAATCAAGATGCAGCTCTGAGAGTTTGCTCAACCTAAAACTTGGAGGCCCAATCGTTACCTTTTGGCGAGTTGTGACCAGTTTCGTTGGCTGCGGCAGCTGTGGGAGTTTTGTTTGGGCAAACTTGACCCAGGTCTAGGCGCAGAGTCTGGTACTTGGACTACGTTTAGTTGAAGACTGCCAGAAACTCGTTTCAATTAAAATTCTTCTTGCAAGCAACGACAAAGAGGAAAAAAATAAAACGAGCCACAAAAGCGGCAGCCAAAGACAAATTAAAGTGGATTATGAGGAGCGCAATCGTACATAAATATATATATATATAGATATGTGTTTGTATATAAATATATAAGTAAGTAAGGCATATATGTGCACATCTGTATGTGTGTATCTTTGTATCTTTGTGCTTGGCCCGAACGAGCCGCTGCAGTTGGATTCGCTCGTTTGCGGCTCAAGTTGCGTGTGTGCGTGTGTGAGTGTGCGAGTGTGCGAGTGTGTGTATCTGGCGCATTTAAGTAAATTTTGCAGAAATTGGTGCAAAAGACAAAAGAAAAGCACATAAAATAATAACAGACGCAATCTGACGACGTCGCCGGGCAACTTCAACGGCCGCCGGGCCAATGACTAAATGACTGACTAAGTGCCAAAGGGTACCAAGGGACAGGGCCACGGCCAGAGCCAGAGCCAGAGCCAGAGCCCGAGCCAGGGACAGACTTTTGGCTTCGATGGTTCTCTTGGGCCTCTAAATGCGAAATCGAAACGAAAAATCGAGAGGCAAAAATATAAAATACGAGTGCGGCTGCCGCTGCCGCTGCCGCTGTCGCTGTCGCTGTCGATGCCGCTGCCGTCGTCGCTCATTATAAATTTTTTTAATCGGCAGTGCAGCAAAAAACATCAAAGATCCGTCGACATGGACTTCGACTCGGACTTGGGCTCGAGACGCGGCGCAGATCCTGCAGCAAGTTTAAATATTTAAAACAAAGTCTTGAGCTCTTGAGGCCTGTATGGCTTTAGGCCTCATATGACCGCCCCCCAACCATCCCCTCCCCTCCCGCCACCCCGTGTCAGCGTCTCCATTTCCATTTCCATCGCCATCTCCATCTCCATCTTCGTCTTCGTCTCCGCTTCTGACTGGTACGACATTCCAGGCGCGCGCGCGCTCCACCTTCGCCTTGTGCGCAGGCCGCATCCTCCATGGTCGCACACACATAATTTTTTCTTGTTGTTGTTTTATATATGTATTTTTTTTATATTTTTTATTTAGTTTTATTTTTTTTTTTTGTGGACCTGTCTGCGTTTAGCTCTTTGGGTCTGTCCTTTCGGTCCGTTTCGGTCTCGGTTTCGGTTTCGGTTGCTGTCTCCAACTCCGTCTCAGGCTCTGTCTGGGTATCTGGCAACTGTTCGTATTTCACCTGGCACTGCCGGTCAGTCATTAAATGCCCTCAAAATGCAAACAACAACAGCAATGACAACAACAACAACAACAACAACAACAGCCAGTCGAGGACAGCGCACAAAAGCCTCACGCATACATAATTTTTTTTGAATATTGTTTTTTTTTTTCAATATTATTTATTTAATATTATTATTTAATAAAACTTTTGACAGTGATCTTACCTTTTGTCTGGTTTTCAACTGTCCGCTGACAGCTGTTGACAGAAGTGAGATGCAAAGCGAAAAAGTGAGAGGCAGATAGACGCATCCGAGCCACAATACGCACAATGCAACTCATGCCACATTGTGTTACCCCAACACCAATCAAACAGATGCACAACAATCAACATTCGGCTATTCAGCAGACATCAACTTCGGGCCAGGATCCCGGCAACCTTTTTTTGCCAGCAGTCAAACTGAAGTTGGGATCGATTATATCGATAGGAAATATGGACTGAGCTTAAATACTTTCGAAATCAATCCTCTTGCCAGTAGATACCCTATATTAAATATTTAAAACTACATTTTCATTAGTTACATGAAATGTGAATAAAATTATTATTCTAATTGTTATTTGAAAGTACTTGTGAATTATATACTAGAATTAAAGAGTAGAAATTAAATTAAATTAAATTAAAAAAACGACCTCTCTTCAATATAAATATTGGACTTTTTTTAAACTCTTTCAATCTCTACTTATTAAATGTAAAGATCAGCAGCAGACGCATTTCGCGTTGTTTCTGGGCTTTTGTATCTGAGTATCTGTAGCTGTATCTGTATCTTTTGTTGCAATTTACATGCCTCCGCACTGTGGACAACTGCCGCAAAATGTGCGTGTATGCCATGGAGTTGGCACAGGAAGCAGCTGCTCGAAATTCTTGGAAATGCGCATTGCTGCGTTTATTTTTATTTTATTTTTTGGACAGCAATAACAGCAAGAACAACAATGTTAAATGCTGCCTGTTGCATGTGTGTGTGTGTGTGTGTTGTTGTTGTTGTTGTGTTTACAAGTTGCCGCCAACGTAGAAAATATAATTTAATAAATTTAAATGAGACAAACGAAAGACAGGCAGCAGCAGCAACAGCATTGCTGACAAGCACCAGAACAGCAGCAGCAGCAGCAGCAACAACAACAACAACAACAACATCATTAGAAGCCGCTGCCAAAACTGTGCTCTGCCAGAGCTCTGGGGTCAATAGTATCCATGGAATTCAATGCTTTTGCATTTGGCCAAGAGCTAAGGCCAAGTCACAAGAAGTTGCTGCTGCTGTCCGCTGGCCTGCCTCTCCCTCTCCCTCTCCCTCTCCCGCCCATTCGCTCTCTCACTCTCTAGCGAAATGCTCTCATGGGCACACAAGGAAGCGCATTTTTAAATGCCAAAACAAATGGAAAAATTAAAGCCAACGAACGAAGCGAGGCGACGCGACGGTAAACGTAAACCTGCCCGGGTACGGGGCAGCCTCTTGGCTGTAAAAATGCATCTAAGCTGCTTTGCTTTTTTGCCAACTTTTACCAACTGGTTTCTGGCATTGCCAATCCCACCCCACCCCACACCACACCGTTGCGATTCCCAGATTTTTTTCTTCTTCTTCTTCTTTTTTTTTTAGCTCAGCAGCTAACAGCTCCACGGCAGCCGCAACACTTTTATTATATGCCTTCATCTAATAAGCCAAGCGAGGCGGCGGCAACGAGAAGTGCAAGGCGGTTGCTGCTGCTGCTGCTGCTGATGCTGCTGCTGCTGCTGATGCTGCTGCTGCTGCAGTGTCTATTGAGCTATCCGTGTCCAATTGCTAAGCCCCAGATACATACACATGTTGCTGGTCGTCGCATTGGTCGTCGGCTCGGGTTCATTGGTTCTGCTCGTATCGAGTGCGATGATCACCAAACATGATCATTCAACTTTGCTTTTTAACGCCAAATAAAATAAATCAAATTCCATTGCGGTCGTCGACTACGCGGATGCCAACTAGAAGCCAGCTCCAATGGGGCCCAGGAAATGGCAGACACCTTCGCACACCGTGAGCTCGGCTCGTTGCTTGGCCATAAAATGCATCTATTAGTTGTAAATGCCCGACAGGGCACAACAACACCAACAACAACAACAACAACAACAACTGGTATCTGCATCTGTCTCCTGTTCGAGGGCCGAAACGGTTAAAACTCGCAATTATTTTTGCTGTGTTGGCTTAGCTGTTTGACCTGCCACAACTAGCAAACACTAAGCTACCCCCCTCCCCCTCCTCCCCCATTTCGCCTTAGCTGCTCCTAAGTGACGATCGATGTCGATGTCCTAGGCCATAATAAACTTGAGGTATGCCAAATGCAGCAGCCAACAAAAGTCGAGAGCAAAACGAAGAAAGAGAAACAACAACAACAACAACAACGAGAACAAAATCAGAAACCGAAACAGCAACAAAAACCGATACAGAACCGAACAGAACCCAATGACCGAACCGAGGAGCGCAACATGTTAAGCCAGAGATTAAATTCAAATAAATCGACATGGTCGCCTGGAAATGAAAACATTCACGGAGCAAGCGACAACAACAACAACAACAACAACGACAACGCCACTGTGAGGACAACAACAATGAGTACGAGCAGGCAATGCTCTCATCGGTAGCCAACTAGCAGATACCCTGTAAATGACTGAACTAAAGAATTTTGATTTCTTCTGTTTGTGCTATAAAAAAATGTTGCAAATCTAGCGCTTATTATCTATTAGATAATATTCAAAATTTAAGGGAAAGGTAATGAAAAGTGCTAATTAATTAAAGGGTTCTTCTTATAAAACATATAATATATTCTCTATTTGATCTCTGATCTAAATATAAATATATATAAATTTGATTTTTGCTTATTACACTTGAGTATCTACAATATACTAAGATTTGCATTTTGTAATGTGTGAAGGGCAGCGTACAAGACTCATAGATACCCTGTTAAAGTAATTAAATTAATTAAGTCAGCTAGCTAGCTAATTAATTATTGAGCATTTGTTTTATTTGTGATTCTTGACAGTTTGATTATCAAAATAAAATTAAAAATAAAGTAGCATAATTCAGAGTCAAATTAAACTGTATCTGACCCTCAGTGGCGGCATACCCTGGGCAAATGGACATGCGCCCAATAGACTCCTAAGCAGCCACTCAGCATTGAGGCAGTTGCGATTGGCGAGCTCAGAGCTGGTTGGGATTTGCGTGGCTTTCGGGCAGAGAGCGAGCTGCGAAAGGCAGGAATACAGATCGCTGCGGTCGCAGGGCGCAGCCAATTTGCGAATATTTTCATTTCAATTGCGCGGTGCGACTGCGGCTGGCTTCCAGGATGAGCTGGGCTGCCTGGTTGCCATGTGTCTGCGTCTGCGTCTGCGACTGCGACTGCGGCTGCGGCTGCGACTGCGCCGCGGCCATTGACACAGGTCACACACGTACAGGCAAGGCCAGCCAGAAGCCGGCAGTGGCCCGGCCCGGCCCGGCTCAGCCCGAGCTGATCCGCAGCTCCGCAGTGCCACAGACAAAACGTCACTTGGCTGGCATGATCTATGCCCAGGTTTTGCCGCTCACCTGTGCCCGGGACTCGGGCCTGGAACACATCCACTAGGCTGGGGCCATGGATCAAGGCAAGGCTATCATTAGTGGCTGCCCGAGGCAAACGGTTCTCAGTCGCAGTGACTGTTGCTGTTGCTGTTGCCGTTGCCGTTGCCGTTGCTGTTGCTGTTGCTGTTGCTCTGACCACCAGATATACCGCCAGTGGCTTTTGTTTTTATATGCATCATCGCCTTTTGTTTGCGAAAAACTTTCTTAAATTCTTTAGCTGCTGCCGCAGCGCTGCACGCCGGCTGCGCTGTCGGCGCAGACTAGTTTCGTATCTTGAAGTTGAAATAAAAATTATTTACGATCGTTTTGTCAGCAGCGGCGGCCAGAACTGGACGCAGACAGGGACGCGGGCCACGACGGCGGCGACAGTGGAGTGTCCAGTGGCCTGGCCACCTTCAACACAACTGTCGTTCATCTCTTCGGCTACCGCCGCGCCCCGGCCCGCCCTGCCACCTTGCCGCCTTGCCGCACTTGTTGTTGCTGTTCTCAACTTTGTTGTATTTCACGCTCATCAAACAAGCAGCGACAACTGTTGCATCTACCACGGCTGCCTCTGGCCGCCTCGGTCCGGCCAGGTCCCAGCTCTGGTCTGGTTCGCTTTGCTCGCCATCAGCGCCAGCGCTGGCTTGCGTGCCGCTCGGTTAATCGGCTATGAACAGTTATCGGACTGGTTTTATTGGGTAGCATTTGTTATGTGTAGCGGCTGCCTCTGGATGTGGCTGTGGCTGTGGCTGTGAATGTGGCTCTGAATATGTACGTGTATGTGGCTACGGCTGTGGTGGTGCCCGTGGCTTTTGCTGTGGTTGTCGTTGTGGTTCTGCGGTTCGCCGGCCTGCCTGCCAGCCAGCCTGCCTGCCTGCCTGCCCGGCTATTTATATTGGAATTAGTGCGCTTTGAGGCGATAAGCGTTGTGCGTTTTATAAGCGTGTTCACTTGGAAATTTAGATAGGAGCTGTGAAACAGCGCAAACCGTTTCGAGTGTCAAAAACTATCTTTCTCAATGAGCTTCGGCCATTGCAATTTGCTTAAGTATCTCAATCATAAGAAGTAACAGTTATGTGCTCTAATTAGCCGCAGTGGCAACATAATTGCTCACAAATCCGTTTTGTGGCCAATCGATAGCTATTTAGTTTAACAAAGATTGCTATAGCTATCAACGGCTGATCTACAGAGTTGAATTACAAGATTTGAAAGAAACTATTGAAAAAAAATGTTTGCTCAGCTCAAACACCAGACAAATAAATAAAAAAAAATATATGGAATAGCATAATCATTTTTTTAGCCATCAACAATTTAATAAAAAGGTTAATGTTGTTGGCGATAAAACTTGGTATATATAGCATATGCATAAATATGCCTTATTTTATGCCAATAAACACGTTTAAAAAATAATTAGTGTGGCCAAGTGTGAGGCCAAGCAAGCAGAGTATCTCAGAGTCAGGCAAACTCGAAGAAAGCACTCTCAAATATTAAATGGGTTTTTTGTAGTTATTCCCGTTACAATTTAAGGCTAATCTCAAGAGAAACGTTTATTTGCATGTAAATCGTAGTGTATCTGAGCTCGGACATAAACGCATTTCACATTTAATATTCACATAAAGAGATAAATAAATCGAGCTGTCGGCTATTAATTATATTCTAACCCACAAAATTCTGTTTTCTACCTTTTCAGCTTTTTTCGTGCAGTGGCTGCAGGACTTTGCAGGTGTCCACTAAATGAATTCCAATTTGTCGCTTGTTTTAAGCTGCTTCTTTGTCGCACCGGCTGCAAACATCCACTTGCAACAAAGTTGGGCCCGGCAGGTGGCCCCCACCCGTGCCCAGGACGCTGCCAAGCGTTGGCCTTGGCGTTTGCATGGTATGCGTGTGTTGGGGGCAGACGCCTGTAACAACCCCCCACCCCTCTCCACTTGAACGCAACAAGGACTTTTGGCCGTCTACGCTGGAATCGGTGCGTGTTGTAACGGGGCCGGGGGGCGGGGGGCGGGGCCTGGCCTGGCCTTTGTGTGCTTGTAAAATGTTATTTGGTAGTTCAGTTGCCGGTACGTTTTACTATCTGCACACACACACACACACACAGGCCGTTTGACTGGCTGGCAGGCTCCTGTATTTATGGGTCGAGGCTACTCGCAGCCCGTTAGAGAGGCGAAGGTTGCCGCTGCGTGGGCGGAGCAGCGAGGTCGTCTCCGAGGCTCGGTTCGTTGACAGCGCTCGTGTGTGTGATTGTTGGAGCCGGGCTCTTCCCAATTAAAGGGGGGCCCGCACGGCCGCTGGCGAAGGTTGAGCGAGCGTCGCCGTTGACGCCGTCGCTGAAGGTTAATTAATGTGCTAGGCCCTTTTTTAGGCATAAAGTGTTGCCTATATTTCAGCGCGCTCAATGCAATATTTTGCCCGCTCGCTGTGCTATTTATCGGTCTAAGCACAAATCCAATTCCGTGACGTCACAATAGCGCCATGACGTAACTAGATGCCCGCACCCCCTCGCGACAGACGGCAGCGTTTTGGGTTCGCCTGAAAAGGGACTAAGCCGTCCATATTTGCTTTTTTGTGGCAGGCACCCTCGATTGGCATTTAGAGCACCCACACACACACACACACACACACACACACACACACTGCTGCAGACGGTACTATATAGCACAGATATATAAAAATAGCTGCCAGCCCACTCACCCCTTCCATTCTGTGCGCTTGTCGTTTGTTTAACATTTTGTTGCATACTTTGCGGCAGGAAAAAGGCGCTTCGTGGGGAAATCAATTGAAGTGGGCGCTACGCTAAGGTCAAAGGTTGCGCACCACAATTCTAATGGAATTGACATTTCGCAGCGACGTCAACGCTTGAAATTAATTTGCTCATCTATTCATTTGCTATATTGAAGCGCCCCCGCAATTAGAAAATATCAATCGTAGGTGCTGTTTGAGAGGTTTTCCAAATGCAAATAATGATAGCCTATAACGCGAATAATTCATCGATATTAACCTTTTATCTTTGGATCAGCGAAATGCACCTAAAACAGAATTCTCTTATATGCATATGATCGACATATTGTTTAATTTAAAATTGGCTTTTTGTTAGTGCTACCCTCGTGTGTCTTTTGGCCAAACGATTTGCTGTCAACACGCGCAACCTGTCGCCAGTTTCCCATCCTTTTAACCCAGCCACCTCTTGACGAGAGCAATAAAAGCCACACGCATTCGCTTGCTTCACCTTTGTGTGGCGGGGCAGCCCACCCCACCCAATCCCCACCCCATCCCAGCCCACACTTTTCAAGTTTTGCCCTTGCACAGTGTCCACGCCCAGATTCACAATGCCAGCCGCCTCTTTGCGCCTCCTTTGTTCCCTTGACTGAGGGGGGGGGGGGGGAACAGTCTCGCTCGCACGCTTAAAACGCGACACAAATTGCCAACGTTTTTGCATCCTTTGCCGTATTTCTTGCTACAAACATACTTATATGTGTGTACACTCAGCGAAAAACAACGTCTTTGTACTTGAGCTTTTTCAAAAGTTTCATATTTGCATATTCTTAAGAAAAAATATGATTCAGTTGGAATTTTTTATTACTGTCTATGTTGCATATAAACACTCGAATTCAATTTGATAAAAAAAAGTCCTAAATTAATTTTTGTATTTAAATTAATTTAATCCTAAATTGTATACTTTTATACTTTTTTTATACTTTTATACTTTGTTTTACAATTACAAAAATGTCAACTTCAGACACTTTTGGTTTTTTTCTCTGAGTGTATGTGTGTATGTGTGTATTAGTAGGGATGATATACTTATGCATGTGTGTGTGTGTCACTTTTGTATGTAGCTATGCATGAAACATAATTACATATTGTGCGCTGTCACTTTTGGTGCTGGCGTCGCTCGTTGCTGCCACACGGCGCACAATGGCGCACAACAACAACAACAACCACATCAGCAGCGCCCCACACCCAACTGAGCGCCCCACCTTAAACGCCCACTTCTGCTGCTGCTGTTTGTCATTTGTTGTATATATAAAAATATATATAAATATACATATATATATTTATATGCAAGGGAGTTTAAATTCCCTTTGCCCTGCCCCTGCCCCTGCCCCTGCCCCATTGCCATTTCCTTAAACATTTTGCTCGACGTTTTGTTTTTAGTTGTTATTTATGTAATTATTAACATTTTCGCTTTTATGCGACGTTGTTGTTTTTGAGCCCCCGCTTTTGTTGTTGCTGTTTTTATTGTTGTCGCTGGCATTGTCGCTGCGGCGTCCCCGTTGTTGTTCTAGCTGCTGTCATTCCGTTGCTGTTTTCATTTAAATAATAATTTCATTGCGAACGCCTTCAATGAAGATTTGTGCGGGGTACCCCATTAAAAACCCTGACAAGAATGCCACGGCAAAGGCGCCGAGGGAACGGGGGCTAGACTGTCATCTGCCCCCCGTCGGGGGTTGCGCGTTGAAGCTAATGAGGAAATGTTTACCTTCTGCTATTTACTTAAATTTTGAGTTTTTAGCATGGCGTATGCGTAATGTGGGAAGCTCCTCTACTATTTTATGGCTAATTGAAATTCTGCGAGCATATTAGATCAAAGAGATAATTACCATTAAATATTAAGTGCTATAAATTATAGCGAAAGTGTCTTAAAAACATATATATATAGTGATACTTAACTGGAAAAGTAATTAAAGCTTTTTAAGTGGCGAGTCTTTCATGAGAAAATTAAATATTGAAATTGAATGGCTTTTTTAAGTTTATAAAATTTATTGAGTTTTCAGAACAAATTTCCGATTCTATATTACATGAGATTACAAGGTAATTATTATTTTGATATGTATTTTATATACTTTTCACCTGATTAATATATTTATTTCTTATTGATTTTATTAACATATACTATATATGTTAGCTATTTACCTGTGTGACTATTAAATTTGGCCCCAACAATTATATAAACTTTTATGGATACCGCCACATTAACATGCCTGCACACGTGTACATATTTACCGAAAAGCACACACACAGAAACATATGTATGCGTGTGTGTCTACATCCTTGGCATGGCATGCAAAATCTGCTCAACTAATGAATTCAAGCGTATTAATTATTACGCATACGCCACATTGTGCGAAGGACGTTGAGCACAGTCAACCAAGCAACGGCACTCATCCCACTTGCCCCGCCCAACCTCAAGCCCCCCCCCCCGCGCCCCGCCCCTACGCCCCTTGCCCTATAAACGCGCCCAACCACCCGCTCAGAGGCGCAAATTGTGCCAGGCGTTTGTTCGCCCCCTTGGCCGTCGTCGTCGTCGTCCTTTTTGCTGGTGATGCTTCCTGTGCTGCCGTTTAGAGGCTGCCAAAAAACATTTATACAATTTTGCACGGAAATACACATACATATGCATACACACACACACACACACACGCAGCGCATAAAAGTTTAAGCAGCGCAGCAAAAATGCCAAAAAGTTTCCACAGCATTCAACACAGAAAATGGCACAAAAAGCGAGCAACTGCAAAAAAAAAGCCAAGAAAAATCTATGAAAATGAAAATTAAAGCAAAAAAAAGACAATGTAAATCTGACAGCTGGGGGGGGAGGGGGGTAGGACGGGGGTTGGGGGGTTGCGTCAGGGCAAAGGAAAGAGCTTGTTGGTGTAGCGTCTGCTGCTTTTTATATGCCAGCGAAAAAAGGGTAGAATAACTTTTTTCTTTTACCCCAACGCTACCAACATATTTTTGGTCAAATTTTATTTTAATGGATGCTAGACAGAAGTTTTCAACTTAAAGCTTGGCGCGATAAGTATCGAAAAACTATACAGGAAACTGGGAACTATTGTTTGAGAATATGAGTTTCAGTGTATATGTTAAATAAATATATATAAAAAACAAATATGAATAAAAATAAAATATAGTCTAAAGATAATTAAACACTACTATTCAAATGAATATTGAATTAAATGAAATTTATAAGGAATAAAAGTGTAATCAAATTGTTTACACAATATTTTATTATTTTAATGTATTGTAAAGCGAGGGTATTTACACGTCGTTACACCTGCTTAATGCCCTAAAAGGTAGCCAAAGTTGCCTTTAGAACCTAAGTTTGAATTAGGTGAGGCTTGGCCCCAGTTTCGGGGAACGGGGCTGGGGTTTCTGCAACTCTTGGTGACATACATATATAAGCAATGCTGTGTATAAGTAAGTGTGTTGTTGTTTTGCCTGCCACATGGCACAATGGAGCTATTGTTGCTGTTGTTGTTGCTGTTGCTGCCGTTTCGGTTGCTGCTGCTGGCGTTGCCGTTGCTCCTACGTTATCATTCAGCGTGCAAGCTGTTTGCTCATTGTCTATTTATGAAACACACACACGAGCGTAAGAGGGAGGGCGATAGCGCGTGGGAGAGAGAGAGAGGCAACGAGATATGAGCACGTAAGCCAACGCATCGAGGGCCAACTGAAAATGGGCACTGCCTTTGGTTGGTTGGCTGGGGCTACCCCACACAACGCACGTGTGTTAAACAGACAGTTACAATTTGTATATCAACTGCGTTACAGCACACACACAGACACACACGCACACACAGCTGCATACAACATGTATATAAGTAAGTGTGTAAGTGAGTATCCTTCGCAGAGCCCGTAAAGTGACGACGGTTGTGGGCCCCAAACACATATGTAAATGTTGATCTGGCCCCACTGTGTGTATGCGTGTGTGTGTGTGTGGTGTGTGTAACGGTAAAACAGACATTGACAATGCGCTTGGTATGCTCGCTTGCCACGCCCACAGCAAAACAAAAGCAACAACGCCCAGCAAACATTTGCATGGCAAATGCAGACAACGCTGAAAGGGCACAAGCGAAGGGCCCGAGAAAGGGATAGAGTGGGGAGGGAGGGTGGTAGGGGGGGGGGGAGTTCAAGCATCTGATTGAGAATTTCGATGATTGCTTCATTTGTTATGTGAATTAAATTAATAACAAAAATATATACATATATATGTTCAACGTATGTGCAAATGCTAGAAGGGTAACTATAAGACCATATTATACCAATACCAATTCTCCATGTACATCTTCCATATACTAATTGATCAATTTATGCCGAAAACTTAATGCCTCGAGCTGTCTTACATAAGTGGCAAATACACACAAGTATTTAACATTAGGCAAATGGCATTCCACAGCTGCTTCAGCCACTTGATGGCTCAGTCAAGAGCTGAGGGGGGCGGGTCAGCTTTTATTGCCATCATGACCCGCAAATCGCACACAAAATCCGCATACAAAACTCACAAAAGCCTCTTGGCATCAACAACAACAACAAAAAAACAACAGCCTGGGAACAATATGTAGCTACCTATATATGTCCTCTGCATGTCCTGTGTATGTGTGTGTGTGTGAGTGTGTCTGCCTCTGTGTGCGAGAAGATATGCAGCCTTGTTGATCGCATGCCGTTTGCCATTAGCTCTGCACACGATTTCTGTTCGCCTGGCATTTTGTAAGCAAATTTTTAACATTTGCCCCTATATACAGACATACATGTGTATGTATTTATGTATCTGCATATATGTGTACATATCATCGCTGACACTTGGCTGTTGCCTCTGTGCTTTTTGGGAATGAGAAATACCCAAGTACCACTATGTATATTTTATGACGGCATATTAATTTAACGCCAAGTTGTTTCTTGACAAATTACCTGCAAATATTTTCAACTAAATCTATTAACAATTATTTAGATATTCAGAGATTATAAGCGACTATTTCAGCTTAGTCAATTATTCATAAGGCTGTTTTTAATCTTTTCTGCGAACAACATACAAAGCTTCTTAGAACTTTAATTTCTCTAAGGCTCTTATACCCTATAATAAGTATAAGAATAAGAATCTGTCGTACTTTCTTACTTACTTTCTTACTTTCTTAAGAAGCGTTTAAAAGCCAAAGCCAGTTCTATTCCCAGCTCTCTAATGCCGTATTTATTTAAGGCACTTAACTCACTAAAGGGTATTTCTTAACCACTAATCTCTCACTTCTTACCTGCGCTTTGTGCCTCTCAAACTGATTTTCATTTTGCATTTTTGATTGGTAGAACGTTAAATTATATTTGCTTAGGATTTAAAATAGAAAAAAATAGAATTTTACTTTGGTTTCAAGTTATGCTGCCAATTGTTCCATTTACTTCAAATTGAGTCAATTGCTGCTTATTGAATAGCTCAAACATTTCCCAAAAAATGTTGCAATTTTAAATATTTTGCGGCCTCACATTTCCAGTCTATTGTGAGATTTTCTATTATTTGGGTGAGAAATTCATAAGTTTGCATTATAAGGCAAACACACAGCCCCACATACATATATATGTTTACATAGGTATGTATGCACACATTCGCATGCTTATACTTAGACGCCAACCTGGGGGGGACGACAGGTGCTTGGCTCAGTTCCCTTTGCCGAGGTCCTTACCTCACCCTGCCCGTGCTCCCCCAATGCGCCACTTAGCATTTAAGTGGGCGGCATTGTTGCGCCCACCATTGTACACTGCAAACAATTAATGTTTACTTCCGCCTTGGCAAAATTTACAAAGGAGCATAGAACAAAATTCGAATACGTATTTTTATTTCTCTATTTTACAAAGGAATGTTTTATTAAAATTTTCTGCCAATTAGTTTATGTAAATATTTATTCCATTAATAAAAAAAAAAAGTTTATTCAAACCGGAAAAAGTGCTCTACTAATTTTAGAATGAATATAAAATTAAAATTAATGAACTTCTTGCTTTTTTATTTTGTATATAATTTTTTAAACTCGATTTTAGAACTAAACACTCTTGTTTTTATTTAAAGCAGTGCAAATAAAAAGGAAAACTCCCTTTTTTATGATATCAGAAACAACAAGTTTTCTCTCAGTGTATTCTATTCCCACACCCCTCGGTCTTTGCTAAGACATTTTGGTAAATCTTCTTTAACAAGCGCAGCCAAAGGCAACAAAAACAAGAACCGAGCGCATAAAATGCTATGAAAAAGCAAACGAAGCCGCCAAAACACACACATACACACACAGACATATAGAAAGAGAGAGAGAGCGAGAAAGACAGATAAACTCAAACATAAGTCGCACACACACACACACACACAGGCAGCTAAAGCCGCAGGAGCGGCAAGGACGTTGTGTTATAAATTTTATGAGCTTGCCAGCAGCAGCAGTCTATATGTATATATGTATAACTTGCGCTGTTTGTGTGTGTGTGTGTGTGTGTGTGGCTCATAAAAATAAGTTGCACTCGTGCCACGCTTTCCACGCTTTTCTCGCATTTCGTGCGCCTGCCTCACCTCCCCCTCGCTTCATCTTGTGCCACTTGCTATAAAAAACTTTGCTTGGGTGTTGGTATTTGTGTGTGCCTGTGTGTGTGGGAGTCTTTGTGTGTGTGTGTGTGTGTGTGCCTCTTGGCAGTCAGTCAGTCAGGCATTGTTGCTGTATTTCCCATCGCCTTTGCCTCGCCCTTCCTCCTGTCGCTGCTCTGACTGGCAAGCGGAAACATAACCAGAAGGATAACGCTATAATGCCCCAGTGGTACAATACATACAAAAACATTTCTCGACTATGTCTCCTGTCTCCCTCTTGCAGCAATATTTCTCGGTCTCTGCCTCCCTTTCTCGCTCTATATATAATTTCCCTTGCTCCTTCCCTTTTGTTAGCCACTCCAGTGTTGCCTTTTTCAACTTGTTGTTGTTGTTGTTGTTGTTGCTGTTGTTGCGCCTCCGCAGCTTTTGGCTTTGGCTTCTCTTCCCAGTTTGTTATACATTTTCCTCTTTTTCTTATTCTATTTTTTTCAAGTGAGATGCGTTTTTACAACGCAGTGTGAGCAAACATGTGAACGTATATGTTGGAGCTCTGTTAGCTATAGGAAACTGTGGTTAACAGCCAGTGGAGAACTTTTATAGACCTGTCTCTAAGAATTCTCATCTAAGTGTTCTTTCAAAACTTGAAACTCACACCACGTAAGGCAAAACTTGAGCCGTGTTCGTCTGGGCTTAACTTTTCAATTAATTTCTAATTATAAAATATAGATTTTGGACAGTATTTTTATTTGTTTGTCAAACCAATATATAAGAAGTGTAAGATTATAATCTGGGCATTTTCTTTAAGCCGATTAGAGTTGGCAACAATTTTAATCAAAAAATTATCCTAAATAACATTAAAGATTACCTAAAGTATCATTTCGGAAAATGTGCTCGGTATAGAGTATGTCCTTGTCGGCCAATAAAAGTGTATTATAATTTTGCCACGCTATATCAATAGCTGATATGATATAACAATGTCTGTCTGCTTGTCTACTTGTATACAAGCTAGTCGAACTAAAAGCTATAGTAATAAAATGTATCAAATATATATATTTTTATTGCACGCAACATCATTATAATTTACTTTTTTATACACAAAAATAAATGCTAAACAACAAAGCTAGTAGCTAAATAAAATAACTTGCAGGCAATGGAGGATTTCATAAAGCTCTTATGTGTAGAAATCATTCAAAAGGACAATTTTAGTGCAATGAAGCTTTTTTGTTCATCAAGATAGATTATCCAAAAATAAATTTATATTTTGTATATAATATAATATATTTGATATGGAAACATATAAGGTGTGGCATATCGCAATATGCCTGCGAGGGTATTTAATTTTCGGCACTACGCAAATAACTGTTTTCCCTTGTTTGTATTGTTGTTGATGTTCATTGCGTAGCTGCTGCCTGTCTGTTGTCTCTGTCCGCCTGTTTGCGTGCGGGCGGGTTTGTTACTCTTATTTTTTGGTCGGCTCGCACAGCTCTTTTTTTTATTATATATATGTATGTATCTGTAGTATATATGTTTTTTTGTTGTTGTTGTTGTCGTGTATGTTCCGCATGGATTTCATATAATTTTGTTGCTTCATTCATTGTTGGTTGCATGTTGGTTAAATGTGGGGGCTCTCCAGAGAGTTGCGAGTAAGGCAGCGAGCAATTTCATGGGATCGGGCACGATAAACGCGCCTCTCGCTCTTGCCCACGTGCTTGCTGCCTCTGCTCTTAGCCCCAGCACTGGCTGCCCATAAAAGTATGCTACAAAAAACAGCGAAACTCACGAAGCACGCACACAGCCAAATAGAAAAGTAAGCTCGCCTTGCATTTTATGCAGCTGCCACGCCCACAACACTATTTACAGTGTAACCTCATCCTCCCCGCGCCCCGCCCCTCCCCTCCCAACCCTGCCCAGCCCTGCCCTGCCTCACCCAGCACTGCCTGCAACTGCTGCAGGATTTGATGGCGAAAATGATTTCAGTTTCAGCTTTTTTTCCTCTCTTAGTCTTTTTACGATGACGCTGCCATTTCGTACGCTTTGTTTTCCCACTAAAGAGGGAACGTAGGAGCGAACGTCGAAGGGTTGGGGAAAAGCGATGGGGGCGGGGTTGGGGGTGCGGGCACAGTGACAGCAACAATGCGAACGTAACGTGCGCGAAAATGAAATAAACTTTATGTGCCATTCGCTGGCTGAGCGGAAAGGGGCAGGGAACCGTTCGGTAGGGGGCGTGGGCGTTAACAAACTGCGCCCTTTCGCGACGTCGACGCGGTGACGGAGGCCAAGTTGAACAGGCGAGAAGCGCGTACAGCAAGTGGCAATTTCACGCGGCAAACGAAATTCGCCAAGTTGCAAGCGTGAGGGGCAGGCGGGGCATGTAAAGGCTGGGAGACACCAACAGGCGGGGGGGTGGGGGCGAGGGGGTTAGTTCTGCAGGGTGGAGCAGGGACGCTGTGGCGTCGTCTGTGCTCCCAAAAACACATTTCGTATTCAGTGCTCGTAAAGTAGACGCAGAAACAGAAGCCAAAAATGGGGCGGCAGAAGGGGGTTTAGTGTGATTGCTGTACAGAGGAGGAGGGGGCGGGGGAGAGCGGGGGAAGTGGAGCAGCAGGGAGCGACTGCTGCTAGCTGATGTTTTATGCTGTGGGTTTTAAAAATCTTGCGTTGATGTCGTTGCGTGTGGCGCAGCTTTCCATTGTTGTTGTTCTGGTTGTTGTTGCAGCTTATTGTTGTTGTTGGACAGCTTCCACCTGGAGAGCACATAAAGCGAAACCAAAGGCACTGAACAGTATAGCCCCTGAAATAGCAAAATGTTCAAATTGCAGCAGTAAAATTTACCCAGCGCCATAAATGAAAAATGAAACTTGTCTCTGCTCGGGCGATTTTTGAAGTGCGGCCAGCGTCGAATGCCATAAAACGCTCGGGGAATTTAAGTACGGGCCAAAAACTGGGCTACACCGTGGATGCCAAGGGGCCCGTAAACGCAAAGTATAATGCTGGAATAAAATAATAACGGGTTAAAAGTTCTGCTTATAGCTTATAAAGATATAACTAATTCAGGAATATTTCTATTGATCTCACAAATACACGCCTGGTATAAAGAAACAAGCGAAATTCGTCTAAATTTTTTTCCAATAAGTCCAAATCTTAAACTCTTATAATTTGGTCCAAACGTAACCTATTTTGGTAGTTTGCTCATAGTTTGACCTTCAGATTAATCCTGAAATCGTAATTTTAAAGGCTGATGTTCAGAGCATGCTATACAGAAACCTTGAAGCCCAATTTGTTGTTGATAGCTTTCGAACTCATTGAAAAATGTGCTGAAAAATACGGAGCTAAGATCCTTTTATATTAATTTCGATTTCAATAAAAATAGCTTCGAAAATATAATTCCGGATTATATTTTTTATATTGCTGCGTAATGCACCAAGCAATCAACATTTTATTCAAGTTAAGTCATAAGTGAGCTGCCAACTTGGCTGAGATAAAGAAGAAGCACAGACAAGAAGCAAACATTTCTTTTCATTTCATTTAAGTTGCAGCGCCTCACCCACTTGTCACATGCGTCCATGCATTTTTAATAGACGCTGTGACACATAAAAAAAAGGGCGAAGAAGGAGGAAAAATAAAAACATATTTGCCAACGCGGCGTATACGTAATTTTCACATATTGCATATACGTTGCATCAGCAAGTTGGCAGCGCGCGGCATAAAATGCAGCAAGTTTCACACTCGCACACACACACACTCTTATGGCTTATGTAAGGCACGTGGGAGAGGGGGGTGGGGGGGTGCTGTGCGCTGGGTAGGGAAGTTAGCTGGAGGGGGCGGCGAGCAAAAGGCAGCGCTCCAGTGTCAACATTTTGCATGGCGGAAAATGGGAGAAAAGCGAGTGCAAGCGAAACAGTTCAACAGTGAATAAGACCAAGAGAGCGAGCCAGAACAAGAGTGAGGCACGCAAAGAGCGAGAGAGAAGGAAGGCGTCGTGCGGTGGGTGTGGCAGCCAGCAGCAGTAAGCGGAAGTTAAGTTACAAAATTAAATTGATAATTTTTTTTTGCAGCTGCTGAAAAAAAGTTGACTCTGCAGCAATATGAGTGTGTGAGTGTGTGTGTGTGCCTGTGTGTGTGTGTGTGTGTGTGGCAACAATGGCGACGTAGTCATCGTCATCGTAATGTGCAACGGAAACGCTTGAAGTACATTCACATGCCAGGGCAACAAAAAGAAATCTTCTTGGGATGAACAGCAGCCAGCCAAGGAAGTTGTCTGCTGCGACTCGCATGTGTGTGTGTGTGTGTGAGCCAGCAAGGACAACAGACGCCAATGCACTCAAGCAGGTTTGCAGCCAAGCAGCAGCTAAGTGCGCCTGCCACTGGCTTAAATGGAGCTAGAGAAAGACTTGCAACGGGCGCAACGTATGTTGCAGCTCCCACTACCCCTCCCCCTCCCCCTCCCCCTTCCCTTCCCTCTCTCTCTCTCTTCGATTTATTGACCGCTGTCAGCGATTTCCGGCAAGTCAGCGCCTCAAATGCCTTCAAGTGGCGCACGCAGCGTTGGAAATGTCTATAATGCCCGTCTGTGATCAATTTTGGGGCACCGCATCGAGTTGATGAAGTGGCAAACACTCCAAGAGGCAAAATAGTTTTGTATGAAAAACTTTGCAATAATGCTGCAAAAGCAAGCAAAAGCAAATACTTGAAGACGATCCCCAACTTTCAAACGCCCAACAAACGACACCCACCCCCCCCCCGCTGTCCCCCCGGCTGGCTTACATGGCGCCAATGCGGCTGCTGTTAATATGACAAAAAGCAGCAGCAAGACGAAACTCAAAAGTTTCCTTGCAACTAACTACCCCAGCGCCGACTCTCCGCCGGAATGCAGACAAACTTTGTGCCGGGGATTGCAACGCTTTGCTCCATGTAAAGGACCCCAACAGGAACAACAGCAAGAACAACAACTATTGCAATTACAACAACAAATCCAGACAAATTTAAAGGCAACCCCGAAAGCATCTTCAACGACAAAAGTTTTTTCCAAAGCAACCAAATGAAATTTTCATGCTGCATTCAAAGGAGGGCTTAAAAGAAAACTTGAAAGTGGAATCGCAGCCAAATAAATATAAAACATATGCAAGTGCATATATAATATCTGCTGTACCTAAAGCTTACATAATCCTTGGTCAGCTGCAAATATAATATACGAATTTGTACATAAAGACTTTACTTAAGGGTGTTTAAATAAATCAAAAAAGAAGGCTAAATAACTGCAATTTTGGGATAAAGTCAAAAATATAAAGAAAATATGCAAATTTTTATGTTTATAATTTCTGCTAAATTTTTTTAATAAAGAAAACATATTTTGTTCAGATAATGTTAGATAAGAAACTTATAGCTTTATATAAAATGTAAACTGTAAAGTTAAGGCTCAAGTTTTTACAAATTCATAAATATTTTAATATAAACCGAATTAAATCCAGAAAAGTCTTAATTAAAGTGCATTTGAAACATAAATATATAATTGACTGCAGGATAAATGACGATGCCATGCAGTTTAACCATGATATGAACCGTTTGCTCTTGGAGCGAAGTTTTTGGCCATTTTAAATGTAAAATTAAAATGATTTTAAAAATTAAGTTCAAAACTGCGATTGGCAAGAAGGGGTTGGCGAAAGTTTCTGTGGGGTTTCATGGCTCGCTTGTTTGACTCTCGTCTGGCCCGGCCCCAGGGCAGCCAACTGCTGGCCACTGCCGGTGGCCATAAGTCGACTGTTAAATGCTACTTACGACTGCTTCATATTCCGTAGAGCAAGTAGCTACCATACCCCAACGCCTCTCTCTCTCTCTCTCTCTCTCTCGCTCTGCCTCAAACAATCTTCGGGTCTGGAGCTTTTGGCTCTGGCCTGGCCTATGCCTATTACTTTTGGCATAAAACTTTGTCCTCTTCAACGTTGACTTCTTTCATTTCGCTTTTAGCTTGCCAACTTTTGCCAGACATTCTCGTATCCTCGAACGCTCCCCCCCCCCCCCCCCCAACCACCCTTCTCCCGTTGTTGTTCTCAGCAGTTTCTTTTTTACAGTTTGCGAGTTTATAAAAGCTTTGGAATGGGGAGAGGGGGGGGGGCGGGCGCTGGGTGGTTTTCACTTGGGCGTGGCACCTTTGGCGTTTTAATTACGCAAAAACGCAAAAGTTTTCGTTAAAAGCGAATGCAAATTAATCGATATCGTTTAAGTTAATGTGACGCCCACAAGCCGAATGCGGTGGCATTTGATGTTTTATGGGGAAGCAGGAGCGTTAAATCTCCACAGAGCATAAAATTGGAATGTGGCGCAACAAGGCCTACACATAGAAATGGCCATCAACAATCGAAACTGTATACATCTTCTTCTGGCTGTTTATATATGCTAATTAATTGGCCTTTAGCCAAGTAGCCAAGTAGCCAAGTAGCCAAATGGCCAAGCGCTGCAGCCGAAAGTGAAGGGAATCTGAGCTGTGCCGCATCGAGTATCGGACGCTCTCGGATGGACCATAAATGTTAATTTCGAAAAATGATCAACGTTCGTGGAGACAAACAAGCAAAGCGGCTGCCAAACAGCAACAACAACAACAACAACGGCTACAACAACTACAATAACAACAAGCAACTGGCCAACAAACTTTGCCTAATGAGATTTTTCAACTTATGACAAGTTATGCTAATTCAGCGACTGCTGCCAAAACGTAACACATAAGGCATCGTTGCGGGGGAGCTAAAGTTGCTATTGTTTAGCGCACACCTCCCCCTCACCCCCTCCCCAGCCCCCCATAAGCCACTTGACTTTCATGGGAAGAGCTAAGCAGCTCTACACGTTCATCTGACCCAGTCCATAATATAATTATCCAATGAAAACCTCTTACGCTTCAAGAGTATTTGCAGCTTGAGGTGTTTGCTTCGGTTGAAAGATCTCTGGGAATTTGGGTCTAATGTGTTGTTATTGGCTCAGAAATTGTGGGCACCTTAGCTGGAGCAGCTGCAAATACAAATTTGATTTATTTATATATTGATAGTCAATAATCACAAGATAAGGCTAACAGTAGACAAAAGTATATATATTAAAGGGCCTAGAGAAATTACAAAACATTCGTATAATATTAGGTATACTTTAGGTATACAATTTATGATTAAAAAATAAAATGTGGTTTTATGTCAAATAATCTATGAGAAAAACACTCTTAGTAGAAAACACATGACGCTTAGAAATCTGCGTGATTGTCACAAAGTTATGAAAGTTGAAAACAAAATTTTTCAAAAATTATTAAGGAAAAATGTTTGGAAAAGAATACCAAAAAATCAAAAAAATTTTACTTTTAATAATACATATATTTTGAATGCAGAATCAATCTAGAGGATAAATCATGGCCAGAATGTCATCAAACATGAAAATCGGTTCAGTTTTGACTAACTTATGAGCGTTTGAAATATGGAAGCTATGGATCCGAGAGCTTTACTTGTCAAAATTATTGTCCATTTTGGCATGATTTTTGACAAAAAATTTGACCCCCTCAGAATCGGTTTTAACGTTGTTTTTTATACTATTTGTGACAACCACAATCGATTAAAAATATAAATTCGCAATTCTAAATTTTGAAAAAAAAAATTTTCGAAAATAAGTAAGGGGGGAGTACATGCTTTTTTTTACGAAAAAAATCAAAAAAATGTTATTTTCAAAAATGCATATATTTTGAATGCAGAATCAATCTAGAGGATAAATCATGTCCAAAATGTCATCAAACATGAAAATCGGTTCAGTTTAGACAAAGTTATGGGCC
The DNA here is from genome assembly GCA_035047465.1 of Drosophila sordidula. NCBI lineage: Eukaryota > Metazoa > Arthropoda > Insecta > Diptera > Drosophilidae > Drosophila > Drosophila sordidula. The sequence goes on along the minus strand of JAWNPQ010000185.1, from coordinate 8,632,332 downwards.
TTACTTTAAGTCAAAATTGTTTTCCAATAAATGTAGTCGATCTATCATAGTTTTGCTTAACTTTTGTGTCTTTAAGTTGCTTTGATTCCTATAGAAGTCAATATTCAAGGGAGCATTTCGCACTCTTAACAAACTGCTCAACATATGTTTGTTTACCTTGTAAACATTTTATTATTAAATAAAAGCGATTTTCGATAAGAGAAGTAGAAATAAATAGCCAAAGGGATGTTTTGCTAATTTTTTGGCACATAAACCAAATGTCAAATGCGCGTGGCAAACACAAAAAGCCAAAAAGCGAAAACAAAATCGAAAAACTAAAAAACATGTTGACAGTTGCAGCGGCTGGCAGCAGAGCGTTATGCGTGGGAAGCGCCTAAAACCATAAAAAAGTACTAAAAAAAAGTTGTTAGTTATGCCAAGAAAAAAAACAAACAATAAAACTCGAAACTCAAAAAACCGGCTTGTAAACTCTTGACTCTTGGCCAGCTCGACTGCTTAACGCACTTGCACCCGCACTGTGGGCTGCCCCGCCCACACACACGCACTACTAATGGGCGTTACGTATACGCAACGTTGCTAAAGCTAAAACGCATTTAGTTAATCGCGCAAATGCTTTTAATAAATATGTTTGTTGCTTAGTACATTTGTTGTCATAATAGCCAATAAACCAAGCACACTCACACACACACACACACATGTGTGTGTGCGTGTGTGTGCGTCCTCTTGGCAGTCACTTGAATGCAAAGGCAATGACACAAATGTTTTATGGCCCTGTCAGGCAGCGGCAAGTCCTTTTGCCACTTGCTCCTGCCTTCCACATACAAACAAGCACAACCGTTCACAGTCAGACACTCACACCCATTCGTTCACACTCATTCAGCAACACACACGCGCACAGTTGAGTGTTTATTTGTTGGCTCCTTCTTGCTTCTTGGCTCCACAAAATGCATTTCTAATTAAGTTAATTGCGGCAAATGCTAAACTTAAGTCACTAACCTAAATTAATAAAAGGCTGCGCAACCGCCATATGAATGCTGTGCGTGTACGCGTGTGTGTGTGTGTGTGTGTGCGTGTGTCTGTGTGCCACCCAGGATATAAGTTGCTGCTATTGCTGATGGCGTGCCCTACAGCAAGTGAGATTTTTAGTTAGTTTAGGCTGCGCTTTCAACTTGAAGTTTACTTAATAGAATTAAATATATATTTTGTTTATTTATTTATTTATATACATTTAATTATATATTTATCTTTTTAGTTTTATCAAAATATTTGTCAAAAGTCTACGTGAAGTATAAAAGAAATTAAATTTATCTAAGGTACTTAATGATATTTAAGGCCTTGATGTGTCCAAAGCTTCAACAGGCTTTCATAAATTATGCCCAAAGCTCATTCAATACAAATATTGCGGCTCAAAGTTGAAATTAGCTTTTAAAACTTTTGCGTATGTGAAAGAACAAAAGTTGCTCAAAAGGCAAATTTATTGTTTTTTGGTTCATTAGGTGTTGGTCTACATACAATAAAATTCCGATATGCACTCCTTCAAATTATCTTTTATTTGCCCAGTGGATTATTTTTTTAAGGCCTCTTTTGACTAAAAATCGATTGCTTGATTAATTGTTGATTACTGAGAGCTCTTGCTAAATACTATACAACTCGGCCTTTGTTCATAGATTTAATAAATTTTGTATTCTTTGTTACTGGGTCAAAGGAGTGATTTTTTCCTTAGAACTCAAGTACCCTGCGCAATCGGCAGTAGCGCATCAAATGTTGCTTCGTGTTGCGCGTCTTGTTGTAATTTCATTTAATAACTGTTTTGTTGTTGTTTATGAAACATTTGCCGACGGCTGTCGCTTCATTTCACACACCTACAACACCACACACACTCACACACACACACACGCACACACAGAAGTCAGCGAGCAGAGCCGGAAGTGAGCAGCGCGCGTGTGTTGTCGGACCGGCAGTGGGGAGGGGGATGAGGGGGGACGAGGGTACGAAAAAAGGCACAATTGGACAACTGGGCGCCGCCTGTGGTGTCAACGATGCCATTGGTTTGGTTCAGTTCGGTTCGGTTTGGTTTGGTTTGGTTTGGTTTATTGTTCCACTTTTCATGTCAAAGTTATTGTAATTGTGTTAAGGCATTTCCCGTGTATATCCTACACGCACGTACACACACACACACACGCACACACACGCAGCGAATGCTTACGCTCGGCTATAAATAAAAATCGTGCAGCAGGGCTGAGCTGCAGAGCAGACACTTGTTTGACTTTGGCTCAGGCGCCATGTTTGTTGGCGCTCTCACGTCACGCTCCCTCGCCAGCCCCCCCCCCCTCGTGCCAGCCCTTTGCCCTGGCATTCCTTATGCTGATGTGTCTATGTATTTTTTAACGCACATCATTATCATTCCGTTTGTGTTTTGAACGGGCGCACAGCAGCTGAGAGCAGGCGAACATCAGCCATGCTGACTGGGCGCAGCTTGAAGAAGCCCTCCCCCTCCCTTTCCCCCTGCCCCCTTTGCCCCACTCAAAAACACACATACAAACGGACGAACAAATAAAGGAAAAAGCTTATGGTTTTTGCCGTTGTTGTTGCCTGGCTTGGTTTTTCTGCTGCTATTCGGTCTCTTTCATTTTTTCTGCCTATCTCTCTCTCTCTTTGATTTCTGTGTTGGCTGCTCTGAGTGGTATATAAGCCACTGAGTGTGACTTGGTGTGCGCGTGTGTGTGTGTGTGTGTGTGTGTTTGTATATACACTCCCGAGTACAAATAACAAAAGGATACAACAAACTCTGAACAGAAAGTTTTGACACTTTTATACTTGGCTTGCAGCGACCCGAAACCAACCCAATAACCTGCCCCACACCCACATTAGGTGGGGTTGGGGATGGCGCACAAAACTGTTTTTGGGGTGTTTAATGGAGCCTGGCGCGTTGCCGTTCTCAAAAAGTCGAGCACATGAGCACGGCTCGTGTGTGTGAATGGAAATGGGTCTATTTGAGCTAATATCATTGTAACTCATGATATTCATATCGTATTATTGCTCCTAGGCAAACACATTCGTTGGCATAAGGTTAGGAAATGCTCTTCAAAAATTCAAAAGGGTCGCATTTTTATGATTATGTAATTATAATTTAACATTGTTGCTGGTTAGCAGCTTGAGCTATTTTTATTTGTTGAATCATTGTCGACCGAATAGTTGTTATTGTAGTTGAATAGGGTTATCTATAAATATTACGCCAGTTAAAAATATAGCTTCCATGAGTGAGGTCATGACATAGTATAAATACTTGATATTTCGTTTAACTTTGTATCTTACAGATACATAAAAGAAAATACCTTTTTTAGCTATCTCAAGTAGCCTTTTCTCGCAATCCACATTCACATCGAGTTCAACCTACAAATATTAGTCGCACAACCCGACTGTATTCACAAAAATATATATATTTCCTAAAAAAAACACTTAAAACGCGATTCGTTCAGCATGTATGGAAACCTTGGGACCTTTAGCTATGAGAATTATCTGCGGTGAGAGCCATTAAAATAGTTAACCTGTTCGATTCGTAATGCCAGCGAGCACGCCTGCAGCAACGCACAGCTGGTGCAGAAGGGAGTGAAGCCGCCGGTGCCCTTCAACAGTGGCACCACCCTGGTGGGCATTCTCTTCGCCGGGGGCGTCATGATAGCCACCGACACGAAGGCCACGTCCAAGGGCACGATCAGCAACAATCAGAAGCTATATCGTCTGCACAAATGCATTTAGTAAGTCCATTGGCTATCGGGAGCCCTAAAGTAAACCTCGCCTCCTGTTCCAGTTGTGCGGGCAGTGGCTACGCCGGCGATCTGCTCAACATAACGACCGTGGTGACCTCGCAGCTGGAGGTGCATTGCGACACCACCAACTATCGACGGGTGCCCGTCGTCTCCGCCAAGAACCTGATAAGGGCAGCCTTGTTGCGAAATTTGGGACGGATTATGGCCAGCTTCATAATTGCGGGCACAGATAGGGCCGGCGCCCATTTGTTTAGCGTGCACAGCGACGGCTCAACGGAGGAGTGTTACTTCACCGCGATTGGCTCGGGCCAGTACGGTGCCATGGGCGTGCTGGAGACCCGCTGGCACCTCGGCATAAATGAGGGCGATGCGCGCAAACTCATTATCGATGCCGTCGCCGCCGGCACGCAGAGCAATATCGCCTCCGGCTATAGGATGGATATGTGCATCATTCGCGACAATCACACTGTGGAGCTCTACAGCGTAATGCTATATGGGAACATCAGAGTCAAAATGCCAGAAACACCGAATCCGCAGAAAGTCTCCATCATTGTGGCTACTGAAAAAGTGACCTACCTAACGCCGCAGCTGCTGCCGCTGTCGAAGTGCACAGAGGCAGAAGCTGAACGACTGAAGCTAAAGCGCAGTGCAAACGACATTGGCGAGGAACCCCCTAATAAGAAAGTCAACGATTCCTATGGCAATTTGTTTTAGGTTTTAAAGCGTTATTTTTCCTGTAAAATCGGGAAAAAATAACTGGTATATACTTACATAAGTATGTATAAAAAACAAATAATAAAACTTAAATTTGTGATTTTAAGCGCTCATCTTTCACTGGCAAGCGTTAATTATGTTATCGATATCGATAACGTCCTTGCCACGGCCCTTGGACAGTGTTGGTAAGCGGTTGGCTCGACTTGGAAAGTTAAACGATTTGATTTTTGTATAGATTTTAATGTTTGTGTATTTAATGACATTTATGCACTTTATTTTCGTTTTTTTAGGATTAACAAAATGAATGTACATAAAAACGTTTGTTTGCAGTTTGGCTCGCATTGCACTGTGAACCATAAAATTACACAATACATACATAATTTGACATTGCCAGCGCATATTTCAGATTAGTTTCTTGTTCCTTAATTCATAATCGGGAGTTTTCACTTGAGAAGCCATTCGAATACGTTATTTCGAAATTGTATTGCACTAAAAGTGAGTTGAATTTTGGAAATTTCTTACATATATCATACTCTGTACAGGTAAAAGATTTATACATTTCTGTTGCTTGGGACTTGTCTACAAATCGTTTATATTTAATTTCATGCTATGTAGTTTCACATACATATACATATATTCACCTAGTTCATTTTTTATATGCGTTACCCGGACCCAGCATATTCGCGCTATATTTAAGTTGTTGCTGTTTTTAAAAATGTTCTTAGTTGATAAATATATATTTTGTTTTTTTTTTTCTTTTTCGATTTGTGTTGCTATTTATTTTGTTTTCTTTAAATACATATTTCTTGAAGTTTTATTGTATAAGCAGCCTGTAGATTTGCTCAACGACGGTTTTTAGACGCTAGAGGTGAAGTTTTTTTTTGCTTGTCTTCTTTTGATTTATACAAATTCTTCCAAACGATTTACAAAAAGAAATGGATTCAAAATATCGTATTTAACTAAACTGTCATCCACTAAACATCTTACATACACGGTGTAAAAATACAAATTAATCAAATGTTACGTGAAAAAATTACATACACATCTGGTATATAAAGTATTTTCCGTTTCTACATGTATATAAATATATCATTCATTTTCTATAGTTCTCTTGCAGTTGCGCTACTTAAGATTATTGTACAAGCAAATCAAAACCTTAACGAAACAGTTTCAATATTTCCAAAAAATTACAACGAACAATTCGTAAAAAAAAAAACATGGAACCACGCGGATCTCGACCGACTCTTCCAGCTGCCGCCCCAGATCCTGTTCCTCTACTGATACTCGTCATCGCTGCTCAGCAGCATGGTCTTCTCGTTGTAGTTCTGGCTGATGGTTGCCACGCGCTGACCGCCTGGTATAAATTTACGCTGATTACCGAGCGTCTTGGATGCCACACAGCTGTTGTTGCCACCTCCGGTGGCCACCGCATTGTATCCGCCGCTGCTCGCACCTGTGCCGCCCATTGATGCTCCTTGGGTGGCACCGCCGCCGCAACTGGGATCATCCGGATCGTAGCTGGAGACACGAATGCCGCGCGAGCTCTTGCCACCTGCACAAATTAGTTATTTACTTAATGGGTTGTAGCTGGCACACATATAGTATGTGGGATAATTGGAATTATGAGAGATCGAAATTCATGCTCTGTGAGAACATGCAAGTTGCAGGCTTATAAATATCGCAAGCAAAGGAAAGGCAACGTTTTTGTAAGCTTATTTTACATTTATTTAATACACATAGTTTATAGATATTTTATACAGTTTGTTTAAACATTTACAAAAGTTAATTTAAAAAAAAAAACACATATGCACGCGAACTTAAAAAGCACGAGCTTTCGATTTGAGTCTATCACAAAAGGAAATCAAAAAGCAAACAATGTTTTTTTTGTTTTTGGTATCTTTGAGCTAAAGGATATTGTAATGTTGTAATCGAAAGATCGTATTTTAAAATTTAAATGCATAATAAGCTTAGTATATAAAGTGTAAAAATTTCAAGATACTGAAAGCTTCTTGAAGATTCTGATATAAAAATTCTCCAAAAATTGCCAAGTTGCTGTATATCTATTGAGTCGGAAAATTCTGTTAATCTGGGCTCATTTTTGATACAAGCTAAGCTCTGTTTTTATATGTTTGTATTGCCATTTATACAAATAATTACATACGTATAATAATAAAATCTTTGTTTACACATACATAATATTATACAATATTATTGATATATATATAGTATGTATAGTATAGAATAGCTAACATTTAAATAAGTTGTTAAGAGGCTTAAATCGTAACGTAAACATAATCAAAAATACAAAAAAAAAATCAGCAGCAGAGGGGAACGGTAAACATAAACAAGGGTGTAAAAAATGTTCAAGGCATGTATTTTAAATGTTTAGAGTACATCATTCAGATACATAAAGATCTCCAAGGTAACTAGGCAATTTCATTTTTGGGTTTCGAGTGCGCGCTCTTTGTAAGTAACTAGGCCTAATTTTATTTAACTTTTAATTGGTAATTTTTTACTATGTTTTTTAAGTGTTTAAGCGGCAACAAAAGGCAACTGTGGTGTCGATTTGTAAGCCTATAGCTATAAGTACACTTGATTTGTCTTTTAACTGCTTCTTAGTTTTTTTTTTTTTAATTTGTTTTTTTTTTCATATTTTTTGTCCCTCCTTTCGTTTTGGAATTATAATTAGTGTTTAGTAGCGGGCATCGCTAGAGTTTTGTTTTGTATTGTATTAAGAGTTTTAGAGCTTTTCGTAACGCTGAGTTGAGGTTACTTCTGCAAAAGATAAGAAACAGAAAGAAAAACAAAAGTGTAAAACATAATGATAATGTAATGTGAATGAAAGCAAAGTAAAAGATAAGATTAACAATAGCTACAATGCGCAGGCAACGAACATTCAAAGATAGAGAAAAAAGAGACGAAAAAAACACAAATCACAAGAGTCAAAGAAAACGACATACCTGAACTGTATTGTGTGTATTGTTGGTACTGCGGATGGAAATTGTGTATAGCATCTGTCATAATATCCTTGGGATTCATGGTTTCCTAGGAAGTGCACAATATTTTGTTAGTGCCTGCCTTTTTTTTCGAAAAATATGTATATTGATTTGCATTTGGTTTACCTTGAGACTGCTGGAAATTGATTGCATAGTAACAGAGCGTCCATGGCCATCACCAATGCAGCTGCGCGCATAGACCTGAAATAGTTAGGTAGAAAATTAATTGTAAAATAGGTAAGTTTTTAAAGCAAATTTAATTTAATGTATATAACTGCACAAACCCCTGATTATTTAATCTCTTAAAATAATAAATTGATATTTTTACATTTTGCCCTATAGCGCACATGCACCACATTTGTTTATGCATATCATAAAGCTATTTTTAAATTGAACCTTTATCAGCGCAACCAGAAATGGGGAATCTACCACATGAATCACATGCCAGGCATGACTGTAGCTGGCTTTAAGCTCAACCGCAGATAGTCAAATTGTCAAAGTAATTGCTGTGATTGTGAAACCTCGTTCGTTATGGTCTGCCAACCACATTTCGATGATAAGCATAGTAAAAATGGATGTTATCTTATCGAGGTTCCCATACTGAATTGTTGCCACATAAATACCTGTCAAATCTTACAAGCAATTCACTCACCTGATAGGGGAAAGCATAGCGCAGCGCAATGGCGGCAAACAGCATTTCAATGCATATGAAAAAGTTCTGATAGCCAGCGGAAACGGTACCCGCTGAGGTGACAGTGCCAGCACTGTCCACAATGGGCGATATGACCTGAGCCTTCTCGAGTATGGCCAGACCCACGCCCTGCCAGAATGACAAGAATATGACTGACTTGATGGTGCAGAATTTCAATACAGGCTCAAATGGTGTCAGCAGATCGCGTGTGGCAAAGTAAAACAGATAGAGACCATACAGAGCCAGCGTAACGGAAATGTTATAAATAATGGTTATGTAAATGTATCCACCATCGGCGCTGCAAGAAAAAACGAGACATTAGGCAAACATTTACGGTAATTACTTAATGTACTCGACACAAACCTCCAATCGCCATCATGATAGTGTCCAAAGGCCTGCAGAAAGATGATGATAAAGGCCACTAGCGGCTTAACCAAGCAGAACTGCAACGTGGCCTGCTTGCAGAAGCGCAAAAAGCCAATGGTGTATGTCTTGCCCTTGAGACAGCATGTGCCATACAAACAGGAGGTCTTGATGGGCTTGCCGCGTATCTCAGACATGATGTTACCCTCGCCGCCCAGATACTCATAGCACAGCGACAGAAAGTTGTAAATGACAAAGGCTGTAAAACCAAGTAGATAAAGATTAGAACAGGCTAAGCCGGAGATTATGAACAAAACGCACCTTCGTAGCAATCGCGCACCGTGAAAAAGTAAATGTAAACGTTGTCCGAGTTGAAAAAGAGCAAACTAATCCATGAGTAGGTGGCATAGATGGGGACAATGAACAAGATACGCACTATCCAGCGCTGCTCCTGTGGATTGGTGTACCAGCGTAAATGCTGGTAGATCTGTAAACGATATGCGATTAGTTAAACGATTCGTGCAACTATTTTAATGGCCAGTGGTAGTGGCTACCTGTTGACATGTGACAAACAGCGCTGCCGAGACAAATACGCCTGCCAGCACCTGGGCGGTTTTAGTTTGGAGGAATATGCCATCGCCCACATGAAGCAGCGGGTCCAATGGCTCCTGTGCGACGCTCGACGGACTCTTCATTTGTACAACGTAATTCGTATTTGGTTTCAATGTCGTCGACGCAGCAGTTGCGTTGCCAGTCGCAGCAGCAGCAGCAGCAGCGGCAGCGACGCTACTCACAGTTAAAGCCGCCTCAATGAGACTGGCCGGCGTTGTGCTCATTCTGCCACACAAAAAAAGAAAGAGAAACAGAGTTAAGAGTTAGATAGAATTATAAAAGCAAATTATTATGATTAGGCACACAAGTAATATGTAGTTTTTATACTTTATTTGCCTTTTTTTGACAATCCACACGAAAGTTCTACAACTCAGACATGCTACATTTGTGAATGTGAGTGGAACTTGCAGTGCTAACTAAATTTGGGTCAGAAGCACAAATGTGGAGCAGTGAAGAGGCACGCATTAGATCATCAGCAACATCATCATCATCATCATTTTAATCATGATGATAGTCAGTCAACATAGCGACTGACACGCAACGCAACATTATTAAATGGACTCGCAATAACTTTCAGGGTCTTCGGGTTCCAGCGTGAAAAGTTTCCTTCTCAGGGTCAGCTCTAACTGCTCCATATCGATTCTATACTAGACTTATGTACAAATATGCAATGTGGGTAAATACAGCTGTGTCCCAATCAATAAACAAGTGTGAAACAAGCTGCATACACGCCAACCTGCTCAATGGCGACGCAAATCGTCGGCAATTATATATGTTTGTATGCACTGCCAATTATACGCACACTTATACTATATGCTTGGCAATAATTACATTAAGCATCGTTACGCTGGTTCATTCAACTGAAATCGGTCGGAAACGATAAAGATTTATATTTAAATCTAGCTTGGAGAGATTCAAATCAATTCAAACTTGGAGAGTTGCGCTTGTGTGAAGAGCCAAATAAATGAATAGGGCAGAAATTAAAAAATCAGGGATATTAAAAACTATGTCAACAGCTTTTTCATCAGTTATCTTATTGAAACTCTACACACAAATTGTAATAAACTCAAATCTCTACAAAGCCGTATAGAAAAGCACTTAGAGCCAACTAGAGTCAACAAGCTTCTTAAGAAAAAACGAGATTTACCGATGTTGACCTAAGATTAAAAATGCTGATAAACGATCGGAATACTTCTGTGTAAGCATTTTCTCTAGCCTAGGCAGCATTTTAGAACAAGCGCTGTGGAAAAAGAGCAACTACTTAATTACACCGCTATCGTTTTTTTTATTTCAGAAACAAAGAAAAGAAATGCGCTAAACACAAAAATAACACAAAAATGACTCAGACATGCAAACTGGAACTGAACCTGAAGTTAAGCGAACTGTGTTTTCTTCCGTTTTCTCTCCACACAAACAAATCAGTTAATAAACGCCTGAGAAGCAAAAAGTGTTAACTGAAACAAATCTGCAATAACAGTAAAGAAAAAAAAAATTGTTTAAAAAATTGCAAAATGGCCTAGGCATAAAGAGAAATACTTCGTAGAAGCAAAAGTTGAAGTAGAAGCGAAGAAAAAAGCAACAACAAGTTGCTGCCTGCTAAAGATACACAGAGAGCCACAGATATATGTATATATTGGCACAAAGCAAGGTCTCCACAAGCACAACTCTCCACTGGGCCAAGCGAAGTGGCAGCGCGGAAGCGTTTTTGACAGACAAGAAAATGCCAAAGTGTATTAGTATGTGTGTGCATGTGTAGATTGTAGTGTAGTGGGAGTTAGGGCCGAAATCAAAACCAGCAGTATTTTCGACCAGTGCTAATTACATTTTTGGGCCAACTGGGCCTTGGGGCAGATTTGCTTTATGTGGCTTCTGCTTCTGCTTCTGCTTCAGCAGTTCAATTGATTTTCGAGCTGCGCAAACATGTGTCCAAAATATTAACTGTAAATAAATACGGGGCTTAAATGCCAGCATATGCGACCTTTCTGCTGGAGGGGAGACTTGTCGCTGCGCTGCTTATCAAACCCAACACACACACACACACACGCATATTTCCCACTCACACCTGCTTATCAAATGCGAAAAATAACGACTACGTTGAAAATAAAAACACGCACACACACACATTCGCACAAATATTTATATATACTCGTCAAATTTCGTCATCGAAAATGGGTATTTTACTTGCAACTCGACCATTTCAGGGAAAACAACTTTTAAATAGACACACACGAATACGTTAATGCAACTTAATTACCTCTTTTAAGTGCAACTTTTCACAATTTACTTTTGCGTTTATTTTTCACAGCTCGAAATTCCGTTTAATTTGCTCCGACAATTGCTACTTCAATTTTTTTTTTCTTTCTCTCTTCTTCGTCGCTGTGACGCGAACTGAGTTTCGTGCACGTCTGCTATTTGGAAGAGGGGTAAAGTAAACACCTTCACTATGAAAATGCAACACACACAAGCGACGCTCTATTTGGTATTTATTTACGTGCTAGTTTTTATTTCTAGTGCACACGAAATTTCAGCAATTTTGGCCGTTCGCAAACGTGCGAACTTAGATTGTTGATACTGTATCGATATTGACGATGTTTTATTATGTTCAAGTATTAACATTAATCGAAGCGACACTTTCAGGGATAATAATAGTAGATATCGATATGTTTAATGTTTCGTGCGCGTGCTGACAGCTGATGGGCGTCTATCGATGAGTGATGTACTGACAACTTAAACAAGAGTGACCAGCTGCGAAACTAAGATCAGCAGTGTTGCCTAACAGCTGGCTGCGATTACATTATCGATATACATCAGGTTTAACCATGGCAAATCAAAATTCGTATATTGTTTACTTATCTGGGTTGAACTTTGAACGCCCGCTGCAAATCGATGCTACAACTTAAATAATGTAAATAGAACGTTCTTGTCTGGACAACACCATGGATTTTCGCAACGCCCGGGCACGGCAGCCGGAAATTGTGCGCTCCGTACAAAAGGATGCACGATATACCAACGAGCTGGCCGAGGATTTATCTGATATTTTGCGTTTGACTGGACCCCGCAACTGGATCAAATACAATCAACTGTGCCAGTTGATGGCACAGCTCAGTTACCATGGCTTTGCCTCGCTAAACAATCTGCAAACCCTGGGCGAGGAGTACACAGGCATAATACAGGTCGATGGCAACTACAAACAAATTCCCAGCCGATTGGTAAGAACATAAATAAAGCCATGGTGGATGTCCTATTTAACCTAATACTCTGCAGTTGCAACTGGTTGCAATTATACTGGAATTTGGCGGAGATGCCTTGTTTATGCGTGTGCTGCAAAAGCTTGAACTCCACATAGCCGAACATGAGGAAATTGTCCCAGACGCTAAAAAGAAGCTGCAGAAGCTGATACAGATCATGCGACAGTCGCCCAGTTATATCAAGGCGCTGCACAAATCGCTGTTTTATTTGGACGCCCGCAAATATCAGTTGTCCAAGCGGACCACAGGCATCAACTACGTGCTCATCCGGCACTGGCTGCAGCCGGAGTTCTCGCTGTATGGCTATAAAATTCTCGGCATCATCACATTCCTGCAGGTCACCGTCTCGCTGGCCATTGGCGGCTGGGAGGTGTGGCGAGAGCACAAGCGCCAGCAGCTAGAGGCACTCAAGCAGGCAGCCAAAAGCTTTCTGCAACGTGAAAAGACTACAAAGCCAACGGCAACCGATGCGCCGCAGTGTATACTCTGCCTGGAGCCGCGCCAGAACAGCAGCCTAACGCCCTGTGGCCATCTCTTCTGCTGGAGCTGCATACTCGACTGGCTGGAGGAGCGCGACGAGTGTCCGCTGTGCCGCGAATCCCTGAAAAAGTCGCAGGTGATACAGCTGCAAAATTACGCTTAAGCCTTGGACATTTCTTTGTGCTCAAAAGAAAACATATTTTATTGTATTTAGATATCTGTTTTTTATGGTAATTTATTGAAGAATTCTTGTACAAGTTTAATAATAATGATATTCAACAGCTTTGGTAGCATGCGGCAGCGATGCCATCTGCATTTCGGCTTAACACCGGGTCTAAACTAACTTAACAATATCTATATTTACAATTACGATTCGATGTTAGTTTCCCGTGCCCAGGCTTAAATAATATCAAGATAGACGGTACGATTGAAAATCTGCTTGCGCCGTCGCGACTCGAAGGCGGAGCGGGCCTCCGCCGGCGATTCGAAGGCGACGCGTGCATCGCCCGTGGGCTTGCCGTCATCGTGAAAGCGACGTATAATGTCGTCCGGACTGAGCTTGAAATCGCTGAAGAAGCGCAGTATGTCCTTCAGTTCCGCCTTGAACGGCACGTTGCGCATGGCCACCACGCAGCCGGCGCGATTGAACTTGTCGGGTATGCCGTCAGCGTTGTCGATCGCGACAATGCCGTTGCTGCTGATGCTGTTGTTGTTATTGCTGTTGTTGTTGTTGTTGTTGTTGTTCGGGTTTGGGGCAAGCATGGGCAGATTGCCGGGCGCCTCATCCAGGCTCAGTTCGGGGCCAGCGCGCACGGCAAACGGATTGAAGTGCTGCTTGGAATTATTGCTATCGTCGCTATCATTCGGCGCCTGCTGCTGACCACCACCTCGATTGGCGCTATCGTCAAAGCGGCCGCGACGGCGAGATTGCAGCTGCTGCTGCTGCTGCTGTTGCTGCTGCTGCAGGGGCGAGGACAACGCGCCACCGGCGTCCGCCTGCCTGGGCCCGTTGCCGCCGGGCACGTAGTCCATGAACGGTTTGTTCATGCGATCGGCAATGTCCTGCGGCATTATGGGCGACACGCGCAGGCCGCGCCCGCGAAAGCGGCGATTGTGAAACTCGCGCACGGCCAGCTTGGCGTCGTGCGCATCGACGAACTCGACAATAAATTCGCCGGCACTCTGATTGCGTTCGTTGAACAACATCTCGATGTGCTCGATGCGCAGATGCTCCGAGACGAAGAGCTCGCCCAGATCGTTGATGCGGGTCGCGTACTCGCAGTTGTGGACGCGCACGAAGACGTCCTGGCGCCGGCCCTGCTGCTGCTGCTGTTGTTGTTGCTGGTTGTGCATTTGCTGATTGCTGTTGTTGTTGTTGTTGTTGTGTATGCTAAATGGCATCATATTGTTGTTGTTGTTATTATTGCTCATCATGTGCATGCCATTGTTGTTGTTGTTGTTGTTGTTTTGCGGAAAGCCGAAGGGCATGTTACCGTTATGCATGCCAGTGTTGACAAACGCCGGCAAATTGCTATTGTTGTGTGTGTGTGCATTCTGTTGGTGCTGCTGCCCCTCGTGGTTGCGCCGGCGCGGATCGTTGTTGAACTTGGCCAACGCCATTTGCTCCTGTTGTTGTTGTTGCAGTTGTTGCTGCTGCTGCTGCTGCTGTTGTTGTTGCTGTTGTTTGCTCACCTGTTGCTCGCGCTCAGCATCCTCGCGCTGCTGCTGCTCCTCCTTCTGCAGCTGCTCGCTGGCGCGTCGCATCTTGTCCTTGGCATTCTGCATCTCCGCCGGATTGCTGGCCCGTACGCGCAGCTTGCGGAAGCCGATATAATGCCGCGAGGCATCCTCCAGCGCGGAGTGCGCCTCGTTCTCGCGCGCGAAGAGCACGAAGGCAACGAACTCGCGCCGATTGTTGGGACTGGGCGCCAGCAGGATGTCCACGATGGTGCACGTGGCGGAGAACATTTTCATGATGTCCTGCTCGGTGGTCAGCTGGGGCAAATCCTCCACATAGAGCACATTGGTGCGCGGCGTCGCTGCACGCTCCTCCTGTTGCCTGTTGCCGCCACCGCCGCCGCCGCCGCCGCCGCCGCCGCCGCTGCTGTTGTTGTTGTTGTGGCCCTGGTGTGCTCCGGACGAGCGATGGGACCGCTCGTCGGCCTTCTCGAACTCCTCGTCGCTGATGGGCACAATCTGGACGAGCCGGTCCCGGAACATGGTGTTGTTGCGCAGCAGCGCCTTCTGCGCGCTCGAGACGCGCGAGAACTCAATGTAGGCGATGCCCGTGCGGGTGCCGTTGGCGCCGTTAACGATCTTGATGCCGTTGTGTGGTATATAGAGGCCGCCGAAGTACTTGCGCAGATCGCTGTACAAGGTGCTCGGACACATGCCGCTAATCTTGACGTAGCACGTCTCCGCAATGGGTATGACCGCCGATGAGCCGCCGCCGCCGTCGGCGGAGCCGGACCCAGCACCGCCGGCTCCACCGCCAGCAGCGGATGCACCGGCAGCGCCGGGCGAGCTGCCCAGGCCGGTGGCGCTTTTGGCTGCCTGCTGCTGCAGCAGCAGCTGCTGTTGCTGCTGGAACAGCTGCGGATACATTTGGGCATACGGATTGACATTGGCGAACGCAATTGGCTCCTGTGCCGCGCCGCCGGCCACCTGATTCTTGCTCTGACCCACATCGTCCATCTTGGGCAGCTGCTGCTGCTGCTGCTGCTGCTGCTGTGGTTTCGCACTGAGATTGTAGTTGTTGGTGGTGGTGACATTAGTGGTGGTGTTGTAGCTCTGCAGCACGGGCGGCAGCACGGACATGATGCTCATTTGCTGCTGCAGCAGCCCTGGCGAAGCAGCGGCCGCTGCCACCGTAGTCCCTGGCGGCACGCCGCCGCCCAGCGCCCAGGGCAGCAGATTGGAGACAGCAGCACCAGCACCAGCACCGCCGGCAGCACCGGCAGCACCAGCAGCAGCACTAGCGCCAACACCAGCACCAGCAGCACCAGCAGTGGCCAGCTTTGGCAGCATTTTGAGCTCGCGCTCGCTGCTGTCGCTGCGCAGCTCGGAGCGACGCTTGCGTCCACGATCGCGTGTGGCACGATCGCGACTGCGATCGCTGTCATCGGAGCTGCTGGAGTGACTGCGACTGTGGCTGCGGCTGTGCCGGCGGCGTGGCCCAAAGACGGCCAGTTCCGGTGCGAGCTTATCGCCCTTGAGGGCGCCGCCAACATCGGCCAGGGAGATGCCCGCCTGCTGCTGATATGCCAGGAATGAGGGCGTCGCCACCACCGCCGCCGCCGTCGTCGTCAGCAGCTGCTGCTGCTTGGACAGCGCCTGCTGCTGGCTAAGCAGGAAACTGTTCATGCCGCCGATTATGGGCGGGTGTGGCACGGGCGGCATGGACACCGCCGTCGCCGCGACGGGCTTAGGTGTGGGCGTGGCCGCAACGGCAACGGCGGCCGCAGCGCTCACTTTGCGCGCCGTCTCGATGACCTTTTGCATTTCGGCGCGCGAGGAGAGCAGCAAGCGCACCTGTACCTCCATCAGTTTCTCGCGATCCTTGAGCATGGCGCAGCGTGCATCCTCGTCGGTGCTGTTGGTTGTGCGTTTGGAGAGAGAAGAGAAGCAACAAATAAGGGCAAAGGCTTAAAGATAATGATAGCGGTTGAGTTATGTGCGGCACAGTGCAGACTGCATACATACATATATGTATATACAATCATATATATTAGAACAGATCTGTTCGAGTAGTTTTCTCTATCTATAGATCTGCCTAGTCAGAGCTCTTGCCCTGCCTCCGCTTGACTGGCTACAATAACTTTTATATATATAGGAGTTAAAGAGAGTTCAGTGTTTTTTTTGTTTTGTTTTTGGTTTTTTTTTTGTTTTTTTTTTTGTTTTTTGCTAACTACCTGAAAGCGATGAATGCGTCGCCCATTTCGCCACCGATTATGTGAACACCGCCCTCCGGTATCGAGAGGCCCGTGAAGAAATTTCGTATGTCTCGGGCATTTGCCGTCCACGGCAGGTTTTGCAAACGAATAATGACACTCATCTTGATTCAAGGTGGTTTTTCAATTTATTTTTTTGTTTTTAGATTAGTTTTCTACTTTTGTTCAGTTCAGTTCTGATCTGATCGGTCATTCGATCAGTTCAATAAAAGCCCTTGACAGCCTCTCTAAACACGGGTATCCCTCATGAGGATAGTCGCATGTCCAGGATAGCCGAGTCCCAACTAGCTTCGAACATCTGAAATGAGAATGACAAGCGTATGGAGAAAATGCCACCAATATTTTGTATATAATTTTAGATATATATATATATATATATATAGTATATAACGCACGATTACGAACTAGAGGTAGTCGCATATTCCCCCCTAAGATAAATAATAAGCTCAGGCACTTAAAATTAAAATGGAAACGGATTAAAACTCTCGATATAAAGTTTCTTTCTATTTAGAAACATATATCATCGGTTGTAAGATTAACAGCAAAATCAGATTTAAACCTTCGGTATATATATATATATTAAATAACGCATATATGAAATTATTGTATAAATGCAGTGCTTGAAATGTCCGGGCTTTTTTCTAGGAAATTACCCGATTATCGCATTTATGAAAATGTTGCTTATTTGCAATGAATTCAATTCATTTTCCCTGTTGCGTACCGTCTTTTTTATTAATGTTTCGAGCAACAGGTTGTAGTTAAAGTATTAAAACTTACCCTAGCTTACCTTATACACTATTTTTTTTTAGTTTTTTTATGTTTAATTCTATATTAAGTAACCGCTCTAAATTGCTACAATAGGATACGAACCCAAATTCTTCCAATTGTTGTTAAAATACATTTCTCTTTCACTAGTTAATACTTATTTATAGTAATAACTGTTTGAAAAGAGCTGCAAGTACTTCAGTATTCTAAGCTAGCTTCCTGAAAATATTTTATTTGAAATTTGAAAGAAAAAGAGTTCAATATCGGATATATACTTATAATAATGATTGTGTTATCATATTTTTCAACTTAAATAGCTCAGAGTATTTTGAGTTTTTACACAAGTTTAAGCTAAACTTACCAAAAATACCAAGCCAAAAATAACATCGAATTTAAAAATATATAACTACTCTTCACGTTTTACCAGAATGTTACAAAGCAATAAGTTATTATTTATGTTCACTTTTTTATTATTATTAATAGCTCGTTAAGGCTGAAAAGCACTTAAAAGTAGAAGATATTCAAAACAGTCGTATGGAACTTACTTAAATTTTTGGTTTTGGGATTAATTTTGGGACAAAGACTATGATGAGAAACTGCAGCACTACTATTAATTTATAATATTTCTACAATTTATATTTTCAATTAATTATAGTAGTTTTATTTTTTTAATTTAATATTTATTTAATGTCTAGCTGGCTGCAAACTACAAATTGCAGCTCAGTAGGGAAATTGTAAAAATTTAGTGCATTTTTGTGTACTTTCACATGCTCCGTGGCTCGGCTAAGACGACGTTCGAATTCTCTAATTACCATGTTTCAATATACCGTTCTTAATGCTATCTACAAAATCAATTTCAAGTTCTAGTCAGCAGAGAGATTGGGAAAATTAAGGCAACATTTAATACGTTTACTTAAACATAAATATCATAGTTCTTACATTATTTCTAGTACGATCTCAGCAATCATCAAGCAAACTTGGTTTTCTTAATTGTAGAATGTAGAGCTTACCAAATATTACGAATAAATCCAACTTATTTGGCATGGTTATTTTATTCCAATCCTAATGTATAATATATATATAATTATAAATAATTACAGCTTATTTGGCTGTTTCTGTTCAATCGCAATTAATTGAAGTCACATATATACAAGTCACATAGTTAAATTCCCCCCTTGATCATGATTTCGCTATAAATTCTCTACATTATATGCTAGGGTATCTATCGTGTCAACTAATGGATGTCTGCTGTCTAGTCCACACGTTATCTGCGCGAAATCCTGAAAAAACATTAACGTTCATCGCGAGCCAGATTCTCATAACTAAGTGTGACTTTAAATGGCAAGTCGGGCGACTGTTTGGGGCGTTGCATAAGAGGACCAGTTTCGCTGATTGCGGGCGACGTGTTTGGGGCAACAGCAACAGCAAGAGCAACAAAAATGTGACTGGTGGGTAAATGGCATTAGAAAGATTTCCCCAGTTGTCTTTCACTTACCCACGACCTTAGCGCAGCCAATTTGAAGGTCGCACACGATCTTACCGCAAAAAGCTCTTGCCAGCTAACTATGCTACTGGGCTATGTCCCTAGTCTCTAGGCTCATGAGCATTTAATGACGTTCGGCTGGTGTTAGGCATTTCAATTTCCTCATTAGACGCACTCAATTACCTGTTAAATGTTAACGGTCTTCCCAAAAAGAAATTGCGCGTTAAACCAGTTGATCAGATTGGACGTAATTGGAAAGCGATTATGCAGCTATATTTCAATTCGCGTTTACTATTGCCGCCAGTTGATTCCACCACTGTCCCTGGCGGACATTATGAAGTTGCACGATCGTCAGCAACAACAACAATAACAATAACAACAACAACAACAGCAACGATGACGACAACGACAGCAGCTACAACAGCAACAACAACAACGACAACAACAGCTTAAACATAAACAAGCAGTCCGAACGCTAAGTGACAGCCAGGAGCAGGAGGTGGTGGTCGCGGCCTGTTTCATTTGTGTCCACACATTTTGTTTGTTTTTGGCTCGGCGCAGCTGATTAACGCCAAAACACTACAGGAAACCCAACTCCAGCTCCTTCCGCTTGGCTATATAAAAAGGCATTGTTGGCCATCTGGGCCGCAGTTATACGAAAGATTTGACCGCGTTACCGTCATCGTCATCGTCATCGTCATCGTCACCGTCGTCGTCGTCGTCGTCGTCGTTGTCGCCAGCATCATCGATCGTCAGTCTGCGGCGCGTGCGCTGAATATATACATATATATTTTTTTGTTGTTGAAGAAATGAGATTCGCAATTGTGAGTGCTATAATAGACTATATAATATACATATAGAAAAAGCGATCGCGTGAGCCGCAGCATGTGTGCTACAGATTGCAGAAACGATCATGGGGAATACATTATTAGGCCTCCAAAAAGCCAATTACAATTTACGCCTATATCTGACGAAGTTTTCAAAACACCTACCGAACTGCAAAGCTAAGATTGATTTTTACACCTGAAATGTAATCATAAAGACTAAGAAAGTCGCCTACTCTTAATTGATCCAGCTGCAATTTCTTTTTTAAATATACCAATCTACATAAAATATTATAATATTTTGCAAGTCATAGCAGCTTCTACCATTGCATTATAAAAACTTAAATTATGTTTGGTAATTTTTGCCTTGTATGTTATACTGTTATTCAAAACATACTTTATTTAATCAGTTTCATTTGAGTCATACACATTTACTCAGCTTCAAAGGCACATGGATCCTTTTGTAAAGGTTTTTATTTTATTTAGACAATTTCGAAGATAGTCTCCCCTGTTTAAACTATTTCCAATCTAAGGCTTTACTATTGCAAAGTAAGCTATTTTATTTAAATTTAAGCATTTTTTCAAAATGCATTTTATTGACAACGTTTTTCTACAATATCCCTCATCCTTCTTATAAATAAGCAGAGCAGAATAAGTTCACACCAGACATATTATTTTTTAGCCATCCGGCAGGTCTGAATAGTTCCTATTTTCAATCATTAATTACTAAGCGCAGTAATAAAAAAAAAAAAGCCAACTTTCATCAGATGCTTAAAACTATTCAACGCGCAACACATTTATTTAACAAATGTTTATTGCATAGCATAGAAAAAAGTTGAAGACATTTGTTTACTAACCAAAAAAATGTTTAAAACCAGAAAAACAACTCCATAAGCCAAAATACATGTAAAATAATGTCTGCGAAAACTGTTTTAGACATATATTTAATCGCTAAATTGAAAAAATATAAATATTACCGCAAGGCCAAGTCAAGTACGTTTAAGTCCCAAAAAAAATGCAGCTAATGTATTTCAGATATATTAGCCATCATGCCTAGGACAATTGTTACCTAGATGTCACAAAGAATCGTTCAATGGCCTTACTAACCATTACGACGATTCAAAACAAAACTAAAAACGATAAAACGAAATAGACAAAATAAAAAGCTAAAAACCTTCTCCTAATTGAATCTTATTTTCTAGGCGATGTCGGCGCTTGGGCTGCTATTGCTTGTCGGCGCCCAGGGCACCACCATAATCAGCATTAAATATCCGCCGCAGGGCGCCGAGAGGCTGGACCGCACGCAGCCGGCCAAAAGAGACCTGAGTGTGAGCTATGCGGCCACCAACATTGACTCCAAGGAGGGCACGCGCGTCAAGACCATCACAGTGATCAAAAATGTGGGCGGCGGCGGAGAGGCGGGCTCATCAAGTGCGGCTAGCAATCGGCAATTGAAGCTGGCCATTAATCCCGAGCTGCACAAGGACGAGGATTGGGCCAATGCGTTTCGCGACAACTTCGAGTCCTACGGCGGACTGCCCGAAGTGCCGGACATAGACGATCTTTTTGACTTTGTAAATGGCAAAAAGAGCAATGCGCCAGCCGCAGCGCCTAAGAAGGAGACCAAGGAGCAGAAGCCCACAGTTGTGGAGAGCACGACAAAGGCGCCAGCACCGACAAAAGCGACCAGCGAGCACGCCGAAGATGCGGACGACAGCGATGAGGCAATCGTGGAGAAGATCAAGGGCGATGCCGAGCTGCTGCCACACATCAAACAGGCCAATATACTGCGTCTGCAAGCGCTGGCAATTAAGCAACAGAAGCAGCAGCAGCAGCAGCAGCAACAGCAGCAACAACAACAGCAGCAACAGCAGCAGCAGCAGCAGGAACAGGAGCAGGAGCCTGCCAAGCGTTTGCGCACGCGCGAATCCCTCATCAATGTCAACTACTCGACGCCAATGCACTCGGTGAGCCAGTTCTTTGAGAACTATGTGCAGGTGCTGCCCAATGGCTATGACTACAGCAAGCCGAAGGGACAGCCGTGCGCGGTGCCAGCGCCGCCGAACAGCATTCAGGTGACAACGCCATCGGGACGGACCTATGATATACCGCAGAGCAACAGCAGCGGCACCAATGGCGGCGCCAATCATCCCTATCTGGCACCGGCGCTGGCCAAGCGAACCCAGATACAGCCAGCAGCACCTGCACCTCAGCCACAGCCACAGCAGCCACCAAACTTCTCCACGGTTAATTCGCTTGTGCCGCCCATCGTGCAGGGTAATCTTGCGGCAAATGTGCCACAGCAGCAGCAGCCGCCACAAACGCAGTCACCGCCTCTAGGTGCAAGTCCAGGTGCTGGTGCAGGCGTTGGCATTTCCACCAGCCAGCGACCGTATGTGGCGCCCAGTCTGCGTAACAATGGTCTTGGCATCAATCGGGGTCCGCCGACGCCGCAGCCGCCGCCGCTGCCCGCATACGCGGCCGGCAATGTGAACAATGGTGGGCCCAGTTATCGCACTAACTCATTTGGTGCCAATCGTCCAAACACTTTTCGATCGCGTGGCTTAAAATACTGATCAACTGTTAAACTTACAACTATAGTTTATAAGACTTGTTATGTATTAATGTATGCAAGCGAGCGTATTCCTAAATATACCACACACAATTTCCAAAAGTACAGGCTGGATAAATCGATAGTTATGCCAAACTGCGTCTCAAACTGCAATCGATAGGCGTCGCGAGTGTGTCGAAACACTTTCTATGGCCTTGTAACCAATATGTATGAGCTGCAAGTTGTTAATTAACTAAATGCCGAGCAGAACATAATTGTTCGCTAGTTGTTGTTGTTGGTGTATCCGTTGCTGGCGCTGAATTTGTACTGTACTCGTCGTCGCACTAGTACACACATATTTGCAAATACATGTGTATGCATGTTTGTACTTTTATCAATGAACTTTTACTTACCAATGGTAAACCATAAAAATGCAAGGTAAACTTATTGTGGACCAACGCACAAAGACAGAAGGGCTCGTTTTTGGGTCAAACGCTATATTTTTTTATTGTTTTCAATTTTTATTGTTATCAATGTGAAAATGTGAATTTTCTCTCAGGAACACGGCGTAGTCGACTTCAATTCTAGTAGTAACGAAAATAAAATGGCTGCCGTGGAAATTATCGATAGTATCCGATATCGATATATGACTTTATTTAGTGCTTTTAATTTAATTTCAAAGTTTCTAGTATTTTTCTGTTTACTACGTGCAGTCACACTGTTTTTCATAGGTCAGCACGGATGCTGATTTTTCCAATCGAGGCTTTTTTGGTTTTTACATCAAAATTAGTTGCTTTCACAACACAGAAAATATTCCCTAACAATTTGTAATCATCTAAAGTCTGTGCGCGCACATTTGACAAGTGAAATTAAAGCCAGAAATTGGAGAATTTACGCATTGCAAAAAACGCAGTCGTCACACCTTTGGACATCACACCAATACCAATAAAAACAACAAGTACATTTAGAAAGAAAAGAGGACGGCAAATAAGCAAACGTCAAGCAAAGGCAAAAGTTATTTTTTTGAAAAGTGAGCACCGAGTACTGGGATCGAGTACTTTTTCGATTCGCTTCGATTTTCGATTTATACCGAAAACCACACGTATAACCCTTTTTGGAAATATTACGCAAGTATTATTTCTGGATATACTTGTTAATAATCATGGCTCAGTAAAGATGAATCCTCAACGAAAAATAATCGCGCAACGCACTCCGTGTGGAGACAAACGTCAACGCGAGACGCAGTTGGCTGTCAATTGGCAGCAACAAACATCTAACGCACAATCTCCCATTTTCACCTACCTTCCTCTCATCAACGAGCTCTGCGGCCTTAGCGCAGCCAAAAATACCAACAATGGAAAACAACAACAGCAAGAAGCAGCAACAGCAACAACAACGTTCAAACAAATCATCTGCTGAAGCTCAGCGCAAATCCAGTGGTGAGCACCTTGAATTCTCCTATTGTCATTTGTAGAGATGGTGATCGAAACATATAGAGAGAATAACATATAGAGTCGCATCAATTTCTGGCTGTGTTTATCTAACGGATCAAACAGTTAGGGAATTTTGGCTATGACATTTCAATATTATTACACTTAAAATTAGCATATTGCATGAAACCCGATTCTGCTCAGCTGGATTGTGTGTAGCTGCTCTTCTATGCGATTTTCATCGCTTCAATGGCTTCAACATTTTTGTTGTGTTGTATAGAGAATTTTTGTCGTCTCTCTCTTGCTATTGCTCGTTCTCTCTTTCTGTCTTACTCTTGCTATCTCTCTTTTTCTCGCCCCCTATCTCTCTCTTGCTCTTGCAACATAAATGAGAGAGAGAGATCCAGTGATAGCAAGTAAGAGAGGGAGCCACTGACCGACACATAGAGGGAGAGACAAAAAATTAGAGAAAGATCCCTTTTCTATGATTTTCATGAATTCAAGTAAGCCTCGCATTTATTGATATTCTTTGTATTATTATTATTTTCTTTGTTGTAATATAATATTGTTATACGTTATGTGGTACTGCGGTATGTATTTTGTATTTGTTCATATTTAATAAAATACAAATGTATGCCAGCGTAATAGAGACCGCTAATTTCAAGTGGAGCACTCTTGACCTGATCTTACCTCTTTTTATGAGAAAAAATGAAAATACGTAAATAATTTAAAAATAATTCCAACTTTCTTGCGATTCCTTCCCCAGACTTGTATGTCAACAACAAAACACGCAATTCTCGACGTCGCGAACAGCTTTCAACACCACGCAACGAGCAGCAACAGCGCAGCGCCAAGCAACAACAGCAGCAGCAGCAGCAACAACAACAGCAACCGGCAAAACTACGTCCCAATGTGGACAAGCGTCCACGTGCCCGCGGTGGCGGCGGCGGTGGCAACGGCAACGGCAATGGCGGGAACAGTTCCGGCTATGGTCAGGACACTGGCAACGGCGATGGCCTTGCATGCACCGGTACGGATAGCGCTAATGGCGGCTCCGGACTAGCAGCAACGAGCGCCGGCTACATGCGTAGTGAACTTGATTATGAGTTAAACTCTGTGTACGCGCACGGCAGCAAGAAGCAGAATCTGAACCATCTGCTGAACTTTCACTGTGTGCCGCGCGAGTCGTCCGCCTCGGACTGGCATGCCGCTGGACATGGCGGCAATGGGACGCGCCGACAGCCGCGCTACAACAAGGAGCAGTTTTTGCAGGCGAACTTTCAGTTTGTCATTCGGAGCAGCGCCAAGGCGCAGGTGAACGGATCGCCGGACACGCTAATCGATTGGAATCTAATCGAGCAGATCAACATCCATACGACCGAGGAGCCGCAGTGTCCCATTTGCCTCTATCCGCCGGTGGCCGCCAAACTGACGCGCTGCGGCCACGCCTACTGCTGGCCCTGTCTGCTGCACTACCTCTCGCTGAGCGACAAGACCTGGCGCAAGTGTCCCATCTGCTACGACGCCATCCACGCGGCTGATCTGAAGAGCTGCACCATCGAGCAGCAGCACGCCATGAACGTGGGCGACACCATCAGCTTTCAGTTGATGCGTCGACGCAAGGGTTCCATTTATATCGAACGCTTTGCGGGCACAGGCGGCGCTCCGCTCGAGCCGCACGAGCGTTTTCCGCTCTTGAGCGCTGTGGACGAGTCCAAGCGTTTCTCTAAATTTTTGATTGCCAAGCGCGCTGATATTGCGGCCATAATTGAACGCGAGCGTCGTGAGCTAATGGCCGAATCCGATGTGTCCTGTCCAGAGGACGTTTTCATACAGCAGGCGCTGCTCACACTGCACGAGCGCTGCGAGAAGCTGGGCCTGGAGCCGGAGGAGCAACAGCAACAGCAACAGCAACAGCAGCTCACCCAGTTGCAGCTGGTGGAAGAGGAGCCGCCACAAGCTAAAACTCCAGATATTGATATTGAGAGACCAGACGATGCCTCCGTCTCATCCCTGGGCGAGGCGAGCTGCAGCAGCAGTTGCACCAACATCAACATTAACAACAATAACATCAACAAATATTATTATTTCTATCAATCGAATGATGGTCAGAACATCTATTTGCATCCATTGAACGTTAAAATGCTGCAGGCATGCTACGGCACATTGGACCAGGCACCGGCTCTGATCCAGGCGCAGATATTACAAAAGGAGCATCACTCCATGAACGAGGAGCATCGTCGCAAGTTCACCTGTCTGGGCCATCTGCCGCTGACCTGCCAGTTTGCCGTCGTCGAAGTGGAACTGCAGCCACCAATTATTTCGGGCAGCATACTGAAGCTATTCAAGGGTAACTGGTTACCCCAATCATAACCCACTCCAGCTAATTCTCTGATTCCGCAGATGATATACTCCATCGCAAGAAGGAGCGACAGCGTCGCGAGCGCGAGGAACGCAAGCGTGAGCAGCACATCAATGAGATTAACGATCGCCAGATGGGCAAACTAATTGCCAGTGCAGCCAACTTGAATCTAAACTCCACCCATGAGTTTCCCACTGTGCGTCTTTTATCAGTTTATCGGTACTTCAAATTTACTAAAACCTCTTTTTAAAATTGCAGTGCGGTTTCGAAGAGGATTTGCCGGCACCCCGAGGCGCGTTGCCCATTTCCATTGGTCAGGCGAGCGGCGGCCCACGTTACTCCTCGGTGGCGGCCAGTCCTAAGCAGGAGCTGTGGCCCAGCATTGGTGGCGCCTCGCCGGGCAACTCCTCGGGCTTGCGTCACAGCCCAACCGAGTTTCATGCGGGCGCCTGGGGTCGCGCCGCACCGCCACCGCCAGTGACTGTGGCAGCCACCAGTCGTCCCACCCTGGATGAGGACAATGAGTTGCGTGCCGTCGGACCGTGGGCGCTGGGCGAGTTACTTGTGGGCGCCCTGGGTCAGCAGAAGCAACAGCGTGGTGGCAAATCGAATACCGCTCCGGTGGATGCCGTTGCCAGCAAGAAGCAGAAGAAGGCTAAGGGCAAGAAAATGGTGCCCCTCTTTGCTGTGGGCATGAACAGAGCTCCGTAAATCAAGCCAGATAACAGAATCCTTGGCATTATCAAAATGAACACACATTATTGTAAGAAATTTTTGTTAAGTGCGCCAAAGTCGCGAGACTATTTCAACGTTATTACAAATAACAAACTTTCAAACTTAAAAAACAAAAACCCTTTATAATTTAACCAAACCATATTCATATGTATTTTGCATTATTATATAACACTATATAATCCAATAAACGCAGAGAGCATAGCAAAATATTGAATTGTTCACATTAAGAGATTAACAACAGGAGAGTTCCAAATCGAATTTGGATCATATTCAATACAAATGAAATAAAATATCCCTTTATATTTAAAAATACATATATCCACCTCCCATAAACCCTTGAATAATTCGAATACACATATAACTTCTGTAAAATTTTGCTTTCATTCAAATTTTATTTTTCAAAAAAATATTCAACAAAGCTTTAGTTTTTCTTTTTGCAAATTGTATTTTGTATATATTTTTGTTTTTCTCATTTTGTTTTGCGAATGTGTATTTTGTATATATTTATGTATTCATGTTGGTGTTGTATTTAACTTATACTATTTAGAGTGTTACGCGAAATAATTTAATATAAATAATTCTATATATTTTTCTTCATCTTTTTTTCACGCAAAATCTTTAAGGCTTAATACAAAAAATGAGTCTTTTGCGTTGGTATCTTTTTAATGCTTCTTCATGCCGCTTTCCTCATTCTTAGGATTACAAGTTTGTAAATTGTGAAGGATTTGTTTTTTTTTTCTTTTTCTTTTTCTTTTTTCTTATGTTGTTTGCAGCTGCAGCTCCATTTTGGCTATAAAAATTTGGCTACACGTCTATAGGGGGGATCAGGAGCGAGTGCAGGTGCAACAAAAACTAAAACGATTACAAATACCATATATAGATACAGCTAAAGGAAATTGCATATGCATATGGGCAACCGGGAGGCGTGGCTCAGGTTGGGAAACTGGCCCTGCTCAACAAATGGGATGCCGTTGTTTATCGCACGAAAAGACAATTTAATAAATATACAATAGCTTTAAGAGAGAAAGTGAAACTTTAGGCTAGCCAAAACGAAAAGAAAACGGTTGCTTGCAACACTACAAAATGGTTTCATTTTCAATTGCTGCGCCGTTCGCCGAACTCGGCATCGTAGACGACATCATCGTCGTCATCGTAGTCGTCGGGCGTGGAGGCTGCCGCCGAACGGCTTTGGTAGCTGGGTCGCGCCAGCGACGAGCGCTGTTTGCTGCCATTTAGGGAGCTTGTGCTGCCGCCGCTGTATTCTGTGGGCAGCTCCAAATACTCGTCGGAATCGTTGCCATCGCCATCCAGATCATCGCCATTGACCGAGCCCGACGGACTGCCGGGCGGACTGAGCGCCTGTATGAGCTTGCCCTTGGACTCGTTCCACAGATGATGCAGACGCTCCCGCCCGAACAGCAGCAGAAATGTGTCAATAAATTCACGAGACTTCTCCTCCCATTTGGTAATGATGTCGCCCTTGACTTTGGTTAATTCGCGCTTGCCGCGCGACTTGAGCTCGTCCATTTTGTTTTGCAAACGGAACTTCTTCTCGGATAGGAACGACACGTTCAGCTCCTTGGCGGAGTAGCCGCGTGCAAGATTGCGGCGCACATACAAATCATAATCCTTAACAATACGCGCCACAATGTCCGAGGTGGAAACGCCCTCGGTGCGTTCCGTGGCCACAAACATGCCGCGGGCCTTGAGCGGCCCGTAAATATCATCCAGGCCATCGTGGCCATAGGGAATGTCATCGTGTGCCACAAAGTCAATTTTATTCGCGGCTATGAACTCATCCGACAGCGTCCATGGGGCATTCTGGACAATCTGCAAGGGATCGAAGCTTAATTAGCAAGGGGAGATCTACCCGTACAGAGAGCCAAAACACACACCTCGTCGACATAACGACAATGACGGACACCCTCGTAGCGCTCGAAGCCATTCATGACGGTGCGTCCCTTCATGCGATGCGTGAGCTCGTCGTTGCAAACGCCCACAATCAGGTAGACATTGGGAAAGATGTTCTTGGCCTGCATCAGCTGCCTGGCATGGCCCTGATGGAACAGATCGTAGATGCCATCGGCATAGACGCGCACCCGGCGACTCGTCTGGCCGGAACGGGCCATTTGATAGGTGATGCGCTGTGTGTAATCGCAACGTTCGCGCTCCAAAATTGCCACCTCATCGCAGGAGAACGGGGCTGGCTTGCAAATTGTCTGCAAATAAAAAGGTAAACGTTTTTATTACTGTTGTTGAGACGGCTAATCTTCGCCAGAGTTCGGCGCCCTTACGAATTCCTTAAAGTCCATGTGCAGCGGTAACATTTTGTACTCAAACATTTGCGGAGTCGGAGCCGCTTCTTCTGGCTCGGACATTTTTATAATTTTATTTATTTTTTTTTTTTATGACTTTTATCAAATATATGTATATGTACTATATATTTTTATATAGTTTCTCGTATCACAGTGAAAATATGATCTGCTTGAGTTGCTTTCAGCTGTCTAACTGAGCTCCAGGCAGCTATCGCTTTGACTTTGCCACAAAAAACGCTCGGCTCACTGCGACTATTTGTTGCCTGATTTCTGTCGAGGATTGGACCGGACTCAATTGCGCAGCGGCTTTCAATTAATTGGCGGCAACTGCTTCCAAATCAATACAATTGACAATGACAATAAAGAGTGGGCAACGGACGAGGGCAGAGGACAGCGGGCGCAGCTCGTCACGGCCTGGCCAGACGCTGTTCCGGCGGCCACAAATTTCAATTGCCGCAAATTGAGCGCACAATTATACTATATATGCATATGAACATAACAAAGGGAAGAACTAGTCGCACGACTTGGCACGAGGCGCTGCCAACAGCATCAGGCGATATATCATACGATATATCCGAACAATCAGTGAACTGACAGCAGCCAGTTAATGATGAACGCGACGCCAATCAAAGCGTCAATCAGCGCCAAATCGCGGACCAAACCAATGCCAAAATAAAACAAATCACATGGCTATATATGGACAGCTATTTGAAAGGGCGAAGAAGACACACTTGCTAAAAACAATCTACAATTTGCAATTGTTTACCGAAAACCTTGTTACAATTTTTGATATTCGGTTAAATTTGAGCAACTTATTTAATCGTTGCAAATGTGGAACTCAAATTGACCAAGTTACGACCGTGTGAAATTTTAATTACAAAACTATTACAAAAATTCAAATGTGCAGGGGAAAAACGAACATTTGCCGTTAATATAACCAATTAAAAATTTAATAGCTCATTTTAAGCAAAACAGAAAAATGTATATTATATATAGAAGGTAAAAGCCCATAAATTTAAAAACAAAAACCAGATATTTGAGACGCATACATGCTTATTAAATATATATATGTGTATATATATGTATATATATATATATATATATTGTGCATATATATCAAAATCATTTCACGCTTGAACGATCAACGGTTGGCTAAATATATTCGCAACAAAAAACAACAAATTTAAAAAAATATATATATACATATAATAGTTTCGTTGAGCAAGAGTAAAAAAAAAATGGGTTTATCACTACTTTTACTCAAAGCATAAGATATCATCCATTTAACATGTCTGTCAACATTTTTGTTGAAAAATTGCACGTCAAGACTTTTAATAGATTGGTGATCAAATCTGTGTTGGAAAGGCATTAATAAGTCGACTGTACATTATAACCTTTAACGCGTAACATTACTTTATTATACCCCATTATTACCTTTGAAAGTGGTTAAAAGCGGTTTTTATGATTTTGTGCACGTGTTTGTAACAGGCGGAAGCGGGCCCTAATAGAGTATATATACCTTCTCCAGTTATGCGCAAACTAAAAATTTTTCTATATATACACACACTATAATCTCATTTTTAGGTGTAAATTTCTTAAAAATTAATTTTTCATATTCTAAACAGACTAGACTAGACTAGACTAAACTAGCTACAGGGCATTCCCTAGTCGGCTACCCGCGTCCCGTCCAGCGCACACTTATGTAACCATAATAATCACATTACAGAGCATGAGCCCTAATCGCTTTAAATAACAATTCCGCGAAATATATATAACACAGTACCGTCAAGTTTGTTGCTGACCTAATTGGTGTTTGCTTGGTTATGGAACACGGAACGATCTCTGAACGAAATTTCTTATCTGAGCAACTTTTAGTACACAAATGTGTTGCACACAAATGTTTATATAGTACATATCTGGCAAATTGCAAAAGCATTTGTTTTTGCAAATTATTCCAGAATACGGTTCTTGTTCTTCTCTTTTACCCCATCCCGCCCTGCATCGACGTGGAGCGGACGATGATGCAATATCGTGTGACCTTGTCAAAGACATTTCGCCGGCTGTTTCGTTTTGAACTTACCGCTAGATCGGCGGTGCCGCTGCTGCTATACATTTGCGGGGTGGAGGAAGCGGTGCCCAGTGCCGAGGACGACAGCAGCGGTGGCAGCGACGTCGGTGACGCTGCCTGCGTCTGTGACAGCAGCGAGGACGACAATGAGGTTGGCTTATATTTGCGCTTGACGCCAGCGCTGCCGCTGAGATAGTCGGCCGCTGCCGAGCTGGAGCAGGCGGGCAGGGTGTCGTCCGGGGATGCCGCCTCGGTGCCGTCGTCGGCCTCGCTCTGTGAGATGGTGCGCGTGGAGTCGCGCAAGGTGGTTGCTGCCTGCGGCTCACCCATCACAACCACCCCCTTGAGGCTCTCCAGGGGATCGGGGCTAAGCGGACTGCGCGCTCGCCCCGGGGGCGTGCCGGCAGCTGCGGCTGCAGCAGCTGTGCGTGTTGTCATTTTCGTCGTCGTCAGTTCTTTGGCGTCCATCGCTGGCATGACAATTGCTGTCTCGTAGGTGCGCTTCCGTGTGCTCAGCGTTGATGCCACTACGACGGCAGCGGCGGCGGCAGTGGCAGCGGTTGAGGCAGCAGCTGCAGCTGTACCTGCGTTAATTGTGCTGTTGGTGTTATTGGCGATTATCGATGAAGTTGCCATCGCAGCGAATCTTTTGCAACGGTCGCGGCAGTTTTACTGATTTATTGCTTCTCTTAAGAATTTGTATGCTAAAACGGAACTGTTTCTCTCAGTTGTTGCTGTCGTTATTCGTCGCGCCGACAAACTGCAAGGAACGTGAACAAGTGAATGCATAAATAAATAAAAGTACATACATATATAAATAAGTGTGTACACATGTAAATTGCTGTAATTGTAAAGAGTTAGTTCAGTATTCAATTTTAATTGAACAATCGAATCGTTCACTCAGCATATTGTTCTTTAAATGCTTTGAAATTACAGATATTACATAAATCATCTATTAAAAGTATGAAAAATAAATAAAGTCAATACAAAAATAGTTCTCAAACAAAACGAACGGTAATAACGGGAATAAAACAAACATTGAACATGAGTCTGCGGCGTAATTTGATCGTTTAGTTAAGTGAGTAGTTCGTTTGAACTAACTCGGAACGATGCGATTCAACTCTATGGTATGTTATTGCCGCTTCTTACCGGCTGAAGCACTTTTTGCACAAATGGAAACAGCTGCGACACGTGACATTTCGTTTAAAGTGCTGCCGGATACCATGGACAAATCAATTCATTTTAATTGTCATTCGTTTTGTTCTGCCACGCGCTTCGATAAAAACGAAATTTCTTTAGAAAACTGCAACAACAGATAAATAGATCCAACAGCGTCGGTAATATTGTTAAAAACAGCAACAATACATTTTGGCACGTACACAGCGCATAGCAATTAACGTGAGTGGGAGTAAAAAGCGCGCACGACAAGTGCATTGGGAGTGAGTAAAGTGGAAAGTAAAACTTGACACACTCACGCACCGTTGAACAAGCACCGTTACAGTTTGTTCTGAGCGAAGCAAACTAGCGATGACAAACACACACGCGCATACATTTATTAATTAATAAAAAAAAACTCACGTGAGCACACAAATATTTACACAAGTTGTGCTGTGCGAGCGTGAAACTACTATAAATTGACGCGCCCTCTCTCCCTCTAACATACACAAACGCTGTGATCAGTCAGCTGTTTGCTGCGTGTTTCACTTAAGATTTTTAAATTTATCCTATGCTCTGTCACCTCATAAAATATTTATTGCTTGCTTAGAAAAGCGCTGCCTGGCCTTGACTTGCCATATTACGTCAAAGTTTTGTTTTTAAAAAGAGAGCATGTGTGCTTCTTATCGCACCAATGATAAGGCACACAAAAATAAAAAATAAGTAGCCTAGAAACATAAGGAAAGAGTATTCCATTCAAGGCTGCTGCTGCTGCTGCTGCTACTAATGCTAATGCTGCAGCTCTGACTCACATACATATGTATGAAAACCGGCTCAAAACTTGCAAATTCTCATGTGCGCTCTTGTTCAAGTTCAAGTTGGTTTTACACAAAACTGGATTTCATGGCCATGATGTAATCGTTATTTTTACCGTGCCATAGAAGAAATTGTGAAATTAAGAAGAAAAAAACATGCATGCAAATTTCGTTGCCAGGCAGAAAGAATAATCGTAACGCGTTTTAATAGCTGCGGGCAACTTTTGCGCTGTGTTCAAAGGCGATGGTGGTGACGGCGGTGACGTCACAAGCGAACGTCAGCTCAGTCGTACGATCGGCAAATACTCACGCACGAATACGTACACAATCTTATTTCATGCCAGTGTGCACACACATATATAAATATATGTTAATGGAGTATAATATATGCGAGTCAGAATGTAAACAAAGTAAGAAAAAGTGAGTACACAGGTACGTGGTACAATGTGTGGGCGAATATTGTGAGCAAAGAGCTTCTACAAATTGACAGTTGGCCCACTCGGGGCAGCCATGATTAGATTGTCGTTGGCCTACCTGTTGTCTTATCTTTTATTTCACTTTTATCTTTTGAAACATGTTTCCGCTGCACTATGGACATAACTGAGTTTCCAAAAATGACGATACGTACGAAGAACATGGATCAAATAGTATTTTTGTGCTAAGTATACATGGTATGTAGAATATTGTTTCAGGCACAAGCGTGCTCGCTGATAAGCTACAATTCGTAGCGATAACAGCTCAAGCGGATCTATACAATGCACATGTATGTGCGTACTTTGTTTGTAAAAATGAAACCTTGCTAAAGCCCCACCAAATAGCAAGCACAGCCAAAGTTCACGATCGTCATCGGAAACGCCTCTAAGCTGCGATACGGGGGTATTGCACGTAGCTCGCGTTTCTTTCGGGCTTGACAACTTACCAAAAAAATGGTGTGGAAAGACAGAAAACAGAAAAATCAAATTTTTTTGCTTTGTTGGCTTTATGTTTTCATGTTCTGGTTACAATTCGTAACCAGTGGCAAAGTACAGTCGTCAGACGTTAAATCCAAGTTAACACGAGTTAGGCATGTTGTTATTCATTGATAAGCTGTTGCTTCTTACATGCTCTATATAAATACATATATAGCACAAATATACTTCATATGCATTGATAACCTCAGAGTTGCCTCCCAGGCATTATCATCACAAATTTGCCCAAAAAAAAAAAAAAAGAAAATATGTACGACGCACAATACTGAAATTGGAATCTGATCTACCATATACTATACTATATAAATTCTTCTTATCAAAACATTATAGTACTTGAAATATATTAAGTTAAGTACATGGTAACTTAATTACAATTGCATAAAAAGGAAAATAAAAAATTATTGGGTTCTTTTATTGGTATTATGTGAAGCCAATAAACTTGGGTTGTCAAACCATTTATTCAATTTACACAACCGTTAGATAAGCTTATAATCATCAAGCTTTTGATTCCACAAATTCTCAAGAATATAATTCGATTCTAAATGTTTGTGCACACTGTCAAAGTTACACACACAGTTAATTACACACAAACACAAAAGCCCGCGCTCTCACATAAAATCACATACACATGACTGCCGATAAACAGTTTCATTGAGTAATGAAAACAGCTGACTAACTGTGCGTGGGCTTCACATGCGTACGCCACGATCAAACTCTCTTACACCCCCCCCTTCCACACTCCACCTCTCTCCCTCTCTATGGCAGCCGTCTCTTTTCGTTGCGCTTTCGTGTGTATATTCATAGTTTTGAGACCAGAGTCGAAATTAGGCAACGGTAAAAACGTTTCGAGTGGCCGCTTGGGAAAGTGGAGCACGAGCGCAGCTGACAGAGGGTATGCGACAGCAGAAGCAGCGGCGCCAACGTCAGCGTCGGGCATGAGTAATGCGCGTATTGCTTAGGTTATTATTAAATGTGTTTTTGTTTTTTTTTTTTCTTCTGTTTTTTCCCTCCTCTTCTTTTTTTTCGCAATGCCAAGCAACAATGACGAATGCCAACTTTAAAATCATACGATCACAGCGCAAAGTTCGTTAGCAGCAGAGCAGCCACATTAGACAGAGAAGTGCAGAAAGACAGAGAGGGCGAGAGAGTGAGAGCTGAAAGAACCAGAACCAGCGTTGCAAGTTTGTGCCACAACAAACACATGAAAGTCATACGATGCCGAGGGATGTTCAAAAAAAAAAAAAAAAAGAAATGACGTGGCGGCGGCCTGTGTTGGCCTTAGGCCGGAGGTGGGGCAGACAACTGGGAGCTGTGGCGACGCCACGCCGGTTCGTATAGTAGAACAAATCGATAGCCGCGGCAGCTGCGAATGCATAAAATATTATATGTACATATACATATATCTAGGCATGGCGGGCGCTATTATGTAAACATCAGAGCCTTGCCAGCGAAATCAACTAATTAAGACGCATATTTTGTGGGCCACGAAGCCAAAAAAAAAAAACCATGCATTCGAAAGCGGTGCCCGACACCCAAATTCAAATCCAGCGAATGCTACGCAAATGTGCGCTGCTGAGAGCGGAGAGGGAATTTTGGTCACGTCACGGGCTGAGTCAACGTCATCGCCAATAGGCAGACAGCAGCAGCGACAGCGCGGACAGTGCGTCGTTTGTAAATAGTTGTGCATATATTTTCGGTGTGAGCCAACAGCAGCAACAATGTATGCATACACTTGATATTTAGAGAAAATTCAGGCCAACTTACTTTCAACTTTTTCTTTCAAAATTATCTTCAATATTTCGGCTAAAAAATCGATGAGTGTTCGTGGCTACGTTGTATTTTTTTTAATTGTTTGTTTGTTTTGAATTTTTCACACGAAATGACGCACCACAAATTGAGATTGTTTTATTTAGCACTGTGCCTGAGTGGCAATTGTTAGCGGTCGTCACTGCTCCACTTGGTTCTATTTTGTTTTTGATGCGAGCAATTGAAACAATTGCATTTAAAGCTAATGTGTGTCCGCGTCTGTCCGTCGCAACGAAACGAGTGGAAATCGCGCTCACGGCAACTGATTTTAGCGTTGCCATATTGTTAGCTATTGCCACGGTGTTCGAAAAAAAAACATATCGATAGGTAAATGACACCATAACGCTGAAGAAATTTCTTAAACGCTTACGTTGACTGAGTGCTTTTCAGTTATAATATCTAAAAAGCTAGAGCTAGTTCTTTTGTTTCAAAAATGAAGTTTACTTGTTGCGAAACAGTCTCGACCGTTAATTAACATAAATTATTTGAAAATCTAGACAAACTGCAAACATCGATACAAAATTTCCTATCGCATGTTTCTGTAACGTAACAAAAATAATTGCGGGAAATACCGGGAAATAAATCATTTATATTTATGTATAGCAAAAACTGAATTGCAATTTTTGTTACTGTCTTTTGCATATTTATTGACACTATAACTCCGTAAATGTTTGTGTTTGTTAAATGAAATATATAAAAATAAAGCTTGATTTTCAACATAAACACAATGTCTCACTTAATTTCAATAATAATAATAATAATATCATAGAATTGACAATATTCGTGTCACAAAAAATATTCTTTGGTATATCAACTAAATGGAAAGCTACCGGTTGAAAAATAAATTCACTAACTTAGGAAAATTGACCAAGATTATCAGATGATATACATATTAGAATATCTTAAATGCTAAATAGCTACGCAGTTTTCATATTGAACAACATTTTAGAATAGGTTTTGGGATTAATTTCATAATTGCACACAATTTTCTTTTTCTTTTTTTTTTTTTGTTTTGTTCAACTTTGGCTTCACTTTGACTTGGAACACTTGGCAAGCATGTGTGTGGATGGCAAGTGATTAGGATTGGGCTTAAAAGGATGACAAGTCTTTAGCTTACATAAACACTAACAACGAATTCGAGTAATTTTCAGAGATTCCTCACGAGTTCCTTCCATGTACTTTAGGGCATATATGTATATGAGTATTCTAGGTCACTGGTTGCAAATGTCTGTGGGTGAGTGGGTTGGTGGCTGGTGGCTGGTGGTTGGTGGTGGCAACGAGCTGCCGCTCAGCACTGTGATGGAATGCGTATGCCCTGGGTTATGGAGTTCTCCAGCACGATGTGGCAGTCATCGAGCGGCTCCAGTATTTGTATGAGAAATGTCAAAAGATTGCGACGTCGCAGAAAACTCTCCTCCTCGTACAGCTCCTGGGTGACCTTCGTCATGGCCATGGGCTTGATGAGGCGCGTCAGCAGATGCTCCCTGAAAAAAGAGATGAGATATATGAATACAATACTCCACAAATCCGTTTTAAATAAAACCACCTCAGGCTAAGGCAAATGAGCAGCTGAAATTTGCCATCCTTGCCCAGTGTGCTGGCCGTGCCATTGATCTCATCCATGAGCTGCACATATAGCCGCCATATGCTGGCGACCTCACGTCGCTGCAGGCTATTGCAGCTGCCGTTGCTAAACGAGGAATCCATGCTGGACGCCGAGTCCTCCAGCTCCAGCTGCAGATTCTGCTCGAAGAGCTCCTTGATTTTGGCTGCAACGAAGCGTAATTGCAATGAAAATACGTCGGAATTGGCATTAGCTGCCGGCACTCACTGAAATAGTCCCAGATGTACAGATTGCGTCCGAAGAAACGCGACGAACGAAAACCGCATAGGAAGACCTGCTCCAGGCATTTAACCAGCCCGTCGTCGCCGCACAGCAGATTCGTCAGCGTGCCCACATCGCGATCCCGGCTCGGCTTGTAGTGCCACTTGACAATCACATTGACGCAGTTGCCCAGCTGATGTTGGATCTCCGACGGCGCCACCGACTCCTGGCGTTGCACGCTCGGACTGCGTGTACGCGGCGGCGTGCGCGTGGGCGGCACCAGCTCCGCATTCTTGACACTGGTCGAGACACGCTGGCCAACCAGCAAACGTTCCGTGGAGTCGTCATCGACACCCTTGCCCAGCCAACGCCCGCAGGGAAATCTACAAAACAAAAAAAAAACCATAAAAGGCAATTAGTTTGTAGTTAAATAGGTGTGCGTGTTAACGGATAACCCACTTGTAGGTGTGCCCGGTGACCTCATTGCGCATCACCACCTGCTCCACCAGCCACTTGTGGCTCGGGCCCGAGTTGTCGTGTCCAATGCGCATGGTGGTCAGCAGCCCCAGATTCTTGTACTACAAAAGCAAAGCAGTTTAGAGCGAGAGCTCCAAATGAGATTTCTCAAGTCCCACTCACATGGAAGATGAACTCCAGGGAGCCCTTGGGCACGGGCACACGTTGCGTTTCGTTCATGGTGCCGGAGACCATGATCCACACATTGCTGGAGGTATGATAGGAGCCATGCTTGCGCGACGGGAAGATGACCACGCGATAGGGCAGCTCTAAGCACGGGCGGAGTGGGTAAAGGAGCATAAGTGTATATTTTGGCATGAGATGTCTAGCGCAACCTACTCGTTGTGGGATAGATGTTGGTGAAGCTGAAGTAGTCCACGGTGTTGAGGGTCAGCAGGTGGTAGAGGAACTGCTCCTTCTCCTCCTCGCAGCGCAGGAAAGCGGAACGCTTGTAGAGCGTGCGCAGCAGGCTCTCGTCGGAGAGCAGCGTGCGAAAGTGCCGCGACAGGAGCTTCTTCTCCAGCGACAGACGCACCCAGGCGCGTGTGTAGCCGATGTGCGTCTTGATGTCGGCCATGGCCAGCACGTTTCTGTGCGGAACAGGGATGGGTTAGTAATTTTGGGGCAAAACAAAGCTGGCCGACCTACTTGACATCAAACTCCAGCGACTCGGGCAGCGGGCACAGCTGCTCCAGGCCCACAAACTTGTTGCGATCACGGGATCGGCTGCGATTCGGACTCGGCGGACTCTCGAAATCCGTTTGGAATGTGGACAAATCTATCGAGCGGAATGCAAACCTTGGTAAAACTGAAGCAACTGCCGGTTAAGCAAGGAATCGACTTACAATCCATGCGCTTGCGCATGGCGTTCCAGGCGAGCGCCGGCGAGGCGCTGGCGATGTTCATCCGGTTGCTGCTGGGACTGCACGAGACGGGCGTTGCCGGCTCCACGCTGCCCCGCGACTCCTGCTGCTCGAGATAGGCCTGCAGGTGCGACCAGAGCGCCGATTTGCCCTGTTTATTCTGCAGGCCGTGCGACCAGATCTTCTCCAGCAGATCACACATGCTCGCTATGAGTGTGTTCTCCTCGATGCCGTCGCCTTTGAGGCCCAGCGCCACCGCCTCGTTGCCCATCTTCTCGAGCAGCATGCGTTTGGTTTTCGATTTGATGTCCTGACAAAAAGAAAAACGTAAATGACTTTTAGCTGATGGCAAAGGCTCTCTGGGATTGCTGTGGGGTACCTTGAGCAGACGCTCCACAAACGTCCAGTTGGCCTGGGCGATCAGTGCGGGACTCACGTCCGCCGTTGTCAGGTTGGCCGACAGCCGATTGATGGCCACGTTGGAGTTGGAATTGGAGTTGGAGCCGCTGTTCAACGCCGGCTTCTGATCCAGCGAGATTTCGCGGGCGCGCCACTTGTTCCCATTCTTGACGCGGCGCAGGCTGTTGCCTCTGTGTTTTTTTTTTTTTTTTTTTTTTTTTTTTTATCAGGGATTGGTTTCGGTTTTTGTTTAATTTTTATGAAGGTTAGCGGCATGATTTTTAAATATTTTTGTTTTAGTGTGAAATTTTGAGCAGAACAAAAGATACGAGTTTTTATTTTTATTTGATTTGTATTAGTCGAAGGAACTAAAAAGAGTTTTGGGCCGAAATGCGTGGAGGGCAGAGGTCGGGGGCGATGGAGGTGCGCATGCGGTGCAGGGAGCAAAACGAGAAAATGCATTTAAAAGAAAAAGAAACGAAAAATGTAACAAAGGTTAACAACGGTTTCGTTGGTGTTGTTTTCGTTTGAGATATGCAATTTATTTGTTAAGTATCTGTGTTGTTGTTGTTGTTGTTGTTTTTGTTGTAAAAGTTAAGCAATAAATTAATGTACAAAAGAACAAAAGGTGGAGGACAACACGGCGTGTGTAAATAACAGTAAACAGCTGAACTAATAACGATATTAAATAATACATATGCTAACAATTGGATAATATCAAAGATTACAGCAGGGCAAAACAGTGGGAGGAGGAGGGGGAGGCGGGAAATGCAAAATGATGGGGCTAACAATATTCTTTTTAAGGAAGCGTGCTCTGCTTGGAGTGGGGGGCCTGGGGGCAATTGGGGGTTCAGGTAAGCAAATGGTACAAGTGCATGGAACACTACCTCGAGGCGCACTCCTGATTCAGCACGCCCTTCTCGAGCAGCGGGAAGCTGCGAAAGTAGGCGGCGCGATTGGACAGAATCTCACTTGGGGGCGTCACCTCGATGTCAATGCAGTTGAGACGCTTCTCGAAGAACTGCTGCGAGTCCTGGCTGAGCACGCACGGCTCGTAGCTGGTGGCGCAGATCATGTTCTCGCCGTGGCGCCGTCTGTGAAGCAAGTGGGAGAATCAGCATTAATTGTAAATGGAAAGGGAGTTTCGAAATCTAAAACAGTTGCTTACCGGAGCAGCTTAATGCGCTGATCGAACAGTTGGAGCTGCTCGTCCGGCAGCGGCTCCCACATGGCCAGAATTTTGTTGTCGATGAGCGTGGCAAACATTTGAGATTCGAGGAAGCGCGAGAGAAAGGCCCGATGATGCTCCGGCTGATCGGACAGAAACGAGGATTTGTCAAAATTCTGCAGAGTTTCGCGATTCGAGAGCCACTCGTCCTTGGCCTGGTTCGGATAGATGACAAAGTATTCGTAGGCATGGAACATGTGCACGAAACGATTCAGAAAGATCTCGCGCAGCGAATTGTTTATGCGCAAATCCTGATAGTACTGCTCGACGGCGGAGAGCGTTGGCTTCTCGGCGCGCCGCGACAGCGAGCCCATGCGCGAGGGCGGCAGTGTGGCGTCGACGGCGTCCAGATCGTGATAGATGCCCACCGGCGAGGAGGACAGCGACAGCGTCGGACTGCCGACGGGCGAGCCGCCCGGCTGGGCGGCACGAATGCCGCCCTTGCGTCGCAGAAAGTCGGCGATGCGCGGCACATGATCAATTTTCGATGGATGCGCCACCAGCAGCTGATAATCGACGCCCGGCAGCTGTGCCGGCGAGCCAGCCGCACCGGACAGCGTATAGACCGTCTCCTGGTGCTGCTGGAAGCGCTCCTTGCTGCGCCGCGCCGCCTGCAGGCCGTTGGGCAGCGTGCAGCTTGAGATCATCGCATCGGCGCCGCCCCGCAAGCCGTAGCCGTTCTTCAGGCTGGGCTCCTGGGCGCGATCGCGTTCGATTTCGAACTTATCCAGCACGGAGATGATCTCGGCCATAAAGTCCATTTTGTGCGGAAAAACAGGCAGCTCCTCGGGCAGCTGGATGTGCTTCTTGTCGATGTCCACAAAGCAGAGCGCCGCCTCGCTGCCAATTTTGTGCGCCGCCTCGCAGCCGGCGTGCAGGCCCATCACAAACGGCACCGGGGCGTCCAGGAAATGATGCAGTGCCGCGGGCAAAATGGGCGCATAGACATGTGGCCAGATGAACGGAAACAGCAGCGATGTTATGCACTCGCCCACAATCATGAGCCGCTGGTAGTCTGCAACATGAAAAAGGATTGAGTTTCAATTATGGCAAATAATGGAGAAAACCTTCTGCTCACCTGTCGAGCGCAGCAGCACCTGACTCTCCAGGAGCACACAGGTCAACAGCTGAATGACACACTCGACGCCCAGATAGCTGAACAGCAGGCGCAGCGGAAAGTCCAGCAGCGGCAGCTCTGTGGCCAGCGACGGACGTTGCAAGATCAACGCAATCGCCGACAAATGCGGCTCCGTGGGCGGCAAATAGACCCGTATGGACTTGCCCGGCTGAGGTAGCATCACTTCATACAGTATGTTGTACACATAGGATTCGAGACTAATGCCAGCG
The DNA here is from genome assembly GCA_035047465.1 of Drosophila sordidula. Taxonomy (NCBI): domain Eukaryota; kingdom Metazoa; phylum Arthropoda; class Insecta; order Diptera; family Drosophilidae; genus Drosophila; species Drosophila sordidula. The sequence goes on along the minus strand of JAWNPQ010000185.1, from coordinate 8,590,053 downwards.
CCGGGCTGTCGTGGAAGACAACTGCAAGAGAAGGAAACATATATTCAATAAAAGGTTCGATTTGCATAGGAAATCAATATATGTTTAAGGCAACTCTCCCATGTATATGTATTTAATTTTTTACTTATAAATAAAAGCAAAAACACCCGATTAGATAGTTTCGCGTTATCAAAATGTCTTGCAGAGATCAAAGTATTATAATAAATATGCTTGATAACATCCGGATATGGCATATCAGCAAAAGCTAAGTGGCCACGGAGAACCCATGGCCAAAAGGGTGACCTGACGTTTATAAATAACAAGAGCAGCTATCTTTGGATTGCCGAAGATAACGGACACTTACAGACATATAGCAAATGTGGTATTTCTATTCTTAACAATATTCTCAAACAAAAACTCAAATTTTAGCCGATCGTTCTTATGTCAACAGTATGTTATATTAATTCGATATTGATAAGATTAAGCTTAAATGTTCCTTGGTTTACTAAAGATATACAAAAATACAAAGAGTTTATAATTTTCATTGCTGAGTTAGAAAAAAATATTCTAAAAAAAAAAATAAACAAGTTTTCAATACAAATATTCTTATTTTGCCCGATTGTTCCTATGAAAGCCATATTATATAGAAGTCTGATATATTGGGAGTATAATGGAGTTAGTAATTGCTTAGTTTGATAAAGATATCTAATAGATGGCATATAACATTATTGCACCCAAGCAATATATATGCATATATATACATATACTTCAAAGGTTTAAAAATTTGAGCAGATAATTTAAAATGTAATAGTTGAGAGTTTGTTACTCACCGGTACAAATTCTTGAGGAACAGCTGCGCGGCAAAGGCGTACGGCGCCTGGCAGATCAGCGAGATGCTCTTGGCCACGTACAGCTTGTCCTTGCTGATGTCGTAGTAGCTTTGTGCGGACTGCGGCGCCTGGCCGGCGACCTTGAAGTGGCGCGGCAGCGATCGACTAACGGGCCCATCCTGCTTGATGCGGCTCAGTGAGTGCGTCTGCTGGCCGTTCGACAGCTCCGTTATGAACATCGACTGCAGCGTGTGGATGGCGCCGCAGATGTTCCGATTGCGTATCTCCTCGTAGAAGACCAGACTGAAGCCATAGCAACGTTTGCCGTCCTCACGCGTGGTCGCAAACGAATGGAACTTGGGCTCAATGTTGTGCTTCTGTGTGCGAAAGCGCAGACCCTGCGGCAGCGAGAGCTGTGGGCAAAGAGAGAGAGAGAGAGAGAGGAGAGAGAGTGAGAGAGAGGATAGTCAGCTATACAAGTGAACAATCGCATCTATTTATAGGATATTGTATTATTGTGCTTATTAAGTTTTTAATTATCAGATTATATTTGAATCTTTGAGAAACTATAACTGGGTAAACATGTAAACAGTGATCAAAATAGCGATCATTTAGTGATCAAATGAACAAACGATTCTACTCATAAGATATTATGTGCACATCAAATCTTCACTTATTGCTTTTTATGCTGCTTTTATAATACTGATCATTTAGTGATCAAGTGAACAATCGCATACATTCATAAGATATTGTAGAGTAATGTGCATATTACATTTTTAATTCGCTTTCATATGGCTATTATCATTTAGCGATTAAGTGAACAATCGATTCTGTTTATAAGATATTGTGTGAAGTCAAATATAATGAGCATAAATTTTAAATGATTTATTATTATTATAAATACTAATCTTTAAGAAGCTATATAGAAATAGGGACTTTAAGCGAATGGCTTAACGGTCGATTTTATTTTTATTCAATTTTGTGCACATAATTTCTTCAATTATTCAAAGACATGAATCTCTAAGAAATTATATACATAGAGCATAAGCATTTCTGTGTTTTTTACAAGTGGCCATAAAGTTTTTTTTTTTTTTTTTTTTTTTTTTTAATTAATGGCTGGGAATCAACAGAAATCACTAAGTGATCGCTGTTTTGGTTTGTTTCTCTGGCAGCTGCTCATTGCAAGGCATTTACTATACTCCAAAGGCAAACACATGCACAGATTTTTACATGATAAGCGTCTGGCTGTTTGCTTATCGGCAGCGCGGTCGTCGTCGCTGCCGTCGCGGACGTCGCCATCGTCTGCCAATGTGGCATCAATTAAAAGCAGCTCGCATGGCGTACGCGCACGCACACACTGATCAATTGAGCGGCAAGTCAGTGAGGCATGAATTTGTATATATATGTGTGTGTGTGTGTGTGTGTGCAGGGGCTCTCAACATGCAACCAATTGAACTTAATTGAAGACCTCACCCATACGGGCAAAGGCGGGAGACAGGGCTCCTGCACCTACCATGCAAATGCCATGGGCATCGAACGGATTCCAGGTCACATTCTCCGGGTAATGAGCCAACGGTTTGCTCTTGTACGCCCGATCCAGCGGCGAGCAGTGCAGATTGTCACCTGTGGAGAGAGATAGATTTTTTTTTTGTTATGTCAAAATTCAAATGTCATCTTGTGATGTGGCGTTTACCCGCAAAACGGTCCGGCTCCAGGCCCGTATCCAAATCCAGGCCACATATCACAAAATAGTCGGCAAAGCGTGAGAATTGCGGATCCGCGTCGCGTTTCAATTGATTCAGCTCCGTTTGTTCGCCAGGCGACGTTGGCGTCGATTGCACCATGGACATGGTTGCCGTCGTGGCGGTTGGATTGTTGCTGTTGTTGCCGCTGCTGCTGCTGCTGTTGTTGCTTGTGGCATTGTTGAGCATCAATTTGGACAAACGGCTCGCAACATTTTCACGCGTCGTCATAATTTTTGTTGTCTGTCTTTTGTTCGCTGCTCCAAATTGTACATCAAACAAACGCCTCCATTTGTGTTGGTGTGTGTGCGTGTGTATTTACTGCTATTACCGTTGTATGCTCGCGCTGTTTTTTTTATATTATTTTTTTGCCACTTTCCAATTTACACGACGACGTCAACGTCCCTGGCCCTGTATCAGTTTTGTCTGCAATTAAATTATTGTTAATAGATCGAATGTGTATGTATGCGAGTGTGTGTGTGCGTGCGCTTGCTTTGTATCTATGTACACTAATATATGTATATGCAAAATTTTCTATGCCAATGGCACAGTTGTTGTTCCTATTGTTGTTGCTGTTGTCTTCGTTGTCTGCTTTTCACCCCCTCCCCCTGACCCTGCCCCCTTCCACTCTTCCTTAAGACGCGTTCGTTTTTTACTATTGTTAGTGCTGCTGCTTCCACTACCTTGAGCTCAGCTGCTGCTCTTTTTTAAATTTAGAACTCTTGAGATTTAGACAAAACGAAAATTAAACAACTTTTGCGTTTGCTTTAAAGGCACAAAATTGTGCACACACACTCAATACCAAACAAACCACTTTGTGTATTACCGTTGTTCGCAATTTCGCACTTTCCAAAATAATTTTTGCTATGCGATTAAAATCAGTATCGATGTTTTTGCTGAGTTGAGTGATTTATTTGTCGATTATAGTTCGATAACTAGTTCATTGCACAAAATTCACACACAGCTGTTTTTTGTTTACCTTTTATATGTAAATATGGAAATAGATGAAAGGTATTTAAATGGAAAATGTAAATTTATGAATATTAACTATTATTTATGTTGAATTATGATACTGTGATGATAATATTATGATATTAATTAGATATGCCACAAATTCGGTAACCAGTTTTAAAATTGAATGAAATATTTAATTAAGCAAAACAAAACGTATTACATTTAATAACACATAAGTGCATATTTAGGCAAATTGATTTATACATTGCTTAATTTTGTATTTTTTGTATTATATTGGATATCAAGCTTATTTACGCTTGTTCGTTATTTGGCACACATCTATCGATATTTTAATTTACTGCATAATTTATCGCATTAAGCCTATCGTATCAAGTCCCATGACCATGTCTTATATCGATATATTTGAAATATCAGCAGTCAGTTGATGTGGACACACTGACTTCGTGAAACGTGAAAAAAGTTCTAAACTGTATTTATGTGTGGCGACATTGTCGCATATTTAACAAAAAGCTGGAGAACGGCGAACGAAAAAACGCAATCACAGCTAATTTAAGCTTGATCGATCAGGATTTTGTATATAATGTTGGCATCGATATTGAATTGTTTTTAAAAAAGCGTCTGAGCAGTGGGTAAGAGCTCTTAGAACATCTTTGCCACGAAAAAGTGTGCGTGTGTGGGTGTATATTATGTATACATATGACAGTGTGCATGTGTTAGTGTTTCTGTGTGTAGTGTTGAGGAGGCCTCGGCAGCAGCTGGCACCAACAACAACAACAGTATACAAACTACCGTTAAACTCCTGCAACTCCTGCCTTAACCCATTCTCCAATTGTGTCTGTAACAACGCGGAAATATGCAATAAAACAACAACAACAACAATGAAATGAAATGTATGCCTGCACACTGTGGGGGCCCTGCTGCAATATTACCGGTTTGCAAATGCCACAATTTCGAGTTTTCCCAGCTGCCCCACAGCAACAGCAACAACAACAAAACAAAAACAACAACATTGAAGCATGCAACTTTGCTTTCCGCATTGCATCGCTGGCGTTTGGAGCTGGTAACACGGTTTTTGTGCCCGTTTAAAATGCAAGACGCGTTTAATAAACAATTAATTGCCGTGCAATAAACAACAGCGGTGGCTTGTTCGTGCACCCGCGTAGCAAACAAATATATTCGTATATTTTTTTTTTTTTGTTGGTATATTATTATGATTATTATTAGTTGAATGTTAATTATTACATTGCGCGCTGTTGCTTCTGTTGCATAATACGTAATTTACAAGTCGGGCTTTGCGTGCTTCTTATTGCGTCCTCTTCTACAGCTCAAAACAACCTGTTAGCTAACGAGGGAGCGAGCGAGCAAAACAACTCTGTCTCTCTTCCTCTCCTTCGAGTCAAAGAGTGACACACACACACACACACACACACACACACATACAAATTCATCGCATATATCGCTCAGCACTGACAGGTCGCTTTGGTCTCTTCATTTTGCAGGGTGCTGCTCTTTCCACCTGTGAACAATTATCGCCGTTATCTCATACATCAAACATGTGAGAACTATCGCCAGCAATACGATCTATTGACGTTCTCCGTGGGTCAAGGCCCGCATCGACGCACCGTTGTCTGTTTTCGCAATCAGCTTATTGATCCGCACGGTTTTGAGACGTGAGTAGCTCGGGTCTGCCTTCACACACACACATACACACACTATTACGAATGTGACATTGTAACTGTATTTGACAGCCGCAAACAGGAACAGCAACAGCAACAACAACAGCAACAGCCAGTGAAGAGCTGGCGAAGCAACGGTAGAAGCAGCAGCGCCAGCAGAAAACGCGTAACGGAACTCTGTAAAATGGGCGTTAAGAAGCATATCAGCGAAACACCTTGTAAGTAGTGAGAGTAAATATTATTGGACTTCTAGTTACATTTAATTTAAAAAAGCACAAAACGAGTTATAAATGTTATGTTAACCAGTTTTTTTTTCACATTAAATTCAATTAATTTATTATCATAGGAAACACGTCATTAAATGCTACATTTAACTTATTAATTTATTTTGTACATACATACATGATAAATTTAATTGTACGTGTTTATATACTTAACTATGTATAAATGTTTGTTTATATATACAAATTGAAATTGATTAAATGGCCAATTTATTTGACGGAATACCACTGTTAATCTGTACATATACATATTACATACATATGCACTTTTTATAATACATGTAATCGAATTTGGCACATTTGGCAAGCTTAAAATGTTTGCAAATACTCAATGCAAAAACAAAGAAAACTGAAAGATAGAAAAACAACAACAACAGCAAAACAAAAACCAATTAATTATATGTGTATGTGCAAACGACTAAAAATAAAGCCAAACAGGCCGGCGAACGTACGGGCGCCAGTTCGTTTGTTTGTTCGGGTCACGCAGCTTATTCAAGGTCGCCCTCTTTCGCGAGCTGCTTTTTGGTTGCATCATACTATCCCACTCTCAGTTCGCTCGCTCGCACGCTCGTTCGTTCGCTCACTTGTTGCGCCCTGTCTCAGCGAGCGTTGTTGTTGGTGTTGACATTCACGAAGCAGCGCACAAAGCGAACTAACGTAAAATTGGGTCAACATTAGTGAATTTTGATGTGTGTATGTATGTACACACTTTTTGCCAAATGCGTTGCTTCACCAGCTACGGCTGCGTGCGTTTGCTAATAATAATAATATTTAATTGTATTTCCTTCTCTCCAGTGAGCAAATCGAACTCCGTGGATCTCTATAGACCGCCCGCGCTCAGGCACAATAGCACCGAGGAAGCAACGGCAGCAGCAGCAGCAGCTGCAACGAACGAAACGCTGCCAGCAACGACAACAACAACACAAACAACAACAGCAGCAGCAGCAGCAGCAGCAATTAACCCTACAACTACCTCAGTCGCTTGTAAAAGGTCGCCGCCCAGGTAGGCTAGCTGTCAACAAATACAGTGAAACGTTTAAAACAAAACTCAGCAAGCTTTGTGCAAAGTCAAAATATAAATGTTTTTAAAATTCAATTCACACTTCAGTTTGTTGCTCGAACAGAGATTTGAATAATTTTTTAAATTTTGTTTGGTAAATTGTTTTTGCATTTCTTTGTAAGCTGATTGCACTGTACCATTGTCATTTACGAAATTCTTTTGTGTGTGTCAAGCGCTTACCTTTCGTTTTTGTCACTTCTGTTTTGATCAACTGTTTCGCAGAGAGCAACAAGCAGCGGCAGCGGCCGCAGCAGCAGCAGCAGCAGCAGCAGCAACCCGTCGCGAACGACGTCCCGACCGCGCCGTTTATGTGCCAAGGGCACGACGCAGTCAAACAACGCCGCCAACAACAACAACAACAACGACAACAGCAACAATTATGCCAACAACACCAACGCCAACGTCGACGCTAACGTCAACGTCAACGCCAACGCCAGCACCGTGCAATCCACAGCCACAGCTACAGCTACCATTGGAAATGCCAGTTGTAGAAACAAACCCGTCGAAGCCAGACGACGGAAACGGTCAGCAGGCAAAGCCCAAGAAATCGAGATCGCGCCGAGAGCGCGCCAAGAAAACAGTTGGCAAAACAATTGAGCCAGATACGCTGCTTGTGATTGCGCCCAGCGAAGATCAACCGAACCAGGTTACGACGTCGCCAGATAGCAACTGTGATAAGGAGGTAGCCAAATGCTCAAAAGATTCTCAAATTTCTTACCAAGCAAGCTAACCATCGCTTTTTACAGACCATGGGCGGCGCCCAGCGAACCAAGACGGGCAAAACCCACACTAACAACAACAACAACAACAACAACAACAGCGGCAGCAGCAACTGCAAACAGCAGCAACAGTCGCTGCGCATTGAGGATGCAGCACTGCCAAGAGCCAGCAATGTGGCAACGACTGAGGATGCCAACAAATGTGATAACGAAGTGCGCGAACTTCAGCGAGCCTCCAAGGTAAGTCGATTATTAGATATATATATATATATATATGTATATATATACATGGGCATTTCCACAGGAGGGTCCACCATGACCACAAAATTCAAACAATATAACCGACATATTTTATCTCAAAAATCTAGATTGATAGTAAATTTTGAATTTGATCAAATTTATATTTTCAAGTGCCTTTGGCGTTTGAAGAACATTATTTGTTCTTGTTACGTTATAGATAATAGCAGCAAGTGTGTGAAAATTGTAAACAGAGTTTTATGTATATATTATATAATATGTATAATATAGTGCTCCCAAGTAGCTATTAGTTAAAGTAACATAAGTTAAGAAAATGTGTTCCACTTTAACTTTTTTTCGCCGGTCCCGTTCGATACCACGGAAATGCCCATCCATTCATCATTAGGCATACTGGCAGCATAGCACTTTCCGGGTGTCGTCGATCAATTTATTCTATCTTCTTCGGCACGTCCGTGCGTTATGACTTGCACAACTCAAAGCCCAAAAGGAGGAAGTTCTCCTGTTCATCTAGCACACCATTCGTGCTCGTCTTATTCTATCTTCGTCTCTGTTCCTCAGTCCTGTCAGAGAACACTCGCTCGAGCAGGCAGAGATTGCCTTCTTTGTCTGACGCCATGCTTTCAGCAGCAGCACTAACATAGAAAAGGACAGCAGTATTGAATGTCGGCTTCTGTCAAATGTACAATTTATTATTACCAACACTTACCGTTAACGTTCATAATGAATTTTAATTATTAGCGTCATATGTATATAAAAATATATTAATATTTAACAAAATTTTCCATTAGGAAATCAATCGCAGCAATCGTCGCATCATGAAACAAACTTTTGTATCGGATGTGTTAGAAATACCCGAAAAGATTGAAGCACCGCCCAAGGCCAATGATGCAGCATCAAATGCAGCTGCAGCAACAGCAACGGCAGCGGCAGCCGCAGCCGCCATACCACCTGCCGACAGCACCACCGAAGATGATGATGAGGAAAATGAAGATGACTGGGAGAATATGTTTGATGAGAACGGCGACTGTTTGAATCCAAAGATTATGCAAGAGCTAACCGAATCGGTGGGCAAGTGCAAAATCGAATTGCCCAAGATGGACTATAGCGTGAGTAACATCAGCTTTAAATACTATATACGTATATACAATTGTATATATCTGTAAGCAATTCATTATCATTAATATTTCTAAAACTTTGTATGGGCACCGCACTTAAAAATTATCGAAGTTTTTCACATATTAAAGTTTAAAAAGGCGCATTTGAATTTTTGAGAGATCTTAACAAGTTTGTCTAGACAAACTACAGATTAGACCGAGACAACTCATTGAAAAATCAAAACAAAAACTTATCATATAATTTCAAAAATTCGTAATGATTAAATGCTGCATTCATTTATTAATTTTGTGATATTTCTTTAGGTCTACCACATTAAACAGTCATTGCTCAATGAGGAGGAGTTTCCGCATGTTTTGGAAATATCCAATTTCCCCGTGGAATTCAAGACACCGGATTTGCTAATGCTCTTTTCACAGTATAAAAGCGCCGGCTTCGACATCAAGTGGGTGGATGATACACATGCTCTGGCCGTATTTAGCAGCTCCCGCATTGGTGAGTAACATATGCGCCGTGTCTAAGAATATTAATGCTTAAGTCCATCTCATTTGGCAGCTGCTGAGGTGTTGACCATGGGGCATCCTTTTGTCAAATTGAAACCGTTGGCCGAGGCCACACTCGAGTCCCGTATGAAGGCCAAGAAGGCGGGCGCCACGTCGCTGCAGCCTTATCGTCAACGACCAGAGACTTGTACGGCGCTGGCGCGTCGTTTAGTGTCCGGTGCGTTGGGCGTCAAGCTGCCAACAGCGCCGGAGGAGCGAGAGAACGAAAGGCGTGTGCTACGCGAAGCCAAAGGTGTGTGTGTTTGTGTATTAGACCCTTGTCAATCGCCAAGTTACATTTATTTCTATCTTTACGCTTCACAGAACGCAAACTTTTAGCAGCCAAACAGCGCGACGAGGTCTGGGAGAGCTAGGCCAAGACGCCAGTTGCACAATGCATTTTTGGCGGCATGCTCAGGTTATGCCCCAATCAACTCTCTCATCACTTTCTCAATCAAAGCTAGTACATAACTAAAATGTTAATTTGCATGCTATATAAACTGTGTACTTTAAATGTTTTCGCTTTTCATGCAAATCGCATACAAATTTTTGCTCAATTCGTTGTAGTTTTAGAACATTACGCGTGTGCGTTTAAATGAAAAATATCTAAATAATATATATGCGTACATACATATATTTATTTGATGTAGAAACGTAAGCAAATTTGCATAAACGAATACCTACATACATGTTGTTTTAACTCCAAGCGTAAAAACTTATTTATAAGCGCAAGCAATTTATATAAATATATTTTAATAAAGTTTATAGCGCATAAGTACAAAAGAAAATATGTTTATGTACTCACTTGGCAACGAAGCCTTATATGGGGGCAGTGTCTAATTAACGAACTTGAGAATCTTCCAATTTCCAATGTGAAATGTGGCCGAAGAAAAATAACCAAAGTGCTTAGATTAAGGATACATAAAATATGTCACATTTATATGATATATAAAATATGTCACAACAAAGAAAGTATCTCCCGACCTCATTATGTATATACATTCAACTTTTCGAATATATACTCGTCTATGGCACGTGCAGATCAGCAGCAAGCGCTACAATAAGAACTAGAGAGTTTAACTTTGTTTTTAAGGTTCGTGTATACCATACGATAATTATATCTCAAGAACTATAAAAGTTAGAAACATCTAATTAGGTATATTTTCTTTTAAAGTATACGCATATGAGGAAGCTTTCGGATTTTGCATACCAATTTCCCCACATGAAAATACGCAATTCAAGTACATGTTGTTTTCAAGTCCTGAAAACTTCATAATTATACGCTTAGTTTAGAGTTAAGTTATTCCACAATTTAGTTTCCATAGTAGGTGCCAAGTCCAACGCCCCAAGTAAAGTGCCCAGCATGGGGCGTATGTTTGTGTGTGTTTGCATGTGTGATTTTGTGTATGCATGTAGCTAGCTAGGACAATCTGAATTGTTTTTAAGAGTTGTTCCATGTTGCATGTGTTTACATTTCAAATTTAAATCGCCCGCGCAGCTTACTCGCTGCGCACAAAGTAACGAGTACTGTTGAACTTTTCTTGTATAAAAAGGGGATTTCCGGATAAAAATCCGATTTTCGCAACAACAAGAGTGCAATGAATCAAAAATATTGCTATACATGTATACACATATTACATACACTTCCATACGAAAATATATACATACATATACATATATACAAAAACGATAAGGGCTTTGTAAACGCTTGCAGAGAATATTTTAATTTTGTCACGAAATAAATAACGCACAGACGAATACCCTATACAGTATACACATGTATATATGTGCATCATATATTCTTGATCTGTATCACTTCGAGGTCTCTCCTAGAGCCTCCACACTTGTTTTAGGAACACATTTTTGTTTTCCAAGATATCCGGATTAAATTTGATCAGCAGTGAGCGTCCCTCCTATCATGTGCATATGTATGTGTATGATATAATCAATATCGTTACAAAATAGGGACTATGTATGCAAATTCTATATATTGCGCACATTTTCTATTATTCTGAAAATAAATGTTATTTTTCGCTTCCTGTTGTTAGCACAAACAACTTGTGTGTCATCCGCTTGTGATAATGCGAAGTCGGTGAAGCACACTAAAATTGAATTTTAGAGCATTATGTGTATGTACCCGTATACACATTTTCAAAAGAACATATTTGTTCTCCTGATAGTAAAACCATAGGATACGAATTTATCTTCGGTGTGCAGAATATTGAATATCCTTGCAGGTATATACATACATATATATAGTAAATGTGGACTATATATATACGTATGTGCGCTATATAGCCAGAGTGCAGTTTATAGGAAATACATATACATACAGTATGTCAAGAATGACTTTACACAATGAGAAAAAATTAATTTTTTCAAATTCTCACTAACAAAAAAGTACTTTTTAATGCAGTAAATGATTAAATTATGATTAATCATAGTAACTTATGCTATTTTTTGTATTGTATTGTATTATCTATAAATAGGAAACGACAATTCAATTGCACAAAAAACAAAAAAGATACAACAAAAACTATTGATACTCAATTTTTCGAGTGTCAAGAAACTCTTTACAGAAAGTGTTCTTAAAACAAATTGTTTATGTGAAATGTATGTTTATAAATTGAAAAATGCAATACTCACAATCAATTCAATACCCAGGATCGCCTCGTCGGCTTGCCTTCTGTGTACAAACAAAAACTGATCTTTCTATTGATCAGTTTTTGTTTGTTTTTGTTTGATGCCAGCAAGATTCCAAATTATTAAACAAACTGTTGTCCCTTTGCAAGAAGTCACGTACGCTAATTTCTGTTTAGCTTTAAATACGTGCGTATAGCGTAAGCCCAAATTTGTACACAGCCTTAATCAAGTTACTCAATGGAATAAAGGAAAAATGCGCAGTCTTTCAATAGCTATAATTATCAAACACTCTCTGACATGATGAGTGAGACTCTCCATTTTTCACCCTGAACATCGTCAACAGTCGTAACAAATTCCAAAGAACGTAAAAACTCCAAGGAAGTTAAGTTAAGGTTAGGTTCGAACCACTCCGGGGGCATGCAAAAAATAAAAACAAACTATTTTAAGAAAAACTTCAACAAAAATCGAAGTAATATAAAATTTGCATTTTATTTGATAAATATGATTGTTAATTAAATGGCATATTAAAAAAAAAAGTCGGGCCACATCCGAGTAGGTGGAATAAGCGTGCAATGAGTCTATCTTCTGCAATAAAATTACAGCAGACTGCCTGCATTTTAAATGTTGAGCTTCAGACAAACGTTCAAAATGATTGTTACCGCTGGCCAAAAAAAATGGTAGGTTCTTTGCTTGCAAATGTTCAACCAGTTTGGCCCACATGCACCTGTAGATTGTAAACAGATCCTGTTGCCAGAAGCCGCTGCTCGTTCTGTCCAATAGCAGTAGAATGACCGTTTTCAGCATATAGCTGGACAAATGTGGCAGATCGTCTTTATGAGCATCACGCATAGCCTTCATCAGGCGCAAAACGTTTTTCAAATTGTACTTGTCCTTCATCATTTCGCGTTCCCAGTGCGGGGCGCAGACCATAAACGTCCGTTCGGACCAAGGCGCCTTCTTCTGCGGCACGGCAAACCAGGGCCAAGTACGTCTAATATGTTCGAACACAGGCGGATCTGGTAACGGCCATTTGGCGTAGTTGTACTCAAAAACAGGCACGAAATCAAAAGATATCGTTCGTTTTGCGCTTTCAGCGACTATGGTGTGAGCACATCCATATCCCTGTAGCTCATACCTAAGTGCATAGAGTTCTCCACCAATTCTCAGCTGAGTGTAGGACTGGAAGACATTGCGGAACGCATTACGCAACCAATTTTGGATTGCCTCGTTGCTGACGTAGTTGTTTACAACTGCCGGATGGTTATTTCCGTCCGGGGCATACAGATGCACGAAGCCAGCCCTGGAAACATCCCTCTGCGGAATTACTGGGAATGGAAACTTGAGCTTTATATGCATATCGAATTCGTCGGGTGTCTTCAGTTTCACGCGATCCAAATAGCTGCCTGTCGTAGAAATAGTTGAGTTTATTTAGCAATTTAGTAATGAACAACTTACCAGAAAGGCTGAGACCATCAAATGCGCTACGAAAATCCTTATCAAATTTTTGTAGATCTTCCATTAGCTCATTACGGATGGCCTCTGCATGTGGTATATATATGGCACGATCATTGTCCTGGATTTGGAGCTTTTCCAAAACAGTTTGGAGATGCGAGGCAACAGACATTTTGCTAGCAAACTTATTCACTTGGTTGAATTTTATATACTGCGAATTGCATCTAGCTGAAGCTTTCAATTTATACTCTTGGCGCACTCGCTATTGTGGTGCGTTCGTTACTCGCCACTTTAGGTACGAATTCTTCCTAAATATATATCGATATATCGATTAACATTCGTTTAGGTTTGCTGTAAGCACGCACAAGGCGTGCTGTTTTAACAAAAGCATTTTTGGTCACACTGGATAAATTGGATGGTATTTTCAGCTTTGCAATTTGCGGTCAGTGTGCTGTCAGTCGTCTTGAGAATATTAATAAAGTCGCAAGCGTAAAGTGCTCACAGTTCTGTATCGGAAGCAAAAAAAGAAATAAATAAATAAATCAAAATTGGTAATGCGAAGCTTGAAATAAAAGCAATTGACACATTTTGACAAGTGCACGTGCTGTCCGCAAAAGTGTAAATTTCATCCAAATGCTAAGTGCTTGCTGACTGTGTGTTTGTGTGTGTGTTAACGTGAGGCGATGTTATACACTATGCAATATTAACATTATATACATATATGTATGTACATAAATCAGGCGTGCCGTGCGCCACCCACCAGCCCAAAAGAGCGCAGGAATTTTTGAGTGTGGTGTGCAGCATTTACAGCTATTTTACAAGATAACTATGCACACTGCGCCCAACCCTTCAACAATGTTTACACGTTATTTTTATTATTTTGTTTTTTTTTGTGTTTCCATATTTTTCTGCAGCACCAACATTTTGCACGCGTTACAAACGCAAATAACGTATCGACGTCAACTTATCGGCTCGTGTTTTGTTTTTATCACAGCTAACACACAGATATGCATGTATGACCGTGTGTATGCTTGTAGTCGAGAGCGCCGCAATCACACGCACGCACACAGGCGCACAGTCACAGCCCTATGTTCGTTGAATGAAATGAATTTGGCGTTTGATGTTTTGAAATAATAAATAAGCAATTACACTTTGTGCTCGCAGATCAAAATCAAAGCCGCTCTTCCTGCGGCCAGCGTCGTGGACACAAATAACCGAGAATAAAACGAACTCTTCGTCTCAATTGCAGAGATTCAAAAGCAGCTTTCAAAGTTCGGTAAGTTCTCACAATCTCTTCGCCTCTCCCTCACACTTAAGGCAATGCTATATACAAATCAGAATCCCATTGAGAACTACTTAGATACCAGTGTTGTCAAATTCACCTTTTTTCGTTTTTTCTTTTAATATTTTGTTTTTGAAAATGTTGACTTTTATTTTAATAATTTGGCACTTTAAACTAGTTTTTATCCTTATTAAAAGTTGGCAACGGTGTTACATGTACAGGAACAGTTCCACTAGCGGACAGCTCTAATATATTTTTTCAATAGAAGAATAGACAATGAAGGAGTGTCTTCGGGATGCCGCAGTTTAATTACCCTTGCAGATATACAGATAAAAAACTTGACTTTTGACCGATTGTTCCCATATAAGGCTACCAAAGTTCGATGTCTATATTTTGCCAATTGCCAAGTTCGATCAGGATATCTTGAAAAACAAAAATAAATTTGAAAACAACTCACTTTTGCCCAACAATTTATAATTCCCTCTGTAATGGTATTAAATAGTTGTTTCTTAGTTTTTGTTAACATTTCGGTATCGCTTTTAAGCGGACATCTTCCTTGACGCGACAAAGAAAAACTTGGAAATGTGAACGTTCGCTAGAGAGAGCTTTCACTGTATTTGTTTGTTTGGCAAATAACGAAACGGGCCGAGTCAAAGGAAACCTGTGCGAACATGTCTCGCAGCCCTTCAAGCCATTGTTGTTGTTGTTGTTTTGGGTCAGCGAACTGCGCGTCCACGCCCACTTTGGTCACAGGTAGAGACCGCCCACCCCAGCAGGCAAAGTAGAAGGTATTTTCCCTGCGCCTCAATAATTGTTGACATTCGTGAAAAACTTCTTGCCAGCCGTTTGTCTTCCTTTCTAACCCACCTCCTCCTCTACCTTACCATAGATATGTATTTACCAGCCAAAGGCGTCTTGTTAAATTTGTTTTTCTTGCTGCTGCTGCTGCTGCTGCTGCTGCTTCTGTTGTTGCTGCTGCTGCTGCAGTTTTGTGGTTGTGTTTTTCATGTTTGCCGGCTTTACTAACCGGTTCTCCGCCGCAAATCCGATCGGAGCTTTCCAGCTTAGCCTCTCAGCGTCTTAGTCATTATCGTAATCATCGTGCGCCTCTTTATCTGAAATAATTCTGAGTCATTCAACAATCATTTGTTGTTTTTGTTGGTGTTGCTGTGGGTAATTTTTATTTCTGGTGATTTTCTTATACGACATTGTGATTTGTAGGCAATTAATTATCTTCTTTTTCGCTTTTTATTTGAGTGTAACTATTCTATGGAGCTGTAGTTACGATCTGGGTTTAGGTAAAACACACACTCAAACACACACATGCTGCCTTAGGATTCGAACCTGCATATTTATTACTACTCCCCGTACCTATTGAATAGGTTATATACTATTATACCATTGAGTAAAACAAGGGAGCTTGTCCAAATGTGTGTAATAGACAGAAGAAGGCTCTTCGACTCTACAATGTACATGTATATATATATATATATATATATATATTCTTGAATAGCATTAAAAAACCGTCTGTAGGTTCTTCTAAATCATATTCGTTGATTTCAATTAACTTTACGATAGCTTCCTAGTTTCGTTGAAATCGATTAATATCAATTTTAAAGTCACTTTTTAAAAGCATAATTAGCAGAATTTTAGCATTAGCGTCACCAAATTTGGTATTTGGGACTTCAATTGTATACAAAGATCAAGAATATTTTATTAGGAGCTGGCTACAGGGTATGTGCTAGCCAGACATGCTCAACTGACGCGCTCTTGTTTTTCAATAGCTTTAAAAGTTAATTTTTAGCGAGCAGACTACATCTTTTTGAAATAATCTCTAGTTAAATACAGTTGATAAAGAAATTGTTGCATGATCTTTCAACTGTTTACCATATAAACATTACTTTTATTAACTTTGCTTTTGTTCTTATGCAGTACAGCACTTTAATTTATTGCTATTAATTCTTTATGCTCCATTATATGTTCTTTATCTCCATTATCTTTATTTTTCTTGGTCCGGCGTCCCGTGTTTAAAATGGCACGTTAACAATATTCCGATTTTGTGTTCCATTATTTTTCTTATCTCCTGTGCATCTCTTGAGCGTCCTTTGCCTTTCTTCTGCTTTGTTTCCAATTCACTGACCTTACTAACTAGAATCTTTTATTAGTTTACATTATCTGCTGCCTCGCCGTGTGACATTTGAGTGCCCCACTTTGATATTCGTTTAAAGGTCACGCTTCATGTTCAGGCGGCAGCGTCCAATTCCCCCCCATTTCCCGCTTTTCTTTGTCAATTATTCCCATAGAATTGAGTGACATCGAGTGCAAAAAAATCAATACGTGTTAATTAAATTTCGCGGCAAATATGATTTCATTTATTTATGAATCTCTTTCGCTTAGCTCATCAATATTGAACTAAGTTAAATATTTAATTTTTTGAAACTAAATCCAATAATCAGCGTTCCGTTTTGTGAAACTGAAACTGGGTTATGTTTGCTAGCGGCCCATAAACTATTCTAGATTTACGACTAAACTAACTGGGTTAGGTTTCCTTTCGTGCAGCCCAGTATTACACGTAATTACTTTTACCAGATAAGCCCCCGGTAATCAGACTCCGATAACACACACACACACACACACACACACACACTAAATTCCCCAGCAGAACCCTAAAACGCTAGCGAAAGTCTCGGAATTCGGCACAACCTTGCAAAATCTTTATATATAAATATTTATATTTATCCATATTCTCTTGATTGCTTAGATAGATCATATCTGACATGTACTGTAACGTGTTCATTATCAATAATAACGTTCTAATTTATGTCCCAAACCAATACAGCTTATTTGTTTATAATATATAATTTTACTTTTGCTAGAAAAAAAAGAAGTCGTAAAAATAGATAATAAACAAACAGATTTTTTTCAGTTAACAAATAAATTAAACTTTTTATGTACATGTATTCAAAGTTCTATATTCCATATGTTTATATTCTTGCCAATTATATTTTTGTATGTATGATATGTCCGGTTGGAAAAGCCCGTAGCCTAGTTGGGTGCATTTGGTTTAAATAAGTAGAACAAACAGGTTGGGATGCAGGCAAAAAAGATTTCTTAGTTTCTGCTAGAAGCTATTGGCAACTTATTATTGCTCACTTTATTCACTCTAAAAATCAGAATCACCATATATATGAGTAGTAAGCACCATGACTTCCATATAGGGTACATATATAATACAAATTATCGTTGCAGCTTGCACATTTTTGGCTGTCAGTGCAAACTGTTGTTGACAGGAACCACTCGGCTACGCTAACGTGAATTGGGTCAGCAGGTTAGATGGTGAATAGTGTATATATATCTATATAGAGTATATATCCAGTGCCACTCCCTCTCTCTCTCTTTCTCTCTCCCGTTTAGTGTGACACAGAATTTGCATAAATAAATCAAAACCCACTTACCTGTCCTACTTTAGCCCAGTACCAACGCCTGAACACCCACCCACCCACCCACTTTGTCCGCAGGCTGCCAGTTGTCTTTTCCTACGCCCCTGCCTTTAAGGGGCAGTGGAAAAGCGGGTTAATTGTCAGTCGCGTAGTCGACGGCGCTTCTTTGTTTTTTTGTGTTTTTTGCAGCAAAAAAAAAAAAGAAGTAAAAAGAAAAAAAGTTCGTTGGCGGCACAATTTCCGCCATTGTTGGGCCGCAAATGCAATTTTGTAATTAAAATAATTATTTGATTTGCCTTTTTATTGTCGTGCTCCACGCGCATTTGGCCAGCTTATTGCCTTGGCAACAGACCAAAATGGCAACTGAATCAGCGATTAAGTGGAGTTAAGCAGGATTTATAGTAAAATATACCTAGGAGGAGAGACCTTTAAATTGTGAGCTCATTTCACTTGTTTATTATATATGTGTTATATGACTTTATATAGATTTAATCTTGGGCGTCCTCCATGGTCAGTTAAATATTTCAAATATGATTGTCTATGCATATATGCTAATATTAACTGTTGTTCTAGACTTCATAAAAATCATTTGTTGTTCACTTTTTTCACTTGAATATAGCAGGAATGTGGAAATATACGTTTACTTGCGCATATATCACATTTACATATAGGTTATATAGCATCGCTCTTCAATAGGAAAATCTCCCCCATGGTCACATTAATTTATAATAAAAACTGCATATTTATTTTTTGATTGAATATTGTTTTGTTTATCAAATTCTTGACCATGTCTGTTTGTATTTAACTGTTGCAATCTAGTTTCCAGTTGCTTATCACCAAATATCGAGTTCAAAGAGTTCAAGCAAGTGGTTAATGGATCATGTCTTGAGACCTACAAACCCAACTCAAACTAAGCCCAATTCTTATCGCCAAGCAAATTATGTTGGTCAGGTTGCCATGTGGGCTATCAGATGTTGCCACAGTGAGGCGGCGGTAGGCGGACTAAAAGGGCATAAAGTCAACATGTGGCAAATGCCAAAAGTTCAACATGTACGAAATTTAGTTAACACACACACACACACACACACACACACACAGACACACATGCAAATGCAGAGCAAGCAATTAAACAACATGACCTAGAATATTGTAACCCAATTGTGGCTCGGCTGGGCTTATATCACTGCTGGTGTGTGTGTGTGTGTGTATTAGATGTGCACAGCTTGTTTGCTCAAGTATGTGTGCGTGTGTGTCAGCTGCGGCACTTGCAACATTTAATTATTTTTGAAGAAGCATTTGCATGTGCGCTGCATGTTTAATTGTCATAATAAATGCGTAGGCACATCACGTGCTACATTTATTTATTTATATGGCTTTAGATAAAGTAAATATATATATATTATTATATAGCAACAAAATTAAATTTTGTTGGTGTGCGGGCGATTTAATGCCCTTCCCGACATCATGTAGCTTATGTATGTCTTTAAATAACGACAAAATGGTTCTTGACTAAAGATAAAAACTGAATGTTTTGATCGACATTTCCTCTGGGAGCTTTATGAGACTGATATTGATAAGCTTTGACCTTACTAAAGTTTGCAATTGTCAAAAGTTGTCAGTTTATCATATGAAAACTGCCATGATATAGTGGTCCAATCTGGTCGATTCCCATATATGTTTGAACTGCAACAAAAAAAAATATACTTTAGGAGTTCACTTCCACGTTTGATCAGATCAAATTGGCATACCCTCTGGAAAGGGTATACGCATCCATATGCATGTGTAGAGTATTTTATCCTTGTGCGCAGCCAAACAAAGCGCACTGTAGCCGGAAATTTATAAAGTAATAAATAAATTGTAGCGACATTAGCTATCTGTGCTTATATATCACATGAATGTGTATATTTGAATGTTTGTTATCATATATACATATATATACATATATGCTGTGTTTATATACAGTTTGATTTGCACGTGGCTGTCGCTTTAAGGCTACATTGTGAGCCATGGTCAAGTGCACTCTTGAATTTCGTAATACTCGTATTACATGTAAATCGGGGCTTGATTCTATGCCGTTGGCGTTTAGTTAAAACAATCACGTGCCTGGGCAAAATACAAGAGAAGCAAAACAGGTTGATTCGCCTCTGCTCTGATATAATCATGAGGGAATTAACCATGTGCTCGGCCAGAAATGTGAAATATTTGAATACACTACGATTTCATCAATGGACACGGCACACCAAATATGTTAGTAGCGCGGCCCCAACCCTTGCAGGCAAACTTAAAGTTAAACCCAACCGAGTCGCCATTTAACTTGGCCATGTTCGCGCTTGTTGGCTCTTTGTCTTGCCAGACACGTTTGCATCAAATATTTTGTCGACGTCGCTATCGGACACTGGCTCAAAGGCTCAATGTTGGCCGATATCAGCTAAAGCCCCGTCCGTAAGACCCGCTAAAGTCAACGGCAAACAGGCCAGCAAAACGGTCTTATTGGCCAGTGTTTAATCAAGTGTGAAGGTGAGAGCTACTTGCTATATAATATATATATATATATATATGTATACTCACTGTAAAGTACCTGAAAATATAACCTATAAACCGAATCTATAGCCAATCGATGTCGCAGAGAAAACCTCAAAATGTCTGTCTTTATAATTGGTTTTGTTTTTATCGCATCTGATTTCGCTCTCTTTAGTTTTTTCTGTGTTTTTTCGTTTAATACATACTATATTTTGCTTTATATTTTTTCTCTGCGACTGTTTTTCTATTTTTTGCCAAAAACAACATTGAATGAATTTATTTTTATACCCTGTAGAAACTTAAGCGTGCAACATGTGCCTGTAACGATAATATATGTGTGAATATATAATCGGCGTTTATCAAGTATTCTTCTTATGAAACTAAATTGAAAAATTACCCATGCTAACTAATAAAATGCTAGAAATATAGAATTGAAATAATGAAATAAATTGAATATAAGAAATTTGCCAATGCAGGGTGTGTACTGTAATATATATTACAATGTGTATATATATTATAGTAGTTGCCCTGTATTTAGAACCCACATTACCCATTAAAATACCTTAAATTTCGCATATTTTGTTTGCCATATGGAAATAATTATATTAGTAAAATATAAAAAAGTGCCACACCAAAGGATATCTCCATTCTCTTTAATATGTAAGCATATCATATTAAAAATGCGCTTGGATCATTATATAATTGATGACTTGTTAACGGCTTGTTCTAAAATCACTTTTTTTTTTTGCTTACTTCTATTGGTTCTAGAAGTACTACATTTATAATCTCATGGCAAAGGTTTAGGCCTATTTGTTGCCCTAAATTTGTTTTTATATATTTGCATATCTACTTTGTATATGTGGATATTTAGAGGAATATATATAATAATGCCATACTTATCGCATAATTAGGCAGGCAACAATGTAATCACATTGTACTTAGCATGTATCCCCTATCGCCAACGGCAGATACCCACAGTTTCAAACCGAACCAAACCCGATAAGCTATGGGTTTTAATATACCATTCCAGCGGGTATTTTAAATATGCTACTTAATGTGTAATGACATCAGCGTACCCAAAAAAAAAAAACTATATTTTTTTCTTTTCTAGATATTTGGATCAAAGTACTCAAAATAATTTATATACCTAAAAGAAGCATTAAATAAGTTTAAAATTGTCTTAGATTAGCTATTTTATTATTTGGGAAATTCGGGATTGAACAGAAACGGCAGAAAAATTTCTTTCTTGGCAACGCTTTTGTACTAAATTTGAGTACAAGATTTTTGACTTTTACTCCAAGTGTATCTTAGAAAGAATCGATTGAGGAAGATGGAGTAGATGTTATATTATATATGTTTACATTTTATATTATATATATTATAATATTATATTAGGGTATTTCATATTCAGCACAACGCATCCAATTGCTGTTCTTTTTTTTTTTTTACTATTTCGCGCACATGTTGCGTTCAACTTTGGTTACGGATAACGCTTATCGAGCTGGTTGCCGGGCGTTGGGGCTGCTGCTGCTGCTGCTGCAGCAGATTTTTATCTATTTGTTGGGGCAGAGCGCACACACAGCAACACACATCAAGCGACTGTCATCTGGATTGTTGTGAGCGGCGACTAATAACGCAAATAAAAATTAAGTAAATATTAGATAAGATACGAGTCGGCCAAGACCTGGCAAATTACGCATTGTTTTTATCAGAGGTTCTTCTTTTCCCCTATGTACATATATATTTTTACTTTTTTTTGCGTCTCGTGTGCCGAGATAAAAGATGAGAAACAGAAGCACGAGGAGCGTGAAAAGTGCACTTCTTTTTTTTGATGGGGCTTATCTTTCTTTTGTGGATGATGCACTGCCAACGCCAACGGCCTTACTTCCGCTGTCTGCTGCAGCTGGGGCCCAGGGCGGGGGTCTTTATTTATTTATAATTGTTGTTGTTGTTGGTGTTTGGTTGCTTAGTCAACAGCGCTGATCGCATAAACGAAATGCGACTTTGCAAATTGTTTTCTTAGCTACCAATACAACAAGAATAACAACGGCAAGAATAACAACAACTGGCTGGCTGGCCGCCCCCCCCCTCCCACCCCCCAACGCCCCCCGCTTGACAACGAGCTCATTGGCGTCTCCGTTCAATTCTTTGTACTTCATTCGTTTCAGCTGAAATTGTTTAGTTTTTTGTATTTTCCGTTTTATTTGTGTTTATACAAAACAAAAAACTGCAACGGCAGTTGTTGCTGCGCTGCTTCTCGATAAGAAAAATGGCCTGGCCAAACAAACATACAGACGAACGTACGTACAAAGTTACGGTCCGTATCCATGCGCCGAGCAATTGAAGCTTTCTCATAACAGTTTATAATTCATAACCAAGAGCTACGCAGCAGCAGCAGCAGCTGCAGCAGCCACGGCAAGTTCTCCGAGCAGCTCGAGTATTTACAAAAACTGTGCAACAAAATGCAGTTCTTTGCGTAAGTTGTGCAATCCCAAAAGTGCTGTCCAGTCAGCCATAAAAACATGTGAGAACTTTCACTTTGGGGTTCATCGACGGCGCCATACTCTGTTCACAGTGCACTAACAGCAGAAATCAGTAACCCCAAATCAGTGACCTATAAAATGTGATTTTGAAAATTGAATACATAAAATGCAATTCGAGAGCAGGTTTACCTTCCAATCTTCGCTAAGTCTAGCTATAACAGTGTGGGGCCTTTCGATTTTCGCCATGAAATGTGCTAAAAATGTTGATTGCCGCCTAATAAAAGCAACTTAACTTGGCTCTTCATGCTTCATTTGATAACCAGCTAACCAGTAAGATTGTGTGAGATATAGACTTTCGCAATTCCCCACGACCCCGTAGGCTGAGACTAATCATAAAACTTTATCTCACACGTGTATGCACGAGTTTATACTCCAAGTTGAATGTCTTTATTATCAAACAATTCCACATTTTTTTATAGGGGCAAAAATTACACAAAGCCAATATGCACCTTTTCACTTTGTAAACAGTGGATAAGAACGCTGTAAAGCAGCAAAACAATTACCGAGCCCATTGATCTATCTATCGGGGGCTGGGGCGTGGGGAAGTGGGGGCTGGTTTGCTACGCCCACTCAAGCGTAGCTTAAATTGTTTGTTCAACTTTATCTATTCTCATTCAATTAAATCAGGTAAAAACTTTTTCCGAACAGCAAACGTTAAAAGTTTTTGCGACAATTGAATAAACTCAATTTGTCGTTAATTTGTTTTGTAAACGAATTTGTTTCAAACGATTTTGCACTTGAAAAATAACATAGAAGAGCCGAAGAGATAGTATTTATTCATTTGTTTTGTTTTTTTTTATTTTTGGATGGGTGAATGAACCCGCTTTGTGGTCTTGTTTATCTGGTTTAAGGGCAGAGAATGTTAATGGTTGATGTTGTTTATACATTTTAATGCAATATTATTAACATTAATATAATGTAATACATTAATAATTGTTTTATAGCCTTTAAACAGGGCTACACACATAAAATTCCTAGTCTAGCCTCTTTTATATTAAATATTTAATGCATACCAAATTTAATTAAATTTTTCTTGCGCTGTTTCAGTTTCTCCAAGATGTCCAAATATTCGGGCAAAAAATGCCGCCTGCTCTCGATGATGTGGCTGACGGCCTTCTTCTTCTTCGTGGAAATCATAGTCGGCTATGTGACCAATTCGATGGCCCTCGTTGCGGACAGCTTTCACATGTTGGGCGACATAGCCGCCCTGGTTATATCATTCCTATCAGTTAAGGTGAGTGGTCCTCTATACGGTCTGTTCCGCTTGACACATCTATTTATTTATTTTTTTTTTTTTTTTTTTTTTTGTATTCTCCAAACAGATGTCACCCAAAAAATGGTCAAAGAACACTTTCGGCTGGGCACGTGCTGAGGTCCTGGGCGCTCTGGTCAATGCCGTATTTCTGGTGGCGCTCTGTTTCAGCATCACGATTGAGGCATGCAAAAGGTGAGGCACCTGTGCACGAGTGTATATGTGTAAATGTGTGTGTGCGCCTGTATTTGTTGCTGCTGTAGTGGTCAACGCCTCCGCACCCAGCATACAATTTGAACATTTCGCCTTGTCACCGTTTCGTGTGCTCACATTTTCTTGGCGCTCTTTTGCTTTTTGTTGTTAGTCACTCGTTTTTGTTGTTGTTTTCTGTTCGATTTCGTTATCGTATTTTATTTGCGCTTTGGTTTTTTTTCATTCGATTTTTGTCATTTGTTATTCGCTACATTTTAATTTGCATGCCGCGTGCATATTTCTTGCCACTTTACGATGCGGATTTTTATACGCCATGCGATTGTTTAAACGTGCAAAGCTGTCTTCTTCTTCTCAGCTAGACATGATAAGCGTTAAATGTTGGGAGCGGCGGAGCTCTCAGCTCAGACTCACACTAGAAATCACTTAAACTAAGTTACTTTAATCTTAAGCCAGTTCAGGCTGAGTTGGATTTACAAAATCTCGCGGTGTGCAAATGTTTTTATTTTAACAGTGCCTCTAAGTGAGGCCATCAAACCTACGTAACTTTGCCAAAATGCATTCCAAAATCTATGCATTTTTGAAAATACGATTTCTTTTTTTTTTTTTTTAGAAAAAAAAAATCATGTCTCCCCCTTTGCTCATTTTAAGAAAATGCTTTTATTCGATTACGTTTCTCATAATTAGTATTAAAAGTTATATTATGGAATATTCTGAGGTAGTTAATTTGTCTGTCTGAAATCATCCCAAAAACAAGTAAAAACGTTGCAGTCGGGAATAACCGACAGCGCAATACTCGCTCGCAGTGTAGTAACAATCAAAATATATATACCATAGCATGTTATATAATTCATGTATTTTAAATGCAGATTCAATCTAGAGGTCAAATCGTGACCAAAATGCCGTCAATTAAAGAAACCATAATTTTCAAAAAATCCAAAAAATTATATTTTTGATAATGAATATATTTGAAATGCAGAATCAATCTAGAGGACAAACCATGAAAAAAATGACATTAATCATGAAAATCGGTTCAGTTTTGACAAAGTTATGGGGTTTTAAATATGGGAGATATGGATCCGAGAGCTTTATTTGTCAAAATTGTTGTCCATTTTAGCATGATTTTTGACCAAAAATTTGACCCCCTCAGAAACACTTTCAATGTTGATTTTTATACTATTTGTGATAACCACAATCGATTAAAAATATAAATTCGCAATTATAAATTAAAAAAAAAAATTTTTTTTGAAAATAAGTAAGGGGGGAGTACATGCTTTTTTGCCGAAAAAAATCAAAAAAATTTTATTTCTGATAATGAATATATTTGAAATACAGAATCAATCTAGAGGACAAACCATGAAAAAAATGCCATCAAATATGAAAATCGGTTCAGTTTTGACAAAGTTATGGGCGTTTGAAGTATGGGAGCTGTGGGTCCGAGAGCAAAATTTTTGTCAATTTTTGCATGATTTTTGATAGCGATGAAAAAATGTAGTTTAAACGGATAGACAGTCATTGCACAAACCCAATATACTCTTTTCACTTCGTGAGCGAGTATAATTACAAAACTTTCACTTGTAAACTTCTGAAAATCCCCAGTAAAGGTCGTTCTAGACTTCAAACTTTCATAACTTTGGCCGAATTAAACCGATTTTGATACTTGATGGCATTTTGGTAATGTATTCTCATTGATTTCAATTTATTCTTTATTCAATTCACCAGATTCATCGAGCAGGAGCCCATTCACCAGCCCGAGCTGCTGCTCATTGTGGGCGTACTGGGTCTGCTGGTCAATATGATCGGCCTGTGCCTGCTATACGGTGCGTATACTCGATATCGCCTGAGAGTCCATCAATAAATGAATTTATTTGAAATTCCCTTAGAGCACGGCGGTCACCACGGACACTCGCATGGCGGTGGCCTAACACGCAATCATAGTCGCCTCACGGAGCTGGCCAACATGGACGAAGGCGAAGATGAGCAGGCCGACTATGCTTATGAGAAGCAGAAGGAGAAGCAGGTGAAGAAGTCCAGTCATGGCCACAGCCACGATCCCGGCCAGATGAACATGCGTGGCGCCTTCCTGCACGTGCTCAGCGATGCCCTGGGCAGCGTCATTGTGGTGGTCAGTGCCCTGGTGGTGTGGAAGAGCAAATGGGAATATCGTTTGTACATCGATCCGGCTCTATCCATTGTTCTGGTGGCGCTCATCCTGCACTCTGTGTGGCCGCTGTTGCGTGAGTCTGCGCTGATTCTGCTGCAAACGGTGCCAACGCACATTCAGGTCGATGCCATACAGAAGCGTCTGCTGGAGAAGGTCGACGGCGTGCTGGCCGTGCACGAGTTCCATGTCTGGCAATTGGCCGGCGATCGCATCATTGCCTCCGCGCATATACGGTAGGATCCAGGCGGTCAACGAATCTTTGTGCTCGCTTATCTAATATTCGTTTTTGCAGCTGTCGCAATTTGTCGGAGTATATGAAGATAGCTGAGAAGGTCAAGGAGTTCTTTCACAATGAGGGCATACACTCGACCACCATACAGCCGGAGTTTAGCGAGATCGAGGGCTGCAATATGTCCGACGGCACCTCCAGCATTAACATGAGCGGCTCCGATTGCTGTGCCCTCGATTGCCCCACCACGGACGAGGGCTGTGTGAAGGCCACCTGCTGCCAAAACAACAACAAATTGGTAACGCAAAGATATGGTTTATTTTAAAGTAGCAGCTAACTTAAACGGCATTCCTCTGCAGAACCAACTGCCCTCGCCCACAAATTCACCGTACATGTGCCGTCAGCGCAATGCGGCTCGTCAGGCTGGCGATGTTGAGGCCGGCTCGCTGCTGGAAGCCGCCGCCAGTGGCAACCAGGCGATTACCAATGGAATCGTTGTCACAGCGTCTGCGGAGCCAACGCCAAAGAACGAAATAGTCTGACAACAGCCGCAGCTACAAAGGGAGCAGCAGCAGCAGCAGCAGCAGCAGCAGCAACAGCAGCAGTTGCAGTTGCAGCTGCAGCCAGCACAACAACATCAAGTACACTTTGCCACAAACCCAACCACAACAAAACGTGATATATTGTACGAGCCAACTAACCAAGCAACTTCCAAAGCCATCGCCAACAGCGATGCCAGTCCAAGTCTCTCCCTAACCGCACAACGACGCCGCGATCTGCAGCTGCGCGCCGAACAGCAGTGCCAGGAGCAGGTGAACCTAAGCGGCGGCGCCTGCACCCGCAACGGCGACGAGGTGGCACTTTAAACGAGGAGAGCAACCAGCTGCAGAGTAGGAGGAAGACGAGACTGTCATGTTGGGGGATTTTTGTTCATTTTTTGTTTTTTTTTGTTTTTGTAAATGGGCCACTTTATTCGCTAGTAGAATATTAACAAAAAAGGTTTTGAGCTATGTTGCGTGGTCAAGTGCAGGTTCTCAGCGTTGTTATTGCGCGCACGGGCGAGTTTAGTTTATAGTGAATATTTTTATGTGTGTTTGTGCGTTTGTGCCCCCACCCCACCCGACGCATGACCCCACACTACACTACACATACACACCCCTACACACACACACACACACACACACACACTACCAGCGCACCGTATTTCATTTTCTAATTTTCTATGCTAGTTTAATTGAAATCAAAATGGTTAGATATAGAAACGCAAAAAACGTGCAGTTAAATGTCATAATCACATATATTATCGACGATTATATGAGATGTTGATAGCGTTTAACAAAAACAAAACAATAGTTAATTTTAGCATTAAGTAACAAAAAACAAAAAAAAAAGGAGAATGAAAAACAACAAACAAGAACAATTAAGCATATGTACGTTTTTTACATTTTGAAGAAGTTTATACACGAAAAAGAAAAGGAAAGATATATACATATTGTATTTAGTAGTTATATATAGTTAATAATTAAAGACAGTGACCGTTGGGGCGCGTTTAGTGCGAATGTTTAGCGAAAAAGTTGAAGAATAACAAACATACCTAGTGTATTAACATATGCAAATTCTATATAAAAATAGAAATGAGAAAACATTAGTTTCTTATTCTTAGTAGTTTATCATAATGCTAAATGTAAAAAGGTTTTTACTGCAATGACGAGTAGACTTTTATTTAATTTAAGCCACGTCAAACTTTATCATAAATGCGATAAGTGCTGTATTATTTTTATGATTGTTTCATATGTCTGCGTATTTGTTTGTAAATATGCCTTCATCAAACATATTCATTATAATTAAATGATGCAAACGAAAACCAAAAGTCAGTATATTTTATTTTCAAACGGATGCGCGTTTTATTTGAATTGTTTCTGCATTTGTAAATAATAATACGATGTTCGAAATTCTTTGAAATTTTTTATGATTTTATTAAACATCTTAATACATAGATTTGTTTTTATTTACAGTGGAAATATTGCTATGTACAATTGAGGTCTAGTGCATTTTTCAAATAAAAGATAAAATTTAAATACAATAGTTAAATAAAAATGGAACTCGGATGAGTAATTGAGTTACTTAAATGATGTGTAAAGCTATGATTTTAGTGCTTCGGCTCGTGCTCCCCGTCATCGATGCATTGCATCTCTGAGAAGCGAAGCTGGCGCTATAAATTCTCATCTAGATTCTTGTCGGTGTTCTCCTCGACAATTGCCTCGTCCCAGGGGCCGTGGATGTTGAACTTGTATCGCTGTCGCTGCACAAATATGAACGGGCAAACGAAGTTGATGAAGAGCGTACTGCAGGCATATAGACACAGCACCGGTCGCGATATATGGTAGAGCGCCGTGCAGCAGATGACAAAGATGGGCACCATGCAGAGCGCGTGCCAAGTGGCTGCTATCATTATCGGGTATAGGACAAAGAATATGGCCGCCTCGACGAGCAGGACAAAGGCGTGATACGACGTGGAGAGTCGCGAGGCCAGGCAGATGGCACCGAATATGGCCGCATTCAACGATATGGCCTTGGACACCATGGCCACATCCAGGCCGTAGTCGGAGAACATCAGATTGAAGAGCATCACAAAGAACGTCGTCGTGTATATGGTGTCCGTGCTAATTGCCTGGGTCAGTGTGTGGAGCATCGGCGAAAAGATGTAGCCAAATAGCAGCACGGTGACCAGTGTCTTGGAATCCTCGCCCAGCAGTTTCATGGTGAGGCTGCCGCCACGATAAAACAAATACCCGATGCCGGTTATGATGCATGTGGGCACCAGTATGCTGGTGGGTGCAACGCTGTCGCTGAGCATCATGTGGTAGAGTATCAGAAAGCCGGTTATGCACGAGATTTGATTGTTCAGCACGGTTATGCCGGCAACAGCCTCACCGAACGTGTAGAGGCGGACGTGGAGATTCGTGCGCAGATCTTTGAGGAAACTCACGTCCGTGTAGTTGTCCGGATACTCGCGGTTCGAATAGAGGTTCTTCACCCAAGGTTTTCGCTTGCCGTGCGCTGCTTTAGCCATTTTTCAATCAATACCATATACATTTATTGACAAACGGTTTGTTTATAAGCGAACAGCTGAAACAGTTATCGATACCAAGTGCAGATTCACCCATTTGTGATATCGATAACATAAAGACGCGCAAATCAAGTCAAATTCAAATATGTTAAAATGTGCTAAATTTGTATTTTCGCTTAAGAGTTAGTTTGTATAAAGGCCACTATTAAGGCTGAGTTAATTGTAGTTAGGCGAGCAAAAGCGCTCTTGGCTAGTGATTATTTATGTTTATGTTAAAATCAGTTAAAATCCATGGGATTAGTTTAGAAAACTTGGGGGACACAAAAAAAAAACCCTATAAATATTGCATTAATATTGTGAGTCCAAATAGTAGATTGGGGACAGTCGTGAGATTATAAAATAGGGCTCTAAAAAAGGCCACTGTCAACAACAAAAACGATATAAATTAGAAACAACCGAAACATTTACGACCAGCCGCCCGTTAGCTTGTGGAAGAGCTCCTCGTTCAGCGTCTGATTGTTGTCCTTGGAGCGCATGGACATGAATATGTAGCCGCCAATAAATTCATGTACCACCTTGCAATCGGCGGAGTGGCAAGAGAAGACGACGTTCTCATCGTTGAACTGAATCATCATGCACTTAATGCCCCAATTGACATTCCAGGCCTTCATGCTGTTGTAGCGCCAGGTCTTGATGTGATCCCCAGTGCTGAGGTCCATGCGCATGATGCGATTGTGGGCCACGCCCAGCAGCTCCTCCTTCCGGTGGCCGTCGAACTTGATGACAAACAGCGAGACGCCAAAGTCGGGCAGCGACTGCCACGCCTGGATGTACTTCAGCTTGGCCTCCAGCAGCGAGAGCTCGCGCACATTGGCGTGCGCCTCCAGAATGCGCTGCACCGCCTTGCCGGAGAGCTTGCGCAGCATCTTGGGCGACAGATAGTCGACGGCGTCGACGCTGCGCGGATCGATGTTGAGCTGGACGCCGTGGACGGGTCGCTGCATCTGCAGCAGCGACAAGATGCCATCCACCTCGCTCTCGTACGTGCTGTCGGCCAGGGAGCGACCCTTGGCCGCCAGGCGACAGGCGGCCAGCCACTTGGCGTACTGCTGTTCGTGCTCGCAGCGCACCCAGACCTCGGTGTTGGGACCATGATGGTCCTCGGGCGACACCTCCAGCCGGATGGCGTACTTGCCCTGCGCCAGATTCACGTCCGGCGTCACCTCGCAGCCGCGCAAATTGATGCTAATCGCGGGTGCAGTGCGTCGCGACTCCTCGGCGCTCTTATACAGATGCAAGTGCAGGTCGCGATACGTGAAATAGTAGCGTTTGTAGCCGCGCAGCGTGAAGCGCTGTGGCTTGAGGAAGCGCAGATAGTCGGAGAGTTCCGGTATGCGTGTTATGTTTACCGGATCCTGGCCGCCGTTGCCCTCCAGCGTGATCTGCAGCTCATTCAGCGCCGAGTCGATGTCATCATCGACGTTGTTCGCCTGCCCGGGGGTCTCAACGCCCGCATCGATAGCTGGCAGCGGCTGCATGTCCACCTGGTGGTTCACCTGAAACTGCAGAGCGGCAAACAGGAGCGTCTCCTGCTCGGTGCAGTCCAGCTCCTCGTTCAGTATGGACCACTTGGCCTGCTCGTACAGCTGATTGATGCGCACCTGATCGCACTTGGGATTCATGTCGAAGAACCTGTAGTACTTGAAGCGCAGACAGAGCGTATCGTACTCCCGTATGCCCTGCTCCATCAGCGACAGCGAGCTGTCCAGCCAGCCCACATTGAGGCGGGCCTTCTCCACCAGCGTTTTGGGGCGCAGCAGGCGGGCGCGCACCTCGGCGCTGGGCGCATGCGGCGAAGTGGCCAAATTCTCCTGGAAATCGCCCAGACTGGACGAGGACTCAAAGGTGCCATACCCTTCCTGGCTGGGCCGCCAGTTGCCGGGCGTGGGCGAGCGTCTGCCCGCCGCATTGTGCGGCGACAGCGGCGCACAGAAGAACGTGCCCGGCGCAGATGGTTTGTCCAGGCTGCCGTTGCTGCCGCCATTGAAGCCCGAATTGATGGGCACAAAGGAATTGGTATCCGGTGCCGGCTGCAGATATGTGGTGCCGTCCGGCTCGGCGATGGGCACACGTTTTAGATGCGGCAGCTGGGCGAAGTTCTTCTTCAGGTGCTCCGCCTCGAGCGGCTTACACAGCGACAGCTCCTCCGGATAGCGTATGTCCAGCTGTTTGCACAGGCTCACCACGGCCCCGAACGTCTTGGCCGAGTAGTCGACACGGCAGTCGAGATAGCGCAAATCCGGCAGCTGGACGCGCAGCATCTTGTGCATGGGCGTAAAGTGGAGCAGGCTGTCCGCCTGGACGCCGCACCGGTCCAAGGTGGCGCGTGTGTGCGTTAGCCAGATGTTCTTGGCCGGCCAGTACAGTGCATGGTCGGACCAATCCTTCGGATTCTCCGGATCGACCAGCTGCAGCATAATGCTGCCCAAATGCTGATCGCCGCGCACGCGCATCGTCCGCTCCAGCGCCAGGTCCGTGATGAACACGCGCAGATTCCACGAGTTGTCGCCCACGTGAATCATTGCGAGAGTGTCTGCTGCTTTTTATTTTCGATGCTGACGTCAGGTGTGCCCTAAATCTCGGCCACAAACGTCCTTGTGGCGGCGCCTACGTACTTCACGGTTCGCCTACAAATAAAACGAGATTCGGCAGCTGTTTAGTTATGCGGCTATTTCAGGCAAATCGGGCCATTTGGGTTACGCACTTTAATGCGGGCACGCTACATATGTCGTAATACTGCCGGATGCGCCCAATTGCATTGATTGATTTTCACTTGAGAAATTGGAGCAATTAATGAAAATGCATTGAAATAGAAAGCGCCCAAGTCTGCAGCGTTCGACGTTCAATTGATGCCTCTTTCAATGCGCTACTGAACCAGTTTGCTGCATATGAACCGAATCAGTGCACAAGTGGTACTTTTAGTATTTTCAGCAGTTGGACAACACCGCGCATATCGATAGGCATTTCAACTATTGCATTGATTAAGATTCGCTTAAGAAACTAAAGCTTATACCAATAAAGCGCTCAAGTATTCAGCGTTAAGTATTCAATTCTTAGCTGTTTTTAATTCATCACTTAACCATTTGAGTGCATATGAAAGAAATCAGTGCACAAGTGGTGATTTTAGTATTTTCAGCAGATGAACAGCGGTGCATATCGATAACCATTTAAGTGATACCCAATTACCGTTACATCTGCGCTTTTTGTTTTGCCATGGCAACGGCTTGTAGCTTAGATCTGAGGGCTGCTTTTTCGTTTGCAATGATTTTGAGCAAACAAATAAACAAACGACAAAATCGTAACCACAGCAGCAACCAGGCAATTTTCAGTTACAAATCGACAGCTGAACAGCCGGCACTTTCCTGCTCGACACACAACAACGTTCGTAGCCAGCATTAACAATATTTTTACACAGTCAACAAAAAATAGCTACATAAATTGAAACTTCTCTGCGTGATCAAAAATAATAATTTTATAGCGCCAGCGTGTGCAGTTAAATGGTATCGCCGCGCAAGTCCGCATCCACCTTCAGTGCAGAATCTCGGTGGGATAATAACAACATGTCGTAAGTATCCAATATCCCACCTATTTCCCATGCGCATCCTCACCGGCGCCATGCACAGGTTGCCGGCTAAAAGCTGTGAGAGCCTCTACTCGGCCAGTTCTCGCGAATCGGCCAGCCAAATCTATCAGCGCAAGCAGACGTCGCGCGGCTTGAAGGCATCCAACGGTGGCATCCGTCAGCCGTCGATGGTGCCCAACAATGCCCAGAGCGATATCCATCAGCGCGTCATGTCCGCGCGCAATTTGCGCGTGAAGACCTTCCAGAATCAGCTGGCCGATGCCCAGGCGGAGATCGCCAATCTGGCGCACGAGAACCGCATGCTGCGCACGATGCACAAGCGCCAATCGATGGCGCTGAACAAGTACGAGAACACGGGCGCCGAGCTGCCGCAGCTGTTGCATTCGCATTCGGAGGAGCTGCGCGTCTGGCAGACCAAGCACCGCAATGTCCAGGCGGTCAACAAGGAGCTGGAGCAGAAGCTGAAGCAAAAGGAGGCACAGATCCTCTCGCTGAGCGACCAGAACAAGCACTACAGCCAGCTCATCAAGGACAAGTAAGCGGGTGGGGATCGGGTTGGGTTGCATCGCGTTAAATGTATGCCATTTGCCCTGCAGGAACCTGGATGAGCGCCAGAAGCTGCAGGACAAGCTGCGCACGCTGGAGCAGCGCCTGCAGGAGAAGGACAACGATATGAAGCTGATGGCACG
This sequence comes from Drosophila sordidula, assembly GCA_035047465.1. NCBI lineage: Eukaryota > Metazoa > Arthropoda > Insecta > Diptera > Drosophilidae > Drosophila > Drosophila sordidula. The sequence continues at coordinate 8,555,741 of JAWNPQ010000185.1, read as the reverse complement.
CAAGGTGCAGCTGGAGGCGAAGAACTTCCGCCAGCAGCTGCTCAACGAACAAAAGAAGTGCAAGGAGGTGATGCTGAAGCTGGAGAAGGCCCGCCTGGAAATGAGCGGCTATCGCAAGCTGGAGGAGTTCACAGTTGAGTCTGAAAGGTCAATATTTGTGTTACAAACTGAGACAAGGCTCCATTGCAGGGGGACAAGGCCAATCCGTTGGCATCGAGTCGGCGCACCAAGCTGAGTGCCGTCGAGGAGACGGACAAGATTGACAAGCTGGAGAAGTCGCTGGAATTGCTGGACAAGGCCATCGAGAAGAACAACCAAAGCGAGTTCAATGCGCTCACCGATGTCCTGGAGACCGATTCGAACTTTGACTTTGAGAAGGATGATCTCGACGAGGAGAAGAGCGTTAACCAAATCGCCGATGCCTTGGACAAGGATGCCGGCAAGCCAGCACGCGGCAAACTGACGCTGCCGCCGGCCAACACACAGCCCAAGTCGCAGACCAACAATGCCATGAATGCATCGCGTCTCTCGCTCAGCCAGATGCTGAACCAGTCGAAGCCCACACCGGGCATACCGAAGCCGAATCCACGACTGCGCAGCGGCGGCCTCGCCAACGGCAGCGTGTCCACAATTGCCAGCAGCAATGGCCGCAGCAGCATGGCCAGCAAGCGCCGGGAGAACGACGTCAGCTCCAAGCATGCAGCTGCAGCCGATGCTGCGGCCGAGAAGCTGGAGGCGCTGGCCAAATCATTGGAATTCGACTACGAGGAGGATTCGGAGCGCGACGAAGACGACGAGGAGGACGGCGAGGGCAAGAAGTATGGCCTCATGGAACGCGAGGAGGCTGGCAGCGATGAGGAGGAAAATCCAAATGATATTAGCCTGGTGGACTATGCTCCCTACTTGGACACTAAATGCGAGCTAGCCGAGATGCTCGAGATGGAGGAGGAGGACGACTATGACGAGGAAGACGAACATTCGCCGAAACGCCCAACCAAGGGAGCTTTGGTAAGTGGACATCGAGGAACTGAAGCAACTAGCATTCATTGAGCCAATTTGCACACAGCCAAAGGGCAACTTGCGTCCGCCCAGCATGAAGGAGAACATGTCTGGCATACGAAAGCTGATCTCTGATGATTATAAGGAGCGCGAGACCTTCTTGGACATACACTGCCGCCCCAGCTCGGGGAACAATGTGCGCGACGATCCCGCCAAGAAGAAGCGCAGCAGCATCTCGACTGGGGCCACTGGCGGCGGCCAAATGGTTGCCAGCCGCAAGCATGCCCTGCTCGCCGCGCTCAAGGTCATCGATGACAACAAGGATGAGGATTAGTCGCTGGCGTTCTTTATTTTCCATTTCTAGATTCTAAGCAGCGTTAAGTTATATTTTTTAATTTTGATTGCGAGTAAAGTGAGAGAGAGAGCTCTGTGCGCGGCCAGCCGGAGCAAGTGCAGCAGACCGCTGGACAAGCGCTGGCCATTCATGGATGACGTGCCCATGGCCAGCACCGGTCCAGTGCTTGTTGCACCTGCTCCCGCTCCGCTGAGCAAGTAAACGAGAACATTCCAGAAGATTTCCTTTCGTATTCCCCCCCCCCCCCCCACCCTCAAGCTATCCATTTCAAGTTGTACAAATGTATTTGTCGCTTAATCTAGGATCTGTGTACATCGTTTGGTTATTTATTCTTGCCGCGCATCTTGCTAAGGGCCCGGGAGACCTTCTTCCGCAGCTCCTTTTGCCGCTTCATTTTGGACTCTTCGTCGGCGCGTTTCTGGGCGCGGAACTTTTTCAGGCGCTGCTTGGTATCGTTGCGTTCGCGATAGCGCTTGTCCTTGTAGTTCGTCTCGATCATCTTCATCATTTTGGCCACCTTCTGCTCGTACGGGGAGTTGACGACGGCCACGCGTTCCAGCGCCTCGCGCGGATTCTCCGGCCCCAGTTTGGGCTTGTCCTTGTAGGGCAGGGCACGCTGCAGCGCCTTGGGTATGACCAGCGGACGGAAGATCCTCGGTTTGCGCACAATGTCCGTGTACATGCTGTCCGGCTGCGCCTCGTTCTGGATGGCACGCTCGCGCTTCAGCTGGCCGAGCGTCTTCATGCCCTGCCAGTGGCTCTTCAGCTCCGGCGGCAGCAGCAGCGACGTGATGGGCGCATAGAACCGTGGCACCTCCACGCGGAACCAGGTGCGGCAGAACACGATGTCGCTCAGCAGTATCTTGTCCTCGAATGTGGCGCGATAGGAGCCCTCGGGCGTGTGGTGGGCCTTCTTGATTTGGCCGCGTATGCCGGAGACTGTCTTGATTTTGGCGCCCTCGAATTTGGCCACCTCCAGCGAGGAGTTGAACATGTCCTTGATGAACGCCGTGTTCTTGTAGATCTTGAACGGATGTCCCACCAGCTTGAGCTTCTTCATGATCTGCGACGATTTGTCCAGTTCGGTAACGCAGCCCGTGGCGGCAATGCGAAAGCCGAGACGCTTCATTTCCTCCTGATCCTGGCGCACCGTTTGCAGCGCCAGGAAGCCCGTATTCTGCGGCGTTATCGGACCCCAGAAGGTCATGCTGCAGGTGACATGATTGGGCGTATACTTCAGATAGCGATGCCTCAAGTTGTCCTCCACCTTGGCATAAATGGCGACCGTCTGGAAGCGACGCCAGCCCATCGAAACGATGAGCGGATCACCGGTCTTGAGGATCTTCTTGTACCAGCGATGCTTCTTCACCTTGCAGTTGACATAGCCCACATTCTCCTCGGTCATGTTGAGTGCGCCCACCAGCACCGGATAGCTCGCGTCGAAATTCTCCACAAATTCCGCCGGAATGGTCTTGAAACCCAGGCGCACATAGAGGCCGGCGCGATAGCCCTCGATTTGGATGCGCAGCTCGCTGTCCAAGTGGGCGAATTCGCTCTTGTTCAGCTCGCTCTGCTTCTGCGCCTCCGCCTTGAGGTCGTCGTAGAAGCCGTGATCGCCAGTGATGCGTCCGGTGTCGGCCTCGCCCTTCTCCCCGCTGTTGTCGTACTCGGCATCGAATTTCGCCTTTAGCTTCAGCTTTTTGGCCATTAGGTCGCCTTTGGTCAGATTCTCCTCCTCGACGCGCGTCATTTTGCGCTTGGCAGCTGGAGCAGCTGCCTCATCGTCGCTGGCCGCCGCATCAGCTTTGGGCTTGCCGCTGTGCTGTTCGCCCGTTTCCAGATCCTCAAAGTCGCCGTACACCTCGCTATCCGCATCGCTCATGTCGTCCAGTTTGAGCAGGTTCTCCGCATCCTCCGAGGCCTTCCACTTGCCGGTGACGAAGCAATTCTTGATCAGCTCCTTGTTCGCCTCGGACAGCCAGTCCCGGCAGGCATCTAGAGCAAGATTTAGCTATAAACAAGACTCGAATGGAACATTTTGACCACACTTACCGCTCTGATACTCGAAGAAGCTGCGCTCGTCCTTGTCGCGTATGTCCTTGTCCTTCTGCAGATCGGTTTGCTTCTTGGCAGCCACGCGGAACAGACCGCCCAGCTCCTCCTCGGAGTCGGCGGCGTTCTCCTCCTCCTGCTGCTTGTTGAGCTCGCTCTGATTGTAGACGCCGTACACCAGACGCATCAGATTACGCGACTCCGAGTGGCGCTGGAGGAAGGCGTCGCGCGCTTTTTGCGCCAGATTGGTCTTCCAGCTCATGTTGCTGGCCAGGATGCGTGCTTCGTCATCCTCATCGTCATCCTCGCTTTCCGCTTCGATTGCTTTGGCATCCGCCAAACTTTGATACTCCTCGTCGCCAGAGGATGCATTCTCACTGTCCTTGTCCATCTCCGCGTCCTCATCCTCGCTATTCTCGTCGCGCCAATCATCGGCAGCAAATTCATCGGGCTGCTCTTCATCGCTGCTGGCTGCGTCGAGGCCGGAATCATCTGCGGCGTGCTCCTCATCTTCCTCCTCGGACTCGGACTCGGCCTCGTCGTCGCTTTTGAAATCCCTGGATTTGATGGGCGCACTATTCGAGAAGAGCCGGAACTCCTGCTGGTCCATTTGCTCGTCCATGGTGGTTTTCTTGTCGATCAGCTTGGTGACCAGCGCCTCCTGCTCCGTGGCCTCGGCCGTCTTCTCCTTGTGCGAGTGCGAGCCCTGGAGCTCAATGTAGACGGCATCCTTGTCATAGACAATGCCACCCACGCCCGACATGGGCGCATATAGTAGGCGCTCCTTCTCCAGCAGACTGCGCTTCTTCTCGGTGCCCGGCAACGGACACGGATCGGGTATCAGGCTGAGCTCATCGATGCGAGCATCGCCCAGGCCGGCAATGTGCACCATATGCTCCTGCTTGAGCGGCACACCGCGCACATAGCCATAGAGCACCACCTCACGGTCGCACTTGGGATTGCGGCGCACCGTGTCCGTGTTGGTGACGTCCTCCATGCGATCCACGAGCAGATAGCTGTGCGCGCCGCGCCACTGCAGCGGCCGGAACTTCATGACGGATATAAAGCGACCCAGATTCTTGATCTCGTTGCGCAAGTACTCGCCGTGCAGCAGGCCGGACAGATAGAAGAGCTTGGCGCCGTCGTAGACCTCCGTCCAGAAGCGATGCTTCAGCTCCTTTTTGCGCTTGCGCAGCTGCTTCGGATTCTTGATCATGTCCAGGTGGGTGAGGACGCCCATTATTTTGGGCATGCCGTGCACCTGGCAAATGTTGAGGAACTCGAAGATCTCCATTTCGAAGCCGTAGCTGGCGTCGCAGAGCAGCAGCACCAGATCCGCACACTTGGCCACATCGATCATGGAGTTGATGTCGTTGTTGCACTCCAGCAGTGTGATGCGGCGCTTCTTCGAGGTAACTATCGTGATGGGGCCACGTATCTCCGTCACATTGGTGCGCGTGAAGCTCTTGATTAGATTCTTGATGAGCGTCGTCTTGCCCACTTTGGGCGGGCCCACAATGGCAATCAGCACGGGCGGCGGCTCATCCGGCGTTTGATCGACCACGGGTATGTGCTGCTTCTTGGCCGTGAGATCCTCTTTGCGTCGAAAATTGCGTTCCGCACGCTGCGCCGAGTTGATGGCGAACGCTTTGGGATTCCGTTGGCGGGCAGTTAACTCTGGTTCCTTTTGATTGGCGTCCTTTTTGGCCTTCACCTTCTTCTTGTCCGCCTTGACGCCGGACTGGCGGGCACGGTGCTGCTTGCGCTTGTCCTGGCCAGCATCGTCGGCCATTGTTTAAGACAAAATTAAACTTAAACTTGGCAACTGTTTACGAATTGTTTTGCACGTGCTAGCGGCAAATAGCTTGGTATTTAAATACCAAACGGGGTTATTTAACATAACAAATTAAATAAATTGCGGTCACACTTTTGTTGCATTTTTTTATTGTGCGCTAAACGGTCACACTGCGCGCAGCAATTTTTTCGCATTATTCATTTTTAGTTAAACTTGCAAAATGCTTTTACGTTTTGACAAAGTGAAAACCTATTAAGTAGGCTCAGGTAACAGGCGCACGAACACACATCTCCTCTGTACGCCAAACGCCTAGTAAACGTGACAGAGCGTTCACAAAACGTAAGAAAAAACAAAAAGCTCAATACTCGCCCTGGCACTGGCAAGAAGCAGCAGCAACAGAGGCGGCGCGTAGTAAAAAATCATATAGGGTGCCGAACAGCAGCGACGGCCGAGTTCAGGTAAGTTTTAATTAAAATGTAAAACCAAGCCAATATATATTTGGCATGTGCAAATGCAAAAAAAAAACTTTACAATTGTAATAAAGCTGCCCCGGCTGCCCTTTGCGCTTGCCAAGTTGCGACGTCTTTGTCGGCAGCTGTTTTGTGGTCAGTGCAAAAGGGGGTCGGTGTGGGGTCTCTGGCTGGGCTGTAGGGGGGTTGGCGCTGGTCGTGTCAATTTCTCTGGAGCCGCCTGCAGCGTAAAGATGTCTGTCGGTCCGATTCAATGCCATTCTGGCTGACCTTGTGCTGCTATCGATTTCGGAAATTGCATAAAAAGCCAAAAAAAAAAAAAAAAAAAAAACCAACAAAAATCAAAATTAAAATCAAAGCACTGCAAAAGAAGAAAAAAATTCAAGTGAACTGCACACAAAAGTGAAGGTTAAACATTTTCTATGGCACGGACGCGGTTCTTTGTTCCGCGACAACAACAACAACAACAAGATGATGAAGAAACATATACAAGAAATAAATGAACAACAAGAACAACGACAACTGCGATCAGAGTCCCAGTCTTTGTTGTTCTTGCCGTGCACAGTTTTTCTTATTATTTTTGTGTTTTAATTGAAACTCAAGCGAATTCATTTTAATTGCCAGCTGTTTTACATTTCATTGCGTTTTCTGTTTCAGTTATGGAAAGTCCTTGTGAGTCGGAGAGTTCGCTGGATGGCGGTACAATGCTGCCACCGAGTCCAGTTTCACGGGAGCAGCTACAAAAGCGCATCGAGTCGCTCACACAGCAGAACAAGTGAGTGGATAAACTTGGTTTTCTGTATAATATCCTAACACTCATATAATTTGTGCCCCCACAGAGTTCTTAAAGCTGAACTGGACACATCTAAGACAAAATGCAAAGTGGTGCAGGAGGAGAATCGTTTCCTAAAACAGGCATCTGTCATAATTGTAAGTACTTGCCATAGATACGCTTACCTCAATTAACAATTTAATCAAACACCAGCAAGCCAAGGCGGAGCAGGAGGAGGAATATATATCCAACACATTGCTGAAGAAAATCCAGGCGCTAAAAAAGGAAAAGGAGACACTGGCGCATCACTATGAGCGCGAGGAGGAGTGCCTGACTAACGACTTGTCACGCAAACTGGATCAGCTGCGCCAGGAGAAATGCAAGCTGGAGCAGACCCTCGAGCAGGAGCAGGAGTGCCTAGTGAACAAGCTGATGCGCAAAATCGAGAAGCTGCAGGCGGAAACGGATAACAAGCAGACAAATCTGGAGCAGCTGCGTCGCGAGATGGTGGAGCTGGAGAACACTCTGGAACAGGAACAGGAAGCGCTGGTCAATAAGCTGTGGAAGCGCATGGACAAGCTAGAGACCGAGAAGCGTTCGCTGCAAATCAAACTTGATCAGCCGGTGTCGGATCCGACAACGCCACGTGATATCACCAATAATGCCAACGGCGACACCGCCACCAATCTGAGCGCACACATCCAAACGTTGCGTTCCGAGGTGTTTCGTCTGCGCGCCAATCTCGCTACCGCCCAAAAGGAGGAGAAGTCCATCAGGGAGGAGAATGCCCGGCTACAGCGCAAACTTAAACAGGAGGTGGAGCGACGCGAGGCTCTCTGCCGTCATCTATCCGAATCAGAGTCATCGCTGGAAATGGACGAGGAGCGCTTCTACAATGAGAATCTAATTGCGGGCGGACCGAATGCTGCCGCCGCCGTAAATGCTCAGCGACAGCGCACCATTAGCAGTCCCGTTTCGCACAGTCCGTCAAGCAGTCGTCCACTCAGTCCCGGCACGGCGGGACAGAATCGTTGCTACGCCTGCGGGCAACTTGTGGTAAGTCAACTGAGATGCGCTTTCGAATGTAAATCAAATGCAATTTGTATTTAAACCCTTTAGAATCGTCGAGCCAGCGAGCGCTTCATCAAGCCAGCACTGCCTACGCCCATGCTGGGCCTAAACACTTCCGCACCGAACGTGCTAACCTCCACAAATCCCTTGCTGGCCACTGGCTCCGCTGCCATCTATGGCGGCAGTCTTGCTGGCGCTGGTGCTGGTACCGGCAGCGGTATGGGTAGCTTTCTATCGAATTTGAGCAGCGAACGACTGAGCTTGGGCGCGGGTCTGCCGCAGGGTGCGTCGCATAATGCCGTCGGTGGTGCGGGCACATTTGTTGCCGGCGGCATATTGTCGTTGACCAACCAGTTAACTGGCACATCCAGCAGTGCTTCGTCCTTGTCGTCCAATCTGATGAACAATTCGTCCAGCGGCAATTTGATCAACAGCAGCAGCAACTCGTCGCTTTCGGCTTTTACGCCCACCAATCAGCCAAGTGGTGCGGCCACGGCGTTTATACAGCCGGCCAGTCCCATGGACACATCCACATGCAAGGAATAGTTGGCCTACATATTTTCTCTCACGCTACACACACTCGCGCACACACACACACACACACACACACATACACACACCGCGTACACGTACACTAACACTTACACTTACACACGCATACTAAAAAGAAATACGCACGCAAGCAACCAACCAGTTTAACGAAAGTATAAAACATTAAAACTATAATGTAAGCTTCTCTCTCTTTATGGAGCGGCTCAAAGTCGCAACATTATTTCTATTTGATATCAAAATCTCTTATAGTTATTGCGACAAACGTCAATACTTTCAATTACAATTATATATACTATCGGTATTCCTACACAACGGTTGAAGGAATTATGAATATTTAGCGCTAATGTTTAAGAATGAAATCGTTTTGTTCTTTTTACTTTTGTTCGGTTCGATTTAAATGGAAAAGAAACGAAACAAACGGAAAAGAATAACGAAAAGCAGCAGCATATATATTTAAAATAAATTTCCCACTTTTCCCTCGCATGTATGTGGATCTAAAATTTTTTTTTTTGATGTATATGTAAGTCAACAAATAAAGTTCAACAATTAAAAATTATCAAATCATAAAGATGGAAAATTTTTTGTATAATTTAAACTCGAAATTTTAAGTTTTCCCTGCTTATTTAAGAAGAAATGGAGAAATGGAAGAAACTTTGAATTTAACAGCTAATTTTAATAAAAAATTATCGATAACTTTTCGATTATAAGAATCACACAAACTGTAAGCGCTAACAGTGAGTAAGTAGATCATTTGAGCAACAACAGCTCATTTGAGCAATAACATGAGCCTTTTAGGTATATATATAACAGCATGGTATGAGACGCGGTGGTTCATGTTAAGGTGTTAACATTCAAGAAGAATAACATTTGTTGTTGTTTTGCCATCGGAGTAGCATGCACGCGTTGTGGCTGCGCATGAAATGAAAAATAAATTGTTTTAAGAAACAAGCTCATACGTATATTTTTTTTTGTGCGTTTTTTTTTAAACAACATTTGAGATATATGTAAAAACAGTGAATACACAACTGATTTGTGGCGAATATGTATGTGTGTGTGGGCGCGCAAAATCGTTGATTATTTTGATTAAAAAAGTGCGAGAAAATAAATGCAGAATATATGTATGCATATATAGGGTGCTTGTGAAATTGCCAACCCCTCTGTGACGCTAGTTGTGCAAAATACGCCTGGCAAATAAACACAAAAATAGCAACAAAAAAATATTCAATCAAAGAACACAGCGCTCGTGTGTGTGTATTTTTTGGCTAAGACAGGAAGAGATCATTTGCCAAAAAGAGCAAGCAGCATACGTGTATGCATGTGTGTGTGTGTGTGCATACAAGTAAATGTAAATAAAAAGAAAAGTGCAAAGCGAAAGTTCATTGTGTAAAGCTTTTTTTTTTGTGTGTTGATGCGTCAAGACGAGGGCAACGCGCGTGTTAGACGAATAACGGCAGTTGCAACGGCAGTTGCTCTCCACCCGCGAGACACATGTACAACAACAACAACAACTGCTGCAAAACCAAAGGCAAACGGAAAACCAAAAGCAAAAGGCAGAGCAATTGTTTCAAGTGAATTGCAATAATTTGTTGTTGGCTGGCCAGATGTGTTTAATAAATGATTGCGATTGCGCCAGTTGTATATTATTATGGCCTTGTTGAATAAACTGTTCTTTCCGTCGGTACCAGCAACACCCACACAAGTGACGGCAACGGCAGCGCCGTTCGCTGCGCCCCAAACAAACTCAACAGCAACAACACAGCCAACGCTAAATTATGGCCAAACAACGGTAGCGGAGGCGGCATCACGTACACACGCCTCTGCCGGCAACAATAACAGTTCGTCGTCCGCAAAAGCAACGCAAACGTCCAGAAATTATCTAAGGTAAGTGTTTGCCGATACAACCACACAGACACACACATGTAAATATAAGCTCAAGTTGAACTGTTGGGCATCAGCACGTGTGTCGTGCGACTCAGAATAAGTAGTTGCACTCGTCACGCGCCCATCTCTAACGTCAGTTAGTAATGCCCAACACCTGGCATTAAGTCAAAGACAAAGGACGGCGCACAACCCTCCTCAACGTTAAGCAGCAGCTGCACATGCAACCAGCTTGTGGGCAAAAATGAAAGAATAGCGAAAGAACAAAAAAAAAAAATAATAAAATACCCATGCAGAAGCATTGGAATGAAAGCATTTCCATTGGGTTTGCCTAGTCTTTGTCACTGTCAATTCGCGGCGCTCTTTATCTCTTCCTCTTTGTGTCTCGTACGCAAATTGGCGAACGTAAACGGGGACAATAACCCAACAAACATTTGCCAAATGCTACAATGTTCGTCACGTACGCCAAAATGCAATGCTGTGTTGTCCATCTCGCTATGTGTATGCGTGTGTGTGTGTGTGTGTGTGTGTGATATCTGTTGCTCTGGTGTTGGAAGTCAAAGTGCAAATCAAAGGTGCGCCCCCAGCCAACAACACTATTAGTAGCCTGTGGCTGCGCCGCTGCTGCTACTGCTGCTCTCCCTCTCCCTACTCTATGCTCTCCCTACTATATTCGCCTCGTGCTCTTATTGGCGTTCGGACTCGTTTGTTTGCTAGTTTCGCTTCGTTTGCGGGCGCGCTCTCGCGCTCTCCCATAAACTTGCGTCTGCATGTGTTCGTATGTGTATGTATGTATGTATGTATGTATGTATGTATGAATTGTCGGCGCAAATGTAAATAAAAACGAATCACATGACTTGCTAATCGGCGTTCGCAGTCGCTGCCTGCTCTCGTGATTATTATGTCATACACATTTTGTTGTTGGCTTTGCCACTGCTGGGTGATGCGTGTGCCTGTGTGTGTGTGTGTGTGTGTGTGTATATGAGTGCGAATATGTGCAATGGAAACATTTAATTTGGAGCTTTAGTTTGTGCTTAGATATGTTTTAATAATATATATTTAGCTTGTTAGGGTATCTAGTCTTCGCTGTGGTGCTGCAGAAGGCATTGCGCTGCTGTTGTTTTTGCTGTTAATTCATTTAATTATTATTTATTACTGTTTATTTACCCATGTGTGCGTGTGTGTATGCTGAACTGTTAACAATGTTGATTTTTGACGCTTGCACTCGCCATCAACTGTTCTGATTGCGGTCTTGCTTTGTTTGTTTGTTGTTTGTTTGCTTATTGATTGTGTGGGTGTGCGTGTGTGTGTGCGACGACAACAACAACAAAAACAACATTTATTTCAATTGTTCATTTTCAATTTGCATTTCCCCATTCAGTTCACAACGTGCGCGAATCGTTTGCGCAGCTTTTTTTCTTGTTTTCGTTAAGTCGATTAACGCGATCAGCATATAAATATATATGTAAATGTATGTATGCTTATGTGTAGGTGTGAGGGGCATAGGGCGTAAGCTGGGCAGCCACACCCCCACCAAACGTTACGTTCGAATGCCCGATAAGGCTTGAAATATAGCATATATCATATATATCATTCGCTTTTTGGCACCTTCAAGTGTATATTGGCCAATTCGTGGCAAAAGCGCACACACACACAGATAAACACACACATGCATTTATGGCCAACATTTCAGTCGCTCTCCGAGTGTCTCAGCTGTTGTCGCTCTCGCATCACGTGATCAACTTTTCACTCTGCTAATTAAATGCGGGGTTTTTGCACTTTGCTAAATGTAAACTTCAAATTGTTGGCAGTTAAACTCAATGGGAACTGTTGCTGCTACTGTTGCGAGTGGGTGGGTGGGTGGGGGGTTCGCTGGGTGGCATGTTAACATTGCGCTAGGTCAGGTTTTCGGCGCTGTAAACCAATATATGTATATATAATTTTGTTTGCTTTGCTGACAGTTAACGTTAATTTATTAAATTGTTTATATGGGCGACACGGCTGGGTAAATTTCCATTAAGTTGCTGTTGCTATTACTATTTCTGTGTGTGTGTGTGCGTATTTGTTATCGTTCATTTCCATTTGGCTTGCGACTAAATTCCTTAGAAAATACTCTTCTTTTGTTATCACTTTTGTTTATCTATGACCAAAAGAAAAAGAGGAGCAACAGCACTATATTAAGTGTGTGCTCGTCATTATAGTCATAATCATAATCTTGGCTATAACTGTATATTTACTTAGCTGGCGAATGTCAGTCATGCGGCCGCTCCCCTCACACACACACACACACACACTGAATCATGGCCAAGCCGTGTCCATATTTAGACATTTGCTAGCCAGCTGGTCACATGACTACAAAACCCGCATTCAATATGCGAAATTTAAGAGCGCAAAAAAAGATAAATAATTTAAAAAAAAAAAAACAAGTGAGAAGGCGCTAGTCGGAAGCGCCCGACTAGGGGATACCCTGAACCCTGTCTGCTCTTGGCTCCTACTCTGAAAGCTGAATTCGTAAAAAACTTTGGAACTTTTTTTTGATCGATATCGACAAAAAATGATAAGCTCGTACTGCGTATTGTTTTACAGAATCTTTAGTCGTTTGGTTTGAGTCTCTAGCTTGGATACAGACGGACAGCGCTAAATCGACTTAGCTCATCGTCCTGATCAAGAATATTTATACTTTCTGCCTGTTACCTTCATTTGCACAAAACCATTATACCCTTTTTCTCACTCACTCTCAATGGCTGCAGGGTATAAAAAGATATTGGTAAAACCGAAAAAACCAGCGTCAAATCCCATAACCCACATAGCGCAGACATTTGATGCACACACGCACCGATTTATGGAGATATATATGCACAGTTATTAGCACGTGGTTAATAATTTCCAATCAATATTTATTTATGATATTTTTTGCTTGTGGGATTTTTGGAGTTTGGACAGTGAGTCGTCAACTTTCACACGAAGCAAATGGCTGAGCACGTGGCAAATAGATATATGTCTATATAACTCGATGTCTGTGCCCCAATTAGCACTCGATTGTGGAAATTTGATGCCAACAGTCGTATTCATTATATTGTCCCGTATATATGGTATTGGGGGGGATCGTGTGAAATAGTCGATTTATTTGATTGCTAATCAAGTTCAGCCATTGCGCCTCCTTCACACATAAATAAATCAATCGACAAATGTTATAAATATTTTGGTCTCGAACCCTTTTTGTTGTGCCAAAATTGATTGTAAATTGGAAATTCATTAAAGTTGATAAGTGTGCGCGAATTGCTTAAATAAATATCTATGCATATATTTATATATGTACGAGCACACATCAATCATTAGCGCCTCACTGCTGCCCCATAAATACGTACGTAATCCCCCCCGCTTATGTGGTATAACTATCGTGATTTACACGGCCCATTACGAGATCATCTAATGTGCCGCCGGGCGCCCATCTGTCTGGTCAACGTCGGACCTTTCGACCACTTGTCATCATTTTTTCGCTGTGTATATTTGTTTAGGTTTTTCTATTTTGTTTTTTTTTTGTTTTTTTTTGTATGTTTTATTTTTACTTTAATTGGATGCACCTTGAGACATCGTTTGAGTCGCAGCAGCCTCGTGTCTTAGTGCAAACAATCACCCTGGTCCTATTATCAGTGGTTATATGTGGTTTGTGTGTGTGTGTGTGTGTGTGTGTAAAACAGTAATTAATAGATGCTATAGACTATAGTAATACCACTGGCAGGCAATTTGCGTACAATTTGTATTCACTTGGGATCTTTAAAAGCTTCAAGTTGATTAATCAGAAAATGTACTTCAAAGCTGCTTGAAGCTTATCAAAACTCTAACATGCTCTTGGAAGTATTTTTAAACGAATTTAAAGTTGTTTAAAGCTCTGATATGGCACCAAAAGTCAAGTGCAAATAGCTGAGAGCCCTCAAAAGCTTTATAAACTGTTAAAGCGTATTATCTGAAAATATGGTGAAATCTTAAAATGTGCTTCAGGCAGATTTTTACATAAAAATATAATGTTTAAATCAAATAAATTAATCAATATTTAATTTAAAAATTTGTATGCAATAGTAAAAGTCTAATTAAATTAAAATTTATTTTTAATTATAAAGGAGTATTACAATAACGATACTAATAAGTAAAGGATATATTTCAGCTTTGAGTTTAATCCAAGCTTCAACAATATACCTTAAGTAGGTATATTACAGGGTATAATCACATTTAAATGCCAACGTTGTCGACGTTTGCCACTGTGGCTCCATGTGTGAAGTCTCGTGGTCTGCCAAGTCATATGAGTGAGTCGTCTTTATTGTTGTTGTTGTTGTTGTTGTTGTTGTTATTTTTGTTGTTGTTTTTGTTGCTGGGTAGCTGATAGCCAAACGCGCTGCGTTGTCTGCTGTCGTCGTCGTTGGTAATTATCAGTTAACAAAATTGCTTTTGCTTTTCAACGACCAACGTCAAATTAGACATAATGCCCAAAAGTAGAAAGTGCTGCTGTCAGCTGTAAATAAAGCTGCTAAGCCACGTCAAGTTGGACTTTTGTTTAGACACAGATATCTGTGCCATATAAATCATTCAAACAATCAATGCGATCTGTTTACATGCGCCGTTCAAAATATTTGCAATTAGAAGTTCTTGTCTAGCCCAACTTCAAGGAATTTGTCAGTCAGATAAATGTTTTTAAATCACAATTATATTGATAGGAAACTATTATATTTATGGATAAGGGCGAACTCGGCTTAAAAGCGTTTGCTCAGATTTATTACTGCGTATTTAAGCAGTTGCAGTCGTGCTTTATTTACCCTTGGGGTGCGCTGATATAGCCCCAATTCCTTTTTTGATATCGCTTTTCTGATTCAATGGAAATTATATTGTTAAGTGAACGAGAAGTTGTTATTGCAAGTGTTAGGCATAAGTCAGATGTTGGCCTTTTCTAGCCTTTTTCAGTAATTGACCAGGAAGTGTGGGTTTAAAAAAAACATGTTTTTTTTTTTAATAATATACACGATTTGTTATTTAACATAGATAATTTACTATTAAGATAACTATTAACAATCTATTAACTATCTCTGTTCAATTACCAGAGAGAAGAAAATAAGTCTGTTCATTTTATGTTAAAAGCTTAACATTACAACATTTAAAACTAAGAATTTTAAAGAAGTGCCAGACCTTATGTAGGATATTTATAAAACCTTTGTTAGTCATTTTGTATATGCGTAAAAGTTCAATTAAGATTTTAAAAGCGTTGCTTTAATAAATAAACATGGTTTTTATGTTAACATAATGTTGATTAGCTGTTATTTTTATATGCAATACAATATAATTAAACAATATTTATTAAAAGTAAAACATTTCGCTATTAAACCTTTCCTTATTATGTTATCGTAACACTAGATATGTTAAAGAACTGTTAATGAAAGCGTTCCATAAATATTTGATGTACTTCATGCAATATTTGTTAAATTCGACATATTGCGAAACTTTCGCTGCTTTGGAATAGTTGTCAGACTGGAGATATATGCATTTAGACATGATCAATTGACTTTCGACTTTCGCTAAATTCAGCTTAGCTTCGTCATAATTTTTTTGTGCTTATTGTTGTTGTTTTTTTTCTTCATGTTTTACCGCCGGCATCTTGACTCATTCTGTTCACTAATCGAACGTCACATGATCAAAGGTAAAGAGGCAACCGCCTCTGCCCCATGCCCCTTGCCCCCACCACCCGCTGATGCTGCTGCTGCCCCACAGCTTGTTTGCTTAACTGGTTTCTGATTTGTTTCTGATCTTGTTGTCTTTTTTTTAGTGGTTCGATTTTAGTTTTATTCATTGATCGATTGGCCGGCGCGTGTCTGTGTGTGTGTGTGTGTGTGTGTGTGTGTATGCTCCATTCATTGTTTGTATTGATTTTTGTATTTTTATTTGCTCTGCTTCAAGTGTCACTTGGCAATCAGGCGGCGTCGTCGTCATTTGCACATTTGTTTGCCAGATACATTTCTCGTGTTATTGCGGCTATTACCTGGCCCACTCTGCATGTGGACACGACAACGTTGGCAATTACCGACAACAACAACAACAACAACAACAACAAAGCCTTTTGCCAATTTGCTTTGAACTTGACATTCGATTATTTGCGCACTTCAATGGGCTGTGCCTGTGGGGGTGAAGGTCGGCGTTATCTTTATTTATATACATGTGTGTGCAAATATATGCATACGTGTGTGTGTATGTGTTAATTCTTTAGTTACACATGTGTACGTACCTTAGGTATAATGGGCTGCATCTCATGATAATGATAGGCAATTTGTTGTAGTGCACAACAACAACAACAACAAAAAAAAAAAAAGAAATAACAAAAAACAATTAAGAGTGCTATTGTCGAAAAGACTCGACTAGCAACTACCCTGTACGCTATCATTAAAGGAACATTGAAAAAAATATAGAAAAAAAAATATATAGAAAAAAGCAATAGATAAGAAAAATTAAAATTTATTATACAATTATTTTGTCTTAACCTAAAAACCAAATTAAATTAATAATTTTACCACATTTATATCATACATAAACAATATACCCTGTTTATGACTACTGTTCAATGGGTATAAAAAACAAAATATACCAAACAAAACTTTAACTGTGCGCTGTTGACGTCGGCGTCGGCGTCGGCGTCGGCGCCGGCGCCGGCGTCGCTGTCGGCTTTTGCGCCTTTGTGCCGGCAGCGGCTTGTTGTCATTTTCATTGTCGCTCGTCGTTGGCGTTGGCAGCGACGCCATCGTCGCCATCGTTGGTTGGTTTGGTCATGTGACTTGTTGTATGGAGCAACTGGTTGTTGTTGCTGCTGCTGCTGCTGCTTTGTTGTAGTCGCTTTGGAAATCTGTTTTTATTTGCACGCTCTCTTTCACACACACACACAAAGAGAGTCCACGCTGTGTAATATGATTAACAGATGTTGCCGCTTGATTTGATTATGGCCACCAATTGCCTCTATATATAGCGCTATATACGTGCCTATATACGTGTGCATATCTGCACATATAATTGCTCAATTCATAGTAAATCCAAATACAATACATAATTCAAGCGTTTGCTGATAAGCAACAGCATATCAATCAAACTTACTGTTTGGCTGCCCCATTGCCTTGGCCCACAGAAGACGAGGACGCCGCGGAGGGGGCAATCTTCTCAAGTGGCCACTGGCCCAGAGTAGCTCTCCATAAATACATGCATACCTATATATGTACGTATGTGTATATTATTTATGTATGCATATGAGTTAATGTATTTCTTTGCATGTATTTGCTTAGTATTGTTGCCTTGTTTTTTTTTTTTATTATTTTTTTTTATTTTTTTTTATTGTTGCTCGCTTTTTGTTTTGCTTGCGTAGCTGAAAAAAAGGCATGTGATCCAAGCGTATGCCAAGAGCCGCAAAGCAAGATCGCAGCATGAACACAGGCACATGACACGATCAGCGCGAGCGAGAGAGCAGCGGGAGAGTGCTCTGCATGCATGCACCGAAGCAAGAGATACCCTTGCACGCAGCCCAAGTCCGCCAGACAGACAATCTGTGCAAACACTTGTGAATATCTCGTTGCTTTGCGGCCTTGCGTCTGGGGTGGGGAAGTGCACTTGACAACCCTGAAATACGCTGCAGAGTTAATTGCGTATAATGGGGCAGCCAGAGTTACTCTGCAAAATTGATTTTACTATGGCTATGGGGGATTTTTTTTTTCTTTCGAACTATCTAACATCTATATTTAAAACAATTTTAATGCACCTTTTGTGTGCCTTTCATTTCAACTTTAAATTTCACAATTTTTTTTTACGATTACTAATCAGCTGACAATTTCTGTGAAATAATCGAAACTTGAGTATTTACGACCGAAAACTGGAATAAACCAGATAATAATACGCCTAGGTTTGCAATAAATCAATGATGCCATGATTGCGGGCAGATTCTCAATGGTGACTTTATTATCAGAATATCATTGAAAAGAAGACAAATATTTTTATACATTTTACACAAAAAAGATAACAACAATATCAGAAATAATAGTTTCTAATAGTTTATTTTATGTTTATACTTTTTAAAAAAAAAAAGTTTCAAATATATTGAATAACTTATGATATGATATTATGAATTATTAAGGAAACCATAAAATAAATTTGATGAAATCAAAAATTAATGCTATTTAGAATATCATTGCCTTCAGATTGATAAAAAAAAAAGTACATATACATTGAATAATATCACATAGGCTATTTAACATAAACCTTGCATATAAAAAATAAACAGTAATTTTTAAAAGCGCATAAAAAATAAATAAAAAGCAATTGAACGTAAAGTTTGGAATAAAAGTAAAGCTAAATGACAGTACGTAGACCCTACTGATAAGTCAAAAATTTAACGAATGTACGATAATTGTTTGTGCCCATTGATCTCAGTTATTTTTTGTTTTTTTTGTGGCGCTCGGTTTGATCGACGCCCGCTGACAGGCGCCAGGTTGACAGGTCACTGGCAGGTCCATCATCACTCAAAGCACGTAGACCCAAAGTCTATAGGATCCGATCAGGTGCAAGGTCCAAAAGCCTATTCACAAATTTCGCACTGCTCGATTGTGAACTTTGGGCGCCCGTCTCTCAACCTAGGCGACCACTAATCCATCATGAATGCCTTCAATTTGTTGTTGTTTCTTTTCTTTTTTTTTTTTAATTTAATTTTGAACAAATATATATTAACACATCACTCTTCTGACACTCGGACAAGAGACAGCGGGCACATGTGATGCTCCGTCGGTGCGTCGCAGCTGGACGGGAATCATGTGAGCGCGCGTTCCTCAATTGGTGGCCCCGCCGCCCGAGTGCCGTGCCCCATGCGGCAGCCGTCGTCGGCTATCTGCATAAATACATACGCACACACACACACACACACACACACATATATCTCTTAGATAGATGTGTGTATATATCGATCATGCGAGTACTTGTTCGCACTGGCGCTCATATTCACAAACGTTTGTGGGCCGAGGTGGGGCGGGGTGCTGGGTGCTGGGTGCTCTACTCGTTTGTTTATCGTCGTTTATTTAGTCGACACCGGGACGATCCGATGCGATCCGATTGCGATTCCGATTGCGTTACGATTCGTAACGCCTTGAACTTCATTTGGCGTCTAGCATCGCGGCCATAAAGATTGTTTTTCCACAGTGTCGCGAGCTGGCATTCTGTTCCTCTGGCTAGCCGCAAATGCAATTAGACGGCAATTACGTCGACAGTTCCAGTTTACAGTACTCAGATAATCGGTCTAAGCGCGCATCCGCATCCGCATCCGCATCCGCATGCATACGGCGCCGTTTAAGTATAGGTAAGCCCACGCTGGAACCCCTCTGGCCAGGCTGGCCTCAATTCGCCCATTGCCGGACTCTACTTTGTAAAAACCTCTTAAGTCTCCAAGTACAAACGGGCCGACCACTGAGTGTAAGTGTGTGTGCGAGTGTGTGGGCGAGTGTGTGTGTGTGTGTGGAGCTGGCACACTCGTGATCCAGTCGGGCCCACTAACTAATCTATATGTGTAGGTGTGTGTGTTTACGCACAACCACACACACACACACAGAAACTTCCCCCATCTTATCGCGGTGGCATAAAACAAAATTAAGCAATAAAACACGTTCCCCCCACGCTACACCCCCTCACACACACACACACACACACACAGACACACACACAGCTCGCCAAGTAAAGTCATAAACCATCCGGCACACAAACAAACAAAAAAAAAAACAAAATTCGTTAATTATAGCGCTAATTTGGGCAGTTGGCGTATTTTCAATTTAGCGCTACTTATTGTTAGACAAGCCATTTATAAAGCCACTAAAAATAAATTAGCCCAAATCTGCGACGCGACAATTCACCTCAAGTGGATGTGACGAGCTAATGGCAAATCCTCAGCGCGCGTACACCCAAGATCCGGATCCGGATCCGGATCCGGATCCAGAAAATCGCAAGTCAGCGCTTCCCAAAGTTCAAATCCAATAACCGATAATGCCCCGAGGGGGAGGGGGCGAGGGAGGGGGAATAGATCTTATCGCCGCTCTCCATTCGGTAGCATCGTAAAACCTTTTGTTGGCAACCATCAAAATTTAAAAAGAAAAAAAAAAAAACAAAACACAAAAAGCGACAACTCTTCAAAGCAATCGACATTTGGGGGGCAGGTGGGGCAAGGGGTGGGGGGCTGGCCAATTGCGATTTCTCGTGAGTAATCGTCACGTGCCAAGTGGATTCTATTTATAGATCGGACACCGTTTACCCAAATGACCCACTCGACAATGAATAGCCCCAAGATGTTGTGCGCATTCTACGAAAGTCGTCGTCTATTCGCAATCAGAGTACGGAGATAGAGACGGAGACAAACTGAGTAACAGAGAGAGAGAGAGAGAGAGAGAGGGCGACATTGCAATTGAGTCGATTGTCCGCCGCTGTCGTTTTGGAGATGCGGGATTGTTGGCTTTGAGTCACGGTTCGCATTGTGATCAGCAGCTGTGAAATCACATGATGGCTTCGAGCTCTTCTTTGCACATTAATTAATACCTCAAAGTGCCCACGACTTTACCTATTCAGAGTCTGTTTGAAATTCCTAATCCTTAAACTGTCTAAGATTAAGAAAGCCATAAAGCATCTAAACGAAAATTGGCATGCAACTGGCCTGAACTGTTTAAAGTGTTTCCAATTGACTTTAGTTTACTCTTCTATTTTGAGAAATTAAGTTAAAGCAATATTTAAAAAAAAAAATACAAATATTATATTTTTTATTTGATATGTCGCTGAAAGTATTCAGATACATCTGAGCTCTTTATATATATTTCAAATGCGAGGCTACGCATCTCCGATCCGATAGATACAATGTGCATATATGTTTTGTTGTTCAGTTGATCAAATAATTTATATAAATCTATGATCGATAACATTTAGGCCGTTAAATATGAATTCTTCGTGGGTTTTTTAAGCTAAGGCGACATTTACTCAAAAAAGGCTCTTTACTCGTATGTTAAGTTCCACAACCTCGATCTTTTTTGTTGTATATTGTATGTGTATATAATAATTATTAATATTAATATTAATGAAGCAGAGTTTCAGTCGAGTGCAACTCAAAGCCGAGTATAGGGTATCTAGTGGCCGTGCTTCAGGTGCAGTGGCGTGGGCAGGTGGGTTTTGGGGGTTCACTCCCCCTCTAAAAGTATGTTTGGAAGTTGGTATCCTCATCAAAAAATATTTATTTTGAAACTTTTGACCCCCCGAAAAAAAATCGTGCCTACGCCACTGCTGGCATATAATCAAATCGAGTCGACTTCCCATTGCTTCTCTGGCTCTCACAATTCATAAGTGAAAATAAACGTTCGTTTATGAGCTCAACGAGATGCAGTCACCCCATCCCGGCGTGGTTGCGTCGCCCGCATTCGTGGCCCCGCTCCCGGCGGCTCTTGCCCTCGCTCCGGCTAATCTCTCCCGTTTCTCTTGCCTGTGCTTGCAGCCAGTTCCCCTTCGATGCCAGCCAGGTGCGCGTGCTGCTTTACAGGGAGGACGACAGCCACGGCCGGCGGCTGCTCTTCGACTCGCACGCGCTGCAGAAGGTGCCGCTCAAGGATCCCAGCGGCGGCGCCTCCTCGCGCACCGGCGGCGGCGGCGGCAAGTTCCTCAAGAACGACAAGTACACGTCGCTCCAGAACGGCAAGATCCAGGCCAAGGCACATTCCAACAACAACAACAACAACAACGGCAGCAGCAGCAGCAGCAGCGGCGGCGGCAGCAGCAACAGCAGCAACCTGATCGAAGTGTGTCCCGAGTATGGCTACAAGGTGAGTGTGCCCCAACCCAGAAACGCACCCCGACTAATCCCCTCACGTCGTCCGCAGCACAATCGGCCGACGGGCGCGGACATTACGCCCATTGGCGAGATGGTCTTCGGCTCGCTGGCGATGACCTTCTGCGGCACCGCGCTCAAGGTGCACTGGCTGCAGCAGCCGGGGCGCATCCTCTGCTCCCAGGTGTATCTGACGCCCACCGGCAACGGCGCTGGCGGCGCTGGCGGCGCTGGCGGCGCTGCTGCGGCTGCTGCCTCTGCCGGCGGCGGCGGCGGCGGCGGCCACTCGCCGTATTCCACGCTCTCCATGAGCAGCCTGACGCCGCGCAGCTCCATTTGCAGCGAGCACGGCTCGATGGATGGCCTCTCGATGAACTCGTTCTCCATGCCGTTCAGCGTCAGCGTTAGCCGGCACCTCAGCCTGACGCCGCCGCTGGACGTGCCGACGCCGGCGCCGGCGCCGGACCAGCAATCGCTCTCGATTGCCGACAGCGGGCCGCGCTTCTCCTCCACGTACAGCAACGCCACCGACTCCGGCTACTCGGCGAGCGCCAGCGGCAGCGGCACCGGCGGCCCCTATTCCAGCGGCGATCAGTGGTCGTATCAGTATTCCACGCGCAGCAGCTTCGGCAGCGTCTCCGACCAGTCGGACGCCATGCGCAAGCTCAGCCTGGACGACTGGGCGTTCTACGCCAGCTCGCCGCACCTGGCCGAGTTCGCCAGCGACGGCTGCCTGCAGCGCCGAATCTCGCGCAACCTGCGCACCTCCTTCGAGTACGAGCATTCCAAGAACGACTTCATTGGCTTCCTCAGCGACAACTATGCGTCGCCCGCCGCCCAGGCGAGCGCCGGCAGCGCCAACGGCTCCGGCTCCGGCTCCGGCGGCGTCGCCGGCGCCAACGCCAACGCCAACGCCACCGGTGGCAGCGAGGGCGGCGGCATGGCCCCGCCCCAGTACCGGCGGGCCAGCTACTGTGCGAACGAGTCGCGCAGCAATCCGGAGATGGGCCGCCGCCAGGCCAACCTGCGGCGCCGGCCCAAGCTCGGCCTGGCCGTCTGCATCACCATGAGCGAGTCCTTCGAGGAGGAAATGGAGCTCTTCTGCAGCGAGCACATCGCCCTGCTCGAGTCCATGCTGAGCCGGCTGCGGGCCAGCACGGAGCACGCCTACATCAACCACAAGAACTTCCTGCAGGTGAGTTGATTGACAGACTGACTGACTGACTGACTGACTGATTGAGCTGGGAGCCTGCATTTTCTATACTCTATCACAAAGTGAACAGAGTATATTGGGTTTGTGCAATGTCCGTCTGTCCTCAGATAAAGAAGAATTTTTGGCGTGGCAAATTGATAAAATCTGCATAACTCCCTCAGTTTTAAAGCTAGATACATCCCAATACTGATGACCTCCGCTAAAGATCACACGCTAGTTTTTTGGCGATAAGCCACAAATTTGGCTAAACTTTCCTTGACCAACAATTTGATTCAAAGTGCATTCCTCCCCTGGCAGATCATGTTCCAGGCCTGGCAGGACACGCAGCAGTGGTTCAGCGATCTGTTCACGGCGCCGCGGATCAAGACGCCCGTCTGGCTGAGCATCACCACCAGCGGCAGCAAGTACTCCAAGACGGTGGCCGAGCGCTTCATCAAGGAGCTGTGCGACCTGCTCTCCTTTGCCGACACCAAGGACTCCAATTTGTAAGCGAGAGCACTTCCAGTCTCCACAGCGTCGGCTAATCCAATCTATTCCCCGGCAGCTTCATCAGCACCATGTTGACGGGCATACTGACGTACCATCTGGGCTGGGTGGCCACCGTCTCGGCGTTCAACAGCTCCAGCTCGCGCCGCTCGACGGCCTCGGCCTCGACGGCGGCGATCGAGCGACGCGCGAAGCTGCTCCAGGTCTCGCAGAAGCATCCGTACAACGCGCTCTGGGCCCAGCTGGGCGACCTGTACGGGGCCATCGGGATGCCGCCCAAGCTGGCGCGCACCATCATCTACGGCTCGGAGAAGATGTGGGTGGAGAAGCTGCTCAACGTGCTCACCTACTTCATACGCTGCAGCGAGGTGCGGCGCGCCGCCAAGCGCGAGGACTTCAACAGGCAGCTGATCAACGACCTGGTCGTCAGCCAGAGCGGCCAGGAGCGGCTCAAGAGTCCGCCCACCATGCGCCGGCGGGCTGGCGCCGCCGGCATCGGCGGCGGCGTCGGCGTCGGCGTCGGCGTCGGCGTCGGCCTCACCCGCACCAGCACCTGCAAGCAGAACCTGAACGCGATCGTCGCTGACGCGGACCTGCAGCAGCAGCTGCAGCAGCAGCAGCAGGACGAGCTGGGCAGCGGCGACGAGGAGCTGGGCGACGAGCTGCTGCATCAGCAGCAGCAGCAGCAGCAGGAGGAGGACGCCCAGTACATTGGGACGCTCAAGAAGAACGAGATACCCACGGTGCTGGCCTTCCGGGACTCGCACTTTGTGCAGCAGGAGCTGCGCATCGGCAACTACCTCATGGACACGGGCATCGAGAAGAAGACGCTGCTGGCGCGCCAGGCGCAGCAGTATCTGCGCACGGGCAAGGATGGCCGCATTCGGCTGACGGTGACCACGCCGGAGAACGTTGAGATGTGCATGGAGGAGGACTCGAACGCCAGCTCCGTGGGCACCGGCGGCAGCATCGACGACGGCGCCATCGAAGCGCTCGACTTCGACGAGGCCAAAACAGCAGCGGAAAACGAACCGAAGCCGGCGCTGCCGAGCAAAAAGAACTTCTTCTGGAACATTGTGCCCACGGCGGGCGTGAAGGAGGGGCTCAGCCTCAGCGATCTGGCCAAGCTGCAGCAGGGCGTGAAGATCATGAACCGCAAGCTGGAGCGGCGCTGCAGCAGCTACTCCGTCGAGAGCGACACGCTGCCCGCCGCCAACGAGCCGGTGGAGTCCATGGGCCAGGAGCGACGGGTCTCGCACCTGTCGCTCTCGTACCTGATCACCCAGAACAGCATGGGCAAGAGCGATCGCATGACGTGGGGCATTGAGCCGATCAAGGAGAACGTCAGTCTCGAGGAGCAAATCCACTTTGATCTCTGCCAGAAACTCATCGAACGGGAGCACGGCATTTGTCGCCAGACCGCGACGGACAGCGGAAATGGCAACGGTAACGGTAGCGGTAACGGTAACGGTAACGGTAACGGTAACGGTAACGGTAACGGTAACGGTAATGGCAACGGCGTCGTCTTCGTCCTGGGCGACAACGAGCCGCTGATCAATCTCAAGAAGAGCAACGAGGATCTCACCGACGACGCGAAGCCCCCGATGCTGTGCGCCCTGCACCAGCGCACCCACGACGCCAGCTTGGCGAACAAGAAGCACTCGGGCATGAAGTTCAACTTCGAGCAGTATCCGCAGATCGCGACCAACTACATGAAGAGCAAGAACCTGCTCATGTCCAACTACGATCTGCTGATGGACAAGGCCAGCAAGCTGGAGGCCAGCGAGACGCTCAAGGCCAGCGACAGCAGCGTGACGCTGCATCAGCATCAGCAGCAGCAGCAGCAGCAGCAGCAGCAGCAACAGCAAGCGGAACTGGCCGCCAGCAGCAGCTCCATCGTGTCCACGACGACCGTCGCCAGCAATCGGTGCATTGTGTGCAACAGCGGCGGCACGCTCAACGGCAGCGCCACCTACCAGACGCCCTCGAACGCCACCGAGCTGGAGTTCGAGACGGACGAGGTGCACTGCTACAACGAGAGCAGCAACAGCTCCAGCGCGCTGCGGCCCGTCAACTCGGCGGCCTCGATCGATACGCTCAAATCGATGCCGGAGCCGGCGACGACGCCCAGCTACACGCGACGCCAGCAGAGCAAGCGCGTGCCCTCGCAGCGCAGCTCCGTCTCCTCGGTGGCCGCCAAGTGTGCGGCGGTCAACGAGTCCCAGCAGATGCTGAAGCTGCCCGTGCCGGGCATCAAGGAGCTGCCGCAGGAGGACGAGCCGCCCGGCGACAAGCTGCGCGCCGGCTTCATTCCATCGCTGCTGCTGAGCGTCAGCGATCATTACGTCTCCGATATGGTGCTCCAGGTGCGTATTCCCGGCCAATCAGGTGTCGATTGTCGTGGCCTACAATCTCCTCTATTCTTCTCATTTGCCAGGGCACCTGTGCGCCGCCCTACAAGTGGGAAATGAATCTGCGCGAGGATTTAGCGCTGGCCGCACGTTCCGCCTCGCTAATCTCACAGCCGGCGGAGAATATCGCCATTGTGGCGGACATGGACAAGTGGGATGTGCGCCTAATTTCATCCCAGGCACAGCAGTTTCCGTACGCCGGCGGCCAGAGCTCGCCGGTGGGCATGTCCCAGCTGGTTTCCAGCATGCTCGAAACTGTCCAGGCCATGCACGTCGGCGGCATACCCGCCTATGAGGTAAGCTCGCCCGGAGCCGGGACAACTGCTTTGGCCACAGCTAATCACAATTTGTTTGCCATTGCAGTGCCTGTCGTTTTTGGAGTCCAAGCTGCAGGAGATCTACCTGCAATCGGAAACGTTGGCCGCATTCCTCCTGGAAACGGATCCGTGCCGGCTGGGCGATGTAACGACGCCGCTGCAGCTGTCCGAGAACGATGTGCCGCTGCTGCTCTCCATTGCCTATATACACACGCCGAAGATCAGTCGCAAGTGCGGCATTAGCTTCAGATGACAGACGCTCAGCTTGAGCTATTAGCCGATCTGGGCCCGGACCAAGCATTGCCAAACCATTATCAATAACCAATCCATTCGGCATCAACTCACGCATCATCCAAAGCGAAACACAGCAAATACTCCAGCGAATTTTCATTTCACTGATTTTGTGATATATATTTTTATGAATAATAGCGTGTAGTGAAAGCAGGTTACGTTAGTTAGGGTATACGGCAGCTTAACATAACAGCAACAACAAAACAAAAGAAAGGGAAATCAAACAATAACTCACACACTAAAGACGTCACACCATCCATCATAAGCATAAATACTAACATTTATAATTATATACCGTACGCATACTTAGACTTAATTTAGGGAACCCACTCATCGCAGTCACATGAAGAAGTATTGTAAATTATTTAATTTAGATTTAGTTAGCATGATTGTGTGCACGATTTAGTAGCACTCCAGGCTGTTATCGATCGATCGATCGATCGGTCGGTCGGTTGACGTTGTATCATGTGCTCGAGCTACGTGTAGTGTTTGAATTAGATTTAATAATTTATGACAGCAATAATCTATTAATTGATTTAATTATATTGTTCACCATACAATACGTATAAATAAGTTTATACCGAATTAAGTGGTAACATTCGAGAATTAAGCTGCAACGTACATACATATATGTATATCTAAGCAATGAATAAATTTCTATAACTATTTTTGAAACAAAAGATAAACTATAGAAAAAACATAAATATTGTGTGTACTTAATTAATATGGTAAACAAACGATTTGAGATTTGAGACTGAAAATATATTTTCATTAATCAAGCATACGTTAAAATCCGCATTAAGTTGGCGGCGCTTGCGGCAAGCCGAATCTTGTTAAGTTAGCTGCGGTTGAAGGTAATCAGATCTCGCCAAGTTGGCTGCAGCTGCTCAATACTGTGCTGAAATATTTCGCTGCATACTTTCAGGCAGTCGCAAAATGAATTCTAATAAGATACGATTTTTTAAATTTTATTTTATAACATGCGTATTTTTATATACATACAGATATATAATTTTAATTAACATAACTAACATGCATATATATTCCGATTGCATTTGAATCGTTTACAACTAATGCATATAAATTATAAGGCAGCAATTGTTATTATAGTAATTTTTGTTTGCCTTTCAAAAAAAAAAAAAAAAAACATTTAATTAATTATCACATTTCCTAATTTGTTATATATATATGTACTTATATAATTTTCATCTCTTGTTGGACTATAATATTTGAATACTCGGCCCACTGTGAGTGGCCTGATTGGAGATGGCGTTGAGAATCAATTGGATGTGTTCTCATTTGCCCTTCTGCGCCTCCAGATAGGTGGCGGTAAAGGTGAGCAGGCGATGGCGCTGCTTCAGATTGCGGGCGCGCACATGAGACGAGTTGAGCTCCTCCGTATAGCTGCCGGGGAACCAGCCGACCGCACCGTCGCGTATTCGCTCGCCCTGGTACCAACCTACTCGAGATGAAAAGTGAAAGCCATGCGATTAAACAGAATAGGGGATTCCACGTTGAGTATACGCACCATCGCGCAGCTTGCGTGAGACGTTTACCACGTCGCCCAGCTCCAGCTGTAGCACATCTGGCTCATCAGATTCGTAGCTGTGCTTGGCAATAACCTGCGGACAGTCCCAGGACTCGTACAATTTCTCACCCGGCGTTTCCGCCTCCGGCGGACGCATGGCCTCCAGCCAGCGCTGCTGATCGGACACTGACGGACAGGAGAGCACCTGAAAGCGAAGCCCAATTAGTTGTTTGTCTGGCATCTCGGCACACGGACTTACGAGTTCTATGGTCTTGCGTTCGTGATTCTCCAGCAGCGTCATCAGCATGAGATTTTTACTCATCGAATCCTTAATATCTTTGGTGGGCAGCTGGGGCAGTGTGTCGCCCGATGCCAGGGTCAGCATGCTCCTGGGGCAGTAGTCGAACACCGAAAAGTTGGACTCGCCCTTGCGCTTGCAGAGCACCAGCAGATCGGAGAAGAGGAACGCATAGATGCTCGACTTGGTGAAGCGTTTGCCGAACGTCAGCTTGGCGTCGTCGCCGCGCCACATGAGATGCGTGAGCTCGCCGCGCTTGACCAGGAAGCGCGGCTTGGCGCCCTGCTTGGGCACGCCCACGGGCGCAATGGCCAGGGCGCGTATATGGCTGGGAAACTCGAGCTGCTTGGAGATGCGCTCCAGTTCGTAGGCCTGCTCCCAGCGATTGGCGGCCTCGTTGCACTGCGCGACGATCTTCTGGACGAGCGCCAGCGTCAGTTTCCAGCTCTCGTACTCCTCGGCATTGTGCGGCGACTCCTTGCTGAACACCGCATCGATGAGCAGCGGCAGGCGCGTAATCCGCTGCATCGGCAGCATGAGGAACGAGTGCAGATTGAGGCCGCAGCAGCTGGGACTCGCCTCCAGCTTCTCCAGCTGCTGCTGGAAGGCGCCACTCTTCGCCTCCTTCAGCCGGCGCAGCGTGCGATCCATGCGGCCCTGGTGCTCACAGAACGTGATGTAGACGTGGAAATGCCGCTCGGCAATCTCGTAGATGCAGCGGCTCAGGCCCAGCAGCATGATGTTGTTCTGCCAGCAGCACTCGAGCTCGGTCAGCAGCCGCTCGGAGCACTCGTGCACGGGCACGATGAACGAGAAGAGCGCCTTGCGGTCGCGCGTGCTCAGCACGGAGCTGTCGCAGAAGGCCGCGTTGTTCATGAAGTGCCGTCGCAGCAGACTCAGCGACTTCAGGTAGCTCGCCTCGGAGGTCATGATCTCGAACTTGGCCTCCTGCAGGCCGCGCTCCCGTGGCGTCAAGGTGGCTGCGACACGGATAAAGGTCAACTATAGAACCGATTGACTGATCATTGATTGTTCAGCTACTCACGCAGTATGCAGGAATGGATGACCTCGGGGATTTCGCTCCAGAGCGTGCGCGACGGCCCATTCCGGGGCTCCACCAGCTGCAGTGCGCTGGGACGCGTCTTTGTCGGCTGGAGGGTCGTCTGGGCTTTGGCGTGCAGGCCAATCTCCTCATAGCCATCCGTTGAGCTCTCCTGCGCCTCCAGATCCCGTGTTATGGACTGCGGGGATTAGAGCAGGGATTAGAGCGGGACTCGCGAAGCAAACTTGGGCACTCACCTCCAGTTTGGCGGCGCTGTAGACCTGGTAGAGCGGCTCGTTGAAGAACAGACTGTGCGGCTGCAGCTCGTCGCCGAGGCCGGCCTCGTTGCCCGTGGAGACGCCGGAGCTGCCGCTCGAGCTGGCCACGGATATGCCGCTGGTCTGGTAGAGGCCCGATTCGGCGTACCACGAGCTGGCGCCGCCCGGCGTGCTCGGCGTGGGCGTGGCCGGCTCGTTGCTGCCCGGCAGCAACGACGTCGCCGTTGCCGGCGACAGGCTGAAGACGCCGCACTCGGCGTACCAGGAGGTGGGTGGATTCACAGACTCCAGATGCGGGCGCGGGCCGCCGTTGCGCAGCTCCACCTGCGGCGGGGGCGGCGGCGGCGGCTCGTGCGGACGCACGCCAATCGTGGTGCGGCGGCGCAGGGCCTTGGCCTCCTTTTTGGTTTTGCGCGCAACCGTCGCGAACTTTTGCGAGTCGGCGCTGGGCGTCGGCACGACGGGTATGTCGCCGGAGGAGGCCTTCTCGGAGAAGCCCGAGTCCAGCTCGCCGGAGCCGTGATGCTCCTGCTGCTGCTGCTGCTGCTGCTGCGCCGGCGGATCCTCAATGTAGAAGGTGCTGCGCGTCGGCGTCAGCGCCGACAGCTGCTTGGTGTCGAAGGAGTTGCCCACGAGGCTCTTGCGCAGCCGCGAGCGCAGGCTCTTGCCGTTCTTTTGCTTGGGCCGCAGCAGGCTGCCAGCGACGGGCGGCTCCTGCTCCCGCTCCCGCTCCCGCTCCCGCTCCCGCTCCAGATTGCGCTCCGAGCTGCTCAGCGAGCGCGCGTTCTCGTAGAGCTCCTGCTTGCGGCACTCCACGTAGAACTGGGCGCCGCCGTTGGCCTGCGCCGTGTTCTCGTACAGCTTCTGGCTGCTGCCCTTGGGCGACTTCTTGTTGGAGATGAAGTCCTTGAATTTGCGCACAATCGCATACACCTGGTTCTGGGGCGCCGGCGGCTCCGGCAGCCGATGGTTGCGCATGTCCACGCCGCTGTCATTGTGCTGCCAAAGAAGAGAAGGAGTTGAGTTGAGTTATTAGCGCTTGGTCGAAGGTCATGTCCGCAGTAGAAACTAGAAATCTCTGCTCTCTGCCTTACGTGTCTTAAACTGGGATTCCAATCTGCGTCTGCCATCATTCTTTGTCTTCCTAAATAAGATGGCCCCTTTCCTATTCTTCTATTGTTCTATTTTTATTGCAAAATGTATTCTTTGCACATATCTTTTAAGGCTCTTCTTAACGGCAGTCTGACGAAGCTCCTTCAGATATATAATGTCTTTTATGGCAATATCAACGCTTGCTTTATACAATGCTATCTTTTATAGAGTTTACAAAATCGAGGAATCGCGAGTTCGTACTAAATATATATATATATCTTTATGACGTACTCTTCTTATACTCTTCTTCCTATTTAAATGTTTATAACTCTTTGGGCCTTTAAGCTACCAATATTTATATAAATATATTTTGTTTTCGTACTTTCTGACTTTCGCTGGCAATAGGAAATAGATAAAGACTCGCCTGGGCGCACTTACATGCTGGCGGCGCTGCTCCGGCTCCGTGTGCTCGTCGCTGTCCGTCTCGAAGGAGTCGTAGTCGTCCGAGTTGCTCAGCTGCTGGCCCAGGGCGTGCGCCGACGCCGAGTGCTGCTTGCCGCGCCGCTGCGCGCCCTCCGGCTGGCGCTTCTGGTGCTGTCCGGGCGGGAGCTGCGTCGAGTGCCGCTTGTTGCCCAGCGGCGACAGCGTCTCGTAGTAGTGGTCCGAGTCATCTGTGGGGGGGAGAGCCAAGCGAAAGCGGCGGGTTAGCGACTAGTTTAGACCAGCTGCGGTTTTGGCCAGCTCCCCAGCTGGACGGCTCCACGAGAGGGCCGAAAACGAACCTACAAACGTGCTGACCAGGACGGACTCGCGCCCGGGATTGCCCTGCTCCACGTGGCCGACACGCAGCACGCTCTGATGCGCCCGCTGCAGGCGTTGCGGCTGCTGCTGCGAGTAGCTGACGGCCGCCGCCTCATTCTGGTAGATGGGCTCCGGCTCTGGCTGCGCCTGGGTCTGTGCCGGGCTGGGCTCGGCATTGAGATAGACGCTGCTCGCCGGACACGTGACGCTCACCTCGCCCGCGGCACGTGGCCGGCGCTTGCGCGGCAAAGTGATCAGCTGCTCCGGGGCGGGGGCGTGATTGGAATTGGAATTGGGATTGGGATTGGGATGGGGATTGTGATTGTTGTTGCTGTTGTTGTTGGCCATCGCAGCATTTTTTTTGTTGTTTAACACTCAACTTGGACGCTCTCCTATCGAATGCACTAAATGATTCTTGCAATTAATTCAAGTTGCTGCGCTTGTTGTTGCTAATTGTTGTTGTTGTTGCAGCCGCTGAACTCTTGCACTCGCTTTGCCTGGCAGCAGCTCCCATTTTTAATTGAAAGCAATCAAAAGGCTGCCACAAGAAAAAGCTGTTACATTTCGCTGATGAATTAAAGCAAAAGGGCAGCTGCGAGGGTTGCTCGAGAACTTACAGCCAATTAAGCCCAATTGCAAAACAAAGCAATTATATATAATAAATAAATATAAAAAAGAACACAAATTCTTTTTTATTACTTTCGGGAGGAAAGTTTTTGGGTAATTTATTGAGAAGAATTTATTTATTGAGAGAAGATTTCCTTAAAAATCCCAGCTGAAATACCACGCGAACAGAATCGACAGGAAGTCGACAAAAAAAAAAGCAAAAATTCTGTTGCATACTTTCAAGGTAAGATTTGTACACAAACCCCAGCTGAAGTACCAAGCGAGCAGAATCGCCAGTACGTCGACAAAAAATATACCAAGTACCCCAAAGCGTGACTCGCAAGAATACGGCTAAATTTTGGGTAGCTTGTTAAAAAATCCCAACTCACATTGGTCGAAAGCAGTTTTCAAAATAAAAATTACGAGATCAATCAAATAGAAGTTAATTAAATGCAGTTCACTTAATAAACAATAACTGCCTTGCACAACTTCTTTATCCTTCATGGATTATTTTAGTTTTTAAATGACTACAACTTGGTTAAATTAAATCCGATATTGAAAAGATATTAAATTAAATCCGATATTGAAAAACTATGACTTTCTGAGCTCGTGAAAGTCTGTAAAATGAAATAAAATCAAAAAATGTTGATTTCAAAATCGACCCTATTTTGGCAAAAGTTGTGATGTAACCCCTTGACATTTTTGTCAAATTTGATCAAAACTTCGAATGGGAATTTTTAAATGCCAATCGATGGTCCTGATCCAAGATCTGTATGAGTCTAAAATGGTATATCGCTCGAAATGATTGCCTTATTTGCCCGAGATATGCGGCTTTGAATTTAGTAAATGAATATATTTCGGCCAAATGCACTTCCAACTCTTTTGACGTGTGGTGAAATTTGAAAAGTCATTATTGGGCAGCAAGCGCACTTTGCCACATTTTTGTTAACAACTCTTTTATGTGTACACGTAATGAGAGGGCTCAGGGAATCCCCTGGGCGAGTCCCCAGTTCCAGTTCTCCCAGCAAAAGTCGCGAATATAACATAACATAAAAATTCGCTTTTTAGCGGTTTGTGACTCAACAACAATTAAATATGCTAAGTAGTTAATCAAACAAAAATAAAAAAAGTAAATCAACTCCATATACCGAGAGTCCGAAGAGTAATGCAATTTGATAGTTTATTAAAAGCTTTGCTTCCAACAATTCAACAACCGACCCTCGCTGTGTTCGGCTCTACGCTAATTAAGCAAACTCTTTCAAGTGTCACAATATATATATTTTTTTTGCGGCCGACTATATGAACGGTATGAAACAACGCGTCGTATGCGCGATTTTGGCCAGCACGGAGGCATGCAAAATAGCGCCAATTATAATGAAATCACGCTTCAATGCAGATACAACAAATAGCAAAAGACAAAGCAGACCCAAAATAAAAGCAGCAGGTACAATTGTGTGATTAAACACACACACACAAAAAGCGTTAGACTAGATAAAAACCAAGCACATACGCACGCACACACACACTTGAATATTACGTATACGCAGCGAAGCGAACCGGTTCGCCAAAGATAATAAAACAGAGTTTCGTATATGGGCGAACGGACAGACGGACAGACGGACAGACGGACAGCAGCTGGATGCTAAATCTGCCCAAGATTACATATAAATATATATACATGTGTACGTGTAGTTTATATAGAGTGCGAGAGAGAGAGAGCATGCCTGTGCTGTATATAGCATAATATGCATAATGAAACACGATATTTTGTGGCTTGTTGGCTGACCAAAGCGACACTTGTTGCGCGTGGGACGCGGCTTGTTGTTGGCTTGTTTCGCTTGTGGCCAAGAGCCTGTTACCGGTTTCAGAATGTGCACCAAGCCGCGTTCTGCGAATGGTTGTATATCAATTATAGCAATAACAATAATCTTGCGCATTTTGTTGCTCATTTAAGCCAAGGGGCGAAAAATAATGAGTTAAGAACTGGAATATCTAGTTCAAATTGAGTATACAAGGCGAAAAATTAAATGCAGCTGTTAGGTTAAAAATGTTGGTTTTAATGTAGAGTTAAAACATTATTTCTTTAATTTTCAACTGAATGCCAATTCTTATTCGTAATAAGAAATCAACTAAAAGAGCGACAAATAAATGTCACAATGCTATTTAATAGCCAGAATCTGGATACGAATCCCCGGCTAGTAAATGGATGTAATATTAGCTAAGCCGAAGGCCATAGAAACTAGTGGTATTAAAAAAAACAGGGTTGATAGTGTATAACTATATGCTATATAAACAATAACAATAGTTTTGGCTTAGCAAAAAAATGTAAATTATCAAACCTTGAAACTGTTAATATGAACACAGAAATGTTTTTAATTTTACCCAATTTTTTTCTGTGTCAGAAAGACTAAATTAATGTTCGTAATTAATAGCTTTAGTTGTTTTTTTTTTTGTAGTTGCATTTTCTCTTTTCAAATTTAAGTTTGACTTGCATTTGTTTTGCGCAGTGTATTTGCGTGATGCGGAAATGCCGTCTTAGCTCTTTGGCTTTTTTGTTAGACCATTTTGGCCAATTGTTTGACGTTTGCGTGTGGCCCACGCACCGCATTTGGACATAAGCAAAGCGAAAGAACTGAAACGTCCAGGGTCTAGAGAAGAAACAGACACGATTATAAATGCATATACATACGTATGTATATACTATAACTGTGGTGCACTGCAAATCAGATGCGATTGTTTATAATTACACGAACACAATTCTTAGCCTTGGCAAAGTGCAGAGCAAACGGTTCACTTGCCGCTCTATCTCACACATTTATCACGGCTCTTCGTCGATTTATAAACATTTTGAATTGTTTCCAATTCCGATTCGAATGCAGCTGTTTAAGAGGAGGGGAGGCCTTTGCTATTGATTGAGGTTAAACTTATTGAGTGCCAAACGATGTCATTGTCTGCCGGCTGCTCAGTGTCAGCTGGAGATGCTGCCAAGCGCTGGGTTTAATCAGTTAAGCCGTTAAGCTGGCGAGCGAACAGATCTTCCTCGGTAAAATTACCACAAAGAAAAACATAAATTTCCATTGCGGCTTTTCCGCAATTGCGTGTCATGGCAATTGCCAATTGGGTACTTCAAGCTGTATAGTTTTCACGACACTTTCGCTTTTTTTTTTGTTTTTCGCTTTTTACTTTAATCATCGCGTGCTGGAAAAAAAAAAACGACGAGTGAGTGAAAAAAAAAGCGAACGTGCCCTGGGTAAAAGTTGAGTTGAGAATTTCAAGTCGCATTGCCGGGTTTTCACTAAATGCGCCCACAGATTAATTACAATGTATTTAACAATTTAAATTGTTGCCCAGTATTTAAAAGTTGGCCTGGACTTGCATTTGACTTGCAATTAGCTGCGTAGCTGCGTCGCGTCGCTGCCAGCGTTCAGTGAACTTTTCAGCGGCCATTTTGCAAAAGCTTTTTATGGGATGTTATATTTTCTTTTTGTTTTGTTTTGTGTGCTCCTCTTTTGGATGCACATAATTATTGCACATGGTTACGTTTGATTTTGTAATTTCGCATTTGAAATTGAGGTGCTTGCGGTTTGCATTTGCCTTTTATCTATTTACTATTTTTTTTGCATTCGTTCACTTTGAATTTGAATTTTGCTCAGTCATTGCGTGTGTTTTTTTTTTTTAAGTTTGTGAGTTCCTTAAGCCGTTCGTCGTGGTTATTATTATTTTTTTTTTTTTTTTTTTTTTGTATTGTATGTGCTTTTAACTTCTTCAAGGTTGTGCGCTTTATAGTATTTCTAGACTGGTTTTCGCTTAGCAATTTCGTCATCTCTCGAAGCAGCAGCAACAACAACAATAACGGTGAAACATGAAGCTTTAAGTTAGCTCTCGTAGCGGGCGTAGGGCAGACGGGCGGCTTCAGTTTCAGTTTAAGTTCGTGACGTCTCGTTGCCTTTGCATAAAAGTACAGCACAACAACAACAAAAACAACAGCGTGCAATAATTGAAAACTAGCTGCGCTGCTCGCTGCGCAGTCATCGCCAACGTCTGACGTTGGGGTCGTCTGCTAATTTTGCATGCACCGCATGCATTTTTCTTATATGTTTATGTACGCTTTTCTTTTTCACTTTTCACACTAAGCTGCGCGCGCAGCAGCAAACATTAATTATAAAATCGAAAATATTGTAAAATATTTTGTATGGGTTGTTCACATTTAAAAAACATATATTCCACTCGCTGTGCGACTTTTCGACAGGCAGCGTCCGAGAGACCGAACCGAACGTTTGAACTGACGCGCTCAGACTGTGCACTGGCAGCTGCTCGGAGAGACTGAGCGGGTGAGCCACTGTGAGAGAGTGTCTGTGAGAGACGGCGGTAGTTGTTGTTGCTTGCTACTGCCAGCAGTGGAATGAAAATTGCACAGCAACAACAAACTCTTGCGTCCACTTTATGGGCATTGTTTACGTGCGCTCGCAACTTGTTATTGCCTTGTGTGGAACCTGTCGCCAGCTGCAGTCGCAGTCGCAGCCGCGCAGGCAGGCGCCAAATGCAATTCCAATTCCAATTCCAATTTTCGTTGCTGTGTGAAATGTGCGCGCAGCGCTTACTCACTTGATTTATACGTACATACATACTTATGTATGAACGTACGCATGCATGCATGTGTGTGTGTGTGTGTGTGCCTGTGTGAATTTCTGTTGTCTACTCTCATTTGCATTGGGCATAATTAACTGTAAGTTGTGTCGCTGTTGCCGTAGTCGTCTACTGGTTGGTTTCCATTTCATTTGGCATTGTTTACTTTTGGCATTTCATTTCATTTTCGCCTAAGGCAACACTTTTAAATACCTTGACTTGGGCATCATTACTGCATATTTATCAACACAAATTTAAGTGTCGCTGATGGGTCCAACAACATTAATTATAAATATAATTAAAGCAATTTAGGCGTCAAGTTTGTTGCGCCAGTCAACGTCACGTAGATTACATGTGGAACGCAATGCTTAGCCGGGACACAAACCACAACGAATGTAAGCTTGACTTGAAAGCTCTGCACTGTTTACATAGCAAAAGCTTTAAAGCAAAACTAAAAGTTCACATAGGAAGACAACTTTTTGCAGACAAAGTAAATTATGAGTGCATATGTATTAAAATAAAACAACAAAGAAGCGCTAGGCAAATAGAGGATAGAGCAAATTGCGCATTGTTCAAGTTGAGTATTCTAATATTGAAACAAGTGCAGAAAGGAGAGAAGATGATGTCTTCTTGTTGGCATAAATACATATATAGGATAGAGAGGTCTGGGAATATTTCTATAAGCAACGCTGTGTGCTCCCTGATCGTTATCTTTATCAGATATTATATAACCCCCTGAGTCAGCTTTTTATGAGCATTATTTTTTCACTCACCCTCAATGCAGCTTTTCGACTTCTTTTGTTGCAGTCTTTTGTCTCTGATGCGTTTCGACCAATCCGGACTGCGCACACGATGCTGCTTGAAGCGTTCACGCACGCTGCAATTAAATAAAAAGTGGCATTAAAAATAATAAAAATAGAATACTTAATTAGCCGCTGCTTAAATATATCTATGTCGTTATCATCAAGTACTTCATAACGATCGATCAAGTCACAACGGTACTTTGAGGTCTTCAGACCTAGGCGCCTCACTTCTAACTGTCTGTGGAATTAGATCGGCGCGTCTTGGAAGTTCTAGTATCATTGTAAGTTACAACGGGAATGCGATTGTGATTGTGAATGGGTTGCCCAAGCAGGCGGCCAATCTTATCGGCTGATAAGAGATGGAATTGTAGGTCAATGCGCTAATTAATGTGGGACGTGGGTGTGCATGTGTGTGTGAGTTGCCTTCCAATAAACTGCATTTGTTGCTGCCTCGGGTGTTGCAATGTTGGTAATTAAATGTAAACAGTTCCGTGACATTTACAGCTCTCTACACTGCACAGAAAACTTAGCAAATGGACATGACTCCACAATTTTATTTGTTGCTGTTAATTGTAAAGAAATGCTGTCGCGCCAGCTGATTGAATTTCCTAATAACCCAATGAACGCCATTTAAATTGTCATAAGTTTCTGTTAAATGGTGCTCATAACATATTCTTATTCTTATTCTAATTATTCTATGAATGGTGCTAAAGTGAAGCCAATTTGCTGCGAGAGGTTTTTTGCGAAAGCGCTCGATAAGAAGATACCCTCTAGTATAAGAATATTTATTCTTATTTCTCAATGGTTCTAACCAAATGTAAGCTTTGATATTTCTCTCTCTTTCTATTGAAAAAGATATAGGAAGAGAGATTATAGACAGAGAATATAAAGTCAGAGAATAGAAAAGCAGACACATTTTTTGTCAACAATCATGCCACAATTTACAAAAATATTTACATGTAAAGCTCTTGGATCCATAGTTCCCATATTTTAAACTTCCATAGTTTTGTCAAAACTCAACCGATTTTCATGTTTGATGGCATTTTGGCCATATTTTGTCCTCTAGATTGATTCTGCATTTAAAATATATGCTTTTTTGAACATCAAATTTTTTGGATTTTTTTTTCGGAAAAAAAGCATGTACCCCCCCCTTACTTATTTTCGAAAAAATTTTTTTTTCAAAATTTAGAATTGCGAATTAACATTTTTAATCGATTGTGCTTGTCATAGTTAGTATAAAAAACAACATTAAAAGTGATTCTGAGGAGGTCAAATTTTTGGTCAAAAATCATGCAAAAATTGACAAAAATTTTGACATGTAAAGCTCTCGGATCCATAGTTCCCATATTTGAAACTCCCATAACTTTGTCAAAACTAAATCGATTTTCATGTTTGATGGCATTTTGGTCATTTCTCGATCTCTAGATTGATTCCGTCTTTAAAATATATGCATTATCAAAAATAAAATGTTTGGATTTTTTTCGGAAAAAAAGCATGTACCCCCCCCTTACTTATTTTCGAACAAAATTTGTTTTTCAAAATTTAGAATTGCGAATTTACATTTTTAATCGATTGTGCTTGTCATAGTTAGTATAAAAAACAACATTAAAAGTGATTCTGAGGGGGTCAAATTTTTGGTCAAAAATCATGCAAAAATTGAAAAAAATTTTGACATGTAAACCTCTCGGATCCATAGTTCCCATATATCAAACTCCCATAACTTTGTCAAAACTAAATCGATTTTCATGTTTGATGGCATTTTGGTCATGATTTATTCTGTAGATTGATGCACTGTGAAAGCGTATTGAGCCGTTGGTTACACCCAATTGCGACTGTTAGTAAAGGTGATAGTTAGTGAAGCCGTGGGTGAGAGAGAGACGAACGCTCTTAATGGTTATTCAGAATATATTTATGTGCCTAAAGAGTCAGATATATATACCCACAACTCAATACTGTGTATAGGCTATTGGTATTATAACAACCTTTCTGTACACATTTGGAACCAAGTTAATAATTGTTTGTTTCAGCTTTCATAAACATTCAACGGATGCGTGTTTCCGTAAAAGCAAAGTAGGAATTGGCCTCTCACACAATTAAATACTAAATGCCGCACAAACATGACATAGGATTTTATATAGACATATATTATATCGGAAATATGTGTGTATATAAAATAGAATCGGGCAATCTCTATCGCTGATTCGTATCTTATCACCTAGACTGTAAATAAAAGCAAACGCAATACAATTTTCGAGTCGATTTGTAATCTTTAAATAACCTGACATTGCACAACTACAAAACAATCTAGGGGTTGATCTCGGTTCAGGGTTTGTGTTTTCCATTTAAGCAACAATTGAACTACGGTTAGCTTAGTGAGCTTAACCTGATTTCGGCTGCTTTTACGCCTATTCGAAATAGTTGCTCGATAAGTCCCATAAAAGTCAAGAGCTTAACGATTTCTTTTCTAGCCGCTACCTTGACCCGCTTTTCTTTAAGATTATTTAGGGTATGCAATGGACATTCTTTTGTTATCAGGTACACTCCGAGAAATAACCAGAAATATTGTAATTAAAGCCAAAATCCGAACAAAATTTCGATATCTAGAGTTTTTTTAATAGCGAATTTGCCTATTTCAATATTTATATCTAACCGTTTACAATCTAATAAATTCTTCCCAACCCGAATTTGGAATGCAACTTTTCTTAATCTCTAGGCAACTCTCGTCCTGCCCCCTCGCTGCATTTGGTGTCAACAATTGAATTGGACACTGAACAAGCCGCAGTCGCTGTCGCCGTCGCTGTCAGCGTCAGCGTCGCAGTACCCGATAAGATAAGCCAAACCCAAACAAACCTATCAGCAATCTACGCAGAATTTTTATCAGCCCCGGGGGCTGCCCAAATAGCAAACAAACGGGTAACCCCCTGCCCCGCCCCGCTCCTTTTCACCCACTACACAGAGCGAAAAAATTAAGTATTTCCCCCATAAACTGGTTTTCTCACTGAGATTGAAATTAGTCAGGAAGTTCGAACTTATATGAAGTAAGTACGAGATTTGAAAATAAATACTTTACTTATTTTCTATTTTCAAACATAGAAAGTGAGTTAAGAAATACTTGATATAAGAAATTTGTATATCTGGATTTAAGATTTGTATATCTTAATTTGAGACAGTTACATCTTGATCTAAAATTGCTTACATTTTTAAGAAAAAAAGTTGTAAAATATAAACTTTTTTTTTTAAAGAACCGAAACATAAAAAAAGTACAACAAATTAGTTTAGTCCAAATTTGCAGTGGGTGTGAACACAAGGTCTGAACTTATGTTAAGAAAACTTGAAACAATTTCTAGTAAGTCGAGATTTTTGCTTGATGTAAGCTATTTGTTTCTTATATTCGGATTTTTGTGCTTGTTTGAAGATTTTTTGTGTTTGTTCTCAGTACTTTCTACTTACTTTCAATGTGTTTTAAGAATCGCAAATACTTAATTCGAGTTCATGCGAACTTAAATTAAACGGACGAACCGTCAGAAAAGAGACAGACAGACCTGAGACTCGGAATATATACTCGTTGTTGCCCGATTTAATCTATATATCTGCCTCAGTTTCAATGCTATTACTGATGAACTCCTCCAAATATGGCCTTTTTGGATATGCGCACTGGCAAAGCCTGGGAAACAATCAAATTTATAGATCTTAAGGGCGTTTTCCCCACAAATTACAAAAATATATATATTTGTCTATAATAACAACAATAACTAACTGTTTTAAGCTGTTGCGAAAGAGCAGCGTGCGGTCGGCTACACCCGCCTGCGACGTTCTCGCCGGTTTCTCTCTGTGTACTTACACAATGAACTGCGCCTCGCCGTTGGCAGCCGCCGCCGGCGTCGCCTCGCCATCGGAGATGTCCACCCAGGCGTCGCTGTTGTCACTGGAGCCGGCGATGGAGGAGCGCTTGTCGCACTGCTTGCTGCCGGCGCCGCTGCCCGCGTGGCTGCCGGCGTTGCTGGCGGCGCCGCTGCCGGCGCCGCTGCTGGCGAGGGAGGAGCGACAGCCGCCGCTGGCGCTGCCGTAGAGCACGCCCGCGGCCAGCGAGGACTCGTACAGGCTGTTGGTGCGGTGGTCCGACGAGATGGTCAGCGAGGAGCCGCTGCTCGACAGCTGCACGCCCGTCGCGCCCGTCGCGCCCGTAGTCGCCGCTGCCACGCCCACTGCCGCTGGCACTCCGCCTCCGCCGCCCGTTGAGCTCTTGCTCTTGCGATAGTTGGAGATGCTCTCGTAGCAATTGGAGCTCAGCGAGATGGCGTCGCTGGCCCGATGCTTGGCCACGGACTCGTAGCAGCCCTTGATCGTGTCGTAGATGTTCTCGTCGTCCTCGTCCGTGGAGCCGGGCCCCGCGGCGCACGCCCTGACCGCCAGCCGGCTGGGCTGCGCGGGCTTGGCGGGCGCCGGTCGCAGGATCTGCGGCGATTTGGGCAGCACGCGCTTCGGCTTGGGCAGCTCCGGCAGCTCATCGCGCGTGTTCCGGCCCAGCGTGCCCGTGGTGGGCGTGGCCGGCGGCTGGGGCGCAAAGGCCTCGTAGTCGTCGCTGTTGCTGTGCCCGGTGGAGCCGGCGATGGACTCGTAGCCCTCCAGCCAGTTGGCAGCTGTCGCAGTTGTTGTCGGAGTTGTTGTCGGTGTTGTTGTCGGGATTGCTGTTGCTGTTGCCGCTGTTGCTGTTGCCTCCTCCACCGTCTGGTAGATGTCCTCCCGCGCGGTCAGCTGGAACAGGCTCGAGGCCTGCGGCTCAGTCTTGGTCTCCACTGTGGGCGTTATGGGCTCGTACATGGGCTCGTCCTGCGGCTGCGTGCGCTGGGCATCCTTGGCCAGCTGCTTCTGCTCCATGATCATCTGCTCGCCCTCGATGGCGTTCACCAGGCTCACGTTGACCGCCTGGCTGAGCAGCAGCTGATTGTTCGAGATCTGCTTGCTGGCCGCCTGGTAGATGAACGAGCTGTTGGGCAGAATCCGCTGCTCGAAGTCATCGTTGGCCGCCAGCGTCAGCTCCCCGTCCGCCGGCGGCTCTGCGAGCACCTTCAGCTTCTGATCGAGCACATCGAGGGCGGCCAGGATTTTGGCGTCGGCCTCGATGCAGGGCGAGATCAGGGGCAGCTGCTGGGCGGGCGCTTCATTAGCTGTTGCTGTTGTTGTTGTTGCTGTAGTTGCTGTTGTTGCTGTTGTTGTTGTTGCTGCTGGCAGCTTCGCGGGCGACTTCTTGGCCGCCTTGGCGAAGGGCAGGAAGCGCAGCTTCTCGTAGATGGTCGCGTATTTGTGCT
Organism: Drosophila sordidula; assembly: GCA_035047465.1. Taxonomy (NCBI): domain Eukaryota; kingdom Metazoa; phylum Arthropoda; class Insecta; order Diptera; family Drosophilidae; genus Drosophila; species Drosophila sordidula. The sequence goes on along the minus strand of JAWNPQ010000185.1, from coordinate 8,512,839 downwards.
TGCGCTGCTTTTGCCGCTCCGCGTCGGCGGCCTCGTCCAGCTCATCGTCGCCGCTGTTGTTGTTGTTGTTGTTGTTAGTCAGCGCTGATTCAGCGTGCGCTGCTTGTGGCTTTGGCTTGATAGCATCATCGACGTCCGACTGCACGCCCTCATCCGCGCTCGCCTGCGGCTCCACGGGCGCCTTGGGCTCCTCCGCCAGCGGCTGCAGCTGCTGCTCCAGCTGCTCCTGCTCCTGCTCCAGCTGCTGCTGGCGCGCCCGCTTGCTGCGCATCTGCTTGCTGAGGCTGAGCGTGCTGGGCCGCAGCTCCTGGTGCTTGCGCAGCAGCTGCTGCGACTTGGGCGGCACCGCTGGCTTCTCGAGCTTCTCGAGCTTCTCGAGCTTCTCGAACTTGCAGATGTTGCGCTGCACGGTCGAGCCGCGCGGCTGCACCGGCTCCGGGTGCTGGTCCGCCTCCCGCACGGCTGGCTTCTCCACGATCTTGTAGACGTGGACGCCGCGCGACAGCCAGACGCCATTCTTGCGCTTCACCTGCTCCAGCAGGCGCGCGTCCTTCTGGATGAACTCGTTGAACTGTTGGGTCAGCTGGCGCACGACGCCCAGCGAGCTGGCGGCGGCCTCTGCGCCCGTTACGCCGTGGCCGTGGCCGTGGCCGTGGCCGTGGCCGTGACCGTGACCGTGACCGTGACCGTGACTGTGACTGGACATGCGACGCGGCGTGTGATGCTGGTGAAATGATTTGCCCGCATGTGTTTTGAAGCTGTATTTGCGACGCGCTGCGGAGGTGCGCGCTGCCTGTGACGTCACCGTCGCCGTCGTCGTATTCGAGGTGGCGGAATTTACCGTTTGCAGCGACTCGCTGCTGCCGCCGTGGCCGCTCGTCGCGCTGAGACTGAAGCGCAGCTGCTGTTGGCTGCCGCTGCCGCTGCCGCTGCCAGCGCTGATAAGACTCGCTTGCTCACGCACGCTGTCCCGCCCCCGGCCCCGCCCCCGTCCAGTCACACTCTCTTGCTCATCATCTGATAAGCGCTGCGACTGCGACTGCGACTGCATGACGTCCTCCCGCTTGGGCCACTGCAGCCGCTCGCCAGCTGCGCCGCCCGCCTTCACGGCGGGAAAGTGGGCGTCGCCGGCGCCGCAGCCGCGTCGCTGCTTGCTCTGCATTTTGGCCTGCTCGGCGTTTTTGTACTTGTAGAAATTGTCCTTGGCGCGCTGCTCGACGGACGGCGCCGGCGCCGGCGCCGGCGGCTCCTGCAGGTTGTGCAAGCTCGCGGCGCGTTTCGCGCGCGTTTCGTGCGCGTTTGTCGCGCTGTTGAACGCGTTCACCAGACAGCTGACGGACTTGTTCAGCTTGCGCAGCGTGCCCAGGCCCGTCTGGGCGGCGGCGTGACGCTGCTGGGCCGCTGCCTCCTCGCTGGCGCTGCTGATGCGCTTGCTCCAGAGCAGGCGGAGCGTTTGGACGCCGCGGAAATCGCGGAACGCGCGCGTCTCGCAGTGGCAGCTGTTGCTGTTGTTGTTATTGTTAGCTTTATTGTTGCTGTTGCTGTTGCTGTTGCTGTTACTGTTACTGTTACTGTTACCGTTACCGTTACCGTTATCGCTATTGTTATCGTTATCGCTATCGCTATCGTTGTCCTTATCGTTCGCACTTGCACTTCTCACCAGCCAACCGAGTATTGTCTTTTCTTTACGCGGCGTCGAAGTCTTCGTTGTTGTTGCTGTTGCACTTGCCGCCGCTGCTGCCGCTGCAGCCGCATCCAAGTTGAAGCCAGCCGAGGTCGCCATGGCGTCCGCTGACAACTGCATCGCTTCGATTAGGCGAACCGCGACGTCCGTCTTGGCCAGCGACCGTTGGCCAATTCACGGGGAAGCTGCAGCCGCGAGGCCTGAAACAGACAAAAGACACAGAATGAGAGAGAGAGAGTAAGAGAGAGAGGGAGCGAGAGAGCATTGGTAAGAGCGTGGAGAAAGCGCATGCAAATCGTCGGCAACAAGCAAGAACAATGCGGGCGGGCGTAACCGACTGCGCAATACTCCTCCTACAGCTTATCGATTATTATTGTCTGCCAAATGCATCTGGCTTTAAATCTGAGCGAGATAAATAGATTTTATTGAATTGCCACGCCCCCAATGGGCAACAATCCTAACCAAGGCTGCAAAGCGGAGTTGAACCGAACCGATTTCAGCCCGGAACATCCAATATTTTTTGAATTTTGAATCGGATCCTGAACCGAAACAGCTTGAAAAAATACAGACGAACCTGAACCCGAACCAAACCAGATTTCACATTAAAAAATGGTTTGGTTCACACATTTTTTTAATACGCGCCTAACTTTGCAATGCTAGTTTCGTCTCTAAGAGTTTTAATCAGTTTCGAGTTTTTAGCACAGGCTCGTAAACGTGAAAAACCAGGTTCATGAACCGAACCAAAGGCATTTTTCTTTTGGGTTTGGACGGACGGACAAACCCAATATACTCTTCCCATGAACGAGTACAAAAGTGTAAGCTCCAAATTGAGTGGCTAAATTTTTTTGATAAATGCAAATTATGTGAGGCGCAAGCAACGCCTGGCTAAAAGAGCCAAAGGGGGGGAGGGGGGGCTGTAATTACATTGGCATGCTTTATGCACACACTGGAAAGATCGGCCAGGAAGTGCGCCACTTGGTTGCCTAAGCAAACAGAGAGAGAGAAAGAGAAAACCAGTTGGGATTAAGCACAGAAGCTCTGTGAATCAATATGAATTGAAGACAAGTGTCGCATAAATATTGCTTGAAGATAATACGATTCAGGCCATAGCATCAAAGGAAATTAAACAAAGCCCAAAGTCAAGCGAGAGATAAGATATGCGACTGCAAATTAAGTAGATTTTAAATTGTATTGCAAACAAATTCTTTGCGCCTGCCGGCAGTTTCAAGATATATACTATATTTATTGCAGTCCATGTTGTATGTAAATTGTTACTCAGCATTTTGAGGCATGTTGGCCCAAATAGATGATGACCCAGTCTTTCAGACAAGTCGACAACGAGGTGTTCTGCTTTCGAATCGCAGGCATATTTAAACATACTATATATGCAGTTGACTTTATAAGCAAAAACTCCGTTAAACAGCTTTATCCTTGTAACTCGATAAAATTAGGTCCGATATTGAAAATCGACCCCATTTTGGCAAAAGTTGTTATGACATTTTTGTCAAATTTGATCAAAATTTCGAATGGGAATTTTTGAATGCTAATCGATAGTCCTGATCCGTACGAGTCTAGAAAATTATATCAATCGAAGATATGACATTATTTGCCCGTTATATGAGCTTTTTTATTTTGTACACGATTATATTTTGGCCAAATGTAGTCCGATCTGGGAAATATATGCGTGTGGTAAAGTCTGACAAGCCATTTGGCAGCAAGCGCACCTTGCCACATTTTTGTTGGCATATATTTTACGTATACTCATACTGATAGGGCTCAGGGAATCCGCTAGTCGAGTCCTCTTAACTATAGCTTTCTATAAATTTTCTTTCATACAGTTTCTGTGCCACAGTTTGAAAGCTGCTGTTATAAAGGCCCAGTTTTAGAGTCACTAACCTGATAATGATGTACGTTAATTTTTTTATTTATTTCGCATTCATTTTATTTGTTATTTCTTTAATTTCACTTTAAATTCAAAACGGACAACGCAACTTTGAGCAGAATTCGAATCGTGAAGATGTATATATATATAATCAGATTAGTTAATATTTAGTTGCTAGCAAACAAGCACGCACACAAACACACACACCGACACACTCACATGCTGTGTGGGCACAACGTTGCGTATGCGTGATATGCTTTTTTGGCAATTCGATCTTATCGATGTCGTTGCGCACAGGCAACACTATAAAAATATAATAAAATGCTTGCCTAACTGCCGCACACGTTGTTAGCAGACACTGCACGCTAAACCCCCGCCCCGCCCCGCCCCCCCCTGGCTGCCCACCTGCCCGCTTTTACGCTCACGTTTTTGTCACACACAAATGCCAATTATAATGAGCGATTACATAAAAAGCAAAAATTTCTTTCCATTGTAAAAAAGTGTTTTAAGCCGCTTTTGCTAGTTGTTGTCGTAGACCCGGCTGGGTCTTCTGCCGTACGCTCCCTCCCCTGCCCCCCTGCCCCCCTGCCCCCCTTCCCTTTGCCAGCTGCTTGTCAGCACTTGCGACGAACGCGTTGGGAATAACAAAACAATTTTGCGCTATTGCAAATGGTATTTAAACAAAATATTAAATACGAGCCAGGCACACACACACACACACACACTCACACTCACTGCACACACACGCTTGCAATGTAAATAAGAAGCTAAAATTGTTGATTACGCAAACGTTCATTTGGCCATATATTATTCATTTGGCCAAAAAACCTATTGAAATGTTTATCTATTCGCTTATTTGACACCAAATTTCATGTTTATTGAGTGAGAAAATAAATAAATGTTTTATTAAAATTTCATAGACAAATTAACTGGGCGCAAAACTTGGCTAAAAGCGTGTTTCCCATGGCTTTCTAGCCATGTATAAATATCAATTCAACGTGCGATTCTTATCTTTGCCTGGGAATCGAATCCAAGATCTGATGAAATTCTACACAATAAAGAGTCTCATGTTTATAAATTCGTATTAAGAAAGAGAAAAAAAAATAAAATTAGCATGCAAAATCAACTGAAATTCAATTGGTTTATAAATCTTTGAAGGCGCGACGCATTTAAATTGATTTTTATGCGTTAGGCGATGCCATTTTTGATTGAGAGTCGCCAATGTCACAGCTGAAAACTAAGGCCACCTGACAGCCAGGTTAACAGCTTTTTGGCCACAATAAAACCAAGCTAACAACAACAACAACAACAATAGCGACAACAACAACGAATGCTTTGCATATTAAAAAGTCAAGCGATAAGCCAAAAATGGAAAATGTAAACAATGCATTAAATATATGTGGATGAAAACAAAAGTCTGGCAAATCTTGAAAGAAACTAGCGCTCTCTCTATATATGCAGTGCTGCACCTGCAGCTGTGACATTTTTATATATGCATATACCCTGTAGCCATTAAATGGTTAATAATGGGTGTAATCAAATGATGCCCAAGTATATGGACAAGGTAGAAAGTTGGCATTTCTGATACGATAAAGTAAATAGCATATATTGTGTTTAGTTTAAACATTAATATAAACATGCATTCTCTTTTTAGATATATTTTAAAATGTCAATATTTAATTCTAAAAATTTTCAATACAAATCTTTTTTATATAGCCAAGTGGCAAACATGATTTTATATATATATATATAATTTTAAACTATTTTAATTTATATATACAATGAAGACGAAGAGGAAATATTAGCATTTTTCATATTTATATACAGGTACGGGGTATCTGCTGGTCAATCATGCTTACTGATAACGTGATATATATAAATATATATGTACATGTTTTTTATATGTATATGCATTTACATTTGCATTTGTAAGTTTCAGCGCCCATAAACAGATGCACAGGCTTATTGAGACGGATGTGCATTATAAAAAAAAAAAAATAAAAAAAAAAAAAAAAAAAATTAGGAAAAAACTGGTCATAATTTTAGTGAGTTTTTCACAGTTAGCCGCATTGACAAATTCATGTTGAAGCTGGGCGGCAAAACGGTGAAAGTGACAGAGCACGAAAAATAAAAAAAAGCCAGTTAAAATAAACCTAATCCAAGCCAAGGCCCAAAGCCAAATACAATGGCCAATAGCAATGCTAATGTCTGGCTGATATCATTGTTAGCCATTCCAAGAATAACTGGCGATTAGACACGCATAAAGAAGAAGAACAACCAGAAATGTCACGATAAGACGCTGCTGCATTGTGAATGAATGCGGAAGACTCGAAGCGATAAATGTGAATTATTCACCAAATGCCAGCGATACACGATATACGATATATTTTGGAATTTCTATAAATTAAATCAAAGAAAATTTATTGCTATTTATGCAAAGCAGAGGTAGATGTAGAAGAAGAAGCAGCAGTGGCATTTTTAAGCCACAACAAAGAGCCATTAGAAATGTGAAAGTTAACTTTTCTTTTTTTTCGGCCTTTTTGTTTTTAGTATCTTTGACTATTTCGGCGGCAAGCTAATGAACTGTCTCGCCAACGATTAAGCGAAGATTCCGTCAAGATCTCAAGAAGCGTTTTGTTTAATGAGCAACCAAAGTGGTTGATAATCAATTCAATGAAACAAAAATAAAGCAACAACTAACTGAAGTCGATTAGAGTGGCTTTAATTGCAACTTTTGCTGGCAATGTTAACATTTACACTAACAGTGGGAAGCTGACAAAGCAAATTAATTGTTTTCGAACGAGATTTAAAAAACACGAAAACAAATGTCAAATTTTAAAATAGAATTCGCTTAAGTCTATTATTTACTGGGTACGAAATTCCCGTCAAAAAGATGGACACTTGACATTAACAGAGCATTTAAACTGTTTTTTTTAATGAGATTAAGCAACAATTTGAAACGAAAAGTTACTAGAATCTATTTCCTAGGCTACATATATAAAGAAAAAGTACCTAAACGTATTACTAGAAACGAAATGTTAAAATTAACGGTGTGACGCTAACAGCGGATGTTATTTATAACAGCTTTATAAATAAATAAATTGATTGATAAGTTGATAGTTGCTAGAATAACATGTTTTGTTATACAATTTACCACAGTTAAGCGCATAGGATGTATTTATAAAGCAACTAGTTTCATTTCTGAATTTAAAATATATTGTTCAAGTTTCGTTAAGAAATAAAAAAAACTTTAAAACCCAAAATCACAACCAAAAACCAAAAGCTTCGCTTTTTTTATTTTTTATATTTATATTTAAATTTCCAATTTTAAACGAATTCATAGGTTCGCCTTAGGGTAGTTCTAGGTACAAAGGCGATCAAAAGTTCACTTGCCGCACAATTAATGCGAATTTCAAGCACTTATTTATAACACTTTCAAACGCTATTATTCACATTTACGTCACACACACCCCACGAGGACCTTCGACTGAAAAACATTTGTTGTCTAACAGTCGAGGCGAGCTGCATTTGTTTTCGCCGAGCCGGTTGTCCGGGCAACTACCAATCCCTTCGAAAATGCAACCACCCGAAACTGCTGGAGGCCAACTGAAAGGCGCCTCGCGCCGTTTGCGGCTGGCCAACCCCTAAATGTGGCGGAAATTCAACCCCTCAGTCGTGAATGCCGCACGTTGGGGCTGGTCAACACGGCGTATGCTTAACGGCACATTAAACAAGCGTAAACAAACAACTAGCGAGGCGGGGAGGGAGGCGTCCGAGGGGTCTCGGGTCGATAGTTTCCACAGTGGCCACTCGAGGGTTTGTTCCTATTTGCATGCCATATGCCAGCTCAGTCCGTCCATCTGTCCATCTGTCCGCTTGTCTGAGGCTCCCTTTGTGCTTGCGTTATTCGCGTCTGTTTTCACTCTTCATTCATCCGCCTTATGCTTGCCATTTCGTCTAGTTTAAGGCAAATTCAATTAACTAAATTAAAGCAAGTCCGCGATATATATATAAAAATGGAAGTTAGTTGGGTTTATCAGCCCATATATCAGAAACAAGATATATCTATATTTAAATTAATACCTTACCAATATTCTCAAATCTGGCTCCTAATATTTTCTGGAGTTTGTATAAACATACACTCGGAGAAAATACAAGAACTTTCTATTTACATCGAGTATTCGAGCTGTTACAGTTTAGGTAAAAATGTAAATTTCCGAATGTAATCATAATAAGCCCTCTACAATCCCCATGTGCCTATAAATAGAATTCACATGCTGCTGGACTCTCCCCATTTCCATTTAACGCTTATTTTAAATACGAACATTAAATTGTTGCAACGTGTATTTGGTTCTCAATTCAAGAGCTTTGTTCTTCAGACCATTCAAAAGTGATGTTTCAGGAACAAAATGGTACGAGCACTAATCCGCGCGTAATTGGATTAAGAGCCGGGTTTTTCTCTGAGTGTGTGCACAAAATTTGCGTGCTTAAATATTCATTTATAAGCCTCAGCCTGTTATGCATATGGCCATAGCTTTAGGTATAGCTCACAATATGAAACAAGCCTCCTATATATAAACTGATAAAATTGTTGAACATTAGTCACTGCGAATTTTGTTTATCACGCCGTTGGCGCACATATTTGCGCCCTGCACGGGGTTTGCATATATTCGGTCTAGCAACTAATTAGTCAGATTTATCATTTATGGCAATGTCGCTTATCGGCCACAATTCGCTGCCAAACTGTCAAAGTTGTTGCCAAATCAATTTCGGTTGCTGACTACGCGGCTGAGGCATGTACGGCAAATATCTGGATATATATGCACCATATAGTTAATGCACCTGTATGCATATTAACTGCATTCCAAGCATTGTGCCAGCTCTCACAGACTGCAAAAGAACCGCAACAAAAGCCAGTTAGCGTGGAGGGGGGAGGGGGGGAGGGGAGGTGCGCCGGTTGGGCGCTGGAGGTAGTCTGAGAGACCGCATAAGGCACAGAGGCGTGTAATTAGCGTGCAGCATTGGCAAACTAAACTTAATGTTGCTTGTTGTTGTAGTGTTTTTTTTTATAACTTTTTTTTTTGTTTTATTTATGTTAACAGCAACTTGGGCAAAGACAACGGTAGCACTCGCCTGCTAACCGTAAGATGAGCCCGTCTTAGCCGCGCTGAGCTGTAGGCACAACTTGGCAACCGAATTAGCCATAGGCCAGGCGCAGAGGTCAGTTCTGAGGCCAGAACAGAAAACAGAGGGAAGACAACAACAACAACAGAAGAAAAAAAAACGTCAAAGCTAAGCAGTTTACAGTTAAAGCACAGCAAAAAGAGTAAAACCCCATTTAATTACCATTAAGTCAAGCCACAGATGTGTGCGCCGCGGCAGAAGAAGAAGAAGAAGCAGCCGCAGTCGCAGATGTTGCCATATACATAAATAATCCACAAATAGGTAGAAGAAAACAAAAAAAAAACACAAAAATAACAAACCAGGCTCAAATTGAAAGGCTTGGCAGGGGCAGCGCAGCCTGTTCTTGGTGAAATTTGCTGCCGCTGTTGTTGTTGTAACTATTTTTATATGTGGGCTTTTTAGCCAAGTGGTTTGGCTAGATTCTTGGCTTGATTTGGTTTTGTGGGCGTTTCACTTTTGCCAGCCACTTTCGTTTCACTTTACACACATAGCCAAAATGTGTGTGCCCAATATTGATTATTTTGATTATTGCACATATTTGTGTTTCTTTTTATTTCCAACAATTTCGATGGCAAAACAAACAACAACAAAAACAACATAAATACAAATTAAGAGCTTTATGCGCGCGCGCAGCTCACCACACAGACACACACACACTCACGCACACACAAACAAGCGGCGAGAGACAAGGCGTGCGTCTCGACGAACGACCGCAAAGCAACTAACTGAGCTTCTCTGCGAGCCGCCGTGTCGATGGCTGCGACTGCGACGCGAGCAGCGCACGACAATGCCAGCGTCGCTGCAACTTCGTTTCGTCTGCGTCGACGTTGGCATCTGCGTCTGCGTCTGCGTCTGCGCTTGCGCTTGCGTCTTTCTTGTGCTTTCGAGCCTCGCGCCGCTTCGCATTCTTGTGCATTGGCTGCATTTTGTTCTGATTCTTATGATTCGCTGCTCGCTGCGCTGCATTTCTCCGCAAGTATGCGACGACGAAGCCAACGACGCCGACGCCAGCGACCCACAAAAGCGGCTTCTTGGGTGAAGCTGCGCGCTGGCGGATGCAAGAAGCTGCAGTCGATTAAACAGAGCCTGTTCTTTGTGGGCAGCGTTCATTGGCATTTGGCTTTTGAGCAGCGGCATTTTAATTAGCTAAACAAATTTTAATCAACTCGCTGGGCGCTCTAATTGATTTAAAGCTGTTTCCTCACCTCCACACTTCATCAGTGCGCGATGCTGCTCGCCTGCCTCGGCCTGTGGAATGTCTGCACAACTAGCGTAAATCCCATTAGAGACGCGCACGGAAACAAGTTTTTGGCTTGTGACGAAAGCCTAATACCAAAAAAAAAAAAAAAAAAAAAACACACACACACACACACACACACATGTATGCAGGGGCGCACACGAAGACAAAAACAAATAACAGAAAAATTCAATACCAGTTCGAGTCGCAAGTTCTTGCCAAGTTCAACACACAGCAGCACAAAGCAGACGGCGCAAAAACAAAAACACACGAGAGCGCAAAGTAAACACAGTTTAACAGTTTTGTTTTCGAGCTTTGCGTGCGAGCGAGACGCAGCTAACGCGCGCTCGCCGTTTAGGGTGACCAGCGCTCAAGCGCTGTTAAAGTCATTATGGTGGCGAAAATATTGGCACGCATTTAACAGTCGCTTATCAGCGGACAATACTGGCGCTGAGAGGATGCGATAAAAAGCGCGCACAATGCCAAAGAGCTGTGCGAAATTTCGCAAGCCCCAAAAACTACGGCGACCCGCAAACCTGGTTTTCATTTTCATTCAATTCAATGAGCCCACAAAAAATGAGAAAAAACGTCAAGCAACAACAAGCCAAACATGGGCCTGTCAGCGCCAACAACTCACAACTAGCACCGATGCAGCGATGGTGTGTGTGTGTGTGTGTGTGTGTGTGTGTGCTTGGCACAGTCTCATCTGTGACTGCGTCGATTTATGAGCCAACAGCATGTGGCAAGCGGCTTTAAATACAACATCAACAACAACAACATTGCATTGCATTTTGCCCGACACTTGTTGCCAACTCTTCTGGCCGCCCCTGGGCACGCCCCCTTCGCAATTTGCATTAAGCGACTGGCGCAAGTGGGCGCTCCACATTTGTGGGCCAACAGTGCCACGCCCCGCCGAGAGCCGCCCAAACGAAACAATGCACATTCATCATTCGCAGCAGCTGCGCTACACGAATAAAAAGCTTTAATTACCGTTACCTTTTTCGACTGACGAAATCAGACGAAGACGACGCGCACTGTGCCAAGAAATCTGCAGCTTCCCTTGCACCCCCCGCCCCCTAGTTTCCACATGTATTCTATACTCTCTCCATAACAAGTGCCAAGAATGGGGTATATAACATTACACATCTAACTGATATATATGAAAGAGATAGCGATAGCAAAAGCTCCCTTACCCCTATTGAGTAATATGTATTTAATGTATTTACGTAAGCATTAAGTTTACCTTTAGATCTTGTTCAATTTTAAATAATTTTAATAATATGATAATCTAATTATTATTTATTATAAGTTTTTTTTTAATATTTATCAATCATCAATTTTATTTGTTTATTAGCAATTTTATTTTTTAATTTTTAATATACAAACATATTAAAATATACAAAACAAGCATTTTTTGGCAATTAATAGTGAGTTCAAAGGTGTTCCCTTTATTTTGTACATCACTGTGTCAACAGTCAAGTCAATTCAATCTCAAGTCAAGTCTATCTATCTTCTTCTATGCGAACATATTTCTGATGATAGCTACATATATACTTTTTTTGCTGCTTCGATACGATCATTATATCATAAACTGCGATAGAAACTGTTGATTAAATATTAAGATTTTATTTAAAAAAAAAACAGTGTTTGTTTTATAAGATAACTTTATCAAATTCTCTGTTTACGAGGTACGATACCACTAACTTCGAAATCTTATCTTATATCAGCCACAGCAATAGGCACTCGAAAAGTAAATTCTAATGAAAAATATTATTTTGGTTTCTCAAAATACACAAGCCAACTTCTTTTCGGCTTTTAACTTAAAACTAAAACTCCTATAGAAATAATTGGCGGGCATAGAAAGTGTAGAAATTTTAAAGGATATTTCACTGTCGCTAGTCCGAAAATAATTGTAGTTTTTTATCAACAATATCCCTTATATTATTAACTTTTTAGACTTCAGTCAACAGCAGGGTATTTGAGCTTCGGCGCGTGTTAAATCCAATTTGTAACTAACTTTTTTGGTCTAGTTAATTTATCGCACAACTCATTTGGCAGTTGGCGTCACAGAAGCTGCGAAGATTGAAAAAAAATGCGAATTTCTAGCCGAGCTGAGCGGGAAACGACTTTCCACTGTGTCACATGCGATTGAAATACGAAATTTGAAATGCTGCATTTTCACTTGGAGCGCAGTTCGGTGGGGCTTATTAGAGCCAACGACCTTGCCCGGGGGCTGTGCACACCGTTAATGCAGACGTGATTTGTGTCCGATTCGCGGCCGGACTGTGCCACGTACGTCACGCGGTCACCAGTTGTCGGCCGATGAGTCGTGATTAATCAGTTAACTCGGGGTAAACCATATCGCAAAAGGTAAGTCGAGAAGAAAGCCGCAAAAACACTCAACAGCGAAAACTGAAGTGCAAATAGGCGTCATAGAATCTGATTTGTTTAAAGGGGATTCAATTGCTGATTAAGCATTTGGCGACGAATTAGCTAAATATTATAAATTGGGAGAGGTTCTCATATATTCCTTAGCGAATAGTTTCTCAAAGAAATACTTTGTTTAAGACATTTGATTTATATAAGTAAAATTGATGAAATAGATTTTATTGTTATTTAATTTAATTGGAGTTCAAGAAAATATGTGAAATATAACAAAAGTGTCCTTGAGCGAATCCTGCCGAAGGAGAAAGTGAAAGTAAAAGAAAAAAATAAATTAAATTATATTACATATGTGGACAGCTTATTAGTCATTTCGAAATGTAAAAATAAAATGTATTTATTATTATTATATATTATTCGTCACATTTGTTTGCTACATTGTATTAATGCATTTGCAAACGTTTCTCTTTGATTCAGAAAACACGCGTGGATTGCTTCAATTGCTTCTGTAAATCAATAAACACAATCAGCAACATCTGATTAGATCGATTAGTTTTGCTGCCCAGCAGAAATAAGTACGGTGTTGCAGTGATGAAAACGGGACGTGACTCAGTGTTTAACCTCATAAAAGCCTCTCTAGCCACACTTCCTAAGATTAGAGGTGGCATTTAAAGTGAGCTCATCGCTGAAGAAATCGAATCGCGTTGAATGAACTCTCTGGGCCATATCGGCTACTTCAGCTACCTCATTTAGGACGCCCACAAGCCGACATCGTTTCTGTCCGAGCTGCCAAATTGTACAGCATTGAACTATATAGAATACTATAGAAACATATTCAATGTGAAATCATTGTCGCACGACATGCGAAACCAAATCCCAAATGCATAACAATGAGTAAGAAAAAAAAAAAAAATAAATGAGGTAAATTTAAAAAAAGAAAAAAATTGAGTTCGGAATTTCACAAAAGAAAAACAAAAAAGTTTGCCCATAAATCGAATACTGCAAAGAAGAATAACAACACCTGATGATGATGATGATGATGACGTTGGCCATTTAATTAGCATGTTCCAAGAGACGTGATGAAAGTTAAGACCGATCAGTCGGACCATCGATCACTGATCAGTTATAGTCGCAGCTTGGCAAGGCGCATAATTCAGGCGCTCAAAATGTCAGCAACTAGTTAAAAGTCGAGCGATGTTAAGACAATGACGTGTTTTTCCACTTATAGACATAACTATACATATATATGCATTTTGTTAAAACTGCTGATGTGAAATGTTTAAAACATTCGCAGCAAAGTTCATTGGCTGGCGCGACAAATGCATTGGCTGTGACAACAACAACGACAGCAACAATTTGCCAGGCATCCAAATTTCGAGAGCGAACCAAACGGCTGCCACGTGCGCGCATGGACTTTTGTCTGGCACTGTTAAATTGACCGGTTTACATTCGTCGCGTCCAGCGTGGACCACTTGACGCTTTCTTCGCGGCCTGCCATGAGTCAGAGCCACAGGAATGCCCCTCAAGACACATACAAAAATACAAAACAAAAACAATAATCCAAGCAAACTATGGCCGAAAAAACGGGTCAGTTTTGCTCTGAGTCTACACTCGGGGAAAGAACCCCATAAATGGAATTACCGCTTACTAAACTGGTGAAAAATCTTATGTTAAACAGCACAGAAAACTTTATTTTTTTTTTGCTTGTCGCACTTCCACAATCTATATGTATTACATATTGTTATGTGTTTAATCTTAACTTTGGAATACGCGTACGTGCTTCTTTTGTCATTCCAGTCTTTATTTAGCGTAAGAGTCTAGGCAAATCATTTAAAAACTTAAGTTTCAGTCTTACTCTTTATTATAATAATATTTACATGCATATAAAACGACAATTTAAATACCAGGAAATTTCCAAAATAACGAATTGTGCATAGAATACTCGTAAACTACTGACCGACACACGTTTTATTAATGTATATTTTATTTTTAAATAAATGTATTTATGCAAGTGTTTTCGCTGACCTTTTCAAGTACTTGGTATTATTTTAAGTATTTGTTTTTTGTATTATTTTATATCAGATATTTATATTTACTAAAATTCAGACAGTCCGAATTTAAGTCCGAATTTAGGAGGGCAATAAAAATTAGTGTCCGAATTGCACGTCTACACTAACATAATTTTTAAGCAGAAAAAACAACTCATTATTTTTTCCAGTGTATCGTTAGCATAAAGCTAATTTGATTTTACACAAATTGAACGTTGAGTCAAGCCAAACAAAACTGTCAGCGCGCCCACCTACAAATTATGTGCATCCATCAGATACAAACAATATTAGAGAGAGAAAAAACCAAATTGTAGATACAATTAAACGAGCACATTGGGCCGAGACCCACCCACGTTGTAGCCAAATTATATGGCGGCACTCGTAACAATAAGACTTGCATAGTTTTGATGTAGTTATGCAAATCATGAGCTAAATAATAATAAGAAAGACATAAAGTAGCAGAAGCTGTGAACACACTGCGTTCCCATTCCCATTGACTGTCGTGGCATGGAAATGGAAAGTGCTTCATCTCAAGACGCGGCAGATGTTGTTTATGCACCACACATGATTATAATGCATAACTATATTATTATGGTTAATTTTCAAGGCACTGAAACGGAAACCTGGCAAATGTCTTTATTGCAGAATTACATTGACATTACCGGACTTCAAAGTGGACGCACTTAAAGCAGTTGACTTGACGACGGCGTCTCTACGGGTTATGTGTACACTTGCCCATACGTATTTGCCATTATGCTTAGCTTGTTTTAAATGAGAC
This sequence comes from Drosophila sordidula, assembly GCA_035047465.1. NCBI lineage: Eukaryota > Metazoa > Arthropoda > Insecta > Diptera > Drosophilidae > Drosophila > Drosophila sordidula. Next base: position 8,497,644 of record JAWNPQ010000185.1, on the reverse strand, counting down.
AGGAAGAAATTGTTGTGCACACTTTGTAGGCAAACAACACTGTGCGACAAGCTTTAAGCACTACAAAATGAAACAAAATACTTTTACTCAGCGTTGATTGTTATATATATATATCTATTGTTGCCCCGTTTTGTCAGAAGTTTCCATATTATTTAAGATTTGTACTTTCACCAATTTAGCTAAATAATAAAATTTGTGATTGCCAATTACTTAAATTTTTGAAATTTGCATAAAGAGGCGATTTTTAAACTCCCTCACTCTTAGCGAGGCTTTTCTCCACTCACACTCTCCCTTTTTAAAGAATCGCCTTTCTATGCAATTCTCATACATTTACTTTAAAAGGCCCATCAACTGAACCTCTCACGTTATTGCTGGCCAAATTTCGTGCTGCACAGTGTAATCAAATATGCAACTGTAACTGCCACAAGTGAGGCATTTCAGTTACTTAAGACAATAAACACTGGGCATGTGCGGCTGAGAAGCGCTTTGGGGGTGCGCAAGAAGAAGCACGCGGCAGGGGAGTAATGCAAACAGCAGGCACTGCCAGATTACCACGTCGGACTACAAAAGATCTTAACTGATCTATTGCGTGTAGACACTTTGCCGGCGGGCAAAACTTTCAACGGACGGCGGGTCCAACCTTTATTTGTCTTTAGCAGCTTTCTAAAGTCCGTAAATTGCCAAAGAAGGGCGTAAAAAAAACGCCAAAACAAACAAATAAATCAATTTGTTGTTGTTGCCACACATACAAACATACGTACATGTATGTATGTATGCATGCATGTATGCAGCTTTATGGATTACTCAAATGTCAGTGCGTAATAAGTGCTCAGATTAACGTAGAGCAAATCTGAAAAACAAATACAATATGCATGAATCAGAGAGTTTCCATTGACATGCGATACCATTGGAGGCAGCTACAGGCGGGCACAAACAAATTGGTCTGGATATAAACATATGTAAGACTATAAATATATAATATACAATATATATTATTCCGAGAAAACTGGCCACTGATAAGAGCGCGCCTTTTATCAGCATAATGCAATAAAATACAGTCGATTGAATTTGAGCGTTGTAAAGGAACAGCATTTCCTTTGTTATAATTGTGGCTCCATAAATGGTTTATTAAAAGGTTTTGTTAATACACAGACGAATGTTTGTTATCAATCCTTATCAATGCACTTACATTTTGAGGTGGTTTGTAACTCGGAAACCGTTTGAAATCAATTTAGAAACGAACACAACAACACTTTACACTGTCTGGTAAAAAAAAAATATAAAACTCTTTGGATCGCTTTATTATATAAACAGCAATCTAATTATGCGACTTTATTCATATACAAATTAGTGAATATTATGTATTATTCAAGCGCGCTTTGATATGCGAATTTGTATGCACTTTCCCATTGCCGGCTAAGCAGCTGTTGCTGTCGCTGTCGCTGCTCGGTCTGCTGCTGGAGGTGGAGTTGTGGTTGGAGCACTTGCCACATCTTGCGGCGCACACTTTTACTTTTTGTAGCACACACACGCTCGTATTAATTGCTAGCGCCCCACAATCGATCAATCACAACGGGCCTGCCACCATTTAGTTGCACAATGCCAATTGGTTTCGATAACAATGGCAAACTGAAACCGAAAACGTACACGATTCCGAATTGGAATCGAAATCCGAAACCTTAGCTAAAGCGACCCGTTTGCTGCTTTATTGCTTTCTTACGATCGCGTTCGCGGGCACAACGAGACTGAAAAGCGACTGAGACCTAAAGCTAAAGCAGCGCACGCTGCCGACGCTATCGATACGAAGCTGCCAGCTGAAGCTTTAATGCCGAGGAGGTCAGAGCGCACGAAGGCGCGCAACAACATTGTGGATATGCGTGCAAAGAAATGGGCTGTGGCGCAGCATTGAAAAGCTTGGACTGCAGCCAATTAGTCTGCGGCGGTGCAAAGCTTTCAGGCGCAGTCGCGAAGGTCAGCGAGCAGCGACTGCGTGCATTAACGGAACATCGCACAGAGAGAGAGAGGGAGAGGGATTGATTTGTCACAGGGTGTTCAAACGTCGCGAGAGCTTTTGACCAAAGTTCTTTGAAGCGATGCGCAGGGCTGCGTGTAACTGTAACAGTAAACGGCGCATGCCAGTTGTCCCCATTTTTGGCAAAAAAAAATTCAAATGAAAAAACATAATAAAGAATTCAAAACACGTTATGGACGCAGTTTTAACTACTTACATAGAGCATTCACGGGCTTCTTTTTTTTTTGTTTTATCGCCCAAGGGGTTCGATCAGCACAAAACAAGAAATGCTGCGGACATTAGAAAGTAAAGTAAAACGCTCGAAGATGTTCAATGGAATTGGTGTGTGAGCGTGTGTGTGTGTGTGTGTGTGTGCCCATAGGCCAACACTGATGACCGCCCGGCTGCTGCTGCCCACCTGTGTGAAAATTGGCCAAAAGTGAGCGTTTTACTTGCCCAATTTGTGTTGTCCAAGTTGTCAGACAGGAAGATCGACGTCGCAGCCGGCAGAGGATCAACATGATGTGAAAGTGCTGCGCGCAGAGAATACTAATGCGAGCACAGCGCGTATAGAATGGCAGTGAAAATGGAAAATGCAGTGCGTCACTTCCTATTGAAAACTAACGAGGAAGAACGGTTAGCTTCGGCAAGCCGAAGTTTGAATACCCTTGCAGACAAAGAGCTACGATTGTTCCCATACAAGGCTAAATATGGAGCAGAGACACTGGATAATTTGAAAAAGTTGTTATGTCATCTCTTTTTGCAGATATATTAGGGACTAGGGATCTAGTTGCACTTTCAATTGCTCAGTTTTTTCAGGATATCTTGTCAAACAAAACAGCTTTTTATACAAAAACTAATTTTTTGACTATTCCTATGGAAACTTTATGATATAGTAGTCCAATCCGGCCGAGCCCCAACTAAGTACTCCCAGGCTGTTGATACTGATCAAGAGTAGCTTATAGAATCGGAAATGTCTTCTTCTACGTCTTACACGTTTCATGACAAAATTAACATACCCGCTCGCAAGGGTATAAAAATCTAGGCGAGGCAGCCGAGTTGCGGCTGAAGCTGCGCCTAACCAAAAAGTAAGGCTAATTGGTAAGCTGCAAAACATGTTTGATTTGGTTAAAGACTTGGCCAAGTCAAAGACTTAACTGTTTCAAGGAAGAGATTTAATTTAAACAAGTCAAAACATATCTGAGCTCTTTAAGTGGCACAACATGTAGAGCTTGAGCTCATTAGCTAATCCATTCAGGGTTAGTTTTTATCTTTTAATTGTAGTTTTAGCTTATCTTTTACTAAGTATTTAATTACACTATTTGTCGCATTGTAAACCCCATTCAAAGTCGTTTCGATATGCTTAATCGTATATATATATTTTTTTTTTATTCATAATCCATTTTTTACATACTCGTATCTGTTAAACACTTGCCACTTTGTTAGTAAATTTTTAAGTAAACATACTACTTACTTTTAACTTTTTAGCAAATTTTGTCGCTGGTGCAAAGTAGGTATTTTCTTTTGTTCCATTGATTAGAAATTTTAAAAGATTTTTAAGAGTACAAGTTTCGAGTTTGAGACACACACATACTCTGTACTCTCTCAATTGTTTGTTGTTCGCATAAGTATACGTTTTTTTTTTTAGTAAAATAGATTAAGTTTTTTTTAGTTTTTTTTTTGGAAAAGTTGTATGTGTAATTCTTCCATTATCACTCTACGTTCAATATCATATATTGGTGCGAGAAAAGGGTGCAAATATGTCAAGTTATATGAGTTAATATATCATTTGGTAAATATTATAAATTAAAGCACAAGTGCTGCAAATGGTGCACGGGATTTTTTTTCATACATATACATATATATATATAAAAAAAAAAACCAAACAAAAATAATATGTACGTCTGTATATATGTATATCAATCGCATTTTGTTTAATTCTAAGTACATTCAAAAATTGTGATAGTACAAATACTTAAAGCATTCCCATTACATTTGTTGATACACTTTACAATAGCCGATGCAAAATAGTCGCAACATCCCTGATAAACATTGTTGTTCCGCCCTTTGGTTAGTCAACTAAAGCACAGTACTCTTGCTTTATATATTCTTGTATACGTAGGCATATATTATATATAGATATATGCTTCCTTTCTTTTATTTAAACAAAATTGTATAACTTAAGCAAAGGCAAACAAAAACACTTAATGATTTCTTTCTTCTTCTTGTTGTTGTAACTTTGCAATGATTTGCATTCATAAGTTTTTGAGATAGTTAATTAATATATAATACAATAAAATAAATATTAAGCATAAAAGTTAAAAAAAATTACATTCATTTTGAAAATGTTGCTTTTTCACGGTTCTTTCTATATATTTATATATATAAAGTGTGTGTGAGTGTAATTTATTTGTTTTATCATCTACTAGAATTTTAATTCTTCACTTTAAAGAGTTTTTGTGAGTGTTTTTCTTTGTATTTGTTTTACTGTTAAACACTAAACATTTCGTGTTCTTGTTGTTATTTGCTCATTTGCATCAATTTCACTAAACTAATATTTAAAAATTTCATTACTTTCACACAATGCACTTAACAATTTCGTCAGAAAAAATCGTATCAAAGAGTCTGCATACGTTTCTATTACAAAATATATAATCATAATTAATATTCATTCAATTTTTTTTCTTTTCAACTTCTTCTTTTCCAAAATCATCAGGTTGATCCAACTTCAACAACTGCATTATGTTGGGATCAATTGGGGCCTTAAGTCGAAATCGCATCGTTGAGCAGCGCATTCAGCTCCCGAATATGCTGGGCCTTGGAGCCGGTGGCTGTTGAGGCGCCACAGGCACGTCCAACATAGCTGTGGATATTGAGGATCAGAAATATGATTATTAATGAATACCCAAAAAGGCATTAGCACATCAAGAGTGAGTAGACATAACATTATCACTATTTGATTTGGTTAGACAACGTGCACTAGATTATTGTTTTCTATATAGCTGGATAGTTCAGTTTATTCTTATTTTTAAATATTTTTTTTTTAGCTTAGTTATGAGGCATGTTCAATGAAATGGAAGAGTTAAGGCCAGCGCAAAAGTATTAGAAATAAAATGTAAAACAAGAATAATGCAGCGTAATGTAAAAACAAAGGGGCACAACTTGGATAATACCCCCGACCAGATAAGGACACAAAGATAGAAGAGATGCACAGGACACCAGAACCCAAACCTTGCGATGAAAACGCATGTTGATCAAGTTTATGACTATTAAAGTAAACTTCGTTTGGTCTGCAGATAATTAGTATACTTAAGATCTGTATATATACCATGTATTTTTGAGAATTTGGAAAATGTGTTTTTTTTTCTTTCACTTTTATGCTCAGCTGAAATACAGTCCTTTAAAATCTTAAAAGATATGTTGATCTTCAAGATTAGTGTAATGTATATATATATAGTTTATATGTACTTGTGTATGTTTGTTTGCTGTGGCAATACGACAAACATTTAACAAACATACAAAACGCAACATTGAGGGCTCAGTTAGGTTGGGCAGTTGGTTGGTTAGGCATATGGCTAATGGGTCGCTGGGTTCGTAATACCAGTAAAAAGATAAACAGAACATACAAAAATGCGCGTGCTACGAACAGAAATTAAATCTAATTAGGACAAAAATATTTGCAATAAGACAGTTAGATAGTTAGTATTAAAATAGTATGTGTGTGTGTGTGTTTGTGCTGGGATTTTCGGGTTTGTTATAGAGTAGTTTTTTCATGATTTCAATGTGGGACACATAAAAATAAACAATATTCATGCCAAATTGCGCTTGAATGTAAACAAAAACAAACCAGAAACGCAAACGGATGTGGAAGTGTGTAGAAAAAACAAAATGCAGGCTCCCAAAGAAAAAATTGGGGTTCGATTTGGAGACAGAGAAAAAGTTTGAACAAATTTATACAGGATTAGAATTTAGAGTTTTGCAATTCGGGTTAAGAGAGACACACAAAGAGAGAGAGAGAGAGAGAGAGTTATATTTATTGCAGATATATAGATAAATAGCTAATTGGTTTTATTGTTGATAGTAGATCGTAGATAGTTATAGTTAGAGGTAGTTAAGTAGTTCAATAGACGCGCATCGAGTATGCAGTAGTATTACGAGATATCTTTGATTGCATTTATATGGCCCTCTCACCTAATTTTACGTCCGGTTTTTGTAACGCGCACACCCGGCGCGGCCGCATTGCCCGCGGGCCTATTGAAATCGTGACGTACGTTCTTTAAATCGAAATGCTTGGCGGCAATAAATTCGCCACTGGCGGTATCAACGGTATCACTCTTATTGGAGGCGAACATGCGACTTAGCCAGGGTTTCGATTTAGAATCGGAATCGGTATCGGATTCGTTATTAGTATTATCAGTGGTAGTAGTAGTAGTTGTATTGGAGAAGGTGGATTGTTCATCGCTTTGGCTGTAACAATAACACATACACAGAAAGAGAGAAAGAGAGAGAGAGAGAGAGAGAGAGAGAGAGGACAAGTTTTTGGTTTGATTTTGATTTGGCTTTTACTTTTTTTTTTTTTTTTAATTTTTGTAATTGCATATTACGTATTTTTAATTGCTTTGCCGATTGGTACTTGAACAAAATATATAAGTTTTACACAAACGGATAGGATAAGGAATTCAAGGAACAGAACATTCTTGATCTTGAACAACATCATTAGTTAAGTCAAAGAAAAATCAACGAAAAATAAACCAAACTAAACGATAATCGTTTGAGCAAAATCAACATATGATCAATAAAAAGCCATGCAAATTAAAAGATATATATGAGACGATGTGTGTGTGTGTATGTGTATGTTGTGGCCGTGTATGTGTGTGTAGACGGTTCACATGAAGCCAATTCGCGCTCGGGTGTAACTTTTATAATGCGACAGCTTTGAATATTCTGCTTATGGAAATATTTGTGGGACTCAAACATGCGTCAATTGTAGTCAGAGTAGGTGTTGTGTGTGTGTGTGTGTGTGTGTGTGTGTGTATGTGTGTGTGTGTGTGTGTGTGTATGTGTGTGTGTGTGTGTGTAGCATGTTCTTGTTTTGGTAAAATAGATCTAAGACTAGGGCTGCTCAGTGAGAAAGAGAGAGAGAGAAAGACGCAGCTAAGTGAAAACTCTGGGCACGCTATAGTTCTTAAAAAGTAAAATTAGTAAAAGCTGGAAAAAGGATTAGCTAAAGCGATGATAGTGCAGAGTGCGATGAGAATGAGAATAGTTAAAAACAAATGTGATATTAAGGCAGAAACTAGAAACTGTTGAAAGAGAACCAAATCAAATACAAAGTACACAAAAAAGAGAGAGAGAGAGAAAAAGACAGTGCCAGAATGCACAGTGTGAAAAGAGAAAGACTTAATAAAGAGGAGTGTGCATCGAGTGCAGCAGAGTTGAAATAAATAAATAAACCAGAGAAAACCAACGTAAGCTAACTGCAAAGACGCAGCTGACAAAACCACAGAGAGAGAAATATAAATAGATAGAAAGAGAAAGAGTATATAGAGTGCGACTTGTTGTGGCTGGTGGACGGGTTTCTGTGTTTCTCTGTCTAGCCTATGGTGAATCACTTAATGGTTAGCACGCACCTGACATCACGGCTGTGGTTGAGAGCGGTGAGGAAACGGGGCTGGACATATGTCCAGCAGCCCTGGTTCTTGTGCTCCTCCTGAGCCCAGACGAGCTCGGCGTTCTTGTACAGATTTGCCTGCTCCTTGACCAGATCGAAGGGGAAGGGCGAGACCTGCAGCAAACAAAACGCAATTAAAATGGAATTCTCTGCACGAATAACGCATTCAAGACGCACCTGCTCCACACGCACAATGGCGATATCCTTCTCCAGCTGCTTCTCGGTACGGGTCTTGGTCAGATCGTAGTAGACGCGACCCGTGCAGAAGACAACCTTCTTCACGTTGCTGGCATTGTCGCCGGCTGGTCCACGGTCGGGGATGATGCGCAGGAACTCGCTGCCCTCGCTCATCTCGCTGAAGGGGCTCTTGGCCTCCGGATGACGCAGCAGCGACTTGGGCGTGCACAGGATCAACGGCTTGCGGAAGGGCAAGGCGATCTGGCGACGCAAGATGTGATAGTAGTTCGCTGGAGTCGTGCAGTTGGCCACGATCCAGTTGATGTCGTGCAGCTGCCTGATCGCAAACTCATCCGACTCGGGTGGGAAGTAGTCGGGATCATCGGAGCTCATCTGCAGGAAGCGCTCGACGCGGCACGACGAGTGCTCGGGGCCCATGCCCTCCATGCCATGGGGCAGCAGCATAACGAGACCGGATTGACGCACCCACTTCGACTGGCCGCTGGAGATGAACTGATCGATGATGGACTGCGCCGTGTTGCTGAAGTCACCGAACTGGGCCTCCCACAAGACCAAAGCATTGGGATTGGTCATCGAGTAGCCGTGCTCGAAGCCCAGCACGGCGTACTCGGACAGCGAGCTGTTCGAGACGGAGTACGGCGCCTGATCCGGATACATGTGCTGCAGCGAGTTGTAGGTGGCCTTGTCCACCAGCTGATGGTGGAGCACATGATGGCGATGCGAGAACGTGCCACGCTCCACATCCTGGCCAGAGAGGCGCACATGAATGCCCTCCTTCAGCAGCGAACCGAAGGCCATGGCCTCGCCCAAAGCCCAATCGGCGATCTTCTCATCGACCATGGTCTTGCGGGCGGCCAGGACGCGCATAAGACCCCTGGACGGGCACAAAGATAAAATGGTTAGACATCTGCACGAACTCCGACGGCTTGGCTACTCACTTGTGAATAACAAATTCAGCTGCGTTGGGTGGCGGCGAAGAGAAACGATTGCCAATGTGAATCAGGGTCTCCTCCTTGACGCCGGTGGGCGCCACCTTCAGGGGGTCCTTGCCCTCGAAGAAGCCGGACCAGGGCGAGTCCAGCCAATCCTTGTACTTGACATGGGTCTCGGTCTTGGCCAGCGCAAAGGCCTCCTCGCAAATGTTCTCGTACTTGGCGGCCACCGATTTGACCTCCTCGGCGGTAACGGTGCCCTCGGCAATCAGTTTATCGGCATAGAGATCCAGGCAGTTCTTGTGCTTGCGGATCTTCTGGTACATGAGCGGCTGAGTGAACATCGGCTCATCGATCTCGTTGTGTCCGTTGCGACGATAGCCAACCAAATCGATAACGCAGTCCTTGTGGAAGGTGGCACGCCACTCGGCAGCCACCTTGCAGACGTGCATCACGGCCTCCGGATCGTCGGCGTTCACGTGGAAGATGGGCGCATTGACGACGCGCGCCACATCCGTGCAGTAGGGCGAGGAGCGCGAGAAACGGGGATCGGTGGTGAAGCCAATTTGATTGTTGGCCACCACGTGAATGGTGCCGTGGGTCGTATAGTCGGGCAGATCCGACAAGTGCATCGTCTCGTAGACAACACCCTGGCCGCAGAAGGCGGCATCGCCGTGGATGAGTATGGACATGACCTTCTTGCCCTCCTGATCGCCGCGATAGAATTGCTCGGCGCGTGTCTTGCCCTGGACAACAGGATCAACGGCCTCCAAGTGGGAGGGATTGGCGACAACGGCCAGACGAATGTTCTTGTTGGTCACGCGATTCAGGCGCTCGATATATGTGCCCAAATGGTACTTGACGTCACCAGAGCCCTGCAACAAAGGAGGAACACAGTCAGGAACTGCCGATAAATACCGCATGGAAATAAAGACTCACATCATCAGCGGCCTCGAGGCCAGCAAACTGCGTGAAGATTTGATTCAATGGCTTGCGGCAAACGTTGGCCAGCGTGTTGAGGCGTCCGCGATGCGGCATGCCCATGATGACAGACTCCACGCCCAGCTCGGTGGACACATCGATGATTTCCTTCAAGGCTGGTATCATAATCTCGCAGCCCTCCAGGCCGAAACGTTTCTCCGACGAGTACTTCTTGGCCAAAAATGCCTCAAAGCCGGTGGCACGTGTCAAACGGGCCAAAATCAGACGCTTCTCCTCGGGCGAAAAGCTAAGTACGCCAGGCGTCTCGAAATGCTTGCGAATCCAGTTGCACTGCTCCAAAGAGTTGATGAACATGAACTCAACGCCGATCTTATTGCAATACACATTCTCCAGACGATTCAGAATTTCCCTAAAAAGGTGTGATTTTTGATTAGCAACTCGATTTAAGTGGCTATCAAGGCTTCAACTTACTTGAGTGGCAAAGAGGCCTCATCGCCACCGATGAAAGTGGTGCTCGGCAACTTGAACTGACGCTCCATGTCCTGCTCGCCTGTTGTTTATGTGTTGGGTGGGGGTTTTTTTTTTTTTTTTTTGAATAATAAATTGTACTATTAGTAATTGTGCATAGATGTAAATTTCTTTAAGTGATGCTGATTAGTTTTTTGTAGGCGTTTTGAAATTCGGAGTGTAATGATTGTAGTCTGTTGTTTGTGCTCTATATGCATATTTATATATGTACAGATGCGTGCTGATCTGTTATACACATATACACACGGACATCAAGTTCTCTGCTTGTTCTTTGTTCTTGGGTGAGATATATACATATATGTATCTGATAACACCAAGGCATGCGTTACATTTTGCTTTTTGAATAACGTTTCGATTACGTAATTTATCAGCTTTTTTATTTTACAATTAAACACTGTCAATGGCTTTTTAATGCCATTAAGTAATTATACTTTTTCTTCTTTTCTTACAACAATAGGAAATTGTTTTTTTATTTTTTTTTTATATACTACACAACAATTGACGACATGCAATCTAATCGGAAACTTAAGATCAAATGAAAATAGACAAATAAACCGAAAACAACAGTTTTGCATGACAATAAAATAAACAGTTTATGATAAATAATACTGTACTGAGCAATAACATTATATAAATATATATATATTCATATGGATATTTACTTGGTTCTAGGTATCGGGGGGTTTTTTTTTTTATTGTATAATTGAGTGGTTTTTTTTTTATTTATTTTTTGATTGTGTGCATGAAAGGTACAAAATGGGGTTACTAAGTACACAACACAACGTAGTATTGGCGGGTTTTATATACATATATATAGTACAAAACGGAACAAAAACACAAGTTAAGAAACAGAAAAAAAATCATGATTTGTTGTTGTGTTGTGGGGTGAGGCAGGAACACGCCCCACCCACATTTGTATGTACTGCAGCCTCTAAAGCTTACTTACCAAAACTGAAATTAGCGTAAATGGATTTCGTCGAGGTGTTGCCAGGCAAATCTGGTGTATTAATTTCGAGTGGGTCGAGGTGAGCAACATTATGTCCTCGAATCTAACGTGTGTCAGTATAATTTTTTTTTTTTAATTGTTGTTGTTGTTGTTGGTGGTGGTGGTGTTGGTGGTTGTGTTTGTGGTTTTTGTATTGGTTACATAGTAGTATTAACAATGTTTTGTTTTCGTATATTCATGTTTTGTTGTCGTTGTTTAATTTGCACAATACACACATAATACAAGAGAGAGAGAATTTGGAATTTTTAACATTGTTTATACGAGTAGACGAATTGCGTTTTGATTGCAGTTTTTATAACAATTTTTTGTTCATTTTTGGGAGGGGTTAGGAAGCAATTAAATATAAAAGTAAATGAAAAAAAAAGAAAAATTAATAAATATTTATAGCATAAACAAAATCAGTTGTATTTAAAATTAAAAAGAAGGCACAAATAAAGCAGCATTAGAGCGACAAACAGTTGTATAAGAAATGAGTTGTATTTTATTTGTTTGTTTGTTTTCTTAGTTACGGTTGGGTTTCAAGACTGATTTGATAACGTTTAAAGCAAGTGGAACAAAACGCTAAAGTGCACTAGGACAAAAGACAGATCGACAGATAGATAAAACAACTTTGAAAAAGCCAAACACCGAGAGTTACTTACACTTACACTTATATGAGTACTTATTTGAACTGAAGAAAACGAAACTCGCTAACTTAAGATCTAGTATAAAAGATAATCAATTCAAGAACTATGCCTGCCTGTGCCTCTCATCAACTCCGAATTTCATGTAATATATAAGTATAGATTGTCGAATGGGTTAAATAGGCAACAAAGCGCTAAGAACGATTACAAATTTGCGTATGCGTGTGTGTGTAAATGGTTGTGGATGGGTGCAACTGAGGGGCGGGGTGTCTATGTTAAATATGGAGAGAGAGATTTTTTTTTAGAGTTTTGCAAAATAGAATTTACCAAACAAAAACCCAGAATGCTGCCTGAGCACATCTTCATTAGCGCGACGTGCAAGACCATCCTTGCAAACGGTTTTTTCGCGTGTTAAAATTCCAAGCGGATCCAGATCAGATGCCAAATGACCACGTGACTATATATAGTACATATATATTCATATATATATATATTTAAATATATATATACACATAAATAGGATTGATTATACACATATGTAGAGTATATTTTTGAATATTAACATTGTTATTATGTTGTTCTGTTTCAGATTAAAGGATCAACTAACTACCCATCAAGATAACGTTTAAAAGATACGGTAAGAAATCAATGTGGTGCAAGGAAATAATGCAAAATGAAACAATTTGCAGCTAATTAAACGATATATATATATATATATCATATATCATGTCATAACAACTGTGAGAACTGTGCTAAATTAATGACAAAACAGAAAAGCGTAAGCCCTGAAATTAACTACACATGAAAAAGATCGTAATAAAAACGTATACAGATAAATACTACTTTTGTTGCCCATGTGCGTAACTTTCCAATCAAACTAATTACACATACAATGTAAACTATAATGTAAACAATAATCGCATGGCGGGCGGTTTCATGGTTGGAGGGGGGATCGATTGCTGGAATTGGTACACTAAACAAATAACAAAAGGGGTCTCTAAGCTACTTGTGTGTGTGTGATTTTTGCTTTTATGAACACAAAATAAAATAAAGGGCGGAGTGGGGCAGCTCTAACAAATCGAAAAAACATAAATATTAAATATAGAAACCTAAATGAAACAAAACAACTAAAAGAAAAAAGGGTGAAACGAAACGAACGAAAGGCGCCAACAAATAGTACGCTTTGCGGCTGCAATCTCAACTGTTTCAACTCTATGTGGTAGCGCTATGGACCCAGCAAAAGCATACCTGATAGCTTCTAATGATTGCCTGCACGGCCAGATGATCATCAATGGTCTTGGAGTCGGGCGCAGCGCTAACAGCGCCGCCAAAGTTGAACGCCGACAGGGGCAACGTGTTCGCCTGCACGGGCGCCAAATTGGGCGGGCTCACATACGAGTTGCTGCGAAAGTATGCATCCCAGGACTGAAATAAGAAACGTAGGAAATATGAGCAACTGTTGCAAAGGCGGTCGACAACCTGAGCGTAATAAATATAACTTTTTATGTTTTTTTAAACTTATTTTTAAATAAGTTAAAAATAAAAAATCGACTCGTGCGTAAATTAAAGGCTGTTGCCTGTTTAAAATATGTGCGTTTGTATAAGTAAGTGTACAAGTATTAGTGCGCTTTTGAATAAAAAAGCTTTGCGCGCTAACCTTAACTAAAGCCAGAGCTTTGAACTTGGGTAGCTTAAGCGTCTGTGTGCAGCATACATGGGCTAGAAACCAATTAACAACTTCGATTTGTTTATGGCACATACGAGTTAATATTGGAAAGGCCCTACAACTGGACCGGAAATAATTAGGTTTGGCAATAATAAACAAAAAAAAAAAAAAAAACGGACTTTCAAAAGACGCTCAAACCTGTACTGTTAAGATTAACAAAGAAACATGTTTAATTTACGCTCGAAAGGAGATTGAACTTCCTCTGGCAAAAAATAAAAATAAGCAAACAAGAGCAGCGCACTCACGGTATGCACGGAGCTGGGATCGCGCAGCCAGGCGTTGTACATCTCCTCCACGTAGGAAGCGGTGCTGCCATTGGCGAAGGGCTCTGCGGCCGCTGAATTGTAGGTGCGCACGGCGGCAGCGGCGCTGGCCTTGATCAGCTGTTGAATAATAAGTAGATTAGTTTGATTTATATAGATTCAAATATATATATATATGTATATATATATTTACCTTTTGACTGCTGTTGCTGTTGAGCAGCCATGTAGCAAAGTTTTTATGCGCCATGGGCGATAACGCCAGACTAAAGGCCGTGTGTGCTCTATGCATTTTGTAGCTTTACAAAATATAACTGCGAAGGGGGTACACAAATAGAAAAATAGACAATTAATAGAGTGGCGCACGCAATAGGGCTGCAACTCAGTCCGTTGATAAGGCAATTACAGCAACAGTTCCAATTGGAACCGACTGATCAGTTGATTGTTGACAAATAATTGTAGTGTAGTGTAAAAGTTGTTGTTGCTTTTGTCAATATTGTATTTGGACAAGTGCTACGCCTTCGCTTTTGTAATGCTGATAAGATAATGCGCTCGCGTTATACAAGTGACAAATGCTGAAGACTAGTTTGTTTGCTTTAACGTCATGGCCCAAAAGGCCAGAATTGATTGCAACTTGTTGCCAACTAACGATGATTATGAAATAGGTACATACATACAACTATGTGGCATATATCTAACAGTCTAGACTGCTGACGAGACTCCCCCAGGCAGTGCTACTCCACTGGCCACTCCACCACCACCTTCTGACTGGCACACGTGACCCACTGATCGCTGATCTTGGCTGGTGACGTCAAATTGACGTGGGTTGCTCGACGTTCGTTCGCTGTGCCTTCGCCTTCTTGATAAGTTGCCAAAAACTCATTTGCACAGTGGTGAAATGTTGTAGATATGCGTACATACATATATAGGTATTTATATGTGCATATGTATGCATATAATATATAGAGGTAGATTGTGAATTTTTTTTTTTTTGTGCTTGTTTCTTTTTTGTTGTTTTAATTTTGTGTGCTGCGCAATTGTCAACCTGACTTTAATAATTTTGTATTCCTATCTGCTTGTACAACAATTATAGCTCATTGCTTTATTTGTCTGGCCGTGTGGAATTAGCCTGACCGAATTCAGGTATGAGTAAACTGACAAATCTGATAAAACCAGCCCCCCGAGTTTATCTAGAATCAAGTCATATACTTAAAAATGCGTCGAAATTTCCTGCAGCCGTATTGCGAATAATTTAATTAATTAAATATTTTAGCCGTGATAAGCCAGCGCGTGCGGATGCCAATATAATCAAATGCCACAAGTCTATGCAAATAAATAATAAAAAAAAAAGAGGCAGACTTCGGAGGCGTGGCACACGAACACGAAAGACTAACAGGTCACATGCGCTTATCAGCGACGCGTGGTCGGACTCGGGATCTGTCTGGGCCCGGGCAGCTCGACAAACACCACCAATATTTGTTCATTGATCAGCCACTCGAATTTTGTCAGCGTGTACTTTACAAATACAAATACTATGTGGGTTAAAGAGACGGACCAGAAACTTGTATATAGAGAGAACTGGTTTGGGTCGGTCAGTAAACGCTCGTTATACAGGGGGAGTGTGGGGTGGGGTCTTTAAAGGGGGGTATTTGAAAGTGCTGCAGCGATTACAACACCACCAAAATACATAATTCAATTTCAAATTTCAATAGATTGCCAACGAGTAGCTGCATCTCTTTCCACACACACACACACACGTTTAGCGGTGTGCTTTTGTGTTTGTATGTTTGTGACGTTATTTATCTGTTTGCTTATTTTGCTTGATTTTCTCACAAACAGTTTTTTTTTTTGCTTTTTTCTTTGCAATTATATTTCTGCCCCACAAACAACGTCGACGTCGGCGCTTTGGTTACGAAAACAGATTACATAAGTGCAAAAAAAAAAACAACCAAAAAACAAAAAAAAGTCGCGTGAGAGTGCTGCCAGCTACTGAATATGAATTCTGTCATATTTTAATCATAGCCCCACAATATATTGCTAATTAAGATTATTTTCTGAATGGCAATTAAATGCTACTTTGCGTAATTTTAATATTGAGTTTCTTTTTTTTCCCAATGGAATAATCAATTTATGCACTGCACTGTGTTCCAATAAATTGTGCATAACTTGAAATGTTGCTTGAAATGTGGAAAAAAACGAACCGAATATATGTACTCGTCACGTCGTATCTTACAGATACGCTGCCAAACGGTTTGTTCGTGTTGAGTGCTACGCGTCGACTGAACGTTGCGGCGCTGAGCAGCCGAAAGATTACCCGACCCCGAACTGTGTGCAGCGATGAGAGTAAAAAAAAAAACTAAAAAAAATTTTTTTTAGAAATCGAATTGGTTTTTTTGTTTTTTTTTTTTTTTGTTCCGTGTACGTTGAACGGAACATTTAGAAAAACAAAATGTGCGATAAAAACAGGCACATGACAACGCAAAATGTATCTTAACTAGATAAAGGTATGTGTATACATATATACATGTGTGCACTTGGGAAAAGGGGCCAAGCGCATGCTGATAACAATCACTTATCGTCCTCCTCTATGCGGACTTCACTTATCTAACACCCGTGTGTATATACATTTGTTTGTGTGAGTGAATTTAGTCTACATTTCTGACAAGAGATTTTGTTTACAATCATTTCAAAGTCCGCTCTATGCTCAAATAAATGTCGGCTGCGTTAGTCAGCCACAGCTGGCGGTCTTTTCAAATATGCCGCCCACACGAAGAGCGAGAAAGGGAGAACGGAAAAAGGTGAGAGAGAGCGAGTGAAAATTCTCACTTATTTCAATTATGCAGCAGGCATACGAATCAGAGCAACTTGAGCCATATGCTTTTCTTAAAGTTACAAATTTATTTCTATATATATTTGTGCATATGTTTTTGCCTAACACGCTAATCAATACAAATTTCAAGTTCAAGCACGCGCATTTTATCAGCTGCTCGAGCAGAAAAAAAACTCAATTGGAAATGGGCGAAAAAAAAACATTCCAATTAGCCAAGACACAAACCTGACTGCAATTGCAGTCGCAAGTGGAGACTAGACGAGCCCCCAAAATGCCACAGAAAAGCTGTGCGGTGGAGACTTAAGACGAGGTAGAAGAAGCAATAGCACATGCAAAAACAACTTCAGTTGAAGTGGACAACAAACACACACACTCATTCACACACACACACACACACACACACAGAATTTGTAGTTTGGCAGACCGCGTGCGTTCATTGAGCCGCAACAATTAGAGTTGCGCACTGTGGAGTTCTGTGACTTAGTCGTGACTGATCATCCGAATAGATGCGCGACCTGTTGCTCAAGTCACAGTGACGGCTAGTGAATATCACAGCATAGTGTTGCGCAGCACCAACAATCTCAAGGGGCAAAACTTTCGGAATAAAAATATGCGGACAATGCGGTCGCATTTTACGCAGAAAGCCAGCAACAACAACTATTACTGTTGTATGATTCACGATGTCATACAAAGCACACGCGGCATTGAGCAAACGCAGAATTGCGTCATCATTGCAATATTCACAGACACACTAACGAGAACATGTGACGTAGCATGGCCGGCAGTTGCCGTAACATCATTAAATTGGGAAATTTCACTTTTCTTGATTTTGGCAGGCGCAGGCGCATTACACAAACGCCCACTTGCATTATATAAGTCCTCATATCGAGGGCCAAGGAAAATTGCTATTAAAGCTGCAGCATTGCACTTGGTTATTGGCGTATTGAAAGCTTTTTACGCGCTGGCAGCTAATAGATATTAAAGTTGTTGAGGTTTCACAGTTATTCCAAGAATTTGACCTCAATTGGAAACTGCGTTGATTTGAATTCAAATTGAAAAATACTTGAAGCACATTCAATAAACAACAGCAGCAGAACTTTAACAATGTTTTTCACTATATAGTACACTTGACATTTGCTTTTAATTAAAACAAAAAATTATTACTTTATCGTGCGCTCCAGTGCCAAACAACTCGCGTTCCAACTCGCGGCCCAATGTGACCGTAACCAGTTTGTGTGAATTTAACCTCATGAGGAAATATCGATTAAATACTAGAAAGGTGGTCACACTGTACTTGCTTAAAACTATTCGCGCGCTTAACTGTAAAGCAACACACTTAAGCAATAAGAAAACACGGTTTGCTTAAAAAAATTTATTATGTCTTTATATGATTATTAATATTATAAATTTTCATGTGGCAGCGTTGAACTTGCGTTGAGTGACAGCTCGCTGTGCACAGTGGCGCCATCTTTAGGCAACTTACTGAAAGAACTAAATGCATAACTTACACATAAATACCACAGATGTCGCTACTACAACAAACAAAATTTTCCGTTAAAAAGCTGAATGAAACGAGTTATTTATGTCAACAAATAATATAACTAGATTAAGTTGCCACTAAGGTAGCAGAAAACTTGTTCAAATAAATACAAAAATATATAAAACAAAAAAAAAAAAAAAAAAACAAATAATAATTTTCAATAATTACTAATGCTTTTATATTTATTCACAAAGTGAAAAAAGTATATTGAGTTTGTGCAATATACATATATTTGTAGTTAGCTGGTTCAGTGGCACGATTTTTGTGCCACGCCCACTGGTAGGCTGACAAAATGATAACATCAAATGGCAAATCGATAAGAGGTGAATATTTCCCACAATATCAAAGGTAGAGTTGATTGCTGGTGACCTCCACCTAACAGATTGTGACTTTTGGCTATACCCACTAGGGGCGTGGCAAAGCGATTTAACCTATATATCTCCCTCAGTTACAAAGCTAAATACATCATAAATAAATAAAAATATTACTGAAGACCTCCTAATATAATAATATATATGTAATAATAATAAAATTGACATATATATATATTGGGGGCGGGTAATACATATCTCCGACAATTTTAGAGCAATAAACACCAAACTGGCAGACATTGTAGGACCTCTCTTAAAGATCGGGGCTACAAAAAAAAAAGTATATTTTTCCAAAATAACAATAATAATTAGGATCGGTTTTGTTGAAATAGTTCTTGCTTGTTTATTATGTGCCCGCTCAATATCTGCTAAATTGATCCAGGCAGTAGCCCGTTATCTGATCGGATATGCAGTCAAAGACGTCGAAAGCCAAATCACAGCTTTCGCCTTTCTTCGGCAGCTGCTTGCGGTTCACCCGATATTTATTGGTCATGGCGCGCAAACAGAGATTCACCGAGCGCAGCGTGGCCATAAAGAAACCGTGCTCGTGGACACCCTCCGAGTAGAAGTCCACCAGGCCGTCCAGCGTGGGCCAGCCGTTCTTGTCAATGGCGTTGTTCCGCGCATAGACGCAGTGCAGCAGGCACTGAAAAGAGCCAAGAGAAGCAGAAAATCGACGACAAATAAAAGACAAGCACAAAACAGTCGCAAGCGGCATTCAATTTGCTGATGCATAAAAAGCAGCTAATGTGTATTAAATGCAAACATAAAATGCACTTTTCAGCCATAAAATGTAGCCTGTTGTTGTGTGTGAAAATAAAATAGCTGCGGCTGCGACTGCAACGGCAACTGCGCTTTTCTTTCAATTGTCTGGCAGTCGCAGCAACCCTGACTTTAGCACAAACGGAGGTGGGGGAGGGGAGCTGTGTGGGGCAGGGAGCTGGTTTTAATTGCACACGCCAAATCAAAGGCAGCTTGTTGCGCCTCTCTGGGCTGCCATTGAACTTAATTGCGCGCAGTCGCAGTTACGTTCATTAACAAGCAAAATTTCAGAAAAGATCTCTGAGGCGAACAAGAGTTAAAGTTCTGGCTGTTCAGCTGCTGAAGCCCTAACAAAAGCTTACATATTCAATAGCTCTGAGCCCATCAACTGCCCATTTAACCCCAACCCAGAAAGCATGAGTAAGAGTGCTTTAGTCGAGCGTTTCCAACTAGCAGATACCCTGTACAAGTGTTTTTATAAGCCAAAGCGCATGACTTTATATCTAGAATGCATTTTTCTCAATTTTATATTTGACTTTTTGGAAAAAACGTGCGAATAAATTAAAAAAAAATTAATATTCCTAATCTAATTAAGGACAATATAACAATATAAATATAACAAGTATAATAACAGCTTAAAGCTGTCGAAAATTAACTCTTTTATTATTGCTGCTTTAAATTATATAGAAATTTGCAATTTGTGGGGGAGAGGCTAAAATTTTTCTGTTCATCTTTAAAAAATCGAAGCGCTTTATCTGGCGTGGAAATACACGAGTATACATATATCCGAAGTTTTCAATCTCTACTTTCGATAACGGCGGAACCAATTGCGTTCATGCGGACAGACGGACAGCACACAAACCCAGTATACTCTTCTCACTTCGTGCAGGAGTATTAAAATTGATATTAATAGATTTCTGATCCGTAATATCAGGCAAGCATTCAGGGGAAGGCTGGGAGCCTGGCAACCTGACCTAGTCTAGGTATATTCAAATTGGACAGCAATTGAAATACTTACGCCCGCGATGCGCTTGTCCTCCAGCGGCACCAGTGTGGGGTGATAGATGCCCGCGCTGGTCACGTCCAGGCGCTGGAGGCCGCGCAGCAGACGCGCCATGCGCCGCCGAGGCTCCGGCTCGTCGTAGACGATGTACTCGTACTGGCTGGCGTTGGGCGGGCGCCCGCTGCCGGGCTGCTGGAGCACGATCTCGCTGTGGACGGGCGGCCACTCGAGGGACTCGATGAACTCCACGCTGTCGTCGTGGGCGTCCAGGGGCGGCTGCGCCTGGGCCACCTGCTCCTTGAGTATCTCGTAGGCCTCTGCGGATGGGTGGAGGTTAGTGGCGGCACCTGCGGCGGCCGGCGGACTCACCCGTGACGAGCTTGTTCTTCACCTCCTCCTGGCAGTCCTGGATGACCGACTCGACGCGCCGGGCGGTGCGTGGCGGATTCAAGCAGCGCGCCTTCTTCGCCTCGTAGCGTATGATGTAGTTGACGGCATCGATGCATGTGATAACACATAAAATATGCACGAATTGTGTAATTCTCATCTCTCGGTTTTGCTTTTTTTAGACGATTTTTTTGTGTCTTTTTTGATTGATGCGGACTCGAACCTCACGCTTCGACAGTGGCCAATTGAATGGTTCGCACAAATGTGTTCAAATGAAAACGAAAGCATTTTCACTTTCTAGCAAATGGCAGGATTGCCGGCTGGCGGCCTTCCTCTCCGGCTCCGGCGGTGTCTGCCGCCGTTGCTGGCAGTGAAAACGCATATAAAATTTCCAGTTTTGCTCTATGGGTATGTGGTTCAATGGCAACTGCAGCAGCCACAACTGGTTGCACATTTCCCATGCGTGCAGTTGCCTCCACAGCGTCATTCAGTCAGAAACTTGTCCTTACGGCTAATAGCACAGCCAACTGTGCGAGCGTTTAAACAGTGGCGTCGTTTCTTTCAACTTAATTGTCTCGCATACCCAACTGCCCATCTACCATTTCGTTCCATTGTTGCCAATTGAAATTGAATAAGCTTCGGCCCAGCTCAGCTCAGCTGCTCCATTTGACTGCACAATTGGTCAATAAAAGGCCAAAAGCCAGAGTCTTCCGCATTTTTGTACCCTCTACGGCTAAGAAACAGGGGTCAAATGGTTTTGTGCAAACTTATGCTGCAGGGGGAAGAAGAGATCTCCGACTTCGTGAACTATCCGAGATTATATATAACAACAATATCTTCGTATTACAAAAAATATTTATTCTAAAACCCTCTCCCCCCCAAAAAAAAAATCCTGCCTACTCCACTGCCCAAATTAAGCTTTTTTTTCAACTATCGCTAAATATCGAAAGCTGGACGCTCGTAAAAAATCAATAAAAACTGTTTTTAGTCCCGGTTTTATGAGCAAATCTCGTAGAATATATTGGCCGGATGCACACAACTTGATATATTGCCTTTTCTATAGCTTGAATAGATAAGGAATATTTATTTCGTTGACTTCTCTTTTTATTTCTGACAGCTATCTATTTGAATGCTATATTTAATCGGTTTACAAGCATCGACGTTTTATAGAAATGCATTTCACATGGTCTGCGGGAAGAAGCCCAGCTGTGTCTGTGTGTGTGTGTGTGTGTCTTGTAAAAATATAAACATTTATGAAACGGCAGCTAAACACAGGGTAGTCTGCTAGTCGAGCGATCAAGACCTGTTTTTGGGCTGCCCCCTCCCAATAAATTTGCATAGAAAACAGCGCCTAAACCTGGGTAAACTATAATCAAGATATGAACAATATGCGGCAGTCATAAAGCCATTTCTTGTGGGTCAGTAAATCATGAGCAGCCAAGCGATCAGGCGGGTTCGTGCCTTAAGTCTTTCGTTCTAGCTGCGCCCTCGCCTTGGCGGCTCTTGGTGCTCGGCTGGCCTAAAGTTCTAATCAAAATGCTTGACATATTTTCTTAAGCTCATATGTAAGACGAGAACAATGGCCAATAACTGGTAGCTTGGAATTCTGGTAGCCGCTCCGCACTCGCTAATTATGCTCATTAAAAAGGTTGGAAACCTTTTGGCACATCCTAGGCGGAAACTGTGGCGGGTGTTGCCAACGTACAGTCTCTTCCTGCATCGGGCCGAACTGTAATTGCCTTTAATTGCATAATGCAGCGCGGCCAAGACGAAAATTGCAGCTAAGACACTGACCTAGACTCCGGACCACATCAAATCTATAATGGCCCACAGACGCAGATGACGGGCGGCTAACGGTGCTTGGGCTGCCCGCTTTTTCAGATATTTTTGTGGGCGTGCCATATTGAAAATTGCCCGCGAGAGTTCAATGCACAAGAAATGGTTTTCTTGTTACTCGTTCTTGAGGTGAAAAGAGTATATAAGGTATATACCTTTGTCATTTTTAAAGCTAGACTCTTTTAAAGATCGTAGGCAAATCCGTATTTCAGGCAATTTTAAAGCTAAGCAGTTGTCCGATTGAACGAGTATCGTGCCGTCGGCGACACCCGACTGCAGCGTTCTTGCTTGCTTTTTTTGGCATAGATCACGCGCTGCAGACCACAGCGGGAAGATTGTCAACAATGCGGCTGGAACAGGAAGCCAACTCGACAACACACGACAATGGCAACAACAACTTCAACTAATTGACAGACAGCTGCTGGCCGTGGAGCTGGCTAAAGGCCCGGCCACGACTTCTGCACAGCCATCCTGTTTGGCAATTTGCGGAACAAGGAGCCGCGAGACTCCAAACATGGCTAGCAATGGGGCTGGCAGGCAGCTAGAACCGCAACGGCCGCCACTTGCGTGTCCATCATTAGAACAAATTCTCTCACCTGGCCCCGTGGCCCGCACACTCTCCGCCCGGCTGTGGTCGCAACGTCTCTTGTAACGCAATTTGCACACAAACGCTGTTGAATCTTCGTGGCTGGCACTTTGGTGGGTGGTCAGGTGAGACAAGTGGCAGCTGCTGCCGAGCCGAGCTGCGCTGCGCTGAGACGCCGGCCACCGTTCGCTGACTCGCCTGAGAATCGTATTTAAATACGAAGGTCTAACGCTCTGGCGCATTCAGTCGCCAACGCCGCGTTGTTCTCGCCGCCAGCCGGATTCAAGCACGCTTCCATTCGCCACTCGCTTTGCAACTGCTGCTCCGCTCCTCCATTGTACTACTGCCTGCTGCCTGTGGCTTGGCAGGATGCGCGTCTAATTGGCCGCTCAACTCGTTTAGCTCAGCAAAAACTCACAAATTGCGCTTAGATGGAAATGTTGCGCCTACTGGGGCTCCTCCTCTGCGCCGCACTTGGCCAGCTTGGTGTTCCTGCGCTCGCGGAAATCGAATATAATACCATCAATGCGGATGGATCGTTTCAATTTCGGTATAAGCTACAAATACTAATACAATATCGTGTGAAAAGCCAACAAAAAAATCGAAGCCAGAAAGATAAAGATCAGGGCAAATACGAGGATACTTCCAAATCGAATACTTGCGATAAATATGTGATAAATAATATAAATACTAAATAATCATAATGATATAAACTTAAAATTAGACTTAGCCCAAAGGAGCCTCTTTTATTCAAGGATTTTTTTTAAGAGAAAAGAATTGTGTGCTCAAATCGAGTAAAAATAGTGACAAAGTGCAGCGGTTGTTTTTTTTATTTATTTATTATTTTTTTTCTTGTGCCGAAATGTCAAAAAAAAACGTCGTTTTAAAGCCAAGTTCGATGGAAATACAATTTTTACCGTTTTGTACTTAAAAAGTTAAAAACATTTCATTCTTAATTATTTTTTTAACCAAAAAAGAATTAAACTTCACTTAAATGAAGAAAAGCAACAAAAAATATTCATTAGATATATTTTTTAAATTTTTTTGTATCGTTTTCATTATTTACGATCTATCTTGGGGGCAATTAATAAATTTTATAATAAGTTGATTTTGGGTGAGAATTGATTATTACAAACGTTGATATTCAGTGGGAGTTAAGAAAAAAATGACAAGAATAAGTAAAAAATACTCATTACAGAATTTTCGTAATTGAAAAGGGTTTTATAAACGTTTCTAATGGAAGTATAGATTAAGTAAGATTGAGTCTTATATTAACCTTTTTTTTAATTATTTTTTTTATTTTTTATTTTAAGTTAAGGGAATATTTCTTTAAATTTAAACAAACAAAGTTTTCCTTATAAAAAACAGTTAAGAATTCCACCCTTTTCCAGAATTTTGACAATTTTCAAGTATACAATTTTTGTGTGCTTATTTTATTTTTTAAGGAAGAATCCAATAGTTGATCAGCCCAATCCCGTTAATGCTATTGTGATTAATCTTGCTGGCAGTTTTAACTTTATTAGTCAGATAGCCAAATTTGTGTTAAAAACTTGAACTTCATTAATCAAAAAGCCAAATGCCTGTTAACTGTTTTAAGCACAGCTATTTTTTAATTATTTTTTGTTTGTTAAGAAAAGCAAGCTAACAAATCATTTAAACAAGTGTGTTTTACACCTAGCCACAACAAAAGCCGCATCACGCTCCGGCTCCTTTGGTGCGTTTAACACCTTTTTTAGCGCCGTTTTGCAATGGCAACAATATCTACAATACGTATACGCCCCTTACCCCGCAGGCCCGCAAATGCTGTGTGTCTTTATCTCGCTCTCTCTCTCTCTCTTTCTCTGTATCTCTCCCTCTCGCTTACCACGCATGGCCAACACGCAATTACTCTTCGGATAGACATGCAAATGATGACATTGGCGGCTACTATCATAGCGCCTCCGGCACTCCAGACAACATCGTGCGAGGTCGTTATGGTTCGCGTAGTCCAGCGAGCGGCCAAATCGAAGAGACCGTCTATACGGCCGGACCACGTGGGTGAGTAAGCCCGTGCAGACGGGGAAGCGAACCAGTCAGGTAAAGTGCGGCAGCAAGCTGAGTTATCTGTTCGATGCGCCTTCCGGCGAGCTCTGAGGCGGGCCACTGAGGCGTAACGCGGGGGCTTCAGAAAAGTCAAAGTTTAGGTCTCGAAACGGTTCTAACACATGGAGGCGCTTGGCCACAGGGGGGGCGGGGCACAGCAGCGGTTGCCTAAACGTTTGTTTTGCCAGCTTCGAATGTTTGTTGTTTTTGCAATCTCCGGTAGTTGGGAAAACACACACACAGAAAAGCCGTTAACAAATTGTAAGTGAAACATGGCACTCGGAAAATGCATTAAGATGCACAGCGCCAGATAAAAGTGGCTTAATTTTGAATGGGCTACGATCAGAGATCGGGGCGGGCGGGGGCCCCGTTGTGGCAATAGCAATCACAGTAATGACGTCCCAGATCATCTGATTGCATTGGAAACGGCGCTGGCGGGCAGGCGAGTGATTTTGGGGGATTACCCAATCCGGCGACGCCTCGCTCAAGCGCGAGTTCCCAAGGCAATTAGCCGGTCGTCGGCTAAGGAGCTAATTGATCTCTCCACAGCTTTCGCGTGAACGGCCCAAAGATACATCGCAAAATGGATTTGGCCCAGTATCCGGTGCGGCCACGCGGCAGTCCCGACGATCCGCTCGCCGATCCCTACGACGATCCCTCGTACAGCTTCAGCTTTCGCACGCCGGATCAGTCGCGCAGCGAGGAGAACGATGCCAACAACCGGATCAGAGGTGGGTAGCCATGTCGAGGGTGGACTGT
This sequence comes from Drosophila sordidula, assembly GCA_035047465.1. Classification (NCBI taxonomy): domain Eukaryota; kingdom Metazoa; phylum Arthropoda; class Insecta; order Diptera; family Drosophilidae; genus Drosophila; species Drosophila sordidula. The sequence continues at coordinate 8,471,591 of JAWNPQ010000185.1, read as the reverse complement.
AGCTTCTGTTCATCCGCTTGCTGCCCGAATCTCTGCCAGGTCTCTACTCGTATCTGGACGATGTGGGCGAGCGGCACAGCGTGCGCTATGCGGCCGGCGCCGGCACCGGGTTCGAGATCTCCAATGCCGTGCCGGACAATCCCGCCAGCGTGGGCTACGCCAATCCGCTGTACAAGGCGCATCCCAAGACGCGCGGCAAGATGTCCGTGCAGCGCGGTCCCGCCGGCACCTACAAGCTCATCGCCGCCGGACCCGACCATCGGCGCGCCGAGAGTCGCGCCTCCGACGGCCTGGTCCGCGGCACCTACTCCTTCCTGGACGACAAGGGTGTGCAGCGCACCGTGGAGTACATAGCGGGCGCCGGCATCGGCTACCGGGTGGTGCACAACCGCGTTGGGCCCGGCACCCACATCAATCCCTCCGTGGCGGACTTCCGCCTCAGCGACACGGACTTCCGGCTGGCCAACGACTTTGGCCGGGGCGCGGGCGGCGGCCTGGGCGGCGCCAGCGGTGCTGGTTCCGGGCCAAGTGGCGCGGGCGGGCCAAGTGGGGCTGGGGCTGGGGCTGGGGCGGTCGGGGGCAGGGGAAGTGTCGGTGGCAGCGCTACGGATTACCTGAAGCCCGGCGACGATGATGAAGATGGGCTTGCGGCCAAAATAGATCCTAGGCGAAAGCCCACTGGCAATGGCGCTGACAATGGACTGCTCAGCAGCTCCGGGGGTTCCGCCACGGCAGATCGGGCCAAGGAAGATCGACGGGGCTATGCGGCAGGCAGCGCACAGCGGGGCAGCACCAGGTACGATGGGGCAGCGGCAGGCGGCGTGGGAGGCGGCGTGGGAGGGGGAGGCGGCGCAGCTGGAGGCGGCGGTGGCTATCGGGAGAGCAGCTCCTCGGGCAGCAGAAACCGGGCCAGCACGAGTCGCCTGAACGCCAGCGGCTCGCGGAATCGCAACAGATTCAGCGGTGGGGGCGGGAGTGGGGGTGGGGGTGGTGGCGGTGTCGGCGGCAGTCACGGTGGAGCCGCCTCCGCCGAGGGCGACTTCCTGGCACAGACGACGGGCAGCAGCTCGGCCAGCGGGCCGGGCGACAACTACAATCTGAACGACGACGATGTGGGCGGCTCGCTGCCGCCGCTGGTGACCGCCAACCATCGCATACTGGAGATCGACCGGGATCGCGAGTGGGTGCAGCGGCACCGCGACTCCACGGTGATCAAGAACGTGGGCAAATGGTATGTGGGCCTGCCGCCGGGCCAGAGTGTGCGCGCCCACGTCCAGAACATCGACATTGTGCCGCTGGGCGGACGCGTCGGCCTGTCGCCGTCGGAGGCGTTGCGCCAGGACGAGATCGCCGAGCTGGCCGCCTCCAGGGAGCACTAGAGACCCCCCCGCCCCCCGTCCCCCGACCCCCGTCCCGGAGAGCGTAGTTGTAGCTGTAGCTGTAAGTGCTCGGAACTAAGTAACTGAAACGGTCTCAACTGCGGTTGAGGCCTGGTTTTGTAATACTATTTATGCTAAATACATACGCACACATGTCTCTGTATTTCCGATTGGCGTTGTGGTCGACACCGATCCCGCGCAGCTTGCGGCTTCCGTGAGCCGCCGCATATAAGCCCGCCGGGGCCCGGCTGCGCTTTCAGTCGCCGTGATGAACTGCCGCCAGTTGGAGCTGCTGCTGCTGCTCGGCCTGGCCGGCTGGCTGTGCCTGGCCCGGAGCGCGCAGGTCTACGTGGAGTTAAACGGCCAGCAGTACGGCTACAGCACGGATGCCACGGCCCAGCTGGACGCTCTCTCGCCCAACTACCAACTGGCACTGATCCCATCTGATTGGTGGGGCTGGTTGCGCCCCCCAGCTGGCCACGCCCCGCCGCGACGGGCGCACAGCATCGATTTCAGCACGCCGCACATGTCGCACACGCAGCACACGGACGACTCCGGAATTGTGCTTGGCAGGTACTCGTACTACGATGCCGCCGGCTACCATGAGCTCAGCTACAAGGCTGGCGCTGGCATTGGCTTCGTGGTCATGGGCGGCAATTTGGCACGGCCGACGGAGCAGTCGGAGCAGTCGGAGCACTCGGCGCACTCGGATGGCCGAGCAGTTGACAGCCTGCATAGTTATTGATCATTTTCTTAGACAATAAATTCAACTGCAGCTGGCGGATTTCTCGACAGCCACCCTGAACTTGTGTTTGCTTTTTAACTCGTCCATTTGTAAACCCCACTAGCCCAAACCAGCTACGTACTGCGCAGGGAATGCGATTTGATTCTATGCCAAGCTGAGGCTAGCTATAAACTTGATTCCGACTCAATGTGGGGGCCAAACCATGGCCGAAATGTCATCAAACTTGCAAATTGGCTCGGTTTTGGTAAAGTACGTATAGTTTGACATCTGATTTGGAAACCTTACGTATCTAGTTTTATACTCTCCTTAATGCCAGTCATCAAATTTGTGCATTCTGCATTTTAATAACAAATTTTTCGAAAATGAATTTTTTTACCAAAAAATTGTATTTTCAAAAATGCATATATTTTGAATGCAGAATTCATCTATAAGACAAACCATGGCCAAAATGCCCTCAAACACGAAAATCGGTTCAGTTTTGACAAAGTTATGGGAGTTTGAAATATGGGAGATATGGATCCGAGAGCTTTACTTGTCAAAATTTTTGTCAATTTTGGCATGATTTTTGACCAAAAATTAGACCTCCCCAGAATCACTTTTAATGTTGATTTTTATACTAATTATGATATCCACAATCGATTAAAAACATAAATTCGCATTTCTAAATTTTGAAAAAAAAAATTTTTTTAAAATAAGTAAGGGGGGAGTACATGCTTTTTTTCCAAAAAAAATCCACAAAATTTTATTTTTGATAATGCATATATTTTGAATGCAGAATTCATCTATAAGACAAACCATGGCCAAAATGCCCTCAAACACGAAAATCGGTTCAGTTTTGACAAAGTTATGGGAGTTTGAAATATGGGAGATATGGATCCGAGAGCTTTACTTGTCAAAATTTTTGTCAATTTTGGCATGATTTTTGACCAAAAATTTGACCCCCCCAGAATCACTTTTAATGTTGATTTTTATACTAATTATGATATCCACAATCGATTAAAAACATAAATTCGCATTTCTAAATTTTGAAAAAAAAAATTTTTTGAAAATAAGTAAGGGGGGAGTACATGTTTTTTTTCCAAAAAAAAATAAAAAAAATTTATTTTCGATAATGCATATATTTTGAATGCAGAATTCATCTATAAGACAAACCATGGCCAAAATGCCCTCAAACACAAAAATCGGTTCAGTTTTGACAAAGTTATGGGAGTTTGAAATATGGGAGATATGGATCCGAGAGCTTTACTTGTCAAAATTTTTGTCAATTTTTTCAAGGATTTTGACCAAAAATTAGACCCCCCCAGAATCACTTTTGATGTTGATTTTTATACTAATTATGGTATCCACAATCGATTAAAAACATAAAATCGCATTTCTAAATTTTGAAAAAAAAAATACATGATTTTTTTTCGAAAAAATTTTATTTTTGATAATGCATATATTTTGAATGTAGAATCAATATAGAGGATTAATCATGGCCAAAATGCCCTAAAACATGCAAATCGGTTCAGTTTTGGGAAAGTTATGCATGTATAAAGCATAGTTATAGGCTATAAGATATAAAGCTGATGGTTCCTTGAGTTGCACCAAAGTCATTGGCCACAAGCGCTCCTTTTTTTTTTAAATTTCAGAGCCTCGTATAAAATGTGATTACGTTTTGGCTGAGCTATGGAGCTGGGCATATCATTTATGCCGAGAATTGCTACATAAATCTAATTTGGGCAAATAAAAAAGCGTGGCGCGTGCTGTGTACCCATAACTCGAACAGTTTATGCATTTTATAATGCCTAATTGATTTGCGGAACATTAAATAGTTGCTCTTGTTGTTGTTGTTGTTTTTGTTGCTGACGAAGCCGTTAACAAATTACCGAACTTGTTATGCTGCTGGGGCAGGTGCATCCCACGAGTTTAGCTCGGTTGTTGTAGGTGTGCTCGAGGGGAGTGTGAAGGGGGGGGGGAGCAGGGAAGGAGGGCGTCGCGCGCGCGCTTAAAATTTGAAATGTGCGCTGCGTGCCCGAACTTGCCAAATAATTTGAATTAAACGGCGAGCCTTGGCGACCGCCGCGTGGCCTAAATAAAAAACAGTGCAAAGTAGCAGCGAGGAAAAAAAGAGTTAACCAAACATATAATAATAATAATAGCAACAACAACAGAAAAAAGCCCGAAATCAAAGCATAAGCTAATAAATAATATGTTTATAGCTTTGTTTGTTAGTTTTTAGCAAAATTATTCAAATGTCGCAACCTTTCTGACTTTTCATGGCCAAGCAAAACAAAGTTTCACTGCGGCAATTAAATGTTTTGGCCATAAAATTCGCTCAAGAAGTTTTCGTTTGAAAAGCGCGCGACAACTTTCTATGAGACCGGGTTTATTTATTTAACTACGAAAATTAAAAACTTTGACACGAATTTAACGCGTTTTAGGGCCATTTCTCAGAGCAACGTCTCAGCTCAGATAGAGAGCGCGCTCGAGGGACACTTGTCTAGGCCACACTTTGGCCTGGCTTGAGAACTTGGCTAGGCTAGGCCAGCCAGCTGCATAATTGGGTTGGCATAATTGCATGGGTAATGCCTGGCATTAACTTTTTATTATAGTGCGAGCGCAGCGAACAATGCCAGCCCGAAGAGAGGGAACGAATGACAGTGGCAAGGGGGCGAGCGGGACGGCGACAGCTGGGGAGATCCAGTTATCTGGCTGAAACAACGGTTCTCAGCTCGATTCTGACGTCTCTGTTCCTGATGCACCCAGCGAAGGTCGCACTTAACTGTCCAGGTAGATTCAACACCAAAGCCAGCCCCAGTTCCGTATGCTGTTGGACTTTTATAAATAGGTTTCAAGGTTTCGAATTCTGGTGAACTCTTTGGCGCATGGCTGGCCCACCAGTCTTATCGGCATTGTTGCTGTTGCCGTTGCATCGATTTGTCGACTTTCAATTAATGCCATTCAAAGTGTGCCCCAATCGGCTTGGGTTTTCGCTGTTCATTTTGTATGCGCCCCAGCATTCGGGCCACCATTAAATGACTTGAAACCATAAATCTTGCGGGGCTCTTATTGATTTTACCGTACTATCCCATAGCTAAACAATAGTAATAACATCAATAGTTCGAATGCGGTAGCGACGGCCAATCTAAATATAGTCCCAAAATGATGGCAAATTCAACCGTAATCTTATTGATTTTACCGTACTATCCCATAGCTAAACAATAGTAATAACATCAATAGTTCGAATGCGGTAGCGACGGCCAATCTAAATATAGTCCCAAAATGATGGCAAATTCAACCGTAATCAAAGTAAAGCTCAACAAAACGCGGGATCCTAAGAATGCGCCGCCTGTGGTGCAGTTGAAAAAGTGTTCCTGCCCTGGAACTAATCTGATTAAGCTGCGAACTTGATAGGCTCTGGAATTAAACACAATTCTGACAGTCGCTGGCTGGGAACTTAATAAGTTTACGTTGGATAACGGATTAAGGGCGCAGGCGGATAGAGAATCTGTTCTGGAGAGCCCAATGACTTTCTAAAGTGTTCTATATGCTAAGTGGGCTACATTTGAATATCATTTTCGCGGCCAGCAAACATTTTTGATTATTAACCGAATTGTTCATTCATTGAACCATAATCGAGTTCGTGCCTTAAGTCTTTTATTTTTTTATATCACATCTTTTTTTTTTTTGGCTTTTTCATTGGCTTATGTCATGTTTCAATCAGCATTCATTTTCGCACCGTCAAGCCAATTTGCCCTGCTAAGCTTCTATGTGGTGCTTGTCGCCTTTTGGCTGCTACCCACACGCGTTCGTGTCTTAAGTCTTTCGTTTTGTTTGGTCACTTCACTTGTAATTGCGCGCGTTCTGGCAGATGCTGCTCACTCAATCAAACCTATGAGCGACCAATTAATTAATCAATGTCAGAGCGGCCCAACAGTAGCCCATGGTGCTGGGCTGTCAACGCTGCCCGAGTTCCCAGCGTCGCCAACCGAACAGCAATCGAAATCCCAAAGACTGTGCAAAAAAACGTGATTCAGCTAGGCTCATCTAATAGGTACATGATTTTAATCAGTCAAGTGATCCGTGAATGTCAATTTTGGGTGGGTTTGGCCAGGCTGGAGTTGGAGCGGGAGAACCGCAGCCCAGATGCCCGCCAATTGATAAGGCCAGCCAAGGCGCTTGCGTACGTGCCCCCGGACGCGGGTTTCTCTTAAGCCGACCGTTACAGCGCTCTCTCTCCCTCTCTCTCTCTCTCTCTCTTTCACTCGCTCGCTCTTCTGCTCTCCCTCTCTCTCTCTCTCTGTCGCTCTTCCGCTTACAAGTGCCCTCGGCCAGGTTGGACATTTCTTTGCGGCCGTCGTCGACGTCGTCGTTTCTGCCCGTCGCTTGCATTGCTAATGGAAATGTTATAAAGCAGTCGCGCTGGGCACGGGCACGAATCAGTTCATCTTCAGTCGTTGCCTGGTTAGGTTCTAGAGGTGCGTCTTAAGCGTCCGCTCGGCGGCTCAGTGTCTGTGTTGTGTGCTCCTTACAGCTTTCGTGCTTGCAAATACAATTTCAAAGTTGAAGAAAAAACATTTAACGTTTAATTAAAACTCGTCAGGATTGGCATTTAGCTCGAGTGTGATTTTTTTTGTTTGTTTGTTGTTTTTGTTGTGTCTGCTTTGAGCACGCGTGATAACAGTGCATTTTTTTCGTTCGCAGTTCAAGGATACACCCCAAGGCTAGCCCGCAGCAGCGTTGACAACGAAAAGTATCCTCAAATAATTATAGAATTTTACGCGCAAAAATGCGACTCTTCATTGTAAGTACAAAAAATTCTACTTATTCAAAGTACAACTAAAAAAAACTAGTTTAGTTTTTTCCCCGTTTTTGTTTTTTTTTTTTTTGGCGTATGTGACCGCAATTAATCATTTATTAGCGGCGTTGGCTGCTTTTAGCTGCTGTTGCTGCCGCTGAAGTCATTAACTGGCGCAAGTTCGTGCCTTAAGTCTTTCGTATTTAATTTGCTTTTACGTTCCGACTGAAGCTCAACTTTCACTGCGCGAATTGGCTGGTTCTTTTCGCCAGATTCTTTTGCCACATTTGCTGGCTGTGAAATTAGCCTGAATTTCATTTGGCCCATATGCAAATATATCTTAAAAGCCTAAGCTTTATGAAGCTTATCAAAAATCAATATGTTTTTTGATCACAACTGAATAATTTAGCTATTTGATAACTTTTGTAATCAACGAATTAGAGGTTCAATAATTGATATGACTTATGATAATTTCCATAGAAACTACGTGTTGGTATTTTGTGCGCTTTTGTGATGAAAAGTGAAAATTAATGAACACGTCTTTCGGACTTTGTATTATGCACTGCATTATTCATGTTCCCTCCGATAAATAACACGCCCTTAAAAGAACAAGTGCGTCAGCGTCCGCTCGCCGGCATGACAAATTTAAAGTACCACAAAACGAATATATTTTAATGGAGTGAAAAGCCCAAAAAAAAAATAAATATATATATATATATATAAATTTTAATTACATCTTCATTGTATATGTGGAGAATATGAAAAATCAATATGCTATAAACGTAGGATAGGCATGCGCGTAGCCTACACATTTGGGGCCTATGATAAATGACAGTAAAACACGATTCTGGGGAATTAATAGGTGGGGGGAAACTCAGAGCTATAAAAGTGGCTGAACAAGGGATTACTTTGTTGTCAAAGGCTCAGGTTCCCCAGAAGAATTCAACTCTCTGTTAGAGAGACATAAAACTGGGCATGCAACAAAGCTATAAAAATGTTTGTTGCTTAATTGCACAGCATAAATCAATAGAGCCTAGAGGGCGGGCCCCACCCCTAATATCATTAATCAAGCGTATCTTAATAGATTTGCTGCTGCTGCAGCGGCCTAACTAGCTGGAAACCCAAGAGCTCGACGAGCTCATTTGCATTCGGAGTGGAAGTGGGAAGCGTTAACCCAGTTTCCATGTGGTAGAAACACACCCAGAACAAACAGCTCGGCCAAATAATATGTATAATAAATAAACCAGAACAAAAGAAAGCAGACGCAAATACATCTTGGCCAACGGGGCTAAATGCAAGCCACAGCTTGCAAATACGAAATCTTCACAGCTGGTCCAGAGCTCGTTTTTTTTTTTTTTTTTTGGTATCAGACTGAGCGCTTAGGCGGAATATCGGAGAATATTTTGTCGCTGGGTCAATGACACGCGACGGCAGCTCAGTGACATTGCGGCTTTTGATAGATGGCCGAGTTGCGGCGGCTGTTGAGCGGGTGACAAGCTAACGGGCCAACTGGCGGGCAACTCCGTCCGATATTGTTGCGTCAATATTGATTTTGCAAAAGAACCGAGCAAATATTTGCCCAGCGTGAGCTGCGTTTGCGTCTTTTGGGCTGGTTCTGGTTCGTAATATCAAGAGTGCTGAAGTGAAAAGCTGCAAATAATGTGGTCAAATGGGCTTGGCTCTCACTTTTCAGCTGAAGCTTGGCAGAGGGCTTCATAGAAATGATGTGCTTGACCGCATTCTTAGACCTTGACAGCGGGCACGCGTGCGTGTTACGGCATAGGAGAAAAACCAAGAGTTTCTGCTTGAATCTAAGTAAGCCTAAATTCCTTAGCTAAAGAACAGCAGGTGTATAAATAATACCCGAAATTCTTAGCTATAAGGCTTAAGTATAGAACCTCATCTAATCTATTTAAGAACGAATTTATTTTCTTTATTTCTTGTATTACGTACAATAGTTTAAGGAATTTTGTTTATATTTAAAATTATTTTTAACTTAATTTAAAATTATTCTAGAACGAGTAGTTCCTCAAATTTGAAGAATGAAATGGTTCAAGTTCTATTTGAAATGACAATTTGCTCAGAGTGTAGTATATAGGCATAAAGATCAAATTAAGATGTTTTTATGAACTTTTTTCAAGTACGAAAGTTCTTGAAATTAATATTTTGTACCAAATTCAAGAATTGTTTTCTTATTCAGGAATGATTTATACGTACTTTAAAAATGTGCAAGAACATAATGTTCCTTAAATTCTATCCCATTTTAGAATGACGCTTTTCCCTAAGTGTAGTCTATATGCATTTGGATCACAATTAACTTGTTTTTAAGAACATTAAAGTGGGAACATTTTACTTTGCTCTTATTCAAGAATGATTTCAACTTAATTTAAAAATATTCAAAAGTGAAATTATACTTGTATTTATAGTGGGGTTTTTCGCTAAGTGTACTATATTATTGTTTTCTTTACGATTTATCCTCTTGGGGACAATTATTAAATTTTATAATGAGTTGACAATTATTATATATTATTATATTATATTATAGTATATATATACAGATCATAATAAACTTGAGCGTGAGAAGAATATTCAAATCCATGTGCCTTTCTCTTGCAGCTGTCAACGCTTTTGCTGGCCTCCTTGGCCGCTGGCCAAACCATCGAGTAAGTAGCCTCCACTCTATGAGAAAGTTTAATTAACCACTGCCTTGCCCCGCCTTGCCCCGCCTTGCTCGCCCAGTAGAAGTTGAAGCACGCGCCTAGAACTGTGACTAAAAACAAATAAAGAAACCCGAAACTGTAACTAAACCTCTCATCTGCACTTGTAGCCACTCCTAATCCCCAATCGCATTAGTTTACTAATACTACCAATACCAAGAGACCAACAAACAAACCAAACTCTCGTTTGCAGAATACAAAAGCAAAGGCTGGTCAAATTTCCCGAGGAGTTTGATCCGAACGTGGCGCCGCCAACGTCCGAGAAAGCGGACGAGGCCAAGCGCATACTCGAGCAGATTGCCAAGGTGAACGAGGCCTTTGGCTATGTGAAGAAGAAGCCGGAGCAGCCAAAGCTGCCGCCCATACTCGACTCCAGTCAGTATCTGTTCCCCAAGCCCGCCCAACAGCCCTTCCACGCCCAGCAGCATCATTTCGCTGGCAGCAATGGCCAGACCCTGCTGGAGCCCTCCATCCGCGCCGTCAAGCTGACCAGGAATGTCCTGGACGCGCAGCAGCAGCAGCAGCAGCTGTATTTCAAGCCCAACCAGGTGCAGCTGCCACAGCCCAGCTCAGCTGAAGAGGCGAAGCAGCTGCCCGCCCACTTCGTCATACCCGTGCGCCTCTACAAGCTGAACAAGGAGCAGTATTTGCGGGAGCATGCGCCGCACGAGTATCGCGTCAAGGGCTACAAGATCATTGGCGATGTGGACGGCTTCTATGGCAAGGCCAAGGCCATGCTGCACGAGAAGGCCAGGAAGCAGGGCAAGACAACGCCCAAATACCATTTGTTCTTCCTGCCCAGGGAGCTGGCCCTGAACGACGATGGCACGCCCAAGCGCGGCAAGCCGACGGCCACGGGCCCAACCACAACCAGTGCCACCACCAAGGCGCCCACAACCAGCAAGGAGTCTCGCTTGGATTCGCGCGAGAAGCTCACCATGAAGCCGCAGTCACCGCCACCGGTCCAGGCACAGCCACAGCGCGTGCCCGCGGTCGTCGCTCCGGATGCCAATGGGAATCGCAAGCGGATCAGCGCTGGCAGCACCGCCAAGCCGCTGCGCGGCAGCGGCAAGGAGGCGGAGCCGGCGGCGCCCAGTTCGGGCAGCCTCAAGGCGACCGCCGCGCCCGATCAGCTGTCCACACTGCCGCCAGCGGGCGGACTGCTGCCCAATCGGAATCGTTTGAGTGTCTTCCGCGTGCCCAGCGTCAATCTGGCCGAGATGCAGAATCAGACCTCGACGGCGATCAAGAACGCCTTTCAGAATATTTTCAAAATGCCCTTCCGCACGCCAGTTGCCCTGCCGGGCGCAGCGGCCGGACAGACGGTTATGGTGCAGAGCGCTCCAGTGCAACCAGCGCCGGGCAGCACGGACTCCCTGCAGGAGAGCCAGGACGATTACAAGTGGGACGACGAGCGGGAAGGCGGCGGCGATGGCAGCGACAACGACACGCTCGAGCAACTGGAGAACAATGCCGCCGAGCAGGACACCAGCGCCGCGGCCGAGAAGCATCTGTTCGCGCATAAGACGCACCATCTAATGAACACGATTGGGACGGTGGCCACCGCCCATCAGGGCACGCAGAAGCAGGCGCTGCGCGAGGGCGGCATCATTATACAGCGCTTGAAGGTGCGCAAGGGCGGCATTGCGATTGCGGGGCCCGGGGGCGTGGCCACGGCGGGCAGCGGCGGCACAGCGATTGTCGGGCCCGGCGGCTATGCGCTGACACATCCGCGCAGCCTGACCATAGCCGGACCCGGCGCCAAGGTCATATCGATACCCGCCGATGTGGACTTAAAGGACGCACTGCAGCGCACCGACGTGGAGGCAAGGAGTTTCCCGCGCGAGGGCAAAGTGGTGGCCACCGGGCCCACTGTCTACTATGCACCGCCCACGGGCAACTTCTCGGCGGAGGACGAGGAGGAGCAGGAGTTTGAGGCTTAAGTTGTTCAGCTTGTGAATTTGAGGCAGCTCTTTTGAATCGAAGTCGTTCGATAACGCTCAACATCGATTATCGATTTGCAGGGCTGCCAGACAGCTAAAAATTGTGTGGCTGCAGTTGGCCACAAATGTTCGATTTTAAACCTAATGACTGTTAGTATTTTTGTATAGCGCCTAAGTATTGGTAATAAATGTTTGTATTTGTAATTTGTGCCTTGCTTTCATCAGTATTCACCTGTATTATCGAGTGTGCGTGTTAATAGTTGACATGCCACACCCACTAACCACACAGCAAAAGGCTTCGCATGCACTAACCTGTATCATATGCTATAACACTAAACCCAATTTGAGCTGTATATATATAAACGATACTAACTGCTATCCTCAACTCTCTCTTACTCTTCCTATGAACACACCTTTTCCCACACACACACACACACACAACTATCCTAACCACCATATCTAACCCAGTGCGAACACGTACTGGCAGACCACAAGCTTCGAGACTTGGCCGCTGCGCAATCATCTGCAGCCGTTCGTGAAGTATGTGGCGCCACCTGCAGCAGAGAAGTTAGTTGCTGAACCAACTATGGACGCCAAAGTCTTGACACCCTATGGCGCTTTTCAGGCCACACAATCGCAACCGGAGAAACTAACAGCAGCCAACGAAGTTGCAAATGCAAAAGAAACTGCTGCACAACAGCAACAATTGGGAGTGCTAACACCCTATGGCGCCTTGCAGTCCACCACACATGGCAATCTGTTGCTGCTGAATTCACCATACTACGCCGCCTACAGTCTGCCACTGGCTTACGTGGCGCCATCTGTGGGAGCAATCACAACAACTACGCCCAGTACACCAACCAGTACAACAGCAAGCACAGCAAAGCCCCCTACCGCAGACGAGTTGGAAGTTGAGCAAGAAACAGACTCAATAGAAACATTGCAAAAGCTGCAAGCGAAGACACAAACCAATGGCGATTTTAAAAGCGATCAGCGTCTGCGCGCAGCCGTCAGCCGCATCAATTCGGATTATGTGATCGAAGAGATTGTGTCCGTGCCCGGCAAGCATGTGCTCTCCAGCAGCGAAGCACGTTCCCGGCCGCAACCGCAGCCCGCCAAGCTGCGCAAGGGCAGCGGCAAGCTGCGCGCACCAGCCGTCAAAGTGGAGGCCACGGGACGCACCAGCAGCAGCGCGAACAACTTTCCGCAGATACCCTTTGGCACCTACTTTCTGCCCTACAGTCCGCAGCAAGCCAAGGCCATACAGGGACGCAAACAGGCGGCGCTCATACTGGAACCACACTCCAAGGCCGTCGTTGGCAACGGCGGCACGGCCATCTCCACGCCCATCTCCAGGGCGCTGCTCAAGAAGGGTGTGCCCACGAATGTGTACTTCAATCCCGAATCGGTGGCCATTGCGGGCGTCGGTGGCAAAGCGCACGCAGCGGCCGACCTGGAGCTCGACTTGTTCAACTGACGCCTCCGCAGTCTCTCCGGCCAAGTAGTTGTAGTTGTAGTTGTGTAGAGCTCAACGTGTTCCTATGTTAAGAACCGTGACGCATCTGTGTCATCCCTAGCTGTAAATAAAGTCGTAGTAAACTATCTGCCTTCGCCCATTTCCAATTCCCCCGTAGAAATTTGCCGTTCCCATTTGTTGCTATCCCATGCTTTGTCTATATCACGCTCCACGCACAGCCCCAAAAAAAAAACAAAAAAAAAAAAAAATAGAAATGTACAGGCAGCCGCCGCTCTCCATGCATAGCACTATAACACAGCACTCTATAAACCCTAGACACAGATCGGCAGCGGCATCGGGTCCGCTGATCTTCGAGGAGCAGCTGCCCTACTATGGCGGCCTCAATGGCCAGCTGCTGCTGCTGCGTCCGCAGCAGGACGGCAGCGTGCGCAGCAGCATATTGCGCCAGCAGACGCAGCCGCGGGACGCGGACGACACCATAACCATATCGGCAGCGAGCATCTCCGCGGTGGCGGACGACAGCGACAGCGGCCCGATCTCGGCCAGCGGCAGCAACTTCAATCGCATCCAGGAGGCGGCCGCCCGCCTGGTGGCCATTCAGGAGCTGGCTAAGCGCAAGGGCGCCTTCAGCGCCGAGGACAACAAGATCTACGCGAACAGTCTGCTGGAGCTGGGCCAGGCGGCCACAGCTCTGGCGCTGCTCCAGCAGAACGGCCAGATCAAGGACTTCAGTGTGCTGCTGCAGCCGGAACTGTTCGGTTCGCCGCAGAAGCAGCCCTCGAACCTGGGCCTGGAGGCCAACAATCCGGCGGATCAGAAGATCGACGACCACAAGCCGGACGAGGTCACCGAGCAGCAGCTGTCCCCCGACGACATTCTCCCGCCCACCAACGACGATCCCTACGAGGATGTCCACGACAGCGTGTCCGTGATGGCGCCCAAAAAGGACGCCGCCGTCGCCGAAGCCAAGCCAGTGGGTGAGTACGAGTCCGCCGGATCCGAGCCGCATGCAATCCTAACTGCCCTGTCTATTTTGCTGCCCCAGGTCTCTCCATAGCCGGCGAGGGCGGCGTCGCCTCCTCGAAGCCGAACGCGGTCGCGCTCTCCGGACGCAATGGCCTGGCGGTGGCTTCGCCCAAGGCCACGGCCATAGCTGGCGTGACGCCCGAGGAAGCGGCCGCCTTTAGCATCACGCTGCCGTCACGCAACCAGCTGGTCATCAAGACGCCCAGCTCCGCTGGCGAGGATTACGACTACAACGATGCGCCGCTGGCCGTGTCCGGTTTTCCGCGCGTCCGCGAGACGCCGCAGCGCGCCGGAGCCGGAGCCGGCGGCAGCGAGGCGCTGATCGAGAAATGGCGTGTGGCCATTGCCGAGGAGTATGCGGCCAGGTCGAGGCTGGCGCAGCCGAAGCTGGTCATCCGGGCGGCGCCCAAGCGACGCCTGCACCACGAGTAGATTACGGCGGGCGCGCTCGCCGGACAAAGCATGAAATTTTCTATGTACATCAAATTGCCAATAAAGATTTGCGTATCAAATTGAATTGAATGTCATTGAACTTGGCGGTGCTGGTGGTGCTGGTGGTGCTGGCGGTGCTGGCGGTGCTGGTGGTGCTGGCGGTGTTTATTTCCGATTTTGTATAGCCTGCCAGCAGGCGCTGCAGCAGCAGCAGCAGCAGACGGGGGGCCGCAGCAGCGGAGATGCATATCTAATAGCTGCAGCCCGTGATTATATTTTAGAACGAAATAAATTGTGAGAGGGGAAAAAAAATGAAAAACAGGAAAAAAAGAAAAGGAAAACAGGGAGAAAAAGCAAAAGGCAGAAGGAGTTGATATAAGATATAAGTACGCAAGCATGTGCAAATCTTGATTAATCTTTTCCGCCAGCAGGCGGTGCAGCCGACATAAAAATAAATCTAGCCCCATGGGCCCCAGGGGGTGTGCGGCGGAGCCAGCGGGCGGTTAACTGCGATCCACAATGTATTCAATTTGCACCTGAACCAGTTTCCCAGTTTCTAGCCAATGGCCAAAGTTGGCCCAGCCATCGGATTGGTTGCCAGCGCGGGCTGGCTGTCAATGCAGCGCTTGACTTCTATTACAATGCAGGTTTAACAAACTCAGCCAACAACAGAACTTGACCAAGACCAACTGCAGGAGACGACGGGCGACGGCGCAAAAGCAAGTCCAAGGTGAAGACCAACGACGATGAGACCCAGAGACATGCCGCACGTACAACAACATCTACGTTGACCATCTGCCGCAGCCAGAACCTGGCCAGAACCGCTGCTAGTTGGTAGCTGCAAACCAGAACCCCTTTTGGCCGCATCGTCGCCGTCGCCACATCTGGTACGAATGTACCAAGCGCGGTACAGTGCTCCCTCGCTAATTAACGATGGAAGAGTTCTAATTACCGAACGTGTTAATTGTTCTAAATTTGAGTTCGTTTCTTGTCACTTTTAAAAATAACAATTAAATATTCCTATCTATTTATTAGTTGTTTTTCTTAATTTTTGAATGTCTCGAGTGTCGAACAAATCTATAATAAATATATTAAAACACAAATAAACATCTGTCGTTTATTTTCAGTGCCGATAAACTAGCTATATTTACACAACGGTTCTTATATCGAGCGCCCACTGTAGTTTTCCAGCCCAATGGCACGCTGATTATTTTTGCCACAAAATGGTACATTTGCAACTTCTGCGTGCTTCAATAAAATTTTATATTTAATATTTATTTTTTTCGTTTTTGCTTTGATTTAAAATAGAATTAATTGTTATTACTCCAAAATTCGGGTATTTTGAATGCTCATAAATATAAATCGGCGAGTACCCACTTTGTAGCCAAATACACAAACAAATGTAAGCTCGTGAATTAATTTTGTTTTAATTTACATAAGAAAAAAAAAGAATTCTAGTGAATCTAATTATTTTCATTTTAAATAATTTCCATTAAAAAAAAGAAGCAATATATAAAATTGGTACATTGTCAATAAGAAGTGGTAAGTCTTTTTATATCTGGTACAACCGCATCTGCAAGTGCAAAACGAGTACGAATAGTGAGTGTGAGTGTGAGTGTGAGTGTGAGTGTGAGCGTGAGTATGTGCTGCATGAGTGCTTGTTATTGTTGTTGTCGCTTTTGCTTAGCCAACTTTGGTCATTTGCCGCCTGCTTTGCGTGTGCTCCTTTTGGCTATCTGGCTGTGATCCCCACCCCCTCCCCCCTCCTCCCTCCCCTCACTCACCCATTCTACTCCTGCGGGAAGCTGCAACATTTTCAGCGTTGTTCTTGGGCTTGTTTTTCAGCTTGTGCTTCTTCTACTGGTTCTGGCTCTTTGTTCTTGCGCTAGGTCAGTTTGGCACGGGCACATTATAAAAGGCCCATCGCAGCCAGCATTGGCCACCAGTTTCCTTGAAGTGGTCGCCGTGTCAAGACTGAAGACTGAAGACTGCAGCTCTAGCCGTAGACCGCTATCACCACTTAACCACTCAACCACTTCAGAATAGTACAACAAAACAGTTTTTGTGCCAAGTTCAAGCATCTCTTGTGATCATTTGTCATCTAAGTATTTTTTTTTTTTTTGTTCCGGATTTAAGTGCTTTTTGGCTAGATTTCTGAAAGTTCCCCAAGGAACCAAGAACCCATTCAGCTGTGTGACAAGCAGCTGCCATAAGGTAAGTTCTCTAACTCTTTTGTGGTTTAATGTCAAAGTTCGTGCCCTCAGCGAACATTTCGGTGTGCGTTTAGAAAGTTATGTCCATGAATTTAGCGCAGTAGGCGTAGTTACGGGTAGGAAAGCGAAACTCAGATCTAAGCTAGTTGTTAAACTCTTTACGGGGGCACTAATGTCGGGCATAAAGCTGAAGAAACGAGTTGTTAGACAAGCTGATAAAAACAGTGTAGATAACTAGAGATAGAGAGCAGAAATGCGACAGATTTCGTTATCTGCTGCAAAAATAATAAACTAGGCTCTTAAAATATGTTTTGCAACTGCTTTAGGTAAAGCAATTTAACTGAATTATTAGATATTAAATTTATAATATAAAAAAACAAATTTAAGTTGTATTATTTTTTGTTTTTTTTTTTTTTTTTTTTTTTGTTAAAATTTAATTATATTATCTTTTTTTGGCGCATTGTATGTTTAAATACTAGTTTGTAGCCATCTAGATCCATATATTTTTTAAACACAATAAATCAGTCAATCAATACACAGATGCAGAATATATTTCATATAAGAAATAAACGTCATAGGTACATTACTTGAAATTTAATTTAAATATATCGATCCCATGGGTATCAAAATTGCATAAAGAAAAAAATGTAGTAAAAACATATTACAAACATAATATAGCCTCTAAATTGACACCTATAAAGCGTGTAATTCCTAGTCTAGACCATAAACAATTCTAGTTTTTTTTTATAAATTAAGAGATTTTAATATTTTGGTAATAAACTCGACAAGCAGTCTAAAAGTATTTGATAAATATTATTATATTGAAAATAAAACACATAAGTATCTTTACTAGCCTAGAGATATGTGCTAGTTTTTTTTTTTTATATGATTATACAAAATTACAAAGTTACTCTTAAAATGTTGCACAGATTACTCTACGCTTTTTATAACCATAAAACTACTTTGTAATAATATGCTTATAAAAAAGCAACTCTGCGTATTCTCAGAGGCCTATTCCAAGCTATTTTCTAGTTTAAGCAGCTTTATATCATCAGTTAGGAGAACAAGCTGCCTTAAAAGCCAAATTACTTTGTCCAGCACAAGGCTCAAAATATGGCTATGTATGGTTTTTTTTTTTCAATCGAAGAAGCATTTCTTCCATTTAAGTCCCCGAGTGCACTCTATTAATGCCTTCTAGAGAGTGTCAGTAGTTTTGTAGCTGCTGTAAAACATATTTGTCCAGATCACTTGAGCTCTTATTAAATCAGAAAAGTAGTTTTTAGTGCAATTAACTGTTTTGGCATCTGCTTTTTTTCGCAATCACGCCATGATTATTACCCATGGCCAGCTAAGAAAATAGTTTGCAGAAAACACGCCTAAAGCATTCCAGAAACCTCTGAACTAGCTGGGCGAGCTAGGGGAGGCGGGCACTTAAATGGCAAGTAATAAGGCTAGAGGGGAATCGGATGCCCTCAGATATGATCAGAAAACCAGTTATTAGCCTCGCGCACACCAAAGTGCAATCAAAAGAGCTTGGCCAAGAACTTGGCTTCGCTTGCATTTGCCGCATTTGCAGCTAGCTGGTACTTTATATGTACACCAGAAGTGGCCGCTTCAGAGGTTTTTCCAAGAGCCAATCAAACTGCAAACCGGTTGATAGTTCGCATCCTGTGCCACACACACACACACACAGGCACACGCACGCGCAATTATAATGTTAAATTTAGAATGGACTTTGGTTGGCCAACTATAAATAGCTTCGGCCAGCACCGGCCATACCAGTTTGGAGCAGTTAATGCCCGACTGGCGGCAGGAGCATAGACAAGTCAGCTAAACATTTTGCTTTTTTCTCCCTCCCCCTGCCCCGCCCACAATCCGCCCCTTCTCTAGCATAATGTTCATCTTTGCGCTGTTCTGCCTGCTGGCAGTGGGCAGCCAAGCGAAGCCGCTGCAGCCGGTCGTGGAGCCGGCCCAGCATATTGTCATCGTGACGCCGCAGGCGCAGGTGCACCTGGAGCCGGCGCTGCGCTATGTCCATGGCCTGTCGCCGCTGGCGCGCGTCTCCGGGCCGCATCACGAGGAGACCATCGTCTATGTGCCAGCCGGCGCGGCCGCCTCCGTGGTGCCCACTGTCGGCGAGGCCGTCTCCACCGGCCGGGCCAGCAGCCGCTATCCCGCGCAGGAGGCCAAACAGGCCGAGGGCTTCCCCCAGTTCATCAACCAGGTCCAGCAGCAGGTGCAGCAGAACGTCGAGACCGCCACCGGACAGTTCGGCGAGGCCGCCGCGGCCGCCGCCTCGGCCAGCGCTGGCTTCTTCCCCGGCTTCTTCCCCGCCACCGATGCGAGCAACAAGAACGAAGAGCAGCTGAAGCTGAAGACCGAGAAGATCGAGCTGATTGAGACGCCCGCCAACACACAACCGCTGCTGGCCGCCACCGAGGCGCGTCATTTCTACAGCCTGCCCCAGGTGTACCATACGCCCGTTGTCGATGTGGTCCATGCCCCCGTCTACTCGTGGCCCATTTCGGCAATTCGCGCACGCAGCATTCAAACCGAGGAGGCACCCATCCAGGCCCTGCAGCAGGCCACCGAGGAGAAGGCGGCGGCCGAGCTGCCAGCGGCGCAGCCACTGCTCAAGGAGCAGAAGCAGCCGGAGCAGCCGGAACAGCCGCTGGAGCAGCTGGCACAGACCATCATTCCTGCAGCCGTCGAGGCCGGTGAATTGAAGGCTGAAATCGCTGGACGCCAGCTGGAGGAGAGCAATGCCATCAAGCCGGAGCAGCCGATTGCCGAAATTGCCAAGGAGACGCTCAAGGAGGCCATCAAGGAGGCCATTCAGGAGTCCAGAAAGGAGGCCATCCAGGAGTCCACCAAGGAGGCCGCCAAGGAAGCCATTCAGGAGGCCAAAAAGGAAGCCATCCAGGAAGCCATCCAGGAGGCCAAAAATGAGGCCATCCAGGAGGCCAAAAAGGAAGCCATCCAGGAGGCCAGAAAGGAAATCAGCCAGGAGCCCAGTCCCGAGGCCAGAAAGGAGGCCAGCAACGAGCCCATTCCGGAGGCCATCCAGGAGGCCAGCCTAGAGCCCATCAAAGAGGCCATCAAGGAACCCATTAAGGAGCTGATCAAGGAGGCCATCCAGCCAGAAAGTGAGTAGCATGCCTCAATTACCTTGCCCATTCACTATTATCCCCTTCTGCCCGCAGTCAAACAGCAGAAGGAGGAGGAGCCGCTGCTCAAGGCCATTCCCATTCCCATTGCCGCTGCCGTAGCAGAGCCGCAGCCGCAGGCGCAGCCGCAGGCACAGGCTGAGCCCGAGGCTCAGCCCGCCATTGAGCTGACGCCGGCTGAGGCCTAAGTGGCCGTGCACACGAACACAGACACGCACACATACCATTCCACATGACATCACAACACACACACACATACATATTCTATGGGGAACTTTGGTACTCTACAACTCGATCTGTTCCGTGCCTCGGCTCTGGCCAGGCCGTGGGTAAATACATTTAGTTACTAACACCGTCACAGAGACACAGCGTGCAAACATTTTCCAGCTTCCGACATTAATTAACAGCATAAAAGGCGACAAGAAAATAATAAAAAAAAAAAAAATCTAAATAAATATACAAATAAAAGCAAAAGCAAACAAAACAAATATCTACATGCATATACGTTCATTCATCGCAAACATCATCGAGAACACGTTCATATTCATCATCATCATTCATTATATTCATAACCATAACAATTGAAAAAGTAAAACAGAACAATAAAAAAAAGTGAATGTAAAATGTAAAAAAAAAATAGCGGAATTTTGAGTTTTATTGCCGACATTGTTGGGGGTATTACAAAAAAAGAAAAAGAAAAACAAAAGACTCAGGCAACGAACTTGCACTTCAGTTGAAGAAGACAAAGTGGCTGTTGCACATGCCGCAAGCTAAAAACAAAAGACTTGCGTACAAAAATGTTAAGAATATATGAAGTTCATTTATTATAATTAGCACGAGTTTTTCTTTTTTTGGTGAATCCACTGTTACGCATTTAGCAAGAAAAGTTCAAAAATTCCCAACAAAATCGATATTTCTTTAAGCCACAATTTGAAAGCCACTGCCTTTACAGTTTAAGAGTCACTGATTATTGCTTTTATTTTTTTCAAGCCTTTTTCAGCTCATAGTGAGATTAGAGTACGGCGTTAGCTTAAATATAAATTTTAGTTAAAGTTAAATATACATTTAGCTAAATAAATTCAGTTGAGTTTCTTTTATCAGCAAGCAAGTATCGATTGCGTATATTGTTTAACATTGAAAAACTCAACTTTGCTGCACAAAGAGTTGGTAATCAGGCGGACCGCAAAAAAAGATGTATATGTGTGTGTGTACCAGTTACAATTATGCAATTCGCCAACACGGGGTAAACGGGTTACGGCGTGCCAAATATTCCCCCGGCAGCATAAAAATATTGCACATATTACAAAGAGTTCAACATAAATCGCACACAGCACACGGCGATGCATACTAAATACCCGTGGAGACGTGCCCAGCCATAAACTGGCCAAAATGTGGGCGCCTCGCACGTTACAGTTACAATGCTGGTGGAGCGTGTCTTTTATTTTATGGTCAGTCAATAAGTTAAAAAAAAAAAAAATAATAAAGATATAAATATAAATATAAATAAATACAAATATAAATATGAATACAAATATCGATACAAAATAAAATGTTGAACGACCAACTTATTTATCTAGTCACTCATCCTCGCCCACTGTTATCCAGATATCCCCCTGTTGCGCAGTTTGAGTTGTCGTCTCCGCCTTAGCTCTTGCTGTGGTCACGAAAATCGTTGGCGCCTCTGTGGTTAGCTCATCTTTGCGTATGGGTCGGCTGGTGTCCGTGTAGCGATAGATGGAGAAAAATGTTTGTATGCGCTGTATTATGTTCTCCAGTACGGGCGGAAACTTGTGCTCGACGCCGTCGCCATAGATCTTGATGTTCAGCCTGGTCTGCTCCTCGCCTGGCATCAGCTTGAGAGCCTGCAGCACGCTGCGCAACAGCAGCAGATTCTGCAGATTGCCGCCAGTCTGATTGGGCGCATGTTGCAAGATCAATGTGCCATTTGGCTTCAGCTCCAGATAGCCAATTTCCTGTGCATCGAGGGGCAAAACGGCGGCTTGCAACGTCGGCAGCAGCAGCAGCAGCAGCAACGGCAACGGCAACGGCAGCAGCAGCATCTGCGTCGATCTCAGCTGCATCTTTAAGTGATTTTTTTTTTTATTTTTCTTTGGAAACTTGGCGGCTGGCAGCTCCGGCCTCGCAGTCGCTTGGTATTGCACTGGTTTTAGCTTCGCATTGTCTCTCGCACTTATTTCAACTGCTGCGTTTGCTTATTTCTTTTTTTTTTTTTTTACCTTTTTAGCCCTGTGTGTAATTGAGTGCTGTTTGCTTTGGAGCCATTTGTGTGCGTGTGTGTGCGTGTGTGCTTACCTGGCGGGCACCTGGCCAACTTTTTAGGTGCGTTGGCTCGTTGTGCTCGCCCTGCTCACGGCGCTCGCTCGTTGCGCTTGGAAATTTGCCCGGTGTTTGAGTTAGTTATTTGCATTGAGGTCCGAGTTGTTTGTTAAAATTTTGTTATACATTTGTCTGATACAATAGAAATACAAATACATCAATTGCCATTTGCGTATACGTAATATTGTGCTACAGTTGAAGTCAGTGAAAGTGGCGGATGAGTTTAGTTCTAAATATTTGCCAGTAAACGCGGCTCGTCATTTGTCATAAAGAATTCAATAAAACGGCATTATTATAATAACAAAAAAATTATTTAAATATCAAGCGGACAGTTGCAAAAACCGGCTTTTAAAAATTAGGTCTGCGTTTTTATTTAGACTTTTGCATCATTCGCAACAACAAAAACGGAAAAAAACAAAAATATTTACAGAATCTTTTAAAAATATATAAGAAATGATTCAATCAATTTCGGCATAAAGATCCGACTCTAAAACTACATTTTGTTTATGCGTATTATTTGGTTTACTCAACGCAAATTCCCGAAATTGCAATAATCACAAGTCTTTTTATATATTTAAATGAAACAACATAGAATAACTAAATAACATAAATAAAGTTAAGCCGTCTAGCAGCCCTGATGGTTATGTTGTTGCCAAAATAAACTAAAATCAGTCTATGAACCTGTTGGTGAATCATAAAATATTTGGAACCTTTTTTTTACTATTCTTTTCTTTAACTAATGAAATTCAGCGAACGGAACGCAAAAGCCAAAAAGACGCCATTTGCGTCTGTGAAATGTGATAAAAAAATAAATAAAGAGCTAAAAATACGAATTTGATATTATTAATGGTTCATAATGTTTATAGAAAAGTATCTAGTATTTGCTTAGAATTAGCTGCGCCTGAGCTTGTTGATGATGTGGCAATTCAAATTTGTTTTAACGGTCAACTTCAAATGCTTGTAACAGTCGCAAGGCCTCAATTTTCAAAGCGTGCAGCTTAGCAATTATTTAAATAGCAATATCATTGATGTAATTGAGAAACTGCGCAGTTGACTGCTGTCAACTGCTGAGCCCTTTCACGATCTACAAATCCCAAAAAATAAAATAAAAAAAAATAAAAAATAGAAAAAATTCAAATAAGTTTAATTCGTATAATGTGGCACAAAAGACTTAAGCAACGAACTTGCGGAATTACACCCAAGTAATTCTCAAAGCCTGAAGTGCCCACTCGAACAGACATTTGATAGCGCACATCGAGATACGATTACCCAGCCATACCATCTAATTATGCATACTATATTAGACATCAAGTGCCAGCCGCATGTCTAAACAGAAAACTTCCGCCGAGCGGCTTCTCTACAGGAAACCCGAACCCAAAGCCAAAGCTAAAGCTGTACATTTTGCATTAATTAGAAGTAAAAATTGATGGAAGTGTTCAAAAAGTGTTTAATAAAAAATAAATCATTGCCCATTGGCAACAAACAACGAATGCTGCACTCTCAAATGCTCGACCACGTGCTACCCAATTCCCACAAAAGCGGATTAAAATCATATCATATGCTAAATATATATTTCATATTTTGAAAAATAACTAAACCGGTTTAGTTTCTTGTTACCAACTGAACCAGTTGCTGTTATTAAGGCCTAAACTTATTATCGAATCTATGCAGCATGCCTTTGAAAAATTCAAAATTGGTATATGCTGTAAAATCTATCAGGTCTTGACATTTATTAAACTTTTACTTAAAAGTAAGGCTCTGCCTTTGCTGGGCTTTTGTTTACCTAAAATCATAAAGTTTGCAACTTTGAAAGCTTATCATTAGCGAGAATGAGTTATGTATTAGTGTACTGGGATTCACAATGTACACCTAGAGAAAACACAGAGAACTTAAACAAAGAACTCGTCCAGCGATACTTGTAGGAAAAAAAAAAAAATAATAAATTAAATAATTTTCGTCGATATTTCACTACAAAACATATATCACATTAAAAGTAAAATAACAATTTTTAAAGCATTTTGTTCTCGAATATTCTTTAAAAAAAACTGAATCATTCATGATTTTGTTCATTAGGCGTAGACTCGGAAGACCCGTATCAATAGCAGCACTTGCTACCTTTTACAATTGTTTTTACAGGGTATTGCAAAGATCTATGAGATAACTGACAGTCGAGAAACTCACCCAAAATGCCACTTAAATTGCGACAGACATTTGCGGGTGCCACAAAATATTCTATAAAATACAATAAAAACAACAACAACAATATAATAATAAAAAGGCAAAGTAAATATTATTTAATAACTAATTGAGCATTGGAGTGCTCACATACATACAATTAATGATGCGAGCATCTTCTACGCGTGAGAAGTGTGAATTTGAGCGACGTTCATCATGAACTTTAAATTTGTTGTTTGGCCCATGTTGTTGCTGTTCCTACTGTTGTTGTTGTTGTGATGCTGCTGCTGCTGCTGAGTAAGAAACCGGACAGCAGCACATCTTCATTCAACGTTCAGCTGCTAATTTTATGCAAAAAAAACAAAACACACAGAAAACAGAAAACAACAAAATGCGAAGCAGAGTTAGTATAAAAGCATTGCCTTAAGTTATTTAGTTATTAGTAGATCGCCAACAGCAGAAGCAGCAGCAGAACAGTGTTCACTCTACGATATAACTATATACCCGTATACGACGTGTGATAATCAAGTTTCATAAAAATGAAGTGTTTCATTTTAGCCGCATTTTTGCTGGTTAGTAGCCAAAAATATTGTGTTGTTTTTGAGTGCCTATTTTTTTTTTTTCAACTTTTTTGTTTGCATATGAATTGGGTAGAATTTATGGCAATTGGATAACGATACGACAATCTATTGATCTATACAATTAGAAATCCGGGTTGTAAAAATGTCAAATGTGACGGGCTAGTGTAAATATTTGCTATGCCAAGTTTATATACCCTATGCATGTGCAAATTTGTTACACGTATCGAGGAAGTCGCCCAAATGACATCATCTCTCACTCTATTATCATCAGCATCGTCAAGATTAACGTTCATCAAAAGCTGTGAAGCGTGGCACAAATTATAGTCCATAACTTGTCCAAAAATTTAACTCACGCACTTTTGTGCTTTATATTTTTCTCATATTCTCCCACAGCTCAGCTGCGCCAGCGCCGAGAATATATTTAAGATCAACATTACGCCGGAGGAGGCGCAACAGTATTTGAACAGCGCTCAGCTGCGTGGCGTCAATGAGATCGAGTATGCGCCCAAGACCGGCGAGAATCCGCTGCCCGAGGCGCGCAACGAGAAGGGCGAATTCGTGTACATGGGCCGTGTGATCGATCGTCCCGAGGATTATGTGGAGGAGCACTACGATGCGCATCAGTACCACGGCCAGGATGGTCTGGGACAGTACGTGTACGGCTACAAGGACTGGAACCAGGGCAAGAACGAGAAACGCGATGAGGCGGGCACCGTCACCGGCTCCTACAAGTATGTGCAGCCACATGGGCGCGACTTCATTGCCACCTACTATGCGGACAGAAGCGGTTTCCATGTGGACGACAACCGTCCCGCGCACCTGAAGCTGCCGGCCACCAAGACGCCCGCGGTGCTGAAGGCCGAGGAGGAGCATTTCAGGCTGTGGGGCGAGCTGGCCGCCGCGGCTGGCCACAATCCCGATCCCTATGCATCGGAGTACCAGCAGGAGGGCGCCTACCAGCCCAGCGAGGCAGAGACCCGGGAGTACGTGCACGAGGAGAAGCCATATGTGCCCGGACCCGAAGAGACCGGCGAGCCCAAGGGCTTCTTCTACGCCTTCGACTACAATGTGCCGCTGCTGCGCAACAAGGCCGAGCGCGAGGAGCTGGAACGCCTGCGTGCCGTCAACAACAAGGACGAGTAGAGTCCTTGGGACAATCGATCTTAGTCTACGTACATAGAAGATAGCGTAAATCTAAATATTTATTCGATGATATTAAATAAAAACAGCAGCTATTACATTTCTCAAATACGATCTTTTTATTATTACATATATATATAAAATGTGGTTTGGTTTTTGTTGTTGTTCTTGTTGTTTTTTAATCCCGCCCACTTGTATAATTTTATTTGTTGTTAATCTTAACACGTTAGTTGTTGTTGTTGTTGCTCTTGTATGTTTTGCGTTTTTTCTTTTGCTTTACATTTACATTAAACGCATTTTTTCATATTTAATTTCTTAATTTTCTTTTTTTTTGCTGCTATTCAAGTAAAATTATTGCTTTTGCTTTGCTCTTCAGTTGCAAGACTTAAACTTAAATTAAGTTTTTTTTTTTTTAATTTTTAATCATAATGTGATGGGAGTTTTTGTTTTTACTTAATTCTTCGTTTTTTCTTGCTTTTGTTGTTGTTGTCGTGCACCTTTTTTAAACTAATTAACACGAGCATTTTTTTCGCATTTACAACCAGTTAAAACTAACAATTATGTTAATTAAATAATTAACTTATTCATTAATGCTTTAGGTGTGTATTAATTTCATTTTAACTCATAATTGTAATTAAATTGAATATGATTTAAATAAAATGTACTTTTGATTTTAGATTTATCTTTTGTTTGTAACCTTTCTCTTTCGTTTGCATGCCATTTTATATGGCACTAGAGGGCGGCGAGGGGTGTTTTAAGGAAACACATATTTGAACTGAGTGAATGTGTGAATTTTTGTTGCATGCTTTTGGGCGCCACCTATAATGTTAAAGCCATGCATATACCCTTGCAGTAAGCTATATTTAAGACGATAATTTGAAAGGTATCAGAATTTAACTAGGAATTTAACTCAGTCGCAACTGAACCAAATGAAAATTTATGGAAATAGTTGAGAAAGATTTTTAAAAATATAGCAATAGTTTAAAGATTTGTATAGCATTTTGTGTATGGCAAGTCTGCAAGGGTATTAAATCTTCGGCATGCCAAAGTTCTTTATTACGTTTTTTAATTACTTCAACACAAACAAAATTAGATTTTATTCAGTATACATTATGTGTACTAAAAATGCTTTTAAAATGTTTTGAAAATAGTTTTCGATGTTAAAAACAAAAATTTGATTTTCAAATGAATCACAATTGAATTTCGTTTAAATGAAAAGCAAACATCATAAATGCACACATATGTATTAGCATGTACATATGTATGTTATCTATATATGGCAGCTTTGTTCAGTCCAATATTGAGTTTTGCACTTGTTACAGTTGCACATTATGTGAGTTCTATATGTTGTCTGAATGTTATTTTTTTTTTTTTGTTTTTTGTCAATTCTAATTGATGGTTTATATTCGTAAATGGTTGCGCTTTGAAGTTGATATTTCGCTCGGGAACTGGGTGCGACGTATAAATAAAAGAAAACACATTAAATAAACAATACGATAACAGAAACAAACAAATATGTATAAGAAAAACTGTGGATAATTACTGTGAAATTCTGGTTTATAATCAGAAAGCACGATTTGAATTTGAGTGCACAGTATAGGCGCTCGTTTTATCATATAATATATAATGATGCTAAGTACTTGTTCATGTCATTGTAATTGAATTACTGAAGTAATTTGGAACTGTTCTTGAATTACTAAAGTAATTTGTATGGTAATTGTAATGGAACTTAGAAGCTTTGAAGCCAAAACGGATTTGCAACGAAAATTGAAATAAAACTAGTATTGTTTAAAAAAGCATAGAAATATAAACAGAATATAGCGTCTCAGAGATATACCAATTAGTATAGTTATACCAAGGTACAAAAGGTACTTTATAGAGCCTGTGTGTCGTCCACTCGAGTCGCCCTTCGTTCAACTTCAAAAACGTGGAGATCATTTTGAGCCTGGTACAGGAAAAATTCGTAATACTTTTCTTCAGCTATGAGGGAAATTTTCTTGACTGAATGAATACGTATGTACGTACGTATGTATGTATGTGTGTTGTTGCTGACTAAGTGAAGTGTATGTAGAGCTAGTCTTAGTAGTATATAGATGAGTGAGTGCAGTTTCCAGTGCAGAGTTCTATGTATTCTGATTGATGCTGATGATAATTTGGCGCATGAGTTTCCTTACGAGTGCCATGGTTAGATGACCTAATTTAAGATTTACTTTTTGTTTATGTTGTTTTCCTCGTCTTACATCTTCTTTTTCATTTTGTTATCATTTGTCTCTCTCTCTTTTGGTTTGTATATAAGGCAAACTGTATGCGAAACATACAAATATTGAACTATATAAATACTTCATTTTTTACGTTACGTATGCCGGGGAAGAATTCTGGAGAAACTATTGACGACAAACCCAGACAATTGGGTTATTGTACGATCTATATATATATTATATATATATACTCGTATTTGTATATGTATTTGTATATGCATGTATGTATGTTTGAAGTATGAATGGAGCATGGCACAACGTTTTTTTTTTTTTGTTTTGTTTTTTTCTTCAAGATATTCGCATTGAGAGTCTGT
Organism: Drosophila sordidula; assembly: GCA_035047465.1. Classification (NCBI taxonomy): domain Eukaryota; kingdom Metazoa; phylum Arthropoda; class Insecta; order Diptera; family Drosophilidae; genus Drosophila; species Drosophila sordidula. The sequence goes on along the minus strand of JAWNPQ010000185.1, from coordinate 8,442,907 downwards.
CGATTTGCTTTCAAAAATTGACTGATACAAACTGTGTATATTGTATATATATATATATATGTACTTGTATATATATAAACGTATTTTCTATATATATATGTATATATATATATATGTAAATCTTGTATATGCTAAACGTCCACGACTCTATATACGCCTAGGTGCTAGTGAAGTGCTAGTTTTGGGTAGTTTTTCTCTCTACTCGTTACTTTTTACGCTCGTTACTCGTTACCTTTCTGCGCTCGCTACTCGCTACTCGTTACGATCGCCTTACTTACCAATCTTGCTGTTATCATTGCGTTCTTTCATACTTAACTACTTGGCCGCCGCGGCCGCTGCGGATGTTGCACTGGGCGCCACTTTCAGCTTGATGAACATATTGTTGTCGTTGTTGCTGCTGTTCAAATCGAGCTTTTGCACCTCGCACTCGAGATTGTTGATGCAGTTCTTCTCGTACTGGGTGGTGCCATTGTCGGCGCTGATGGCCGTTTTGTCACTGGGCGTTTGTTCGCTGGGCGCCACCTTCTTCTCCTTGCTCTTCTTCAGCGCATTGAGCAGCGTCTTCTCTTTGCTTTTGCTCTCCTTGTGATTGCTGTCCTTGTCCTTGTGCTTGTTGTTCTTGAAACGCGGGAAAATGCAACCGTTGGGCAGAAAGCCGCCGAGCTTCTCCTTTTTGGCCGGCGCAGCTGGCGTGGGCGTTGCTGTGGCTGCCGGAGGCGTGGCCACGGGCTGAGCAACAGCAGCAGCAGCAGCAGCAGTAGCAGCAGCGGCAGCGGCCGGCGTCGACGCTGTTGTTGTATTTGGGGGCGTACTGTTGCCATTCCCACCTGTGGAAGCAACTGATTTGCCCTCCGGCTCCTGTGTTGTGTTTTGCTCTGGCGTCGATAAGTGGTCCAGGGCAGGCGACGGCGGCGAGCCGCCTGTGCCATTGACAGCGCCACCCGCATCCGTTTGATCGGCACAAGCGTCGCCCGGCGGTGTCTCTTGTTGGTCCTGCTGCTGCTCCTCCGGCTGCTGCTCGCTGGCCACCTTATTGTCCAGCTGCTGTGCAAAGACGGCCAGTGTTATGCCATTGCCATGTTCCGCTGCCATTAGATCGGCATTATAGGCCGGTGGCAAGCCGATCTCTGCCGCATTTGATTGTGCTGAGCTGCCCGCACGCGCTGCATCCGGCGATTTGGGAAACATTTGTTGTGTGGTGATATTTTGATAATGTTGCTGCTGGCGCTGCTGCAGCATTTGCTCCTCGCGCTCGCGATCCCGCTGCGCCTGCACGGCATTCCAGACATCCTTAAGCTCGCCCGAAATGTCACGATCCTTCAGTATGACGGCGTTTCTGTGGCGAATCAAAGTTTTTTGATTGCTGGCTGAAGTTTAGAATTGAGTAATAGAGTTTTATAGGCACCTGACTAGTTTCACGCCGGGATTCATAGCCTCCACAAAGTCGCACATTAGCTCAACCATGGCGCGTCGTTCCTCCGGATCCTTGCTATGGCGTCCAGAGTCCTTGAGCACCTCAGGATTGGCCATAACGGCGAACACAATGGGTGGACTACGCGGACTGCCCGGCGGCACCTGTCGAAATAGCACCAACAAAAAAAAAAAAACCCATTTAAATAGGTTGACTTGGGTTTTAGGATTTTACTTACGCGCATGCCTCCATACAACGGTATGGGATCACTGGGCTCCTGTGGTATAACAATGCGCGTCCAGCTCAGCACATTGATGAACAGCTCCTCGCCGGTCTCCGTGGTTGTGGTGCGTATGCACATGTGCGGCTGCGGCGGGTTCTTGAAGTGGCGATAGGCGCGCGAATGCCGGTAGCTGTGTGGTGGCGGCGACGATTGCATCAGTGTCAGTCCGAGGCCCAGTTCGCCCTGTTGCTCTAGCTGCTCCTGCTGCTGTTGTTGTTGCTGCTGCTGCATGTTATGCTGCAGCTGCTGATCCACATTAATGCTGTAATTGCTTGGTGGCATAGTCTCATTGGTTTCGTCTAGGTCCACGCCATACGGATTGGCTTCAGCATCATTGGCAGTGATGTTGTTGTTGTTGCTTGTGTGTTCGTTAGCGTGTTGTTGCTGTTGTTGTTGTTGATGTTGCGGTTGCTGCTCCTGTGCGGAACTTTCAGCTTCAAGCTCCGCTGCCGACATTTTCGTTTGGTGTTGTTGTTGGTGTTGTTGATGGTGTTGTTGATGTTGTTTTTATTGTTTTTTTTTTTTTAGCTGTTTGTTAGCTTTTGGCAGTCTTTTGTTTTGCCCTCCTTCTCTGCGGCTGCTGCTGCTGTTCGTTGGCTTTTTCACCCGCTGCTCTGCCAATTTTCGTGCTCTTCTCTTTGTTGCCCACGTTCGCTCGGTTTTGGCTCTCTGCCGTCTGTCTTGGTCCTGTTTGTCAGCTTAACTTTTGACCTTTTGCCGATATTAATGTGTGTGCATAATATTTTAACGCCTGCTTTGACATTTACATACATACATACATACGTGCATATATTGTCCTCAAATACAAGTCTTATCGTGCACGCACTAACACACACGCACACACATACACGCAAACACCCTTCAGTGTGCACCCCGCACAAGCACACGTACAAGTGGGAGGAGCTGGTCGCTGTCGTCGTTGTCTGCGGAAAGAGTGGGGGGGCAACGTAGAATGCAAAGAAAACATGGAAATGAAAAAAAGTTCAAAGCAATCACAAGTGTTTGCTGTTGCATTCAACAATGTTGTACTTACACATTTCACGCGTTTTCATTAATAATAATGGTTTTCCAGTTTCAATTGCACAATACACATACAAAAACACAATGTACACATACACATACACAAACAAAAAAAAACTGCGTTTCTGCTTCACATAATTTTTCCTCAACGACTGCTGCTGCTGCCTACTGACTGCACCTTCAAAACAATGCACTGACAGAGGGCCGCGCGCTGCGCTGATTTTTATATTTAGCTTTTTAGCAGCTTTTCATTGCGGCACGCACAGAGAACAGCCGAATTTTTCGACGACTTCCCAACATAAACAAAAAACTAATGTAAGTGTGGTCAGTGTGACCAGGCAGCAATCAATCTGTGTGCGTTCAGAGTTGCCCTATGGTAAAAATAATCGAGCATTCGCTGTCAGCCAGTGTGTACACACGGCATGTACAATGTGTACATGTGTTGTGCATATTCTGCATTCTCCGCCGGCGTGAATTTTTTTTGCAAGCAAAAAGCGGAATTAAAAATTAAGAAATAACAAACAAACACCGCATTTGATTAAAAGGCAAACGAACTGATTTAAAAAAGCATATTAAGTGCGCGAGTGGTAAATTCTTATACAGCATTTCCAATTGGAATTAGGCGCCGAAATTGTCGATTTTTTCATTGCCATTGCGGCATTGTGTGTATAACAAGATGGCGTCCTCACAAGTCTCAAACAAATCGGGCTCCGGCTGGCCCCGGCGCGGTAGCCAAGGCCAAGCCGATGCCAGCATCAGCAACAACGGTACGCAAAAATACGCGCCCAATCAAGCATTGACCATAAATCGCACAATCAATCTGTGAGTAGAGTAGTATGCTGATTACAGGGTATTTGAATATATTTTATACACTCCTACCCCCGTCAGCTACCCACTTACCAATTACACATTCGGCACCAAGGAGCCGCTCTTCGAGAAGGATCCATCGGTGCCGTCACGTTTCCAGCGTATGCGCGAGGAGTTCGATCGTATCGGCATGCGCCGTTCCGTTGAGGGCGTGCTGCTGGTCCATGAACACGGTTTGCCACATGTACTGCTGCTGCAGCTGGGCACCACGTTCTTCAAACTGCCGGGCGGTGAACTGAATGCGGGCGAAGATGAAGTAGAGGGTCTCAAACGTTTACTCTCTGAGGTCAGTCCATCAAACGCTTAACGAAGTGAAAGATGCCTAATGTGTGTGTGTTTTCTTACAGACGCTGGGCCGTCAAGATGGCGTTAAGCAGGATTGGATTGTTGAGGACACCATTGGCAATTGGTGGCGCCCAAATTTCGAGCCACCACAATATCCATACATTCCACCGCACATAACCAAACCAAAGGAGCACAAGCGTCTCTTTCTGGTGCAATTACATGAAAAGGGTAAATATCCAATGCGCTAGTAAGAAGCGTTATCTAAAGCGTAGGTATTGGTGATGGCCAAAAAAAAAAAAAAAAACCATAAAAAAGTATATTAAAAAAAACAACTTTTATACACATATAACCTTGTTAAGTAATTGCCAAACCGATACGCTAACAAACCTCATGTCATATCTTTTCAATGCTGTTTAGATACGGACAGGAACGCCAGTTACGATGTACCCTGAGCTGTTCCAATAGCGCCGTGTTGTGTTGTGTAATCTCACGCATCTGGCATCTGCCCAACCCAAGCATAGAGCTCTTCCTCAACGCTCTACTCTCAAGAGTGCAAACAAACTGAACAAAAAGAAATGAAAAGAATCAGAGAGAAAAAAAAAACAGACAGATCGCATAATGGCCCCGAGGCGCATACATTTTACCTTACTTAGTTCATCGATTCTAGTTCAAATTTTTTTGTACAAAAAAAACTTACTTCAAATTGTATTTTGTTGCTCTCAGAGTTGTTGGCATATTTTGTTTTGCGCAAATCCAAATCGAAATTCTTTGATTGTTCTTGTTGTTGTATTAATTTTGTAAATATGTCGACATTTCTGTGAACCCGAGAGCGCAATCCTACACACAATACTCTACTTATTTTTTTTTTTTTGCTATATGTTGAGCCTTTATTAACCGGGCAGGCAGTCAAGTAATTTGTGAAGTGCATTGTAAAAGTTGCTGGTTGTCGTCTGTGAATGCGCACAAATCTCGCGTGTTGTGCTGATTTGCGTGCATGGCAAATGCAACTGGACTAGGCAGGCAGTCAGTCGCTCCTTAAATAATTTAAGCACTCCTTTATGTAACAACAATTATAATTCTGTGTTTAGTAGTTCCCTAGACATCATCCACTTGTGCAACACTCGCGCTCACACGTACCATGTATAATGAATGTTGCTCTTAATGGTTAACAAAAATTATGTTCATATCACAATTAGTAGACTTTGTTTGATGCGCAAAATCCAAGAGGCTACATTGAAAGCCCATTTGAATTGATCATTTTGCGCATCATGAAACGAAACCTAGTTATTTAGTTTAACGAAGTATCAACAAACTGTGAATGTAAAAAAAAAAAAAACAAAAAAAAGAAAACAAACATAATACAAACTTTTATATATCATACGTAATTACGGCAGCGAATCTTTCTTATGTAAATTGTTTTGTATAACCGATTGTAATTATTTAGTTATTGCAATAATCATGTGATTTACCCTTATTATATCTAATGCTCTCTGCTACATACATAAATTCTGTCTCTATCGTTTTCTGTAATCTAGCACTTTTTGCTGTGCCCAAAAATTATAAGCTTGTTGCGGCGCCACTATTCGAGCTGTACGACAATTCACAAGGCTATGGACCCATTATATCGTCGCTGCCGCAGGCGTTGTGCAGGTGAGAAACAATGAGTTTGATTATACGAAATCCTTAACTAATGTGCTAATTTTCACAGATTCAACTTTATCTATATGTAAGGCAAAGGCGCAGATGCAACGTCGCTGCTTTCCACTTTCCCCCAATTAGATAAGCTGCATCACCAACGATAGCAATACTTTATAATTTACAGCACCTTAGCTGGGCGCGCCGACTGTAGATGTTTTCCATTTCATTTGTGTATATGTGTGTGTGTAACGTACATATTTGTATTACAGATTAAATGGAAAAGCCCAAGCGGTTTGTGCTTGGCATATAAATAGAATCGAAAGTTGTCTTTATTTAGTATTTGACTATTTCTGCAATGCTTAACTAGTTATTACAGAGTACAATAGATTTTGGTATATGTTAAGTATGTGGGCCATTTATAGCATATATTCGCTATAGATCTGCTCGTAATAATCGCGTTTGCTGCAATGGAAGATACGCACAGTTGGTGATTACCAGGAATATTTGGAGCTTTTGCATATTGTTTAACTGCTATTAAATAAATTAAACTACAGACTGTTATTGTTGCTGTTACTGAATAATATTTAACTGCGCTGTTACGTGCGTGGGTGTAACGAATGAACTAAGTAACAACAAAAACAATACAAAGCGTACAACATAAGTGAACTAAAGCAAACAGGAACCGTTGTGTCTGTCTCTAGGGTTTGTTAATACGTATATCTTAAATGCTAATTTGCTTATTAATTGTTATGCATATTTTGTATGTTTCTGACATGTAAAAAAAAAATGTAAACGCGCTGTTTGCAAAAATTGCTTCTTTTCGGCTAATATCTTGTATATTATGGCTTTACCACAACTTATTGTGATAGAATTTTAGATCGTTATAGCCCTGATCGGTCAGGCCGCCTGTTGACGACACCGTGGACATGGCATCTGTATTGTCGTGGCCGGGCGAGGCCAGCGGACGGTTAATTTTCACCACCCCAAAATCCTCGCGCTCCTCCTGATTGAACTCCATCTTGCCGCTGGGCATTACGGCCATGCCCACGCCAGAGGAGCGATTCTTCATGCCGGTATGCTGCTTGCTCAGCTGAAAAGCCGGCGGCTTGCGGTTCTCCCCGATAATGCTCTCCACCACCTCCGGCGAACGCACTGCCGGCGGCGTCGGCGTATAACGTTTCGGTGGCGGCGATGGTGTTGTGATCGCCTCCTCGTGCTCTGGCTGGGGCTCTGGCTGTGGCTCTGGCTCTGGCTCTGGCTCGAACTCATATGGTTCGATCGCATGCATATGCTGCAATTGTGCGGTAATTTCAGCGATGTCTCTGTGGCTGTTGAAAAAGTTAACAGAGGCCGTTAAGTAACTTACTACGCAAAATACATAACGAACAATATTTAATTTGATTTCTTGTTGTTGGTTTTATTGCACGACAAATGAGAATAAATTAGACAAAAAAGTAATGCAATAATGTTGAGTTAAAAAAAAAGTTATACAAAAATGTAATCACAATTATCAGGTATTTTGTGTGTAACGGTTCCGGTCGATCTGATCCGTGCCGTGAGTGTGCGACTGTGTGTCTGTGTGTGTGTTTGTGTGTGTGTGTGTGGGTGAGTGTCTTAGCGATGGTTGAGTGGGTGTGCGGCGAGTGCAGCCTCCTCTCTTCTTGCCTTGTACATTAAGTAAATTCGCTTTAACATTAACTATGATTATGCAAAATTATAAATAATTTTCTATAAAAAAACAAAGCTTTGTACAATTGTTTAGTTGATATTTTGATTGTTTTTCTTTGCTGTTTTCAATGTATTGCAGCCGTGATTATTTGATTCTGAAAGACAACAAAAGAAAGAAATGAAACCAAAATGGAAACGATAAACCAAAATGAAAAAAATGTACTCGACAAAGTGTTAGTCAAAATAAGGGCAAAAATAGGGGATGTCCGTTACCTGTTAGACTCTGCGCTGCCTCCGCCGCCGACCTTGCCGGTGCTCCCGCCATGATGAATTATCTGCACGCGTTGGGTTGGATAAAGATGAGAGTGAAAATATTATAGATAAATTACTATGGCAGGCCGTCGCTTAAGGATCTGGGCTACATATTTACATCTACAGTAACTACACTATACATAAGGGATACTCAAGAATATTAAAGAATTTGAGAGCAGCTATTATGCTTTACAAAATAAAATGCAAAACAAATTGTATTTAGCTCAGCAGGCACAAAGTGAATTACTTTATTAATTGCCAAAATGTCGCTTAAATGGACTACAAACATTTAAATACAGGAAACAAAATAGTTTCTTTCTGCGATTCTAGTGAAAACCCCTGCCCCGAGCGCCTGCCCTTTGGTAACGCCTCGAATCTAGCACAAGTGTCAAGCGAAGTTTTATTTTACCCCCACATGGATCGGCCTCAAAACAGCCCCTTGGCACGCAGCCAAAGAAACCCCAAATAGCGGGGTTGGTTTGCCCTCTATTAGGGGTTGACCCACTGCGAGTGGCACAAATGCCAACCCGCAGCGAAAGTTCCACCTAGAGATGGGCGATCGGCATATTTTATTAACACGAGACGAACACGAAATTACACTTAATAGCACGCATGGTCAAAAATAGCACAAGCACGACACGACACGCACGAGTTAAAATTCTAATACATAAAACAGTTGAAATGATTTATGGTTCTTAATTATGTTAGGCGTTCGTTTAAGATCTAAAAATAAAATTTCTTTAAATTGAGACGTTTACAAATTATTTTATAGAATTTTTACATTTTTTTAATTGGTTAAAAACCAAAATTCGTCAAATCTTGTTAAGATACATACGAAATTGAATTTTTTTTATGAGCGAACGTGTTCGTCTCACGATTTTTTTTATTAATTTATATAACTTTACCGATTCAGCTCGATTTATTTATTTTCACACGAACACGTCGTGTTCAGACGTACGTACGTGGTTCTCTTTAGTTACGACCCAAAATGCAAATTAAACTATTTCGAACAGAATTGTCAGGAACATAAAATCGTTTTTATTTACAATGAAATTTTGAATCAGAGCATGGAAGTTGAGTTGGTCTATTAAATATAATTGTTCATCTAGCTTTTTGGTTCGACTTGGGCAGTTCTTTCGGAAAAGTTGAACCGAGAATTTTGTAATTGTTATTATATGTATTAGTAATTGTTTTTTTTTTGTGTTTTGTTTTTTTGTGCTAGCTCTTGCAACTGTTTTGTTCGTTTGTTTGTTTGTTTGTTTGTTTGTTAGTTAGGTTGTATTGTTTCCGTGTTTGGGCAGATGTTGAGTAAACGGCAAATTTTGATGCATTGTATATTGAATAGATAACCAAGCATAGCACCAACTTAACACCGTGTGGGCCACGCCCCGGTGGGCGTAAGCACCACACACACGCACACGCATATACATCATGTACAGACGAGCATGTTCACTTTAATTTCCTCGTTGAATTTCGCATGCCAAAGACGCATATTTTTTTTTAGACTTTTTCTTGATTTTTGTTTTTGGAATTCGCATTGTGGAATGTGGAGCGGATGGCGGCTCTACATGGGCAGACCAGCATCGCCGTGTCCCAGCTCGGGTGTGCGCACCAAATAAATTGTCGTCTGGCAATTGGGGCAAGTGGTGCACATTTCGGCAGCCGGAGGCACGGCTCCAGCTGCCTGCGAGGACTATGGGTTGAGGTTGGCATTAAATTTAATATTTTGGACTGGCTGCAACATTTGGTGGCATATTTACGTAGCCGTCTTGCTGCTGCTGCAGCTGTTGGTATTTGCGCGGCGACATCTGCGCAGGCGGCTGCTGCTGCTGTTGTTGCTGCTGTTGCTGCTGCTGCTGCATCTGCTGCTGTTGCTGCTGCTGCTGCAACTGCGCCTGGGCCTGAGCTTGTGCGTCCTGCTGCGCCATCTTCTGCTGCTCATAGGCGCTCTGTTGCTGCTGATGCTGTTGCTGCTGCTGTTGCTGTTGCTGATGATGGACATGGGCGCGTCCAGTGGGATATGGCTCGTGGCGCGTAGGCTGTCCAGCAGCCGGCGGCTGCACGAATTGTGGTGCCTGCTGATGAGGCGGCTGCGACTGCTGCGTGGGCACAACAGTGGCTGGCGCCAACTGTTGCTGCTGCGGCTGCTGCTGTTGTTGTGCTGGCGGCTGCGACTGCTGCTGCATTGGTGCCTGCGCTGCGGCCATGTTTGTTGCAACCGGCGGCTGCATTGTCTGCTGCGGCATCTGAGCTGCCTGCTGCGGCTGCATCTGCTGCTGCTGTTGCGGCGGCATCTGCTGCTGCTGCTGTTGGTACTGCATCTGCATCTGGGGCACCTCCTGGCCGGAGGCGACACGTATGGGCGCAACGGCGGCACCAGTTGCCTGCTGATTCCCGGCCACGGTCATGCCCCCATCCAGGCCCGAGTGGCGCAGGCGCGAGGGACGCGCAAACACGTTGGCGGCCAGAAAGGAATCATCGACATCCTGTAGGCCCGAGCGCCGCTGGAACGGATCCTGGCGATAGTTCATACGGCTCAAAGCATCCAGTGGGCTCTTGCGCGACTAGCGGAGGGCAGGTTTATTGGTGGATTCATATATATACATAATATATATGCCTTACGTTTTCCACACCCTGTTTGCTCTGGCTGGGCGTCAGGCTGACCTCGCTGCCGTATTTGCGAGCCATGGCGGCATTGGCAGGCACTCCATGGCGTGACTGTAAATCAAAACAATACTACACACACAACACACACACACACTTGCAGCAGTGTCGCTGCTTCACTGTGATTCAACTTACGGCGACGCTCGTCTTGGACGCACCTTGGCGTGCAGCTGCCGCATTACCACGTTTTGGATCCATAATTTCTCTCTTTTTTTCCACTCTTTCCAATTAATTAATGTTACAATTCGAAAACCGCACGTAAACTTTGGCACCAAAAAAAAAAAAAAAAAACGCGACAAAATTAATGCGAGTTTTTACTATTTGTTTTTTGTTTCGATTTCTTTTTTTTTTTTTTTTTTTTTTTTGCGGGAGTATTCAGATTATATTATATAAAAGTACACAAAGCGAAATAATTTGTGTTTTGTTCAGAAATAAAACGGGAATTCGTTGTGAGTCGTGTGGATGACAAATGTTAACTGAACAATTTGCAGGGCCCCAATGTATCGAAAACTAAATCGGATGAAGCTAAACCCAAGGCAAACTTGATTCAACTTTTTTTTTGTACAGGAATTTTTACTTTGGCTTCGTTTCTAAAACAAACAAAACAGAAAAGAATGAACTTATAAATAAAACGCATTTTGGACTTCACACATCCTCGGGAGTGCTAGCGGCGCTCAATGGCGCTCAAACTGTGCTCAGGTTTGGCAATTGCCCTCAAACTCTGCGAACTAGTTGGTGTGCTTGAACCCGAACTTGAACTTCAACTTGAACGTGAACGTGGGGGGTGGTGGTGGGGGAGGGGAGCTTTTTAACTGTAATCTTTGAGTACCTCGGCCATGCTGCATGAGGGACGCGGTGCACCATACCGTCCATTTGGTGAGATCTGTGTTATTTGATGCAACAGCGCTGACTGATGCTGCTGCTGCGTCTGCAGATGCGGCTGCTGATGCAAGCCGCTGCCGCGTCGGCCGTCGCGATATTGGTTAACGTCCTCGCCCAAATAAGCAGCACCAAAGAGTTGTGTGTTAGGACTTGATTGGTTGATTGATTGATGTATTTTTGGTAGTTGTTTGTTGTTGTTGATTATCGTTAGTAGGCGCAACATGTGGATTGAAAATAGTTAACATTATTCATAATTCATTAAACGAGCATATTATTCCAATTATAATTAGTTACTCCAATTATAATTAGTTACTTTGATACGTTTGCTCAGCTTTCCAAGCTCGAAATTATAATACTTTCAGCTAAACATTCAACGAACACGAACGTAAAGTTGAGTTCGGTATGCCGAAGAATTAAATACCCTGACACGCATATCTATGAGCTGTCCAATATGTTTCTATAGAAAGATGTAGTTATCTAATGTTGTTAGGGTTTTATTTATATGCCTAGAACATAAAGAAGCTAGTAAATTGTAAGCTTGGTTAAGATATCTTTAATATTCTCTTTTAAATCTTAACCGATATAGAAGCAATATGATATTAATAGTATTTTCCCCATAGAAGCATATTAAAGTTCGAAATTACTCAGTTTAGTTAAGACATCTTGAAAAACAAAAAAGTTTTTTATTCAAAAATTCATCAAGATAGCTCTAGAGCTTAGAAAAGTTGACAGACGGACTTCTATATAAACTTCTATATTGTGTTACACAAATTTATAATACCCCCTGCAAGTGCTTTCAAAGTTGAGCAACACGTATCAGATAGATAGATAAAGATATACATGTACACACAGATGAAAGAAAGAAAAATCAACAAAGTGAAAGCGCAAGCCACCAAAATGAAAAGGAAAATGAATTGCGAACAGTTTTCCTAAAATTTAATTTATCGATAAGTGCGCTTCCGCAGGCGATCAATTTTATCGCACACGCCCACAAGAAACACACACATATACAAACAAATACACACACAAAGTAAACAAATGACTTGGCTCGGATGTTTGCGTGCGATATGCAAATGTGTGTTGGCCAAAGAAATGGGCAACTAAGCCAAGTGAAATGTTTCCTGCACGGCGCAACGCCTTAATTAACCTGCTGCCCCGCCCAAAGCGCAGTGCCACACAGCAGGTTGGCGAAAGAGTTGGGGGGGGGGGGGCTAAACTCACCTGTTTGTTATGAGTAAGTTACTCCGGGTGCGCTGCGGCGAGTCGGGCTCGCCGGCCTTCGAGCCATTCAGTATGTCCGCATCGTTGAAGAAGCCCTCGTAGAGCACAAAATTATTGGCCTGCGGAACGGAGCGCACGAGGCCGTAGTGTTTGCCCAGAAAGGCGAGCAGCTTCTCCGAGGGGCGATCCACGCAGCACTTGACCGGAGTCCACTGCTCCTCGCTCAGCATGGCCTCGAACAGACGCTTGCCGAGACCGGCGCGCTGATGCGACTCGTGCACGTAAAAGTCCAGGATCGACGGCGACTGCTCCATTTTGCGGGTCTGGCCCTTCTCATCGAACAAGTAAAGATCTTTGGTGCCAACCTTGAGCAGACCAAGCACGGAGCCGCTGCCGGAGAGAGAGAGACAGAGAGAGCACTTGAAGTGGATGCCAGGAATCGGAGTAGTTTCAGTTGGTGGCTTACTTGTGACCCGCCTCGAGATCGGCCAGCAGATAGATGGTCTGGTTCTCCGAAATGCGCAGACGCTGGGCGCTGGTCACCGGCTTGCTGAGGCCCTGCGACACGGCCGACAATTGACCCAAGCGATCGATTATCTCCGACATCTTTGAGGTGGCATCTCTGCGTGCGTGAGAGTGTTGGAAAGCGTAATCGGTTAGAATTGAATTCGGTCAGGAATTGAATGCCCGCGTACAGTTTCAATACTCACAAGCACTGACGCCGATCACCTCGGTAGTTGTGCGGCAATAGATTAGATCCCACTTTAATAATTGGCTGCGGAAACAGCGGCTTAATATCGAAACGGAAATCGACCATAATTGATGCTGTTGTTGCTGCTGCTGCTGCTGCTGCTGCTATTGATGATGCTGATTATTTAACGTTTGGCACAACTGAAATTGCAATTGAGAATACCAATTAAATAGAGCATTGCGAGGAGGCGCGCTCGGTTTGATTATCAACAATTTGGGTGCGACGTCGTGTGGGAATCATAGCACATGCAATTTACCTAATATATGTACATATATGTAGTTGTTATTGTTGTTGCCAGCCGGAATGACTCAGCAGTTGTGGCACACGTGTAGGTGCGCTGACAGCCAATTTGGCAGCAAATAAAAAATTTAACGGATATAACAATCTGGGAGCTTTCAGTTGTACAACTCGTATCTAATTGGAAATGTGGAAAAAAGGGCATAATGATTGTGTGCAAATTGATGTCTATAGAAGTACATGCAAAATGGAACACTTTAATTTTATTTATGCATTCATTTTAAATACTGAATCAATCTAGAGGCCAAACCATAACCAAACTGCTATTAAATATGAAAATCGGTTTAGTTTTGACAAAGTTATGGGAGTTTGAAATATGGAACGTTTACATGTCAAAATTTTTGTCTATTTTTGCATGATTTTTGACCAAAAATTTGATCCTCTCAGAATCACTTTTAATGTTGTTTTTTATACTAATTATGATAGCCACAATCGATTAAAAATATAAATTCGCATTTCTAAATTTTGAAAAAAATTTTTTTTCGAAAATAAGTAAGGGGGGAGTACATGCATTTTTATGCAAAAAATCAAAAAAAATGTTATTTCCAAAAATGCACATATTTTTAATGTAGAATCAATCTAAAGGACAAACCATGACCGAAATGCCTTCAACCATAAAAATCGGTTCAGTTTTGACAAAGTTATGGGAGTTTGAAATATGAAAACTATTGATCCGAGAGCTTTTCATGTCAATATTTTTGTAAATTTTGGCATGATTTTTGAACAAAAATTTGACCCCCTCAGAATCACTTTTAATGTTGTTTTTTATACTAATTATGATAACCACAATCGATTAAAAATATAAATTCGCAATTCTAAATTTAAAAAAAAAAAATTTTTTCGAAAATAAGTAAGGGGGGAGTACATGCTTTTTTTACGAAAAAAGTCTAAAAAAGTTGATTTCCAAAAAGGCATATATTTTGAATGTAGAATCAATCTAGAGGATAAATCATGGCCAAAATGGCATCAAACATGAAAATCGATCCAGTTTTGACAAAGTTATGGGAGTTTGAAATATTGAAGCTATAGATTCGAGTGCTTTTTTGTAAGTCGAAATTTTTGTCAGTTTTAGCGAAGACTTGACCCCTTCAGAATCTGTTTTAATATTTTTTAAAATACTTGTTGCGATCTGTTTTAATATTTTTTAAAATACTTGTTGCGATAGCTGAAAATTAAACGAATATGCATTTCCCTTTTCACTAAAATGAAAGGCATTTGAAGAGGAAGGAAGAAAAAAGATGATGATGTTGTATAAGAGGCAGCTCGCAACTGAAGACAGGGTGTTTTCTAGTCGGGCACTCCCAACTACAGCACTCTTACATGCTAAGTGCCGCGTTGCCCAATTACCCGCGGGTCAACGTGCAATCATCATTGCAGCCGATAACCGATTACCGATGACTGTGTAATGTGCGTGTGCTATCGTGTCATTAAACTTACGACGGGACATGGAAAGTGGAACAGATTGCGGTTACAAAGCTCCTGTCGTAGTTATTGTTAATTTGCGAGTGCAACGAACTGGCGCCGGCAGAAAGAGAACGAGAAGCGCTTTTGTAATTACATTTCAGTGGTTGCTTGCTCGCTGGGCGGGCACAGTGGGCAGAGGGGCGTGGCAGTCATTTCGAGCACATGCAACAACTTTGCCAGCTGCTATTTTGAGTAGTTTTGTCAGCGGAAAACGGTTAAACAACGGCGTGCAACTGCAGTCGCCGTCAACGCTGCCGCAGCGCAGTTCGAATGTCAAAATGCGATAGCAACAGCAACAGCAACAGCAACAACAACAGCGAGCGGAAAAAAAGTGACGTGTTTACAGCGTATGGCCCCCCAGCAAAGGGGGCTGCTATGCAATTGTCGTTTATGTTGTTGTTTATTTGCCCAACAGCAAACTGTTGACGTTGCTATACGCTCGCTCTCTCCCCCTTCCCGGCCACACTTTTATAACTGTTCATAAGCCAAAGCGCATGATCTAAAAGGAAAACAACAAAGGCAAGAACAATAGCAGCGAATCGCAGGAGGAGCGGCAGTGGGAGCGGGTAACAGTTGCAATTCTTGTTACTCCCCTTTTGGCTCATCCGTCTTAAATGAATGCTCACACACACACACACACATACGCGTCGTAAATGTGTCAAGTATGTGCGTGCGTGTGTGTGAGCGTGAGAGCACGCTAAGGAGCTGAAATCGCGTGTGAACGAGTGCAAGCGAGAGGCCGGCGTGTGCACAGAGACGATTAAAGCTCTTACAATTTAACAGTTAATCAGCAATAAATTCAGTTGGAAACAAAACACTTCACAGCCTGCAGCTCTATTAAATCGAAAACAAATCAATTACAGGCGCAGACAGGTCGCAAATAAAAATATACATATATATATGATCTTTTGTAAAAATAATTTTTTGCATGCTCTGTGATGAAATTATATATAGCAATTTCGCGGCCTTAAGTCTGGCTACAATCTTTTTTTTTTTGGTTCCCTTTTATTTGTCTGTCATCTGATTAATCGCTGACTAGGGGAAAAAAACCAAGCCCTCGTCTGATGTTTTTGACTAAGGGGAAGCCGGGGCTACGGAGAGCCCCTATTAACAGCCTAGTTGTTTGTTATGCGTGGGTTAAATTTAATACATATCGCAATGTATGTTGCTATGTATGTATGTGTATAGCAACCATACTGAACCACACTTACGGTTCAAATAATAAGTACATCACAATATGTGAAGAGAAATCTTCACATATCTTTGCAAATTCTTTCTCATATCCATTGTTATTTTTTAATAACAAGTTTATTTAAGTTTATCAATTTATTTAAAGACGGGCTTTTCTTGTTCTTAATGTTCAGTTAGCAGGCGATAAATCCATCTTTGTTTTCTAAAGTTTAGTGGAATACAAACGGGATAATTGAATTGGATTTAAATGACGTGAATAGCAATAGCCAATAAAGGATTTCTGACTTTGCTAAAGCAACCTAATATTATATGGCTTATAAGTGTACCCATATGTGTATGTATGTAGCTTTTCTCAGCTAAAATTAAGTAAATAGTCGTCAACTGCCTCACTAAATTACGAAATGTATAGCTGAAATATAATATACACAGGCGTATTATATTATCGAACCTTAGTAACAGACACGTGGCTGACCAAAGGGCAATTCAATATAAATATATGTATATGTATGTGTGTATGTACAAACATAAGTATGTACATAAACATACATACACACACATATGACTCGTACCGAGCCTGTTTCTGTTCTGACACGATAGAAACTGTAGCTAGCCAAAAAGCGGACTCAAGTCAAATTTATGCAGCAACAAGGTCAATCGATAATTGTGAAGCTAGTTGCCAAGTCGCCAAGGTAAGGGAACACTTTTGACGCCCAACAACCGGTGCTGTTGAGTTTTCTGACAGGTGTTTGTTGTCCAAGGCAACAAGGAGACGATCTAACAATTAAAACCTACGTTTGCCTTTGTTGACTCAAACATTAGTCATTAGCTTGTGAGGCTTTAAAATTGCACGCAACGCGTCGTTTTATCGTTATCGAAGGCAAATGCAAAGTGAATAAATAAACAAAACAAAAAACTGCATACAAAATGTATAATCGCTGGCAATGAAATGCATTTGCGGTCTGGGGCCAGTTGTTGTTTACAACACGCCTCGCAACCGACTCGCCCAATGATCAAAACAACTTGTTATTCCTCAAAACAACAACAATAACAACTTCAACCACACGAAACCACAGCGAGTGCAATTCCAATTTCGCTTCTTGTTTTTGTTGTTGTTTGCATTGCACGCGCCACACGTTACTTTTTGATCTGCTTAACATGAGAACAGAAGAGACGAGAAATAAAGAGAGAAGGCGGCAGAGCGGTGCCGTCGCTCTGCAGCCAGTTACGTTTTGACGTAAGACGTAACGTAGGACTGCATTGCATCAGCATTACCTGTATACTTTATCTTTCATATTTAATCACACTTTATTCAATGACCATTCTTAATAAAGAAAGTGTTTAAATTAAGCCATCATCTTGACCATTAAATACGCTGCATAGTATTTTATTATTTTTATTTTTATAAACATTATCAGCTGATAAGACAGTACCATTCCGGTTTACCGAAATAAAGAACTCTCGCTCAAGGTTCTCAGAATTTGAGACGGCCAGACCAAATAACATGATTTCGGCTACCGATCCCATACACTTTAATCAATTTAGCTATGTTTTAATGGCCCGCTTATGATAAGCGACGACCAGTCGACATGAATGGGTCGCAAAACTGGTCGCAACCAGTTCTGGTAGGCACTCGAGCAGCAAGTGACAATTTTGTTTTGTTTTCTCTCTCATCTGTTTATGATTTGATAAAGACAAACAAACATACGACGTCTCGCTCGCGCGGGTGGCGAGCAAAGGTTGAGAAACGCTCGAAAGCGAAATAAATTTAGGACATCCGGTGTAGGTGAACTGATAGTCGGTGCAGAATCGATAAATATGCCAGCTGTTTATCGACAAATATTGTAAGTGTATCAGAGAAACAATTGCAGACACACACACACACACACACACACACACACGCAAGCATGCTGAGACTTACTGTAATTGGCAGTTATCGTATGATCGCCCCACACACACACACACACACACACACACAAACAGAAAAACACGCTGGTCAGCGTCGCGACAATGCGTCTGTCAGCTGCGAGAGAAAACGAGAGAGCACGTTGAGCAAACTAAAGCAGCGCTGCACTTGTGTTTGTTTGCTCGCATTTTCTTATAAGGGCGAGCAGCGACTAGTGGGAAATCAGTTGTAAACGTCCAGTCAACGCGTTCAGATCGTGACGATCATCAGTCTCCTAATAGATTGTTCAAAATCAGAAAGCAAGCCATGTCAAGCTGACAAACAACGTCTCATATCCAAAACACAAACAATTAACAGCTGAGCAGAACGAAACGCGCGTGTGCAAAATAGAGAGCACAAAATACACACACCAAAAAAAAAGAGAAAGAAAGACAACAAAAAAACGTTTAGAGCGGAAAATTTTGAGCTCCAAAAAGCAAAAAAGCGGCGGCAGCAGCTTTTACGTAATTGAAATCAGTCAACGGAAAGCCTTTTAACCATTCGCAAGATGAGCAGCTCCGTGCTAAGCATGGCACGTCCCAGTGCCACCAACGGCTGTGCGGGCAACACAGCAACGGCGACGGCGACGGCAACGGCCACGCTGCTCGCCCAGCAACTGAACGCGGCGCTGGCCAACGGGAAATCGGTGGCAACGGCCGCCTTGGCGACGCCTCCGAAGCAGCCGCTGCTGGCAGCCAAGATCATACAACAGTCGGACATTGTCTGCTTCGACGTCGACTCGACGGTCATCTGTGAGGAGGGCATCGACGAGCTGGCCGAATTCTGTGGCAAGGGCAGCGAGGTGGCCCGCGTCACCAAAGAGGCAATGGGCGGCAGCATGACCTTTCAGGATGCGCTCAAGATACGCCTGAACATAATACGGCCATCGCAGCAGCAGGTAGCCGACTTCATCAAGCAGCGTCCCAGCACTCTGAGCCGCAACGTGAAGCGCTTTGTCGCCCAGCTAAAGGCGGACGGCAAACAGGTATTTCTCATATCCGGCGGCTTCGATTGCCTGATTGCGCCGGTGGCCGCCGAACTGGGCATACCGCTGACCAACATGTACGCCAACAAAATGCTGTTCGACTATAAAGGCGCCTACGACAGCTTCGATACCACACAGCCCACATCGCGTTCCGGCGGCAAGGCGGAGGCCATTGGCATGATTAGGAAACGTCAGCCGGCGAAGGCGAACGAGACGACGCCGCTCATTACGATGATTGGCGATGGTGCCACCGATTTGGAGGCCGTGCCGCCGGCAAACAATTTCATTGGCTACGGCGGCAACGTGGTGCGCACAGAGGTCTACAGACGCGCCCAGTATTACATAACAGACTTCGAACAGCTGATGTGAGGTGTTGGCGGGGATTTACAGAAGCAGCAGCAGCAGCAGCAGCACAAGCCGGAGAAGGGTAGGGGCAGGGAGGGGGGAACGCTTTGTCACCACAGCGAATTTAGTATTGCAAATCGGCGTGTTATAGTTTTTATAGCCAACTAAATTAAGTATAAATCTACCTATAAATAAAATACATTACATACGTATAATAAAATATGTACCTGTGTGTGCATTAGTTTATAGCCACTTGGAACACAATAAAAGCGATAGTAAAATAAAAGCAAAGAAATTTCATTAAATACCCTTACGCATTTACGCAAGAAAATAAAATAAATTAAAAAAAAAACAATTTTGCTAAGTTCGAAATTACGCCATGTGCACCACTGTGCTTATTTCTGTGTATGTATAGTCTATTGCCCCTTCCGAGCACATTTAACAGAGCTGTTAACTAGCAGCGCATGCTGCGATGACAGTCTATTTGCCATATTACTGTTTTCCACAGTATTATACCAACGTAAATACAGGGCAGCAAAAGTTCGTCGCGCTCGTTTTTTTTTTTTATGGCACACCAAATGAGAACTGACACGCAGGTTAAAAAAAACCATTGTTCACACTTTCTAAACACAATTAGAGCGTAATTTTGTCAGATACGCCCCGTTAGGGCACTACATAATTGTTTCAAACAGTATTTCGAGAAACAAGTAAACAGACAAGGTCGCGTGGGTGAGATCGATAGCAATGTCGATAAATATGCAGTGGCATGAGTTGTTGTTGTTCTTGTTTTGTTTTGTTTTTTTTTTTCTCTTTTGAGGGTCAACGTCATCAGCTTTAATTGTCGCTCTAGTCTAAGCCATTTTAGGAGCGACGCGGCGGCTGCTGTTTAAAGCTAAGCGGCAGAGGCGTAAATTAAGGCCAAATTGAATGAAAAGTCTGGACCGGCTCTGAACGGCAATTAGGCGGAAAGGCCCAAAACGATGAGATCAGCAACAACAAAGAATGCGTACGGAACATAATTATGTTTCAGCGTGGCTTTAAAGACAAATGTGTGCGTGTGTTAGATTTAAGACTCCACGGGACAACCGTTATGACGCAGCGCCAGTGGCTACAAGAGTCTCATGCAAATGACGCACGCACACATTTGTAACAATGTGTGTGTGCCTATCTGCAGCTGTATTGCGGCAGCTATAAAAATGATTTCAACCTGCAAATGACGTAAAAATGGTTTTATGCTCACTGAGCCGCATCCGAAACGGCACATACACACACACACACATACACACATAAACCAAAATACAAGACACGGCAGAAAGTTTTGATAAAATGAAAGAGCGCAGTAAACTTACCGCAACAATAATAAACTGCAAATACGTTGATTTTATTTGATACACGCAGATATATACGTATATATACGACGCGAGAGCGTTTCAATCAGATTCCAATGCACACACGGCTTCTCTTGGTTCGCACAGATTTGCGTTTGCTCAAAGGAGGGCGGATGCGTGTTTGGGGGTTGGATGCAGTTGCGCGCGGGGGTGTTGTTCGTCTAGTTTCGTGCGGTGCGTTTGGTGCTTTATCGATTGTTAATTTATATCTGTGGCCAAAATAGTAAAATATTCCTAGTTGTTTTTTATTTGTTATTGTTTTGAACTACACCTTAGGAATTTTTTGTGATTCTTGAACAAGTTTTTAATGTCGAATGAAGCAGTTGCTTTCTTTCTTAGGTGATGCGCCTCTGCAAGTTGCAAGCACACTCACAGAAGTTGCTGGATGTATGGATATTTATACAATTTATTTTTTGTATGAAAAAAATTTTCTTATTTTCTGTCAGCTTCGAGAAGTCTGTATGTATGTATATGTACCGCTTGAAAACACACAAAAAAACCGACACGCACAAGGTAGCGTCCGTGTAAACGTTGTTGTATGCACGACAGTCAAAAGAGTTATAAGCTTTATGTTATGTTGAAGCTTTAACTTGCCACAAGCTTCTTCTTTTTGTAACTAGCAACAAGCGAAATTGAGTCGCTTAAGCAGCTGTTTGTTAGAGTGGTGGGGCGATAGCTGGTAAACAGATTGTGGCGGCTGGTCGATATGCTGTGACACCAAGATGGGCACACTGTTAACAGAACTGTAAAGACAACAGAACACGTTAAAAGTATCCTAAGCGATTATCTATGTAATGCAGTCTTCGGAATATTAGTTGTCTAAGTGCTGAACTATTTGAGCATCTAAACAGCGAGGATCCGGGTTCGAATAATTTCAGACTATTGTATGGATTTAGTATTTGTCTTAGTCGAATGCATGACAGCCAGAGCTAAATAAAAATAGTTATGTTGATAGTTTATCATATACTTTAAACAATAATAATAACTTTAAAATATAGCTAGAATATTAAATCTGAATCACAGCCAAGCGTGGCTTAACGAATTAGCTATCTGCTAACGGTTTTCTACATCAAAAATTGTTCATGTTAAATAACATTGGCTATCGCCATATTAGAAGTCGAATGAACTTCGGTTCGTTCTTGCAGTTCAGTGAGTCATTCGACCGAACTTATTCCGCCTGAGAATCGACACAACTCTCCAAACAAAGGACTCAAAGGACGCACAAAATACACCTACACAAACGAAATGCCACGGAATGGCTGCGATGCTGGGAACGGCGGCACTGGTCCCAGTGGCACCAGCGACGGCTGCATATATCCCGACGATGTCATATTGGAAAAGGGCGTTGCATTCAACGTTCGCTACACGGGCTGCGTTGAGGTCAAGACCTCCATGAAATCGCTGGACTTTGAGACGCGTACGCTGCTCGCACGGTAGGTGAAAAAGCAAAAAGCAAAACTCGCGACTCGAATCTTGAGCAACCCTATCATCATTTTTAGTGAGTGCATCAATCGTGTGTGCGAAGCTGCAGGCCTCAAGTCGGTCAGCAAACGGCGTCTCGACAAAAGGCTGCTCAACTTTATTTCGGAGCGGCCCAGCATGCAGCATGCGGGCACCAACATCATCATCAACGTCTCCAGTCGGGCGCTGACGCTGAGCAATGTGGAAACGGGCGAGGTGATCGCCAATCACAACATGCCGCGGATTTCGTTTGCATCCGGCGGCGACAACGACACCCTCGACTTTCTGGCCTACATAGCCAAGCGGGAGGGCGACGAGTGGCGCGCCTGCTATGTGCTCGAGTGCGCGGGCGGGCAGAGCGAGGATCTGATCGTGACCATCGGCAAGGCGTTCGTGCTGCGCTTCAATGCGCTCAGCAGGCAGAACGAGCATTCGGCCAGTGCCGCCGCCGCCGCCGCTGAAAATCTCAACCAGAGCTGCAAGGAGAACGTCAAAGAGTATTACAATGATTTGCCCAACAAGCTGCCGCCGGAATCACCCTGCGCCGAGCAGCAGCAGCAGCAGCAACAGGCAGGGCAGCCGCTTCATCCGCACGCACCGCGCGTGGCGCAGTTGAACCTGAAGAAGCCACGCGATCGCCTGAGCAGTAATCTCATTGATCTGAACTCCCCGCCACCCGATCAGACCACCAATAAACTGGCCCTCGGCCACTTTGATCCGCTGCAGGCAGCCACTGTCGCCGGCGCTGCCGCCGCCGCCACCAGCTCGGTGCGCGATGTCTTCGATGGGCCGCAGTGTCCACTCACGGCTGAGATCTGGTTCCATGCGGCCATCTCGCGGCCAATTGCCGAGCGTCTGCTGCAGGTGGATGGCGATTTTCTGGTGCGCGAGTCGCAGGGCAAGCGCGGACAGTACGTGCTGACCGGACTGGAGGGGAAAACGCCCAAGCATCTGCTACTCATCGATCCCGAGGGCATGGTGCGAACCAAAGATCGCATATTCGATAGCATTAGCCATCTGATCAATTACCATTGGGTACATGCACTGCCCATCATATCGGAGGATTCCGAGCTGGTCTTGCGTAATCCGGTCCGCAGGCCCAATCCGGATCAGACGGCCGATAATGCATAAACACCATATTTACAACGTTTTTCATATACCATACATATATCTATATAAACAAATATATATATGACCACGCTTAGATTTACATATGTGCACTTCTAGAGAATTTTTTTTTATATATATCTATCACTGTATAAAAAAGAACCCATTTATTTATGGACCGAATGTATACATATTTATATGTGCATGTCTACACAGTATTTTTCATTAAAATGAAAATAAACCAACCAAATGCATTTCCGTATCTTTCAATTTCTCACTTTCACTAAAAAAAAGACAATTTTTGTTCTTTTGCATTTTACACACGATGTTTATTGTGTATCCCATGCAAATCTTTCATTTTTTTGTAGTTTGTAGCAAAAAAAAAGAGGAGAACATCATCTGCAGTCCTTCCGATTAAAACCTAGTTGCGACGTCCATAGTTGTTGGTGTTGGGCTGAGTCAGTTGCAGGCCACGAATGTTGTGGAAGTCCAACAGCTTCAACATCTCCTTGGTATCGGCATCGACCTCAATGATGTCCTGCTCCAGAGCGGAGACAGCGGGAACGTAGTTGTCACGACGCTCGCGCTCCTCCTCCTGCAGTTTAATGGAAATACCACGGACCTGCGAGTGACGCAGACGGCCCATCAAGTGGGTAACATAACTGTGGAAAAAGCAGAAAAAAATTAATACGGATTTGAGTTTTCACCATGGCGGCGACACTTACCCGGCAATCTTGTTGCGGAGGGGCTTGGTGGGAATGATAGCAACCTCCTCGCAGATGCGCTTGTTGGTGTGGAAGTCCAACGTCAAGCGTGTGTAGTACTTCTCAATGATGACCTTGGCGGCCTTCTTCACTGTCTTGGTTCTGACACGACCCTAAAGTTGGGAGATGGAAGTTGGTTGAAAACACAGATTAGTTGACGATTTTGGTCACATATAAACAATCAACTTTTCGAGCCATTTAATGGGTCCATTGCATGCAATTTCACTGCGTGCAAACGCTGCACATATTTTTCTACACTTTGCTTCACATCTTTGTTCATTTAATTGAGTGATTGCATTTTTATTAAAAGTTTTTTAAGCGAATTTTGGCATTTGGACACCCACCATTGCGAACGTTGTTACCGGAAAAGAACAGAAAAGAGTCGCTGTCAAAATGACGTCTGTTGTGAGAGTTGTATGTACAGGGTTGCATGCGAGCGCGATTATCGAAATGAAAGAATCAACTCACTTGTGAATGGCAAATGGAAGAAGCAGCACCGTCACCAAAGTAACGGAAAACAGTGCGAATTTATTTGCAATATTCAAAAAGTGGGTCAAAAAATATAAAAATGGAAAAATCAAGCAACAATGAAGAAGAAGGCGCTGCTGGAGCAGCATCCAGTTCAAATTTGGAAGAGCAACAACAGCAGCAAGCAGGCAACGGCTCTGATTTTCAAATCAGTTTAAATGATTTTCTTGATTTTCTAAAACTTTCCTGTCACGTTAACGATATGATTGCAAAAGTCGAAGGCAAACCAACAATTCGGGAGCTGGTCCCGCCCGCGGAGAGTCTGGCCGGTACCTTCGCCAAGCGAAATTCCAAAAAGGACGAATTCGATTTCAACACTTTGGCCGGAAATCAATTGGTCAACGAACTGTTGTCCTTAAAGCGTCCCGGCGGCAGCCGTGACGAGGGCAGCCGCACCAGCCTGCTGCTGACGGAGCGTAAGGCGACGCTGCGCACAGGACACGTCCATTCTGGCCGCGGCCTGCATCCCAAACTGTGCGAACAACTGGACTATGTCATCAACGAGGGCGTCCTCGACTCGGTGCTGCCCTTCATATGCCCCATGCCATTGCCCGTGGCGCTCACCGCGAACAGCGGGCGCGCCAAGTCAATCAAGCCGCCGCCCCAGCTGCCACCGCCGCTGAAGTCGGAGTCCAATCTAATTGCGGCTGCAGCAACCAAATCCTTGACGGAGCTGACCCATCTGCCCACGCCCAGCTCCAGCTCGCCCAGCATTACCTCGCCCAGGGAGCCCCCCTTAGGCGCGTCGACCACAGAGTGCAGCAGCGGCAACAGCGTGGTGCGCGCCTCGGTCAAGGAGCCGTTGGCCAAGACGGCGGTCACGACCGCCACCCGTCGCAAATCCTTGCTGCTGGTCAAGGACAGCAAGTATGCGCGCCAGGAGAAGAAGGAGTGAGTGCAGTCGACAGCAATTGCAATTGCAGTTGCATTTCATTTGATTCCCCTCCCCCCTTTCAGGCCCGAGGTCGTCATTCACGTGTGCGACGAGGTGAAGAACATCTCGCGGGACTTCAACTGCCCGCAGAGTCTGCTGGTCAGCAAGATGGGCTACTTTGCCGACGTGACGGCCGGCCAGCGCTTGGATGAGATGGACATATCTGTTCACTGCGACATACAGATCTTCGACTGGCTCATGAAGTGGATCAAGCACAGTGCCCAGGGCCAGGAACTGCAGGCGCCGGGCCAGGCCAACGTCGCCGCCGGGCCACAGCTGGACGGGGGCAATGTGGTGCCCATTTTGGTCTCGGCCAGCTTTCTGCAAATGGAGCCGCTGCTGCTCGAGTGCCTGACCTTCTGTCACGCCCATCTCAGCGAGGTGGTGCGCACCTCGACCAATCTGTCGTGCCTCAACGATGCGCTGGTCACCCGACTAGCGGCCATGTTCACCAATCTCGAGCTGGAGATGGTGCGCGACAAGAAGGAGCGTGTCACGCCCCGTCTGTGGACGAAGCTAATACAAAGCCTGTGCGAACCGGATCCGGAGGTGCTGCGCGGCCACTTCTATAGCATCTCCGGACTGTTCCGGTGCGTGCGCTGCTGTCGCTGCGTGACAAACACGATGAAGTCCTTTGTGAACTGCATACCCAGCAACATACGGCTCAATCGCTGGGGCCAGCTGATCAGCAACCATGTGCGCGACACCAGCTGGGACCTCAACGTGTACGTGCTGCAGCTGTTCAAGGAGCTCAAGTCGTGGCGCAAGGTCTACTGGAAACTGTGGGGCCACTGTCACTATCTCTACTGCTGCACGTGCGAGGCGCACTTTCCGGTCTACCAAATGACCTGGTGTCGCTACCATCCCGAGCCGCCCAACTTCCTGGGGCCCGAGACCGAGGGACGCATTGCCGGGCCAGCCGGACGCTACGCCTGCTGCAATCAGCAGGCATTTCGCTATGAGACATTGCCGGGTCCAAATGTATTTCGCATTTAATCATAATTTCGATTGAACACAACTATATCTCTCTCTCTTTCTCCCCTT
This sequence comes from Drosophila sordidula, assembly GCA_035047465.1. Classification (NCBI taxonomy): domain Eukaryota; kingdom Metazoa; phylum Arthropoda; class Insecta; order Diptera; family Drosophilidae; genus Drosophila; species Drosophila sordidula. Next base: position 8,416,455 of record JAWNPQ010000185.1, on the reverse strand, counting down.
AGGGCTGTCAGTTCCGGGAGCACAGCGTGCTGGTGGACACGGATCGCGAGCGCGCCATTCTGGCCATCGCCCAGCTGGTCGCTGAGAACTATGCGCTGTGCGAGCAGCCGCCGTTGCACATCCAGGAGCTGGCCGCCGCCGGCGAGATCAGTCCCAATTGGCTGGGCATCTCGCTGACGCCGCAGCGCTGCCGCCAGGGCCTGTTGCCGCAGCTCTGCATGGACAGTGGGTGCTTGGACGGCGTGTCGATTGGCTCTCATTTCTAATTCCTTGAAATTCTCGCCCGCAGTGACCAATCATCGGGTTAGTCGACGCTGTCGCTATGAGATTGAGACCAGCACCGAGTCGGAGACGACTTCGACCAGTTCGGAGGATGCACTCTGTCAGCGTCCCCGTGTACGCAATCCGCTCCTCGACGACGAATACTCTTCCAGCAGCGATGGCTGCGAGTCCGATCATCGTCCGCCGCCCCGCAAGACGCGCGGCAAAAAGAAACGCAAGCGGTAAGTCCGGCATCTACATGTGAAGCGCTCGCTAATCCCTCTCAGAGTTAGGCCTGCGGCTGTCTCGGGTCGCTTCTGGTCGGGTGAGCTGTCGGCGCGCAGCAATCAGGATCATCAGCGCGACTTTGAGGAGAAGATCATGAAGCAGGTGGCCAGCTATGTGACCAAGAAAACGGGCTCCGATCAAAGTCTGGCGCACAATGCCCAGCCGCTCGGTGGCACCTACGTGCGCCTGGAGTCCGAGTGGAAGGAGATGCTCAAGCAGCGCCACAGCAATCACAATATGCAAAGCAATGCCATTGGCAGTTTGGCCAGCGGCACCGGCGGCGGAGCCGGACCCGGAGGCAGCGGCAACATTTTGGGCAGCAGCAACAGCAATCAAAATCTGTACAGCGGCATGGGCGCCACAGTTGGGGGCATGGCATGCGGGCCCGGTGCCTCCATGTTGTCCAAGCAAAAGCACAAGTAGACGTTGCAATCATGATTGATAAATTTTAGAACAATTCTAGCACTAGACAATGTAGACAACGATTTTAAACACTATGCAACAAACAACGAACAAAATTTATCATGTAGATGAGATTTTAAAAAATGAAAAATATACGCATATATATACAGACTATGTATATATATATATATAACAAAAAAAAAAAAACTAAAAGCTGAAATATTTATAGAAACCCTCCAACATGTTGCATAGTGTACTATTAGCAAGTTAAGCTCGTTTTTATGCATTTCTTAATAGTTGTTTATTATTTAACTTAACGCAATTTACAAAGATTTTTATTATAGATTTTTTTGTTTTGTTTTTGTTTTTAAATCTTTAAAATTAAATTTCTTTTTGAATTTTCTTGCTTCTCTGACATAAATAAAACCCGGTAAAGATTGCAAATGTTTTTTTTATGATTATTTTAAGTGTTTTGCAAGTAACTTAAATTTTTCATAATTTTCTTCCTTTTTTTTTTTTGTTGTTTGTTTTCCTCGCTTAACAATAAATGCGGATGCACAAATGGAACCCTGGGTTCTATTACATAACATAATCTAATGTCAAGGGGGGGAGCGTGGATAGTGGGGGCCATAGGCTCAACCTGTAGCAGTTAACGCAACACAATAATATTGTAGTTGTTCTTGTTATTGTTGTTTGTTGTAGTGCACGCCAAGAAATAAAAGAAGAAATCGGCCAGTGCCGGTGCTCACTTTTTATTACATAATTCGCATGTATTTGGAATTGAAAGGGCTTTTCCGTTTGCTCGTTTCGCGAATTTTGACGAAAACCCTTCTTCGAAAAACTTGGGGGGAAAACTTGACAAAGTGAGAACCGGTACCGCTTTTGTGGTGGGTGAGCGCAAAAACTCCAAATTACACAGTAAATAGATTTGGAAATTGTTAACAAAACGAAAAAAAAATTTCAATAAATAAAGGTTTCCGTGGGTGTATGCGTGTGTGTGTTTTTGTTTGTGTATGGATGTGTTTGCGGGGCGGTTTAGCTAATTGTTGTTGAACTATATTCAAGTGTTTGTTTTCGGCGATTGCGATTTTGCTGTGGCAGCTTTTCTCGTTTTTAAACAGTACTGGAATTTTGGTATGTGTTTGTTGTGGCTGATTGATTGATCTTAAACAAATTGATTGAAGTGAATGCTCTTATTGAATTTGCTACTGCTGCTGTTGTTGGTGTTTTGCTGCTGCTGTTGTTGTTGTTGCTGTTGTTGCTGCTGCTGCTGCTGCTGTTGCTGTTGTTATTGCTGCTGTTGTTGCTGTTGCTGTTGCTGTTGCTGCTGTGTTCAGTCGAGTGTGAAGCTAACTGAATAGACACTCGGTCGCCTTCTCCAGATTCCAATTCTCTTTGGAGAGGACGGCGCGCGCATCGTGCTCATCGATGCCCATATCCTTGAGGCGCTGTATCTTTGAATCACAATCGGGAAACGTGTGCGGACCGCCGGCATATGCGTTTGTCCAGTGTCGGGCGGTTAGGACAAACAGATCGTGCTTATCCTTAAATTGATAGGCAACGACCGCGTCCTGCGGATCGTCCGGCTCGGCGGCAGCTAACAATGCCTGCAGCGATAATAGAACCGTACGCAATGTCATCGCAGCGGCCCAATTGTCCTTCAATATGTCCAAGCAAATGGCCCCAGTCACCGACGAAATATTCGGATGCCAAATGCGTGTAATAAATCGAACCTGCCGCAAATAAAACCGATTAGCGTGCAATGTGGCAAATGGACGCACTCACCTTGGGTGGATTGAATGGGTATGTTTCTGGTACTTTGATTTCCAGCACAAACTTGCCGCCCTCGTAGGGCGTATCTGGGGGACCGGCGATTTCGCCGCGCAATTCTGTCCAGCTGTCGTTGACCAGCTCGATCTTGATCGAGCACTGAACGATCTAAAGGTGTTTTAACATATGTATATTAGTTTCAGAGAAAATAAAAAAAAAAAAAAAACAACAAACGGGCCAAATTCGCAAGCTGCGCCGCGCGCCAAAAATAGAATCAAAGTCCGTGGCAGAAATGTTGCCTAGTTCTAGCTTTTGGGGGCGCAGGATTGACGCAGCTTCTCAGCTAATACTCAACGCATATATACGATATATATATATATATATATTATCTATATATGTATGTATATTGGGCATGCTCACCTCTTCGCTGCGCATTACTTCTTTGAATTCGCGCTTGATACGAGATACTGCCATGTTCGCCATGATTGTGGGATTTTGTAAGTTGTTTTTTTTTTGTTTTGTTGTTGTCGCTGCCTTTCGCTGCAGTTGTTGTTTTTGTTGTTGTTGTTGTTGTTGCTGTTGTTGTTGCTTCTTATTATATATTGTTCTCGTTTGTGCTGTAAGTGCGTGAATAACGCTTAGTTCTGTGACGTCGGTTGAAATGATTTATATGGCTATATTATAGCTAAGCGGCGGCAGCATACAAAAAGCAATACGGAACGCTTCAGTATTTCAATTATATTAAACTGACACTTTTCTCAACACAATTTGCACGGAACCAGGGCTACTAGACTATCGATAAACACTGGCAGTCAGCTGCTGGCCAGTGTGACCGTCAACCCAGTTCATAAATATACACAAAAATGTACACAGCCTCGATTTCCTAGCATTTCTGTTAGCGGATGGAGTTCACTGTTAAGTGGTGGAGTTGACTGTTAACCGTTAGTACTGATAGTTTCTGTAGTGCTGGAAAATGTTAAAAAAAATAATTTGAATTTTGGCGCAATTTTCGTATTTACCACCATTTTGTTCTTTGCTGTAGGTAGCCGCTTGAAACTTGTTTCTAACCAAAAACATGGCGACCCAGGTATTTTTCCATTACATGCTCAAGGTTGCGGCTAAATCCCTCCAACATACAGACAAACGAACTTCATTTGACCTCAGGTAGATACTTCTATTACGCCTTGGCAACCGTTCAGAGTCTATTCAAAACTCGTTTCGACTCTTTTAAGCGAAACAAAAAAAAAAAAAAATGAATAAAAAACCAAACACGAGTCTACATTACTATGGGGTGGGCCGCCGCTTGGCAACAGTACTAAAATAGAACACACATACATGCACAGATCTTCAATTATGCGACTCATTAAAATACGATCGTCTGACTTTTTTTCGTTCACGTTTCACTTTGCAGCATTCAAACAAAAACAACGCATGCAAAAAAACGTGTCCGAAAATTATGCGTGGAGCCAAAGCCATCAACAACACATTTAAAGTTCCCCTCTCACTCACACGCGTTGGACTTGAAAGGTAACCCAGCGAACACTTTTGCCGCTCTTCAATATGTCTTGAGAAGCGTCTGCTCCAATTCTTCTTGGGCTTTCGACTGATTCAGCTTTTATCTAAGGTCTTATCAGCTGGTAAACAGTAGTGTTAATACTTCTGCGCTCCTTTTGGCGACACCTACGACAGTTTTTGTTTATTTAGTGCTCCGTTTGTTTGCTGGGCACGTGTTTCGTTTGCCTTCCAGCCACAGACGTTCGTCCGGGGCCAAGCTCCACAAGCGCTAAGACTTGCCGGCCGCGCTTACTCTCTTGCTCTCCCACTCTCACACACTGTCCGCTCTCCGGCCGCTTCTTTTGTCTACTACGTGCTCTTTTGCGCTCTGGCAGTCAAACTTCATGACTTCGCCGCCAATGAAATCATTCAGCTTTTGCATTTTCATTGAAGCGGCTGCATTTTAAAGTGCTAAACGATAAGAAAACGAAAAGAAATATATATAGCAAGTGAAACGTGAGTAAGAAAACGAACACTCAATTTTGTTATTGTACTAAGCTGTAAAAGTTAATTGCGACCGATTTGCCTCTGCACATGTTTCAAGTAAGTTGATATTAAATGCCGAAACGTGATTGCGCATGTGTGTGTGTACTCACCCACACACCCACACGCGCACACACGCTGAAGCTTGTTTATTGTGTTTTGCTACTTCTAATGGCAAAAGAAAACGTGCGTTGTCAGCATGTTTGAAGCTGACACGTGGTTGCTTCCCCAACCCCCTTTTTCATATCAATGCAGCGACGCCATTTGCATTTGCGTCAACAATACATACACACACACACACACACACACACACTTGTTCGGAGACTACGTCAGCGCCAGAAAAGCCTTTTCTTTCCAAAAACACTTAGCCTGGCATTTTGGCTTTGGTTCATTTAAATTTAGACACGAAAACAATTTGACAAATCTCTGCGCACGCATTCCGCCTGTCTTGTGTACATCAGCCAAGTACAGTTGTACTACAGCGTGAGCAACTAAAGCAAGCCAATGACGAGCCCCCTTTAAACAACAAAAAAAAAAAAAGCGTCCGCTATCGGATGCAGCCTTAATAAATTACCCATGCCGAATAAAAATGCAGTGCTCGAAGCCCTCGCATTTGCAGCGAATCAGCTGTCCCACGATGAAACGGGAGATTAACAGAGCGCGAGCGGCAGAGAGAGAGAGAAAGAGAGAGAGCGTAACAATAGTAATATCTACGGCAAAAGCTTCTAGCACTAACAGCGGTATGCATCCGTGTGCGTGTGTGTGAGAGAGCCACAGGTTATGCAAGACATTCTGAGCTCTTTGCATTGCGACGTCACAATATCGGAATTTTGCGTTTATATGGAAATAACAACAATGTATAGCGACTTAAGTAGATAAGCTTAATGCAACGTTGACTAAATCCGTATTATTAATGCAATATTGCATATATTTCGAAATTGGCCCCATACGAATGTTCGAATGAAAACTCAACTTTTTTGTTTTTAAAGATGTTTTGATGTAATTCCAATTTTGCGGCTTTATTAAGGCCCCAGTGTTGTTTAACTTGAAAAACTTGAAAGCATCGGCCCAAAGCCTTATATGGATTATATACTTGAACGCGTGGTAATTGCAACGCAAAGTAAACAAAGTACAAGCCGATATTGTGACGTCATATGCTCTTAAATCGCGCTCTTTTGTTTAACAATAAGCGAATAACGCAACCTTCAGGTCTCTCCAACGTGGGTATGCGTCTGTGTGCGTGTGCCTGTGTGCATGTGTGTGCGAAACGCATACGCCGTGAACGTGCTCAGTTGCTCCAATTGCTCGCTCGCTGATGGCGGGCGCTGCGCTCGATTCTGTTGTTCTCCCTGCTGCTGTCAAAGTCTAATCTACTGTCATAGGCACTCTAATAAATATACTTGTAAATCAAATAAATATAGTATACAGCTGTGCGAATTTTTCGTGTGTGTTCTCTCTGCGCTCAAATAAATTGCTGTCCATCGGTGGCAGAAAACACAAACCGTTACTCAGTCGTGTATTACCGTTAGCATCTGACAAGCGGCAATTGCGCGCGTCGTGTTTAACATTGTTTGGGAATTTGCGAAGTTTTGCAGCATGCCAGATAAAAAATGCCCTAAGCCTGACCAAGATGGTGCGTATTGTAATTGGTGTTAAATGCGGGTTGCCCATTTGTGTGTGTGTGTGTGTGTGTGCGTGTGCGTGTGTGCATTTTTGTTGCAAGGCTGAACAGTCATTTCACGGCCATTGCAGAAAACCCCTCCAACCATACGAACAGCTGTTCGGTTTGTGTCGTGAGGAAAGCTTTCGGCACGCGCCTGTTTGCATGCCAGAGTATTTTTTTTTATTTTTTTTTTTATTTTTTTTTTTGGTGCAGCAGCACAGTCGCACTCACTCTCGCGGGTGGAGAGTGCGTGTGTAAGGCTTTATCGGGCAATGTAAGCTTTTTATTAATTCTGTTGGCACTCTGAGCGTGTGAGCGGCAAGAGCGAAAACAATGTTGCCAGACTGCACTGCAAGCCAAGGATCTCTGTTTATTCATAAGCTTTTGAGTTGGGGTCTAAAAATGGGTACTTCCAAATTCGGACTATTTGAACATGTTACAATTTTGTACAGTATGGCAACTTGTGTGATTTGTGTAAATGTTATACATATATTTGAATGTTTTTGCTCAATCATTTTTAAATCACTACCGTCATAAATATTCGGCCCGATCTGGCCACAACACAACGCTGTTCGCTCACTCACACAGGTTGCGACAGCAATACGTCAAATAATCACATGGCTACTTGGGGTGGCTTTGCCGTGGCTCTCTCAATTGCTCTCTTTCACACACATACAAACACGGTTGCATGACAGACACAGACAAGCTTTTGCGCTGCCCACGACAGTTGTATGAATGAATATTTGACGCGTGAGTGTGAGAGAGCGCCAATAAAAGCATTGGTGTTGCTGCCGCTGCCGCTGCTGTTGCTGCTGTTGCTTCTGCTGCTGCTGCTGCTGCCATCCTCTGCTTACATGTACACGGTGCGCTCTCTTACACGCGTGCTCTCACACTCTCTCTTTCGCTATCCCCCATACACATATACACATAGCAATGACAGAGAAAATGCGGCGACGTCGCTGCCGCTGCTTTTGCAAAAAAATTTTTATAATAAAAACTTGTACTCGTAGATTGTGTGATGCCAGTACGTTCTGCTAATCCGATACGCGCTAGAAGTTTGATCCGAGACAATTTGGAGAAACAGGCTGGTTGTCTAAATCTAATACACTCCAGAATGCCAAACATTAAAGTGTTTTCGGGCACCTCGCATCCGGATTTGGCGCAGCGTATTGTCGATCGCCTTGGCATCGACCTGGGCAAAGTGGTCACCAAGAAGTTTAGCAATTTGGAAACATGGTAAGTACACACACACAGAGAGACGCTCACGAGTGTGTCGCGTGCGCCAGCCGTTAACTGAAAAATCAACAACAAATTGTGTGCCAAAATGTGGTCCCGCAAAGAGGTCCTACAAACAATATCTGTGATAAGTGCTCGATTTAAATTTTATTATAAATAAATAAATACAAATGTGCTCCTTGACATTCGCTGAAGGTTGAGCTTGCTGCGTGTGCCATGCGCTTTCTGCCCGCTGCTGCCTCCTGCTAAAATTCTGGTGCTGCATTTAAGTGCATTTTTTTTTTGGTTGGCATAATTATTGTCTTATGTCCTGTGCAGGCTGTGTCTTGGGTTTTCTTGATACAGTTTTTTTTTTTGTTTTTTTTTATATTTTTATTGATTTAACAAGTGGACTGTACACCGTAGTCATTGGTCGCCGTGTGCTTGCCTTTGTATGTATGTGCGACTCACGCACACACACACACACAAACACAAACACAGACAATCGCACTCACGAATACCAAGACGAACGCGCTCTGGCAACACCGCACTATGGGGAATTTGACCACTTTCGGTGGCATTTATTAATAATTGTAAGATTTAGCAAAGTTTTCGTTCGGTTTATATTCCTGAATGTGTTCAACGGTGATTCTGGGCAAAATGGGCGTGGCACCGTCCTTTTCTCATATAAACGCGACGACTCCAACCACAATTCAAAATGTACATTCCCGATATTTAGCAGGCATGTATTTCAAATTTCCTAAAGATCGGATGAAAAACACCAATCTGCTGCCAGATATAGTAATCCGTTTGTGATGTGTATGTGACTGCATATTGATTTAACAATGTACGTGTAAAAAAGTAAAAAGTACAAAAAACTGCAAAGCTGCCAAATGCTGATAAATTATTGTAGCTCCATCCAAAAACTGAGTTTTTTCACGAAAACTGTCTATGAAGTTTTCAAGGCTTGATTCGTGTACAGTTTTGAAATGTAAGCCCTTAAAAATGTTGTGTATCAAATTTACAAAAAAATTGCCAGCCGAGGCTTTTTAATTTGAGTTGAAAGCATCTGTGACTTATGTATAAAATAATAAATCTGTTATTCTGTGCTAGCAACAGCAAAAATCTTTACAGATTTGCGTACTGCTATGATTTCTGGCACCGTACCAATGTTGGATGTTGTATTTTGATGTAATTCTCATTTAGTAATACCAAAAGTTGTTTATTTAACAACTTTTATTTGTTGTTTATCTAACAACTTTCAGATATTTTTGCTAAAAAAAACGGGTCAACTTCCCCATTGTGCAACGCCAATGTCGCGTGCAATTTTTTTGCTTGCCGACAGTGAAATAAAACAAAAGGCAACTACATAAATTTATAAATTTATTAAATTTTTTTTTTATTAAATTAGCACATGTGCTTTTTTTTTGTTTCCTAGTCGCAGTCGCGGCCCAGCTTCAGCTTTGCTTTACTCACACAATCAAAACAGGGCAAGTCAGCTGCTACCGCAACAACAACAACGACAACAGCAGAAACAACAAATAATAATAAAGTGTCTCTGGGCTGGCGCCTTATCAGCGCACACAGCTACACAAACACAAACACAAGCACAAGCACAAGCACACAGCTACACATGCAAAAGGCGGCCTAACAGAAATTTAAAAACGTTGAAAATATTGTACAAAGGAAATTAGCAAACAATTAGAAGAGTGTAAGGCAATAGCTAACGAAAGAAGTGAGGCAATGCCAGCAAAATTAGAGGTTATAATATAAATAATGCGCGCTAAGCTTTTTGACATGATACGCGCTGGCCAAATCAGCGTGAGTATATTCCTACATACATGCATACATGATTGTGCATGTATTTTGTTATGCTCCCGCTCACGCACACACACACACACACACACACACACGCCGCGCTACGCAACTCACACAAAGGTAAACTCCAAAACAGAACCAACGGCAGACGCAGACAGTAAAACGCAAAGGCAAAACACAACACGACACTGTCACGTTTTTTTTTTCGCGAGAGAGCACACAGCAATAAAAGCGAGAGCGAGAGAGAGCGCACTCTTAAGTCAGCCGACGTTGCGACGTCAACGACGCCCCCACATGTTCATTATGTGCGCTCACGCGTTTTACGCTGTCGCTCTCTTTCGTTCACGTCTGTGCTGAGACGACCCCCACGTGTGTGCTGCTGCAAACGCAGACACAACAACACAGTGGTTGTGTTAATTGTTGTTGTTGTTGTTGTTGCTGTTGCTGTTGTTGTTATTTGTGCTGAGCACTTGTCGGCTTGTTGTGGCGCTTTCTGGTTCGTACTCGTGAGCGCTGAGCAACAGTGTAACTAATGTGTTGACAGTTATTTTACTCGCAATATTTTTGTTGTTGCCCAGCTTCTTCTTGCTGTCGCTGTTATTCTTGTTGTTGCTGTTGTCATTATTGCTCTTGCACTTTGACTTGATTGGAGCGTGTTTTATGTGCTGATGGGCAATGAAATTTGTTATTGTTGTCTTTATTAGACATATGTATGTATGTACTGTATATAGGCCCCTGGTCTAGATTACAATCAAGATTCGACTTGAAGGGCGCTCAGATGACATCATGGAAATTTATATTTATATTTTTTAGCCTACGAAAATACAATTAATATAATGGAAAAACAATAACTTTTTTTTCCAAGTACTTTCACTTTTATGAACCATTAATTTGTTGTACGTATAAATACGCCTTCAATTTAAGTTTAGCACCTTATAATAATCACCTTAAGGGTAAACCACAAATGACCTTGCTACAGGCAATCCAAACCCAACCGCCAATGCAATTTCTCAATAACCATCAACGGAATGGCCATCAAAATTCTAAAGGTCGCAACACGCAACAAATCCACAAAAGAAAACACAACAAAGAAGATACACAAATTGAAAAGTTTGATCGATAAGAAATTTGCGTGTTGTGCGCCATTTTGAAGGGTTTTAGAGGGGCGGGGGCACTGGGGCGCTTTAAATGGGGGCAAGGGTCTAGGTCTGGCCAGCTGATAAATGAAAAAAAAGTAGGCGAAAGCGATTAATAGGTGTCAAGATATAGCATCTAGTATATATACTCAATATGACTAATAATGTCACAAATAAAGTTTGTTAAGTCGGCAATAGTTGTAGATTACACTATCAACAGCACACATGCACACACACACACTTGCACACACTCACACGTGTGCAAATGTGTCAGTTGTCTGGCAGGAAAAAAAGTCAAACCGCTAGTTAAAAATACATGAATATAAAAAACAAAAGAAAAAGCAAGCAAACCAGCTGCTGCAAGACAACGGGCCAACAGCAAGCAAAACGACATTGCGCTAGCTGGGCCAGCGGCCAATGCTTGGCTCTTGGCCAATAGAGATCCCAAGAGTTCCTCGGACATCACAATCATCCACAGCGTTTGGCATTCTAGCAATGCCAGCGGCGAAAGTGTTTCTTGTTTCCTTTGCTTTCGTTCGAGAACAAAAAAAGAAGACAACAACAACAACAAAATGCATATATACATATATAAAAAAATGCATTCATTTCATGCAACGCCAACTGCAACTGCAGCCGGGGGGGTTTCGGGGGGGGGGGGGGGGGTGCCAGGCAAATGAAATGCTTCTTGGCAAACGTCTTAAGTCGAAAAGCAAACAATGCGGCGTATGCGTAATATTTTGCACAGCTCACCAACAGCTGACCGAGCTGGCTGATACGAACAGGCCATATTTCTTAGATACTAGCGATTAGGTAAAACGCCGGCGCTAACGTCCAATGCACAAACGCAATCCATTAATTAAAGCAGGCGAAACCGAAACAGCCGCAAAGGCAGCTGAAGTATGTCAAATTTGTCAATCGATAGACGGGAACGTTCGATATTCTGGGCGTAGTTCTGCTCGTAATTCAATTAACCTTCAATGCAAATAACAATGGCAATGACCAAAATGAGTGTGTGTATGTGTGTGTGTGTGTGTGTGTGTGTGTCTCTGAGTAGCCATAAGAAATGTAATGAAAAAAAAAATCAGAACGTAAACAAGACAATAAACGAGAATGCAAAAATAGCAGAAAGAAAGTTTCCTTTCAGACCAACCAAACCAGCTAAATGATATGTGTTATATTTCTTTCTTTATATAGTAGCTCTAGACTTCAATTACTTCATGTATCGAATTTGTCGCGCTTTGTTGAGCTTATAAAAAGGTTTATTTTAATTAAAACTCATTTCCATTGGGGTAATATTTCCCAATAAATGTGCTAAAAGAACAACTGTACCGAGTTTCTGCAACATCGCAATTCGCGAGATCAGGTGTACGAGTAGAATAAATATACCAAAAATGTTTACTTAAGAGTATAATCTGAGAAGGTATACAAAAGGAGAGAAGACTATTTATATTGCGGTTGTATGGATTTTCAGAGATAAAGCTTGGCAATTGCTAGCATAGCATATACTCCCAACATCGCTCAAATATTGTCTTATATATAGACGTGCTTTGTGTTTACAAAAGGGTATTCAAGCGTCGCACATAAAATGTTCGCTCGCACTTTTGTTTGTCCTAAAGGTCGTTTCCCACAGTGCAGCAAGCGTCAGCAATATTGAAGGATAGCTGGGGGAAACAGTTGACTCATGTGAGGGCCAATGTTTATGTTAGCCAACTCAAATACGCGTGTGTAAACACAGCCATAGCTTGTTTCCTTTACTCAAACGAAATTCCGCTTAAGGAAAGCCGATACTATAACTTAGTATTGAAACCATAATCAATAATTTGTATATACATTTATTTGTATATAAATATTGCTCTATTCGCTGTCTGATACTCGTGAAAGTGTATATCCAAACAAAATAAACGTCTCTCCAATTTCAGCGTCGAAATCGGAGAATCGGTGCGCGGCGAAGATGTTTATATCGTGCAGTCCGGCTCCGGCGAGATCAATGATAATTTAATGGAGCTGCTGATCATGATCAATGCATGCAAAATCGCATCAGCCTCTCGTGTTACAGCTGTGATTCCTTGCTTTCCATATGCCCGCCAAGACAAAAAAGATAAGGTAGGTTTGCCTCAAAAGAATATTTTTACCCAATTCATATATATTATATATAACTTTTCATAATTTCTAAACTTGTATATTTTACACACACACACAACACACAATTTGAGAAAAATGCAAAACTAGTTTGGACTTTTCGTTCTATCAGCAAGAATATAGGACAGTAAAGCATATAACTGTCCAATGTTAATAACCCATATAATTAAATATATATTTATAAAATTTATATAGTACCATATATCTGACAAATAATGTTTCTCTCTGTGTGTTTATTTTCTTTTATTTATTTTTTTTGCATTTTGTAATTCAAGTTGAAATTTGTTTATATTTTTGTTTTTCAAAAAATGGTTGCAAGGAAGCTAAGCTGTAAGAAAATTGCAAAAATGTGGAAAATTCTTAGATGTAAAAAAAAAAAAATAATTTACTACAATATTTTGTAAAATTCTACTTATAAATATGTATGTATATTTTTTTTCTTCTTCAATTAATTATGTTAATGCCGCTGTTTTCAACAACTTTTGGTGTATACGAACGACTTGCTCTCCTACGCTCACACACACACTCTCTTTCTCCCTCTTTCTCTATGTGTATCTTAATGCCAACATACGATCTATATAACTATATCTACTCTAGTTGCCGGGCAGTGAGGAGAAAGACGAAAGCAAGAAACTTGCCAAGAAAAACTTCGATTGGAAATTTAGGGTATTTACATTTTAAGAACAACAACTTCAACAACAACTTGAACTTAACTCAAACTCCAAACTCACAATTCATATAATGAAAATACTTAATTTTCAATTTGTTTTGTTTTCTTCAAAAAAAAAAAAAAAAAAAAACCAATATTACGGACAAAATCTCTCATCCAAACTCATTCAAGATTTTTTCAAATTCCAAACAACTTGCAAAACTATCCTCACCTCTGGGCTCTGGGTTCTTAAAAAATCAATAATAATCTGTTGGTACAATTTCCATTCGGTAATGCTTTAATATCTGTGAATTTCGAAATTTTAAATTTCTATGGTTTTAAAATAAGCTTTTATCTTTTATGTTTAATACACGTGCTGCATGTTAAACTAACTTAAAAAAAAGAAAACAAAGAAGAAAAACTATATGAAAAAACCTATAAAATTTAACTATTTAACGGCGAATGCAATGAAAAGCGCAAGAAAAGACAATTTTTATTACATTTTAAGCAATTATAATTGAAAAATGTCAAGCAAATTGGTAAACAACAGCAAAAAATTTCCACATTTTTCTTTTTGCGGATTTCGTACATTTAATTCGGTTTGTTTCCTGTCGGCGGCGCTTCATTGCAACAAAAATATATGATTTAATATTAATATTAACACTATATTTATATATGTATATAAATATGTACTAAAATATTTTGTTTTGTTGGTATATTTAGTTATGCTGTCTGCTCGTGTATTTGTCATGTGTCGTTTATATTACATATATAGTATAGGAATATACTATATATTGAAATATATATATTTTGTTTTGCATTTTTAAGCATTTTGCACTTATATTTTCCAACATGCGCACCAAGTTTTTCACTTACCCTAAATAAAAAAAAAATAAAAATAAAAAAGTACCGGGTTCAAATCATCTTTACAGCTGATAACATATTTTTCAGAGCAGTTGCCTAGCAACAATATAGAGTTTATTTTGTTTTTAAACAGATTCCGATGCTGTTCTTTAAATTATTTTTAAAATTTTTTTCTTTTTATTGTGATTTGTACTCAATTTTTATATTGATAACCCATTAGGAACGTCATTTATTTATTCTGACGTCAGCTGTTGTCATATTGCATTTAAAAATGGGGGTCTAGCATTCTTTATCACAATATGTAGCCCTATCTCTACCCCTATCTGAATCTGTTTGTTGTTTGCTTGAACCCGGGTCCTACAAATGTGCACAAATATTTTTCATTGTGCAATAGCTACGTCGAGATGTGCTGTAAAACACTTTCGAGACGTTTAATCTATATTGAAAAGTGCATTCGTTGTGAACTCAAAATGCGTTTCTTGACATGGAAATCAATCGACTGAGTCTTTTGTCAGATTACTTCGTAAATATTATTAATTTTATATAGGCAATCTCAGCTTGGAGCATAGCAACGATTCAGGAAATCAAACTTCAGCATATACTATATGCATATATACATATATATAGATATAGTATGGTACTTTATACTTTTGCTTCAGGTTAACTTATTTTATATATATATTTCTCTCTTTAGCACTGTATTCCTGACTTATTCTAATGATTTATTGATGTTGCCCCTTGTCAAAAACTTTCTCAACCCAATTAACAAACTGTTTTAAAACTCTCCATGATATATATTTAAATGTTCCCTGTGTTACTAATCTAAAAGATATAGCACCAAATATTGCAACACCTTTACAACAAATCCCAACAAATCCTTATTCCCCCGCATTTTGTTTTGTTTACCAACAATATTTTCTTTATTTAACTTTTTAGTTTCGTTTCAATAAACTTGAAAAAGAACATTTCACTCAACTTTTCGTTTCTTCTTTTTCTTTTCTTTATTTTACTTATATCGACTATGTTAAACCAAACAAAAAAAAAACAAAACCAAATACCAAATACAATATCTCTTAATATGTGCTTAGGAGTTTTCAGCCAGACAATATACTGTGAGTAGTTTGCGGCGGGTCTAAGCTTTATTTTTAATAGCTTCGAGCAAATTATAATAAGAAAATATAATAAAAGCTTTAATTTTTGCTCATGTGTTTAAACAAACAATTTTCATCTTTTCTTTAACTGAACAGTTGCAGTTTCTGAATTTTTTATTTTTAGTGTATTTCGTTTTGCATTGAATTTTCAGTTACAGTTTGTGGTCTTGAGTTCCCACTCAAGAAAAGTTGGACTAACAAATATGAATTTTAAAGCCCGATTGCATGCCAGTTGTCCAGTTGTAATTCGGTTAAGAAATCTGGTTAAAAACAAAATTTCCTTTTCTTTTGCGCACTCTAAAAGTACATTCGAATATAAGCATATTAGCATATTTTTTATTATACATACACTCAGAGAAAATGCATATTTTATTCTTGAATATTTGTGATGCATAACAAGAACAAAATTCTTAATTTAAATACAATTTTTTTACTTGAACTAAAGTAAAAAGCCGCTTAGTTTAAAAACTTTGGATTTATTAAAACAGTTTTGAAATTAGAAACTTAAGAAATTTTTACCTCGTCCCGATTTCGACCTAATTTAGATGCAAAATATAATATATTTTTATTTTGGTCTTTCATTATAGCTTGGTTTTTTCTCTGAGTGTATACTATACAATCATAATAACCAAACTTGTGTCTCACATTTACACTCTTTTTGCTCTCGTTTGTAACTTTGTTAATTGGTGCGCACTCTCATTGGTCTCCCAACACAATTACTCTCGCTCTCTCTCTCTCTCTCTCTCTCTCTCTTTCTCTGTTTCTCTCTTCTGAGTTCCTCATTGTTGCACCTTTTGTTGTCCTCTTTTGTGTTTGTCAAAAGTCGAAGTTTTGTATATGATAATATCTATTGGAACGTTACAATTTTCTGTGTATATGTATATATATAAATTTGTATTAATTTTTGTATCCATGGTTTAATCTCATAATGCCTAGCTGTAAGATACTACTTGATATACATAGACGGTACACCTTACAATTACTAACTACGCTAATGATACATGATATTTTTTGTATATTTTCTACGCTGGCCCATGCACAGAGCCGTGCGCCCATCTCGGCGAAATTGGTCGCTAATATGCTATCAGTGGCCGGTGCGGATCACATTATAACCATGGATCTACATGCCTCGCAGATTCAGGTGAGCTCATTTTATTATAATCAGTCAATCGAAAACTCATTAACGATAAGAAGAAGATAAGAAGTTCAGGGCGCATACAACACAATTTCGCTTTATTTTGCTATAGTTTCCGTATAGAATGCCAAAAAATATTTAAAAAGAAAAAATGAAATATGTATGTCGAATGTGTGTGTGTATATCATCTATCAGTGAAGAAGGAACGAAAGCCAGCCAAGTCAGTTCATGTTAAAGTTAATGTCAAAGCCAATTGTAATGCTAGAGACTCAAATTCAAAGTGGCGACGATGGCGTCAGTTCATCATCCGTGAGCGAGGTTTCCATGGATATAATGCGCAGCGATAGTTTGGACAAATGATCGAGCAGTTCGTTGATGCGTTTCTCCTTGTCGAGCACGACTTTCTCGAGAAAAAGGATCTTTTGGCTCAACGCGCAAATGCATTGCTCCTTCTTGTCATTGATGCGCATCAGTTCCTCGTTATTGGAATTGGATATTCTCAGGTCCTGCAGGATTTCTGCATTTGCCACTGCCACTGCCAATGTCTCTGTCTGTGTCTGGGTTTGACTGTGGATCTGGGTCTGATTCTGGTTCTGGTACTTGTACTGGTTCTGGCTCTGGTTCTGAGATTTCGCCTGTGTCTCCGACAGCATCGATGCCTGCTCCATTGGGGCCGATTGCGGTCCATCCAGCTGCGGCTCATCCTGATGCCCGATGGCGGCCTGCTGTCGCGGACTCTTGCTCGGCGACGGCCGACGCGGGGTCAATTGTATGCCATCCCGTTCGCAGCGCATCAGGTGAAATAATATGGATTTAATCGCATTCAAATTGCCCGACGCGATCTGCTCCAGGGCCGGTCGCAGCAATATCAAGCCCGTCTTCTGCAGCACCTTCACACTGAAGCTCTCCCAGTTGAGCACCTTCATAGCCAGATTGCTGTGCGAAGTATAGTTTTTCATGTTGACCAGCTTGTTGTCGATGTTCTTGAAGAGCAGCGCCATGTTGACCACATCGGAGAGATAGCGACGCGTGCGATGGTTCAGCTCGATCTCCTTGACGACGAGCCAATCGTCCAGCTCCTTGTGCTCCTCGGCAGTCAGATTGCGTATGTTCGACATCTTTCCGGTCCGCGATATAGTATTTTCGCAATTCGCAATTAGCTTTCGTTTTTTTTTTTTTTGGTATCAAAATAAATAAAGAGAAACGTTCAATTTGTATTTCCTGCTAGGTTAGAAGCTATTGCCAGATTAAGTTATAAAATGGTGTTGATTTATGAATGAAGTAACTTTATGTAGGAAATTCTATGACAGGAGTGTGAACAGTTGCTATATCGATTCGTTTTTCTTCTTCTTCTATATGTACATTTATATTTAGGGTTTCTTCGATATACCAGTTGATAATCTCTACGCCGAGCCGGCGGTACTCAAATGGATCAAAGAGAACATTCCCGAATGGAAAAATTCGATCATTGTATCGCCCGATGCCGGCGGCGCCAAGCGGTAAATAAATATCAAGTTAGTCTAAACTAATTTGATCTATAAATATTCGATATTTTCTTTTCTATAGCGTGACTTCTATTGCGGATCGTTTGAATGTGGAATTCGCCCTGATACACAAGGAGCGCAAGAAGGCCAACGAGGTGGCCTCCATGGTGCTGGTTGGTGATGTTAAGGATAAGATTGCCATATTGGTCGATGATATGGCCGATACATGCGGCACCATTGTGCACGCCGCCGACCGTCTGGTGGAAGCGGGCGCCACCAAGGTGAGTGTGGGGTGCTTGCCCCAGTCGGGTGTAACCGCCAGCGCAATACTCGTTCACAGTGTAGTAACAACCAAAAAATTTACCCTAGATGCGTTTGCATATATATATAAAGCACTCTAGAGGACAAACCATGACCAAAATGCCATTGAACATGAAAATCGGTTCAGATTTGACAAAGTTATGGCAGTTTTAAATATGGGAGCCATGGATCTGAGAGCTTTACATGTCAAAATTGTTGTCCATTTTTGCGTGATTTTTGACAAAAAATTTGACCCCCTCAGAATCGGGTTTAATGTTGTTTTTTATACTAATTATGACAACCACAATCGATTAAAAATGTAAATTTGCAATTCTAAATTTTGAAAAATTTTTTTTTTCGAAAATAAGTAAGGGGGGAGTACATGCTTTTTTCCGAAAAAAAATCGAAAAAATTTTATTTTTAATAATGAATATATTTGAAATGCAGAATCAATCTAGAGAATAAATCATGAACAAAATGCCATCAAACATGAAAATCGGTTCAGTTTTGACAAAGTTATGGGAGTTTGAAATGTTGGAGTTCTGGATCCGAGGGCTTTACTTGTCAAAATTGTTGTCCATTTTTGCGTGATTTTTGACAAAAAATTTGACCCCCTCAGAATCAGGTTTAATGTTGTTTTTTATACTAATTATGCCAACCACAATCGATTAAAGATGCAAATTTGCAATTCTAAATTTTGAAAAAAAAATTTTTTCGAAAATAAGTAAGGGGGGAGTACATGCTTTTTTCCGAAAAAAAATCGAAAAAATTTTATTTTTAATAATGAATATATTTGAAATGCAGAATCAGTCTAGAAGATAAATCATGAACAAAATGCTATCAAACATGAAAATCGGTTCAGTTTTGACAAAGTTATGGCAGTTTGAAATGTTGGAGTTTTGGATCCGAGGGCTTTACTTGTCAAAATTGTTGTCCATTTTTGCGTGATTTTTGACAAAAAATTTGACCCCCTCAGAATCGGGTTTAATGTTGTTTTTTATACTAATTATGACAACCACAATCGATTAAAAATGTAAATTTGCAATTCTAAATTTTGAAAAATTTTTTTTTTCGAAAATAAGTAAGGGGGGAGTACATGCTTTTTTCCGAAAAAAAATCGAAAAAATTTTATTTTTAATAATGAATATATTTGAAATGCAGAATCAATCTAGAGGATAAATCATGAACAAAATGCCATCAAACATGAAAATCGGTTCAGTTTTGACAAAGTTATGGGAGTTTGAAATGTTGGAGTTCTGGATCCGAGGGCTTTACTTGTCAAAATTGTTGTCCATTTTTGCGTGATTTTTGACAAAAAATTTGACCCCCTCAGAATCGGGTTTAATGTTGTTTTTTATACTAATTATGACAACCACAATCGATTAAAGATGCAAATTTGCAATTCTAAATTTTGAAAAAAAAATTTTTTCGAAAATAAGTAAGGGGGGAGTACATGCTTTTTTCCGAAAAAAAAAATCGAAAAAATTTTATTTTTAATAATGAATATATTTGAAATGCAGAATCAGTCTAGAAGATAAATCATGAACAAAATGCCATCGAACATGAAAATCGGTTCAGTTTTGACAAAGTTATGGCAGTTTTAATTATGGGAGCTATGGCTCCGAGAACATGTTTACCAATTTGAATCTGCTAAATAATATATTAACACTATCTGACGCAGGCCCGGGTATTATTTTCTAGTTTTCAAGTCTCTAACTTCAAGAGCGGACAGACGGACACTTTACGAACCCAATGTAATCGCAATCGAGTATAAGAACAAAAGTTTGCTAATTTTGCCTTCGATTTTCCAGGTCTATGCCATACTGACGCACGGTATTTTCTCGGGCCCGGCGATTTCGCGCATTAATAATGCCTGTTTCGAGGCGGTCGTTGTTACCAATACCATACCACAGGATGGTCATATGCGCGATTGCCCCAAAATACAGGTGAGAGTGACGCCTTGCCTTGCTGCACGATTGAGAGAGCTTTAGGATATTCGAGGAACTTTCCGCATAGTATTAAAAATTACGGGAGCTTCTCTCCAAATGCAATTGAACGCATGGAAGATCTCTCAATCGTGCGCTTACTCTCTCTCTCTCTCTCTCTCTCTCTCTCTCTCACGCTCTCTTAACTACAATGCCCGCTCCCTTTTCTCTCTTCCTCTCTTGGCGCAGTGCATTGATGTGTCGATGATGTTCGCCGAGGCCGTTAGGCGAACACACAATGGCGAGAGTGTCTCGTATCTCTTCTCAAATGTTCCATATTAAGCGTAAAATGCAAATTGTAACAACAACAAAAACAACAGCAACAACAACAACAACACCACCACCATAACAACAACAACAACAGCAGGAAAACAAAAACAACAACTAATCAGTTGCAAATATTCAATATAAATTTTGAAGCATATTTTGCCATCATTCATCGTTATATATTTTTTATTACCTATTAACTATGTAATTAAAACTCAATACGAGATACACAACAACAACAACAATACACTAATCGTCATTATGTAATTATAAAGAGTAGCATAAAGTACATAACAACAACAACAATTGCACACTTAATTGCCTTCTTTTTGTATACAACAAAAACGAAAAACAACCACTTTTTTTTTATTCAACCTTTATTTCTCTAAATAATTGAATATCGCATTTTTGTAAAAGATTATCAGCTCTTAGAGACAAAATTAGTTGTATAGATTATGTAGTAAAAAGATACACACGTATACACAAGCACACTAAAAACACACACACACACACCCATACCCACACCCATACACATACACACACACCCATGAATTGTAATTTTACACCGTGCAACAAATTTTTTTTTTGATGTTTCTTAAACATAAGTTTCGATGAGAACATTTAAAGCAAAATGCAAAAACCCCCAAAAGCAAATTGCTTGCAAGTTCAAAACAACTAAAATTTTAGTAAATTTAAGTAAATAAGAAAACAAAAAAAAACCCATTTGAAAAGAAATTTAGCAACTAGGCGTTTAAAACAAACAAACAACAAAAATTTCAAAATAAAAATAAAAAAAATATTTAAAAACACAACTAGATAAAAGTCTTATTATTTGTCCCCATGCAATATTTATATTTAAAAGCTCCAGAAAGTCTGGGTAAATTGAATTTCCCGTTTTAATTACGAAAGTGGAGCTAAAATTTTTGGTATACGATTCTACAAAAACATTGCATTGTGTTTCCATACTATTTTTCAGTTTCTTCATTTAATAGAACTCCTTAAATGATATTTAGCTATACACGTTATGAAAACAGCAGAATTCGTGGCAAACATCAGACATCTGTGTTCCAGCTCACTGTTAATACTATAGTATGAGATTGTACAACACTTATCCGAAAAGCTATAATGTAACAATTTAAAAATATATGCACCTTATGGAAATGGACCCGAGAGAACTCATATAATATATATAGACATGTAAATATATATATACATAGAAACATCCCTTTGCGCGCCTTTACTTGCCTAAAACTCCGCGTACTCCTCGCCCTCCTCCTCGTCATTGTTGAGGCCCACTTCCTCGAAGTCCTTCTCGAGGACCGCAATATCGTCGCGCGCCTCGTTGAACTCGCCCTCCTCCATGCCCTCGCCCACGTACCAGTGGACGAAGGCGCGCTTCCTGTACATCAGGTCGAACTTGTAGGTCAGATTCGCGAAGGCCGCCGATATGGCCGTCGTGTTGGAGAGCATGCAGCAGGCGCGGGAGGAGCGCGCCAGGTCGCCGTCCTGCACGAAGGCGGGCTTCTCGTAGTTGATGCCGATCTTGAAGCCCGTGGGACACCAGTCGACGAACTGTATTTGCCGCTTGGCCTTGATGGCCGAGATTGCAGCGTTGACGTCCTTGGGCACCACGTCGCCGCGAAAGAGCATGCAGCAGGCCATGTACTTGCCGGCGCGCGGATCACACTTGACCATCATGTTGGAGGACTCGAAGCAGGCGTTGGTCAGCGCGGTGATCGCGTGCTGCTCGTGGGCGGCGCGATCCGCGGACATGAGCGGGGCGTAGGCGACCAGCGGGAAGTGGATGCGTGGAAAGGGCACCAGGTTCGTCTGGAACTCGTTCAGGTCGACGTTCATGGAGCCGTCGAAGCGCAGCGAGGCCGTCGTCGAGCTCACAATCTGGGCGATCAGGCGGTTCAGGTTGCTGTACGCCGGCCTGTCCACGCCCAGCTTGTGTTGGCAGATGTCGTAGATGGCCTCGTTGTCCACGATGAAGACGCAGTCTGCGTGATCCATGGTCGCGTGCGTCGTCAGCAGCGCATTGTAGGGCTCCACCACGGCCGTGGACACCTTGGGCGACGGGTAGACGGCGAAGTTCAGTTTGCACTTTTTGCTGAAGTCGTTGGACAGGTGCTCCATCAGCAGCGAGGTGAAGCCGGAGCCGGTGCCGCCGCCCATCGAGTTGAAGATGAGGAAGCCCTGCAGCCCATCGCACTGCTCCACGATCTTGAGCAGGCGCGTGGTCACCGTGTCGATCACGTCCTTGCCAATGGAGTAGCGCCCGCGCGCGAAGTTGTTGGCCGCATCCTCCTTGCCGGAGATCAGCTGATCCGGATGGTAGAGGTTTTTCGTGACGCCCGAGCGCACATCATCGACCACCGACGGCTCCAGGTCGACAAATATCGAGCGCGGCACCAGCTTGCCATTGCCCGTCTCCATGAAGAACGTGTGCGCCACGTTCTCCGTGGCGCCCTGGCCCACGCTGGCGCCCCTGCCGCTCTCCACCTGCTGCTCGTCCGTCTTGCGACTGCCGTCCAGATTGATGCCATGCTCCAGCAGGTACAGCTCCCAGCAGGCGTTGCCGATCTGAACGCCGCACTGTCCGATTTGCATGGAGATGACTTCGCGCTTTAACAGAACCAAAATGAATCCCCAACGCCAACGTTATCTACTCCGACTGCTCACCATTTTCAGTTGCCAATTTAGTAGATGATGGGAACTTGCGAAACAATTTAGAAACTCTTGGCAGATCCCGCACGAAATTCCCAATAGGATCTCTTTTCTTGACCAGGCACGCTGCAGAACAAAATGGCTGACGCAGGGCAGCTCGGGCAAGAGCCGTTATAGTGGGAGCACAAAGCAAACCTCCGAAAAGGGAGATCGCTGCAGGGTTGCATTTGGGCTCAACAGGTTTGGAACTTGACTAAGCAACTGTTGCAACTTAAAGGACGTTTAATGAACACTTTGCAGCTATCAAAATTTGAATTCATTAAAGGGATAAAAACTAAGTTTATGTACTCGGTGTAGCATAAAAGAAAATTAAATGCCAAACACAATTATTGCATAGCTTGGCGGCAAAGACCTTCATGGCCAATTTCACGCCAACGGTTTTTCATGCCCTTCAATTCGCTTGATTAATAAATGGAATTCATTAATCCACTTTTGCGGCAATAAGGAAGCTTTAAGACAACATTCCGGTAACCAGAGTCAGTTTGTAAGGCGCTCTCCATGATTTTCGCTTATAACAGATAACAGTATGCACAGCGCATCAGCTGTTGCTTCGGGTTGGCAGGGCGAATTCGAGCACGGCGAATTGGTGTAAGGCGAATTGATGTTAAGCGAACCCTTCACATTGGGCAGCTAGAACAATGTAGTTAAAAGCATTTAAGAGCATTTAGTATACTTTGCAAATATATTTTTTTTCTAAAAATTCTCACATATATATTTTTATTTATTTTTTGTTAATTACACTAACGGCAGGTCTGTTTGAGCCACGGCGAATTCGAAAAATGCGACAAAGCATGTTTGCTGAAATAACAAAATCTCAGCCGTCTCTCCATCGATCTCAATGATCTATATCTTCAACGACGCTCAATTAATCCATCTACAAACTATATTTTTTTCGACTTTTCCCCGAATCCATACACATAGATATGAAAATAATTATAATATATATTATAATAATTTTAATGTACATTTTCAAATTTCCTAAACTAGACGTCTAATCGCGATTTGGGTGGTAATTTTGGATCACTCTATGCACACAGATATTGAAAATATCAACTTTTATTAATAATTTCGCGTTTTGTTTACATTGTTTTGCAATACGCATTCGTTTGTAATTAAATCAAAACACATTTAAATCCCAAAAAGTGGAGTTTTTATCCGATTATCCTTATGGGATCTATATGATATGAGAGTCCGATCGGGGGAAATGGAGCAAGATATCGTAGCAAATATAAACGTGTGGGGTCGGGTTGCTTTCTTCTGCTATTGCACAAAACTAACACCATTAATTTAAATTTAAATTTACCACATATGTTTTCTTGATCAGTATGAATAGCCGCATCAATATAGCCATATCCGAATAGCCAAACTATTCTCTCAGTTTTAAAACTTTCGTCGTCTCTTTCTTGCAAGCAGTACGTGCAAAATATTATCAATATCGGAGCACTATAGCATATAGCTTCCAAAGGATCGGTCTACAATGAAATTTTGTAGAATAAATTCTTAGGTTTTCAACTAAACTACGAAATTAAGAGTGTCACTATAACTCTAAGATATTTTCAATATATGACCAATATCGGATTACTATAATGAAAAGCTCCCATCGGAACAACCGATTGAAAAATTAGTTTATGACTTAAAAAATTTGTGTGTTTTCAAGATATTCTAACGTAGGGAAACAGGAATGTCACTATAATTGTAAAATATGTGCATAACATTGTCAATTTTGGAATATAGCTTCCATAGTACAAATCTGTCGAAAAATTAGCTTTTGGGTAAAAAATCATTTTGTTTCTCAAGGTATTTCAAAATAAATTATGAAATTACCAGTATTCCTATGCTTCTAAAATGTCTGCAAAATATTATGAATATCGGACGACCATAGGATATAGCTCCCATAGGAACAATCGGTCGAAATATGAGATTTTGTATGAAAAACCTAGGGAATTTAAAGTGTTAATAGGCTTTTAAAATATCTTCATAATATTGCTTTTATCGGACTACTCTCACGTATTGGTGCCATAGGAAGAATTTTTCGAAAAATGTTTTTTTTGTATGAAAAACTTGTATGTTTTCAAGATATTCTAATCAAATTTGAAATTTAAAAGTGTTTTTATAATTCTGAATATCTGCAAAATATTATCAATAACGTATAGCTATTATAGGAACAATCAGATAAAATATTTATTTTTGTACGCAAAATATTTTTCATATTAAAATTACAATGCTCTGCAAAAAGCGAAACCGTCTCCAATGAAATTTCACAGATATTTAAAAATAAGTTCAAATTTGATTGAATAGTTAAAAGTTTTACACTCTTTTACGAGGGAAATTTCCAAAATTCTCCCCAATTTCACAAAAGGTAACCACTGTGAAACCTTATCTGAACTCTTCTTACGGTTGGGAGTGTCCGCTAATCAATCAGTACAAATAGTTTTATATATGTAGCTATATAGGGAATCCCGCTTCCGTTCCAGACTATATCTAAAACCATCCATTATTTGATCCAATTTGTTAAGTTAAAAACAAAGCTTTACTGTTGTAATTACAAGTATGCCCGGAAAGGCTTAAAACTCCGCATAGTCCTCGCCCTCCTCCTCGTCATTGTTGAGGCCCACTTCCTCGAAGTCCTTCTCGAGGACCGCAATATCGTCGCGCGCCTCGTTGAACTCGCCCTCCTCCATGCCCTCGCCCACGTACCAGTGGACGAAGGCGCGCTTCCTGTACATCAGGTCGAACTTGTAGGTCAGATTCGCGAAGGCCGCCGATATGGCCGTCGTGTTGGAGAGCATGCAGCAGGCGCGGGAGGTGCGCGCCAGGTCGCCGTCCTGCACGAAGGCGGGCTTCTCGTAGTTGATGCCGATCTTGAAGCCCGTGGGACACCAGTCGACGAACTGTATTTGCCGCTTGGCCTTGATGGCCGAGATGGCAGCGTTGACGTCCTTGGGCACCACGTCGCCGCGAAAGAGCATGCAGCAGGCCATGTACTTGCCGGCGCGCGGATCACACTTGACCATCATGTTGGAGGACTCGAAGCAGGCGTTGGTCAGCGCGGTGATCGCGTGCTGCTCGTGGGCGGCGCGATCCGCGGACATGAGCGGGGCGTAGGCGACCAGTGGGAAGTGGATGCGTGGAAAGGGCACCAGGTTCGTCTGGAACTCGTTCAGGTCGACGTTCATGGAGCCGTCGAAGCGCAGCGAGGCCGTCGTCGAGCTCACAATCTGGGCGATCAGGCGGTTCAGGTTGCTGTACGCCGGCCTGTCCACGCCCAGCTTGTGTTGGCAGATGTCGTAGATGGCCTCGTTGTCCACGATGAAGACGCAGTCTGCGTGATCCATGGTCGCGTGCGTCGTCAGCAGCGCATTGTAGGGCTCCACCACGGCCGTGGACACCTTGGGCGACGGGTAGACGGCGAAGTTCAGTTTGCACTTTTTGCTGAAGTCGTTGGACAGGTGCTCCATCAGCAGCGAGGTGAAGCCGGAGCCGGTGCCGCCGCCCATCGAGTTGAAGATGAGGAAGCCCTGCAGCCCATCGCACTGCTCCACGATCTTGAGCAGGCGCGTGGTCACCGTGTCGATCACGTCCTTGCCAATGGAGTAGCGCCCGCGCGCGAAGTTGTTGGCCGCATCCTCCTTGCCGGAGATCAGCTGATCCGGATGGTAGAGGTTTTTCGTGACGCCCGAGCGCACATCATCGACCACCGACGGCTCCAGGTCGACAAATATCGAGCGCGGCACCAGCTTGCCATTGCCCGTCTCCATGAAGAACGTGTGCGCCACGTTCTCCGTGGCGCCCTGGCCCACGCTGGCGCCCCTGCCGCTCTCCACCTGCTGCTCGTCCGTCTTGCGACTGCCGTCCAGATTGATGCCATGCTCCAGCAGGTACAGCTCCCAGCAGGCGTTGCCGATCTGAACGCCGCACTGTCCGATTTGCATGGAGATGACTTCGCGCTTTAACAGAACCAAAATGAATCCCCAACGCCAACGTTATCTACTCCGACTGCTCACCATTTTCAGTTGCCAATTTAGTAGATGATGGGAACTTGCGAAACAATTTAGAAACTCTTGGCAGATCCCGCACGAAATTCCCAATAGGATCTCTTTTCTTGACCAGGCACGCTGCAGAACAAAATGGCTGACGCAGGGCAGCTCGGGCAAGAGCCGTTATAGTGGGAGCACAAAGCAAACCTCCGAAAAGGGAGATCGCTGCAGGGTTGCATTTGGGCTCAACAGGTTTGAAACTTGACTATGCAACTGTTGCAACTTAAAGGACGTTTAATGAGCATTTTTGTGGGTCTATGTAAGTGGTATTCATACAAGCAATAAGAACTAAGTGTGAGTACGGGGGGGTGGGGCATAAAAAAAATTCCCTGTTGGTCGAAATGGCAACTTAAGTGTGTACTGAATAAATAGCGGAATGCCTGCGGCATCTTCGAACTGGACTAATCCTTGCGGACGCCTGGTGGCAGCGTCACGTCGAACACGATGGGCGCATTGTTGGGCAAATAGTTGATGTCGCACGTGGAGGCGTTGACGTAGATGATGCGTCCGTCGCTGGTTATGCCGTAGCCCTCGTGGACGTGGCCAAATACGTGGTATTTGGGCTTGACTCGCTGCTGGACTGTGGTCAGGAGCTCGACGCAGCCGGCGCGCACGCCGGAACAGCAGAGATCGCCGTGGCCAACGGGCGGCGTGTGTGTGACGAGTACGTCGACGCCCGCCGGAATTTGATTCCATTTATCCAGGCAGGCGGCGCCACGCGGCACATTGAAAGCCCAGCGACAGAACTCTGGCTGCCAGGGCGAGCCGTAGATCTTGACGCCCCACAGCTCGAGCAGCTCGTCCTCCAAATACGTGCAGTTGGTTAAGGCCTCGCGAATGTTTGGGGTTTGCACGGCGCTCTCCATGCTCTCCTTGTCGTTGCCCAACGTCGGCAGATCGTCCAGTATGGTCATGCCCGTGTGCTTAGAGCTGCCAACGAACAAATATAAGAAATTAGCGAAGAATTGGGGATTAGAGCAAGTTATTCACGCACCGTTCGGCATGGCCCTTGGCCTTGTTCTGAAACGGATGCGTGAAGGTGCGATCGAAGCTGAGCTCGTGATTGCCGGCAATGACGATCTTGTGCTTGTGGGGCAGCGCCCCGATCCAATTGTTGAACTCGACCACCTCCTGCAGCTGGCCGCACTTGGTAAAGTCGCCGGCATGTATGAAAATATCACCGTCGGGTATATCGAACTTGATGTAGGGCGTCAGCGAATGCGTGTCGGACATGCACACAATGCGCGCCTTGTTCGGCGCCACCGTCGTCGTTGGCGGCTTCATCACCACCTTGATGACCCGCTGTACTTTGCTGATCTCGTTCCATGCGGCCGTTGGATTGCCGCTCAGCGGGTGTACGGCTACGGACACGGGATCCATTGTTGGTCTAGCACACAGTTATTAATACAACATGATAGTCAATTTCACTGATAAGTACAACTTATTTGTTCTAAATTAACTAAACAGCGATTTGCCGATAAAAGATAACAGTATGTGCAAAACAAATGTTATGCATCAGCTGTTGTCTACGGGCTAGGGTTGTCAACGCAAACTGGAAAAAGGCAAATTCATGTGCAGCGAAATAACGAAATTCACGAATGCAATTTAATTTAATAACATTTCTTACATACATTTGTTGCTAAAAATATGCACTATTTTCTGTTCCAAATTCGCCGCAATAATTCGTGATGTCATGACTAACAGTAGGCTGGCAAGGCCGAAGTCAGGTGGCAACGCCGCATGCTAAACAAAAAACAGCTGTGCCTGACTGCTGCTGTATATCTGCTTCTTCCAACTCACGTATTGTACATTTTTTCATCCATTTTTTTTTATCCAATTCATTTGCAATTCGCCAATAATTGCATTTAATTGTGTTCAGTGGCTACCAAGTGCAATTGCGCTGTTCGCCTCAGCGTCCGGCCGGTGCGTACACAGTGCGTGCAAAAGTGAATGTACATTTAGAAAAACAAAGATGGCTGCAATGCGTCTGAACAGCCAATCGGTGTAATAAGTGTATACGCAAGTGTTTTGGGTAGCGACATGGAACAATCGTTGGACTTACAAGCGCAGCCGGAGGCATT
Organism: Drosophila sordidula; assembly: GCA_035047465.1. Lineage (NCBI taxonomy): Eukaryota > Metazoa > Arthropoda > Insecta > Diptera > Drosophilidae > Drosophila > Drosophila sordidula. The sequence goes on along the minus strand of JAWNPQ010000185.1, from coordinate 8,387,043 downwards.
TGTGGACGCCAACAGCGGCCTAAGTGCTGGCAGTGCAGGTGAGTTCTATTTTGGTGCGATTCAAATTACCTCTGCCTGGGCGCAGCCCCTTTTTTAACGGCAGTAACAGCAAGAGTCGGTGTTTCTGCTGACGCTGACGTCGCTGCTAATTGTTTACGCCCACCAATCAAGTGTGCATTTTATCTGTTGAAGTGCATGTGTATGTAACTGTTTGTGCGTGTGTGTGCCTTCACCACCTGGCTTCCTTTCGTGGGCCTTCTCTCTCCACCTCCTTTAGCACTTTGCGTCGGCGCTTTTGCGTCTGTCGGTTTCGTCTGTTTATTTCCTCATTTCTTAAGTGATGATTCACTTCGATTGCTTCTCACTACACAGCCAAACAACATTTTATGGCTTTGCATTTGACTCCGTCAATTTGTCTGTGTGTGTTGTGTCTTTTATGGCCATTGTTCTTTGACTCTGCCTTAATTTATGGCTGTGCTCAACTTTGTGCGACGCAATTTTTTTCATATCGCTCTGACATCAAGGGGCTGCTATTTACCGTTGCAACTTACAGTTGTCGAGCTGAGCGCAGGCTTAGCATAGGCACAAAGCTACCCCACACACACAATGACACAAACACAGCTGAGAGCAGGAGAGCAACATTGCATTGAAGCGCAAAAGCAACAGTGAATTAACAGATGATCACCAATACACACACACACACACACAGACACAGGCACACATATGTATTTCGGGGCTGCGTTGACCTAGACCTAGTCGAGAGCTTGCAGTGGGAGTGCTCTCTCACTCTCTCACTCACTGTTGTGGGGCATTTCTCTTCCGCACATTCATTCAGAAACAAGCAGAAAAAAGATGACAGACAACGCGCGCTGCAAACATAAACCTTGATAATGACATTCACAAAAGCAAGAACGTCAGTCAGTTTGGTCACAACCTCTGGCACTTATCCAACGGATTTTCTCAGCTGGTTGTGCTGCCGCTGCCGCTGCCGCTGGTGGTGGTGGCAAAATTAGAAATATATATTCGCTGCTCGCCAAAAGTCAAATGTCGAGTGAGCTCGGCCAATTGCATAAGTTGTGCGATTCCTCACCCAGTCTCCGTCTTCGTCTCTGCTTCAGTCGCCATCGCCATCGCCGTCGCCGTTGCCGTCACCGTCGCCGTTGGCGTCGCCATCCTGAAGCTCCAGCGCTTATTTGTTTGCGAACGCGCCAAGTGTCAAGTTGCAGTGCGTTCTCGGCCGTGTGTTCTCTCCACCTTGCTATTCCCACTCTTCTACTGCTGCTTCTTCCTTTCAACTGTTTCGTGTGTAGCGGCGCGTTCCGGTCGCGTGTTCGTCATCGCGTGTGTTTTTTTTTTTTTTTGGTTGCCTTTGCTTTGCCAATTGTTTGCTGATTTATGTGGCGTGGGCGTGATGTAATTTGCAATAAAAGCAGTTAACTAACACTTAGAGGAGAGCGAGAGCGGAGAAAAGAGAGCTGGGTAGAGAGCGGGAGTTGGGCGCAAATACGAAATGTGCTAATTCCCAAACCTTTTTCTTTTTATTTTGTAGCAACATTGCAGCAAGTTGTATATGTTTCTTATTTTTCCACTTTTTTATGGCTTCCATAGTTAATAATCAACTTGGTTGTTTATTGTTACAAAAACTTTACAGTTTGCATGATTAGCAACGCTTTGCGAAATGTGGCAACAAAGCAAATCGACAACAAATTGAAAACAAACAAACAAAATTGCAAATATTTGTTTAGAAATTTGCGCACTATCAAAAAAAAAAAAAACAACAATAACAACAATTAAAGCAAGAACGTTGCACTCGGGTGTAACCGACAGCGCAATATTCGTTCACAGTGTATTAACTAATGCGTATATCCCAGCATTATGAGTACTCATAAAAAATAATAAACAAACTATAAAACAAGTGAGAACATTGCAGTCGGGTGTAGCCGACAGCCCAATACTCGATCTTAATTATTATTCTTATTTTGGCAAAATATAGATTTGTGCAATTTTATCTTTTAATTTTATCGATCTTTAAAAAAGACCATTAGAAAACTGTTTACCAAATTCGGTGACTGTAGCTCTTCATTTGAGGAAGATACAGATTTCGCGGCTTACCTGCCTCCAAGATATACTTGATCGATTTGCCACGCCCCCAGTGGACGTATCCATACCTATATTTTGTGCGATCCTCAGAGGAGGCTTTAAGTTATATATTATTTATTTCAAGTCTATAACGCGCATTGGACAAACCCAATATGCTCCTTTCACTTCGTGAACGAGTAGAAAAAGAAAATAAATACAAATTCATTTAAAGTTGATTTATGTAATAGGCAAATGCATAAACAAAAGGCGTGCGGCATAGTTAAGGGCGCAGCGCTGGGTTATACAATGTAAGACGCGACGTGGTTTAGCCTTCGTTCTCACACACACACGCACACGTCTATGCCTGTGCGATTACGCATACGCAGCGTGGTACGAAAGTGCGGAAATTTGAGTCAGAAATGTCAAAGTGCCCCCCGCCAACGACCTGTTCTTAGCTAATTGCATTTTTAGCGTGTTTCGTTTTATCTCATTTCTGTTAATGTCGCAAATATTAGTGGAACAGTGTGACAAAGTTGGCCAGCAGCAACAACCACAATAAATAATGCTAATCATTGTGCCTTACAACTGTCTCGCTCGTGCTGCCAACGTCAACGTCAACGTCAACGTCACTAGCTCAGCTGATTTGTGTTGTTGCTTTTGTACTGCTGTGCGGCTTTTTCCAATTCGCCGCTGACAAACAGCTGTTTCACACTTACCTCACTCTCTTGCGCTCATTGGCACTCTCGCTCACTTGCAGCTCTCGCGCGCTCGCTGTCTCTCTCTCTCTCTCTCGCTCTCTCCCTCTATCACTCCCTCTTATTCGGTTGTTGTTAATCATAATTTTAAATATTCAATTATCGTTTGTTTTGATTTTGTGCCTTCAATTTGCGAGCGCGCGCGATTTACGCTCAGCTTTTTTGTTTTTCTATTTGTTTTTTATTTTTTTTTTTATTACTTATTGCTTATTGCCCGTCGCTGCCTTTCGCTGCCGCTGCTGCTTGGAACTTTTTGGGCTGCGAGTCGCGCGCGCGTTTTCGCCGCAGTTGAAATTCGTCGTCGGCAGAGTTCGCCTCGCATTTAGCATTTTACGTTTTCAATTTTTTTTGTTCGTTTGCGTATTGAGATTTATATTTATATTGTATATATATGCGTTATGTACAATTGTGTTTTTGTTTTAACCGACAGAAATTGTGTTTTGTGTGCGATGTGAACGTGAAGATATATGTGCCATAGCGTATATATATACACGCATACACCTATAAATATATATGCGCACATATATATAAATAAATACGTTAAATTGTCTCGAAATTGTAATTTGACAACTGAATTTTGTTACCGTTGTTGTTGCTGTTGTTTTTGTTGGTTTTGTTTTTTTTTTTTTTTGTTATTGTTATTGTTGTCATCATCAGCGTCGTGTGTCGATTTCAAATTCAAAACGCTGAGCTCATTTTTTGAGACGCCTTTAAACTGGCTAATTAGCATAAAAAAGCATTATAAATACATACATCAAGCTAAATTCTAAGCCACAATATAAAGCTGTGAAAATTACAAATAATCGTTTTTATTATTATTATTATTGAGATTTTTATATGTGTTTGATGTCAGAATTTATGAACAACTGCTGTTCTTATTTGTTTTCTTTTTATACGATCTAATCTCGGCAAGTCTTTAAATACAAGTGTTTTTGGGGTTTTTTCTTATAAGAAATCCAATTTTCGGCTCATTTGACTTTTCGATTAACGTCACACGCCTTGCGGTGACACATTTATGAGCTGTGTGGCCTGTTCTTATCAGCACTCGGCAATAATCACAACAATAACAACAACAATAACAATAACAAATAATCCTGCCAACACAAAGCCAACAAAACGTTGCAAAATTAATTACAACTCATAAATATAATTTGTGTTTAGATAGAGCAAAAGCTCACGTGCCTCTAATTACGAGTACTTACAAACGGCAGCGTTTATTTAATCGCCAACATCCACCGCGCCCCACCCCCACAACGCCCACATCGTCAGCGCGCCCAACGGGAAAAACTCATAATATTGTGCTAACTACATTTGCGCGCTTTGTTTTGTCTCAATACTCGTTTTTGAGCTTTTGTGTATTTCTAAACGGTTGCGAATCTGCCTGGGCATCATTTTCCTAGCTGTGATTATTTTACAAATTTATGCGGCAATTTCATGTTATGGAACTTTCAATGGACACCAAAAAAACTAAAAGGTAACATACAGGCGCAACATCAAATTTAAATTTCAACTAAATGTGCCCTTAATATGTCGCATTTTATGGATAAACTTGTCAAACAGATTGACAATTAAAATATTATCTGTGTGGGCGTCAGAATAGTTGAGACAACGTTTTCAAAAATTTATATTTTATGGCTCTCGATGACCTATTTTTCACTTTTATTAAAAGAAACGCCATGAAATTCCAAATAGATAATTCTACAGAACTCCCCTCTTTTTCAAATCGAAATTTCTTAGAAAATCCAATTCAATTGTATTATAAATATTCTTCAACTTTGTAATTGGCTACTGATGAACAAAAACTCCTAAACACATCATAAATTTCAGTACAAATAATACAAAAATAATCTCCAACAAATTACTTGAAATATTCGCCTTTGCGGGTTCCTCATATATTCAAAAAAAATTGCGCATTGGAAAAATATGTACAAAAAAATATATTTTTCTGCCACTGCTGCAGTTTTTCAACTTTCGGCCCACTGAAATTGGATGAGAGAATCAGAGACGGGGCTAAGTGGGGGACAGAGATCAAGAGGAGAGATTCGTGTTGGTCGCATGTCTCTGCCAAGTTGTTGTCGTTTTTGTTGTTGTTGCTGTTATTGTTGTTGTAGTTTGTTAAATGACACATCCATAGCGCATTTATAACAAGAATTTCAGTCGTTTTCCATTCGCTTGCTTACTTTCGCTTGGAGGAGGCTTCTTTTTTTTTTTTTTTTTTTTGGGCTTCGAGCGTGTTAATACGTTATTAATAATATACACAAACAAATGGGAGAATCTGTCTTTGTTGGCGGTTCGGATACTATATTTTTAACGCAATTTTCCATATTTTCTGCGCATTTGTATACCCTGTACTAACGAAAATGGCTGAATTAGGTATATTATAGTTGTCTTTTAGGCATTTATTTATTGCTTTCCTTGCTTGGTTTCTCTCTCTTTTTCATTATCGTTTGGCAACACTTGGACTCTTGAAAATACCATAAGACTATATTTAAGGAAAGGATCTCTTTATTTCTCTTCCTCATGTTTTCTCACACTCTTTCTCCTCCTTCATATCTTTCTGTTGCTCTCTTTATCTTTCTCACACACTCTCCCCCTCTTCCTTTTTCTTTCTGTTTTTTGCTCTTTCTCTCTCTTACTCATGGTCTTTTTTTTTTATCTCTCTCTCTCTCTCATGATCTTTTTTGCTCTCTCTTTCTTTTTTTTCCTTGTTCTTGCATTCTAGCAATTCCTCTCAGTTTATTCAGCTTTTCCTTGATCATTTTTGCTCTCTTTCTAAAAATATAAATAAAATCGCATTTCTATGTGATTTTTATAATTTCACTTAAGTTTTACAGATTTGCATGATTTTTAAAAGTTTACTTTACTTTTTGTTTCGTTATTTAGTTAAGTTTATAATTACTAAAGAATACTGAATTTTACAGGATAAGAGCTCGTCGAGCACTCGCAATCGACATATTCTCACTTTGTTTTTCCCAGTTCTCATGTGCGCTACATGTTTAGATAAATTATGAACAACAAAAAGAAAAGGCTACCTTTTATTGCATTTAGAGGGAAAGAAAATCGAATTTTCATTTATTTTCGTAAATTTTGCGCAACTTTCGTGACAGCTGCTTGGACAGCTTTAAAGACGTTTAGATACACATATAAAGATACTTTTACGTGGCTGTCTCTTTTAAACTTTATCAATTATTCAGTGACAGTGAAGAAACCTTTGCCCTGAACTTCGACTGTGACCTTTAAGTGCCGTGTGCAGGTCCTTGGTGTCCTGTGGAATAGTTGACGGTCGTGTGTCGACATTGGAAAATGCCTGCCGCATTCTCGCTAAGCATATCCATTTCCCATTTACCATTTAGCATTGATTATTTATATTACTTTTGGCTTTATATAATTGAAAGGTTTTTTTTAATGACAGCTTAGGGACAACAAAGGATTGTCAGGCTAGCACTTGAGGTCAGACTGTGTTTGTCCTAGACCCTTCTGAGCTATTGATTGGCTTTGACTGTCAGCAGTTCCTGTTGTTTGTTGGAGTTTGTTTAATTTTTAATTATTGTTAGGCATGTCGGGGATATTTTAGATAAATATAGTGCGGGGAATTTCAATTCAACAAAATTTCGTAACTATCACATGTATCTATATAACTATATACTAGTTTGCAAAGAAACAGACTGACGGATATCGATTGGACTGTTGATACTGATCAATAAAATATATGCCTTATAGGGCCACAAAATTGTAATACCCTGTGCAAACTGCAAATGTATAAAAGTAATTATATTGATTTACTGAAGGTGAAACCGTTTTTTTTTTTCAACTTTATGTCCATCACAATCATTCTTTAATTATCACATAGTTATAGGTCGGTCTGGTATTGATTTTTGATTATCACATTGTGCCGCCATTTGATTATTAGAATTTATTATCGTAGATAATCTTATTATTAGCTTAATAGAGTAAGAATAAAAAATCCTATAAATGACTTTTGAAACTGAACAAGATTGCATGTACATATATATGTATATATATATATATATATATATATGCAATTAGTGCAATAATCGACGTGTCGTTCAACATGTTATAAAATTTGTGTTTAATCCTTAAACATTTACTCTTGACTTTGATAGCTGGCTCTTATTTTCTCTATTATTTTTAAATCATAAAAATTCAACACGATAAACATATTTTTTAAATTTAATAATTTAATTTCAACTATAGATTGAACGCATTAAATTCTCTATCTCAGAAAAATTGTTATTTCGTGTAAATCCAAATTACACACGACCCACTGCACACACATAATTTGTTTTATGTTAATGTTCTTCAGTTCCTCGAATATCTCACTGCATATTTTATATTAGGAATGAAGTTCTCTGGAACGTGAGCGTTCATGACCCACGTAATTAGCCGACACTGAATAATCCAGCCAATTCGAGTGGGCTATGCGCTATATATATTTATATATATATATGATGAAATTGGTTTTTCGCATGAACTGTTATCATTAAGTGTTTGTTTGTGCTGTTCGAAGGCGCCTCGATAATGTGACGGAGATACAAACATACGCGAATTTCCTATAATATTGTTGTATAGGAAAAAACATGCTTCAGACTTGTTTGTCATTTGTTGCGTCGCATAGATTGACAGATTGTTGCGAATCGGCAGTTCCAATCTGCGCAGAAACAACTGTTTGCCGATATATATTTTTGCCAGACATGCGATATGACGATAATGAATTTATGTTCCGTGCATCGTTAACATTTTACTAATTAAGATACATGCTGACAAATGAACAAATGTGGAAATGGACTTTTTTACGATAACGCCAAAGAGACAAGGTCTATAGGGCATTGTCTGTTTTTTCTTCTTCTTTCTGTTTCCACACCCACAAAATAACATACCCACATAATGCTGCCGATGATGAGATAATAATATTTTCTATTTGCAGATTTGATTTGCTAGGCGCGTGTTAACCAAAAAAATAAAAAAAAAAACCTAAAAACACCAAACTACATTTTGGGTAAAAAAAAAATCATAATTGTAGAGTAAACAAATTTTACATACACTCATCTGAGCTTTTTCGTGGTTGCTAATGGGTTTCAGGGGCGGGGACTAGCTTAGTCTGTAAAGCTTACACAATAAATGAATCATTTCTAGCTACATTTATTTCTGCGAATTGATAAGAACCAAAAAAAGAAAACCATTTACAACTGATATAAATATGTTTGTTTTTATTTTTCCACACAGGCACAAATCAAAACCCAAATGATCAACACGTGAGCGAGGCGGCCACAGTTGTTGTTGGTCTTGGCTCACCAACAGCGCACAGTCCCAATGCGACAACAGCAACAAATACAACAACAGCAACAACACCTACAGCAGTTGCAGCAGCAGTTGCAGCAGCAGCAGCAGCAGCAGCAACAACACCAACAGCCGCAGCTGTCAATACCACGCCCACCAAGAGTCCACAGCGCAGCGTTTACCACGAAGATGTTTATCAAACTGGCGGCGATAACGCCGATAACGAGCCGCAGCTGGAGCCAAACGGTTCGCCCGCTCAGCGTCATTCCATAAACTCGAGCGAATACACCTCAACGCCCAAACTAGGCCGCATAGGGCTCAATGGAGCAGCAGCAGCAGCAGCAGCAGCAGCGGCAGTCGCGTCCGCATCAGCGTCAGCCAACGGCAGTGGCACCACCTCGCCCATAAATTATCAAATACTTGGCGACGAATACCCTTACAGCCTGGAGTATGAGTCACACCACCACCAGCAGCAGCAGCAGCAGCAGCCGTACACGCACCAGCAACAGCACCAGCAGCACCAACAGTCGGTGACTAATCAGGAGTCATCCGGCGCTGTCCAGGCCACGGCCACCATCAGCTACAGCGTGAATCGTCAGAGTTACGTTTCACCGCCGGCGGCCCTGCCACCGCTGATCATACCGCAGCGCCAGTCGCTGCTGCCGTGGGGCGCGCATTCGCGCAGCGCGATTGTCAACGTGCTGCCCAGCTACACCCAGGCGGATATGCATGCGCTGGCGGCCAGTGTGGCCAGCGTGGCCAGCGTGGAGCTGGTGGCGCCGCGGCCGGGCGAGATTGTTATGCGCAATTTGTTTAGCGATTTTACCGCACAGGCGGAGAAGAAAATCGAGCTGGTGATGCTGGAGAGCGCCGACAAAAATCTATCGAAGCTGCTGCAGCGCGGCGAGGATCAGCAGTTTGATCAGCTGCTCTCGGCGCTGGGCTCCGTTGCCGAGCACTGTCTGCCCTCGCTGCTGCACACGCTGCTCGCCTGGCATCGCCGCCAGCTGTCCGACATGGAGATCAAGAACGATCTGAAGAAACCGGCGACGGGCAGCAGTGTCCAGGCTGTGAACAAGACCAGCGTGGATCTCGACTTTCAGCTGCAGCGTCGCGAGGCGGCCGTCGAGTTTATATTCTGCCTGGCACTGATTGAGATACTTAAACAGCTGCCGTTCCATCCGGGGCACGAGGATCTGGTGCGCAGCATTGAGAATCTGGCCTTCAAGCACTTCAAGTACAAGGACGGCCTCCAGAATAATCCCAATGCGCATAACATACACATGATTGCCGATCTCTATGCGGAGGTCATTGGCGTGCTCGCCCAGAGCCGGTTTGCGTCGGTCCGCAAGCGTTTCATGTTCGAGCTGAAGGAGCTGCGCGGCAAGGAGGCGTCGCCCACAACGACGCAGAGCATCATTAGCCTGCTGATGGGCATGAAGTTCTTTCGCGTCAAAATGGTGCCCATCGAGGAGTTTGAGGCCAGCTTTCAGTTTATGCACGAATGCGGCCAGTACTTTCTGGAGGTGAAGGACAAGGATATCAAGCACGCACTCGCTGGACTCTTTGTGGAGATTCTCGTGCCCGTTGCAGCGGTGAGTATATTGAGTCTATCACTTACCCAAATGCAAAACTAAACTGTCTTTCCACTCTCCCCCCCTGCCGCAGGCCGTCAAAAATGAGGTGAACGTGCCGTGCGTAAAGAACTTTGTGGAACTGTTGTACGTCCAGACGCTGGACGCATCCACCAAGTCGAAGCATCGCCTGGCGCTGTTTCCGCTGGTCACCTGCCTGCTCTGCGTCTCGCAGAAGACGTTCTTTCTGACCAACTGGCACTACTTCCTGGCCATGTGCCTGAGCAACCTCAAGAACCGCGACGCCAAAATGAGTCGCGTTGCCCTCGAATCCCTCTATCGCCTGCTCTGGGTCTACATGATCAGGATCAAGTGCGAGTCCAACTCGGCCACGCACTCGCGACTGCAGAGCATTGTCAACTCGCTGTTTCCCAAGTGAGTCGCCACATTGCTGCACGGAATGCGCGGCTCTTATATCAGAATAGTTCTATACTCGTTCGCAATGTGAAAGGAGTATATTGGGTTCGTGCCATGTCCGTCCGTCCGTCCGTCCGTCCGTCCGTCCGTCCGTCTGTAAACAGAGAGAGATATAATATATACATGATGATCGCCCATTAGGGGCGTGTACTGACGATCTCTTAAGATCGTTCAAGCAACCTTTTGGCTACGTCCACTGCTTTAAGCAGCTATACTGTGAACGAGTATTGCGCAGTCGGTCACAGCCGACTGCAACATTCTGACCTGTTTTCTCTCGCAGGGGCTCGAAGGGCGTTGTGCCGCGCGACACGCCGCTGAATATCTTTGTCAAGATCATTCAGTTTATTGCCCAGGAACGCCTGGACTTCGCCATGCGCGAGATTGTCTACGATTTGTTGTGTGTGGGCCGTTCCATCAAGGTCATACTCAATCCGGAGCGCATGAGCATCGGGCTGCGTGCGTTCCTCGTCGTTGCCGACTCGCTGCAGCAGAAGGATGGCGAGCCGCCAATGCCGCGCACGGTGCCCGTGCTGCCGTCGGGCAATACGCTGCGCGTGAAGAAGACGTACATCAACAAGATGCTCACGGATGACACGGCACGTAGCATTGGCATGTCCACTTACTTTCCGCACGTGCGTCGTGTGTTTGTGGACATTCTACGCGCCCTGGACGTGCACTGCGGCCGGCCGTTGATGATGACGAACACCCAGAATCAGAACAAAGAGCCGGATGAGATGCTATCCGGCGAGCGGAAGCCGCGCATTGATCTCTTCCGGACGTGTGTGGCGGCTGTGCCGCGCTTAATACCGGACACGATGACCGCACAGGAGCTGGTCGATTTACTGTCGCGCCTGACCGTGCACATGGACGAGGAGCTGCGCATACTGACGCATCAATCGCTGCAGACGCTGGTCATAGACTTTCCGGATTGGCGTCAGGATGTCGTGCACGGTTACACCCAGTTTCTGGTGCGCGATGTCACCGACACCTATCCGCAATTGTTAGAGAACTGCACGCGCATCTTGTTCGTCTTCCTGAACATTTGGCGCTGCGCGATTAATGTCAATGGCACTGCAGCCGGCGGCAACAGCAGCACCGCGCCCAGTACCGTTGGCACTGCCGCCGGCGGCACGAATCCGGCACAGCAGAAAGCTGGCGGCGCAGCGGCCACGATTCTTGCCCAGGCCAATTCCGCGGCGGCCACACCGCCCGTCGCCGGCAAGGACACGACCAGCAGCCAGCTGTCCAAGCAACAACATCTGAATACCGCCAGCAGCGCTGCGTCCAGCATAACCACCTCCAGCGGCATGTCCAGCATCACGCAGCACACGGTGCTCAATATGGTGGCCAGCGATGTGGGCAAAAAGAATGAGATACCATTGGCCACCACACTGCACTTTGTCGAGGGCTTCGCCCTCGTGCTGCTCTGCAACTATCGGCCCTATTTGCGCAAGGTGGCTGCACTGATCCTCAAAGAGGTGAAGAATCTGATGCGCGCCCTGGGCATACCCGAAACGGAGCCGCCGCTTATCGATGTCATGGACCGCTGCTGTCCCCAGATCGTGGAGAAATGCCTGCCTCTGCTGCCGCAGGCGGAGAAGACGGCCATACTGAATGCCAACTGCATTGATCTCCAGTGGATAGCGGAGCGCAGCAGCGGCGTCTGGCTAGCCGGGCTCACAGATGGTAGGTGGCGTAACGAAGTCTAGATTACATATATACCCCTTAATAAAAAAGATTTTGGCTAACTGGAAAATAAGTAGATTGCCAAAAATTTGTATAAAAATGAAAACTAATATGAATATACACTTTATTCATAAGTATTCATAGAATATTTAAAATCGTGTTAAAACAAAACGATTCGTGTAAAAAGAGTAAAGTGTTAATGTTGTTACGTATATATATAAAAAATTGTTTATGCTTTCAGACAACTCCAAGTCATCCACCTCGACGCTGAATCTATCGCAGTCCAGCTCAACAGCTGCGGCGGCCGCCGCGGCGGCCAGCTGCCCGCAGCCGCCGTTCGATCCCTGGGCCAGCTGCCTGTTCGGCCTGCTGGAGCGTCAGCGTGTGCTGCAGCAGTGCCCCTCGGCCGTGGCGCAGGCTTGGCCCATTTGCTATGCGCGCCTGAATGCACTCTATAGTGTCATCGATCCCACGTAAGTTGAGTAGGTTTCGATTTAATTGAATTGAAATTATCTCTACCCCTCTCTGCTTGCAGACCCGTCAGCGATAATCGCGCCTCTCTGCTCCGTGGCTCGGCGCCAACCAAGAAAATGCCCACCGAGAGCCAAAAGGATTCGTATATGCGTCTCTGGCGCAATCAGGTGGCCTGCGCCATGCGCCTGGTGCCCCAAATACCCAGTGTCGCCGTGCGCTGTGCCTCGCCAGATTTGAGCTTGAGGTAAGTCTGCCGATGGGAGAAACGTTCGCATCGATTCGCATTATCTCAGCACATCGACAAATAGACTGTGTGACTACGGCTGTTCATAAATCATTGCATTTGTTTTGTTTAATTAACATTTTGCGCACGTGTTCCGTCTGTTCCGAAAATCCGACTATAACTCTCTTGTATATAGTACACAAAATCCATTTTAATATTAGTGTCAATTTGTATTAGCTATGTTTCGTGTTTATTTGTTTTTAACTAAGTTGCAATTGTCCTGTCTAACTGTTTGTTATCTGTAATCACAGCAGCCTGCAGAGACACACGTTTCATTCCACACACACACACACACACCCATACGCACACACATCTATATGTAAATATAATTTCTGTCTGCAAGATGAAATAGCAATGGATTTGACTAAAAATTAAATAAATTGCCAAACGCATTGAAATATTTAAAAAAAATTTAAATGAAATTCTGTGTCTGCCACGCATTTGCATAATTTCAATCAAAATTCATTATTTTAATGTGTAAAATATATAGTGTACATAATGTATCAATATCAACCATACGCCATGCTGTACAATTTTCAAAATATTTTCCATTAAATTAACTGTCTATCAGATACGCTATTTTTTTAAATGCAATTTGATGTTGTTATTAAACAATTCATGTAATGTCAAAATTTTGCATAATTTCCACTATAATTGTAATTGTCTCGCATCCAAAACAAACAAACAAATATCTGGACACATACACACATACACGTTTGTTATGTTAGCTGTGTGTTTATTATTGCTAGCTATGAAATTTGATGCTTTGTTTGAAGTGCAAATGTCACTTTAAACCGGCGGCTCATAAATTGCCATTCGATTAGCTGTTTGCTGTAAATATGCAAATCAGGCAGACGCTTTAATGGCTCAAAGTGCTAAAAAGGTTTGAAATTAATAATTTAATGTCTAGGAATACATAATTTGCTGTTTGTCCTTTGGTTACAATATATATGTACCTTCATTTAGTAAAACAAAGTGCGTGAAATGTCAAGTAAATATATATTTTCATGTCAATAGGTGCTCATTTCAATATTAATCAATCAAGTTCCATGTATTAAAATAGTACTCAATAATTATGTTGTAGATCTTATGTTGTAAAGCTTAAAACAAGATTAGGCAGTCTTGGTTTAAATTATCTGGCATACATATCGCAGATAAATATTTTTAACGTTTTAGAGGTTTAGAAAGATAAATTTCTAGTTGATTTTATCTTTTTGAGTATAAGATTTTTGTTCCATGTTGGACGCATAGTAAAAATCGTATTTTTATTGATTTGCTTTTATAAAAAAAAAATATATATTTTTTGAATTAATTTATTTAATAATCCGACAGTTTAGAGTTCACATGTTAGAAGCATAGTTAAGCTAGAAAATTGAGTTTGGTTAACAAATTAAATCTGAAAATTATAATGCAAGGGTTTAAGCGAAATAAAAATAAACAATATAATTTAAGTTAGGTTTGAATATTCCTCTTCACATAACTAGACATATTGGTTAAATTCCCGTTTTCCATTGGTAGCATTCATAATTTCAATTAAATGCGCTTTGCCTGTAGTTCTGCTCTTTATCGAAAATATTGCAATCAGCTCATAGTTAGCGTAATACACCCAAAAATTTGAAAGATATGTGCACATATTGGTTCATATGTTTTGCTGAACTTGTTTTGAAGCAAACCAATGTTACTGGCCACAATCATAAACATACGACATTTCATCAGCTAGAGGAACCGCATATTTGTTTATCTTTCGCATCATTCTCAAATGTCAGCGGCAATTGGGGAATGTCAATTAAAACCCGTCAAAAACACCCACGACATTAAAACAACAGCGTCCACACACCCAGTCCATTTGCATAAAATTGCGTTGGTCAAAGATCAGATAAAGCCATAAACTTCACTTTCGCCCAGTTCAAATATTTAATCGATTGTTCTATACGTATGTATTACCTATATATGGATTGTAATTTATAGTTTACAAGATCAATCGGACTCACGTTCGCTATCCGATTCCTTGGACAATATACCGTCAAATGTCTTTGGGCCCGAGGGAATTGTGACACGTTTCACGCTGCCGCTCTCCTACGGACGCAAAGAGGCGCGCCAGAAACGACTTGGGTAAAGCAAACCAAATACCAAAAACATAAACAAAAAACCCCAAAAATCCCAAACCGAAAACCCAAACAAAATAAAAAGCCGCACACCAGAAACGTATAATTAATCTACAGAATTGTACTCCGATTACTTTTAATGTGGTTTTTATAGCTGTATGCGTGTGTGTGCGCGCGTCTGTTTAATTGTGTATATTTTTGGCATGCAAGTTGAAGCTTTTAGTGTTTGTAGTTTACATGTTAACCTGTAGCCGTTAGCACTTTTTATTTATATTGAATTTAGTATTTGTATAAGCTTTTGACAAATATCTAAGCCAAAACGTAGTCTGACAAAGTTTTGTTTTACAAAATTTCTAGATGTTGGCTTTAATTAAAATTTAATTTCTTTGAGTTGATTTTTTTAAACAATTTTCAAAAACTGCTTAGCAAACTGCACAAACTGTTTACCAGTTTAAATAACTTTTTGCTTAGCTGCTTCTAGTACTACGAAATTTGATTTTTAATTTTGGTTTTGTCAAGCGCTTTGTACCTACTTGCACATTAGATACGTTTATTGCTTGACTTCTATTTCTAGTTTGTCAAGCAGTTTGCACAAACTGTTTGCCCATTTGTAGAAACTTATTATTTTTAAAAATTTGCATAGTTTCGCATTCAAATAACACAAATTTATTTGCTTTACATTAAAGTGCTTTCTTCTATTGCTTAATCAATGTGAAATTTTAGGGCTCCTGTTGTCACATTTTATTTGCAAACTTATTTCATTTCTGTTTGTACTCTGTATGCCCTCGTCCTTCTATTGCCTTTTTGTTACGCTGCGAAAAAAATCATTATAGGACAAGTTTATTTATTTTACATACTGCGCGTTGAAGCGTACCCGCCCACAGGAAGGCCGCCGTTTGTCACGCCTGCTTGCCTTAACGAACGAAAATATCTATATACATTTTACATACATATACAGATATAAAAAGCCTTGTTTACTGTCGAAATTTGTTGTGTTTTAAATGCTGACAAAGAAATAACAAACCGAAAAAAATGGTGCTTTTAATTGAAATGTGCGCTTTTAATATTTATAATGTTGATTTCAATAATATTGTACGGCAGAGTCCTTTAGATACATTTAAAAATAGAAATATGAGTTTGTCGCCAAAGAAAACTTTACCTGTGTCAACTTAAAGCCCGCTGTGTTTAAGTCTTCAGTCAGGACTCAGGAGTCAGGACACGCAGGACACGCAAAAACTTTTAAGCACAACACGACACTAAAATACGCGACCGTAAATTTTATTTTATAGCTCCTCGCCAGATTCCCTGAACGCAGATCGCAGTGACAAATCGGCGATGGGCAGCGCCTCGCCGCAGGCACTGTACAAACTGGTGGTGCCCCTGCTGCGCTGTGAGGCCATCGATGTACGGGATGCGGCTGTCAATGCGCTGGGCATGATAAATCACGATGCGCTCAAGTAAGCAGCAGCTTTTAATATTTGATTTTAAGCCAGCCCTAACTCCGACTCCTTGTCAGGGATCTAATGGAGGAGCTGGTCGTCTACATACGCGAGGCCGTCGATCGTAAACAGGAGAATATGCGACGACGTCGCCGACGCGATGCACTGCGTCTGCAGGTGGTGCGTGTGCTTGAGAAAATAGCCGAGAATGGCACATTTGGCGTTAGGTAAGTGCTCCGCCAAATCTCCACCAGAAATGGCCGTTGTTCACGCAACCAATTTATGTGCAGCACCTGCGTGCTGGAGCGTGATACGATGTCGTTGCATCCAACATTTGTGGAGTACATAGAGGGCGCCATGGCATATCTTATGGCCGAAACGGACAAGGATAATCTCAGCATACGCGAGGTCAAAGCCCACTTTTGCAATTTCATACGCAAAATGATTAAAAACTTTTCATGTAAGTTTCGCGATTCAACTTTGGTTATTGATTAAATCTTATCTACTTTTCGCACAGTGGAATCTTGTGCCACTTTACTATCGCGCGACTTGAAGCGTAATCTATTCAATTTATTTGCCACTTGGTGTGGCAGCTTCTCGAAGCCGCTAAGCATTAGCTCACAAATTGGCCAAACTCTGGAGGAGGAGAAGCTGCAATTTAGCGCTCTACAGGCAAGTCTTAACCGCCACCCCATCCACCACACTGCGCATCGATTTTTTATTTTTCTTTTTATGCTCGTTTATGAGGTGAAAAGGGTATATTGGGCTTGTGTATTGTCCGTCAGTCTGTATGAACGCAATATATTTTTCTCCGCTATTAAAGCGGGAAACTTGGAATATGCACTCGGGTATTCCCCTTTCTGATAGTGTTTTTAGATTTTTTGGCAAATCGATAAAATCTATATATGTATCTTCCAAAGTTTTAAATGACGATATATCAAATTCTGTACACCGATTACAGATGGCAAAAAAAATATATATATTGGTGACGGATAAACCACGAAAACCCATATGTCCAAAAATGGAGGGCACGCAAATTTAAATTTTTTCAAGATCTTTTTATACTGTGAACGAGTATTGTGCAGTCGGTTACAACCGACTGCAACGTTCTAACTTGTTTTTCTGGTATCTGTCATGCAGGCCATGTCCGCCTTGCTCTGCTGCGGCCACATCTTTCATACGCCCTATCTGCAAGACGATGGCATCATTTACAAATGGCTGGATCTGCTGCTGACTTCCAAGGATGAGAAGGTAAATTAAAAATCAATTGCTCGAACTTGTATGGCATGTAATTATTATGATTTTTTTGTTCTTTTTTTTTTATTTCTTTGCTTAGATTTATCAGCTGGCTCGCGATACGGTTGTCCTGCTGTTGGAATCGAATCCGGATATGGGTCAATTGCTCGAATGGGTAATTGATCGTTGTTACACGTCGACGCCACGTGAGGCGGATGCTTGCTTTCTGGCTTTGGCCTCGATCTTCAGTGCCAAGTAAGTGAAATGTGCCGGCAGCTTAATGTGTTAACGCATTAGTTACATCCCCCTCACCCCCGCCAATCGTCCATGCTTTGAACGTGCTCAATTTATAAATAAGCTCATTTACCACGTATCCTGTCTTTGGCTGCGTTCTCCAGTATGTGTGCGCGTGTGTTGGGGCTTAAGTAGCGCCTCACGTGTCTGGGAGCCATGACGGCTGCTTTAAATTTACAACCTTCAACGACAGCCAGCAGACAATATAAGGCATACATTGCTTGTAAAATATATGTATGTACATTTTCTGCCCATTGTGCACATTTGTATTCGAATGTGTGTGCGTGTGTGTGTGTGTGCAGCACATAATGCATCTGCATCTGGTGCTTTATTGCATTCCAGCCAGGCGACGAATGTTTTAGCACAGTAAATAACGTTATATCGACATTAATTTTTTATTTCGCATAACATTTATATTTTTATTTATGCCAAAAGTTGTCTATGTTTATTAATATAATTATTTAATTTAATCATTTAAAATTCGTATATAATAATATTAATATAAGCCACCTGGTTTTATATGCACATATAATCTCAATTGATGTGTGGTTTCATTTCTTGCAACTATTTAAGACTGTGCCACGTGATGCATGCCGCAATCTGTTTGTCGCCCACTGAGGCGTTTATAACTTAGATGTGTGCATAAATTATGCATAAATGCAGCATTGGTTCAGTGGCTTTAACATTTTTTATTTATATTAAATATAATATTTAGTAGTTTCAAAATACTATTAAATAATAATATCTACTCATAAAAATTAAAACTAAAATAATTTTTAAACCAATGGTATTAAGGTAGATTTAGTAGCGAACCATAAGCTGACCTTTAACTTACCCGAATTTAATGTTACCCGGTTTTTTGTAACCTGGTCAATTTCTGCGGCCACTTTGTAGGGGCTTACGGGCTGTGTGCGCACTGTTTTTTATTATTTATTATTATTATTTTTTTTGATTATGTGCTCATGCTCATAGCTCATGCTAGATGCTGTAATCTGTTGCTCTTTTCATTCTTGCGTATAATTCAGATTTTTGCAACCATTTACTGTGGTACAAATGCTGTGTGGTTGTCCTTGCGTGCTATGCTCATATACAAATAAATTCATTTTCATGCTTCGCTGCAAATTACAGTTTCTATGCTTAACTTTGATATACTGCAGCTCCAAAAAAAAGACTTTAATATTCGAAAGTCTTTGCAGCAATGTTTCAAAGCGCTTCTAACCTCAAACTGTCTGCGGTTGTTTTTATCAGGCTGTTGCACAAACTGTTTGTACATCCATATACAAACACACACATAGAAACCCACAAAAGTCCACAACCTAAAATTTGATTGACTTCTTAATTGCTGGTGTCTGTGGCCAGTGTATGGCATATCCCAGATCCCAGGCGAGATTTTTTTTTACGCTGGTCCAAACCAAATGGCAGCTAACCATTTTGAACGTTGTTCGCATGCTTTGCATAACAGCAAAATCAGTTCCAATTAGCTGCAAAATACCAATAAATTGACACGTTGTAAGTGTATTTCATTTTTTATAACCTTTCAATGAACGGGTTTTATGTATCGACCAAACGCCAACACAAATTACAAAGCCAAACACCTGTCCACACAGCTGCGCGTCCAACACCAACCACACGAAAGTGGCAATCAGCTCGCAATTGTATCTAAAACGTGGCTAAAAATGCTGCGCAAATGTGTTACTGCGAACAAGAAGCAGCATAACTTTATCAAAGCTGTACCGATTTTCCATAGGGAGATCTTTGTGTGCGTGTTCATAAATATAAATTTCTTTTAACATTTTTGGAAACTTGTTACCTAAGTTGTAAAAGTTAAAAGTCTAGTAAGAGAGTTTTCACAAAGCTTGCATACATTTAAAAGCATTAAAGTTCCTGGAAAGTGTTATTTTCTGTAATTTTAACTTTCATTATTTTTTCTTAACTAAAGCGTTTTTTAAATGGGCGACAAAGTTCGTATTATTTACTCTGCAGGTTGTATTTGTATTTTCAAATATGAATAATTTAATTTGTACATTTTTCAAAATGTATACCCAGAATTTTTAATGTTTTTAAATCCATAAACTAAACAGCTTTTTAACATTTTCATTCCATTATTTTTGATAATCAACTCTTTTTTTTTAAATTTTCACAAAGCCAAGTAATACTGTAACACATTTTAACGACTTTGTTAATTTGTAAAAGTTCGTTATGTGGTTAAAAAAAAAAAAAAATTGAAGTCAAAATCCATAGCATACTTTTCTGCGTTTGCATTTTGTATGCAAATTGAGAATCGATTGGCATGAAATTTGCATACAGGCTTGATTTAGGCAGGTCTGGTAATAGCTCTTTGGCTGTCGACAGGTGTTTGCCCCGTGCCAGAGAGGGTAAATTGCGGCTTGGCGCTAAACCCGAGTGAGTGAGTGTATCGGACCATGTGATTGAACTTTAATTGGCAAATTGTTAATGTGACAGCCGTGTTTAATGGGCGCCGTTAACGTACTTATAAGCAGCTCGTGAACTTGCATGAGACGTTAAGGCCTCAACCGCAAAACCGTAACTCAGTTAACTTTTTACTTAAGCGCGACTTTAGTCTTATAAGCAAAGTCCTTAAGCGCATAAAATCCATTAAGTAGTCGTTGTTTTGTTCTAATTTCATTTTTATACTTTGTATTTTCCTTTTACAGGGAGTACCCGTGCGACCATTATACTTCCGTTATTACAGTGACGCTTTTGATGACTGGCTGCCCCCGGGTGGAGGTGCATGCAACCGCCCTCCAGCTGCTCCAAATACTGGACAAACGTTTCTTTGGCAGCGTCGTGGGCACCCTCCACAGCGACAACGAGAAAGGTATGAGCTATACGCAATAACAACTACTAACTCGCCATTTGAGACTATTAACAACTTTAATAAACTTTCAATGAGTATAAATTTAAGCGCTTTTCATTAATAATGTAAAGCGCATTTCCATACTATATATATAGGAGCAAAAAATAAACTGCGCTTGCAAGAGATGCTGCAGCAAAACTTAAAATAAACTTTAAATATGAATTTCAACGTATTAAAGTTGCGCTTGCCTTTGCAAATTGTTGACTTTACTTGCCTGTCGGCGGCATTAAATTGCATACATTTTAAATCAAATTGTTGTGTAACTCTTTTAAAATAATGGTCTTAAATTTTTGTTTATTAAATTTAAAGTTTGGCGTATTGAAGCGAATTTCTCATTTGTATATTCCCAATTTAATTTTATTTTTGAAATACTCCACAAAAATAAAAAAAAGTGTACTGCAATAAGTATAAGCAATCTGTTTTTAATTTATGAAACAGTCTGAAAAATCTACTATATATATATATATATATATATATATATATACAGTTGACAAATGTAATAAATTCTTGATAGTTATGCATTTCTACGCACGGTTCTATATTAGGGATCAGCCATGTAAAATATACTGTATCAATATTCAAGGAGTTGATGTAAATATTATCTTCTGTCCAAGCGATTTCAGTGTTTAAAAATCCATTATATTTATATCCCTTAGTTTTTATATGTATATATAGTATTGATTTGCGGTCTGACAGATTAAATGTGTTGAAGGTGCTTAATATTGCATATAAAATGTTAAATAAAGCATTTTTTTTCTCGAAATTGAAAAAATATTGCCAACAACATATCCCTAAAGCATACGAGTATTTGTCAAATTTCTATTGAATAATTACCAAACTTGTATTTACTTTTCGGCAAAGGTTACCAAACTTCAAAAAGTGTTGCAATCATATTTCCATATTGTGTATATAATTTGAATTGATGTAACACATAGTCACTAGTGCTTGTTGTTGTTGCTGCTGCTGATATTGGTCGTCCTATGTTGCCTTATCATTTATCATTATATAAGCAGATTTCAAGTGATTTTGAAGCCCACATAAAATTAGCTGCTTCACTTGTTGTGTTCGCGTGTGTTGTCTGTATCTGTATCTGCACTTATATCTATATATAAATATATATATATATATATATTTCTATCTGCGTGTGGCAATTTGATTGAATTGAATTTAATTTCTGCGTAAACGCAGGGGAATTTCAGACTCTGCTTAATTTTATGGCAATTTGTTATGCACAATGCTCGCTGGCCCATTAACGTTAACATTCTGGAAAAATTGTTGGCCAACACTCGTAGCAAATAAAAAAATGTGTAAAAAAAAAACAAGAGGGAAAATAATCTGTAAACATAAAGAACATAAATCAAATGAAATTTTGTGTATATGTGCGTTGGCTAGTACAGATTTAAGGAAATAAACGGTAATTTGCTATGGTAATTAGCAGCAATTTGTAAACGTGGCCTCGTACATGGCTTCCTCCCCCTTCCTCCTTTTCCCCCTCTCTTCTTTGTTTAGCTAAAATCCACAAGTCTATTGCCTGGCCGAGCCGGAAATTTAAATATATACGTATTTGTGTGCTTCTTTGTATTTGTTTTAAGAATTTTTTATTCGGAAAATTGTACTTTAAAGTTTGCCAATTTGGATCGTAGTGGCTTATAAAGCAGTCCATGTACTAGTCAAGCTTTCTGTTGACCTTTTTTCTGTACAGCTAAGTAGCTTAACTTTTGTTATTGTTATGGCTCCATGACCCTTGGCCAAATTGTTCACGTTGTTGAACGCTTTTGGCCGGCTTAAAAGAATGTTGCTTGAATTAAACTGTTCGGCTGGCTTAGCTCGGTTAATAAAAAAACATTTAATGCGCATTAGCAGTTTTCGGGGGAATTCCCCAATCCATTTATATAATGAAACACTCGATTCTGATTAGATAATTCAATTAGATATTTGCTTTGAGCTTAAAATCAATTGCGGTTGGCGTGAAATTTATCCAAAAAAAAAAAAAAAACAATTGAAAAACTAATTTTAGCATCCAGTGAACATAATGAATATTTATTACCTTTATTAAATAGTCAATTTACATGAATCAATTGAACGTGTTGAGTTTGTCATTTATTCTAAATTTCAATTTTTTTTTTTTCATTTGTGTATAACATTTAATACGAACGTGTGGTTGGCTATTGTAATTGGTTTGTAATTTATGATAATTCAATTTAATTAGCGCGATTAAGTTTAAGCATCATTTAAGCATAATTCATTTAATTTACATACATATATATGTTTTAAAATACGAGTATTTATTTTTCACTACAGAGCTGAAAACTTGTTTGCAAGCTTTTGAGAAAATTCGGTTTACAGTGTTGATTAAAACAGTATGTTTAACATAAAGAAATATATTCTTGCTGTTTTTTTTTTTTTTTTGTTGTCCCAATAAGATTATCTTTTTAAGTTTTTTCTTGCGCTGTTTCAGCTTTTGTTTTACTTTCTTTTCCCATTTCTTTTACCTTTACCTTGTCTTTAGCAACATCACAAACAGCTTTCTGTTTAGCTTAAAGAAACAAGTTATTCCACATAAGATTTTTTTTGTATTTTGTTTTGCAATTCGTATAATTAAAATAAGAATTCCTTGGGGTGTACTCCATTTTTGTACTTATTTGCGAGAAATGCAATTTCCCAGAAGCTTCCTTCACTTAAGGGGATGCAGCTCGTGCATCTCATTCCAGCAATGCTGCGTCATCATGCGACGCCTAGTCGAGGTGCCCGTATTGCGGCAATACTCCGATACTGCGAAAGAAACAAACCAATGTGAAAAACAGGTGAAAAAGTGTGGAAAACAGTTTAAAAAAATCGCGTTCATAGGAGTTTATAATTTATTGTGCTGTGGGGTAAAAACTCATTACGGGGCGTCGCTGTTTGTGCCAGTCAAGTGCAGTTCAGAAAACTTAATTGGCGTCATGTAAGCTATGTGCATTTGTTTGTGTATATGTGCTTGTGTATGTGGGTGTGTATGATTGAATGGGCCATGAGTGCATAGTTGTGTGGGTTACAAGCCATTTTGATTGTATTGTTTGCAGTCGAAAATATTTCAATAGCTTGTAAACTGCATAAAACAGCTTCTTAAAATACTAGCTTGAAGGATTTAACAACTGAAGCAAATATGAAATCTAAATAAAATTTTCCGGAATTTGTGTTATGCTTCAAATTAAACTCAGCTAAAATTGCAGAAACCTAGTTTTTCGATGTAAATTCCATTTACTTGGAATCTCTTTTTTTTTTTAATGAAATTAGCTCTTATTCAATTATTTAGAAGTTTGGTAAAGACCACAAAATAAAAATGGTTTGCTGCCTTTTTTGGATGGCCTCTAAACATTGAAAATTTGTAATTTGGATCCATGACTATATGGGAATTGCTGGGAATTGTTTTTGATTTAAATGCAGTACTAATATACACGAAAAATATAATTGAAAAGTCATTACTGGTTAAATTCGGTTAAGTTTTGACGAAGATATGACAGTTCAAAATTTTAATCTCTTCCGATATGGAAATTATTGGGTAAAAATTATTTTTGAGCAAAAAATGTTGCTTTCAGATTTAAATGCAGGATGAATATAAAGTCAAAACGAGTAAATAAAAAATATCTCCCAGTCCAGCACTCTTGTTTATTTTTTTATATTTTCTATGCACTTGTCCTCATACTGCACCTTTGTGTTTAACTTTTCAATTCAATTTGGACCCAAGCTATGACCTTTTTTTTAATTTACTGTCATGGCTTTTGGTCGTTATTTACTTGCACGACGGTCGCGATTTCAATTTAGATTTGTATTTGCATTAACTGAAAAGCAGGCCATAATTTGCCATTTTTATTTACCATTTGTTGTTGTTCATGGGACCATTACAAGGGACATAACCTTATCAACAAGGCGCAGAAGTCGGGCTACTAATTTTGGTAAATTTTGGGGCTGAGCTTTAATAAATAATTTAGATTTGTTTGTGGCAACAATAGCAATAAAAATCCATTAACTGCTCGTCAAAAAACGTAGCATACATTTGGGCTGTATATTGAGTTGGTCATTCAGCTTGATAAATTACTAGTTGGCGTTGCTCTGGCCTGTCACCATACTTTTTAAGTAAATACGTCTCTGATATGGAATAAGAAATCAAATAATTATGCTATGCAAATACACATTATACATATCACAATTTTAGATTTAAGCTGAAAAACTAAAAAATATGGAATTTGAAGATATTTTCCCAATAACCTATAAATTTTTTTGTTTTTTAGAATGAATTATTAAATTTTTAAGCTAATTTAAATATATTTGATTGGCTGTCATCGAGCGTTATATTTTAACGGATGTTTGCTGTCACTGTTTTTTAAACTTTTTATTTTGGCATATTGTATTTCTAGACAATCTCTGCCAATCAATCATGCACACGCCTGCCAGGCCACACAGCCACACCTCCATACGCACACACACACTTTCTCTGTGAAACTTGATAAACAAATGTGAAATGTTGGCCTGGTCGTGTTATTGTTTGAATGAATGTATGTGCACATACGTATATATTTAAATATTTTTTAGTCTGTAAAATGAATTTCTTGTGCAAAGAATTTTACGCTCGTGCTTCTGATGTATAAAACAAAAGCCGTACAAGAACGAAAATTGTCGCCAACAACAAAATATAGTATAATAAAAACAAAAAAGGGGTTCTTCAAGCATCATATTTTTATAGCTTGGCCAGCGGCTGTTTTTCTCTGCCTGACTTTAATTAATTTATTATAAACCCAGTTATAAATTGTCTGGGATTTTAAAGTCTTGACTTTCACAGCTGCCAAAAGCTAACTGGATGATATCATTAGCCGTAGCCATAAATCAAATTCGCTGGGCTTTGTTAACCGTTTGCCAACCTTTCTATTTTTACAAATAAATATATATATATACATAAATATAATTATTTACGATGTGCGCAAAATAAATGATGACGCTGCCTTTTGATTGTCCTTGATGCGGTGGTTTATTATGTGGTCTTGAGTGAATTATTAAGTAAATTATATGGCCAAACAACAAAGGGCCAAAAAGTGCTGGCCATCAAATAAAAGTCAAGCACGGAAAAGTCAGAGAGCATCTTAGCTGTGAGCTAAGGACCACACGTGGCCTAAGCTTAATTTATAGGCATATATGTACGTATGTGTATATTGTATATATTTACCCATACATCTCAACCATATCGATGCACGCTTTTTGTCAGCTTTAATGGTTAAGCAGATGCCAAGCCTCGTGGGTGCTGCACTGATTGACTTGGCAGTCAGCATATTGCCGCCAGGATGTGTGTTGTTGGTTGAGTGCTCCCGAGGCGTTGGCAATATTCAATGGGGGCAAATAGACAAAAACGGTAATGAGCCAGTCTCTGGTTGAGTGCCCGTGAGCGCGTACATTGCATGCAGCGCACGTACTATGCGGCGTATGAGCAATACGCATTTAACAAAGAGTGTGTTTGTGCGTGCGTGGTATCTCGTGTATATGCCGAACGTGAGTGTATGTGTGTGTGTTTATGAAACTATGGTGAATGCTTTAGCCAATCAAAGTTGTGATTAACTACTGCTGCACAATTGAAATTTTTCGAGCAAACAGTCATTAAATTGCCACACACGTGCGCTTTTGCGTTAAGGAAATTAAAAAGCTTCGCAAAATTATTGGAATATTTGTGAAATTTGAGCTGAACGTAACCTGAATCGAGATGTTAACTATTGTATGTTAATTAGTTTCAAAGCAAATTTATGCAATTAGCGGAAAGTTTCGTTTGTAGTCATTGATCCCTTAATTCGTCTCAACGTAAAAGCAGTTAATGAGTTTTTCAATTGTCAGAGTTCAAAGTATTGTGAGGTGCAAATCGATAGAGGGAGGCGGGAGGAGTGGGACAGAGGCATAACATGCAGCAGGTATGCGAAAAATATTAAAATAAATCTCGCATTGGGGGTTGGTTGCAAGTTGACAAATTTTTGAAACAGTTATCAAGGGCTTTGCTAAGCTTAAATATATTTAATGCCAATTTTATTTAGAATAGCTTTAGGTACTGAAAGATTAGTTTCCATAGATTAAATACTGCCCACACAAAAGTGTATTTTGCGCCAAATTAAATTATTTGTTGCAAGCATATAATTTAAAGATACTCATCAGTTTCTTATATATATATTTTACCTCAAGAGGGAGGCGGGAGGAGTGGGACAGAGGCATAACATGCAGCAGGTATGCGAAAAATATTAAAATAAATCTCGCATTGGGGGTTGGTTGCAAGTTGACAAATTTTTGAAACAGTTATCAAGGGCTTTGCTAAGCTTAAATATATTTAATGCCAATTTTATTTAGAATAGCTTTAGGTACTGAAAGATTAGTTTCCATAGATTAAATACTGCCCACACAAAAGTGTATTTTGCGCCAAATTAAATTATTTGTTGCAAGCATATAATTTAAAGATACTCATCAGTTTCTTATATATATATTTTACCTCAAGCACTTAGAGAAAAACGCCGCTATAAGTCCATTAATATGCTAAAATAAAGTACGAAATACTCAAAAGAACTTAAAATAACCGTAATAAGTGTATTTAGGTCGTATATTTAGAAATTTGGGACTATACAAAAATTTCAGTTGTCAAAATTTTCTGGTCAAGTTTAGATATGTTCACCTTAGTTAAATTTTGACCACGCTTGCATTT
Organism: Drosophila sordidula; assembly: GCA_035047465.1. Classification (NCBI taxonomy): domain Eukaryota; kingdom Metazoa; phylum Arthropoda; class Insecta; order Diptera; family Drosophilidae; genus Drosophila; species Drosophila sordidula. The sequence continues at coordinate 8,359,759 of JAWNPQ010000185.1, read as the reverse complement.
GATGTAAATGTAAAGTTCTCGGCTTTTTCCTCTCAGTGTGGAAATTCTATCCTTAAAAAGTTGATTTAAAATTTAATGGAATTTGAAGACCCAAAAAGCAGCGCATCATTGGACAACAGACACCTTGTTAAGCCTATTAACCTAACGCTGAGCCCGAGGCGGCGTTTTAATCAAATCCCAACTAATCTGATTGGCATTTCGCCCAGTACTCAATCAACTGTGACTAATGCAAGTTTAAGGTTTAAGATATTTGAATAGCAATTCAGTCCGGTTTGGGTACAATGAAATTCTGAATCGATTTTCCTGCAACAATTGCAGATGTTTTCATTTGTAATTGATCAACAAATTTAAATGCCGTCATGTCCTTAATCCTGCTGCTGTGCAACAACTGTCAGCAGATGGCCACTGTTTAAATAGTTGTTGCAGCAGTTGTTGATAGGCAAATGTTACAGTAAAACCTGGCTCACAATAAGCTTCAGTGCAGTAGAGGGGACCTTAATCCGCGAGCTGAAATCTGGCTAGGATACAGCTCTGGAGCTTATTTACCGAGCGTAACGTACGAGGATATTTGCAAAAAAAAAAAAAGGAGAAAAAGAAAATAAATAAACCGCGACACATTTATATACAAACACATATATCTATATAAAAAGCAATTCTCACGATTGTCAGGAATGAAAAGCGGAGAAAAATTTTTTAATAATTTTGTTGGCTGTGACAATGGCAACGCTAATTTCATTTGATGTAACCATGCCCCTTACACCCACCCCAGGTCCCTCGGCTCTCCTGCTGAGTTGTCACACCTTTCGCATACGTCTACGGGCTGTCAATATTTGTATGCAACACACAAAACCTTTTGACTGTTTTGATCCCTTCAACCTTGGCGGGATGACGCCTGACGGCAACTGTTGTTGTTTTTATGGGTCCGGTTGTTGCTGCTCTTGTTGTTGTCAGTGTCAGCTTTTAGCATTTACTTTAATTTTATTTACATTCCGAAGTTCCCGCGTACTTGCATTTAACTCCAAACTCTCCAATATGCTCCAAAACGTCTTCACCTTTTTTTATTCTTTTTTTTTTTTTAGCTTTTACATCTCGATTGATAATAAAATTACAATATACATTTTTAATCGTTTACCCTGTGATGTTGTGTGTATTTTTACGAGTGGCAACTATACTCTGAGGCGCCTCAAATTTACGCATTAAAAATTGATGCGCTTTGGAAAGGCGCCACAATATCATTAAAAGTAAATTCAGTTTTGGTGTTTGTGGTGATTTATTAACTTAAATCTGAAAATGTTCTTCTTAAGCGAAAGTTTCTATTAACATAGAACTCAGCAATTTGACCCTTGTCCTTGTTTTGTTTATCTTTCGTCTGATTAATTGCGCACGAAAGTTTAAAATTGTATTTTGAAGGACAGCAACATACTTGCCAACATTGGCGCTGAATTCTTTAACGCTGTGCAACACTTGATTGCATATGCAAAACAATTTGTTATTTTAATAATTTATTATTTTGATTGGACTTGGGTTGCTGTTGACCTTACAATCTATTTTATCTCCTTCTAGGCAAAAGCTTTTGCATTCCTTAAAAAAAAATTCCTCTACTGGTGTTTATATATATTTACTGCAATTTCTATGATTTCTACTCAAGTGTTTCTTTCTATTATTTTTTTACTATTACAACTTCGACAGATTGTGTTATCTACTACTATTTCTATATATATTTTTCTATAATATTACTATTTCTTCTGCTGCTATTTTTACAACTTCTTTTTACATTTATACCAAATGTTATATTTTTTTCAAATAAACTCCTTAGACTTCTACTATTTTTTTATTTGCTTCCTTTTCTCTTTCTAATCTTCTATTTCTCACTCCGACATTGCCTGGTATTTATATTAATATTACTTCTACAACTATACTACAACAACATCTCAGTATGTAACTTGCAATTATTTCGCCTACTTCTACTTTACTCCACCTACTATTACTACTATTAAGAAAGTTGCTATGGACATACAGGAAATTTATATTAAATTTTTAAGCCGATACTCTTAGAGCAGTGTCAACACTTTAAGCGCTTTTGATGGATTAAGCAATCTAATTTTACCTTAACAAACATGTTTAAAGCGAGTATTTATATACATATTTCACTGCGAACAGGCTGTCTTCTTGCAATCAAGTTATATACATATATATATTTTTTAAAGATATTTCCGCTGTCCAAATTTGTGTTGTCATTTGCCCCCTGGTGCATTTCAAGTTAATTATTTTCCCGTTTTCGTAATACAAATTTTCGTTTCTTTGAATTTACTTATTCGAGACGCTTGGCCAAATGCTTAAATATTTGCGCGTTTTCTTACCTGTCACTTGAGTGATGCCTTCTCGTTGGGCCGATGAGACGCGCCGGAAAATGCTGAGGACCGCTTTTCTGCAAATATATGAACATATAATTACGGTAAAAAGCTTTTCAAGCCGGCCTTTTGAAATGTTTATAAATTACGAAAAAGGTAAATGAAATAAGACAAATTATATAATTTTGAGAATATGATACATGTGAGCACAGACATGTACTTCAACCCAAGTACTTACGTATGCTTAGGCATGTTACAACCACTTACCGAAAATTTTGTCCGCTCACGCAATAAAGCACAAAATTGATGCCAAAGTTTGTTATGAAGAACGCATTGAATATATACTGCAATACAATTGTTTTATTTTGGGTTTTCGACGACTGTGTCTGTATGCAATGAGGGAAGAAATATGCGATTAAAATTTCCTTTCAAGTATTTTAATATACATATTTTCATGCTTGTGTAATCATAGTTTTAATATACATTTCATTCATTTGCATCGCTTGTCTAAATCTTCTTGTTATAGCTGACTTGTGTTATATGGTTATATGTCGGCTGACGTACACTTCTAATAAATTTCTAATTACTAAGGAAGCCCACCTAGGGGTTGAATATCATTGAAAGGTTTAACATGTGCCGGGCATAAATGCGGCCAAATAACCTGTTGAACTCATTCGACATTTCCAGGCTGTTGCCCCGTCGAAAACCCTTCCGCTCAATTAATTTTCTGTCGCAATCAATGTTCAATGCGGGTTCAAACAATTTCCCATTCATTGATTCACCCAGCTGTCAGACCACTGACATGCGCATACTAAATTGAAAGCCACACTTCGACACGTTTCGCATGCGAAAATCGTCGTGCAAACTGGGAGAAAGTGAGAAGCACAGGATATAAAATCACATATTTTACAATCTCTGCATTTATTCAGGCGAATTTCAAAAGTGATTTGTAAAAACTTTAAGAATTATCGGTTAAAACCTCACACTCAGGATTGTATCTCTGTTCTCGCGGAAAATGCACCAACCCGTTAAAATGAGATTTGTGTAATTATAAGTTATACGCCACTCACGTTAAGAGTTTACGTTTTTTTTTTTTTTTTGTTTGTTGTTTATATTTCAATTCAGATTTTTTTACGATCCAACGGTGTCAAAAGTACACAAACTAATTAAAGCTTAATTATACGGCAAAATCAGCCAGGCACGGCAACATGCCACCCTCCACCTTTCACTGGCGCAGCCTTCTGTTTGACAAGAGCTCCGCATGTTAAACATATACGTGGGCGAAGCTGGCTGAACGTTAGCATGAAATGTGTTTTAGTGTTATGCTTTGTGTGCGTCAGCAGGGGGTATAATAAGTATAAGGAAGTAATAATAATTTTGAAGATTATTTGGCAAATATATTCTATATTACATTATTATTATCTTTATTTGTCTTTTTTTTTTGGGCTTTTATTCTTATTGGCAGTGGTATATTGGATTTGATTTTATGAACTATTGCAAGTTTTATGATAATGATAATACTATTATTTCAAACAGTAGGTCTAAAGCTGCTGTCAAATATTGACCCATGCCAACTAAACCACTTCAAGTTGGTTAAACTTCTTCTACGGATACTTCAAATAGAAATAACTCATAACTATAACCACATAATATGCCGTACTGCAGTTTCGGTACGATAAGATATCGTTGTCGCAGCTTTGGCCCACTATAAATAGTATTTGCCTGGAATCTGATGTGTTGGTATGAGGTGGTATCATCCGCAGCACAGTTGGCATCTGAAAACGTTGTTAATTAGGTTTGGCTGCTGCTTCAGCTGTTGTTAAAGCAATACAGAAACTTTCTTCATACTGTTATAGTTTAATGAACAATGCGACAGCATGTTGGGGAGTTTTCTTTTATTTGTCCACAGACCACACTCTGGTTTAGTTTGGACCACTGAGCCTGGCCTGCGGCCATCCTAATATTGTGTACCTTAATTAAGCTTAACAATGGATAGGCCCAACACGTGAAGTGATTGTTTTTGGAGCCAAAATATTTTCGGCACAAGCCGAATACCATTCTGGCAATGCAAGCGTTGCGTATGCGTAATTTAAGCTTAAAGTATCAGTCCGTTTTTCACTTTTGGAATAGCTTGTCTATTACCAGAAAAAGGAACATATAAAAACTAATAAAATATATAGAAAAGCTTTTTACACAGACAAAATGTCGTTAGTGTCATGTCACGTTATAAACATTCGTCTCTAATTAAAACTCACCTCCCAATAGGCCTCAATGCGTAACAAGCAGCTGGGTAAATTTAGGCAGACAAAAACCGTTGAGACAATAAGCAGCATTTTGGTTACCTTCAGTTGCGATGAGTTTTGCACCTTGCGACGTCCCGCTAAATGATATTTAAAAAGAGTCGAAAGGGAAAATTTATAAAATATATATTCACACATTCCATATATAATATATTCGCTATTGCAATTAGTGAGCAGTTAGGTAGGGAAAACTTTGTGCCGCAAGTTGCAAGCAACTCTTAAGTAGTTAGCACTTTCACACTGCTTTGCACGTTGCAAGCGGCTAATTTTTGATATTTTGTGCGCGCCAAAGTTGGCAGCAAATGGCTTAAGGCAAAGTTGTCAACAAAGTGATGGCAGGTGTGTGTGCGTGTGTGCGCACGTGTGCGCGTGTGTGCGGCATATGTGTAGCTGTCTGACATTAAGTTTTAAGTGAGCTGCTTACATTAAGTCATGTCAATTGGCCGCAACTAACTGCAACTTGGCGTTTTACCTGGCTTCTGTGTAATCTCGCAATGGTGTTGCGATCTGATTTCATGTCGTTGTTGTTGCTCATGTTGTTGTTGCTCCGTTTGCCTTGAGACACTGTGCTGTCCGCTTGGGTGTGTGCCAGTTGACTTTTGACGCTTCAACGAAGCTGAAATACGATATGTGGCAGCTGCAGCGCTGCCAGATGTTGCATTTGCTGTCATGTTAGTCATCTGTGGCTTCCTGTATGAATGCATAGTGGAATTATGTATATACATTATATATATATATATATATAAAGCAAAACAAGTCGCATTTTGTGAAATTGTCAGGCATTTTGAATTTCCATAGAGAGTTGGGTATTCGGTTTTCATATTATCCACTCACATCTTATGCATTGTTAGTGTCCGTCGAACAGTGGCAAATTTCCAAACGGTGCACCCGGTGCAGGTGTTCAGCACGGTGATGGTTGTAAAGGGCACCGCATAGACAATAAGCGAGTCCCAGTAGTTGAATAGAGCCAGTTGTTCCTAAAAGAAAATAGACATAAAAATTTAGTCATGTGACTGGATATACTTTTTTTTTTTTTAACTTTAATCAAATTAGAATTGTGAGCTGACACCGTGGCGTATGCGTAATTTACTTTCGGGACCGCTGCAGTCAACTCGAACTGTCCGCGACTTTGAAAGCTGACCAGATTATAGAAAACCAAGTAAAAACGTTGCTATCGGCTGTAACCGACAGCGCAATACTTAAACATAGATTTTTTTCGATGATATTTTATCAAAAAATCCAAAAAAATTTTATTTTCAATAATGAATATATTTGAAATGCAGAGTCAATCTAGAGGACAAAACATAAAAAAAAATGACATTTATCATGAAAATCGGTTAAGTTTAGACAAAGTTATGGGCGTTTGAAATATGGAAGCTATGAAGAGAGCTTTACATGTCAAAATGTTTGTCAATTTTTGCATGATTTTTGACAAAAAATTTGACCTCCTCAGAATCGGGTTTAATTTTGTTTTTAATACTAATTATGACAACCACAATCGATTAAAAATGTAAATTTGCAATTCAAAATTTTGAAAAAAAAATTTTTTTGAAAATGAGTAAGGGGGGTACATGCTTTTTTTCCGAAAAAAATCAAAAAAATTTAATTTCCAAAAATTCATATATTTTAAATGCAGAATCAAGCTAGTGGTCGAGCTATGACCAAAATGGCATCAAACATGAAAATTGGTTCAGTTTTGACAAAGTTATCGTGAATTATGGACCCGAGCTAACATGTCAACAGTTTTGTAAATTTTAGCCTGACCGCAAATAGTTAGTCTATCTGCGACTATATACTCTCTAAACCTATATTGCACAAACCCAATATACTCATTTTAATTTCTGAACGAGTATAAACACGAATGTGCTGCTAACGAATGAAAGTTGATACAATTTTCGCATTTTCCTTCTTTTTTCCAAATAGCGCAAAATTCGGTTATAAAAGTCTGCAGATTTTTGGGTATTTCAGGGAACAGCTAATAGTTTTTAAATAAATCAAAAACTTTCAGCAAAATATGGGTTTTCACGCGGAATTTGGTTGCTTTGGCTAGCGGCAATTAATTGATTTTCTAGCATATATTTTCTTCCACGTTCCTCTTCTAAAAGTAGTGCAAAAAAGGTTTGATGAGTTATTGCCATATACCATCTAAGTATATATATTTCTTTTTATCAACTCTAACGATTCAATAACCTTAGAATAATAAAATATTGTTTTATAATAGTAATATAATTAATGTGTGGGTATTTCATCCAATTTGAGAAAACGTATCGATTCTTTTGAATTTATTCCAACAATTCGCTGTTGTTCAGACTGTTGTTGTTCATTCTAGCTAAAGGCTATTTTTGATGCCTCTTGAAAAGGCTTTTTGTTTATAAAATTTCACTGGTATTTGTAATAACCTTTTAAAAGATTTCATTCAACTGCCGATCAATTTTAGAGCTTTTGTTTGTTGTTGCATTATTTTGCTATATTTGCTCTTTGGCTTTATACATTTTTTTTGCATCAATTACCTAAGTGTTGTCGCTACGTAAGCAAAAGAGTTAAAATAAAAACAATGCAGATATGGAGTTTGTAAGTTAAAAACAAGCAATCAATGAAATTTATTTTTAACATAATTATTCCACAGCTGCTGCTTAAAATAAAATGACAGCCACAAAATTGCGTCGGTGTCGTTTAATGTCCGCTTACAGAAAATTTTCTGAATTAAAATTCAGTTGTTATGCTAATTAAATTCCGAAATTAATGCTGTCTCGTCTAAAATGTGCAAAATGTAAGAAATTTTGAGTTAATCAACATTTGTAATTGGTATTTCGAATTACAACCAAAATTAGGTTCATATAAAATTAAATTTAATGTAAGGTTAAATTAAGCTATAAAAATCGCATTGGGTTATCGACTAAGGTTCAAATTGCCTAATAAAATATAATATTTTAAGCAGTATTTCTTTACTGCAATTGAAAACGGATTTGACTTAAAGATACAGATACATATATACAGTATTGGTTTTGTGATTCACGCTTAACCTTTACCCTCTCTTATATTCATTCAATTAAAGCAAATTTTATTTGCCCCTTTGGCAATTTGAAAATGTAAACACCTTGCCCTAAAAAATTCAATTCAATTTTATTTTCCTTTCTATTCATCTCTAATTTGCTTTTATGATTACCTTTGGGCGCCGTGTCGAGTGGATCAAAGCCTCGGAGCTCGTCCATTTTCAATCGACTGTAGTTTTCTTGTTGTCGCTTTTCGTTGCATATATTGTAGCACACAGTTATTTATTAACATGACATGCCACAAACTCGATAATAAATGCAATATTCGTTGTAAAAACTGGAAAATATTTCAGCTGGCTTTAGAGGTACCAATCTGCAAAAATTTGACCATACACTGGACAAAAGGAATGTCGCTTATGTCAAATCCGTTTGTACCAGCTGCCTTCAATGTCACTTGTAAATGTTGAAGGCATTTCCTGGGTGGCAACCTCCTCTAAAGCTTACAGCCTCAATTTTCTTCTCTCGATTACAATTTGAGTTTGAAGCCAAGACACATATAAATTCTGATAAAGACATGCTGCTGGCCAGCTGCTGCTGCTAAATTGGTAGCCGCAATTTTAATCAGACGCTCGACATGGTCTATAATAATCTGAGTCATATGATGAATGTCAGCTGTGGCCTTGTGAGTGGCTTTCTTTGAGCTTGATTGATTTAAAAGCATTAATCAAATATGTTGTGCGAGCATAGAATAAATACATACCATTCCAACCAAAATAAGAGTATAATAGCAATATTAATGATATGTGTATTTTTTTGGTGCAACCATTTTTGTTCTTTCTAAGTCCAAACTTTGGCTGTGAGCTGCACGCAACAACAAATTTATTGACTTGTGCTTCCCACAGGACTTTAATGAAAGGTATACCGTATATAGATTCGTGAAAACAAGTACAAATTAAACAGCGTGTTTAAGAGCGTGAATAGATTTCTGGCTTGAAATGGACTAAAGTCTTATATATTTACTGAGATTTTCAATACTATTTATTAAAAAGTTGTCAACATTATTTTTGTTATAATTTAATTTTACCTATTTTCGGTCTATGTTCAACGCACATTTTTTGGTCCATCTGCTAATGCAGATAATTTATACATTCCACTGTGTACGTACTACCAATTACATCTAATTCAATTTATTTATGGCACATAGCTAATTTTCTGGGTAATTTTTATATTCAGCGAATAAGTGACATTAGCATTAACAGCTCCTTTCAACGCACCCACAATAACGTTGTCAACCCCGCTCAAGCCAAAAGAGAGAGGAAAATAAAAAAGTATGTGCTTTGCTTACTTTTCGAATTTATGGTCTCCCATCTACATAAATATATGCTACACACTTTTCGGTATTGTTTACTGTCAGTAGCGAGAAGCCCATGCTCATCCATCGATCTATATGGTTGGAGAGACCACGCACAAATATTTTGCAACAATGTGGCAAGACGGCACGCCCCAAAAACGTTCGCCTCACGTAGATATAGCATTGCTCATACGACACGTTCGCCCGCAGCAAATGCCAATGTTTGTGTCTTTGCTTTTATTTCAATTTTTTTTTGCGTTACTGATTGAGTTTGAATGTCTCAGATGTACATATTGTACGTGAATTTACAAAATAAATAAAAAATTGGTACTTTATCATCTTGATGGGCACGGTTTTTGTTGCCAACTTGCCGCCTCATTTGCCGTCGCGGCCAATTTGGCTAATAGATGCGATCGTTGTTCGACGAGTTGTTTTGCAGGTGGACATTTTGTACCTTGTTTGACTTGCACTGTCTGGAAATTAGCATTGAATTTCATGCCCACCTCCTTGCCTCTGTTATAAAGCGTTAACATAAAGCGGCAAGACAAACAGAAATATGAGATTTAACGAACGCCTGAAGAAATTGTCACTGGGTCACAGGACTTTTCTCCTTTGTTTAGTTTTTTTCTCTCTCCCTTTTTTTTTTTTATTTGTGCGCGTGGCTATCAATTGGGCACACCCAAAACCAATGCTGAGAAGGGGGGGTGTGGGGCATATTTTAGCCCCGCCTCAGTTGCCATTGTTAGCTTTGCTGTTTTTTTGCGTTGCGGTCAAAAGAATATTTGCCTTAGTTTTACTTGCGGTCTTTGTACAACGCGTTTGTATACCCTATAAACAAGAGGTTCAACGGGGCGTATGATTATCATGATTTATGGACAATGATGAGTTTGATGGGTTTTTGTTATCTATTTTAATGCCAAGAAGTTATGATAATAGCCAACTATTTAGTTTACCGAACATTCTACAGGGCATTGCATATTCGTGGACTTAACATTCTGGCGTTTGTCTACTCTATTTTGGTATTCTATGACATGCTGCTGCGTTTTGTGCCACATTTGAACTTCTAATTTGTTGGCTCGGCTAATAAATTGACAATTTGCGCCTAACTCACTCAGCAGTTGGCAGAACAAACTGTGCGTTTGATTAATTGGCAACGTTTACTAAATGTTATTATTGGCGTTTTGTATTGTCTTTCCACAAATTTTACGCATTTAGGCTCTGGGCTTAGCAAGGCAATTGATGTACTTTTCCTTTGTGACATCCCTTAATTGACAGCCAGCAAAGACAAATTTCCATCTCGAAGCTTAATGTGAAGCCAATTCCAAGAGCGGCCAATTTTGACAATCGGTTGAGCTTTAGTTTGATGCTTAACCAAGCGAGCAGCTAACGAGTTAACAGCCAGGCGTTGTCCATGTCAAAATGGGTTTTCCTTTTATTAAACTTTCCGACAGGGGGGTGAAATGTTTAGAGTTAAGGAAACGGACGGAAATGTTTGGCATACAAAGCGGAAGGAAGGGAGTATATTTGACAAGTGCTTTGCAATACGTCTATTTACTGAAGCATGTCCTGAAATTGGATTTTTATATCCTGTTGCCAACAGTGTATGTAAAATGGGGTAGCTCACAGCATCATACTATGAATATTATAGTATTGTTAAAAGCAGCAACACCAGCAGCTGGGGTTCAGCTAGAGCCGAAAATTTGATATGAGGAATATAAATAAAAAATCATGTTTAATTTAAATTTAGTATTGCTTGGTTTCCATAAATAGCTGATTGACTGGCTAAGTATTTTAAAAACAATATGCGCTGTTCACTTTTCACATTTCAAAGCTTCAACTGTACATTTTAACGTGAATTTGTTCTTTTTAGTTTGTTTGACATTTTTATTTGATTTCCTTTGCCTAAGTTATGAATGTGCGAAATCGTTAAATGTATATACAACAAACGGAGGAAAGAATTTGGAAAATGTGCGCATAGTGAATTCAGAGAATTTACAATAGGATGTTGGATAGCCTGTGCTTTTGCGGAAACCTTTTGTGGCAACCTTTTGTTGGTCGCTCACTTGCACTGTTTTTTGCCACTATTCGGTGACTGTTGGTATTGGCAACCTATTAAAATCGCCAGACGAGGGATGCCAAACCAAAAGGATACCAGTTTCGGAATTACAAATATGCAATAGCACGGGGTAAACACGTTTGATGTGTGATTGCAGACAGCGAGTGATAGGCGGACGCGAAAGGGCGTTCTATTGATAACACATACGCCCTGTATGCTGCCTTTAAATAGCATCGGGTTGCGGCACCCACCCCATACTCACCTTATATGTGGTGTTCAAGTCGCAAATGGTATCGTTCAACTTGCGATTGTAGACGGGCTTGGCAATCAGTATATAGGGCACACAGTGCACACAGCCGGCCAATGTGAGGCCAAGTAAAACGATTTTGGCACGTCGAACGGTGCACATAATTTGCCGCTTCAATGGATACATGACAGCTATGAAACGCTCCACGGTAAAGGCAACGACAAACCACACCGAACAGAAGCTGGCCAAATAGCTGAAGAATGTGAAAAACTGACAGAAGTAGTTCTGATTGTAAATGTTCACGTTGAGAAAGTTTAGCCACTGCATGAATAAGCCGCACAGAAAGCAGGTATCGCTGATGGCCAATGCGGCCAGATAGAAGCTCGATGATAATTTCCTTAGCTTGGTCATGAAGAAGACAAAGACGGAGAGTATGTTGCCAATGCTGCCCGTGCAACAGATGATGGGCACATAATATCTATTCACAATGTCGCTGATAAGGAATGCAATGCGTAGCATTTCCTCATCTTCAACCGACATGTACTCCAATTCGCCGCTGGCATTTCTGCTGCTGCTCTCGTTGCTGTAACCGAGTGTTGTTGTTGCTGTTGCTGTTGATATGTCCTGGCTTGTGTTTGACATTGTCGTCGCTGCGGTTGCATCGTAGGGATTAGCCATAATTGCGTTTGTCCTGCGGTCTTGGCACAACTGTCACACAATTTGCTAGCTACATTTATCCTGCGGCCTGTTTATCGCTCATGCTTTGTTGATTTTCTCATTCTTTGGCTCGCAAATCTAACGAATGCGATACTGTCCTAGTTCGCTTTGCATACTTTTTCCTTGAAGTTGTTCAACTGCGACACAATCAAATTAAACAAAAAAAAAGGTATATATATATATATATCAAAAGTAATTAATTGAATTTTACAACTGCACTCGAAATAAAAAAGTAGTAAAAAGTTGCTTCATTAAACAAGCCTGAAACACCTCAGCATTTCTAATTGTGCGCGTTAAAACTTTTCGGCACTGCAAATTTGAAGTTAAGAGGAACAAACAAAATGTAATTTTGCATCAAAAGTTTTTAGATTGAATACTTAATAGGTATAGGTATTTATTGCTAGTTCTATAAATTCCAGAAAGTTTTTAGATATTTGTCAAAGTACAAACGCAGCAATTTTTTCTATTTTTGATATTTCAACAAATATATTTTTCTCTTTGTATTTTACGCACTTATCAAAAGTTTTTCGTTTAACATTTAATGAAGCTAATAATTGAAAGTGTCAGCCAATTATAAATCAAAATTAGTTCGATGAAAGTTTGTTCAACAGTTTCTACGGATTTGTATTTGTTTTTTTGATTTGTGGCCCTTTTTTTGCTCGAGCATCTTTTTGATGAAATTTTATTTTGTTAACACAACATTATTACACTCACTGAAATTGGACAAGTGCACAGCAAAAGTTTAGAGTTGTTCACGTCTTCTAAAGTTTGTAAAACTTTCTTGGCTTTTGATTTTTATGCTTAGCTATAAAAAAATCACTTGTTCAACTTATTGGTCAACTAAAAAACACTTTCTTAGCTTTTGAGTTTTATGCTTAGGCTATGAAAAAAAAAACACTTGTTCAATTTTTTTGTCAACAACAAAAAAAACTTTCTTAGCTTTTGATTTTTATGCTTAGCAATGAAAAAAAAAAAAACACTTGTTAAATTTATTGATCAACTAAAAAAAAAAAGTTCTTAGCTTTTGATTTTAAATGCTTAGCTATGACAAAAAAAAACACTTCTTCAATTTTTTGTTCAACTAAAAATAAATCTTCTTAGCTACTGACTTTTATGACAAGAAAAAACTTAACTAAAATTTTTGGTCAACTAATTTTATTTGAATTTTACCGTCGGCGCGCTTTTGAATCTTTGGCACTCGTGTAGTTGCTGCTGCTGGTTGAAGGACCTGTAGCCAGCAGGACAATACGCGCGTAACTAAGCCGAGACAATGGCCAAGTTGGCTTTATAAACAATTTCGAGTGTCCCGCCGCCATTGGAAGGCGCCAAAAACGCCGACGAGCTTTTTGCCAACAATTGGCGCCGGCGCAGTGCCGAATGGCGCCATTTCATTCATCGAATCAACAGGTTACAAGGTCAGGGTTACAGTTGAAGCAACAGGTTTGTGTGCTAGCCAAGAGCCGGGCCAGGCAAGGGTTCCGAGGGGCGGAAGTGTCACATCCAGCTATTGTTGTCATTCTTTGTCACTGTTATTGTTGTTGCTCTTGATCTCGCTTTGCTGTCATTGTTGGCTGTAAACAAAAACCGATTGCGAGCTTTCCTGCGCCGGCCCAGAGCTTTTTGCCCATTGGAAGTGTGAAGTGGCTTTTGGTCACGACATCAGCCATCAGTTGCATTCAGTTCTGGCCGAACCGTGAGCCGTGCCGAAAACACAAAATGACCGCAGAAACTGCTCGTGGTTTGTTTTTTTTTTTTTTTTTTTGTGTTATCCTTTCGTATTACACGCAAATTTAATATTATTTTTATTGAACTTTTGCGTTTCCCTTATGCTTATTTTCAGAGGATGACAAAGTGGGCACTCTGGACGAGCTGTTGAGCAGCGCCTATTGCCGCTCGCAGCGTTTCCTATCCAAGCAGCTGGCACACTTGCGTCCCGAACTAACCATGTCCATATTTTCGGGTAAGTTAAGCTTTTGGGCGCTTCACATGCAGTTGGCTTGATATTCCTTTTTGGCATTATCCTTACAGAAATTACGCATCGCTTCCAGAGCGCACGCGAGGACGTGCGCGCTCTGTTGCTGCAGTGTCTGCTGCCCTGGTTGCTGAACATGGAGCTGGTGGCCACCAGCGTGCCGCCCGCCACGCCTCTCTCCTACATTATGGTAAGCGTGGGCATTGTGGTGAAAGTCTGGCATGCAATTCCTGGAGTAAATTCCTATTTGGTGTGCTTCTGAAATTCTTATTTGACTTATGACTTTGGGGCAGAACAGAGCAGCAGTTGTTTTTGCATCTGTTGATTTTTTATACACCCTGTAACCAATGAAATTGGTGTCGAAAAAGTTTATTAAAAATGTGCAAGTTTATGTAACAGGCAGAAAAAGACTCATGATCTCATATATTATATATCTGCTTAAAGCTATATATTTATCGTATGTGCTGTCCTTCTGTTTGAAGGCGTCGATTTCAGAGATATGTGTGTATATGTATATATTATTATATTACTCCCCATACTTCGCTTTATGGACGTCTCTATAAACGGCATTTTTGCTTAGCGGACTCTATTTATTTTTTACCAAACTTCAATTATCTGCCTATTTCTCTGATTAACGGCAAACATTTTTGTAAATATCAGATTTTATATTTTAAATAAATATAAATTGCTTTCTATTGTTAATTTCGATGCTGCTGACCTTTACGGCCGCTAAGCGAGGTATAGGTATATATTGAGGCTGCTAGAGATTTGTCTTGATAAGCTTGTTACAGGGTATCTGCCATCGGCTACTCTTATCTTGAGCTTTCTTAATCATTTAACGTAATTTTTCCGCTTTGCTCGCAGTACTTTCCGGATTCGGGCACACGTGGACGTCGCGAGGGCACCGGCTCCACCGAGGCCACGGAAATGATACTGAACAATCTGTTTTATATAACGGCTAAGGCGAGTATTTGTGGCATTCAGTTGGCATAGCTCGAATAACTGTCTATTGTCCTGGTCTGTCAACAGTTTTCCGATGCACATCCGCGCGACATCGAGGAGCTCTGGGGCACACTGTGCCAGTTCTGGCCAAACAATCTGAAGGTCATATTACGCTATTTGGTCATCATGAGCGGTATGGCCCCCACCGAGCTGTTGCCCTACGTAAGTGTCATATTCCAGGCGAGTTTCATTCAGCTATTTGAGCAATTTATATTGGGCGCTCGCAGGCCAAACGCGTGGCTCTTTATCTGGCGCGCAGCTGTCCGGACCGGTTGCTGGACGAGCTAATGGCCGAGCTGCAGACGGTGGAGACACTCAACTGTCTGATCGAGCGCACTGAAACACCGCCCTTCTATAGGCTGACCAGCATGCGGAAGGCATCCAGCCACAGCGCCGATGGTGGGTCATTTATCCAAATCTAATGAGGTCATTATTTAAATAAATAATTCATTTTTCTGATTGCCAGGTCAAGCAGTGGGCGGCATTAATGATTCGCGCACACAGGATCTGACCGTGGAGAAGGGCACCATACACACAAAGCGACACAGCGGCGAGGATCCCATTAAAATAGGGCAAGTCGCGTGCGAGTCGAATACCCTGTAACCACTATAAACAACAACGACTTTCGGTTTTTCAGCACCTGCAAGTCGGACAGCGGCATACGCGCCTATACCCAGGCAGCTGCCGCAGCAGCCGCTGCCGCTGTCACGCCCATTACGGGCGGCAGTCGGCCCCCAAGGGGCGCTGATAAAATACGCGCTGCGTCGGGTCCCTCGATACTGCCGCGACCGGAGGACATACTGATCAACGATCCCGAGCTGCGCCAGGAGGAGAATGTGGAGCTGCGCAATGCAGCGGAGGCGCCAAATGCGCATCCTCATCCGCTGCCCATGCCCGAATACGGTGGCTATTTTGCCCCACTCACCGAGTTTCTGCCAGATGTCAGTCTACCCATCAGCGGCTTTCATCGGTGAGTTTCAGTAAAACAAAACAGAATTATTGCTTTAGTTAAGTATATTTGGATTTAACCAAGTTGAAATTAGATTTCACCTCCGTACGAATATATTGTTGTGCGTATCCAGTCCACGTGGTGGGCCACATTGGTGAATCCAGCGGGGTGGCCGGCGGTGCAGCCGTGAGGCGAATAGAAAGAAGTGACGCCAACCACTGTGGAATCGCCGTAGGTTACCAGTGGGCCGCCCGTGTCGCCGGGGCAGGTGGACCTGCCACCAGGTGTCCTGGCACACATCGATCTTTCCGGCAGATCAACATAGTAACGGGAGCACGCCTGATTGCTCATGATCTCCAGATCGACGCATTGCAGCCTTTCGGCCAGCTCGCCATTGGCCGTTTGACCCCAGCCGCAGGCAAAGCCCCATTTGTCGTCATAGCTTGCGTACCAGTAATCGGGCAACTTAACCTTGTTGACCCAGAACGACAATTCGAAGTGAGGAGTGCGTATCAGGCCGATGTCGTAGCCTTTCTGTCTGGGCCATTCCGGCGGCACATGGAAATCGCCTCTTCCTACTCGGTAGGAGAACTGCCCGTTCGCTCGGTTCCTAGAGCCGAAGTGGATCACCACATAGCTTCGGAGTAGACATTGTGCCGCTGTCAATACCCAACCTTTGGCAACGATCGCACCACCGCACAATGACTCTGCGGTGTTCCCATCCGGTCTTAGCACCAGGGTAACCAAGTAGGGTGCTTTGCCGTCATAAGCGTTATAGCCATTGGCTATGATTTTTTCCGGGACACCCGCTTTGGGTGATTCCGTGGTCTCATCGCCACTGACTAATGCGAAAGCCAAATATAAAATGAACGCCAACAATTTCATGCTCAAGGCTTCAGTTGAATGTTGTTGAACTGGTTCGAGTTGGAGTTTATATAGCAGTTAAAAGTGCCAACTATTGGTTTCGTAACTAATTATACGGCTAATCGTCACGGGCTGCCGATATAATAGATACCTAATGACTGAAGACATTAGCTATCTGGAAGAAGTAACTAGTGCACGTGCACTGATAAAACTATAATCTCTGGAAGAGTGACACTCCTATTAAAGTTGACTGAGTTCGATGGTACTATAGAGAGAATGCATATGCTTGTATTCTGTATTTTGCGTATGCAAGCTTTAAATCCTTATTATCATACAAATTCGGATATATACTTTAGTCAACATACTGCACCTTAAAAAAGCCTTCATATATAAAAAGTTTCCTTTGAAACCTTCCCAACACAATACCAGTACTTGGACAAATTTAACATATTTATTTAATATATTTATTTGGTTTGGATATTAATCCTATATTCGAAACATGTCTGCCATTTAATTTTGTGCTCAGTTCAGTACCTACAGAAATATATTGCGCTTTGAATTTTAAAATGTATTGCTCCAACTCAATATAAGACCAAAATGCACAAAATATCCCTATTCATTGTAAGAAAAGCCAAGAAAGTTTTTTTTGCATGCTCTTTATTACGTTTATATTCATATATACAATTGATAATTGGGTATATATCAGTATGCCACGCCGGAGTGTTGACGTATCCAATCCAGGTGGGCGGTCACTCGAGTGAAACCAGCTGGCGCACCAGACGTGCAGCCTGCGGCTGAAACGAACGATGTTATGCCCACCAAGATGGGATTATCGTGAGTGACCAAGGGGCCGCCAGAGTCGCCGCCGCAGGTGGATTTGCCACCTGGAGTTCTAACGCACAGTATCCCGTTGGGTAGACTGCCGTAGGATCTGGAGCACTCGTTGTTGCTCATGATCTGCAGATCGACGCACTGCAGCCAGTCGGCCAGTTGGCCATTGGCCTGTCCACCCCAACCGCAGGCAACTGCCCACCAGTTCTCGAAGAGTTCGTTCCGTTGGTTGAGTCTGGGCAGATTGACCTTGTTGACCCTTGCCGAGAAGCTCACGTAGGGAGTGCGAATCAGGCCGATGTCGTTGCCATTGGTATCGGGCCAGAGATGGTGGCGAATGAATTTATCCTTTCGTACCCTGTGACTGAATTGGCCCCCTCCGCGCCAGTTGGAGCCGTAGTGAATGTCCACAAAGTCCGTGGTCAGGCAATGCGCAGCCGTGAGGACCCAAGTGTTGGCAATGATGGTGCCTCCGCCTATGGCAATACGATTGCTGCCATCGGTTCCTATTAACAGGCTCACGATGTAGGGAGCTTTGCCCTCGTAGGCAGGATAACCGTTGGTTATGATGTTATCAGGCTCCTCCTGATGCGGGGAGGCCGTGGTCGAGTTCTGCTCGCCACTTGCGGAGGCAAAGGCCAAAGCCAACAGCGGAAGAAAGATTTTCATGCCTGGAACGAAAATTAAATAACTGTTGTGGGTGCGACCTTATATAGTGGGTTCCTCGAACTAATTAGGCCTTGGCCCAACAATGAAATGGGCCGATATTAGCTGATAATGGTGGTAAAAAACAAAAGTAATGAGAGTTGGGAGCGCTCGACGAGGAGATACTCTCAACTCTGTCACGAGCACATATTGAACTGAATTTTGTGGCTCCAGCTCTCATAGTTCCTGAGGCGTGTGTATAAAAACACAGATACCTAATGTCTTGGGACATTAACTATTCAAGCAGTTCATTGGCTTCTGCGCTGAGTGGGCTCATCTTATATTTCTGGATTAGATTACATGAGAATGTGAAAAGGAATATATATGTATTCCGTGCCCGGTATTATCTTCAGTAATGAGAACTATATAATATATTTGAGTTCAATGTTACTCATATTTTGGGGTTAAAATATGTTCTTGATTGGTTAAAGTTAAATTTTCATATATGGCTATATTAACTTCGTTTTGTTTACAAATAAGTCCTTCATGCGATCGGAGATTTCGCTACAGGGTTCGACTCGAATTGAATTTACCCTGATATATTGTAATCAAGTAAGAATGTTACAGTCGATTGTATGCAACTGTACAATACTTTTTTAACATACCTGTCCACACCCCTACAATCCCCCTGGGCTTAGCCATAAAATCGTAACTTTTTATCTGACGCGGGTGTAGGTAAGGAGTATGTATTGAAAGTTTTAAGTCCCAGTTTCAAAAGCGCTGAAAAATTTCGTTCACACTGACTTTGAGAATTATTTTAAAAGTATTCCCTGATTGATTTTAATTTTAGGTATAAAATGTCTAACCAAATAAGGGTTCTAGCCAAATCGCAAATAAGTTTTTACCTTTTATGTCATCTGATTTACCTAACTATTGTATTGTACCCTGTACTAGTTTTCTTGCTTACTGCCATATATATACAAATTTTAGACTCAATATGACTGTTACTTAATCCCCAGCTTAAAAAATGGTATATATAAAATAGAATTTTATATCTGAAGCTTTTATCATAAATAAGTTAAAATGCAGGATGCTTTTTTATTAGTGCTTTAATTACAAGACAGTCAACAATAAATATATATTTTATCGCTGCGACTGTGTATCAAAGTTGTCCTCATTAGTAGTATGCAATGCCAGAGTTTTCCCGTATCCAGTCCAAGTGGGAGGTCACACGGGTGAAACCAGCTGGCGCACCAGACGTGCAGCCTGCGGCTGAACCGAACGATGTTATGCCCACCAAGATGGGATTATCGTGAGTGACCAAGGGGCCGCCAGAGTCGCCGCCGCAGGTAGATTTGCCACCTGGAGTTCTAACGCACAGTATCCCGTTGGGTAGACTGCCGTAGGATCTGGAGCACTCGTTGTTGCTTATGATCTGCAGATCGACGCACTGCAGCCAGTCGGCCAGTTGGCCATTGGCCTGTCCACCCCAACCGCAGGCAACTGCCCACCAGTTCTCGAAGAGTTCGTTCCGTTGGTTGACTCTGGGCAGATTGACCTTGTTGACCCTTGCCGAGAAGCTCACGTAGGGAGTGCGAATCAGGCCGATGTCGTTGCCATTGGTATCGGGCCAGAGATGGTGGCGAATGAATTTATCCTTTCGTACCCTGTGACTGAATTGGCCCCCTCCGCGCCAGTTGGAGCCGTAGTGAATGTCCACAAAGTCCGTGGTCAGGCAATGCGCAGCCGTGAGGACCCAAGTGTTGGCAATGATGGTGCCTCCGCCTATGGCAATACGATTGCTGCCATCGGTTCCTATTAACAGGCTCACGATGTAGGGAGCTTTGCCCTCGTAGGCAGGATAACCGTTGGTTATGATGTTATCAGGCTCCTCCTGATGCGGGGAGGCCGTGGTCGAGTTCTGCTCGCCACTTGCGGAGGCAAAGGCCAAAGCCAACAGCGGAAGAAAGATTTTCATGCCTGGAACGAAAATTAAATAACTGTTGTGGGTGCGACCTTATATAGTGGGTTCCTCGAACTAATTTGGCATTTGGCCATCAATCAAATGGGCCGATATTAGCTGATAATGGTGGTAAAAAACAAAAGTAATGAGAGTTGGGAGCGCGTGACTAGGAGATACTCTCAGCTCTGTCACGAGTACATATTGAATAGTTCCTGAGGTGTGTGTATAAAAACACAGATACCTAATGTCTTGGGACATTAACTATCCAAACAGTTCATTGGCTTCTGCGCTGAGTGGGCTCATCTTATATTTCTGGATTAGATTACATGAGAATGTGAAAAGGAATATATATGTTTTCCGTGCTCGGTATTATCTTCAGTAATGAGAACTATATAATATATTTGAGTTCAACGTTCCTTATATGTTGGGGTAAAAATATCTTCTTGATTGGTTAAAGTTAAATTTATTTTAAACAAACCTAACTTTTCATATATGGCTATATTAACTTCGTTTTGTTTACAAATATGTCCTTCATGCGATTGGAGATTTCGCTACAGGTTTCGAATCGAATTGAATTGAATTTACCCTGATATATTGTAATCAAGTAAGAATGTTAGTCGATTGTATGCAACTGTGCAATACTTTTTTAACATACCTGTCCACACCTCTACAACCCCCCTGGGCTTAGCCATAAAATGTAACCAGTTTTAAAAGCGCTGAAAAATTGCGTTCACACTGACTTTGTGAATTATTTTAAAATTATTCTCTAATTGATTTTAATTTTAGGTATAAAATGTCTAACCAAATAAAGGTTCTAGCCAAATCATAAATAAGTTTTTACCTTTTATATCATCTGATGTACCTAACTATTGTACCCGCTTTTATTCACCCTGTACTAGTTTTTTTTGCTTACTGCCATATATATACGTCTTCAGCTTCATTTTTAAATTTTAGACAACGGTTTGTCCTTAAGATACTCAATATGACTGTTACTTTATGCCCAGCTTAAAAAATGGTATATATAAAATAATATTTTACAGCTGATGCAGGATGCTTTCTTATTAGTGCTTTAATTACAAGACAGAGTCAACAATCAATATCAACAATAATAATTTATCGCTGCGACTGTCTATCAAAGTTGTCCTCATTAGTAGTATGCAATGCCAGAGTTTTCCCGTATCCAATCCAAGTGGGCGGTCACACGGGTGAAACCAGATGGCTGACCAGACATGCAACCGTCATCTGAAACGAACGCTGTTATGCCCACCAAGGTCTGATTTTCGCGAGTAACCAAGGGGCCGCCAGAGTCACCGAAGCAGGTGGATTTGCCATCCGGAGTGCTAACACACAATGTGCCTTCGGGTAGACTGCCATAAGTCTTGGAGCACTTGTTGTTGCTCATGATCTGCAGATTGACGCACTGCAGCCAGTCGGAGATGCCTCCATTGGCCAGGTATCCCCAACCGCAGGCAACTGCCCACTTGTTCGCGAAGTGTTCGTTCCGTTGGTTAAATGTGGGCAGATTTACCTTTTTGACCCTCTCTGAGAAGTCGACGTCTGGAGTTCGAATCAGGCCGATGTCGACGCCATTGGTATCACTCAGCCCCGGTGACCACGAATGGTGGCTAATAAAGTTATCCTTTCGTACTCTGTGAGTGCATTTGCCTTCTCCTAGCCGATTGGAGCCGTAATGAATGTCCACAAAGTCCGAGGTCAGGCAGTGCGCAGCGGTCAGGACCCAATTAGTGCCGATGATGACGCCCGATCCTAGGGAAATGCCATTGCTGCCATCGGATCCTATATATAGGCTCACGATGTAGGGAGCTTCACCATTGTAGGCAGTATAGCCATTGGTTATGATGTTCTCGGGTTCATACTGATCCGGAAACTCCTTGGTCGAGTTCCCATTGCCACTGACCAAGGCAAAGGCCCAAGGTTAAATTACTAACAACAGTTTCATGCTTAAAATTCAAGCTGCGTATGAACTCTTTCTTTATATAGTGGCTGCCTCTAACTTCTAGTGCACCCTTTTGAAATCTCGTAAAGCCAGTTAGTTAAAAAACCGATAACTAAAAGCCACTTGGCATAAGTTTTAAGAGAGTTAATGGCTTAAGTCATTAGCTATGCTAATACGATAGTTTTGTTCTCCGCTAAGATTTATAAAGTGAATGGTCTCTAATAAACACTTGGTAATGGAAACAAATATTATAAACCTATTGAAAATGGGTAACACAGGTTAATGGTTTTGTGCAAATGTATATAACACGCAGAGACCCCATAAAGTATATATATATATTCTTGATCAGCATCAATAGCCAAGTCGATCTAGCCATGTTTGGCTGAGGTTGTCTGTCTGTATGAAAGCGTCGATTTCGGAAACTACAAGAACTAGAAAGCTGAACTTGGCCATTTTGAGTTCGTGTATACAATATGCAAATGAAGTTTATTTCAAATCATCGGTAACAAGAGTCGTTTTCTTATTATCGATAATTATCGGTTTGTTGGCTCGGTTTTTTAAGCATATCTTAGAAACCATAAAAGCTGGGGCCACCAAATTTGTTCGCGTGAAGTTTGCGCAGGATGGGGGCAAGGACAGCAGCTGTTGTGTGTGTGTGTGTGTATGTGCGTGTGATTGCAAGGGGATTGAAATGTATGGAAAGACAGGGTTCTGGGTATCCCCTAGTCGGGTGCTCCCGACTAGAGCCTCCACACTTGTTTATTATAGCTCTCATTGCAATACAGAGTCAACAGAAAATACAGATTTAATATGTCTATCAAAGTTGTCCTCATTAGTAGTATGCAATGCCAGAGTTTTCCCGTATCCAGTCCAAGTGGGAGGTCACACGGGTGAAACCAGCTGGCGCACCAGACGTGCAGCCTGCGGCTGAACCGAACGATGTTATGCCCACCAAGATGGGATTATCGTGAGTGACCAAGGGGCCGCCAGAGTCGCCGCCGCAGGTGGATTTGCCATCCGGAGTGCTAACACACAATATGCCTTCGGGTAGACTGCCATAAGTCTTGGAGCACTCGTCGTTGCTCATGATCTGCAGATCGACGCACTGCAGCCAGTCGGCCAGTTGGCCATTGGCCTGTCCACCCCAACCGCAGGTAACTGCCCACCAGTTCTCGAAGCGTTCGTCCCGTTGGTTTATTGACGGCAGATTGACCTTGTTGACCATGTCGGAGAAGTCCACGTTTGGAGTGCGAATCAGGCCGATGTCGTTGCCATTGGTATCGGGCCAGAGATGGTGGCGAATGAAGTTTTCCTTTCGTACCCTGTGACTGAATTGGCCCCTTCCGCGCCAGTTGGAGCCGTAGTGAATGTCCACAAAGTCCGTGGTCAGGCAATGCGCAGCCGTGAGGACCCAAGTGTTGGCAATGATGGTGCCTCCGCCTATGGCAATGCGATTGCTGCCATCGGTTCCTATTAACAGGCTCACGATGTAGGGAGCTTTGCCCTCGTAGGCAGGATAACCGTTGGTTATGAACACATTAGACTCCTCCTGATCCGGGGACGCCGCGACGAGGGCCAAAGCCAACAGTAAAATCAACATTTTCATTTCTAAAATGCAAGTTAAAAATTGTTAGGTGTCCGGCCTTATATAGTGGGTTCCTGGACTTAATTATGCATTCGGTAAATAATTAAATTGGCAGATATACGTTGATGATGGTGTAACAAAAGTGGAAGATAATAATATTGGGTTGAGACATCCAAACAGTTCATTGATTTCTCCACTGAGTGGACTCACCTTTTATTACTAGATTACGAAAGGGCAAATATTGTTAGGTGTCCGGCCTTATATAGTGGGTTCCTCAACTTAATTATGATATACGTTGATGATGGTGTAACAAAAGTGGAAGATAATAATATTGGGTTGAGACATCCAAACAGTTCATTGACTTCTCCACTGCGTGACCTCATCTTTTATTGCTAGATTACGAAAGGGCAAAAAAGAATATAAATATTTTTGGTGCACGGTATTATCTTTACTAATGGGAGCTATATAATATAGTAGTCCTTGCCCTTGTTAGGAACATACTGGTGCTTGACATTGATTGATTATATTTAAATTGATTAGAAGTATAGAGAAATAATCATATATGACTATGTTATCTTTGTTATATTCACAAATAGATGTTCTTTATGTAATCAGAAATTCTGCTCCGATTTTTAGCTGTAAAATCGAAATATGACGATGAGCATATATTGAACTTTTTAGACCTTTATGCTGCCACAGATCAATAGTAATATATATAATATAGATGTTCATTCAGTAAAAATTCAAATTGTGTTTGCAGTGAATAATAGTTTTATTAGTTATTAGAATTCTGTATGTATATATATATAGATTTTGCATAGGATATCGTTAGACAGCAAGCGCTAGGCGTTGGAATAGTACAGGTTCGGGGTCTTAGTATTTGATGCCGGTGTGTCCACTTATCCAGTCCACATGACTTGTGACGCGTGCAAAGCCGGCCGGATGTCCAGCTGTGCAGCCTGCGACCGAAACGAATTGGCTGATGCCAATAAGGATCGGATTGCCTTGGGTGACCAGCGGTCCGCCGGAGTCGCCGTTGCAGATGGACTTGCCGCCCGCCGTGTTCGTGCACAGGATTTGGTCCTTTACAATGCCCGGCGAATAGATTCGGGCGCAGTCGGCGTTGGCAATAACATGCGAATCGACGCACTGCAGATTTTGGGGCGTCGCAGTTGCAGTTGTCCGTCCCCAGCCGCAGGCCGTTGCCCGTCGGTTGACGTAGTTGTTATTACGATCTCCGGATCCGGGCAGCGGCACCCGGTTGATGCGATCGGTGAAACTAACGGGGGGCGTGCGTATCAATGCGATATCATCTCTCGGATGGTTGATGATATTGTTGCCGGTAACAGTGTGTACTATCTGGCCCTGGGCGCGCTTGTTGGAGCCGTAGTAGACGGTCACCGAGTTGAAAGACTTCGAACAGTGCGATGCGGTTACGACCCAAGTGTTTCCAATTATAGATCCGCCACACCACGAGCCCGAGTTGCCATTGCGGAAAGCCAAGAAAACGATGTACGGCGCCTTGCCCTCCGGTGCCGTGTAGCCATTGGTTATGATATTATCAGGCTCCAAGTCCCCAGCTGCCGCGAGCCTCAATGCCGAGCCGCTTGCACAGGCAACGGCAAACAGGAGGAATATACTCAATACTTTCATCATCTTGCATTAACTTGACTCTATTTGGAATCGGGCCACAGCTTATATAGTTTTCATTCATGGTACCTGACCCACAATTGCGGTAGGCACGTTTCTAGTATCTTCGGTCGAGAACCTAATTAACAATATTCATTTGTAAATGTATCTTAACCACTTGCAAATAATGGCCTTATGCATTAGGAAATCGCTGGCAGCGGAAAAACCCCAATAACTCAAAATAGTTGTTTGTTTTGAACATGTCTCATTTTTTATATATATTTCTTTATATCTAAATAGTTAGTCTTAATTCTCAAGTAACCGTTTGATTAAAATACTCTAGCTTTATGATTAATAGTGCAATTGATTGGGGAATGAATTGAAGTCTGCTTAAATACTAATTTTGAGTGGAACCTTAGTTTTTACTAATTTGAAATAAAACCAAATTTAAGATTTATAATATTTAATTAGAAGTAGGATATCTTCTAGTTAGGTTATTCGTAAAATCTGCCTGCAGCTTTGATTTGATTCTGTGGTCTCCTCTCTTGCAGCTGCAACGTGGCGGTCATGTTGCTCACGGACATCGTGGTAGATGGCATACCCGGCATCGATTGGACGCTGCATTTGCCGCTGATGCTGCACATCCTGTTCCTGGGCCTGGACCACACGCGCATCATTGTGCGCGAGCATTGCAAGCAGCTGTGCGTCAACCTGCTGATCGTCCTGGCCGAGCACAACGATCACCTGACGGTGGCGCGCATTCTGCTGAACAGCGAGACGACCAAACTGGATCTGGGGCTGACGGTGCCGGCGCTGCCCGTGATCGACAACAACTTCACGGAGCTGCACCAGCAGTTCGACAGCTATCTGCTGCACGTCAGCCCCCAGGCGGCTGCCTATGCGCTGCAGCACAATCTGTCCAGCTCGACGATCATTGCGGCGCACTCGAGCAATCAGCAGACGTTGCCGCAGACGGGGCAGAATCTGCAGCAGCCGCCGCCCGTCCAGGGCGCAGCTGCGACTGTGACGCCACCCGGGCTGGCGGGCACGCCCGCGGCGCTGCAAATCAATCCGAATAACACGGAAAACTCGGAGGTGCCGTTGATACATGCGGACGAGCATGCGCCGCCGCAGCCGGGCCCCAGCATGCCCATAGCGCACGTGATCAAGAGCTTGCTCAAGTTCCTCGCACACGAGACCTGCCAGCCGCTGTGGAACTATGAGGACATCACGGCCAAGGTCTGGGCCGTAAAGTCGGCGGAGCAGCTGAGCTGCTTTCTGAAGCACATGGTGAAGGTGTTTGCCGATAGTTATCCGCAGGCGCGCATTGCCGAGCGCTGGGCCCAAACGGCTCTGCAGCTGGGCCTCTCCTGCTCCTCGCGCCATTACGCCGGACGCTGTCTGCAAATCTTTCGGGCTCTCAACGTGCCCATCAATTCGCGCATGCTGTCGGACATCCTGTCCCGGCTGGTGGAGACCGTCGCCGAGCAGGGCGAGGACATGCAGGGCTATGTGACCGAGCTGCTGCTCACGCTGGAGGCCGCCGTCGACAGTCTGGACTCGGACTTCCGGCCGCTGGACGTGATGAAGGACATTTTCAAGAGCACGCCCAATCTGAACAACAAGGACGGCGGCCCCAACTCGATTCTGCCCGGCAAGAAGTCACCATCGGGCATGACACCGCAATCCTCCAACTACTCGATACCCAGCCACGGACGCAGCACCAGCTACTCGGTGTCCTATTGCGGTCGCAAGGCCAACAACTCGCCCTGCGACAAGCAGGTGGAGCTGCGGAATCGCGCCTCCGGCATCGAGCTGGAGCGCAGCGTCGTCTGCAAGTTCGGCGTGGGCGTCGGCGCCGGCTCCGCCCTATCGCGTTCGCGCAGCGCCCAGAGCCTCAAGATGCTGGGCGATACGGCCACCCAGGACGACAAGATGACCATCCTGGCGCAGCTGTTCTGGCTCTCCGTCTCGCTGCTCGAATCGGACTACGAGCACGAGTTCATGCTCGCCCTGCGCCTGCTCACACGGGTCCTGCACCGCCTGCCCCTGGACCGTCCCGACGCCCGCGACAAGGTGGAGAAGCTGCAGCAGCAGCTCAAATGGACCGCCTACCCGGGCGTGCACGCGCTGCTCCTGAAGGTAAGCTGCGGAAAAGAAACTAAACTGAAGAATGGTCGTTCTTCAGGAAAGCCATGATTTCGAAATATTTAAATCTTCTGTTAAAATAAGCATTTAGCATGGAATCCTGATGGTTTCCTTACGATTCTAACTTATGCGGATAAACTGATAAACTCCTCTGTTGCTTTCAGGGCTGCACCCACAGTGCCACCTACGAGCCGACGATCACGCTGCTGGCCCAGTTCGCGCCGCTGCTCAGCCTGCCCGTCTGCGATCCCACGCAGAGCTGCGCCTTTCCCATGAACGTCATCGCTCTGCTGCCGTATATGCTGCTCCATTACGAGGACGCCAACGAGATATGCATACGCAGTGCCGAGAATATTGCACACGTGTCCACCGAGCTGGGCGCCAAGCTGGAGAACCTGGGCACTGTGATGACACTCTACAGCCGCAAGACGTTCTGCAAGGAATCGTTCCAGTGGACCAAATGTGTGGTCAAGTATTTGCACGACACGTACGCACACATGGGCCTCCACATGCTGGCCTTCCTCATCGAGGTGCTGGAGAAGGGGCCGCAGCAGGTGCAGGTCCCGGTGCTGAATGTCATTCACTGCATGCTGCACTACGTCGACCTGTCGGCGCCTCAGGCCCAGACCATCAACGCGGATCTGTTGCGCGCCATTGGCAAATATTTGGATGTAAGTTGGTTGCCCCAGCACAGATCAGCCATCTGTATGATCTTTATGAAATATTCGAACTTAAGAGCACTCGAATCTATGTAGAAACCAAAGCGAGTGGGGGGGAAGTATCCAACATCTGAAATATGCTTGGCCTACGTTTGCTTCACGAGCACATATTAAACTAAATTTGGCGGCTATAGCTCTAATAGTTTAGTTAGTGACTGTTTGAAATTAACTTCAGTGATCCTGATCAAGAATATATGTACTTTACGGGGTCGGAGTTGCCTCCTGCCTCCTTCTTATATGCAGTTCAATTTTGTTGAAATTTTTCGCTCACGTTGGATCCCGCTCTTTGCAGACTGTGAACTGGAAGGACTCGCTGAAGATACTGAAGCTGATTGTTACGCGCAGCTCGTCGCTGCAGGTGGTGCCGCCCAGCGATGGGAGCAGCGCCGGCTTATCGTTCTCCTTCTATGGCGCATATCCGGACTCGGATATGTTCTGTAAAAAGGAACTGGCCGGCCGCACCATGGAGTTCACGTTCGACGTGTCGCAGACGCCGCTGATCGGACGTCGCATATTGCTAAAGACCGAGGAGCCGGCGGCTGTTGGCGGCGCCGCATCGGGAACGGGCAGCTCCTCGCTGAACTCGACGTTGACCAATGCCACCACCGTGACGGTTGCGCCTGCGGGTCAGCAGGTCAGCGCACAGCTGCAGCAGCAACGGGCCCACAGCAATGTGGCTGCCATTGCTGCCTCCGCCGTCGCTGCCCAGCAGCATCAGCAGCAGCTGCAGCAACAGCAGCTGCAGCAGCAGCACGCGGTTGGCCTTGGCAGCATTGTCGGCACGCCCAATTCGCCCCGGCGCAGCGCCAGCCTGTCGCCGGCGGACACCGTGCCGCTCAGCGGCTGGAAGCGTCCCTGGATGTCGCAGTGTCGCGTCCGCGAGTGTCTGGTCAATCTGCTGACCACCTGCGGGCAGCGGGTCGGTCTGCCCAAGTCGCCATCGGTAAGTTGCTGGCCACAGATGGGGGTCAGGGGTCGACGGTTTGTCAGCTTGTACATTAGCAGGTTGCATGCTTTGGGCTCCCCAACCGTTAGCTTTTTCAGCTCCTGCTTTCTAATACGGCCATCATCTATACAAGATTTATTTATTTCTACTTCTTTTTCTTTCATGTAAAATACAAAAACAAAAACCAAAAAAAAAAAAATCAAATTGAAACCAAATCAAAAACAAAATCAAAATCAAAATCAAAAACAAAATATAACCAAATCCAATATCAAACTGAAACTAACACGCCATTTTATCATCATTAACAACCCGAACCAAACCCAATTATAGGACGATTTTATAAACTCTATTTGCTCAAAGGTAAAGGAACATGTTTCTAAATGCCACGTGTAGCTTTGCTTTTGTAAACGTAATTTGTTTTGGCTCGTTTCATTTCATGTCATGCACCGCTTATCGTTCCATTCCACACGTTCCGTATCGTTTGTAAATGCGCCGGTTTCAGTTTTCGCAATCGAAATCTTTATTCTTGCATGTTGAAAACTGGAACGGCGCCTGTTCGTTCGCACTACCTTCTTTTGTTCCGTTTCATTGCGTTCCGTTTCATTCCGTTTCGTTTCTGTTGCACGTGTGTTTTGTTTCAAACTGTACATTTCGTTTTCCAATTCTTTAACCCGATCAGTCTTTGAGCACGTCTCTACTAACGGGATCGATAGCGACCAGACAAAGCGTAAGCTGTCCAGTCTTCTACTTAATTAACACTTTATTCCTAGATCTACCTCAGTGTTTACCTCGCATGCACCTTGATCTTATTGTCTGCTAATCCTCTGACTCTTGCTTGCCTGCACGTAGGTCATCTTTAGCCAATCCTCGGATCTCATGGAACGGCAATCGTCGGCCGCCTCCTCCACGGAGGAGACATCGGGTCCGCAGGGCGATCTGAGCAGCGGTTCGCGTCGCGACGATGGCCAGCCCGATTTTACCGTCTTCAAGGACTTTGATTTCCTGGAGTACGAGGACAGCATTGCCGGCGAGTCGACGGACAACTTCAACTGGGGCGTGCGACGCCACCAGCTCTTCGAGGGCGACGAGGACCGCTTGAACTGCGGCAGCGGCATTGGCGGATCCATCAAGGGCGGCCACTCTTCGGCGCTGGAGGACAGCTTCAGCGATAAGACGCCCATTTTGAGCAAGCGCAAGCGACAGACCGCAGACGATTCGTCCGACGAGGAAGCCGAATCGGAATCACCGCTGGACGACGATCATCGCCAATCCTTCCTGAAGTCCATCTTCAGCGGCGCACCGCCCACATCCTTGAGCCTACGTGAGCGGCGGCGTCGCAACTCGGTGTCCCGCAGCGACACCAGCGGCTCCAGTGCTGGCGATTTGGGCGACATCACGCCGTGCAATGCCTCGCCACATATGCAGGGCATCATACGCTTTGGCGCCGCCGTACGCGATGAGGCGGAGGAGAACTGGCGACGCCAGCTGCAGTCCATGCTGGTCAATCAGCCCTCGGCGCACACCTCGGAGCTGCTGCTGCAGCTGTTCCGGTTGATCAAAGAGCTGACCTTCAAGACAATCACCATTTCCAAGGAGGCCAAGAAGTTCTTCACCGGCATCGGTTCCCAGCTAGGCAACCGCATCTCGCTCTTCACCGATCTGTTGAGCTCGCGCGCCGATCCGCCGCGTGTTTGGTGCAGCGAGATGCAGGCCACCACGCCCAAGCTGTTCGAGACCCTGCGGTTCAATGTCCTGGAGGTGCAGGAGCATCTGGAGACGTTCTTCGACCGCAAGGATCAGGTGCTGGAGGTGAGCATTCCGAGTATTTGCCATTGTTCCGTCAGTTGTAATGCGAAAATCGCAATTGCAGTGCCTGGACGCAGTTAAAACATCCTGTAAACTGTCCCTGTTCAACGAGTCCGACGTGGCTGCCTCGGGCCTGGAGCTGCCCAGCAGTTCCAGCATTGCTTGCATGCCCTTCGATCCAGCCTCCACGGAGGTTGTTCTCGACCTGGGACGCTCCCTGTACAAGCTGATGTTCCAGCTGCTTTTGCTGATTGAATCGAATCATAAAATATCCTCGAATGTGGTTAATCATTTTCGCATCAATGAAGACGTAAGTAACGTGAATGAGGTCTGGTCTGGGTTCCCATGGCTTTAACTGCACACTATTCCGCTGCAGATGCACGACATATCCGATCTCTATGCCCTGGTGCGAGATGCCTTGGTGCGCTGCACCAGCGAAACTGAGCTCGATTGCCTGGAATCGTCGACCTCGACGGAGGGCGAGCACACGCCCACGCCCTCGCCCGGCTTGCCCATGACACAGGAGGAGTTTGAGACGTCGCTCCACGAGCACATTGACCTGCAGCGCTGGTCCAGCGCCATCTCCCATGTGCGACAATATCGGCGCGTGTCCACGCTCAGCGCTGGCGATCAGAGCCTGACCATCTTAAGCTATAGCAATTTGGACACTCGTCCCAAGTTCGATGAGATGTCGATTATATTGAATGCCTATGCGCACAGCATTATGAAGGATCGCACGGGTTAGTATATTTATTAAAGTGATGCATTCAGAAACATATTACTAATTACTTGCTCCGCCAGCAGAAGCCTTCATTGTATCCAAATCGGACTCGGAGCTGTTTGAGGTCTATGCTATACTATCGGAGAACTTGTATCACGTCTCCAGCGCTCTGACCAACATGGAAGTGAATATGAAAAGCTACTCCAGGGGCGCCGGGTCGAGTAATCTGCATCGCAGCGAGCAGGACATTGTGACCAATCTTTAAGTATAGAGGAACTTTACATATGGCTACGATTAGTGCAGGATTAAGCTCATTTTGATACAGATGTAATCAAATTTAGTTTTCTAGTATTTAAGCAGCATTATAGGGCACTATCATTCTGTTGAGAGTTGATCAAGCATTATTGTGAATGAACAAATGTGTAGTTTTACGTTATGATTACATAATATACATATAATATCTATTTAACACCTATCGCAATTAGTTTCATATCAATGGAGAATGATGGACCAACAAATCTTTGATTGGCCCTTCAGGAATATTGAACAACAATTTGCAATTTTTTTTTCTATAATAATAAAAACATTTAATTACAAAGTATTTGTATTATTCCTGCCCACATTGAACTTGGACATCTTAGACTTAAATAGAGCAAACTTTCAACTTAGCATTTAGTCAGGTTGGTCGTACACAAATTGTTGTAGAACATATTAGGTAACTTCTTAACTAGTTGAACAGATTCTTGAGCGCGTTTCGTTGCTGTTTATTGTACTCGGCCAGC
The DNA here is from genome assembly GCA_035047465.1 of Drosophila sordidula. NCBI lineage: Eukaryota > Metazoa > Arthropoda > Insecta > Diptera > Drosophilidae > Drosophila > Drosophila sordidula. The sequence continues at coordinate 8,327,225 of JAWNPQ010000185.1, read as the reverse complement.
AGCTGCTTGGCACTGTTTAGTTCATTCAGGATTTGCCTATTTTCCGGCAGCAGGGTGTGCGCATGCTTCAAATCGTTTATGGCCTCCTCGTAGTTGCGCATGGCACGCTGGGCTTGCCCGCGCCTGTAGAACGCCTTGCTGCAGTTCGGATCCAGGCGTATGGCCTCGGAGCACTCAAATTTGGCGTACTGATAGTTGCCCAGCTTCAGTTCGACCGCTGCCATATTGATGTTGTTCACCACGGAGAAGGCGTCCAGTCGCCTCAGATCGGAGTCGTTTTGGTTGCGCTTCAGCTCCTGCCAGTCAAAGTTTCTGCGCAGCAGCGTGTAGTAACGGTTCGCCTTGCGGTACTTGGCGCGTGCCTCGTGGTAACGGGCCAGCTGAAAGAAGTGATTGCCCGACTGCCGCAGGCCCGTGAGCAGGCTAACAGCTGTTTCCGACTAAGCGTACGAGAGAAACAACAACAACGGTCTATTTAGCACCTATCACGATGACATTGCATAAAATTTCGAGCTCACCGTTGGCTTATTGAATTTACCCGTCCAGTCCTGGGGATACGGCGGCAGCTTGTCGGGCGTCTCATCGCTGCACTCGATGGCCCAATCTTCGCCGGGCGCCAGCTCGCCGCAGTCGGTTATCGTTATATCCGTCGTCGGATGGGCCTCGTCATTGCAGTTCTGTTCCATTTCGGCAACAATGCCCAGGCCGCGCAGCACGCGGCCCACAACCACATTGCTGCCGTTGAGGTTCTCACAGCCCACGGCTGTGATAAAGAACTGTGAGTTGTTTGTATTTGGCTTGCCATAGTTGGCCATGCTGACCACGCCCTCCTCGTTGTGCTGCAGCCAGTGCAAGAGTTTATCTTTAGTACGGTTTCGGGCTTTACGTTGCGCTGTGCACTCACCGTCAGCTCGAAGTTCTCGTCCTCGAAGAGTGGGCCGTAGATGCTCTCGCCGCTGGTGCCGTCGTCGTTCACCAGATCGCCACCCTGTACGGCAAACACCCGCTTGATCGTATGGAAGCGCGTGCCCTTGTAGTGGAGCCGCTTGCCCAGATGCCCGATGCCACGTTCGCCCGTGCAGAGGGCGCGGAAATTTTCCGCTGTCTTTGGCACAACGTCCTTGCGCAGTTCAATTATCATGCGTCCCGCTGCGCAAATCCAGACACGAATATGTACATACGATAAGGTTTTAACTAGGTCAAGCATAGATTGTGGGCGCTGCTCCGCTTACCGCTCTCCTCGCCAATGCTGATATCGAAGTAGACAATGGGATTCGTTGTCTTCACCGGCTGCAGCAGCTGCTGTGCATTGGGACTCATTTTGGTCATCAGGGCGTAGTCTCCAATTACCCGATTTTGGCCTTAGCTCGGACTTGGACGGTTTGAAAGCGGGTAAACAAATAAAATGCGATTTACATTTCGACCGTACTGTCCATCTGTTGCGTTTTCACTGCAGCAACAGCTGTTGGCGCTGCCAACCGGGCGCAATTGTTCGCTGCGCTAAAAGGCGTTGGTTTTTGAAATTTTGTTATCGGTGAAGTGGGAAATTATGAGCAGCCATTTTTGAGATGTACTTGTGCTAAATGTGAATGGTTTTTTTTTTATATTACAAACGTATAATATATAGCTTACATATTATTTATTATTTCATTTTAATTTGTTCTTGGTAATTGCTGTTTGGTTTAGTCAAACTATTCAAAGCAATAAATCAATTTCTTTTGTGGATAGTCGAAGTCTGTTACCCTTCGCCATGTTGCTTAATTTTTAATGTTTCCACGTTACGCCTTATTACGGGTTTCTTCAATACCCTTCAATAGGGCATTATAATTTTGTAACGAATTGTGTCAAGCATTGGAGCAGACATCTTCGACCCCACAAAGAAGTCGTTATAGCAATATCCGTTTGAATACCTGCTTTATGGAAATGAAATATTAAAATAAAATAAAATAAAAAAAGGAATATTACTCAACAACTTAGTTTAGTTTACTTCTTCAAGATATCATATCGAAACTGAGCAATTACAAGCTTTTCCGCTCTTCCGTTCAATATACAAGAAATATCTTATCGTTAAGTAATATCGCCAGTAAACTTAGCATACAAGCAAAATCTCATTAACATAGAGTTCCTATATTATATAGCTCCAATAGTAAATCAATAATATGTAAACATCTTTGAATAGCTGTTTAAGAACATATCAGAAATCTGCTATTTCTGTAGTTTTATCTACTAGGGTATTTAATTTTCGCCGTTCCGAATATTACCGTTCCGTATTACTTTTTTTTTGCCTCCTTAAGAGTTGCACACTGTCCAAGCAATAAAGTAATTTGCCTAGAAGCAACCATATAATTTACTGCTAATTGAGCAAGGACCTCCTACTGAGAAAATGCTATATAAGGCTAACATGGCTAAGTGCCTATTATCAGTTTAAATTTATCCCTAATGGAGGACCTACTGGATCGGGAGCTGGCCAGAATTGATGAGCTGCCCAAGCTGGGATTAACTTGGGTCGAGTACAGCGCCTACGCATTGGGCATTAACTTGACGCCCAGGAAACGCAGCTCGGGGCCCTGCGGATTGTGAGTGTCCTGGGAAATTAGAGACTTTAAGAGAATAGCTATATGTATATATATTGTTTGTTTGTTGCAGCTTGCGCATCTTTGCTCTGCTCGTAAACCTGAGCATTATTTGCAGTCTGATTAAGTTCATAGTGGCCAACTATACGGTGTCCTTTGAAGCTTACGTTGAGGTTCGATTTGGGCGCAGCTCGAGGGGCTCTTCCCTTTCTCTACTCTACTCCTTCCAGGCTGTGCTACTCACCTTTCAGCTGTCGGTTGGAATGGTCAAGATGATGCATTTCCACACCTTTTTGGATTCTTGTGTGGAGCTCGTTCGCACCACAGAGACGGGCGGCGTCTTAAAGCATCTGGGTCTCTTTGATTTGGGTGAGCAAGAGTATATCGCCAGACGGATTATTCTCTTATATACTCGTTGGCAGACTTGACCGACAAGCGAGCGTTGCGGACCACCTTGGGCTCGATGCTGACGGACAGCTGGCTGGTGATCGACCGTCAGGTGATGTTCTTCTTCAAGATCGTCTGCATGCCGGTGCTGTATTATTGCATGCGACCCTATTGCCAGTACGTGTACGATTGCTACATACTGCAGGATGCCTGCGAAATGACCCTGAGTAAGTCCGAGCACCGTCAAAAGAGAGGGTATTGCTACAACAGCGTTCTGTTTGCCCAAGCCTATCCAGCCATCGTGCCTTTCGTGCAGCTGGGCAAATACGAGTTCCCCTCATTCGCGGTGCGCTTCTTTCTGCTGCAGTCCGGCCCGATCTGGTGTTTTTTTGGTGAGTTAACTTTCGCTGTGGGCTCGCCTCTTGTTTACTTGTTTACGGCTGTCCACAGCTGTCTTTGGCTTCAACAGTCTCTTTGTGGTGCTCACCAATCACGAGTCTTGCCTTCTGGAGGTCTTGCGGTATCTGGTTCAACATTCCACGAGCGCTGAGGTGGTTCCCAAATCCGCCAGGGTTGCCTATCTGCGCTGCTGTGCTAAGCTATTCGCACGTATCTCGAGGTAATACTGTAGCTAAACAAGATGGGATTCAGATACTTATGACTATCGTCAACAGACATCATGCCCTAACGGAGAAGGTTTTCAAGTATATCATTCTAGTACAGTGCGTGATTAGCAGCATTCTGATATGCATGTTGCTCTATAAGATCAGCACTATAATGGTAGGTGCATGTTAAATCCCCAACTTCCCCAACATATACGTTATACATATTTTAAATTGCAGGAGGTCGGCTGGGTCTGGATGGGCATGATTATGGTCTATCTGGTAACAATAACTCTGGAAATTAGCTTATATAATGTCAATGCACAAAAGGTGGAAACTCAGGTAAAACAGTAGGCATTCCTCTGAACAGATAATGCCTCGACTCGTTCGCAGAGTGAACTATTATTTCTCGACTGGTACAACTGCGCCTGGTACGACGAATCTGAGGATTTCAAATTCATAGTTAAGCTGATGATGCTCTTCTCGAGGCGTGCACTTGTTCTCAGCGTTGGTGGCTTTACCAATTTATCTCACAAGTTTTTAGTACAGGTGGGTTTCAAAGATACTTTCGTTCGTAAAGTATCTGTACCTGTGCTTACTCCTTCACAGGTCTTTCGCATGAGCGGCAATTTCTTTTTGCTATTGCGTAACATGAATAACAAATAGCGTGTACTTTATACAAAATTACAACGTTGGAAAACTTTTATTTTTAAGGTGAAATTCATTAAGGGACTTATACACAAAGAAAAAAAAAATAATAAAATAAATTGTAATTGGCACATTAAACGTAGATGACAAATATGTTAATATAGAATAGATTGCAGTATGGAACAGCGCTGGGCATTACCGTATGGGGGAGATATATAGAAATGCAATTGATTTGGAGTTGTACACGGCACAGTTTTCAATATATGTAGTATAATACAGTCGTCCATGGCTGGCTTGAATTTAAGGCACAATTGGCAGTTTAGAAATTTGTTTCAATATTGGCATCATATTCCTATTTTCGATCATATATGGGCGATGCATTAAAGCTTAACGTTTCTCACTGTTTCTTTCTTTTCGTTTTGTTTTTGTTCTTATCTGGTTCTCGTTTATCGTTTTTGTTTTTTTTTTTTCACTAAACAAAATATTTCAGCTAAAAGACTAAAATTACATAATTTCATTCAACGGCTACGGCTAATTCCGATTTGTTCGTCCTCGCCTCGTACTTAGGTGTTAATTGAAGTAGTTGGTAGTTGGTAGTGCACTTAGTTAGGGTCCGTAGGGTCTAGGGCTCGAGGCGATTGCGCCTAAAGCAACCAGCCGGCAGTGCTTCCGATATTAAACGTATATTGTACACCTCGCTGGCCAACTCGTCCAGGTCATCATTGTACTTGTCGATCAACTTCTTTTGTATGTTGCGCTGTTCTCGGTACTTCTCAATGCGTCCAGTTAGGTTCGTGCGATTGATGTCGCTCTCCACCACATTGAGGCGATTCTCTGGTTGAACAAGAGGGATAGGATCAGTTGTCCATCTATCGATTTGAGTGGCTTACCCAGATTATCCAAGTCGGCGGTGTTGATGTCCTTCAAGTTCTCCAGCTCGTCCTTGATCGCGGACAGCTCGGCGTTGGCCTTTTCAATTTGCGTATGGGCCTTCTCCGTGTTGGCCTTGGCCTGGCCCACCTTGCGCTTGGCGTCCTCCACAAGATTATCGTCCTTGGTTGAGTTGTTCTCCAGCTCGATGATGTTCATTTCGGTCAGCTTGACGCGATGGTTCAGATTGTCGGCCTCGTCGCGCAGCTTGCGGGCCGCGACCTTGGTCTCGTTGGCCCTGCGGCGGATCAGCTCGGCATCCTGGAAGCGCAAACCAAATCAGCGGAGTGTTCGCTGTGGGAATTATCGTGGCATACCTTCGAGGCCTGTTCGGCGAACTTCTCCTGGGCCTGCTGGGCGTTGTTCTTGGCCTCGTCGGCATTCTTATTGGCACCCTCGAGAGCCTTGCCCGCCTGCCGGATCAGATTGCCCGCATTGTCGATTTCCATCTCGATGCTGGGCACCGTTTCCAGGGCGAGGGCCGCCTTCTCCGAGGATCTCTGGACGTCCGATTGGAAGCCGGCCAGCGTGTTGTACGTCTTGTTGGCCTCCTTGAGCGTATTGTCGCCCTGCTCCACCGCCTTGGTGGCCTGTTCGTGGGCAGCCTTGGCGCGCGCCAGCAGCTCGATGTCGTCCTTCTTTTGTGCATCGGCGCTGGTTAACGAAAATTGTGGAGTGCAGTTAGACGTCTGGGGAGGATCTCGCACTGGGCTCGACTTACCGTTCCAGCATCACGTTGGCCAAGTCGCGCTCCGTCTCGAAGTCGGCGAAGACCTCGCCGTTGCTGTTGGACAGCTCGTTGATCTGCTTGAGCAGCTCGTCGGCCTGGGTGTTGGCCGCCACTGCCTCCGCCTTCAGCTTGTTGATGTCGATGTCCGGCTGGGTCTGTCGCTTCACATCGTTGAGCAGCGTGAGGGCCGCGTCGTAGACCTCGTTGGCCTTGCGCAGCGCCTCCTTGGATGTTTGGGTGACGGTGCCCAGCGATTGCTTCACCTGGTTCAGCTCCAGACGCACTTCGGAGCGCAGCTCGACGCCGACCTTCTGCTGCAAATCGATGGCGTTCTTGGCCAGCTGATGGGCCTTCTCAACGGCGTCCTTGGCATCCTTGGCGTTCTTCAGATCGAACTGCGCCTCCGACTCGAGCCGATCGGCGAGGGCGCGTGCCTCGCGCGAAATGTCCGATATCTGGGCGGATTGCTCGCCGAACTCGACGGACTTGTTCTTGGCCTTGGCCAGGGCCTGCTTGCCCTCATCGCCGAGCAGATCGAGGGCCTTCTTCAGCTCCTTCTTGGCGTCCTCGATGATGTTGTGGAGCTGCGTGAAGTTGCTGCGCGCCTTCTCGATCTCCGCATTGGCCTCCTCCTGCAGGGCATCGGCGCTGGCCAGATGGTCGCGCATGCTCTCCAGCCGCTTGTGCAGATCGTTGATCACCTCGACGTAGGTCTGGCCGCCCTCGCCGGAGCCGGAGCGTGCGTCCTGGGCCAGCATGCTGACCTTCTCCTGCACCGTCTTCAGCTTGCCCTCGAACTCCTCGTCGTTCGTCACCGGCGTGCGGGCGATCTCGTCGAGCGTGGCGCTCAAATTGGCCAGCTTGGCCCGATGGAGATCGGCCGCATCCTGCACCAGATTATAGCAGTCCGGGCAGTCCACACAGCCGCGATGGCGATCGTACTTGTTCTCCTTGCACCGATCGCAGCGGCGTCCCTCCACGTTGTCGTTGCACGGACACTGGCCGCTCTGGTCGCACTGGAAGCCCTTCGAGCCGCTCTCGTCGCACTCGCACGGCTCGCAGCCGTCCGGCGAGAAGCCGAAGAAGTAGTTGGCGCACTGATCGCACCGCACGCCGACCACGCCCGGCTTGCAGTGGCACTGGCCCGTATACCGGTCGCACGTCGAGTTGTAGCTGCCGACGGGATTGCACAAGCAGTTCTCGCACCCGTTGCCGGACCGTATGTTGAAGTAGCCCGGCTGGCACTCGCCGCAGTCCCGGCCGATCACGTTCGGCTTGCACTGGCACTGGCCGGTGACCTGGTCGCAGCGCGAGATGCTCTGCTCGTCCTGCTCGGTGCCGGCCGCGTAGCAGCTGCACCGGTCGCACTTGCCGTGCGGCAGGGCCAGCGGGTCCCCGAAGTGCCCGGCCAGGCACTGGTCGCAGTGGGCGCCGTCGGTGTTGTGGATGCACTTGAGGCACTCGCCGGTGGTCCGGTTGCAGTTGCCCACCGCGTTCGGGTCGACGTTGCCGTTGCAGTCGCAGCCCTTGCAGGTCTGCACGTCGCCCAGCAGCCCGGTGGGGTCGCCGTAGAACCCATCGCTGCACTGCTCGCAGCGCGACCCGAAGTAGCCCACCGGGCACTCCGTGCAGATGACCGTGTCGCCGTTGATCTGCAGGCAGGCGCCGTCGTTGGGGCACGGACATCGCTTGCAGTCGTACGGCGTGCCGCCGAGCGCGTTGCCGTAGTAGCCCTTGGCGCACTGGTCGCAGTTGTCGCCGTGCGTGTTGTGCTGGCAGATGCAGCTGCCCGTCTCCGAGTCGCAGATGTCCGCGTGCCCGTGGCAGTCGCACGGTATGCACGGCATGAACGGCCCGCCGCGGGCCGGACTGTGCCGGTAGCGGGGCGCGCACGACTCGCAGAACTGGCCGAGATAGCCCTCCGGGCAGGTGCACTGCTCGATCCAGGTGGCCGGCTGGCCGGCGGCGCCGCGGTGCGCCGTCTGCAGCTCAACGTCGTCCAGATTGGCCTCGCCCTGCACGGAGTACGTGCCGCGAATCTTGATCGCCGTCAGATTGGACAGTATCGAGAGGAAGCCGCGCGCCGACTGGCTCGGCTGCCACTGGTAGTCGTGGTGCTCGTGCAGCCGGAACGTGTACTCCCTGACGCCCTGGTCGGGTATGCCGTTGCCCTGGGCGAAGATCGGCAGCGAGATCTTGCTGCCGGCGCCCTCGAGGATCACGTCGCTGGCACTGCTGCTGGGCCCCACCTGGCCCACCAGCTGCAGCTTGAACTTGAGGTCGCGATTGTAGGAGGCCCGCTGGTCGCCGAGGAAGCGATCCGGCGCCTGGAAGTAGACGTACTCGTTGCCCTGCGCGGTCGTCCCGATGCTCCGGCTGTACTGGTTGTACTTGATGTCCACGTCGCGCCGATTCAGGTCGATGGCGGTCCAGCGCTCCTTGTGCTTGTTGAAGCTCGACGTGACGGACACAATCGAGTAGCCCGGCGCCGTCTGGCACTCGGAGGTGTGGCCGTAGCAGAAGCACGGCGTGCACCCAAACCGATTGCCCTTGTCCAGATTGAAGAAGCCCGGCTTGCACCTGGCCCGCGTTCAGGTTAGAGGTTAGCCAAACGGATCGACGATTCGCACCGACTACTTACTCATTGCAGCGCCGGCCCTCGACGTTCTCCTTGCAGAAGCAGATGCCGCTCTCCGCATCGCAGGCGGGCGTGTTGTCGTGCGAGCCGCGGGCGTCGCAGCCGCACGGCTGGCAGCCGTGGGGCCCGAACTGGAAGTAGTTGTTCGCGCAGCGGTCACACTTGTCGCCGGTGACGCCCGGCTTGCACTGGCACTTGCCCTGGCTGTTGCACTGCAGCGACCGGGAGCCGACGGCGTCGCAGCCGCAGTTGACGCAGTAGGCGTTGTCCCGCATGTAGAAGTTCTCCTTGCAGCGCTCGCAGTTGGGCCCGTCCCGGTTGTCGCGGCAGTCGAGGCAGTGTCCGCCGTGGCCCGTCTGGTTGAACAGATTCGCATCGAAGTAGCACTTGTCCGCGAAGCCGTTGCAGTTGCACGCTGCAATTAGACGCAAGTTCGCATTAGTGACCCCTCTCGTTTACCTGCTGGCCGGCTTTACAGTTGATGAGGTACCAGTCTGCGGCCCCGCTGGCGCCGATGCGGTTCGTGCGCAGGGCGTTGTCGTAGGACCAGCCGTAGGCCCGGGCCTGTGCCACGAGGCAGCCGAGTTGCAACCAGAGCCCCAACATGACTGACAAGTGGCCCGCAGTGGCGCACAAAGCGCTAGTCGCTGCTGGCGGCTAACGGCAAAGCGGTCTGTCCTTATATAGGCACAGTGGGGCAAGCGCCGCGGCAACCGCAGCTGCGTACACTCGGAGAAACAGGGCCACGAAACCTGTACCCCAACTAGCTGAACTCATTTTAATTTCAATTGCCAAAATTGTAAATGTCGTTTCACGCTAATTGGAGTATGAAATTCTTAATGTTCTCTTTTATGATGCAGGAATAGTAATAAGTATATTTTTAAAATTGCTGAAACTTGTGGGGCCTCGATCTTTGGAGGAGGTCATTCTGATTTAAAGAGTATAAGAACATTTTGGTCCTTTATCAATCCTAATTTGTTCCTATTTTGAGTACAAATCTGAGACAATAAAATCTGAAACGTTCTTCAAGTTATCCCAAGTGTTTTGGAGAAACCCAATATACTCCTTCTACTTCACTTCACTGGGATTAAGAACGTTGCTGACTGAGCCCAATGTTCTCGGATCATTCGCTCTTTGCCCACTGTGCAGCAACCAGTTGTCGGGCCTCGATCATTAGAGGAGCCTCGATCATATAGGCTTAATCCATTTGCCACGCCTCTAGAGGCGTTCATATTTTAAACATTTTGGTCTTCTGAGACGTTCTTCGAGTTATCCTAAATGTACTTACAATGGGCTAAAATGAGTTATTTTCAAAACAACTTTTACATTGCAGAAACCCAATATACTCTTTCTACTTCACTTCACTGGGATCAAGAACGTTGCGGACTGAGACCAATGTTCTTGGTGCCAGATCAATCGCTCTCTGCCCACTGTGCAGCAACCAGTTTGAGAGCATTCTCTCGCCTACCTTTGCACTCGTTGACGTCCGTTGAGGTCGCCCTCTTCCACTTGACGTCGTTGTAGAGCGGCAGGCAGCGGTCGCAGTCGGGTCCGTCCGTGTTGTGGCGGCACTCGCAGACCAGGGTGCGCTCGCCGTGCATCCCGGTGCTGGCCACACACTTGCTGGCGTGTCCGTTGCACTTGCAACGGGCGCCGACGGCGATGTCGCTGATCGCATAGAAGTAGGACTTCAGCACTTGCGAGTCGCCGAAGAGCTCGTCGCCGAACGTGTTCAGGCGGTCCAGCGTGATGCGAATGTCGGTGGCGGTGACCCAGTCCTGCAGCTCCAGGCTGCGCTCGAAGTTGATGCCGCTGGGGCGGCCCTCGAGCGTCGAGAAGGCAATCTCGCCGTCGCGCAGCGGCGAGATGTCGCTGTACTCGCCGGTGCAGAGCGCCCGCGCCTCGCCCTCGCCCTTGCGTATGGCCCGCGAGTCGGGCAGGAAGTAGGTGTCCCGGCAGATGGCGCTGTAGAACTGGTAGGGTATCCAGGGGCCGTTCTCCGTGGTGCGCTTGTAAATCGTAAAGGACTCGGGTCGCGGCGAGCGGAACAGAATCCGCACGTAGGTTATATCGTAGGATTTGCCTAGGAACACACAGATACTCAAATGCAATTGGGCCTATCGAACGCTCAACTTACGCAGATGCAGCGTCAAATTGACATGATTCGGATGCTGGATGCCCTCGAGCATGGTCTCCGACTGCCACCAGGTCGGATTCTGCGGATCGTGCAAGTCCGTGAGGAACGTGGGCTTGTGATCCTCGTATCTGTGCGCCGTGAAGAGTGAGGAGCTTAGTACGGGCCTGTGGTCTAGAGACTTCCTATTTACCTGCAGAAGGCGCAGTTCTTGTGGTTCGGGTTCATGGTCTGCATGCAGAAGTGATTGTCCCCCTGCTCGCCGCAGGTGTTCGTCGACTCGATTTGCAGTTGGTAGGCGGCGTTGATGAACTCGGGCAGGCATTTCTGAGGAGGGAGCAGAGGAGAGGTGCGTGGTATAGTAGGGCGACTGTGGCTATATAGTCATATAGCATAGTCAAGGCAGATCAATCTACAAGAGAAGGCTGCATAATTTATTCCCTTCTCATTCTCCTTCAACACAATACGCCGGTTCTAAATACCAACGTTGCAATAAAAGCTTAAAACAGTCGAAAACGCTCTTAAATATTATAGTTTTTGTGGGATTTTTCTAGCTAGGAAACAGGGAGATATATCGATTTAATTGAATTGCCACGCCCTGAGGCGGGTGTACATTCCAAATTTCAACGGACAGACGGACGGACAGCAAGACGGATATACTCTTAATAACCAAACTAAACTTTTGTTGCCTTTAATTCATTTAATTGTAATCTTATAGCTATTCCCTGTTCCCCTTCGCCTCCAAGCGACAGATGCCAGAGTGTGGCCACAATTTGTGTCTTTAAGTGTCTTTATTGTTCAATTGGTTTGTATGTCTCCATTTGAATTAACGCCCGCTGCCTCCAATTCGTTTCAATTGAATTGCGTGTCTCTTCACTATTAGGCCACGATTTCTGTCAGTTCCCAGTGGCGGTCGGTGCTTACCTGGGGTCGGCCATAGGGATCGTAGCATTCCAGCGCCGGCATGAATGTCGTGCCGCGCAGCTCGTGTCCGCCGGCGGAGTTGATGGGCTGGCGTTGGGCGCCGAGCGCTGGCGCCGCACAGCTGCAGAGCAGCGCGCCGGCGAGCAGGAGGCGCGCCGCGGTGGAGCCTTCGCTGGGACTCCGCCTGTTGCGCTTCATCGTCATCTTTGGCTGTCAACTGGCTTTAATGGTGAACGCACTAGGACTCTATCTGGTGGGTTTTGTGTACACTTATTCGAGTAATTTGTAATGTTTTAGGTGGGTGTTTTTTTGTTTTTGTTTTCTGTCGTTCACTGTCACGGTTAGAGCATAATTGGTTTTGAGTTAAAAGGCATCAGTGGATGGTGGCTGGTTCTGGAGCGGCTTCACACGCTGCAACATGCACAAGATATTTAGTTAGTGCTAATGCCACTAGATGCGGATCAAGATGTGCGATGATCTATGATTTTTGGTTGGCACGAAATTCACACGAAGAACATCTGTTGCACATATTGTTTGGGATACATGGGGCAAAAGCGCCGGAGCTATTTTTGTTGTTGGCTGGCTTTTAATTAGTTCGTTCGCCGGTCCGAAACGGACTCGTCAAAACAAACTTTGCTGTCCGGTCAGTCAATAAGTTGCACGATCTGTCTGCGAGTTCATTGAGGCTGCTCTGGCACTGGCTCTTTCAGCACATTTGTGTAAACAGAACAAAGCCAAAAAGCAGAAAACTGCAAATGAAAATTTTAAATAACAAAAAACAAAAATAACATGCAAACACATAAATAAACGCACACACACACACACACACACACACACACACGCGGAGAATTCAGAATTCGCGCTGGAAATGAAGTCAAGCATTGCTCACAGCATTTGTATTTCCGAGTTCGCCCCACCAACCCCACCAGCGGCAGCACCACCAGCACCACCCTAGAACACTTCTGTAGTTGCGCTAGCCGCTGTATGAAACTTGAAATTATTCCAAACGATGATTTCATCCACACTTACTCCGTCAAACAGCACACATGTATCTAGATACATATCGCGAGTATTTGGATATACGAAAAGCGCTTTGCAATTACTTAAAAGATCTAACAAAAAAATGTGCAGGCTATTTAAGAACTTGTTCCAGGCACATTTAATGCACATCTCTGGCTATGTTTAAGTGCATGCTTCGTATTCTTAACGAAGGTTAGATTCATTTAGGCAGCGCATCCCACAGATACTTTAAGCATATTTCTGTGTTCCGCTAATTAGCAAATATGCACAGCAAATTAAGTCTATTTATTTAGTGGAGATTCGAGATGATATCATTAAATATTTATAATGCGTCTCTCTTAGAAAAATATAACTGAGGCCGGAATAAAGCGAATTCGCCTCAAAACTTGATAAAGAATGCACTTACAAGAAATATATGGTATGTAAAAGGGGATTTACCAGAAATTACCAGTTAAAGGGAGCCAGATGCTGAATATGCCAGCGAGAGCATGTGACGTAGAGTACGATTACAAGCTCTTCAAAAACAAGAATATATATACAGTGAATGGAGTTTTTTGTTTTCAGAGTTCCATGAATTCTTTGCCGATAAGCAAGTCTTAGATGCCGTTTGGCTCTGTCCTTATTTGATATATAACTACAATATATAATTTATTTTTTTCTCATGGTAAACATAGACTTGATTGTTTGCACGAAATTTGTAATTTTTATCAATTTTCAATTATAGCTTCGAGAGCACTGTGAACTCTTGTAGATTTACGTTGGGGCTTATCAGTATCATGTCACATTAAAAAATACAAAAAAAAAAAAAAAACACCCAAAAATTGTTTCGTTTTGAAAACGAATTAAGCACAAGAGAATCTTGAAGACTGTCGCCGGGGCAACATTTGATACACTTGCCTTCGATGTGGCGCTGAGTGTGGAACCCTTTGGGAATGAGTTCAGCTGAGGCCAAGACTCAAATACAGGCGCACATCGTATTCATACAGCGATATTCTTTATGCTTATATATAGCACAAATGAACATCCGCTCCATTCAGATTTCAATTGTTGAGCTGCTGCCGCCGCCTGTTGCGATACGCGCCTATGAACACGAGTTCCTTTTGCGATAAGAATTTGGGGCTACGAACTAGCGCGCATAGTGCGATATGGTGGCATGAACTGAATGGAATAGAGATTCGAATTGAGACTGAGACTGAAACTGAGACTGGGACTGAGACACAACACAACATAAATCAGATCAACACACTCGACGATCAGTCGCGTTTCTCGTAGTTGTTGTGAAACGGCGTTTTTTGTTTGCACCTTTTGGTATTTATCTTTATCGAGGCGTTTGTTTTTATCAACTGCTTCACTACACACTCACGCACACTCGCACAACCAGCCCAGGTAGAGGAAAACCAGCACGAATTCACTCAAAAGAAACTGCACTCTCGGGCCTACGCGCTCAGATACTTTTACGAAACTTGGTATATATTTTTTTAAATTTTTTTCTTTTTTTTTCTTTTTTGGTTGTATCTCTCAGTGCAGCATAGGGCACAGAAACTGCATAATTTTCGTATATTTACGGCGTATTTCGGTTATAGATACTCTTTGTATTTGTCTGCAACTAGCACATGCTGCACGTTTGGAAGATATATTTACGAGGGGTTTTCCAGAAGTGAGTTTGCTGCCCGTTTATAAATAGGTTGTTGCATGGAAAATCATTTGCCACTGCCACCGAATGCGGTTGCATTCACATGTGTTTAATTTGTCATCGCATTTGCTTTCATTTCGAGTTCATTTCATGCACTTTGCACACACCTTCTCGCTTTTCTGCTGACTCGGTTAATGTACGAATTTTGTAGCTGCTTTGTTTCATTATTAAGTACATTTTATCGTGGTTTCTTTTCATTTTGTAGTTTGTTGTTGTTGTAATTGTATCACTACAGTGAAGGCAAGAACCTTTTGAGTAAACAGTTCGTCATACGCCGTCTGCCACAGAGGCACACACACACACACACACACACACATACACACAGCAGACATGCACATACACACGACAAGATACTTTTTTATCTTGAGGTTTTCTTTTTGTCGCTGGCTGCGCCTGCCGCCACGGCCCAAGCAAACAAAAAGCAAAAACCAACAAAACACAGCGCGAGGCAGCCGAAAAAAATGTCTTAAGACGGGGGAAAAAAAAACGGAAAGAGTTCCAGAAGAAAAGCTGAGACTCCTCCACACAGCACACAGCACACAACACACAGCAGACAGCAGACAGCAGACAGCACACACAACAACACCACAGATCAGTTCAGCGGCAACGTTGTCGCACTTACTCCGCACAGAACACCACAGGCAACCGCTAACGAGGACGTCCAATGCTCAACTGACTCTTGAGGAATGCGCCGCAGCTGCTCAGCGGCTCTCGTTGAGTGAAACTCTATGCCTCGCTCCGCGCTGCCTGTGTGTATCTGTATCTGTGCCTGTATCTGTGTCTGTGTCTGTGTCTGTGAGTAGCTGCGTGATCGTTGGTGTTTTTTTTTTGCTCCGGCGCATGGGCACTCGATCGGATCGCTGGGCTTAGCTTAGCCGGGCAACTATGTACTTGAAATCGGAGCGCGATTCCCCGATTTATGAATTGATGTTTAATTGTATTTACCTTCTTCGTGTGTCAGCTCTTAAGTTTCAAACAGAATTTTGTAAATGAACAATCTTGCTGATCGCGGCAAATATTTGCGTAATTGTAATCATATCCACATATGAGGGGGCTGTATTTACTCGTCAGCATGTATGCTATTTGAGAGCTCCATGTGCCTTTAGACTTTAGACACTATCGGAGGCTGTGCTCTCCGCTCTACTTTTGGACTTAAGTAGTTGCTTACAGAGCTAGCAGGTTATCGCTGTCCAGCTGATAAGGGTTCGTTGTACGAAAAGGCAAAAGCACTTTCAGTTTCATTGACTAAATACATTTCTTAAACTATTGCTCGGTTTGAGAAAATTTACTGTTGAAGTAGCTCTTTCATGAATGAAAATCAATGAAAACTAAATATATTTCTGGTTTCCTAACCTTTTATAAGCACGCAATTTAAGTGGGTATATATTTGGCATGCCTATTGACAATAATTTAATAAAAGAAATTTATTTGGCCAAATATTTTTTTGATCAAGGTATTTTCTAACTCAAGCCTTACGTAAGATAACAACAAACTGCATTCAAATATACATTTTAATTGAAAACATAAATCTAAGATCAACAAATCTATCTATTCTATTTCTTTTTAAATTTATCGTTTTTTAATGCTTTTGTGCTCCTTACGTGTAAGCTTCGAGCTGATACCTCAACCCGTTTTTAATGCAGGGCTTGTGTCCGCGACGAAGCTTTTGTCAAGCGCACAGAGCATAAGCTACTTGCTATGTTACTTGTGGCGGCTTAATTTAAAGTTGAGAGCTTTTGTTGTTACCATCTATAAGCTCTATGCTATGTTACTTGTGGCGGTTCAATTTAAAATTGAGACCTTTTGATGTTACCCTTCGTTTTTACAAGTTAGAAAGACGTGTATCTTTCTGATATCGACTACATTTGGCTTGGATATAATCATGCACAAAATCAAAATACGCATATCTCGGACAAACAAAGTAATATCTTCGAATGATATACATTTTTAGACTCGCACGGATCGGGACTAACGATTGGCATTCAAAAATTTGCATTTTAAATTTTGACCAAATTTGACAAAAATGGTAAGGGGTTACATCACATATTTTGCCAAAATCGCGAAAATTTCAAAATGAAAAATTTGGAATGGGGTTCGATCCTATTGGCTAATACGCATAGAAAGAGGTATATCTTTCCGATATCGGACAACATATGGCCGAGATATGGTCATTCAAAATATTCAACAAAACATATTTTCTTACACATCGGCGACCCAAATTCGATACCTTGTAAGTATGCAATAAAATTTTACACTTTTTATGATTTTTATAAATAAACACGTTCAGGTTATAAGAGTGCGAAAAATAAATAGGAAATCGAAATGAAATCATTGATAAATTTAGTATATTTTCTTTGAATTTAAGGAAAGCAAACTATTTTATTCAATATTATCGGTTAGAGTATGTGGGTAGACAGATAGAGTTTTGCTAACAAGTTCTTAACAAGTTTAAGTTAAATTGCGAATAGCCTAAAAAAAAATTTCTTTCGTTAAGAAGACAATCTGGCATTTGGGGTATACTGAAATGTTTCCGCTTTACGGCTGCTGCTCATCGTTGTCCTCGATGTTGATCTTTATGATATTGACAGTGGGACCGGCCGCATCCCTGCGCTCGGGCAGACCGTTCACGGCGGCTGCTGGCTCCGGCTCCACGATGCACTCATCGCTGCCGGTGGTGCTGATGGTAATCGTCGGAATATTATCTGACCAAATGGAACTTTGCGAGTCCTCTCTCATCGCCCGCCGACGCTGGGAAGCACTGCGCTTGGGGAAGGTGATGGGACCGGGCAAATCCAATTCCTCGAGATCATCCATGGTGGCCAAAGTGGGCGTCGAGGCTGAGGCGGCAGCCGGTGGTGTTGGTGGCTTCACCGCTGGCCGGTGCGACGACGAGGATGTGCTGCTGCCAAAGTGCAGCGGAGCGCTCGGCGTCGGCGAGTCTGGCTCCGGAGTGGGCGGCATTTCGAGGGCGGTGGCGCTCGAATTGCTCGACAAGACGGACGGCGGTGGCGGCGGCGTGTACGCCAGGTATGTGGGCGTGGTCGGGCCCGGCGACTCATCCGAACCCAGCTCGACGTCGTCCTTCTTGATGTTGACCGCCTCGCGAACCAGGGCCAACAGGGAGCCGATCTTCTTGCGTCCCTGACGCGACAGCGCCGCCAGCTTCTCGGCGTTCACCTGCCGCTGACTGTGGCTCTGGCTGGGCGTGGGCGATGGCAGCGCGTGCGGCTCAGTGCCGCTGGCCAGCTCGCTGTTCAGGTGCTCGGAGCTGGGCGTCTGCGGTATTTCGCCGGACTTGTTCCTGGCCAGACTCTTGTCGTCAAACCGGAACACCTCGGGCTCCGGCTTGGCAGCCGCACTGCTCGCCTTCGATCGATGTTTGCGGAACTTGAACTTGCCCAGCCCGATGCCGTCCAGGTGGCCGCCGTCCTTTGGCGCCGGCGGCAGCTCCTTGGCCGGCCGCTCCTGCTCCTCGTCGTCGTGCTCCGGCGGCTTCTTCTCGTCAACGATGCGGAAGTGGCTCTCGGCGGCTGTTGCCTCCCCGGCCATTGCCGTCGACGGCTGTGCTTCCGGTTCCGGCCCTGCTGGCCGCGAGGGCTCCTCCCTGTCCCGTTTGCGACGCAGCAAACTGGCGCGTCGTTCGCTGACAATGCGGGAGTTTGTCTCCGGGTCGTGTTCGTTGGCCTTGGGCGAGGGCGAGTCGTTGTGCGGCGCCTGCCTGTGCTTGTCCTTCTTGTCCCGGAAGCTCTCCCTGTCTCTCTCCCGCTTCTCGTGCTTCTCAACTTTGAAGCGGCTCTTGGGATGCGGCTCCTTCACGGGAAAGTGGTCGCCGCCATCGGCGCCCGGACTGCTGCCACCACCAGCAGCAACACCAGCAGCACCTGCACCACCAGCACCACCCATCGCCGCGTTGGCCGCCGCAATGGAATCGGAACGCGCCCGCTCCTGCTTGGCAATCTGCACGATGTCCACGAGCGACGGCTTCCGGGTGCGGCGTATCTGCTGGAGGCGCGACAGCCCGAAGCGCTTCTCCTTGGGCTCCTCGTCGTGGGGCAGCGAGTCCTGGTGCTCAGTGTCCGTGTCGTCGTCGTCGCGCCGCACAAAGGAGTCCTCGTCCGAGGTGGCCGAGCCCTTGCGCAGCGCCTTCTTCATGATGCGTGAGATGAGCTCTGGAAGCGGTTGGGTGACTAAATGCGCTCGCCCAGTTGCGACGTCGGCACTCACCTTTCCTCGCCTGGTTCTTGTACTCCTCGGTGTCGAAGTCGGGCGGCTGGGTGGGCGTGACGGGGGAGGAAGCCTCCAGGACCTTGCGCCAGCGATTTGTCAGCGTCGTGGCCGTTGGTTCCGCCTGCTTAACCTCGGGCACTTTGAAAATCTTCTTGCGCTCCTCCTCGCGCTCCTTCTGCAGCTGCGTCCGCAGGTCCTGATTAGCCTCGCGCAGCGCGCCCGTCAGCGATATCAGATAGTAGATGATGAGTATGAGCAGCAGCAGCAGCGGAATCACCGTGCTCGAGGACGTCAGATAGTCGAGGGGCTCGTGCAGCTGCCTGAAATGGGACGGGAAGATTAGCGCGGATGCGGGCCAGCAGCGAACGGAGAGTTACTTGGGCAGCGCGTTCCTCGTCGTGTTCGTGATGAACTCGGCGATGCGATTGTACTCGGAGAAGGGACCACAGTGCCAGGAGGGACGCAGCCAGACAATCGCATAGCCCACGGGCAGGACGCAGAGGAACAACATGGTCAGCAGCAGCGATAAATAAAAGTTGTTCGACTTGGACGCTCTGCGGGCAGTGGACGAGTTAAGGAATCGATTCAGATGCACGGGGGCAAGGGGCAGGGGCACTCACTTGAAGACCACCTCGTGGGGCACGTTGCAGGTGAGCACTATCCAGGACCTGAAGTACATCATAATCATCAGCTTGACAAGGTTGATCAGCACCAGCCCCGGCGAGAAGAATATGCCCATCCACACTTGGCCCTGGTTATTAATCAACGTCAGGATGTTCTCGGCTATCTTAAAGTCGCCGTACTGCATGTCGGCGGCCGTGCAAACAACGCCTCCCATTAGTTAACAAGTCGACAGTCGAGAGTTGGCAACCGGAGCGGGTTGGTCGACTTACCTGCGGAAACGTTTTCTCCATGTCCCAGCACCAGTTTTGATTGACATAGCGCACAAATAGTGCTCGCAGAAAGTCGATGCACAGCGGCGCCACAATGGACATCAGCTGTGGGGCAAGGGCAGGTTGAGGTGGGTTAAGAGCCTGTTCTAATGAAGTACCGTTTTGTTGGCCCGGCCCGTCCCGGCCCGGCCACTGCTTAAAACTCGCCACACGTAGCACATCCTGTGCATTGTCTTGTCTGGCCCTATCTAGCTGATGGCCATGTAGTTAGAGCCATGTTTATGGCTGATTTGCTGGCCGCAAACTATCTGACCGAAAAACCCATTCATTTTCCAACCGAAATTCATGCACGAACACGTGCCCCAACTCCCAATCAAAAGCCGCACATGGCCAAAACCCCCAATTTGGCCCGAATGCAGAGCTCAAAATTTTGTTATGCATACGGCATAAAGGCGCTTAACTGAAGCCCCGTAACTTGTTTAATTTATGTGCCCAAATCGTTTAATAGAGATTATGTACGCCATGTCGAGTTGACAACAACAACAATTCTCTACATAATCAAATCGTGTGCCCTTTTCTATTCTTCTTCTTTTTGGCTGGCTCGTCCTCGTCCTAAGCTGTTTACACGTTCGCCAACAAAGGCAGCCAAAAAGTAGGCCCAAAGTGCCAGTTGACCCTGAAAGTTGCTCGTAGATCCCCATGAATTTGTTGCCGATTAGCCTTGAGTCTCACAATCGAATCCTCGGCCAATCGACACTCATTCAACAAAAAAAAAAAAAAAAAAAAAAAAAAACTTGGGAAATCGATGCCAAAAGTTCAAAAATGTTTCTTATGCAAATGTCTGTGGATATGTATTTTTGGCCAGACAGCCAGCGGCAGCTGTGTGTGTTTGGCCAAAGAACTCCAGAGAGCGATTATTATGATAAAATACTTTTAATACTCTGCTCCCAGGGGGAAAGTGGGTGTATGGGTTGTCAAAATGCTTAAGCTCCAGTGACGAAATTTCATTAAATTTGCTTTATAGCTGAGTCTAAAAATAAATAAAATAAAAATGAAAATAAAATAAAAATAGAATTGAGTACTTAAATCAAGAACAAGCATTTTCATAATCCAGGCAAGGTAAATATTTTGAAATGAAACCTTTAGAAAAAATAATAAATAAATGAGCTGCAATAAAGAATCAAATTGGAAAAAAAAAAAACTATATTCTAAATCAAAGCTCAGTCAAAAAGTCTCATGTGCCTATTACACTGGAAGCAGAGTATCGCAGAGTCGGATACTGTCGACTTTGCCGTTGTCGCTTCTTGTTTTTTATTCGTTCGCTCTCAGACGTTATTTTTCAGGGATTTTTTGCTTTTTGCTGTGGCTCTCGACGCAGTCAAAAAATTTGATTTTTGTGCATGAAAAGCGGAAAACAAATTTTTGTTGTAGATATTTTTTTTTGTTAAGTATTTTCCGCACAATTTAGCTAAACGGGATTTCACGCTTGTGCCCTGCGTTGCCGTTGCCGTTGCCGTTGCTGCCGCTGTCGTTGCTTTATCTTAAAGTTCGATCACATTTAAAGTTTAAATAGATATTTGATATGTGCTTAGTGGCAGCTGTTTATCTTGTTGGCTGCTGCGCAGGAAACGGGACATTTGGCTGGCGCAGGGGGAAATTGATAGCTACTCAGGAGGCTGATAAATGTGTGTTTAAACTGAGGGTGGTTGGGGGGGAGGGGGGGGGCTGCTTACCCCGTCGAAGACGATGACCTTGGACAGCTCCTGGCCGAGCGACGTCTCCCAGCACATGGTCGTCAGATTCATCTGGATCTGCTTGAGCGTCAGCTGGACCTCCTTCAGCCGCATCACCTGGCGCTCCAGCGGCGTCTTCATCGCCGTCGTCGGCTGCCGGACATCGCCACTGAGCGTCGTGTCCATTCCGTCGGGTGTGGTGCTGACCCCGAAGGCGTCCTCGCCCCGCTTCGGGCACACGGTTATCACACAGTAGTCGAGGTCGTCCCGGTCGTTGTCGTAGTACACGGTGGCTCCGATCTCGGCTATGTCCTCGAAGCCTATGAAATAGGGCGTGACGGTGGCGCCAGTGTGGTCGGTGTATTCGTAATCTTCGGTGGTGCTGCTGCTGCTGCTGCTGCTGCTCTCGGTGCTGGTTGTCTCAGTGCCGGAGCTGTCCGTCGTTGTGGTGGGCTCCTCCGTGCTCATCGTGGTTGTTGTCCTTGTGGTCGTGCTTTTGGCCGTCGTTGGCTCCTCGGTGGTGGTTTGGCGGGTGGTTGTCGTGCTGCGCCCGACACGCTTCTGATTCCACTGATTCCACTCGGCTTTGCTGATGATTCGGACCGGCGCCCTGTTGGCTGGGCTGTAGACGGGTCTGCCGGGCGGTGCGCCGCTCGCCGTCGTCGTCGGCTCCGTGGTGACGCCGGCGGCGGCCCTCGTGTCGTTCCGATGCCGTCGACTGTATTTGCTCGTGTGCCACACTGGCGCCGGCTCAGCTGCAGCTCTGCGTTTGCGCACCTGAACCGGCTGCTCCTCCGGCACCTGGGCGAGCACCTGGGCCAGCGGGTCGTCCGACTCCTGGGTGGTTGCCTGCTCATCGTCGCCCGGATCGGCCAGCTCGGCGCCCTCAAAGTAGTCCACGTAGTTGAAGTAGCTGTCGTTGCCGGGCGCCGCCGTTGTGGTGCTGGTGGAGGAGTCCAGCTGTGGCTCATCGCTGCCGTAGTCGTAGGCGGGCTCCTCGTCTGTGGTGAAGGGCGCTTCGGTGGTGGTGGTGGTGGTGCTGGTGGTGGTGCTGGTGGTTGTTGCTGTGCTGCTTGTTGTCGCTGCGGTTGTTGTTGTCGTTGTCGGTGGAGTCCAAGGCGATGTGGTTGTTGTTGTCGCTTCAGTTGTCGTCGGCGTGGTTGTTGTTGTTGGCGGTAAAGTCGACCAGGTGGTTGTCGTGGCCTCGGTGGTGCTGGTGGTGCTGCTCGGTGTTGTCGTCGGCAGTGTCGTCGGCAACATGGTCGTCGCTGTCAGGTTGAGCAACAACAACGTCGTTGCAATGTTCTTCGGGCTGAGTCGGGGTTTTGAGCATTTCACAGTTAGGTTGTAGCACTTGAGCCGCCGCAAGGTGGTCACCAGTGCACCCGCCGCGGTGCTGGAGAAGATGGCGTCCGTGGTGCTGGCCGCATCCGCCCAGGGCGTGCTCGTGCTCATGTCCGCCTCGAACAGCCCCTCCGAGGTGCTGTCGCTGTAGACGGACGTTGTCGTCGTCATCGCACGGAGCGCCTCGATGGAGCTGATCAGGCTGTGCAGCTCCTGGGTGTTCGTCTCGTTCTCCAGCTTGAGCATCTGCAGCGGCTTCTCCTTGCTGTTGATCTTGTAGATGAACGAGAACATCAGCGAGTACAGATTCAGCATGTTCAGGATCATGATGCTGCGAGGAGAACAGAGAGCAGAGGGATTAGCTGGCGGCTGGGCCGAAGCAATCGCCGGGCACCCGCTTACCGGGCCAGCTGCAGGCGCAACTGCTGGCGGGGATGCCAGTTCTCGAACAGGCCGAGCGCCTCGAAGATCATGGGCAGAAAGAAGGAGAGCAGCGTCATGGTCACGTTCACCGCATTGCGGCTGAGCCAGTTGTCGTGCTTGGCCAGGTCCTCGGAGCTGTGAGAGAGACAGTTAGTCGGTTGCTGGCTGGGGACGGGGGGCTCACTGAGACTCACTGATTCACCAGCAGGACGACGGTGGCGCCCGACAAGCCCAGCAGGCCCATGACCAGGATGTTCACCAGTATCCTTTGCAGGATGACGCGCCAGCTGCGCGGCATGAGGACAACAATTATAAAGTGCAATTGACGCTGAATTGCGGTGTGCTTACTTGCGATTATCCTTCTTCTTCTCGGCCTCCTCGAGCAGCGCCTCCTTGAAGCCAACCACGACGGATGCAATGCGATTATGCGCCGTCTCCGCGTGTCCTGTGGGCGTTAAGCTGTTGTAATAACGGGCCTCGGGTGGCTGCCGCATGCAGCTAGCTGCCACTTACCAATCATAAAGTCCCAGCCGGTGAATAGCTTCCACGAGAAGACGCACTCATCGTCCTTTGAGGAAAGTTTCGAGTTGCGCGAATTCTCCGCCATCCTGTCGCACAGATAAAAAGAGCGAAAAGTTTTCCCGTTAGCCGCTGGCACAGCTTACAACACATAATTGGCGCACAAATCCAGGCGGCGACTAATGCCACATAAATACGAGTGCGATTCACGCATGCCGCGCACGTGCCGCCAACATGTGGCAGGCCGGGCCAAGTGGCAAGGTCGGTGCCGGCAGCCGCGCTGTTGACATTGCTACTTTGTTCAATTACGAAATCAACATAATGCCGACAAAGGCATTAAACGGAACAAGCTGCCCCCTGGCCCTGCCCCCGTCCCCGCCCCCATCCCGTCCCCTTCTGGCTGCGTGCGTGCGTAAATCATAATGGCCAAGTTTCCTCTGATGGGCGAAAAAGTTTTGGCTGTTCCTTGTTCTGGACACGCCCAGCGACAAGATTTGTATTATTTAATCAGCGCGACGTTCGGCTTAATTAATTAACGACCATTTTTGGCATTCAGTTTGCTTTTGCGGCTTCAACGTCCAGAGATTTAATGAACTGTCTTTCGCCCCCCATTCCCCACACCCCCCCGCCCCATACTCACTTTCTTAGCGTGGCCACAAAGCTGTAGATGTAGACCAAAACGGCCGTAAGGAAATAAGCCAAAGGCAGCTTATAGCCGGATGTGCTAATGCCGGAAGTGCTCGAGTAATAACTAGAAACAGGAAGCGAGGCAAGCAATCAAATATATGCATTTAACGGCCAGTTTGGCCGGGCGCGAAGGTAACTCACCCATAGAACATGGGCGAATATTTGAGGTAGCCCTCGAACTCCCAGAACGTGAACAGATTGCCGGCCACCTTGTATTCCGGCTCCGACATGCGTTTACGCGGATCGGTTTCGTCGTGCTTGGTGGCGAAGTACTGGGAAATTTATGGAAAATATTGTGAAATTTACCAAAACGGAGTTCAGAATACAGTTAAGCCCCTGCCGCTCACCTCCGGTCCGATGACAAAGGCGACGAGCGGTATGGCAATCATAATGTTGACCCACATGAGCCAGCGCAGGAACGTGAAGTAGGAGGCGACGCCGGAGCCGAAATGCGATTCGATTTCCTTGATGCGCAGCTCCCAGGGTATGAGCACTGTGAGAAAGCTGGTGGTTTCGCGTTTCCAGTGCCGCCAGCGCTGTGGGGGAATAGCGGGAGAACGGGAGAACGAGAGAACGAGAGAATCGAGAGGAGAGAGAGAGAGAGTTACTCTACGGATGCGGAATACGGTTGCCAACGTATTTTAATTGGTTTTCATGTGGCTCGAATACATGAAAATCGTGGCAGAATGTCGACCAGTTTTGTGAATTATGGCGCCACTTGATTTATTTGTGGCCCATAAATTCAGTCAACACAAATACATGCAGGACACTGGGACTGGCCGGGCAAGGAGCTGCAGCTGGGCGTCGAGGTAAGCCGTAATTGCAGGGCCGGCGCTGTGTTGCTGAAAGATTTCACTTACCGCTGCCATTAAAATTTTAAACCTCGCCCACAAATCTCTCGTGCTGCGTGACATGGCGAAGCGCTCCTGCAGCGCGCCCTCGTGGCGTGCCACATACGTTTTCGCCTGTCAACATCATTAACAGTGCCCGGGCGCAGGCACAAAGCGGGCAAAGAACGGGGGCGAGAAAAGATTGACACATGAAATCGAAATATTTGCTGTGAACTTAATGGCCCCGCTGGCCGCTGGCTAAGGCGTGAATTGTGACGCGCCCAGCTTTTGGCCCGGTTAGCGGGCTCGCGGGCAGGCCTACCTGGCGCACCAGCTTGAGCTTCTTGCGTATGGGCCATGGCTGTAGTTTGACCGACTGTATGACCTCCTTGTGTAGGCGTATGTTCTCAAAGATTTGCTCCTGCGTGGACTCCTGATTGGTGCCCTCCTCTGCAAGGCGAAAGAGAAGGCGAAATCGAAATTACGCATACGCCGCGTTGACCACGTGCCACCAAACGGGCGCACGTAGCTAAAGAAATTACTACTTGGGCCTACAAAAACACACACACACACACACACACACACACACACGCACACACACACGCACACACACACGCACACACACACGCACACGCATTGATTAGCCACTGGAGGGCAGTTAGTTAGGCGCAATCTTTGGCAACAGCTACCGGTCGGAGTCTTGCCTGAGCTTGTTGTGTAAACACTGGAGCGTCTCCGCTCCACACTATCCAGCACGTGATCCATGGGACTCGATGCACGCCGCGAATTGCGGCTGCCACGTTTGCCTCGGTAGCCACGCACACTGGCACGTCTTTGCATTATCGCCGATACGGAAATTGAGTAGTCCTCCTCATCGTCGTCGGCATCGACGGCGCCATTTCGCTGCTGTTCGTTGGGGTCTTCCTGCTGCGGCGTTGGCTCCTGCTGTTGGTTGTTGTTGTTGTTGTTGTTGTAGGCGCCGCTGTCGGCGTCGCTGCTTTGGTTTTGTGCGTGAAAATCTGTGCACATGGAAGTGGAAATGGAATTGGAATTGCAAATGAAAATGTATGGCAATTGCGTGAAATGATTACAATTAGGGGGAGGGGGGGAACGCGTGTGCATACCGTTTAGCTCGTAGGATCTGTTGTCCTCCTGCGATGCAGTTCTTTCGGGGTCAGAAGAGCCAAGCAATTTGATTAGCCAAGTTTAATGAATTCGCCTTCGGTCGAGTCTACCCACCTGCGGCCCCTTTGTCCTCTGTAGTACTCCCGCCGCTCGTCGGCGCTGCTCTGTATTTGCCAGCCGCCCTTGTCCCAATCGCCCGGCGGCGCCCACGTCACGGATAATTGATGTGGAGAGGTAACGCCCGAGTTGTTCTACGAATTGTTCAATTTTAATTAAAATTTTCTTTTGTCCTTCTCCCGTTTTCCTTATCAGATGCTCGTGTCAGTCGCAAGCCCAAACCTTAACTTTATTATTATATAAACAAAATCGATCAGATATTTAAAATACGCACACACACACACGCACACTAATTTCTTTAGATTATATATAATACTTTTTGGGCATCAGTTTAGTTAGTTGATTACAATTATCAGTAAACGTATTTCATTCGAATATTCAAGTCTTTGATCTGCGGGAATTAGAGTCGAAATTTGTTTGTTGTGCCGTCGTAACGCTTTGGAGCAGACTGAACGGCTTAGCGAGCTGGCCAGACCAGCAAGCCGCACACACAGGACATCAAAAGGACAGCACACACACACACACACACACACTCATGTACGCCAAGACAGGTTGAAGAGCGAGCGAGCGCGCAAAGTTAAATTTTTTCTAATAATGAATGAATATGAATGAAGCGCAGAGACCCAAACGGAACCCCACCCATGGACAAACAGACTTATCAAAGCCAAAACGTGCCCAAAACGCACACATAGACACAACGGCAAACACACACACACACACACACACACACAGAGATACCTCACAACGTTCAGGAATTTACATAGACACGCGCCGCGGCATTGAGGTAGGAATGGGCCGGGGGGGCGGGGCCAAGAAGGGGTTGGGGGCTTTGCTGACCACTCGTTGACTTCCTCGCCCAGTTGAAACGAAGACGAATGAGCGTTAAAATCGCCAGCGGCATGTGATAACAACGCCGGGCGTAACCAGTTGGCCAAAGCAAGGAGTCAGGCAACCAGCCAGGACATCGAATGTTCATTTGGATGGTGGACAGTGCGGAGTGTTAGTGTGTAAGTGTGTGTGCCAGGATTGAGTCACGTTGTATTCTTGGCCTGGCTAGCCGACTGGCCTGGCATGTAAATGAAAATCAAACATGCAAGGGTTGATAAAGAAAATCGCAAATTACAACAGCAACAAACACACACACACACCTATACACACTCACACAGTTGAGCATAGGACGCGCCCACTATTGAAATATGTTTTCATATAACTTTTAGCGCTTTTGGCCGTCTGCTTTCGCTTTCGCTTTCAGTTTTTGGTTTTCGGTTTTTACCAGATTTCACTATCCTTTAACTTTTGCCCTGTGCTTTTAATCAAATGAAGTTCTGCCTACCACGGCTTTTTAATTAACGCCAAAATTTATCTGTGCGTGTTGAGCCGCCAAAAAGACGGGGAAAACGAGTCCGACCACCGAAAGAGAAATCATGTCGCACGTGTAACATAATTTGGTGGGTTTTTATGGGTTCATTAGCCGCTCGGACGGGTGCAACGGCAGACCCGCTGACCCAAATGCCACACCCACAACACCGACAACACCCTCAACACACACACACACACACAGGTGCGCTCGCTTAAGTGGTTTTCCATGTTCGATTGCAGTTTTTTGAGGCGCTCGTCATAAATCTAGCGCCCAAACATGGGCTACGCCCGAGGCAATGCAATATATTTGGCATATGGCTTTGACCTCAAAAGACGTGCGATATGTGTGTACAATGGAATTTGGGTTATAGCCGGGCGTAACGTATCAATTTTCAGAGAGGGCGGCTCCTGACGAATGCGGCTGGATTAGTTTAGGCGGCAGACGTTGTCCTCCGTCTTGGAGCGCCGGATGGGATAGTCCTTCTTTGGGATCGGTTTGTATAGCGGTTCACGCTTCAGCGTCTGCTCCAGAATGGAGCTGACGCTCGGGGTCGCGCTGGCCAGGTGCAGGCGCACCGCCTTCGCCGAAATGGAGCTCTCCGCGCTCCTGGAGCGTCGGCAGGCGGTCGCCCGGTGCTTCGACGAGCGGGCCAGCGACAGGGCCGGATGCTGGCCCAGCTCCGCCGCACTGTCCAGATTGTTGCGCACGATCTGGCGCGCAAACTTGGCCAGCACCTCCTGCTTCAGGTGCTTGCCGTGAAAGGGGCCGTGGCGACAGTGCTCCCGTATCCAGCGGCGCGCGTCCCGACAGCCGACGTATATTTCCTTCGAGGCGGTCATGTGCTCCGGCATATTCGTGAGGAAGCCGATGTCGTTCAGCAGGCCGAAGCCGACGTCGAAGACGTTCTCCTTCAGCGGCGGCGGCGAGGGTCCGTCCTTGGTCTGGTACTTCAGCGGACCGACCGCCTCCATGGGGGCCAGCCGCTCCGCGTTGAAGCGCCGATCCGCCGCCGTGCAATATGTCCAGTCGCTGAAGCTAATCACGCCCTGGGTCAGCTTAAAGTCCACCGGCAGCATATCGCTGAAGCTCATCCGGCTGAGGTGCAGCAGCTCGCCGTGCCGATGGACCACAGTGAAGCACATGCAGAACGGCTCCGCCAGCTCGATGGTGCCGTTGCCGTGGAAGCGATTGTTGAAGAACTGGCCCAGGTACTTGGTCCCGTCTGGGTAGACGTAGAGCCCATAGTCCTGCATGCCCAGCTCGTTGCAGCGGCCATAGAATTTCGAGCCCGTTATGAAGTTGACAGCGTACGAATTCGATAGTCTTTCCATTAGTGTGTTTTGTTAATATTTTTATATATTTTTTTTTTTTTTGTGTTTTATATGCTGTGCTTAATATTCAACTAGAAATGTTAAGAAAACTCAGGCCCCATACACGATTACTGAAGTAAAAGTCGTGGAGCAGTCAGGAAAGGCAGTCTAAATACAACCCCTGCCTCTGCAAAATACAAAATAAGATATATCTAATAATAAAATATAGTATATAGGTTCGAGTGTTTTCTTCACTCGGCACTCGAAATTGAATCCTTGCGAAATTGTCGTTTTACTTATTTATTTGCAGTCGATCAGTGAAACATGAACATGAATTTGTATTAAGCCTTTGATTGATTTGATTTAATGCGATAATTTGATTAAACTCTTAGACATATATAGAGAACAAGTGAATTTGCCGATCTATAGGTCGAATATGGAGCGCGTTATGTCCACAAAGCTACCCGGACGTTTCATATTCGATTGCACCACGTGCAGGCTGTCGGTGGCCTTCTTCTCGGTCATGGTGATGGCCGCGTCGTAGAACTCCTTCACGTTAGTGTGCAGCGACAGCTCCGAGGGACTCTGCGACATGGTGCGCGTGGCGCCGGAGTCGCCGTCCACGGGCTCCGAGCTGCTGGTCCAAATGCGAGCCCGTTCGGCCGGCGGCATTTTGCCGCCGAGACGACTGCGCTTCCACGACTCCTCGTGCTCCTCGGCGCGCTTCTGCTCCTTCTGCATGCGGGCGTTCAGGCACAGCTCGGTGGCCGTTGTTGGCTGCAGCGGCGGCCGCTTGAATAGCGGCGCCGTGGAGTGCCCATCGCCCAGCGGCTGTTCGCGGCACATCTTCGGGAAGTAGCGATCGCGATGGATCACCTTGTCCGGCGCGTAGACGGTGATGTCGTTCAACTGGCTGACCTCGGTCTCCAGATTGTTGTTGATGATCTGCCGGCAGAAGCTCGGCGGCGGCTCGCTGACGTTCTGCTTGCGCTCGCCGCGACAGTGGCGCATGATCCAGGCCTTCTCCTGCGGACAGCCGACGTAGACGGTCTTCGAGAAGGGCGCCGGCCGCTCGAACAGCCAGCCGGTCTCGGCGTTGAACAGTCCCTCCTCGACGTCAAAGCAGTTGTGCGGCACCGAGCGCGTCAGCAAATTGCTGGTCAAAAAGGAGGTGGGGCCCACCGGCTGCTGGCCATAGAAACGCTCCGCCTGGTAGCGGCGATCGTTCGGGGTCAGGTAGTCCCAGTCGTCGCACACGAACTGGTCGTTGTGGAAGGTGCCCTGCACGTGGAGGCCGTCGTTGAACCACATGTCCTCGATCGACACCAGCTTGCCCTTCTGGAACTCGCCCTTGATGGTGAGGCGATACGGCTGCGCCAGCTTCAAATGGCCGAAGCCGTGGAATTTGCCCTCAACAAACCGGCCGCGATACTCGCTGCCATCCGGATAGCGATAGCTGCCGAAGCCGTCCATCATGCGCACCGCACTATTCCAGGAGCCCTCGAAGCTGCTGCCCGTGAGAAAGCGTATGGAGGCCACGTCCGCCTGGTTGCCCGACATTCTGCTCGGTGGTTAGCTTTTGTTTTCGAATCTCTCTCGCTGTGTTAACTGGTTGTTGTTCGGTTCTGTTTATGTATTTTTGGACGCTTTGTTTTGAGGATTTGTGTTAAATAGGATGAAACATGTTGTGAATGCCTGGGCGACGAGCACTTGACCCACTTACGGGCCAGCCCACTGGCGCCAGGTTTGCTGAGATTCCACATTTGCTTTATGACCTAATGAGTGGGTGCCGGGGTGTGGTCAGCCCTCCGTCAGGTCGTTGGGCACTTAACTTTATATGCCCCACAGCCGTGCATGGCTTTAAAGGGTATCATAAAGCTGGCCAAGTACAATTAAGGCAATTAGGCCGAGCGAACATACTCGAATCTCGGGCTCTGAGAACCATATAACTATATCATATTCAGCTTGAGGCTCTTTCCAAAGAACTCTTTTGATTGTGATGAAAAAATGGTCTGTGGGCTTCTCGGAAACACAATTAAGGACTCGATTCGTGCTTAAAATGGGAGTAGCATATTGCTCCCGAATTGAAATGAAAAGGAAATTCTCGAATTAGAAACAAAATACTCGGAAATAAGTTTGCAATGCTTTGTGTGGAAGTACAAGGTTCCTCAGATTGCGGACAATGTTGCAGTTTAACATTTGGGAAAGAAGAATTAATAAAATGCTTGGCTTTTCTCTGCGTTTTCCTTCCCCGACTTCAATTGTGGCCAAAACAATGCATAATTCGAAATTCTCAGAATTCGTATACTTAAAATAGCCTTGAAACGTTTTATGCAAGCTCTTCAAATAAGAAGTTCAGTAATTTCCAGCCTGGCATTATTTTTGCAACCACGCAGAATTCCTGGTTTTTCTCTGAGTTCACCTTAGGCTATTCCCACTTCAGTTAACTCTCTCCCTCTGCATTTGTGCCCAAAAAAAAAAAAGGATTGTCGTACTTGAAACGGTTTTGCGACTTCTAATATTTTTCTGCTTAAAACAGGAAGTTAATAAATCGGCAGCCTGGCCTAATTTTTGCAAGCCTGCAGCACACAATTCTTGGTTTTTCTCTGAGTGTACCTGGGGGTGTTCCCACTTCGATTAACGCACAACTCGCATTCTGCATTTGACGGCCGCCAAATAAATGATTTGATCAGGCCAGGTGTTGCTGTTGTTTCCGGCTCGTGGTTTTTGCGTCTGGTGTTGTTTCGGTGCCGTTGCCGCAGCACGTGCCCTGGCCAAATCGTAAGCACTCCCTGGCGTACAGTAAATCATGTTCACTTACCTCACTGTTGGCGCCCGTGACATTGGCGCTGCTGCTGCCAGCGTTGGCCCCACCGCCAGCGCCACTCACGCAACGGAAATCAACGGAACCACCTGATGAACGCCGTGGCTTGCTTATGTCCAGCCGCAGAATGCCCGGCTTGGGACGACGTGGCTCGGCGGCTGGCGTGCTGCGCATGGAGTCCGCCGAGTCCATCGCCGCTGTGGCCACAGAAGGCTCCACATTTTCACTCGACTCGTTTTGCATGGCCAGGCGAATTCACTGAGTGCCGCGCACACGTCCGCTGTGCAGCGCCAACGCGAACGTACTATATCCATGTCCTGGCCAAGGAAGCAACAATTACGCGCCCAGTCGACGGCAGCAACAACAACAACAACAACAACAACATCAGCAGCAGCAGCAGCAGCAGCGAAAATAAAATGTGAATTAAACGCGTCGACGTTGGCGTTGAAGCCACGCAATAAATGTGAATGTGAGTGTAAGCGTAAATGGGTAAATGTGAATGTGAATGACGTTGGCGCGGCGACAGCAGGAGCACAGGACACGCGGCACTTTCAACTGTTTCTTGTTGCTGTCACATAGCTCACATGTTGATGTTGTTAACTCCTGCCCCCGTGTGTGTGTCTCTGTGTGTGTGTGTGTGTGTGTGTGCCTGGACTTCCTGTTTTCAGGGTCGGTGCGCTGCCTACACATTTACATGGCTTTTAGCTTTATATAATTATGTCCGTTGCCTGTGCCCCAAAAAGTGTCAAAAAAAACAAAATTCCAAAAAGAAAAAAAATTGTGAAAATATCGCATGTCGCGCTTTTCATTTTTCATTTTCATACGCTCCATTAGTGCGCTTCTTTTGCTTTTAGTTGGAGGCCCCGCCCCCCGGCTCCCCGCCTCCCCATTACAACAGCGCCAGTAATTATGACCGCACACACAAGTTGCCTTGGCTTTCTTTTCTAATTTTCAATATACGCTCACACGCCCACTGGCCGCCCCCTTGCCGCCCCCTGGCCGCCCCCCGCGATGAGTGCGCTGCTTGTTAGCTGCCAGCCAAGCCCACTTGCTGTGCTGTGTCCCATGTCCTGGCGGGTCCTGCTGCCACTGCTGATATGCAACGCTTGGCTCTATTACATGCGCAGCACGTTAAATTAATTGAACAGCAAAGTGTGCAACAACAACAACAACATAAGGAAAAACTGCATGTGCGTTAAATTTTTATTACTCACTTTATTTCGTTGCTGAACTTAAAAGCATAAAATAGAATTAATCTAATATTAAATAGCAAAGTGCTCTTGGAATGCTACGCTTGTACATAAGAAATGTTTAATGTGTGTGTGTGTGTGTGTGTGTGTGAGTGTGTGTGTATGTGTGCGCATGTTTTCTATTTATGCTTAGTACAAATTTCAGTTTCAGTCTCAAAAATTGTTGCATAAATTACCTAAAACCATTACGTACATCATTTTCTTGTATAATTCTCGTTAAATTTTCAAAATTTGTTCAAATTTTGTACCTCAAAAATCTCTTAAAATCGTTAGGGAAATCGTTTCTTAACATATACAACTTAGGCGCTTTTGAAAAAGTATTCTATCATAGAGCTAAATACTCTTCCAACTGCGCACATCGATTGAAAAAAAAAAAAAAAAATATTTACGTATATATAAATATAAATTTAAATCTATTTGATTACATTTTCAAAACTGTCGAAGTTTGAGTGCAATTGAATTCCACTTGCAGTGCACTCAAACTTCAAGCTGTTTGAACCGTATATCTACCTGGCTAACAAGTTGTCCGTTTAAATCCACTCAAGCTGTGGTAATCACTTATACGCCACGTAACCCGCCAGCCAATTGGGTTATGCTGTAAATTTATGCAGTTACCCAAACAAAAAAAAAAAAAAAAAAGACAAAAAAAAAATGCTCGCACACAAAACGACGGCCACATAAAAGTAAAATCGATTTATGCATAAAAATTCCGGATGCTGAAAAATATATATGTATATGTATGTATATGAATGGCAAACATTGGAGCTGCTGCCATGCGTGTAAGCCAAAGTGTCTGTACGTGTGTGTTGTGTTGTGCTCGTTGTTAACTTGGCTTATTTACTTAACCATACATTCTCCGCAAGGCGGCTGCAGCAGCTACGCCGTCCCCGTTTCCCAATTTTCACTTTGTTCTCCCTTTGCGCTTTTTGCATGTCGTGTTTGCTTAGCTTCATAACCAGTTTTTCTCAAACATGAAAAGTTGGCCAAGTTAAGCAGCAATTGCGGAGCCTTTATTATGTTTCGTTTCGTTTTTATTTTTGTATTTGTTTTTGTTTCGTTCGTGCCATGGAGGCGTATGATAAATGCGAACTGTTTGTCCACCTAATGAATTGCCCGGCTGCCTGCCTACCTCCTTGTTTGCCTGGCATTGTACGTGCGTGTGTGTGTGTGGCTTACATGCCAAATACCTTTACTTAGTTTATTAATACTTAAATACACATTGAGCTTAAGCTTTATGCTCGCTAATTGACTTATGTCTACGCTTATTTATTACTTTATGCTTGCTTTTATCTCGTCTTTCAGTATGTGTGTGTGTGTAAGTGTGTGTGTTCATGGCATTTCAATGAGCATGTCGTTCGTTTTGGGTTAATTTGGTCATTTAGTCTATTGATTTTCATATTTGCTAGCCTAAGTATATAAGTAACTAGCTACTTGGCTCCATTGCTTAGGGCTATGCTTAAAAACGCACTTAACAGCTAATAAACGCACACATTACGGGCGGGGCGACTTGGAGCTCGTGGGGTCTGGCGGGGTGTTAAAATGTTGTCACTTTGCCCAAACGCATGCCAAGCAATTTACGGCGTTTTTTGGCGCTCAACTTAGTCCAAATGGTGCTGCTGCCCTCGACGAGCAGAAATTCATCGCATAAATCATCCGTTTCCTTTACCATGCCGCCATAGAAATGATCCTCCTGATACTTCTCAGAGCGCGAGTCGCCGGAAACGAAGCCGCTTTCGGGGCGCGACAGCGAGGCGGTATGCCAGGGCAGCTGTTGAAACCAGCGGGCCACTTTGGCCGTCGACGAGAGCTGTGAAAATGAGTCGAGCATAAACAAAAAGTCAGTGTGTAAATTTATGCAAATGAGTTATGTGCGCAAATTGCTGTCCACCAACACCAGTGTGAGAGAGAGGGGGACGGGGGGAGACGGGGGGGGGGGGGGGAGAGAGTGAAAAGTTAAAAAACGGCGACACTTGTTTTTTTTTTTCTGTTCTGCTGCTTTGTGCACTTTCTGCTTGCCATCATTTTTCATTTATCACACGAAATTTATGCACTGCCTGCGTGGCCGTTCATTATCCGACACGGCGTATGCGTAATACAAGTGCGCTCAAAAGTATGCAGCGCGCGATTTCGCTGCTGCCCTGAAAAGTATGCAGCGATATTTTTTATTGCTGCTGCTGTGAAACTCATTAGGAAAATTGTCCATCGCTGCGTAAAGTGACTATTATTAATGTTTGTAATTATTATAAATGGTTTTATGTAGATACTTAATTTTTTTTTTGATTATATATATATGCTTTTTTATTGCTGTTGCTTGTTGTTTGCATGCATTGTTGTTGGTAGCTTAATGTTTAGTTAACAAAAAAAAAAAAAAAAAAATTTACATTTAAAACAGTTGCCAGTAACCAATTTATCCTATGTTTGTATTTGACTTTATTTAATATAATAATTATATTTATTTGTTTTGCGATACGATTTTATCAGATTTTATGAGCAAACAATTCTGGAAGTTTTTGCATTTACATAACACTTACAGAAACAACAATATACAAAATAGTTGTTTTCAGAGCTTAACAATTATTTACGTTGACACTTTTAAGGGAGAGAAAATACTTTTTTTTTCACATTTTATTTAATTTGATTTGAATAAATTGTATTTTATTTAATGATATGCTGCAATTGTTGTATTTATGCGGGTTAAGCTGAAAAATACTATGCAGGACTAGAATTTCAAACAACTTAAAATGC
Source organism: Drosophila sordidula (assembly GCA_035047465.1). NCBI lineage: Eukaryota > Metazoa > Arthropoda > Insecta > Diptera > Drosophilidae > Drosophila > Drosophila sordidula. The sequence goes on along the minus strand of JAWNPQ010000185.1, from coordinate 8,291,559 downwards.
AAACTAAAAAAAAATTTTGCTCTAACATTTAATACTGTTACTCATACGCATACGCACAACCATGCTCACTAGAGTTCACTCATTCACACACACACACACGCACACACTTAGCTTAGGTGACTAACATAACTCATGAGCTGGTCCACTCTCAGTTGGCCTCGTCCTATTTGGTGGTGTGCCTGGCCCAGGCGGTGCGCTGCACCTGGCTCATCATCTGGCTCCGGTTGGGCACCTTCTCGCTGGTGCTGCGCGTTATGAAGCTGGGCGTGGCCGAGAGCTTGCGCTGGTGTCCGGCCTCGTCGGTGACGCGCAGCAGCACCGTGTTGAAGCGGGTTTCCCTCGAGTTGCCGTTGCCGTTGCCATTGTTGTTGTTGTTGGTGTTGGTGTTGGTGTTGGTGTTGCTGTTGCTCTGGCTGCTGCTGCCGGGACTAATGTTGTTGTTGCTGCTGCGCTGGCGCGGCGACGACGGCGAGTCCAGCGTGGAGGAGCTGCGACTGGTGTCCCTCGTGCTCGTGGAACCGCCACAGGCCAGGCCAGCCAAATTGCCATTGGACACCGCCGCCTTCAGCTGCTCCTCGAGGCTGTTCAGATTCTGCTCAATGCTGAGCCGCAGATCCTCGTTCAGCATCGAGCTGCCCGTGAACGAGCTGCGATTCAGCGAGCCGAGCGGGGTCGGCGTCAGCGTGCCCGAATTGAGGCCGCCGGACGTGGCCAGAAAGTTGAAAGCGCCCGCCGCATTGTTGTTGCCCAGCGTTGAGGGCGTGGCCGGCGTGCAGGACAGCGGATTCACAAAGAAGTAGGAGTTGTGCGGCGACGCCGCCGGCGTCTGCTGCGGCTGCGGCGGCGGCTGCGCGGCGCTCGCATTGAGATTGAGCGCCTGCAGGCGATTCAACAGCTCCTGGTTGACCTGGAACAGGTCCTTGGAGAGTGCGTCCTGCTGCTGCTGCTGTTGCTGCTGCTGCTGCAGCTGATTGCTGATGCTCTGCAGCTGGCTCATCGAGGGATATGCACTGCTGCCGCTGGCGCCCGTGTTCACCAGCGGCGGTGTTGGCGGCGTCAGCTGCTGTTGCTGCTGCTGCTGCTGCTGCTGCTGTTGTTGCTGCTGTGGCGTTGGCGTCGACGGCGTCTGCTGCAGGCTCTGCAGGTTCTGCAGATTCTGGCTCTGCTGGTTGAGGCCGCTCAGCTGGTGGCTCAGCGAGGTCAGCTGCTGGTTGATGCTGCCCAGGTTGTTGATCTGCTGGTTGATGGTGGCCAGGTTGTTGTTGTTGCTGGTCGCCTGTAGCAGCAGCTGCAGCTGCGACTGCTGCTGTTGGAGAGGGTATCTCAAGTCATTAACTCTGCCGCTCGACTTAATCAATGAACAACAACGAGAACAACAAACAAGCAAACGGTACAGTGAAAACGTGCAAAAGAAAACGCAATGCGAATATAATTCACGGCGGGCAGCAAAGTAAAATAAACATGCATAGGGCGGCAGGCTCCTAAAATTCGTGTTCATATTTATTTATGGATAAATGTAGGCAACGAAATTATGAAGGCATAAATTAAAGCGCAGTTTGTTTACGCCAATCGGGCCAAAGAACATAAACCGTCAAGTTAACTTGCCACGGATCAGGGATCACAACACTTATATGCGTATGATATATAGCGTATATACTTTGATTGTCCGACTCACCTGCGGGGCCATGCCAATGTTCGCCGAGGTCAGACCTGCGCTCTGCTGCTCGTTGTAGGCGCCCAGCGAGGCCAAGTGCTCGAGCAGCTCGCGATTCTGCTGCAGCAGCTGCTGCGTGCGCGCCTGAGTGCGAGAGGGAGAGAGAGAGAGAGTTGGGTGGGTCAGAGTCAGGTGTTGTTCGCCTCACTCGGGCACTCACCTGCGCCTCGATGCGCGCATTTGTCTCCGAGATGAGCTGCTCGCGCACCAGCATCAGCTGGCCAAGGGCCTGGCGCGTCTGCTGGGCCTGCGCCTCCAGCTGATCCTTGAGCTGTGTGATCTCCGTGCGCGGCGATGCCGGCGATCCTGGCGACTTGTCATCCACGTCGCACTTCAAGTGAAACATGATTTCAGTTAATTTTATCAAAAAAAAAAAAAAGTTCGTATTTATAAATATTTGTGTAGGCACTGCATATCAATATTATTATTTATGTTTAAACAAAAATGTTTTATGGCATTTTCTCGTTCGGTAAAAAAATGTGGAATAATTGAGAAATTCTATTTATTTATAAAAAATTTTTACAGAGTCACGCGGCTTTCATAAGCAGCAAAAATCGTTTAAAATGAAATCGTTTTTAATGTTACTCTCTTGTTTACACTTTTGTCTTGGCTAAGTAAACAACAAATTCTTGGTCGGCTATCAATTTATAGAAATGACCTAAACGAAACACTCTAATGGATTCTATTTTTTGCGCATTTATGGCATTTTAATTGCCAATTGGCCATTATTTAATTTAATTTGCTGATAAGTATTTAATAAGTATACGTACGGCTAATTTGCCGTATTTGCATTTGGGCTTCGATATGGATATGGATATGGAATTGGAATTGGAATTGGCTATTTTACTTACCAGCAGGCTGGTCGATTTGCGTAGACTCGACTGCGTTGGCAGCAGCTCCAAGTGGTTTGGTCGCTGCGGCTGCGTGTGGTTCAAATCGGGCGTTATGGCCAAGTGCTCTATAAATAAACCGAAACGGGTACAGATTTAGTGGCCGGCTGACAGAAGGCGCTGCATGTTCGCAAATGGAGCGTGTAAACTGACCGAGCTACCCTGCCCACGGGGCCATTTGTCAAGGTCAGTGGACACCACACACACACACGCACGCACACACATATTTGCTGGCTGGCACACCTGCTGCTTCTTGGCCAGGCTAACGCTTTATTTCCACTTAATTACAGCAGCTTGATTTCAATATTTGTTTTGATTATGCTGCGTACACAATAAATAATGATATAATTATCCAAGCAAGCATTCCCCTCCCATCCCCTCCCCCCTGTTCAAGGGTCCTGCAAAACTGAAAGTTGTGTTTATTTTGGATTTATTTTTCGCTTGATTTTTGATTTGTGCGGAAAATATTTAGACGATTCTTTTGGCTAGAAAATTTGCAGTTTTCATACTACTGCGCGTGTAAATGAAAAAGTGGCCGACAATGAAAATGTGGCAAGCCGTTAATCTCTATATGTTGAGCGTTTGAAAGATTTGCGCAATGTGGCTGTGGCTTCGCACCTGAGCACATGTTAATAACTGCGTACTGTTTCACTTGAACTAATCTTACAAATTTCGCACAGCATGTAAATTAATTTGGCGCATTTAATTATTCATATAAAACTAATTTATGCCGTTCTCACATAACGCCTCACTGAACTCTGGCTATTTTTGAACAAGGATGCGTACGTAGGCCAAGTCCAACCGAAGCAAAAAAAAAAAAAAAAAAAGAGAAAAAGAGAAAAAAACAAATACACATGTTTGACTGCTATTTTGGTCTAATGATTCATGGATTTTACAATCCAAATGACCTATTTAGCTAAGAATTATATTCTGTACATCGGATTCGATTATGTAGATTTTTGTCACCAGCTGCTAACGGGTTCTCATATATAAAACAGCACTTAAAGAACGAGTCTGTTTGGCATATTTATTTCTCTAAATTTCAGATACGTTTGCCATGCACACACACAGATACTTCGACTTATTTCCCTTGAATAGGGCACAGCTTTAAAGCAAGCCTTAAGCCGTATGCCAGGAAATTCGCCTTATCGAGACCTATGTGCGGGATTCAACTTGCTTAACTGCCCTCAACTCTGACTCTATTATCGTTGTCCAATCTCTCGGCAAAGACACACAAAGGCAGCATCTGTTGTGCCAAAGGCAGCAGCTGAGATAAAATGTATATGTGCATAAATACATTATTCTGCTTTCAAGTCAAACGACGCGACCACAGATATGAATATTAAAAAAATTACAAGCCCATATAAAGAAATACATATATATCTAGTCAGATATATAAACAAATGTACATAAATTATTTTTGGCACACGACTCGGCCAAAAGACATGCCGAAATGCCAAAGCGCTAAATGCCCCCTTCCTCTCCAAATTTGCCACGCCCACACACACACACACACACACACACACACACACACACACACAGAGCTGCAGCCGTGGCAGCCACGTGATTTGTGCGTGTTGCAAGTAACCTGGCGACAGAGTTTCGGTCGCGTATTACAGGCCTGGTAACTGGGCGCAATCCAACAATCCGGCCCACAACAGGCACCCACAGCTCTTAAGATACTTGAGCATATTTGCTACCTATTTTCCACGAATTTTCATGTCGTATGATGTCGCCTGCTGGTCCCACATGAAATATTGTAAAAAATAAATGAATTGAAATATTCGTTCCCCCTTTGCTTTATTCTATTTTATTTTTTTGGCAAATGTCTTCGCTTAGTGACGTCAAGTGGCAAAGAAAAATGTGAAAAGCCGCTTTGAGCTGATTGAAAATTTAAGCAATACGTGGAAATTGCTTAACGCCCAAGTGAAGTGTCTGCTTCTTGCTCAATATGTCAATATTTCAATAATTTCCCCATATACTAGGCATGTTGCTTTTTTGGGTTTTTCGTTTCGCTAATAAATATATGGAATTGTTTTATTTCCCCATTGCCATTCGTATTTAATTGTTTATTAATTTTTGTTAAATTCTTAAATGTGCCATATTTAAATGTCAACAGATGGAATACCCCTTCCCATCCCTTCTCGCTTGCTCTCTCTCTGTCTCTCTATCTCCCTCTCTCCCACCCTTTCGCTGTCGCTTGTAAAATGCAATTTAAATGCAAATTTTGTACTCCCCGTTTTGGATGCCGCATTGAGCTGAATTCAAAATTAAACAGCACGAGAAATTTGCATTGAAATGCCAAACTGAATCGCAAAACTAATGCAGTCCGCTGTCCAGAGTGCAGAGCGCGTAGCCGGGGGCCGCCCACAAGTGGCCAGCGTCGCAGCTGATGGAAGCGCCCCAGGAAGCAGCTGGCGGTGCCGACAGCGCCAGCTTTTCATTTATTTATTGGCCCACAGTCCGCACAACGGACAACGTGCAACGACCCAGCGATTGCGTCGGCCCGGGAGCTGCGGGGGTCATCATTCGGTTTATCTGTCGAGCAAATTGCATGTGGCGCGCACACACACACACACACACGCATACACATATTCACACTCACAATTACCTTTCTTGGGCGTCTCGCTGGTAAGGACGCCGCCATCCTCGCTGAGCTGCTGCTCGCTGATTTGCTCCACATCCAGCAGCTCCGACGATGAGACGTCGGAGCGTTCGTCATTGGGCTCCAGGGAATTCTTATGAAGATTAAATTTGTGGCACACTTCAAAGGCTTGTCCGACGGTGCGCACAATGCGCATGGCCTGAGACTGCAAGACACAAAAGGAGAAGGGCCGGTTAAGTGCTTGTGCGACAAGAGGGAACGGGGACAGCAACAACAATTAATATTAAGCCGCACAGCAGGCCATTAAGGCGCCTGCATATGGCAGCGGCAGCGGCAACAGAACAAAGCAAATTACGCATACGCCCCGTGGCGCGGCTAACCCACCTCTGGATCGCTGGCGGCACTGCCGCAGGCAATTGCTTCCTTTATGCGACTGCCGCATAAATTATCACAGTCCAGGCCGTGGCCCATTTGTGCGGTCCGCTCCAGCGGCGAGCTGCGGCGTCGCTGCCGCTCCTGGCGCTCCTCGCTGAGCACGGCCGCCGACATGGCCGCCATCGCCTCGATGGGCTCGCGGAACGAGAGCTTCTTGCGCGGCTTGTCCGTCTTGGGCCGCTCCAGCATGATGCCGCTCGCGTTGGCCGCCGACGTCGCCGCCGGGCCGCCGCTGCCGCCGCTGCTCAGGCTGGAGGTGCTCTGCTGCTCGTAGTGCGAGTCGCTGAGGCTCTTGCGGCGCTGCAGCGTGTGCCGCTGCTCGGAGCGCTGGTAGAGCTGCTGGGCGCGGCGCAGCGCCTCCGGCGAGGCCGCGTAGTGGTCGCTCGGCAGCCGCTTGAACTTCAGTCGGGCCTTGAGCACGTCGCCGCCGTTGCAGTGGCTCGGCGCCGCCTTGTGCGCCTTGGCCACCGGCTGCTCCTTCTGGATGAGATACACGGTGTTCTCCTCGTCGTTGAACAGTATGTGCCGCGGCTTGCTGTCGATGTAGGTGTCGTCCAGGAAGCGCTGCGGCTGTGCCGCGGACATCGCAGTCGCCCGCGGCGCCATTCCGCTCTCCACGCAGCCGATCAGCTCGCGGATGTCGAGGCTCTTGTTGCGCGACAACTGCTTCTGCTTGCGCTGCGCCCGCTTGGCCACCGAGAGCGGCGACTGCGGCGGCTTCTCCTTCTGCAGCTTGTCCTTGTCGCCCACGAGCATGTCGCGGATCAGGCCGCCGCCGCTCCGGAAGATGTTGCGGTGATAGTGCACCTCGGCGGGCTTCTCGCCGGCGGCGGCGGCGGCGGCGGCGGCCGCGCCTGGCTCCGGCTCCGTCCTGCTGCAGGCCGCCGCCTTGCTGCGACTGCGTGGCCAGGGCAGAAAGTCGAAGGCCTTGGTAATGGGACTCCGGGGCGTGCCCGTTTCCAGCAGGTGCTGCTGCTGGTGGCGCTGCTTGTCGCGCTTCAGCGTGGGCGTTCCGTTGGCGGCCATGGTTGGAGTCTTCTCGTGCTTCATGGCCGAGCCGGGTGGCGTTCAATGATCCGTGAAGGCCTCTCTTCTGGCCACGTTGGCTTGTCAACACTTTCGTTCGATTTTTCGCACGACTTTTCCAATAGAAAATTGGCTTTTCCGCGCCCTCGCACACGTTTTCACACTTTTCGCACTTGTTCTATCTTCGCTAAGTTCAATGCTGTTCAATATTTGCTTTCAATAATCATCAACAATTAAGAGACTATTAATTTCATAATTGTTTAGCTGCCCGCCGGCTGTGGCGGCTCCTTGGCCCAGGTTGTTCACACAGATTGCCATACGCGCCATTTTTCGCACCTACAGTTTTCGAGTGTTTTCTTTTGTGCGCCCTTCTCTTTTCACTGTTTCTGCGTAGTCTTTTATTCGCACAAAATACAATATACGATATATAGTATTTATATTGAATTATTTTCGTCGATTGCCCGCAGAGCTCTCAATTGTTTTTGCCTATCTGTAGTTGAATACTTTTAGTTATTTATTTTACATTCGCAGTGGTTTTTTTCTTTCAGTGCATATGTATGTATATATATCTACGTTACGCTTGCATTCAGCTCGATACAATTTGCAGCCCCAACCCAGCCCGAGAGAAGCCCGCGCACAGAACTGTCAATCTCATTGGGGTTTTGTTTTGTTTAATCATTGTCAGGCAGCAGATATCTAAAGTGAATGATTTGCAGTTCTTTGCATACATATATATTCTGGTTTATGCTTGGGTTAGCTTAATGCTAATGTGTTTTGGGATGCGCGTGAATCAGCTGCTTGCATTTTGACTGGCACGGCGACAACAGCCCGAAGGTCTTTTCTTTCAAAACAATTCAACATTTTCTCTATATATATGCAATTTTAACTCTGGCTGAGAAAAAAGATTGCCTACTTTTTGCCACAATTAATACGAAATTTAGTGCTAAACTTGTTCTCTACCATTTTCAAACGGCAAATACTTGAAATCATTTCCAAGCACTCGCCAGCTACAGGTAACTATATTTTCTGATAATGTGTAGCTTTTGCACATCAATCATAATTCATACGAAATTGTTCTCCTGTTTATTTTAAAATTCCTGTGTGCCAAGTGTTCGTGGTAAATCTATCCACTCATTTTGCATGTCCATCATGTTCGACCGCAAATCGAGCACTTTGCAGGGCTACAGGCGGTAGCAGCAGCAACAACAGCAACGGTAACAACAACTTTAACGAGACATTAACGAGACATCAATTCGAATTATTTTGACAAGCGCAGACAGAATTAGTTTGCCAATATACAAAACAAATTACAAAACGTTTCGTACATAAAAATCTGATTTATTTCTGTATTTCACAGCTTATGTGTGTATATATTTATGTATATATAGATTTCAAGTTAATTATTTGGTAAACCAACTGTTGTGAACTACATATATATATATATATATATATATCAGCATATGCACACATTGGGCTTTTGCCCTTAGCGCACGCAAAACAAACATTGCGCATACGCTGCGTGTGCCGGCAAATTAGTCTAACGAAGTGGCAAAGGTGTCGATTGATTGTCTGGCCGTCTGTCTGTTTAACTGCCTGTCTATTTGCTTGACTGCACACACAAGTCAATCCGTGCGCAATTCGCTGACGCAACTCCCAATAAATCAAATCAAAAACTATAAAAATAAAATAAAAACAAAAATCGACAAAAAAAAAAAATAGTAACTCAGGTGAATTGCTTTAAAGTGTTTTGTGTGGCAATTGGCGTTTGTGGCGGCGCCGCCCAAAATGCAAACTAAAATAAATACACTTTGAGTTTAATTTCACATTCGTGGAAAACTACTTTAAGATTTATGGCGCAAAGGAAAAAAACGTTAAGAAAAAAACAACTTGCCTTCGTCGCTTTTTATGTATTTATTTGATTTTTAATTTCCATTTTACTTTTCTTCGAGCTTATTTATTTTACTCATCTTCTCCGTTTGTTTGTTTGTCTGTCATAAGGGAAAATTTTTACAGAACATCTTTGCGGCACGCCCTTTGGCCCCCACCCGCCCAGCTCGAGCTTTTTAATGTCGTGTCTTCGCTTTTATGCTTTTTATTAACTTTTGCCTGCAAACGCATGATTTTTATCGCCCTGCGAGCACAGCAGTTGCCACATGTTCACTGTTGCCATAAGTCGTGCCACTGTGGCAGTAACTGCGGCTGTGGCAGTGGCAGTGACTGCCACAGCAACCACAAGCCGTTGCCGTTGCAGTCGCCGTTGCCGTTGCCGGGATTGCCACTGTTCCAGCTGTTGCAGCTGTTGCATGTTGGTTTTTGTTGCAGGTTTGGCTGTTGGCTATAAATTTTGCACGTGGCTTGCTACGATTTCAGCGCTCATTTTTCGCTTTCGACTGTAACTAATTAACTTTTCATTAGTCACGGCAAAAAGCGCACTTAAATTTAAATTTACTCTACGCCCAAAAACAACAACACACACACACAGCATACACACGCTTATGGTATATATTTATAATATAGCTTCAAGTAGCCTCCCAACGCCCCCTCTAGGCGCTTTGTTCGATTTTCGAAATACTTTAGAGCAGGCTATTAAAATAATGGATCTATTTTGGTTTGAATACGAAAAAAAAGAAAGAAAGAAAATAGAGTGAAATAAAGAAAATCGACCAAAAATCAACAGAATAATTGAAAATTTCAACGATTGCGGCAGCCATATTGGGCCAAAAACCACAACTTACAAATACAAAGGCGCAGCCTGTATAGGTGTGTGTATATTGTGTGCAGAGACTGTATTTCTCTAGGAAGTACATTTTTTCTGTTTATAATATTTTTCTAATGTTTCTAATTAATTATAACTTATTTTTATCACAAGTGCATATTTTTACAATAATAAAAGCATTTGTTTTAAATCTGAAAAAATAATTTGTAGGCTATGCAAATTTTTGAAATTTTCTAAACGTATTTGTTATTTATTTAACTACTTGTATATATTTAATTTGTTTTTGGATACCCTATTATTGTCTATTGACTGCCAATTTTCGTTGCCTTCTGGTAACGAAAAAAATGGGAAAATTATAAATAAACGCGCAACAAAAAATGAAAAATATTTCATGCTATCACGTGTGCGTCTGATTGACCATCATATTATTTATTTATTTATTTACGCGGCATTCTCATTTGACTACCTGTGGGGAATTCTGCTCATTAACTGCTCTTGCGTGGGCAGTTGCAGATGATGAAAATTGGAAAGGGAAATGGTTATTGATATGAAGAGGATTGCGCCATTTTTATGGCACTGGGCAAGAACTAATATGCATAAACAAGCTGGAAAGTGCGTCAGTCGGGCAAACTGTATGAAATTAAACATAATTGTGGTTTAATTTGTGGGCTTGTACTTTTAGCACGCACTTTAGAAACTTGTTTGTTAATGCTAAGGTCACTATAGATTCCTGATACATACATACGCATGAATGTGTTTACTATATAATCCTAATGGCACGTTTTTGGAATTTTGCTTGCAATTAATTTTTAGCGCTTTGACAATTTTCATTTGATTTTCAGTTTTTGTCCCAAGAGTACATTTTCTTTTGTTGTCGTTGTCGTCGTTGTTTTTGTTGTTATTTTTGTTGCTGTTTCGGCTTCTTAACTGATTGGCCCGGCTGTTTGAAGCCTCTTGATGGCGTCAGCAGCAGCCCATGACAAACACTTTTGCAGCTTGCTGATTTTCACATAATTTTTTAATTTTATTTTTTATTTTTTTGTTAGTTGTTGCCTGTTGATCTATGGTCTAGCGAAATATTTAGCTTAACGCTTTTGACATGCCATTGCCTGAATTTATTTAATTAGTTCTTGTGAAATATTCGCATATTTATAAATACATATGAAAAAAAAGAAAAAAAAAACATTTTTTTTTATTCAATTTTTTTTTTTTACCAAAAATTGTTTTTAGATTTGTGTTTTTTCTTCACTTCGTATCACTGCACTTCTCGCACACACACATGCATATTGCATAATTGGACATTTTCGGGTCTGTTCTCAGCATTCGCTTTCCACACACACTACACACGTCTGCAGCGGCGCACCGTTGACTGGGAACTGGACAAAGAACCAGCGAACTGAGCGGCAGACCGCTGCGAGATCTCCGATCTGTAGCCGGCTAGTGAAGCTTTTTGTGTTGTTTTTGTGATTTATTTTTTTGTTGTGTCTTGTGTTTTTTTTTTTTTTTTTTTTTTTTTTTTTTTTTGGCAAAAGCAAAAGCTTTCGCCGCAGTCAGCTGTTAACGCGGCCGTTAGTTCTTGGGCCGCTGGCAGCAACACGCTGCGTTTGTTTTGGTCGCTGGCGACGGCCTGCTGCTTGGCGGGCTGACATGGCGTATGCGCGATCTGCGATTTGCGGCGCCTGCACGTTGTGACGTCACTGCTTTGTGTTTCGCGGAAGTAAACAAAGGCAACTTTTCACTTATTCTTGCGTGCTGATTTGCTGGCTTTTCGCTGCGCTGGCAGCTTACGGCTGCTTAGCCATAAATCAAGCGCTTTCATCACTTTGTCTGCTGTTTATTTTGACGATCCTGATCCGTAATACAAAGTGCAATTGCGCTGCAGTTTGTGCTATTCCTGTATTGTTTATTGTCGTTGCCCGCCCGTTAGATCGTCTGCCTGCCTGACGCACGCTGCGTATACGTAATGCACAACACGTGTCCCATACGGATTGTGGAAAGACCCGCCCTGGCCCCGGGCCCAGGCCGGCCTTAATTTAATATGTCACTTGTCAGCCATTTCGACAGCCTGTGCCAGGCCGCTTTTTAGCCCGAAATGCTTTGTTAATTGGAAAACCGTGTCGAAAATAGAAATGCCAGCCAGCCGGCGTAGACTTGACATTGGCTGCAGCCAAAGTTGAAGGCCAAACGGGCCGGGGCACACGCCATCGTCAGATCTTCAATTGGCTGTTAAATCGACTGCAGCTGACCGCAGAGCACAGCCGAAAGCAAAGCAATTGCAATTCTGCGGCAACCACAAAGTAAAAGCAATTTATTTATTTGGCAAATCGCGGTCAGAACCTGGAGATAGAAGGTGAGCGGAGCTGAGAGTGCGGCAGCCGCACTTCTGGCCACGATTTTATTTGCCAAACCGAGTTGAGCTCGGCCGGCCAAGACAGTCGAGACATTGGCCCCAACACGGAAATAAAGCGGCACGCCTGGCGGCCAGCCCGACGGACAGCTGCGTCTTACATTCGCTTAGATCATCTCGCATTTAATGCCAAGTAATGTGTCTGCGGACACTGATTAACGCAAGTGCCTGAGAATTGTCGTTAGCAATTTTTGATTAGCTTGATCAAAGTGTCTATGGAAATCTGCTGTTGGATTAAGTCTGTCGGGCACTTTTGATAGTTTTCAGCACAGCGTTCCATTAATTGAACGACTGCACTAATCAACTGAGTCTATTCCTTCTTTTAAGCATCCTAAAGAATATCAGAAAGTTTTGTAATTTCCGTAGGTATCTTTAATTTTTAGATTGCAGCTCCTACAACTATAATATATATTTTACTTTGCTGACAGCTTTTTTTTGCAAAAAATAACACAGTTTTTGTTTAGCTGGAATTTGTGGAATTTGATGACATAATTTGAAACAGTTTATACGCATTCACTCCTCGTAAACCATAATAGGGCACATCCGAAGACCGTTTGCTCCTGTGCATAGCGCACTTATGTATTTGTTTATTTGCCGTGTGTTTGCGTTTCAGGTTTTCACAGCGCCACACACCCCCACACCCTCACCCTCAGCCTCCCCTTTCGACCCCACACGCGACGCGATGTCGCTGGATGGCAGCCAAATTTGTGCATATGAGAACACATTTTGCAAAAACAGGACAGTCAAAATGTCATGTACAAATGTGTTTAATTTTAGAACAGACACAGACTGCGGGGGGCGGGGGGGAGGCAGCCTCTTTGGGTGTGCGGGGTGTAGTCAGTAAGTCGCAAAGTGCACAAATGTCCAATTTTTGGCCAAATCACAAATGTGTAGTAATTTCCATTTGGTATTTATTTAAAATATTCGTATTACAATTTGTTTATAAATAAACTAAATAAATAAACTCACCTTTTTGTGACTTTTGAATACGGAACACTTGAATGTATCCGTGCTGGCATCGCGTGCTATGTAGCTGAATATTTTGAGATCGCTGCTGTCGTGGGACACATAAAATATTCTGTAGATGGGATGATTGAGCAATTCGATTTCCTCGGGGTCATTGGTCCAATTCTTTTTCTGCACACAAACAAACAAGAGGGCGAAGAAGAAGATGTCAGTTGGTGGTCTGGCTTGTTGTCTCAGCCAATTGATGGATGAGTTTCTGATTGTGACTTTGACTTACTTTTCGACGACGCTTCTTGAGCACAACACGTACGCCGTTTACGGATATTTGTATGGTTACCTTACGCTTCTTCAGATTTTGCACTTTGCACTCGTACTGTGGAGTAAACGGAAGGAGCAGATAAGTTACAATTGTCACACATATAGCTGAAGAGTGGAAGTTAAAGATGGCTTATGCTGATTCTCGAATTTTCAATTAACATTTGGCTGCCTTTGACGCACGCGGCTAATGGCAAGACATGACAATAACAAGCGCCATGTTAAGCGCGTCCTAAATTGAAGCCCGACAAGGCTAATACACGCACACACACTCGTGGGCACTTACACGCATGTCGAACGCAAGCAGCTCGGCATATTTAAGCCCACCCATGTGCGAGACCACGCAGGCAGGCGGCGCGCCAGGGGGCGTGTGTGGGCGTGGCAGTTAAACAAGCCGGCTGTGTTGGTTTTTATGCCGTTAGCTTTGGCGCGACAGCGGCGTGTAGCTGTAATCAAAGCACACGACATTGACAGCGGCGCCAGGCAACAGAAAAAAGTGCTGCCTGCTTTTAGGCAGCGAGCGCAAGCAAAGGAACTGAAAGGGCGCCGCAAGTTTCCTTAATTGGGAGCCAAATTCACTGAATGCGGGCCCTTGAAATCTGTTTACTAAGGCTGCGTGTGCGTGATATGTGGCAGATAACTCACCCGTATGCGCCGCATGGCCTGCACAATTTCGGCTCTCGTGTTTGGACGCGGCACCTCCTCCCAGCCGACGAACTGCAACGAGAAACATTAAACAGAAATATTATTTGGGGTCTAAATTAAAACTAAGTCCACAGGCGCCAAGCAATAAAAACAGTTCAACAGCTGGCCAAGTTTCATTCAGCTGCACCCTAGGGCATTATTACTTAAGCTAAAAGTTCCCCTTCGGTCTGGCAAATCTTGCAGCTCGTGTGCATTTGATTTGCTCTGCTTTTCTATATTTTTTTTTTTGTTTTTTTTTTTTGTATATTTGGCCAACTTTTGCGGCTGTTGCTAATGGCTGCCAGTGCCAAACAGCCTCGACACAGTAAGCGTGCAAATTAATTATTTTTAGTTGGCAAATCTAAATCTAAATTTAAAGCAAGGAACTGAAGCAAGCTGCAGGCAAATGTTGGGCGCCTGTTGCCCTTTGGGCCAAAATAGAAGAGGCCAAGAATATTCTTCTTAACAAATTGACGTCATTAATTTCATTTTCATTTTACATTGCATTTCAGACCAGTCTGTCTGTCTGTCCGTCCGTCTGTCCGTCCGTCCGTCTGGCGGGCACTTGAAAATTGTGCACTTGCATTTGCCATAGAGCGTGTGGGCCAACATTTTATGGCCGCCTCTACAAATTTATGGTCAAAATGCATGCACAATGCGACAAACGCAAAATTATATATGAAACAAAGGAGAGACAAGAAAACCGCACAGCGAAATTATATTGAAAAATAAATTGCAATTTTCACGCGCAAATTATACGATTCGCCAAGGATAACGAGTGCGTAGATATGGACCTAGATTTAAGCATTTTATTACAGTGAGAACAACAATTTAAATGAAAGTGACATGGCCATAACACAAAGAGGGAGCGAGACAGCGAGGGTGAGCGAGGGAGATAAGACACACTTCAATTGCCAGCGATAAAAATGTGCATAAAACGCTCGCCACGCCCCCAAACAGGCAATAAAAACAAATATTTATGGGCCAGCTTAGTGTACTAGAGTCCGTGTCCGAGTCCCCTAGCCCCTAGCTCCGTCGGATCTCGCCTCGCTCTTGTAAACATAAAGCCAAAGCCAGCGAATTTTGCTGCGCATTTATCGAACAGATGATGAATGTTGTCTGTCTATAAATATTATAGATCGTAACTGGGGCGGCGTGCGCCGTCTTCGCACGATCAACACATTAACACTGGGTTAGCCCCTGCTACCAGCGCCTTACCTGGCCCACTCGGTACTACCTGATTCCAGATGTCATGCTAAATATAGCAATGAAAATGTTGAAAATTCAGAGAAAATAGATTTTGGCATATTGGCAGAATTAATAATAAATTGCCAAAAATGAAATGCTTTCAAGCCATCAATACACAAAAACATACACACACACACACACACTCTCATTTGCCCTGCTAGCCAAAAAAGTCTAATAAATGCGGGGGTTTTATGATTTTACACATAGGTTCATTAACATGGAAAATTATGCGAATCTTTGTTTATAGATTAATTAAAATTTGAGTCATAAATTTATGGCATAAATGCAAATCGGTTTCTATATATTTGGAATTAACAGGAATTGTAAAAAAATTGAGGTTTTAAGAAATAATTTTGTGTAGCCCAAAAAAAATATGATCTAATAATAATGTATATATTTGTATTAAACCGTTATAAATGTACGCTTTTATTCAATGTTTTCTGCATAGCTTCAAAAAAGATTAAGTGCCTCATTTAAAACTCAAAGCTCGATTAACAGCTAACACTTTGCATCACTCTATCTAGTTGCTTCACTCCAAAGGGGTTTATTCCGGCATCCTGTTTAACAGGGCTGGCAGCAAAACTTTTTAAATATATTAATTTGCATTTAGTTAGCATTAAAACATCATCTTGTTCGCCCCTTGTGCTGCTTGCCGCAAGCCGCCCAAGCGGAATCCATTTAAATAAAGCGTTCTCAACACTTTACATCAACGAAAATGAAAGGCAACTGCTGAAAAATAAAAGATGAAGAAACGGAGAGAGTATCCCACAAATATTTAGATTGCATTAAATTCATGCAAACACAAAGGATAACGGATACAGCGCTTATCCTCTCCAGCTATACAAATCCTCGCGCAAATAAAAAGCAACTCAGCTTTTGCCCCAGCTACCACACCTCCCACACCAGCCCCCCCCCCCCTACAACCCTGCACGCCAACCGCCTCTGCTCCCTGCGCTGCTTTACATTTCTAGTGCCCGTCTTTTTTATGCTCTTAGCATCTATGGCGATTCGCATCCTTTTTTCACTTAAAAAAAGCGTTTCACTACAGTGAATGCTATGCAAATAGCTGCAGGTCTTTGTGCGTCGCTTCGTTTAAATTCATTTGCTTTGATTAAAGCCCAGCCCGAAATGGCCAACTTTGGCATTAGGATAACTTTTTTATGGACGCACAGACAGAGCTAGAGGAAAACGCCCGTGCCAAATACGAAAGAACGCTCCGAAATTTTCATGGCTGAGTTCATAATTTGAGTAATAACAAATGTAGATATTGTACGGCCTCTGGCCTTATACGACCCGCCCAGCAAATAGACTCGAAGACAATTTTGTGGGCGCATTAATATACTCATTCACGCACTGAACAGAGTATATTGGGTTTGTGCACTGTCCGTCTTGCTGTCCGTCCGTCTGAAGCTAGAGACTTGAAAGTTTGAATAAATACTCGTGAATACCCACGTCAGATAAAGCGTTAAGACTCTTTGCGTAATTCTTTGATAAAATAGATAACTGATGCTTTTCTCTACAGATGGGCGTGGCAAATCGATCAAATCCACGTATCTTCCACAATTTTAGAGCTAGAGTCAAAAAAATTTTCGGTCACGCCCACTCCCGCCCCCACATTTTGAAAAAGCGATATTCTTTCACAATTACAATAATAATTAAGACTATTTCCGACCGATTTAAGCTGGCTGACTGAAGGAGCATGGCGCAATCGGTTACACCCGACTGCAGCGTTCCTACTTGTTTTTATTGATTTTACGGCTGGTCGAACAAGTATATATATTGCAGATCTACCTTTTGTTTATTTTTGAATACAACTCACGTTTTTACTGCTGGGCCCTTTTCGTTTTTCTATCAATTGGCTTAACACAATTTTTTGGAAGGCAATCGATTTTCAGTGGAAATTCTATTTCTGGATTATTTGTTTATTTGCGTTCATTTAGCGTTTTGATGGAAATCATTTTAAAAGAAATATACAATAACGCACAACAAACGAAAAGTCAAAAGCCAAACTGCCAAACGGCTGCTGTCTGTCTGCCCGGCTGTGACGTCAGTGGAAAACCTGATAAGATCCATGCAGCATTTTGATGAATGCTAATGCTGTTGCACACTTGTCCAATTAGGCAGCGCTCGAAGCCAGCTAAAAGTCTGACTAATATCATAACGTAATTAAATTCAAAGCCGAAGCGGGGCTGGGGGCTACCGGGTTACGTGGCTCGGGGGCGTGGCTAAGCGACTGGCGGGAGACAAGCACGTAGGCGGCACACAATGGCCCGACGGGCAACGCCAAACAGATTAGAACAGCTTAGTTTGGTCCAGCAAACCCCATAAAAATACAAAAAAAAGTATAGAAAAAAAATATATCAAAATGTAAAAAAAAGAAGCGATTTCTATGTTATGTAAAAGAAAAATCGCTGCATAAAAAGGATTTAGATCTGGTTTGGGTTTTGGTCACGGTTTCCGTTTCTGTTTCTGTTGCTCTTTCTCGGTTACGGCTAATGGCGCTGCAGGCCAAATGGACGCCCAATGGGTTGGACAATGGGCAACAGCAGCTTTCAGCTTTATTTAAGCATTTTGCAATGTTCTTTTCGCCGGTTTCTCGTTTATTTTCGCTTCTTTCGCCCTTAGCTGCTTCCCAACAATGTAAAACATTTGTTTGCCCAGCTTTTGAACAGCGTTGAACACATAATTTTTTATGAAAGCATACTTATATATGTACTTATGTCTATATATACAGATTTTGCATTTTATTTTGTTTTTTTTTACCCTTTGCTTGGCTGGCGCCAGTTTTGCCGCAGAATAACAAATTGTTTTTAATGCTCCAGTTGAATTTAACTTTGCGAGCATATCGAGCGTGGATTTAACTCAATTTCAAAAATAGGATTAAATTCAAAATATATTCAAATGCAAACGAGATCAAGCTTTAATGTATTTTAGCTGACATCCGAGAAGACAACGACAAAGATTTCAGATTATGTTCAAGCTGGCTAAATTTCGAAAGGAGATAACGGCAAAAAAAAAGAGAAAAAAAAGTAAAAAACAAAAAATATTCTTTTATTTATGTTGCCAGCAAGTGTATTCACGATTCGGCTTGGCGTAGCTTTTATTTTTATAAATGTTTTCCATGTTCATATTTCTCATAGCAAAATTCTGACCAAAGGTGCCATCCATTGGATCTCTCTACCAGGTTCCTACAGTAATATTTAAAATAACCTTCTCCTTGTAAATTCTGTAAATAATATACATTTGCCCATATATATAATCATAAATCTTATATAAGTATCACCTGTGATCAATCGTTTTTTCCCCTAAATGTACAACTAAATTAAGTTGCCACTAAGGTAGCAGAAAACTTGTTTAAATAAAATATACAAAATTTTTAACAAAAAAAAAAAAAAAAAAAAAAAAATTCTGACCAGTGCTGCCAATGCACATGCTTAACGAGCCATTTATAAAAATTTTGTTGCATACTTTCGGGCGGCGCCTGAAATTCACAACAAGAGCAAAGAGCGACGTCATGAGAGAATTTCGTGCTGTTCTTCTCTTAAAGTGTGTCGCATAGCAACAACAAAAACAAAAACAAAAACAACAAAAACGCTGTTCACATGTGAACAAAACATGGAAATTAATTAGCAAAAAAGAGCAGAAAAAATGAAAAAACAGCAAAAGATATAAACAAAAATAGATCATTATTTATAAGAGCAGTAAATTTGGACGCTGTTTATTGAAACATTAAATTGGACACTTTGCGGTCGCACAGTACGCGCATTCTTATACTCTGCAGTTCATTTTCATTCATTTTCGTTTTCGTGCTTGCACGCATTAAATGCGTTTATGCCAGACAATAAATATGTAATGGTTAACAACAACTTTTTAAAGCACTTTTTGGCGGCAACGAAAAGAGCAAAAGTTCTGGTTTGCCTTCCAGTGGCGCATAATGAAGCTCGACGCGGTGGATCCTTCGGTTTAATGCCTTAAGTCATAAAAAATGCGCAACGGAAAAACATTTAACAAATGAAAATCAACGGCGCAAAAGTTAAAAGTGACACGAGCCGCCTCCCTACGACACCCCAGCGCCCAGCAGCCCAGGAATTTCCGCTAATAATGTTAATTCCATTGCCACCAGCAACCGTGCCGTGCCGTTGCCCTGCACCACATCCCGGCACGCAGCCACCGCAGATAATCAGCGTGTGGCGCAGCTAACCACCCAGCTCGGCCCTGTGCTGCTTCTTGCCTTTTGTTTTGCTTTCATCTTGAGTTTAGTTTTGTGCTGCGCTTCCTTCCTTCCTGCTCGTTGTTATTGCTTTGTTGCGCAACAGCGCAAGTTGGCTTCCTGCAGCCGTGGCAGCCACCTGCCAGCCACACGCCCCCACACCGCCCATCCGCCCAACCGCCCATCCGCCCGCTGCCTTTATTATATTTCCAACTGCCAACTTAATGATAGCGCATAAAAGTTTTGACCGGCATTTGCGGCTGACTTTGTTTCTGCGCTTCCTTTTTCTTTTACACTTGTTCAGCAAGTGAAACGAGTATTTTGGATTTGTGCAATGTCCGTCTTGCTATCCGTCCAGCTGTCCCTTCGTCCGTCCAAATGCCAAAAAGAATCCATAAAATTCAAATTCCATTTGTCACCCACAATTTTAAAGCTTCTTTTTTAAACAGATTACTACTACTCCCAAAGTAATGAAAACCGGTTTCGAGTATTGCGCTGTCGGTTACACCCGACTGCAAGGCTCCCACTTTTCTTTTGGTTTTGCTGTGCATAACTTTAGGCGCTTTGCAGTGCGTTTAATTTAAAACAATTATTTGCGCAGCTCGCTCGCTGCCAGGCTGACTGACTGTAAGTGGCCAAGTCGCAGCCGCAGGCGCAAATCTCTCCGCGCCACATTTGGGGGCCTGGGCTAGAACATTCAACAGACACAAATCAACAGATTGTTCAGTTCATTAAATGCGGCCTAAGCATAAAACGCAGTTTGCATTTGCGCTGTTGTTGTCAAGACTCAAATTGCAGTGGAAAATGTTTGCGTTTACGCCTGGCTGGAATTATTTGCCAAGGGGGGGAAAAAAGAAAACACAATAATTTGATGGTAGTTTTGCTGCAGTTGAATGGCAGCCAGCGGGATGCAAAAAGCGTTTGGCTCAAACTAACTGCTAACAAATGTTGTTAAGTAGCGCGATAAATCAACTTGGCCAGAACCAGCGCAGCTTGGCGTTTTCTATGTCCCTCGTAAGTGCCATGAAATGAGTTGCCCGAGTTGCAGCCGGGCACCTAACGTGAACTTAACTAAAGTGCTGGCCAAAATAAACAAGTGAATTTCAGGTGCAAAAGCAGTTAAAGTTGGCCAAGTTTTAGATTTGTGTTTAGTTTTGTCTGGGGTGCCATAAAACCTTAAGCTCTTGGCTCATAAAATTTAGAGAACCCCATCTCGGGCCCAGAAAAGGGAGTTTGTTTGTCTTTAATCCTACGCTTTCTCAACTTTTACACATTTGCATAGGTTGCAACAGGTTTGCAGCAATTTGCCGCTTTGATTGACTTCGAGTCAAAGACTTGTAAATAGAAGGCCCAGCCCCAGTCGAGCACGTAATAAGCCGTTTCCGGCTGTGGAAAGTGAGACGCCGACTCCGACTGACACACTTACAAAAGCACACACACATAACAATTACGACTTCACACTCACAGTCATAATAATAATAATAATAAGCGACTATAAAAAGTCAGCGGAAAGAATAGAGACGCCCAGCGATAAGCAATCATAAAAGTTACACCCAAACACACACACACACACACGCACACACAGATTGGTTGAGTGTGTGTGCATTGCATTCTTTGTTTGTTCTTTGTTGTAACTTTCGCTGGAGTCTTTAAACTTCATTAGCTGGCAGCGCCCTGCACAATTGTTGGTGTCAAGTTTTATTAGCTCTGCGATAGGGTTCAATGCACGCCACAAACGTATCTATCATAGCCCTTTGTAAAGCCTTTAGTTTTATCAATCAAACTGAAAAGTTATGGAAAAGTAAAAGTTCACAACGGCGGCTGCTGTCCAGCGCTGACCCACATTTTACCCCACACATAATTTCACTGCTTGGGATTCTTTTATAAAAGAAAACCCATTTTTGGATCGTAAGCATTATGCAAATGCAGCTGCAACAACATCAGCAGCAGCATTTCCAGATAAAGCTGTCGGCTACAAATGCCGCATAAGCTTAGCAACGAGATGTGGCAGCCATGAGAATGCAGCAACTATGCAGGCAAGGTAGGGGCACAGAGGGTGGCGGGGGGATGGGGATGGGGCTAAGTGTTGCTCATAATGCTTATGTGGGCGCTGGTTTTGATTAGATCGAAGCGTTGCTCGAAGACAATGCACACGCTCTGTCCAAGAGATGTTCAACGGGAGGCATAAAGCAATTAAATTAGCTGCAGCGGGGAGGGGCAAAAGCGAGGCAAAATCAATAAATAAGCTGGCCTTAATATTAGCTAAGGACTACGGCTAAGAGTCTTGGAAGTTGCACAAGGACCGCCCGCAGGAGCAATACAAAAAGCGACAAAGCGCATAAAAGTTGAGTAGCCAACAACAACTACAGCAATAAACAACAATAAACAAGCAGAAAATCAATTGAAGTACTTAAGCAAACAATAGGGCCGAAAGTACTAGAGCCGTGCTGTTATACAAAATGAAAGCAGCGCCTAAGAACCCAACTACCCTCACCCCCCCCCCCCACCCACTCCCACTCCCCTCTGTTCTCGCACACAAAGAAAAAAGACAGAGAGCGCAAGCTGTTGGGCCAAAACAAGTGGCGTCTAATTTGGCACAGGGCGATTATTTAGATATCAGCGGCAACAACAATGCCCGTAACAACAACAACAACAACATAAGCTGGCAATTTTTAAAAGCCCAGCGAGTGTGGGCAGTTGGAAAGAGACAGCAGAACAATGAACGGGAGCAAACATCAATTAAAATAAATAAATTGCGTAGCAAACGGGGCGTATGAGCAACGCGGCAAACTAAACGACCGGAAGCATTTAATTAGCAGCTTTAATAATTCAATCAGCTGCAGCTACGCCACAACAGCTTCTCCTCGCCCCGCCTCACCTCTCTCCCGTTCGCCTTCTCTCTTTCTCCCCACATACGCTTTTGTGTTCGTGTTCGTGTGCGTGTGCGTAATTCAAACCGCTAATTTTTCTACAATTTTATCAAATTTTCGAGCGTCAATTTCACACAAAAGCGTTAACCAATTTTAAATGGCTTCGATTAAAAATCATTTTAATTGAATTTTGCCGCTTTTTTCCCTCTGTTCACGTATATATTTATTTATGGGGGTGTATAACGAGTTGTAAGCCTGAGTAATGAGGCGCCTAATGTGCTGTGGCTGCCGATTGAAACGAGCCTGCGGTTGCGTTAATAGAGTTTGGGTTTATTTTGATTGGGGGTTGTTAGTTTGAGGGTTGCCTTTGCTTGGCGTGTGGTTTTGTTTGCCCAGCCAGCGGGTTGCCAGGCTGCAATTGGGCGCTGCTGTTTTGCCAGGGTTTCGATGAACTCCAGTTAATTATGTTTGGGCACAGTTTTCAAGCGCTTAACTTACCCCCTAAGTGGGCATAACTACCTTGGCTTCATTAACACTTTTTGCTTACCTGCAAGGGAGGGAAATATGTCAGAAATTAGTAAAGTTTTGATTACAGAAATTAACGTACATAAATAATATAACATCGAAATATTAGTGCATCGATTTTCACCGAAATGATTTTTCACGAGCCGAACTCGATGTAAGCCAATAGATTTTTTCACAAACATCGGTTAAGCAATGTTTACAGTTCCATATCTCAAGAACAAGATGAACTAGTAAATGTCTTAATACATATGTATAATTTTTTCATAGAGCGTAATTGTAAAATCGCGTTTCCATAAATGTAAACAAGTAAAGTTCCTGAACCCATACTTTCTATACAAACTTTTGCAAAACTAACCCGATTTTCATTATGTTTATAATTTTAATCATGGTTTGACCTATAGATTGATTCTGCACTTAAATTTTATTCGTATTTAAAAGTAAAATTTTTTGAATTTTTTTCCCGAAAAAATCCTTTACCCCCCCCTTACTTATTTTGGAAAAAAATTTTTGTTTTCAGATTTATAATCGCAAAATTGTATTTTTAATCGATTGCGCGTACCTAAATTAGTATATAACGCAACTTTAAAAGAGATTCTGAGGTGGTCGATTTTTCTGTAAAAAACATGCAAAAATTTATAAAAATTTAGACGAGTAAAGTTCCCGAATCCATACTAGGTGGATTTTAAAGTCCCATAACTTTGGCAAAACTGAACCGATTTTCATGATGTTTACCATTTTCATGATGGTTTGACCTATAGATTGATTCTTCATTTTAAATTCTACATTTAATTTGTTTTATATATATTTTTATATTTTGTAGATCTACTCGGACTATCGTAGCACTATCGTGATTCGCTATGTTATTTGTTTATATATTATTTTGACATTTTCCAACACATTTTCCATGCTTTGCTTTCTCATGTCTCGATTGCTGACTTGCTGGCTGCGCTCTAAAGCGTTAAAATTGCGAATACCTGCGTGACGTAAATGGAAAAATGCATTGCAATAAATTTCGCAGGCAGACAAAGAGACAGCAGCAGCAGCAGCAGCAGGAGTGGAAAATACAACAACAAGTACTGCAAATAGCCGCCGTTTCAGTTGGCAGAGTGTTTGCTGGAACTTGTCGCTGTTTAATGAAAAAAATAAACACAGCAGGCCAAAAGCAAAAACGACCAAGGCTTGGCCAAAGCCACAGTCAAAGCCAAAGCGATGACCATTGATGCCTGAGAACACACAGACGCACTCGATCGCAGACAGACGGGCGGACAGACAAACTGAGAGACGTGCGGGCCAAAGTCATCAAAGCCAGCGCCAAATGTTGGCAATTGCGAAACTCAAATATGGCCATGTACGAGTTGTTAGGACCATTGGCTGCAGCTCTTGTGGCTGCGTGCGTCTTGATGGCAATTTCCTTTGGTCTGCCTAGCTGCGCCTGACTTTTGCCCCTCCCGCGTCCGCCCTCCTTCTGAACATTTGTGGACATGACAAGCTGCGTTTTGATGCTGCTGCTGCTGTCGACTGCTGCCTGATCTGTGCCTGGTCTTAACTGTGTGTTTTTCTCTCTTTGTATCTCTCACGTTTTATTTTTTATTTTTTCTTTTTTTTTTTGTGCTAGGCCCGCATTTCACTTTGTGTCGCTTAAAGGCGTTAGTGAAATTTTGCCACATTTAACACTCAAGAGTTTGGGGCAAGCGATTTGTAGCTTAGCTCAGGCTCATAGCCTAAATGACGGCATCCGGCGTGACAGCCGTGAGAGCTCATCGCCAGAGATGAAGTAATTTCATGCAATTTGCGCTGCGAGCGAGGAAAGAGGAAGGGGGGGGGGGGGCGGGGGGAGGCGGATTGTTGCAATAGCAAGCTCTAATTATATTCAATTTCAACTGGCTGCAAGCCGCAAGAACAAGTGCAAAACTCATTTGGGCCAAAACGAAAGCAAACTGTTTTTGATTAGATGGCAACTGAGCTGGTTGTTGCTGCTTTTGTTGTTGTGGTTGCCATTGTTGTTGCTTAAGTGGAGCAAAGTTGTGGCTGGCAACTATTGGCACAGTAAATATAATTACGAACGGCAGCTGGCACACATTTCAGCCAAAGTATGCGGCAAGAGAGCCACAAAGACGCACAAGCGGGCCAGCAGGATAATGCATACAGGACACGTGCAGCAAGAGCAATCGGCTTGTTAACGCAACTATCACACACACACACACACACACACGCATAAACCGTTATGTGCACAAGCATGCAGATTACCCGTATGAATATGTTAAGTGTGCAACGGCTGGCGCATGCTGCGTATGAGCGATATGCAATCAGATTGCCAATTCACGTGGCACGCAGCGTGTTGCATTCTAACAGACCAACATGTTGCACTGGCATGCATCTGCGCCAAAAGCGCAATTAATTGTGATTGACTCGAACAACCCAGCGAGAAAGAAAGTTGAACAGCCAAAATCTATGACAAATGGCTGACAGTTGGCCTTATACAGATGGAGAGAGACAGAGAGAATGTGAGAGGTGAAAAGGGGCAGGAGGAAATGGAGAAATACAACAGGTATTTCATCAAAAAAACTGACAGCAAAGGTTGCTGCAAGTTCCCAACCCGTTGCAGGCTCCGTCCGAATGGCCCATTCAAGACTTGAACAATAAACCAGCAGCAGGCGTGAAAAGCTCTGGCCATTTATCTATGTCATAGCCTTTAAAACGAAGTGACTTTCTGACTTCTGGCTAATCAAAACTTTTGGGCAACCGACACATAAAAACTTAATGTTGCCTGCAAATATTTATGATGAAATTCTGACAGTTCCAGTCCATTTCATGATGTGACAAATTATGCATGGACTTTAATTAAATAGAAAAACTTTTTCCATTTTAATGGAAATCGATAGATGACACACCCGGCAACACAGAGCGTGCGACACGTGCCTCCGGAAATGTTGGACAACATTTGTTTGGGCCATAAAAAGCAACCGCTCAGCATAAGAACTTGAGGCCACGTTTAATGACACGCAACGCGATGGCATTGAAATTTTAATAACAAATGGGTGTGGCAAGTGAACAGTTACACACCACACACAAAAAAAAAAAAAAGAACAAAATGTACACTTAGGCAAACAGACATGCATATGTCACAGTTACAACGCGGCGTATGAGTGATGCGTGTGCGAGCTCTATCCGACTTTCCCGAAGTGAAAAGCATAAGCTGCAAGGCACAAATGAGCGAAGAAAACACATATGAAAAAACGAAAACCCAAACGAGGCCACGCACATTATATAGCAATTTGTGAGGTTGCAGCTGCCACAATGGCAAAAATAAAAATAAAAAAAAACTTGCGCTCGACTTTCGCACAAAATTAAAGCAATTTGCTGATTGGCGGCCACTTTTTTCAGTTTTTTTTCTACCTCACGCACAATTTCTATGCCAGTGGAATGGAGTGTGTGTGTGCGTGCCCAATAAGGACATTTCAACAATGAGCGCATTCAAGTTGAGCTTTTTTTGTTGAACTGCCCGTTGTACTTGTGGCAAAGTCAATGTCAAGGTGTCGTCGAGGCGGCGTTCGCCATACGAGTTAGCGTATTTGCAATGAATGCATTTTTGCCATGCATTGTTAGCATTGTTTATTTGTTGTTGTTGCCGTTGATTTGTTGAATTGTTTATTGCGGCCGCTGCCACTCATTAATTATTTATTGTACATACCGCACGCCGTGAGTCACAGCGAAAAATTGCTCATTATTTTAATTATATTTGCGAAAATCGCCAGCAAATTGCGCCAAAGCTGTAATAGCATTTACCAACATTGGCCCCCAAAAATTCCAGTATTCGTTAACAGTCTCAGTTTCAAAGTGCAACAAAGTTTTGCAACTAATTCAATTGTTCTGTAACATGAACTTAATTGCTTAAAAGCTACTCAAATGGCAGTTTCATTTAGCGTTGGCAGTTTTTTAATTAAATTTTTGTCAATCTATGTTAGGGATGCTGGCGCCCTCTCCTAGCTCTTCCCGCTCTCCCAGCTCCCCTCGACCCAAGTCCCTACTTTTGCACACCAAGCCAAGCTCGCAGCGTGCTGCAGCCATTTACAGATGTCTGTCCATTCATTTAATTGACAAAATTGATTAAAATGTTACTTTACATTTGCCCCAGCTGACATTTATCTTAATTGCCGCCTGGCTGGAAGACACTTCAAACAGCTTGAGCTCTTAATTAAATAATGGCCATCTTTTTTATATCGTTTTAGACAAAGGACGTTTATGGTATTGACATTCTAAATAAATTGCTATATCAAAGCCAAGCAAATATAAACTCTGCATAATTCTTTGGATGAAATATATCAAATATTTAAGTAAAACAAATAGAAGATTTTTTCTTAATGCATTCATTATTCAATGATATATCTGTTAAAGTCATTTCCAACTTGGTATTAGCACAAATTTTATATCCATTTCATTGGCTTCGCCCCTTGCCCGCTGCTTGGACACCAGTTGATCTGCCATCACATGCCACGCCGTGTGATATTAAGCCCACCCGGAAACCATCATCGTCTATTCCGCAACACATTTTTATGTCACTTTAAACATTGCTCATACGCACCGTTTGCTGTCCGCCTCTTACCACAATTTCCACGCGTCTATTTTTATTAATAAAAAATAAATATCGTGTGTATAGGAAAATACTATCTCAAAATTATGATTTGCTATGGATATGGGAGCAGCTAAATAAAGTAAAAGCCATGCGAAAATCCTTCAGTTTGGCGCGTCTGTTTATTATTTATTTCTGTCTTGTGCCATTGAGCGACTGTTGACACGACAGGCGGGCCCCCTCCGTGTGTCGCCTTCATGTTTTTTGGTCCACGCATATATTTTGCGTTTTGTTGTTGTCATTTAAATAAAATTTAATGCGCGCTTCTTTTCATTTTTTTTTTTTTTTGTGTGTTTTTCGTTGCGTCAAAGATAATGCTGTTTTTCTCATTTGAGAGATTTCATTTGTAAGGCATCAAATGTGATTTATGTGGCGGGCGAGTAAAAATCGTCGAACATGGCGTATGCGCAATATTTCGCCAACAGCATCTACTGCCAAGCCTTGGCCCGGCTCTGCGGCTGCTTCTTCTGTTTTAAGCACTTGGCTTACAAGCACTTTAGAATTTGGCCTTTGGCCTACGACCTGCCTCATTTCGAGTGCTTCCTGTGCAATTTCCACACACTGCATTGCACTTGACACGTTTTGGCAGGGGCTCAGAGACCAAAACGTGCGGGGATTCACCAATGCGATAGCGAAAAAGAAAGAAAGATCTCCGGCCCTAACTCCCTCTCCCTCTCTCTCTCTCGCTCTCTCACGCTCTCTCGCTCTCTGCTGTTTGTGTGTGTTTGGCATTTTTATGGACTGCAGCGGAATTATTGGCACATTTTCCACAAGTTTTCTGTGGCCAGCGGCGCTTATTGACTTTACAAATGGAATTTGCTCAAGCGCACTCAACTCATTTAACTAATCAAAAGCAATTTTAATCAAAGAAATGCCACGCCCCAGGGCGCAGATAGCAGACCAACGGGCCAAAAGCAATTAAAGCCACGTGCAAAACTTTTGCTGAAGGTTAAGTAAAAGTTGCCTAGGTGCCAGGACCCAGGCAAAAGGTATATAACCGGAAGGATGGATACCTAGATAGCTGCTAGTTTTCTTTTCATTTCTGCTTTTTTTTTCCTCTTCTATTTTTTGTTTGGCTTGGCAAAAGATCAGAGCAGTGTATTTGCCTTTGCTTAGGCAGAGCAAACAGCAGCTAGCGACAAGTGGCTCCACAGCTGTAGGGAAGGGGTAAGCAGTAAGGGGTAGGGGCAGGGGAAGGGGAGGGAGTCGAAGGATGCGCGCTTAAGCAAACTTAATTAATAAACGGCAAGTTCTTGCTGTTGTTATTGTAGCTCTCCAAGCAAAGCTGATTGCAAGCTGTGGCCTGTGCGTGAGTGTCCTGTAGGGTGTGTGCGTGTGTGTGTGCAATGAATCGAAACTCATTAAAAAGTTTCGCTGCGGTTTCACTCGACTTCGATGGCTGCGGCAACAGCTGCCTAGCGGAAGTGGTGCGCCCACTTATACACACACACACACACGCACGCACACACACACACACACACACACACAGGCGCACACTCTTCCGCACGCATTGCCTTAATGCGTCAAGACATGGGCACACATTGTGCTGACAAATAAATTTGAATAATTAAAAGGCGCACAAAGGAAACAGTTGTCCTTTTGCGAGGAGTGTGTGTGTGTGTGTGTGTGAGGAGTGAGCCCCCCCCCCTTCCCCCGTACCCAGCTGTTGGCGCTCATTATGCTGCCAGGCAAGTGCCATTTAAATGTGCTTCATTATTTTCATTTAGGCACTGGCCAAGCCCCAGCCCCAGCCCCCAAAAGCTCAAAACAAAAGCCAGACAAATAAAGCAAAAGATAAGCACGGCAAAGGGCGGGAGAGGGGTTGAGGAGCGGCTTGTACTGCCAAGATTTTATCCAGGCAGGCGACAGCTTGACAAACTAATGGCAAACAATGAAGTGCCCAGCAGATAGGGACTAGGCTCTGCTCAGCGCCGATGCTGCCGGCTAGATATGCCAGAAGGCAGCCCCGCTGAGCCCGGCCCCAAGAAGCCGGCCTGAGGGCGCTCGCTTAGCTCATTAAAAAACCAGAGAGAGAATTGCAAGTGTTTTCTCTGTTGTTGGCTTTGGCTCTACAAGTGCCAAAGTCAGAATTTTAATTTGCCACACTGGGCAAGTAGTAAAAACCCGGCAACAAGAGCTCCCAACGCCGCCCCCCGAGGCCAAAACATGGCCAAGATAGAGTTGAGCTGGTTGCTGGTCCTGCGTCCAGCCTCCGAGTGTGTGTGTGTGTGTGTGTGCGTGTGTGTTTGAGTGGGTGTTTGCATAATCATATTCAAGTGCCTACCCAGGCAGCCAACATGATTAGCCAATTATACTGGGCCACTGTGAAAACACTTGGTACGCAGCTTAGCGAGCAAAAGTTTCAACTTAAAGCGACAGCTGACAAAATGCGTTTAATTAAACTGCTCAAAATTCAAATATATAGGATCCAACACATAAATTGGGCCCAGCATAGCACAAAATTGAGTTGCAGGACTTGCGCACAGGCTGGACAAGGACACGCATGCCCGGCTGCTTAACGCTCTATAAATTTTTTTCGTTTATTAGATACGTGGGTTGTGCATTATTTATGACTGGCCAACTTGGCCAAAAAGTGGGAAAAAGAAAACGCACACCGAAATGCCAGAATACGGAAACAGTGCTTTAAGAGAGCATACGCTAACTAATTGACAGCTAATTGAAAAGCTTTCGGCAGCCGCAACGGCTGGCACTGGGCGCTGGGGTTCAAAGTGCACAGTACAGAAAGCCATTGCGTATACGCCGCATGGTTGGGCGCCTGTCTTTTGATATTTTACAATTAGGCGCCAATCGACGGCATTATTAATTTGCCTTTGGCTTTCAATTAAGCAATTAGGCGGCCAGAGACCATGGCCACGCCCACGCGCCACAGAGCCCGCACATTTGTGGGCGTCTTTGTGTGCAGAAGTTTAGTTGAAAGTCCGCGAACCGCAGCGAACAATAGGAGAGCGTAATATGCATTAAAGTAAAAGAAAATTAGGCCATTTATGAGCTGAGTTTTCGGCATTGGGCACAACGCGGCGTATGCGCAATTTTTTCTTCTTCACAGTTTTACATTTTACATTTTTACGATTGGCAGCAAACGGCAAATGCCAAAATGCCAAACGTTTTATGCTAATTTTCACACAGACACAGAGCAGCAGACAGCATCAAGTGGAAAACTTTCACAGTCTTGACTGTCGGGGAAATGTTTGTTTAGAATTCGGCCGGGCGTTATTTATGGCCCAATAACTTTTAACTTCACATGCGGCCCCGGCATGCAAATTAGTTAGCCCATTTGCTCGCTGGCCACGTAAAAAGTTCAAATAAATTCAATTGAAAACGCTTAAGGGAGGGGGAGGGGGAGGGGGCGAGGGGGGCGGTGATTGAAGAACACGCCCCTAATGCTGTGATGCTCCAGATGTGCCCAGTCCAGGTGGAATGTCAATTAGGACCACAGCAGCAACAACATGTGCTTAATTAATGTCCAAATAATTGACAGCCAAATTGCTTAGTCCGCCCACAACACAGCGCCAACATTTTGGCTGCCCTTTTTTCCTAAATTTTCCTCTATAAGCAGCAAAAAATTTGTTGAAAATTAATTTGAAAATACTTGAGAACAGCAAACAACAAAGCGGCTTGTGTTTGTCATCAGAGCAGCCAAGTTATTTATGTATTTACTATATATATTTATTTATATATGCGTCCAATGACATCACGAGTATTTGCTGATACTTCTGGCCAGGCAAATCTAATTAATTTTTGGGCCATCGCGTAGAGCATTTTTGCTTGCAAACAAACCATGAATTCTAAACAAAAGAAATTAGTTTACATAAACCTTTATGCCCGACGAGCACCCTTCTATGCAATTTTCATGAATTCAACTAATGTATACAAATTAGTATATAACGTTTATATCCACAGCAGAGTGGATAGGTGAGTGATATAGAACGCAAGAGAGGGAGAGATATTATGTTGTGCAGAGAAAAGAACTGTATAGGCTTGGAAGAGAAATATAAGAGAGAAAGAGAGACACTTTCCTATAGAGAAAGAAAAAGTAATGCGATTCTAAGCCATATCAGATATGACAAGCAGGTACTTCTGAATTTAAATTTTACATAATTTCATACTACATTATAAATTGCCAAAATAAGCATACAAACTACAACGAAATTTGGTGCCTCTTATAGTTTCAGACAGATATTGCCTTGCAGCGGTAGCAAGAGCTATGGGTTAATCAAAAACGAGATGTTTGCTTTCACAAATGCAGGCAGGATAATAAGGCATACGCATCGGGTAAATACTTAATTAAATTGTAAAGTCGCTGTACTAGCTGGTTCAATAGCGCGCGGAGTCGACCCCAACTGGCTGGCAGCAATGTCAGAGGTCGCGTTGCAGTTGCAGTGAATGTCTGCCCCATAATTGCACTTGACAGTGGCAGGCAAAGCAAACGACAAGAACTACACCAACAACAACAACAACGGCGAACTACAGTAGCTGACAGGCAAAGGAAATGCCACAAAGCGTGCGCTCCGATAAGAAACACGAAAAAAAAACTAGAAACTAAACAAAAACGCCAACTGCATGTGGCTGCCACCAACAGCAGTTGCTGCAACAGCAACAGCAACAACTGCAACTGCAACTGCAACTGCAACAGCAGCAACTGCTGCAAACTGTGAAAGATTGCATAGCTAAGTGACTTCAATTGCATTCAATGCCTGTCGCTGATTAAACTGGGAGCTCAGCGTTCGGCGCTTTGATGACGGCTCACAGATAATTTTCAATTTTTCTTCTTTTTGTTTTTGCCATTTTCCCTATCCATAAGCTTGAAACGTGAGCGGCAGTTAACGAGCTATTTTAGCTGCTACCCTTTAAGATTTGTGCTCTGGCAAAATTGGCATAAAAAGATTGCAGACAATCGATTCTTGTCATTATAAATAAAAACGGAAAAATTTGTAGTTTTATTTGCAGCAACAATCGAGGTTTTTTCTTCTTTCCTCCCAACTGATGCCCAAACAAAGGGCTAGCTTATGATATAAAGCAGGAGAACAATAGATGCAGTGGAATCGTAAAGCATACGATAGTAAAAAGTCTTGATTGTAACATAATATTATATGGTTGTTGTCGATAGCTGTGTTTTTTGTTTGAGGTGTTTCTGGTTGCTGGTTCGAGTGTTGTAAAGTCTAATATATATCGACAAGATTCTCTTTTTACACGATAGATATGTTCCCAAAAAATGCATGTAAAATAGGTAGATAATCCAGTCCAAACTGCTCAAAGTACTTCTGTACTTAATATTAAATAATTCTTTTTGGAGTTCACTTGAGAATGTTCCTTAAAAATATTTAAAAAATTAAATTATGATTTGGAAAGTAGAAAGCAATATCAGAAATAATTTTATAGTAAGACTGCAATAGCACTTTTATAATTCAAAATGTTCATAATTCAGTTGAATAAAGAAACAGTTATAGAAGAAAATCAGGTTGCATTTGAATATATGAATATTCTGCAGCTTTTCTAGTTAGTAGCTAATTGCAAAGTTTTGCCTTGTTTCGTTTTTAAAGCTGCAGCTACCGTCGACATCTGGCCGCCGCAGGACCCATTCGTTCCAAAAGCTATAAAGGGTGTGTACATTTCGGTTTGCCCAAATTAGTTTTGTTTGTTCTGCGCAGTTTTGTGTTGTATTTGGCCAGGGCCAAGCCCAATATTGCCAAAGGCAGCTGTCAGCGTCCATTGGCGGCGTGGCAGACAGCCTGAGAAAGGGTCGCGGCAGTTGGGAGTGTGCCACATACGAGCGAGCGTGCAGCAGCTGCCGTTGCAACTTCCGCAATGCTGCGCTTCGCTAGACACCAACAGCAGCAGCAACAACAAACATATTGTACACAATTTGCGTGCGTTACCCATTTGCCAAACTGGAAGAGCAGCGTCCAAAGTGGGTGAGAGCTGCCGCCGTTGCGGTTTCATGCGCCTGCGCAACTAGCTGACTCACGGCAAATCCACATGTGCGCCGCAGCTGCGCCAGGTGAAAAGCGCCTGCCACCAATTGCGAAATGCGAACCAATTTGTGTGGCAACCAAACAGCAACATTGACTGCGAATTGTGCAATAAGCAGATAATAAATGAGCATAGTGGAGCATGTGCCGCATTTATGGCCCATTGAGCAATGCCATCATCGCGCGAAAGAGTCAACGGCTGCACATAAACAAGAGTCCTGATATGTGCCCACAACGCACCATTAATGGCCACTTTACCCATTGACGACCAACATTAATATCGCACTTGACACACATTAAACGCCAGACATTAAAGCTCGTCCCAGGCTGAGGTTCGTGGGTGGTTGGAATTGAAGGAGTGGCTTTAAGGCAACTGTCGGGCATTTAAATTTTATTCATTTGTTAATTCAAGTAGCCTCTGACCTGGCTTTAAAAACGAACTCTCCAAGCAGTCGTTAGAGTGCCTGCCCCCAGGAATTGCACCTGTACACGGCGCCCGGTAACGATGCCATAAAAATATTTAGCTGATAATTTGCAATGAATATGGAAATGACGCCCTTGGCACAATCGAAAACCCATTTCAGATAATCCGGCGTAATGTGCACAGCATTCGAAACAGAAGTATTTTATTGACTATTATTATTGTGATTATTTGTGCTTGGTCATTTCGAGCAACAGAGACAGGTGGAGCGGGCGAAAGCGAGATGGCAAAAGTGAGCCTGTGTCTATTTGCCAGAGCGCTGCAAATAGACTCATGTATATCCATTCGTATTTTAACAAGAATATTCAATACGATGCACGAGTCGTTTGTTTATACGAGGCCAGTGCTGTTGGATATGCATTTGGTAGCCGTGGCTTTAATCAAACGGCCGTAGACCGTTAAACAAATTGTTTGCCATGCCACGGCGTGTCCCGCACTGCGGTGAATGCAACAGAAAGATGTTGGCCATAAAGTAGATCTGGCGTCGCGACGACGCGTCGTTGCAGCGAGTTAATTTTGGCCATGTAAACCAGACAGATCCAAACAGATCGAACATGGCGCACTGCCAATGACTAAACTGACTATACTGGCCGGCCAATATCAATGGCATCGCAATTGTTTATCACAATATTAATGGGCAAATTGAACTTTTGGGCGAAAGGTTAAGCAAACACGTGAAACACGGAAAAGCGAAAAGTCTTGTGTGCGCAAATTGCATAAATATGAAATTTTAAAGCGCCTTAAAGTCGCCAGATGACAGGCAACTTCAGCGGACGCATAAAACTCAAAAGCAATCCTGACAATGACATATACAAAGCCCACAGTCTGCTCGCTCCAAAGGACACTTGAGTTTTTATTTGCATTTTATGACTCATTTTTCACGCCTCCTCGTGCCACCCGATGTCTGCCTGTGTCAGTTGTGGCTGATAAAAGCCAGGACCAGGACCCAATTGCATGCCGCATAATCCTTTTCGGGTTGTCCTTTTCGACGCTGCCTGTAAAACTTGAACCAATAATTTATATAGCAAAATGGGGTTGGCAGAAGCTCAGCCCGACCCCGAGCCCATGAGTACAGAAATGCCAGATAATTGAAATTGATATATGAAGAGGCGGTTTTCTTGGCCGATTCTTTGTCCCTGTTTGCCTTGAAACAAACGGGCGTCGCTGCATGTGCCGCTTAGATAAACAAAACAAAGCAACAACGGCCGCAGCAGCAGAGCGGAAACATTGCGTATACGCCACCGATACAGACACAGCCGTACCATATGAAAATTCATATTTTTGCGTACGCACAGCAAATGGAAAATGGGTAAACACAACAAATGTGAAAAATTACACACACAACACTCACTCACACACAGGGCACGTGGACCGCAGGCACATAAGAGTCTGTGCCCGCTTCTCTGTTTTTTTTTTTTTTATATGTTTTTCAATATTTTCTTTATGCGCCATATTTTTTATGTGTATATATACATAAATATATTCTTGAAATATTCGTATTTTTCTTTTGCAGCCTATTTGGAACAGATGCGTTTCACCTTCACCTTAATTCAAATTATTATGTAAATAATAATTAATTTTGCAACGCGCTATAATAAAAGCTAAATATAAAAAAAAAAAAAAATCAACAATATTTTATGCGCCTAAAATGTTCATAAATAAAAACAAGAATTTTGTAATATGCCTAAGCTAATAATGGAGAAAATTGGCCAAAGCAGCGGGTGGCAAATCGTTCAATTGAATTTATGCTTATATCTGTATTCAAAATACCATCAACATAAAATTCGAAAATTTTATGGCATGGGAGGAAATTGATTTCGGATCATAATAAATTCGCGTCCGTATCAAGGAATTCAGATAAGGTGACACAAAATAATGCCAGTGGCAGCAAATTCTTTACAAATATTGTTTCAACAACAAATTTTTCATTTCCTTTCAAAATATTTTCATCAGACGTCGCAATTCAAATGATATTTTAAGCCCCAAAGGCAAAAACCAAATAAATAAACTGCACATTTAACAGCCCACGCACGAATAAAGCCGCACATAAATAAAGCAAATAGACAGGCAACTTTAGCTAGTCGGAAAAAGTTAAGGAATCAAACGAAGGAACATCTATGACAAAACCAAACTTAAATAATTGATGAGCAGAGTGTGAAAAAGCGCGTCAAAAAAAAAAAAAAAAAAAAAAAAAACAGAGTAGAAAACGGAAACTGTGCGAGAAACATAAATCGAATCGAACTTGAGGGCTTTTTGAATAAATATTTGATAGAGCGAAGGCAAGAAAATCGCAGCAAAACAAAAGTTAAGTATACATCATGTTGCCAAGCAGGCAAAAAAGCAACATACACAAAAAGTGCGAAAAAAGGCGCCTGGCCAAGTGCGTGAGAGCGAATAATTTATACACCTTTTGAAAGATTTATGCGGCATGGCCCGCAAGGAGGCAGCTAACCAATTTTCGTATAGCGCGAAATCAAAGCGTGAAATTCAATTAATCTAAGCAGGCAAGAGGCACAGAAAGCTGATGGGGGGGAGGGGGCAGGTTGGAGGGTAACGCGGATCAGCTTTGACTGCGATTGGGAAATGTGTGTGAGAGCAAGATTTGTGCAGGCCGTGGCATAAATATATTTATAAGTGGCGTCCTGTCCGATACTTCTCATAAATAATGCCGACAATGACAGCCCCACACACACACACACACACGCTCGCACACACATGACTCACACTCGTTATTTGAGCCTGAGACGCAGATGAATCAGTTGGGCTGACACAGCAGAAACAACAACAACAACAACAATAGCAACAACAGCAGGCGAACTGCAGGCAGTCTTTAAAGCTGTTATCTGCCCGGCTTGTGTATCTTATTTGGGTTAGCCAGCCAAGCATATCGTATATGCTAACGGTACACACATCCAAAAAAAAAAAAAAAAAAAAAAGCAGACACAAACAAAACGAACAACTGAAAAAGCATAACAAAAGTGCAAAAGTTTGTGTATTTCTTGTTTTCATTTATGGCAAATGCAAATAACAGCGTGCAACAACAACAACAACAACAACAGCAACAGCATCAACAACAAAACACGTGCACAGCGACACAAAGAGCCTATGTGAGGGCTACGATTGCAGACATGCCACGCCCCCTGCCACACATGCCTCCCTCCCAAATGCCACTGTCAATGCAAATTGTTTAGCTGCCGCCGTGGCGTGGGCTTTAACGCTGCTTCACGGCAATTTGGGCTGGCAACTGAGTGCATTTAATTGCAACGGCAAAGGCAACTGCAACGGCAACGGCAACGGCAGCAACTGCAATTGCAGCCACTCCAAGTGCAATGTCTCCTACGTACAGTCGAAGAAATTATGCAAAATGCTGTGGCAGAGACTTTGCCCGTCTCCAAGATGCGACTAATGTCAAGCGCTTTGCATACAAAGTGCGCGGCATCAAGACAACAAAGTCAAAGCGCAATGCACCCAACAGCAGCAGCCCAAACATGAACTCCTGTAGGGTCTGCGAAGCTCGACAATTATATAGCCAAATATATATGCATATATAGCCAGGGTCATTGGCTCGGCTCTCGGTTGCCAGCCCTCAGAAATGCTGGTCAAGCATTGCTGGCTAATCAAATTAAATAAAGATCAAATCAAAGAGCTTCAACTGACCAAAACATAACAATAACAGTGGCAACTGTATGTATGTATACATATGTGTAGAATATGAGCTCGGCACGCAAACAATTTCCACACACTGCACAAAAATAATATACAACAGCAACAAACAGCAAGCAAAGAGGGCAAAAAAAGAACTAAACAAATGCTCGCAATGCGTTGCTGAATAATTGAATGTGAGCACACACGCACGCACACACACAAACAGAAATGGAAAATTTGTTTACCATTTTCCCCGCACTCAAAACAAATAGCAACAACAACAACAAAACAACCACATGTCTGACAATGTGACAGTTGACTAACTTGCTGAATGTTTGAAAACAAAAAACAATAAAACTAACCATATATATAACCATTGCTTCCGTCCGCAACAACAATATGGTATAATTGCATTTATAGATTGTAAATTGTAAATAATTGTTTGTTTTAGCCACAGTCACCGTTGGCAACAATGAAGTGAAAATTGCACAAAAATAATATTAAATAAATACACCTTTCGGCTATATCCTATTACAAAACTGTCTATCGTACATTGTATTGCAGTAAAAACAGAGAATTTCAGTTATTTTGATGTTCCTTCTTTTTTTTTTTTTTTGGGGCGGCAACATATTTAAAGAGACACGCCTCTTCCTTGCTGAAAACTTAAAAGACAAGCCGACTAAATGTTTGAACGTCTGCGAGAACCACTTGGGAATTAGTATGCAGCGTGTGTGTTTCACATACCAAAGACTATGATATAATGGCGTCTATTAAAACAAAATATTACTCATAAAGATAACATATTCTTTACTCTAAGAGTCTCTTAGATTTTTTAAAGTTAGTTAGATTTGAAAAATATTCTTTTAATATAATCTATCCCTTCAAATAATATATAATCATATATTCATATTATTATATATACATTATCAAATTTAATCTCTTTTGAATATTTGCCATCAACTGAGACTTACCTTGGCCTGAAACGTGATGCCATGGAAGAATGCCTGCTCGGCGTGGAGCGGTACACGCAAGTCCTGATCATCCTGCACCAGATCGTAGGGTGTCGATGGCATTCTCAAATAGTTCAATAGCACCGATTCGGACCACTTGTAGTATCATGAAATTGTTTTCATTTTCCTCGTGCTACGCCCGTGCAGCTGATGGCGCAGTTGCCATAAAAAGCCACTTGGACGGCGCTTCCCTTGGCTCTGGCTCTGGGTCTGGCTCTGGCTCTGGGTCTGCGACTGCTGTTGGCTAATACTTTGGCTCATGCAAATTGTGTGGAGCGTCGAGCGCGCTGTGATTGATTTGTTATGTTTCGCTGAGCCCTCCCCCTTGTTCCTGCTGGCCCGACGCGCTCTGCTCTGCGCTGTGCAGCCTCCAGTGAGCGTTTGCTTAATCTCAATTTATGAGCTTGCGGTCGTCTCCGTAGCTGGCAAATTGAATTGCGTCAGTTGGTTCGTTGCTGTGCGATTTGCTGTGCGAATCGCGCGCGAGTAGCGATTCTTTAGCTTTTTGCGTTTTATTATGAAATCTGCCCATTCACTGCCAATTTGCGCTGCGGTGTAGCTGGAAAATAAGAACCGAGAGACGTAAATAAAAGGAATTGAAGAAGCAAAAAACTCAAACATAAAAGCAGAAATATCGGAAAGCCAATAAGCCCGGGCTAATATCATGTAATCAAATGCGTCCAAAGCGCTATAACTTTTTTTTTCTTTCTGTCTACGATTTGACTATTTAGTGAATCACTCGACAACTTTCGAACTTTAATATTGAGTCAGCAAATCAAGTGTCGAGTTCATTGGAATCATGCTAATTTGCCATTGACTGAATCACAATCTGCGTGCTGGCAACGTTTTTCGTCTCTATCTCTATCTCTCTCTCCCTCTATCTCGCTCTCTTTGCAGGTGATGACACCCCGCACACGCTGCCAGGGCGCACCTACGCGCACGTGCCACGCGTAACAACAACAAAAGCACACTTTCATAATAGTAATAATAATTTGTTAGACACGTTGATTTTGTACACCAGACCTATGCTCATTGTTCTATATGGCGCGGCAGGAAATGTCAACGTTTTAATTGAAACCAGCAGAGGCTTTGAGTTTGATCAACTTTACGTAAGTTGTAATTTTCTATTAAAATAGTACTATCATCAAGTTGAATGGCATATACCCGAACAATTATATACACTCAATAAATGCCGAGTCATTGTGCTTCTCTGCTGCTCGCCTGCTGTACAGTACAGGGCATCCCGTAGTCGTCCTTACTCTATTGCTGCATTCTTGTTTGTCAATCTGTCTGTCCGGCTGCCAAATCAATGCGGTTCTCAGCAACCCCTCCGCTTGCTGCCAATCTCAGCTGCTCCGTCAAATTTCATCAACTCTCAGCGGCTTTTAATGAACTCAGCAAAACGCAAACTGAAACTTTATGTCAACAGCTGTTGGATTTTTTTCTTCTCGTTTCTGTTTTTGTTTTCTATCTGTTTTTGTCAGCCGCCTTTGTCAGTCGCTCCAACCCAGTCTCTGGCGCTGGCTCTCGCTGTGTGTGTTGTCTCCGAGACAGGCCAAAGGGTCATGGACGTTTAAGCTTGTAAGTGACAATAACAACAATAACAACGACAACAGCAGCAGCAGCAGCAGCCAGAGCGCCCCTTTGGTCTCAGTCTCAGTCTCAGTCTTCGTCTTCATCCGCGTCTCCAAGTGAATCTGCATAAAAAGTACAAAGAAACAGGCTAAAACAAAAGTTATGCCAGCAATTCTCGAATATCTCTTTGTCATTATGTTTGTCTCTTTGGCTGTCCGCCTGTCTCCGTTCCCCTGTCTTGTTTGGCCGTTTCGTTGTGTATGGCGCACATTAACTTATCAATTTGGGCAACGATTGAGTTCAAATTGCAGCCAGCTGACACCCAAATCGAGGGCACTGGGCTGACCAGTTGACACTTTTTGGGGCGAAACATAAATCAGCTAAGCTTATGTCGAGGTCAGTTCGTTATCAGGGGCGGATTAACGGCATTGACTGCGGCTGGCGCACATTCCCAGAAATACGACCGAAAAGCTTGAAGCCCTAAGTCTCCTTAGCAGCCTTTTCTTTATTTCAATCTTTGTTGTCTAGTGTTCCCACAAGCATTGTGCAAAGTTCAATGCCTGCCTTCGCCCACATTCATATATCATATATAAGTGGTGCTCCTAAAGGTAGCTGCTGCTGCACCGCCATTTTGTGTCCGTACTAAAGGTTCAAGTACCTCCAACAAGACACGAGCGGAGCCAAAGCACTCGGCGCATGCGTTGCGAGGCATACTAAACAAGGTATTGCTAGAAAAGTGCCTCACATTGCACCCGCAGTTGTTTGAGGGGTGGTGGGGGGGGGGGGGGAACCTGGTGAAGAACGGTATGCATTACCCAACCCAATCGTTGCTTTCCTTTGCTCAACTTGCCCAGAACTTTCTTCAGGCACTTCTCTGCTACGCACTTCGTGGGCTACACTCGCAGAAATTGATGCGTTTTGATCGAAGGCTGAATCAAAATGTAAAATAGGAAGACTTCTTTATAAAAGGCTAAATAAAAATATAAAAGAGGAGCGCTAACTTAACTGAAATCACATACAAGTTATTAAAAGACAAAAACAATTAAATTAAAAGTAAAATTAAAAAGAAATGAGCATAATTGAAAATATTGAAACTGATATATTCTTTTTCATTAACTTAATTTAAACTTACAAAATAGTATTCAAGCATATAGTACAATGAAAAAACGAAGCTAGAAAAGTAGAGATTTACAACTTGTAGCATTTCGTGGTCTACGATTTCTCTCAGTGCACAGCCCAGCTATGCTGCTCACTTCTGTTCTTGAATGCACGCCTATCTTCTGGCCCGCCAACTATCAGTTTCGTATTGCGCTTTGTCTCGTGCTTCGCTTCGTAACGTTTCGTTTCGTTTCGTTTAGTTTTGTTTTACTTCATTCCGTTTCTTTTCGCTTCGTTCTTCGCCCGCACTATCAACAAAGCTGCGCCTGCGCACTGCACTCCCAGAAGCAGCGCAGCGGCAGCGCAGCAACAGCGCGGCGGCAGCGGCAGCAACAACAAGCACAATGGAAAAACTCGTATCGCATGCAAGTGAATGACTTGGCAGAGCTGACGACGTGCTTCCAAGAAGCGTTCAGCGCTGGACTCAGACGAAAGACTGGGGACTTGGACGCGGTCTCTTGGCGTCACCAGCTGAAACCGGTTTCGGGCTTGTTGTTGGAGTGTTGGAGTCGAAGTCAAAGTCTTGGTAACTTACACGCTCACTTCCTTTCCGGTTCTTGCTGCATTGCCTGCCCCTGCCCGTGCCCCTGCCCCTGCCCGTGCCCCTGCCCCCGTTCCATGCCCAACTGCAGTCAGCTGCAATTTGTGCCTTGCAGTTTTTCAAGTTTTTTTTCTCCTCTTTTTGCATTTTGATATTTGATTTCTTGTAATTACGTAGCCAGCAATCAAGCGAATCGACGGTCTCGAGCTTTTGTCAGCTGCGCAACAGAAAATATTTCTGCGCCGTGCCGCGTGCACTTGCCACAAGCTGCATGTGATGCTTGTTGCCGCG
The DNA here is from genome assembly GCA_035047465.1 of Drosophila sordidula. NCBI lineage: Eukaryota > Metazoa > Arthropoda > Insecta > Diptera > Drosophilidae > Drosophila > Drosophila sordidula. The sequence continues at coordinate 8,249,627 of JAWNPQ010000185.1, read as the reverse complement.
GCAGTTTCGTATTATGCAAGTTGCAAAACAAAAAAAAAAGAAGAAAACAAAAATAAAAACGAAACTGGTCGACAGTTTGGAGCCTGGCAATTGTGCTCGCAGTTTTTGTTTTCTTTTTCAAAAATTGCGCACATTTTTGCTTTTGAAAATTTTGTTTTCGGGTAATGCGGAAAACTTGAAAGCGAAATTGCTGTTATATCTCTTATTTTTAACTGGCAAATAAACACATAAACAACAATTATGCGCTTTGATGGCAACAATCCGTAGATCTAGCCAGCTGTGCCAGCTGCGTTGACTCCCTCAGCTGCGCATCTCTCAGCATCGGGCCCGGCCAGCTCGTCTTGCCCCTCTCGCGTGCTGGGATCAATCTTGTTTTCGATTTCAAAGCAAACGCTAACTGGCTAAGGCAACATGTTGCAGAGTCAGTTGGCAAGTGGTTTTTTTTTTTTTTGGTTTCCAAGATCTGGAGATAGAGAGAACCTTTTTTGGCCGGATTCCTTTGTGGCGATCTGCGATCGCTGCAGACGTCGCATTTGGCGCATTGTCTCGCCAATGTCGCTGCGGCTTTATATTTATGAGCAGACAGGCCAGACGGGCAAACGGGCAAACAACAGCGGCCAGTCAGTGGCTGTCAGGCAGGTCGATGCAAAAGTTTTTGCTTGCCAGGCAGGCAGGCAGCCAGCCAGCCAGCCAGGCAGCCAGAATGTATCTATAAGATACATGCTATATGCGTATGTGTTACGCGCCTATAAATAGCGCCAAACTGAGCAGCATTCTAAAGCAACCGACGCCCCCCCGAAGCAGCCAGATACATAGGTGGCTAGACAGGGAGCCAGCGCGAGAGAGTGAAGGAGGGCGCCACAACAACAACAACGGCTAGTTGTCTATACTTGTACCTATATACGAACAACTTTGGGCTAATACTACACACAAACATAAATCTTATGTGAAACAAAAAAAAAAAAAAAAAAAACAGCGATTGCCAAATAAAAGTTTTAGCCGCCAGTTTTGACGTTTTCGTACCACAAATTTCTGAAATATTTTCCCCAATAGACGTGAGTTTTGTAATTGAGTAAAAAGTATCTGAAAGACACAAAGCGTTTGGCAAATAAATGCCTAGAACTAACCTTGAAAGTTCAGCTAGTTCAGTTGGACTATTTAGCATAAATCGTGAGTGGTTTAAAATTTTCCAGCTGCAGCTTCGACAAACAGAAGTGTTTAATAAATGAAACTCCATAAAATGCCGAGCACAAAGCAGAAACTAAAATAAAATTAATGATTGGGAGAGCAAGTTGGATGCTCGATTGGTCAGTTATCAGCAATTTTGTCATTGCACTCAAATTTAGCGTTGATTATATTAGCTCCCTAGCAGACCATGGGCCCAGCGTAGCTGCGTGTGTGTATCTGTGTATCTTGCAGATGCACTCAAGACGGACAGCAACTGCGTTTTAAATACATAGCTGCCCGTATGAGACCCAAATCGAAAATGTTGTTCTTGTTGGCGCTGTTTGCTGTCATATTTTATAAAAATAATAAACACAACGCTGGCCAGCAACGGTTGCTGTCGTTCTTTTCTTTTTGTTTTTGTTTTTTTGGCACACAAATCGCCACAATTTGCTTATATACAAAGCGACTCGTCCGATTGTATCTGCAAAATGCACGGCAAAAAAGTATCTAGAACGCGTCGCGTAATCAGTTTTTCAGCTGCAGAGCCATTTTTTTTTTTTTTTATTCTTTCACTTATTTTTTAGCTTATGTTGGAAATTATGCGGAACTTTCAATTTCTATGCGCGATTTGCGTGGGTAGCTTGAGTTGTTCTGGGCACTGGGGCATATTTTACATACCTGTGCTTGCCTCTGACTGTATATAGTTTCACAGTTATCACACACGCACAGAGACACACACACACACGCTCTGATGAGTCGCAGCAACTCGGATTACACGCTTTCAGCTGTTGCTGTCTCTCCTTTGGGCTTTGCGGTTATTTTCGTTGCTTTTTCAAAAATTAACTGCCAATTCTGGGAAGCCGAGACGACGCGTTCTTATTTGCCTGTTGTTGTTTTACTTTTTTTCCATTTTTTATTTCATTTCTATTTTTTTTTTTTTTCGCTCTTAGCTGAATGTTAATAAATACATAGAACGCTGGCAATGTTCCTAACCGTTGACCAAATGGCGCCGACTTGTTGCTATGTTTGTGGCTAACGTTGAGTTCTCTTCTTTTCGTCAGTTTTTTGTTTCTTTTTCGGGGGTTCTGTTTTGTTTTGTTTGCTAAGCGACGGCAACTTTTATGAATATTTTATAAATTTCGCCAGTATTTCGTGTGTCTTTTACGCGTGCATACAAATTATATATATATATATATATATATACGTAACTGTTGCGCCGGGGCGTGTGAAACGGAAATGCTTGACTTTTGGATTCTATTTTGCTTAAGAACTTAACTTTCGACACGAACAATTTGCTAATGGCCTCAACACGAGTGCACCAAATGCTAAAAAAAATGCAAAAAAAAACATCAGCACATAGGCCAACACCAATTCAAATAGAGCACACAAGAGACAGATACTTAGATACAAAGATACTTAGATACCAAGGTACTTGTTGGCCTGTTAACAAAGCCGTCGCCTTACTTTTTTATTTTGCCTGTTGAAGACTTTGCAGGAAGCGCTTGGCTGAATTGAAAATTTTAACGGCTTATTATGTGGGAACCGGTATGCAAAAAAAATGTACCAATTTTGGCTTGTTTATTTTTTTGGATTTTATTTTTTTTGTTTTTTTTTTTTTGTTATATTTGAATGGGACGCGCTACGAATTCGCGCTGTCCGTTAACCGTTGAGCGTGGAGTGTTGCGTATACGCCTGACCTGCACACAATGAACGCCGAACAACAACTGAAACGTGTCGTGTCGACTCGCCGTCGTGTTGCCCAAGCAGCAGCCGCAGCACGTCTACAGGGTGCCGCAAACCAGTTTGCGTCAGGCGAGCACCCGCTCTTAGCCAGCCAAAGAGCGCGAGTGCGTTCGGCTTGCGCTCTGCGCTGGCGAAAAGCGAAAGCCGCTGGCCAATCAGCGTGCGGCAAATACACGTGCTTGGCACTTGGCCCAAACGTTGCGGCGTTTCTCTGTTTTGGTTTTCTGGCCGCAGCATTCGGCGCGAGCGTGACGGCGCGAGGGCCGTGCTCTTAGCTCTTGGCCATGCTCAAGACCTGTTCAAGACGTTTAAGCATTGTGTTTGGAACAATTGAGCGGTAAAGTTTGTTTAAATAATTTACTTATTAAACAAGTCTCTCGCGTCGCGTGTAGACGCTTTTGTGTTTGTGATTGTATAATGATACCTCAAATTTGTGCCATAAATTATACAAATAATTGTGATATTTTGTATGTCATTTTATCTTATCACATCTTATAATTTAGTTTTTTTAAATGTCAGACTAACTGTTTTAATTTTTAGCAAACATTCTGCAAAGCTAGAAATCATATTTCAAATTAAATTGATTTCATTGCATCTCTTGAAATCCTATTTTTTATTCTATTTCGGCTTTTCAAATGTTACCTCAAATATTCGTTATAAAATAGTAAATAAATTAAAATACTACTCTCTTTGCAAGCATACGTCTAAGTCCCTTTAAGCTTAATGAATATATAGAAATTATGTTCATACCCACATAAAGCTGCTTCTCTTCACAGTTGACCCAAATCAACGCTGACTAAAGGTTATCTTTGCATATCTCAACCCCATCGAAATTCCCAAAATAGGCGAAATATGTAACGGCTTTTCGGCTGCCACAATCTCAACACATATTCGCTCTGGCTTAAATAATTCATACATATATATTTATATGAGTGCAGACAACTCACTCGCAACAAGCTACAAGTATTCACGAATATTCACGCAGAACTCAACGTTGTCTATGCCACACTACATTTGTGTGTTTGTGGGCTTGTGTGTTGTGGTGTGCGCAGAGGTGTGGCATGTCAGTGCGGGCGTGGGGGGTGTGTGTGTGCCATGCAAATAGTATTCATGAGAAATATGCAAAAGCTTTGCGAATGCCAGCAGTCGAATTCCATCAAGAGCTGGCCACAAATAAAAAAAATAATGCCAAACCATGCGAGACTCAAAAGGATACGCGTTGACAACAGGCAACAACATAACTGATAGAAGGATGAAAGCAACCTCAACTAGATAACGGTAGATGCAAACTCATAGCTCTGCTCAAGACTGAACTTAATTGGCAAAAATTCTAATCGAACTTTTGGCACAAATATTTGTTGCACTTTAATTGTGCTCACAGCAAACGCCAAAAAACAAGAGCAACATTAACAGCCGGAAACAGCGAAGGACACTTTCAACGTGCTGGCCAAATGAAAAACCAAAGTGAAAAACTTTAAATGGCTGTCGCGCGCTCAAATCCCGTTACCAACTTTTCCAGGCTGGTCACTTTTTTAATTAAAAAAAATGCCGGCACCGTAGAAAACCCCAACGTGAATTGGCAAACAGTTTAACAGCTTAAATAAAATGTTTTTTGTTGCGCACCGGAAAAATTAAGGTGAATATATATATATATATATGTGTGTGTGTGCATGCGACCCGTGTTGCGGTTACGGCTTTAAAATCTTAACCGGAATGCGTGTCTCGAAATCCGTTCAATCATGGGCTCTAACGAGAGTGCGTGCCCTTAAGAAAACTTCCGTGCTTTGTCATTTTCAGCTAACACATTGTCAAAAGGAAAGAAGCAGCTGGAAAAGTCCTTAAGGATCCTTGCCAACAGCCCATCGATGTAGAAGCTTGCCAAGTGGCTGGCAAACTTTTTTCCTTTTGCTTACCTCAGTCAAACTTTGTCGATTGTCCTTTAAGTGTGCGTGGGTGTGTGCGTGTGTGTGTGCGTGTGTGTTGTGCGTGTGTGTGTGTACCTGATGCCCTATGCTAAGATGCAAATCAACTGTTAAAGCTTTAAAGCCTCAGTCAAATCAATTAATAACTCGCCTGGTGCTTTATTCAGTCAAAGCAGCGCCTAAGAGTCGGCAACAGAAGTCATTATTTAATGCATAAATTATAAAAATTTGATATATGAATGAAGCTCACTTTACGTGAAGCACTTGCTGCACATGTGTCGCATTAAAGCACGGACGAGCTCGACGCTTGCCATATTTGATAAGCCCAGTCACCCAGCAGGCAGTGCCTGATAAAAACCAATAAATTTATTGTCAGCGTTTGCCTTTGCTGTTGTTGTTGCTGCTGCTGCTGTTGCTGTTACTTTATCCACGCTTCGTTAAATCCACGTTAATTTATGTGGGCGTGGCCCTGGGGCTATGCGCAAATGACACACAAAATGACTTTGATAAACGCAATTGTCTAGCAAATGGCAAGAAAGTTGTCCTACGAGCTGGCCCAAATTAAAATGTACGCTGGCAGGCTTTCAGGCTTTCAAGCCGCCTCACACTTGCTGCTGAAATCAATCAACAAAGCAAATAAATACAATTAATGTTACATTACGCATACGCCACATTGCACAGCAGTCGTCGCGACAAAGGCAAGCGACCAGGCAGCCAGGCAGCCAGCACATCCTCGTCGCCGTCGTCCTTGCTGCCGTGCTGTGCCTTCGCATAAATTATGCTCGCAACAATTCTTTGCAATTTTATGCATGTCAACACGGTGCGCAGCATTCAGGCAGTCGGGAGCTGAAACCAACAGCGGAAGGCTCTATGTAAATGCAAATACAACAAGTAAGCAAGAGGTAAATTTCAGCTAGAACGACCTGCAAATACCCTGAGGTCTTGTCAAATAGATGATTGGGGGGAAATTTTGTTGCCCTAAAATTTTACTTTTATTTTTATTTTACTTTAACTATATATTAGCTCAATTCAAATAAAAATATTCTAAGGTAAATGTAGTTAAATAATTTGAAGAAATAATTAACGTAAGTAAATTAAAGTGATTTACTTTACAATTCGTTTAGACTAACACCTGTTACATGCACACTCCCTGGCGACACATACCCCGTACTCCACTCTTTAGAGGTATTTTAACATATTCCGCAACTGCTCTGCGTGCATTTCCCATGGCGACTGTGAATGGGAATAAAATAAAATCATATATGCACTGACGTGTGAATTAATGCGTGAGTCTCTTCAAATGGCATTAAAGTATGAAATGCCATGAATATAAGCATGGGTGTGACTATGAATGTGAGTATAAATAAATATGTTTTGCTTGCGTTGCGCTTCAAATTAACTTGTCTAATTGAAAGAGCTGTAAAAGGCAGCCTGAAAAGAAGCAAAAATAACGCAAGTGCAAACGCAGAATATTTTAAGACTCGTCAAATGTTGAAAACTTTTGCAGTGCTTAACGTTGAGCTCCCACTGGAAGGACTCGACTAAAGTAAGTAAAGTACAAAATTTTATATTTCATGAGAGCAATTAAATATGTAACACGGATTAACAGCTTAAAATATGCACAAAGTTTTTAAATGCGAACTGGCGAGATATGGCTTATAGTAAAGCCAAAACTTGCCCAATTGCTTGCAGTTAAAGCTGGAAAATAATCCGAGCGAGAAATAGCCGCAAAGGCAGCCCCGCAAATTGCCGCCTAATAAATGACTCATAAATATTTAAGCTGCATTTTACCATAGGATTAAAAATGCAGGAAGCTTAACAGTTTTGTCATAATAAACTTTAGTTAAACGCTGCACTTGACTAATTTACATGTCACAATAAACTGAATGCCAAATGCCACAATTATCGTACCAAATGAGTTTGAATGGCTCAGTTAAAGCTGTAAAACTACACTCGAAACAAGGCGCTCCTTATTCACGTGGCAGTGCAAAAAATACAAAACGCTTTGATTTTAAGACTAAAACCATATTCTCAACTATAGTAAGTATTATTCTTAAATTAAGTATAAAATGCTCTTTACAGGAGTTTTCATATTTGAAAATGGCGTAAAAAGTCTTGTATACCCGTGTCAGATGAAGTGTTGAGATTTTTTTGTTCACGCCCGCTGGGGAAGTGGTTAACCGATTTAATCTACATATATTAAATCTGTATCTCCCACAGGGCAAGAGCTTGTCAGATAGCTGATCTCGACTACTTTCAGCTGTTGTTATTATTGTTTTAAATTCGTATAAGTAGAACATTGCTCACTTTTTTGCTGAGTGTACGCATGGCACACAGTCGATCCACTGTGCAGCAGTACGAAACCATTAGCCGCACTCCCACACATTTCGAACGGCAGCTAATTAGCCGCGATGCCAGTGATAAGCCACGGGTCACCGCAGCGGCGGCCAAAGTCCAAACAGATTGGCCCAACATGCGGCTCGCTGTGGTTTCAGCCCTGCTGCTGCTGGCCAGCGCTCCAAGTGCGCCGCTGAGCGTAGTCGAGGCGCTGCAGCGCAGCTACCAGGAGCGCCGTTACGAGACGCTCTTGTTGCTGCGGCACAGCAGGCAGCTGGAGTGCGGCCAAATGGAGCAAGTGGCGGCCGCCTCCACGTGGCCCGTGCTGCGGCTCAGCAGCCGGGCCGACTACTATCTGAAGCGAAGCCAGAGCACCGAAATGCTGGCGCTGGTTTGCCTGAGTGGCGATCGGGCGATGGACGCGGAGCTGTGGCAGGCGCTGGCCAGCAATCTGTGCAACATGCGGCATGTGCGGCTGCTGCTGCTGCTGCAGCGGCCACAGCCCGTGGAGCAGCTGCTCGGCGAGCTGGCCAACACGACCTGGCAGCTGAGTTTCCCGCATGTGGTGCTGCTGCTGCCCACGGGCAGCGCCTACCAGCTGCAGCCGTACATCGAGGAGCACTGGCTCCGGCTGCAGCCGAACAGCAGCGGGAATCCGATCTTCGCCCGGCAACACAACTACCACCGCCTGACGGCGTACACGCTGCCCGACCAGGTGGCGCCACGTTCGCTGGCCTACCGGCAGCCCCGGACGGGCGAGCTGCGCCTGACCGGCTACCTGGCCAAGACGATGCAGGAGTTCGCCCGCGTTCACAACATCTCGCTGCGCTGGCACGGCAAGGTGACCCTTGGGGAGCGACTGTCCATCCTGGTGGTGCGCAACCTGACGCTGAACGGAACGCTCCAGCTGCCCATAACACTGTGCGGATTTGAGCTGGCCAGCAGGGATGGCTACTACACGTATCCGTTCGACATATCCGATTGGTGCGTTACGGTGCCGTGTGCCCAGGAGATGCCCATCGCCGAGGTCTACCTGGTGGTGTGCAGCTCCAAGCTGCTGCTGGTGCTCCTCGCCAGCTACTGGATCTTCGCGCTGCTGGACAGCTGCTTCGGCTGGCTGCTGATGGACCAGCCGCCCAGCTGGACAAGTCTCGCGTTCAACGAGCGCATGATCTCGGGCATCATCGGGCAGCCGTGCAAGCTGCGCGGCGAGTCCATGGACAGCTCTCGCCTGGCGCACGCCCAGCTGTTCCTGCTCGGCCTGATCGTCAGCACGCTCTTCGCGGCCCACCTGAAGACGCTGCTGACGAAGCGGCCCAACGAGCGGATGATCTCCACCTTCGAGCAGCTGCGCGACTCCCATCTGACCGTGCACTTTACCGAGGCCGAACAGTACTACGTCAGCCTGATGCACGGCTACAGCATCGACATCATCAAATCGAAGATTCAGTTTCTCGAGACGAGCGACTTTTACAAGCAGCGCAGGAGCTTCAACAGATCGAAGGCGTTCTCCACGACCTCCGCCGAGTGGGAGCTGATCAAACAGCAACAGAGTCTATTCCAACGGCCCGCTCTCTGCCTTCACACAAATCTGATCTTTCGCTACATAATCCTCTCCTCCCTGCCCCTGCAGGCGAACTCCATCTACGCGGAGCCCCTGGAGCGGCACATGCAGCGTGTCCACGAGACGGGGCTCGTGTTGTACTGGAAGGCGCAGTCCTTGCGCGATTTCAGCGCTCTCGGCGAAATCAGTCTCAAGGATCCGAATACGTATGTGCCCTTTTATGGGTTCAAGGTGGGCGACCTCTTGTGGGTCTGGCTGGGCTGGGCATCGGTTTTGGCCGTGGCATTTGTAATCTTCGTGTGTGAGTTAATTGTCTATCGCTTGCTTAAAAAGGTCTAGAATTATTATCCATACGTGAGTTAACAAAATCGAATAAAAAAAATTAAAAAAAATTCATGGAGAAATTATCGTTTGAATATCCTGATTCTCATTTTACACGAATTTTACTCACATCAAAAAGGCAAAAGGTTTGTTTGCTATAAATTAATTATATGACTTTTTTGATAATGTTCTATGAATTTTTTTACGCCTTTACTTCGCATTATATTTTGGAAGTTCAAATTAATTAATGTCAATCTAAGCTACCGAATTATCAAAAACGGGAAAATCGGGAAATAATAGCAGTGATATCTTTTACAAAAGTAACTAATAAGAAATACCTAATTTACCCTTATCCTCCCTTCAATGGAAGATCTGTGTGATAAATGTTTTTAATAGAAGTACGCGAAATAAGCTGCCACGTAAAGAAATTTTCACCTTGGAGGAACTTTGACAAGTTGTTTAAAAGGCGAAAGTTCTTGCTTTTTCCCAAGTGTACACACAGAGCACACACGATTGTGCCGCAACTAAACACACACCCTGTAACTCGTGGCCAGCCTAGGGGTGTCCACTTCACAGTCGATAGCGTTGACATAAATCAAACATTTTGCCAGGGGATTAGTTTCAAAGTGTCAGCTGATATCCGAACGGTTGCTGCTGCTGTTGACAAGGTCTAAACGTTGTCAGGACGTTTTGTTGGTTTAGTTTTTGTTTTTGTTTTTTTTTTTTGAGCCAGGCTCATTCAATCATCTGTTGGCCCAAACCAAACAGGCAGGCGACCGGGCAGGAGCCCAGATAATTGACGTTTACGTTGTCAGCGCATCGCTTTATCTTTTAAAATGTGAACGCGGACAGACTGGAAAAGTTGGTTGGATTTGCAGGTTATTGCAATTTAACGCGTGTTTTATGGCAACAGCCTTAGAGAGAGGAGCTGCCACATCGACAGCTGTGCCACTGATGCCATTGATGGGCGTTTACGGCGAATCGATGCCCCAATTGGCACTTTAAACGCATTTTGTTGTGCGCCGGGCCCGAAGGGAAACACAATTTAATTTGCCCTGCAGCAAAGTGCAGCAGCTTTGTCCGGGCACAGACAAAGGGTTTGTTGCCAGCAAATCGAATTAAAGCTGGCCAAAGGCCATAGCCAGGCCAAAAGACCCATTTATCGATTTAAGTAATGTTTGCTTCAGCATGTTAACTATTTATGAAATCTCTTCTACGCGACAAATGTGTATTGAGGTCGAACCCAAGTCCTGCAAACGTTTATTTTCAATTATTTAAGCTTTTAAAAAAATATCCACAATCAACTTATGAAATAGAACAAATAAAACACCGTGAATTGGCTTATAGACACCTTTTTACCCTTGTAAGAAGCCTTAATTAGTCATTAAGTCCTCTAAGCGTGAGAACTGTATATAGATTATTGTTTTCAAAATGTTCTTGACAATACCTGTAAACTGTACTTTATATTGTCCAGTCGGTAATGGTACAAACTTGAAAAACTCCTCTTTCAACACAAAATTGCGCACAACTATATCTTCCTGGAATGGACAATATATTAGTACAAATATCTTTTATAAATTAAGGCTTACAACTCACTGCATAGGGGCAAGTATGATTTATATTCGATTCGTGCCTTAAAGCACCGAAAAGTATTTTTTCAATCGACAATTTCGTGTTGGTCCGCTCCATGAACTTACAGAAATCCAAAGTTCTGTTGAACATGAACGGTCGATAGCCATTATATTTGCGCCAAAGACTGAGATTTATCTGTAAATTCACCAAGCTACAAATTCTGAAATGTCTAGAATTCGATTTACATACTTTAATATTATCGAGGATCCCCTGATTCAATTTCCCATATATATTTAAGCCCACAATACCACGGCCCAGAATCTTTAGCCTGCACTCGGTGTAGGTGGCAAATTCAGGATCTACCATCTGGCACTCCACGTTAGTGAAGCGGGTAACAGCTGAGGCGAGTCCTCCAACAGGTAGCAGCAGGAGAGTGAATATAAGCCACATGATCCATATGGTAGAACAGCACTATACCGATTGACTGAGTTGATTGATCGTTGTGTTTGTTTTAAGCCCAAAATAATGCCCATGATGACAACAGCTAAATGTGATAACAACATTTCAACGCGGATCATTAGCTGCGCTACCTTTTGTGGCCCACTGCAGTGCGTGCTTAAATTTTTTTAAATGTGAAAAGCATTTTAAAATACATTTCAACATCAGTTCTATAATTGGGTAATATCATTAACCAAATCACTTATAGACATCCAGAACAAAAGAGTGTGACGCGACTTTCTGGATGGATCACAATATCAAAGACCAAGGGAGTAGGCGTGCGAGGATCGAGCGAGATCGTAGTTTTTTTTGGAACTTGCTCTCAGCAGTGAAATGTACATACTATATACTATATCGCTTGAGGGGTTCTCTAAAAATTGTAAAGGTAGGATTTTCAGTAATGATTGTTGGTGAGGGTACCTAAAAGCGGTGCGCTTGCAAGAAAACTTTTTCCGGATGGAAATGCAAACTTATTAATTGTTGTACATGTTTTGTTGGCTATTCGATGTGAAAAATCTGGATTTGTTTGCTGATATGGGTTTTCAGCTTCACACATGAAAAAGAGAGAGACAGAGGAATTTCAGAGAGAGCGAGAGAAAGAGAAAGAGGGAGCCAGAGAGGCATAGAGACATGCAGAGAGAGCGAGAGAGAGAGAGACACAGAGTGGGGCACAGAAACAGAGAAAGACCGAGAGGGAGAGAGAGAGAGAGAGAGAGAGCTAATTTTTTACAATGACACAATTAAAAAACTTTTAAAGCACTGATGTGGTCAGGAAAGTTGGGAATTCTTAGCTACCCATATATGCAAGCTAGCGTAGGTAAAAGATAAAGGGCCAAAAATGAAGCCAAGTCTTTCTGTCGGCTGCAATTTTCGCTTGCGCCCAAGACTTTCTGCATATGCACACATGAGAGATATTCAGTATACCCTGAACCAATTTTTTGTGGCAAGCTTATATATGAAGAAATGCCAAATATTTGTATTCTGCAGAAATTAGAGTTCTTAAACTTTAACTTTTTATTAAATCTTCTACTCGTGATATTTGTACACTGACAATTGCTCTCCATTCGTTGTCAGTCGCCGCTTTTATTTGAAATTTATACTGTCCGGTGGGCAACGGCATAAACTTTAAAAATTCTTCCTTAAATACCAAGTCGGTCACAATAATAGCGTGCTGAAAAACATCGACTAAATTAATGCGATTATTGCACAGTTTTTAAACTCTAAACTCACGTCATACGGGCACGTGTGATTTAAATTCGATTTGGTGGCGAGGGCTTCCAAGACTATTTTAATAAACGACAATTTCACATTCGTGTTGGCCATAAATTTACAATAATCGATGGTCGTATTGTACATAAACGGACGATATCCATTATACTTACGCCAAAGACTGACATTTATCTAAAATGTAGAATGTTGGTTAACTTTTATAAATTGAAATTGAAATTCAGATACCTTAGCGTTGTTGAAGGGTCCTTTATTCAATTTCGCATATACATTTAAGCCCACTATACCACGGCCAAGTAATTTAAGATTGCATATCGTGAAGGTAGCAAACGAAGGATCCAGCATTTCGCACTTTATATTAGTAAAGCGATTGGTGGTGGTAGAAAGAGCCCCGTTGGCCAACATAGCCAGCATTAGTAAAGGCCTCATGGTACGGCAACTGACAAAACAAAATAACAATTAACTGAATCGAACATTCAAAATAAAACTATTTTTCACAGGGACAACAAGAGATAAATGTTGACAAACAAATAATGAAACGCTTGAAAATACCCTGTACCCATATTCCTATATACTTATAAGCTTTATATTTAAATTTACGTACATATTTAGAAAGAAAGATGCCTTTCAAGCATTTTTAATGGGTATCGGATACACAAGCCTTAATTATCGTGCTAATGGCATTATTATATACATATAATAATGTACCTGGCTGGCATCTCTGACTATGTATATATTTTAGTAATACGGGTACCATATTTATAATGCATTTTTATTTTGTTTGTAGTAATTTCAATGTGAATTTGAACTTTTAATGGAGTCTTCCTGTCGTTAGAAATGAATACCAACACGCGTTGTTTATACACGGAGAAACTGTAATTTATACTTTTAACACCATGTAACTCACAACTGAATCATCCAAAAATGTATATATAATATATTTCGTATTGAAAAATATTCATAGATTAAATGTTTCTATTTTTGTCTGTACTTTTTACTCACAACATAGGGGCACGTGTGATTTAAGTTGGATTTTTATGTTTGTTTACAAAGTGAAAAGAGTATATTGAGTTTGTCCAACGTCCGTCCGTCTGTCCGGACAACTTTTTCACCCGTCAACCTGCAAAAACCTACAACAAGCATACTGGGCGCAAATACTAAATGAAAAATATAAATTGAAAATATTTATATAACCAAAATATGATGATTCCTTAGGTCATCCAACAGATATTAAAAATCGATTTAGTATTGATTTTCCAGAAACTTTCCAAACAAGCGTATAATTTGTGGATATTTTTGCAAAATTTAAATTCGCCGCATTTCGATTTCGGAAACAACTGTTGTTCTATAACCACGCATTATATATTGTTTCAACAAAATCGTGTACAAGCTTTTTACTCACTTGCTTCCGACTTCTCCAATTAAAAACAATACCACATAAAGATGCATAACTTAACTACACAAAGTTCAGCTATTTAATAAATTTTCTCTATATATATATATATAAGATTTAGATACACTTGCAAAAGACATTAACCCAGTGTATTTGTGCCAAAGACTAAGATTTATCTATACCAAAGAAGTAAACTACTTACCTTTGCATTATTTAAAAGCCGTTGGCTAAAAACAACTGACCGATTATATTGACTCATTGTAGTTGAGTAAATAGACTTAACTACGTACTTACAAACCATAGCTACTGTACATATAAGCCTCAGCTACTGTAATAACGTTTAAATGGCTCTCTCTAACCTGTTGCCGGTCCAATAAACATGCTCGAAAAATAACAATATTAGTAGCTACACGATGCTTACTTGAATATCAGATTCTATGAAATTACTTTCGTAATATATTTTCAATCATTGTTGGACCCTTTTAAGTAAGTAAGTATTTTTAATTTGATTTTTACAAAATTGATTTTCGGAATGCCATGCCTACATATTCCGAGGTTACACGCATGTTGAAATCGCAGATAAATATGGAATTATTTAATGTTGCCTACTTTTGTGCGCACAAAAAATGAAAAATGTCAACACTCATCCAATTCATCGGTATCAAAGCCCAATAGAGCACAAACAGTAAAATATATAAAAAATTTACCAATATCGATAGACAAAATCTAAATGTATAATTGCAATTAAGCATAATTAAAACCAGATCAATATTATTGCAGAATTTATGAGCCACTTTAGCTCATCGCTTGGTCATTTGAAATGTTGTTCGGAATAATGACCAGCCGAATTTGTAGCCATTATGGCACAGATAGTGCTAATAGCACTCATGGGCAGCAGATCGAATACCTTACTAAAGCTCCAGCCAGAGAGCCAGTGAAGCCACATTACCCACAATATGCAAATCTGGCTGAAAATGCTAATTATCGGCGAACACGGCCAAATGGATTGCGTTAGCCATCCGATGCCTGGGCCCAACGCATTTTGTGGTCTGTTATTGTACTAATTGAACTAGCTGGTTTGCTAATTGGCAACAAAATGCGCCAATGTGAAACAGCTAGTAGCATTAGCAGATCAAAGTTGTGAATTTCAATGCTGCCCGCTTTTGTGCGCGGATGAAGCTGCTTGAAGCAGTCGAGAATTGCATTTTTGTATTCGCAATAGATTTTTAATTTATTTGCGCTTTCATTATATCTTCTCTCAGCAAAATGTGTAATTTTATATTTGTTTTCCAATCGTTGTTGGTTGCCGCCATAATTTGTACTTTATATTCGCCACCAGGCAGAGGTAAATACTGCAAAAACTGTCGCTCCAAAACCAAATCTTGCACAATGATATCATGCTGTGATAAGCATATAAATTGTAATATTTCATAGATTCAAAATAAATGTAAATTGTTCGTTACTCACATTAAAGGGGCACGAGTGATTCAGGTTTGAATGCGACTCTAGGGCATCACTGATGATCTTTGCAAATGACAATTCTTTCTTTGGCTTTGCCATAAACTTGCAATAATCGAAGGTGTTGTTAAACATAAATGGCCGATACCCATTAAATTTGCGCCAAAGACTAAGATTCACCTGAAGTTTAAGAGGTTTAAAATGAGTTTAAAGAGTTTAAAATGACTGGCCAAATGAAATGAAACTATAAAAATCAAACCTAATTTCGCTTTTTAAATGCTTGCGCTGAGTATTATAATTGCTATCAAAATTTGAAGACTATTAAATAAGTTACTGATAAGCTTTAATAGCTCTTTCGGCATGACCAATGGTCATTGACCATGTCTGTCAAATATCTCAATTTTAAAACTACATATCGCTTATATGCAACAGCGAATAAACCTATAACTAATAGCATATACGCAATATTTTTATTATTATTATTTGATTATATGCCAAGCGAATACAAATACATTTTTCATGTCCTACAATAGCAGAGATAACTTTATATTAATTAATTGTTTAAGTTAATTTCCTATGAAATGCATTTATTCAGTAATTTCAGCTCCATATAAGCGATATCTACTGTATTTTTATGTCGGCTGGAAAGAAACAATTTATTATATAGTTCTATATGAAAAATATGTCAAAAGCTGATGACGATAAAACGGTTCAGTTCTTCAATATATGCTCAGTAAATTAAGTAAACTCAGGCTTCGATATGTTCCTAATTTAGGAATCCTAATATATTAGCAAGAATAAACACGAATATGAATATTAAAATTAACTTATAAATAAGTATTGACGATTGCTTTCCATTCGTTGTTACTCCCCGCTCTAGCTGTAATTTATACTGGCCAGAAGGCAAAGGCAAATATTTGAAATGCTCCTCCAAAAAAAACATATAGCGCACTATTAAATCATGCTGAAATATATTAAAAGTTATTATTACGTCATAGGGGCACGTGTGATTAAAGTTTTTGATTGGATTTGGTCAACTTGCAAAAATCGAAGATCGTGTTTAACATAAATGGACGATAACCATTGAATCTGCGCCAAAGACTGAGTTTTACCTACATATTATAAGCTGATACGAATTAATTCCGGTTTAAATACTACCCTTGATACCTTTCCCTTGGTGAGGGGCACTTTCAAATGCCCATGAACATATAATCCCACAATACCACGACCATGAATTTTTACTTCACATCTCAGGAAGGTAACATAGGACTGATCGAACGACTCGCACTCCACATTCGTATATCGAGTCATAGTGGCCGAAAAGACTCCAGTGGCCAGCAGTAGGAGCGAGTATGAAACCCACATCGTCTGTTTCATTACGATAAACTTCATGAACTGATGAAAAATGATACTCGCCAAAGAGCCATAAAATCAATAAATAACTTAAGTGGTCCTTAGCTCTTTTAACAGCTCTGCAATTTAAGCATCGATTTGAAAAATTTCGTAAACAAGCGTAAAATTGGCTGATGATATTTCAATAATGAAAATCAACGCATTTCTAGATGGTAGAGATGGAATAAATATTTAACATTGTTCTGACCTGAAGCCACGATTCAAAATCTATTAAAACTATCCTTTAGTTGCAAAGCTTGCACGATAAATCTTAAAAAAATTGTTTTAAATGACAAACTTGCAAACTGGGCTTTAAGTCTAAGGTGTTTAACATAAATGCCAAAAACTCGAATAACAAAGTAAGGCGTCTGTGTCGGGGTATTAGGTTAGGTGTACAAAAAAAAAAAAAAAAAAATATATATATATATATATATATATATATATATATCGATCGCATTCCAGCTTTTTAGATAAATGAGAACAGTACTTACCGCAATATACATTGTTTTACATACCCATCGGTAATCATCTTTTTGGTTGGTTAGCTTTGGTCTGTCTCTCAATTACCTGAAGTCCATTAAGCGGCTCAATGAGCCCCAAAAATTAAATGATGAATACGTGAATGGAAAAGCAGTTGACGGACAAATGGTTTGGCTTGATAATTTAATAGAACATATTTATAGCTTATGAGGTCAGGGACATGTCGCATATGCATATTAAATCAGTCTGAACTCGTGGTTTAATAATGAGCTCCTGCTTTGGTCAAAAGCTTTGAAAACTTGAAGCCACAAGCACGTTGTTGCGTGTGTGTCGCTGTTGCAATTTGGTGAAGTTTTTTGAGCCATTTCTCAGCTTGTGTGGCAAGCAGCTGTGCCACAAGTTGCACAAGTTGAAAGTCAGAAACAAAAGTTCTAGCTGGGATTTTCCATTTGAAATCATGAGCAAAGTTTTCGCTTGGCAGTTGTGTGTTTGCCGTTGATTAGGGATTCATTTATTTGCATTTCTTTATGCAAATACTGTGGCAACCACAAAAATTGTGCGGCAACAAAATAACATAAATTATGCAGCATATTTTTCAACGCAGTTGGCCGGAATTTTTTTTCTTTTTTTTTTCTGTTTTTTTTTTTTTTTTGTTTTCCTTTTTGTGTGTAAAGTCTTGGACAACCAGCAAATTAATTTTTGAGTAATTAGTCGCGTGAATTTTGACATGACATAATTTAGGCGCCCAGTCTCTGTCATTTGCATAAATTTGAAAGTAACTTGGAGCAGGCAACAGAAAAGGTCCTGCGGCAATCAGAAATAAATTTGCACTGCGCTAATTACCAGATTGAGATTGAGCGCCGAAAACTTTGCCTAATGCCAAGCAAAAATAATGAGTGAGATATAAAAACAAGCTTACGAACAACACCTTTGGAAAATCGCTTTAGAGCGCCTCTGGATTAGTCAAAATAACTGAAACTCGATCAAAAAGTTTGTCTAAGCTCTGGCAAACTTGTTGCCAGCTGCTGTGTGACTATAGAGGTGTGTGTGTGTGTGTGTTGGTTGTATAACCAGGCAACTTAGTTGCCATTATTAACAAGTTTTCGTTATGCAAATGAGCGTTGAACATCATCAAAACAAGAACAACAAAACATCAACAACAACACAACAAAGGCACAAAGCAAAATGTATGAATACCCCCGCAGTGCAAAACTTTTTGCATGCTACAAAGAGTTGCTATATCCTTGCAGAGGGTATTTATATTTGGTCATGAACTACGCAACTTATTTAAGGATATATCTCCGAGCGCCTACTTAAACCTAATCGAAGATTTGCTTGAGAATATCCTATTTCTGTTTAAACATAAATTTAATTTAATATTTTTTGTTGTGCATCGAAAAAAGTTTTGAATTTAGAATGTGATAGAAAGGTGAAAAACCAAGAAACCTGAGGCGATTCGAATGTTTCGAATCTTAAACCGAACTACAGCTAATCTTTTCTGGACTTATGATTGTGATATATATTATTGATCACAACAGGGGCTGCTCATGTTTGCCGGAAGTGTATAAGGTCTTTGGCATGTGTTCTTTAGTTAACATCTCAGCTCCTCCCACACTATAGCTATATATCTTGTCGGGCTGCTCGCTTTTTCATTGTAAATGCAAAACTAAATGGAATTGATGAATGCTTAAGTGACAAGCGACAGTTCGCCATTCCCCAAAGTTGTCACTTGCCTTTGTCTGGATAACGGACGATGTGGGTGTATTGACAGCCGCCCCTCCGCCACCCCCTAGAATCCAACTGCAGCTCAATCTCAATCAATTTGGCGGGCAAGCAGCGAAGCTGAATACCCAAGAGATTATGCTCGGCCTTGGCTTTCATAACTTGCCGCAATTACAGGGCCCTAATGCCGCACTCGTTGTGACCTTTAAAGCAGCCCATTGATTTGTCAAATGGGTTCTCCAACCAAGGCCCCCCCCCCATGGGATTTCCAAAGGCTTGTCATAAATCAATCCAAGCGAAACTTTAGCCAACGCATTAAAAGCATTACAAAAAGCACAATTTTTTCCTCTGAGCCGCGTATGCTGTCATGTCTTTGTCATGTTGAACAAAAGCAAAGTTGCCAGTGGCATTGGAAGCAGCGAACATTACGTATACGCCCCCGTAGGCATGCATGCAAAGGACATCGTGGCAATTGAATGAATGGCAAGCCCAAGGCAATCTATTGTCTGCTTGTATGGGATGCTTTGTGTGTGTGTGTCTTAGCACAATTTCTATATCTGTATACTCAATGTGTGTGTGTGTGCGTGTGTGTGTGCGTGTGCGTGTGCTTTGCATGTTCGCTTTAGCACTTGCCTGGCATTTGATTGTTTTCCATGAGCCCAGCAACGCCTGCAAAATCCCCATACAAGCCATGTAACTATATATATTTATCTTGCTCATTTATATGCATTCGCCCAGCGGCCATATCGAATATATGTTTAGCATATAGTATGTATGTATATAGACGCACATGTATTCATATTAGAATGTATCGTTATCGGTTTCTGTGGCCTAAGCAGTTGTCGCACGCTAAAGCTGTTGTTTGTGGCTCTTTGAGCTCTGCTCTTCAGTTTGCCATGATATTAAGTTCCACATGTGGCATGCAACACGTACCACAGAGCAGCGCAACCACAGCCCAGAAACCAGCTTCATTTCGGTTTCGTTCAACAAACTAGTTTGACAGCTCTCAGGTTCAGATGCAATCAATACAAGCGTATTACAGCAATAAGAACTCTTCTCCTCTCTCGTCGCCCTCTTGCCGAATTGGCCAAAGTTCATTGCCACGAGATTACAGTACGGCGATGGGCGAGAAGCGGCATCACAATGAAAGTGAAGATGCAAATAGTTGCTGAACAGCTCTCGATTCTGAACATAGTTGGCATAGTTTCTAGACAAGCTCAATAAAAAAGCGAATCCCATAAAAAGCAATCGTGTGAATTAAATAAAATGGTAGCGCACAAAAATTTTAATGCATAAATTATATTGATATACGGCGTCAAATAGTTGTTGCAATTGTCAATAGTGCATGAGGGAAATAAAACATTGAAGCATTGACATTTCGAAATGCTTTCAATGCACACGAACGAACATGAATTACACATTTTCAACTAACCGAACGGGACACCAAATGGCGCTGCTCCATTCCGGGGATTTGCGAAAAATTATAATGGATATTTACATTTATATATACGTTTATGTGTCTATATGTAAATGTGCGAGTGCCAAATGGCAAAAGTTTCTGTGCACATGCGAGATGGCTGAAATGACCGCCAAAGCGTAAAAATGAACATAAATTTGAAATCAATTGATTTTTGGTTGCCGCATAGCTAATGCCTGTTTTAATTTAAATTATATCAATATTTTTAATTTATCCAAATGAGCATAGCTAAATGCACAAACGATGCAAATAGGCATTTAATGAGTTTTGAAAATTAAATAAAGTTCTTTAGAACTATATACACCAATAGTGCTTAATGACCCATTATTTCTATTTTTAAGAGGTATATGTATAGATAATTTGTTTTCTATTATACAAAAATTATTTTCCAAACAATCAATTTATTAATACTGATAATTAAAATAATAATAATTCTAGATGCATATAGTTATAGTTTATAGTTTATAATAATAGTGAAGCTAATAATCCACAAGCAATTTTTATATTCAACAAAATTTTAGTATAATATCAAATAAAATATAAAGTGAACTAAGTCAATTTATTTTCTACATTTTGTATATAAAATTAAGTTTAATCTGCCGCATCTGTTGTATACCTTAGATATACCTACTTATATATATATATTTTTAAATTTATTTAATTCTTTGCCGTATTTCGAAATGCTTTTCGTTTCCAGAGCTTGCACAACATTAACCGCATCATTACGTTTGCATTCATTGCGCAACGTGACATTTCAATTGGCCCAAGTCGGGTCGAAAGTGCGCGCCAAGACTACATAAATCCGCAGCGGATGCCTGCTAACCGCTCCCCTAAGTACAATGGCACACACACACACACACACGCGCACACATGATCGTAAGTCAGCCAAATGCACTGGGCACGTACAACAAAAACTCCGCCGTAAAATGTTGGCAAACTAGCGACGAGGGCAACGCTAAAAAGTGTAAGAAAATCAGCAACTAAATGGCTGGCGGGCCGAGGGCGGGGGCGGGGGCGGAGGCGGGGTTCAGGCGGGGGGCCATGCACATTTTGCTACTTAAAGCCACAAAAGCCACACACGCACACCAGCTCGCGCGCACACACAATGAGACGGCATCTTTATCACCGCCATTGTTGTTAATTTTGCAAGGCTGGCTGCCAGCTTTGCGCCGGAAACGGAAACTAGCGGCACTTGGCTGTCGCGGCAACGTCGCGGCTAATGTGTCGGTTTGTGCAAGTGTGTGTGTGTGTGTGTGTGTGTGTGTCTTGGTGTGCGTCATTTACAGTTGAATTATGAGCGCACATAAATAAAATGTCGTTTGGAATGGCAGCGACAAAATGGCTGCTAAAATTTCCGTTGTGCACAGCACGGGAAATTACCTGAACTGCGTCGTTGACACGAAATTGAGCCCGCAAAATGTCAAGACGCACACATTGACATAAGCCTTAATATATGCCAGGCGGGGAGGTGATGCGGAATGGAATTAAATAACAGTTAGGATTCGAGAACTCAATCAAACGCTGAGCCATTTAAAGCTGTCAAAGTCAGACAGAAATCTAACCGAAATTAAAGGAGCCTCCCTTATGATGGCCCACAGCTCTCCCATATTACACATATTAAATATTTACATTTGTTTGTCAGTTTTTAAGTGTTTCGCCATCTGATGATGTATTCAATTTGGTTTTAATCCCTTTTTTGGGGGGGGCGAGTCAGGCTATACAATATTTATGCGCACTCATGACATGCATATTTAAAATAGCTCGCTCTGAGACCTTTTTGAATTGATTTTTGGCCAAATTGTTTTTGATTTGAATGAAAAATACGCATGCAAATGGCTACAGAGCGGGACAAAGTGGCAGACAGGCAGCTTGACAGTCGCTGCTAAAATATGCATGCCAAAATTTAAGGCGGGAGCCACAAAGCTATCTGAATGTTATTTACATTGCATTTCTGCAGCTTGGGCAACTGCTTGTTCATCTGCCCCGATGTAATACAAATGTTTGAGCTTGTTGCCACAGCGTGCGGCACGGGGCACGGGGCACGGGCTAGGGGCGGGGGCAACTTGGAGCTCAGCGATAGCCAACTGCAATATTTATTTATTTGTTTCTTGCTTTGCTATTTTCAATTTACGTTTACAATAATTCAGCAAAACGTGGAAATGGACAGCTATAAATTCGACTGGGCAAACACGCAACCAAACAAAACGAAAACGAAAACGAAAACCGAAATGAAAACCAAAACGAAAACAAAAACGAGAACGTATTGTTGCCCAGAGAACCGAGCGATTTATATGGCAACAAACGATTTACTTTCACGACGTATAAATGCGAATACAAAAAGAAACAATAAGAAGTATTTCTAGGCCACCGAAGATTAAATACCCTTTCAAATATATTTTTTATAATAATAATGAACAATAAATAAAGAAATTGAAATCGCATTTTTATTATGAATATTATCCGAAATAAACCTTTTTTTAGCATAAGCCATAAAAACGTTCTTCATATAGTACATATACTATATACACCATAAACGAATGCGATATAAAGTTCATGACAACATTAAAACTCTCACAGTGAGGGTATAAATCTACAATGTATAAAATGTAAACTTTTTTATTCCTGTGCTGCAAACAGGGCAATTTATGTTATGCCATTTTCAACTCGAAAACATAAAATATGCTGTGGATTGAGAAGCGAGGGGCGCGGCCGGTGGGGGGGGGACTCTTCCGTTTGGGGTCAGTGTGAAACAAATGCCGACAAGTGCAATTAAGTAGAAAAGGTGGCCGGAGGAGTGAAGTGTGGCCAAACGGTTGTAATGCCAGTAAATGGCAATGTGAGTGCGGTCAGTTGCTTCAGACCAGAGCACTGGCTGTCCGTGTGGGCGTGGCAGTGGGCGACGCTGCACAAAGCGGCGAATCAAGCATGAGTCACGCGACATTTTCCAACCGGCGGTGCTTCAATTTATTCGCTCTTAACGCTGACTATTGACATTTAACATGAAATTGATGATTTTTGATGATGTTTTTTATGGCTGCGGTGAAGCAATTAAGGGCGATTTCAGCGAAAACACGTTCATAGATGAATGGAGAACAACAATCAGGTAATAAACTTATACGAGCTAGGCATTGAGATAGAGAGAGCTTAATTAGCGGCTCTTCTTTACCAACTTCTACTTAACTCTACTCGAAATCCTGTCACAGCTCGTAATCCTTCTTTCGCACTCTATTTCTAGATTAACGGCTCAATCCAGCCAAACCTTTCTCACTTACTCGTTAATAGCCAAAACTTAAATACCCATAACAGAGGCGTTGTTTATGGACTCTCGCTCTCTCCCGCTCTGGCCCACACATATGCTCCATATAATAGTTAAATTTTAGCATGCATAAAAGTTTGTTACAGCCCTAAATGAATTTATGTCATTGGCACTTCATTTGAAGCAGGCAGCAAATGGAAAAACCCCACGCCAAAGGGCACTCGGGATAACCAGGCCAAGCCCTTGGCCAAAAGCCCAAACTCCACGTGCCACAAGCCGACAAGTTTTGCGTCTGACATTAAATTAATTTGTTGCCTACAACTTTGGATGTTCAAATAGTACCCCCGAGTAGCAATCGGTGGTGCTATCTCGCTTTCTTATAGTGCTGGCGAATGCAGCGTCGACAAAAACTTGTTAAAGATGAAAATAACAAGAAAACTTTTAAATCATTCGCAGTGCCAACAACAGCAGCAACAACAACGCCAAAGTTATGGCCAAGTGCGAAAGAAAAACGCAACGGAAGGCGCTCTTAGATGTTTGCTAGGGTTGCTGTTGTGTGTTGTTGTGTTTTGGCTAGGGTTGTTCGGCTTTGTGTACACTCAGCGAAAAGCTTGTTAGTATAGGATCAAATTCGGTCTTGAATATTCTATAAATTAGTGTGAATGATTTTTGGTTTCTAAATCAAGCTAAGAAATTACCAACCTGTCCGGATTTTGATGATTTGAGGTAAGTAGAAAATTCTTCTTTAATTTTCTCTCAGTGTATGACAACACGCCAAGGCAGAAAACCTTGTAGCTAGTTATTGTTTGCCTGCGTGGAGTGTCAAGGACATGTTGGGGCAGCCTCTAGACAAGTCCTAAAATGTTCTGTGCACAGCTGGGTTTTTTGGGGTTTTTTTTGGGGGGGGGGGGCCGCGCTTAAATCTTGGCCATAATAAACAACGTTTGGGAAGTTTGTTTGGTGGCTCCACTTTTTGCTGCCACGCCCCATTAAACAACTGGAAAGGCACAAACACATACATGTGGCACAGTATGCGTTGCAGCAATTTGCGGATCATTTGCTTTCTCTCTCGCTCTCGCTCTCGCTCTCGCAATGTGCTGTGGAACAACTTCATTAAGCGCTCGTCCCGCTGCAGTCGAGTAAACCAATTACGTATCCGATTCCGGTTCTAACGAAATGCGATTAGAGTGCAGCTGCCAGCAAACGAAATACAGTTCGAGCGCATCTCTCTCTCTCTCTCTCTCTCTCCCGCTATCGCTGTCTCTCTCCCGGTCAGCGCCGTAAACCGTTTTACGAGCAAATTTTATAAGCTAGAAACGGGGCTTGTTAAACGATTTAAGCAGCGGCCGTCGCTGCTCGGTCAAAAGGACTCGACGTCCGCTTGGCTGGCAATATGCTGTGACATGCACTTAAATCAATTTGCGTCCGAGTACAGAGTTCGTAAAGTTGCCACATTCTGAGGCAGTTGCACCAGCAAGTCGCAAAGTCTCCGTTGTCGTGGCAAACTCTTAAATTGTGCGCATCGGCACTGAAATGTCGTTGCCGGTTGCCGGCTCCCAGTTGCTGTTGCAGTGGCAGTAAATTAAATTTACCCCATAATAGACTACAAACATGCAACATGCCCCAAAATGCAGCTGTGTGCTAAACTTTGCATATTTTTAGTGGCACTTGCCACTGCCCCGCCTCGGCTCTGCGCTTCAGATTGTCTGCTGCAGGCCGTTGCAAGCAAGCATGTACTTGCTGCGACTGCTCAACTAGCAGATACCCCGTAACTAACCTAATTTTCTACAGCCAGCTTTAACTTAATTTTTTGGCTGCACTTTGTACTCCAAAATTGAATCTAATTTGAAATTCAATTGCAATTTTGAATATCTTGATATCTCCTGAACAAATTCGAAATTCTAATTCTCTAATCACTTTTAACATTTTCCTGGTTACAGGACACTTAGCAACTGTCTTGTCCATGCAGCTGCCTGTAAACTGGCGCACATAAGTAGACTACATTATTTTCACTGCGTCCTGCTGGCAGCTGACCTGCCCCGTTCTGGTCAGTCCTTTCGGTTCAGCTGCATGCCAGTAATGAATATTACCCAGCTTCCTTTTACATACGCCGCATTGTTTGTGTGCTGCCTTGAATCTCAGTTCCTTCCCCTCCCCTCCCCCCCCCCCTCCTCTCCGCATTCTTCCCACTTCTTGCTCATAGCTGTCACACGTCTTCCTATTGCCTGCAGCTGGCAAAAAATACTGTTCTGGCTTCTGGTCTCTGCAGCTTCTCGTGTTGCTGTCAGGCCACGTCCTGGCTGATGCCTTTCAAAGCCTTTACACATGTCCTGCTTGCATCCTGCATAGCACTTTTAATTATGGCCGGAATTTTCATTTCATTTCTGTTCTCAGTGCAGCGCACAGATTCCACTCAAGCTGGTCTTTGTTTGTGTGTGTGTGTGTGTGCGTGTGTGTTGATTTATGTGTGTCCTTCAGCCTGTCCTTAGCTGCTCCTTCCACACAGCCGTCAATTAAATCGACGTTAATCTAATCAGCCGAATGTGTGCAAGCATTTACGGCCGATTAGTGTCATTGTTTTTGGGTTTGATGCGCGCGAGCGGCCTGCACACAACTGATTAATTACCGGGCAACACCTCGGCGAACGCCTCGGAGGGGTCTCTCCCCCCCCCCCCCCCTAAAGGACCCTCGGCAGCCAGCTGACGCACACAGCTCGCCGGCTCGCTTAGGTTGTCCTGCGCACATTACGCATACGCACCGTTGCACACTTTCGCCCCGAAGATTGATGACAATTCACTGTGTTTTGATTGATGCTCACAACTACGAGCAGCTGAGTTTAGTCAAACTCAACTCAGCTCTTCCATCAAGCTGCAGCCTTCAACTAGTCCGCGCTGTGCACCAAGTCTGATCATGTTCAGCTCTTTAGCTCGTTTTAGTTTTTATACTCGTTGGCGAAGTGAAAAGAGTATTTTCGGTCTGTGCGATGTCCAATTTAATTAAAGCCAGCTGCCTGATGCAGATGTTTTGCAGACAAATTAGAAGGTAGAAGAAAAATACGATACGTTTCCCAAATAAGAATTTTCGACTGTGAGTATTGCGCAGTCGGCTACACCCGGCAGCAGCTCGGCTGCTTGTTTTTAGTTTTTAATTTGCCTGTGCGATAACAATTGGACTTGCAGACACAGCCAGGCCGGCACGTAGCTCTGCCGCCCACCCGCCGCCTGTCTCGTTAGTTGAGCTTTAATTTCGAATGCGGGGCACGTTGCGAGCATCTTGGTGGCTGTGCCTGTGCCTGGCTCGGGGCGAGCCTTTGGCATTTGGCGCAACTATTTTGGTGACAGGCGGACGCCTTGGCGTGGCGGCGATACGCAAATGCGCTTTAAGCTGTCAAAATTCGCGCTGACTGGCTATTTAATTAGAGCTGTCAGTTTTTGGCCGCAGGGGCAGGGGCTTTAAATGTGCGCGCGCTTTAATGTGTCTGGCAGCTGGCAAAGGACTCCTGCTCTCATGTGTATGCCAGTCACGCGGCGTCTTTCGAACTTGGCATTAAATTTCAAATGAAATTGCTGCTGCTGCTGTCTGCAATGCGATACTTACAAACGACACACACGCACACACACACGCACACACACACACACGCACACACACACTCGGCAAGTGTTGAAAAAATCAGCGCCTGGCAACATTTGTCCACATCACGTATACGCTACGTTGTCACACAAACTATGTGGGCAAGTGGGGAAGGCAGCCACAAAGAGAAACTTGTCAATTTGAGATCCGCCTGCAATTGTCAGTTTAAAGTCGCCTGGAGCCATGGCTTAAAGTTGCGCAAGCACATTCACCAAATATTACGTATACGCCACGTGCTGCTTATTGGGACGCCATAAAAAGAAACATCAAACGTTACAATTCCATATATACGTACACAAATGCGGCTAATGCAGACGCAAACTCATGCATAAATCTCTTTAAAGTAATCAGCTGTGGCAGCCACCGAGTTGCTGCCACAAGAAAAACAACATGCCGAAAGTCGCATAAAGCGAACTTTGAACGCGACTCGAACTACATAAATAACGCCGCATATGCAGGATAATAACCTAATGCGTTGCTCCTGTCACGGTGGCTGTCAAAATAAATACAATAAGAGGAGCTGAACCCCGCCCCGGCCCATCAGCATCATCATTCTCGTCGAGGCAGCTGCTAAAATGTTTGTCAAGGTGCAAATTCAATAAAAATAAAAAGTTGAGAAAACGTTGTCGGAGGACCCTCGGCGCAAGGAGCTCGCTGCCGGTGCTTGAGCTTTGCCATTTGCTGTTTGGGGCAGAAGGAAAAGTCAACAAACTTCGACGACCTTATCGAGTCGTTGTCACGCCCCTGCCATTGATGGGCGTGTCATTTAGTTTCGACAGTAAGAAATTATTAAAATTTGGCCTTTGGGTGACATCAAAATAAAACACAAAAGAGTGCCCAGCGTCGGCTTGACGAAGATTAAATACCCTTCATTTTGATTGATAGTCTGAGACATTTTTTTGACACCATGGTACTTAACTGTATGATACAAAAGTCGTCCTTTGTTCAAATTTGACCTTAACTTTAAATAGTTAGGTCAATGGTTGATATATTGTTGGTGTGTCTTTAAAGCTGTGGCCTTGTAATTTATCTAATTATTAGTTTAAATAATTATAAATAAATAATTAACAATATATTCCATCGATAGGTTTCGACCTATATTCATATTAATCGTGTCAACATTAAAATACCAGTTGACATACAGTTACTATAAGTGCATAAATATTCGTATATGCGCCCTTTAAAAACAAAATTAAAATACCCTATGCAAGGGTATTATTAAAACTCTCAACGCGATGGTTTCTTACGGTTCAGTGGCAGAACTTTTCATTGGTCGGACAATATTTTGACAATAATACGCACACACACACACACACACACTTGCAAACAAATAGTCCAAGTTGTGGCAGAAGAAGAAGAACAGGAAGAGAAGGAAGTTGCTGTAAAAGCAGGAGACACAAGTTTTATCTTTACGCTTGGACTGCGCTTGCGGCATCCCAAGTCGAAAACAAAGCCGAGGCAACAAAGTAAATTCCACGGCAATGAAGTGTAAAAATAACAAAAGCTGCCTCGTCCTGGTCCTGGTCCCGTTTCGGTTTCTGTTTCTGGTCGTAGTCCTTACCTGGTGGTTGCGTCTGCTAGTTGGAATTTAATTTCACAACAATAGCTACAGCTTCCCCCCATCCCCTGCCCCTCCCACTCCCCCTCCCTCTCGGTAACTTGACCAAAAACTTTTGGTTTACATATTTCCTTTTAAAGCCATTCCAGAACGTTTGTCTCGCCTCGGTCCCTGCTTGTCCTTGGCTTTGCCTTTTAACGCACATTAAGTCGGAATGTGTCCTGCGCTGCTGCCACAGTTGCCCGTTTCCAGTTGCCAGTTTTCAGTTCCTTTGGTGGCCATTTCTTTTGGCCATTTCGACTTTTTATTGACTCTCCGCGTGACTCTTTTGCGCTTAAAGTCTGCTTTTTTTTCGCCTCTTTGGCTTGTCCTGTCACGTGTACTACATATTCTAGCCGGAGTTGTGTTTCCTTTTTTTTTCATTTCTTTTTTTTTTTGGTGTTTCTCTCTGTTTGCACTAATTAGAGTTCCTACGTGTGTGTGTGTGTGTGGCAATTAAAATTGCTTGCAATTTGCACGTGCCTCTTTAAATGCAATTAAATTCGTTTAATTAGTTTTAACGACTGCCATTTTGCACTTGAAATTTGTCGTCTAATGGGAATTTTAATGCGTTACGCAGCCTTCACATTCCGAATTGCCTTTGGCATTAAGGCATTCCTAGGAGTTTCGGTTATTTGCATACCCTGTAAAGGGGTGCGGCAGTGTTAATCTACTGCTAACTGTCGGGTTAATTAGCAGACAGTTAGAGGCCTCTCTTTGCGTTGAATGCCTTAAAATTGCAGCTGATGAATCGATAACTGACTCTCGAAATGTATCGATAACAAATGCCATCAGCATTCTTAAGTATATAATAAAAAAAAGTATATTTTAAAAAAATAACTTAAAGACCAACCATCGGTAAATCGATAATCGACCCCACAAATGTATCGATAACAATTTGTTTAAGTTTTCGTCAGGATACATTCAGCGCGGCATATATAAATAAATAATAAAAATTAATAAACGAAATAAACTCTATTTTTATCGATAACAAGTTTTTGAAGTCTCTTTAAAAATGTATCGATAACAATTTGTTTAAGTTTTCGTCAGCAAAATCCAATTATAGAAGAAGCCCGGTATATATAAATAAGTAATAATAATTAATAAACGAAATAGACTGTATTTGTATCGATAACAAGTTTTTGAAGTCCCTTTCAGTTTGACAGGCCAATGCATCTGGGACATCTAGTGGTTATTATGTCAGACTCCTTTGAGTAGATTCGAACTATTCCACTGCTGTTTTTAATGGCCCACTTATGTCGGGCAGCTGCCATCTGAAATGCACGCCCCCCGGCAGTGCAAAACAATTCAATTTTGTCGTATGTCACATCAAATCAATTTCTAATGTGCTTTTACTTTATGACGACTGCTGCTTCACAACCAGCAGCAACTCCGACCACAACCGTCAGCCCCCCCCCCCCTCCCCACTCCCCTAGCCAGGCCACGCCCACAAGAGTCTGTCATGTTTGTTTGCTAGTGTCAAGTGCTTCATATGCTTGTCATATATACTGTCCGTCAATACATATATATTTATGGCCATATTTATACATAGATTGGCAACACTTGCCTGTCTCAAGTGCCTCTTGCTCCTCTTATGCGTGCTTCTGCTGCTCTCTCACTCTATCTCCCTCTCGCTCTCCCAACACTTGTGAATATAGAAAAAAAATGTCGAGTGCTCAAAGAGCTTTGATCTATTTATCAAATTTATATGCACAAATAAAATTATTTTTTATGTTTATTACATTTTATTGCGCAAATACCATTTTTCTTTTTTCCTTTCTTCTTCCTTTTTTTTTTTGGTATTACTAATCAGCAACACGTACCCATTAAATAGAAGCGAGAAAAACTAACTCAATTAACATGCTTGTCTAAGCACACACACACACACACACACACACACACACACACACTCTCTAAGTGGTTGGCCATATGTAATATATATGGCTGCACGTTTGACTATGAGATACCCTAGATATACGCACTGCCCAAATGTGGGAGGAGCACAATTTATAGGTGAAGATGCGATCGATAAACGCTGGCGCACGCATAGAATAATAATGGAGAGAACATCATATTAATTTTTTTGCAGTCCAGTTTTTGCCTTTGTCAAAGTCACAATATGCCCGCTGGCCGAGAGATGTGTTTTTGGGGCATCAAATGCGAATAATTGTTTACGCAGCAGCGGGCCCCAAAAACCAGGCAACCAACTAACGGGGCTGCCAGGACCAAAGGCCGTGCACGTGTGCGGGACGGGGGGCGGGGGGCGGGGCCCGGAGGCGGAACAATTCAAGTGCTGGCTGTGCTACAGAGAATAACAATAGAGCCAAGTGGGCGCAGCGTTGGAGTGGCAGCAGCAGCAAACAAATTAATATAGCCAACTGGCGGTGGGGGAGGACACAGGACACAGGCACGGGCGGGGGGGGTGGCAAAAGTTTTATTTATTTGGCCAGCAATCAGAGGCCCCAGCAAATCTGGCAGAGCAAGGGATTCAGTTGCCCGCACATGCTTACATTTATAAATATTTATGTGCCGCTTCTCGTGCAACACTCTAATCCAATCAGCATCAGTCAAATGCACAAACAACAACTTTGGCGGAACAGTAACAGCAACAACAACAGCTTACGACAATCATTGCTGGATATACCCGAAAAATATATATTTGCCAAGTCAAAAATCGCACCCTCCTCAACCCTTTGGCAGCCCTGCTGCAGCAGCCATTCACTCAACTGCAATAAATTCGATTTTATATTTGAGTGCGCCCCCCCCTATCCCCACTCCCCTCCCCTCCCGCCGGATAGCTGAAATGCAAAACGTTTGAAAGTTTTTGCATGACACAAAAATCGAGCGCGAAAATTGTTTAGTGACTTTTCCAAAAAAATATAAAAATAAACCAAAAAATGTAGTCCCTAATTGAATTGAAAAAGAAAGGTACGCTGTCACATGCTAAAAGCGGTCAACTAGAAGCTACCCTGTGCCCAGTTTCACCTTTTTTTTTCAATTTTCAAAATTGTATATTAGAGAAAAATGTTGACCAAGAATTTTCCTTCTAAATGTTAATGAGGAATTTATAATGGGGGGAAAACCATGAACAAAAAGTCATTCCCCATAAAAATCGATTGATTTTTGGCAAAGTTATAACTTTGGCAAGCTTGGGACTATGCTCATATGGGAGTATTGCGGAAAGATTTGCATGTCAAAATTTTTGTCCATTTTGGCATGATTTTTGACAAAAAAATTTACCCCCTCAGAAACAGTTTTAATGTTGTTTTTTACACTAATTGTGACCATCACAATCGATTAAAAATATAAATTCGGAATTCTAAATTTTGGAAAAAAATTTTTTTCGAAAATGAGTAAGGGGGGGGTACATGCTTTTTTTCCGAAAAAAAATCCAAAAAATTTTATTTTCGATAATGCATATATTTTAAATGCGGAATCAATCTAAAGATCGAGCAATGACAAAAATGCCATCAAACATGAAAATCGGTTCAGTTTTGACAAAGTTGTGAGAGTTTGAAATATGGGAGCTATGGATCCGAGAGCTTTACATGTCAAAATTTTTGTCAATTTTGACATGATTTTTGACAAAAAATTTGACCCCCTCAGAAACAGTTTTAATGTTGTTTTTTATACTAATTGTGACCATCATAATCGATTAAAAATATAAATTCTGATTTCTAAATTTTGAAAAAAAAAATTTTTCGAAAATGAGTAAGGGGGGGGTACATGCTTTTTTTCCGAAAAAAAATCCAAAAAATTTTATTTTCGATAATGCATATATTTTAAATGCGGAATCAATCTAAAGATCGAGCAATGACAAAAATGCCATCAAACATGAAAATCGGTTCAGTTTTGACAAAGTTGTGGGAGTTTGAAATATGGGAGCTATGGATCCGAGAGCTTTACATGTCAAAATTTTTGTCAATTTTGACATGATTTTTGACAAAAAATTTGACCCCCTCAGAAACAGTTTTAATGCTGTTTTTTACACTAATTGTGACCATCACAATCGATTAAAAATATAAATTCGGAATTCTAAATTTTGAAAAAAAAAATTTTTCGAAAATGAGTAAGGGGGGGGTACATGCTTTTTTTCCGAAAAAAAATCCAAAAAATTTTATTTTCGATAATGCATATATTTTAAATGCGGAATCAATCTAGAGATCGAGCAATGACCAAAATGACATCAAACATGAAATTCGGTTTGAAATATGGGAACCATTAGCTTTACTTAGAAAAATGTTTCTCTTTGTTAATCTGTGAATAAAAATTTATCTGACGAGGGTTGTCAATTGTATTTCACTTCGTAAACGAGTATAAACGAGTATTTAATTATGTTTACCAATGTTTTGTTACTTCTGACAATTTGTGTTTAAGCTAAATGCAGTTTTAATATAAGGTCGGATTTGCTTTCACTGTTCGCGTACAGGGTATAAGCAGAGCCCAAAGCACTTGTCATGTTACGCCAAGAGCAACGTGGACTGTATCCGGTTTATGTGGGCGCTTCACGAGCACAGAGAGACGGATTGATGTACTCGAAGCACATTTCCAGTGGAACCACATAGAATTGGTGATTTTCAGAGCCAATGCTGGTCAAGCCGGCCCTCTTGTAGTGCCTGCCGCCTGGCGAACGCTTTCAATAAACGAAATTGCTTGTAGAGTTTTTCGCACACACTCGGCCCTGACCTTAGGCACATTTTCACAGGCGCCAAGCGCTGGACAAAGGGACGGGCACGCAGGGCGCAGAGAGAAATACAAATAGACCAGCTGGCAGACTTGCAAATGCGCTGCGGAGAAAGCGAAAGTGGAGCTTTTATCTGTGTTAAAGGAGCTGCATAAAAATCGCCGCCTGAAAGTAGGCAGCAGTTTTGCTAGCCATGTGCTGGGCATTTTGTAGCCAAAACGGAGCAGTTAAAAAGCACTATAGCCGGGATAGTCTATACATAAACTACCATCAAAAAGGGCCGCACATAACTTCATCAAGTCGGGCTCATAAAAACGAGCCGAGACCCAAAATGCGTCGAAAGTAGCGCAAGAAAATTGTTTGGCAGCACAACAATGGCAAGAACAAGGACACTATGCTGAACTTAGGCCAGTGCCAAGGATATCAACGCGCACACACACACACACACACATACA
This sequence comes from Drosophila sordidula, assembly GCA_035047465.1. Taxonomy (NCBI): domain Eukaryota; kingdom Metazoa; phylum Arthropoda; class Insecta; order Diptera; family Drosophilidae; genus Drosophila; species Drosophila sordidula. The sequence goes on along the minus strand of JAWNPQ010000185.1, from coordinate 8,215,732 downwards.
CACACACATGCCCACATGACGAAGACGCACAAGAAAATCCATTATTACATTTTTCACGCCAATAAAAACAAACACAAAACGCCAGCTGAAGAGCAGCACGCAACGCTGAGCAGCCGTTAAGCTTTAAGTTGTTGTTGCTGTGCTCTGGGTTATTTTTGGCAATTTCCTTTCAGTTCGTTTTTTCTCCTTTGGTCACTCGCAGAAATTACAAAAATTGTATATCCGTTTCCGGTTCAAGCGGTGGCAAAAGATGTCGCCGGGCATTGGGGCCATTTGCTTACTCCTGCTATTTATATTCGCCTGTCAGCATGTCCTTGAGCGCTAGACTCGACGAAAAAAGGACACTGCTTTCTCGACATAATTTATGGCACATCACGCATACGACACGTTGCACACATGCTCTCCAAGCCGAACAGGAACGGGACAAAAAAGGCAGCGACAAGTTTTCCTTGCCACACGCACACATTTTTCATTTGCCTTAGGGCTGACGACGCTCCGCTACAGTCTGGAAGCCACTTTAAAATGCAACAATTAACAAGGCACCAGCCAAGGGCCAAAGGGAATCAGTTAAGACTCAATCAACTTTTATGGCAACTGCGGCAAATTCCCAGCCGTGCGGCCAATAAGGATTAATAATACGGCCAAAACCGACAAGCGGCTGTCCCGAATGGCAAAAGTTTCCGCCGGAAATTGTCGAGCACTTGGCTCTTGCAAAAAAAACAGTTGGCTTGTTAAAATTATGAATATTGTGCATTTTATGTATATTATGAATATTAAGCTTGAAGTTTAACGAGCGACGTGGCAAACTTATAATTTGTCTAATTAAAAGTTTCGTCCATTCGCGAGGCAGCTTGCAAAGTCACGCAGCGCAACTGGCAGAGCGGCCACATGCCACATGCCACATGCCACATGCCACGTGCCACGTGCCACGGACCCCGCAAAGTGATATGCGGCAACAAAACAATTGCCCGAATGGGGCAACAAAACAAATCGAACAGCAATGCATCAGCCTGTGAGTGGGCGCCGTGTGGCATGCAACTTCGCCCGCAGTCCCTGAAATTGGCTTCAAGTTTACAGCGAATTTCCACTTAATGCAAAACTCTTTGAGAATTCGGCTTTTAAGCATAGATATAAATCGATTAAATTAAACTAGATTGAATAACAATTTAGCACAAATTTAAGTAACGGAAAAAATGACACTAAGAGAAAATAATATGTATATATAATATATATGTCTATGTAGAGTATATAATTAATAGTTAAAATTTAATTGCAGCTGCTTTTTACGTCGCAGATATTAAATTAGATAGATGAGCAGGCAAATCAATTTGCAACTATTTATCAAGAGCCAAACGTAAAACAGGTGAGAATATGGCGGGTGTAACCGACTGCGCAATACTCGTTCACAGCTTTTTATTGATATCAGAGGGGGAAAACTGCCTGCAAAATGTTAGCCAAGAGATCCTAAATATAAAGAAAATACTCCAAGTCTCTAACTTCAATTGAGAATGCAGAAAGCCAATATACTCCTTTCACTTCGAGAAGGGGGGTTGGAATTTCTGGTTGAAACCAGTTTGGTATCTTTCCACCGTCCACACACAACACCTAATGTCTATAAATAATATCGAATTTGGATATATTTGTAATCGACTTTTAATGGCGCCCGCTTCCGCGGCTAATAAACGACAACTGGGCCGATCAGTCGCCCACCAGCCCCAGCCCGGAATGCGGCTAATAATCATCATCGTTCTGATTGGCGCGTTCCAGGCCCGGCCCGTCCGGGCCAGCCACTTCAGGCTGAACAACGTGGCCTGTCGCTGCTACGACAGGACCTACTGTGAGTTCACCAGGTGCGAGCTGACCCTCAAGCGGCGCGGCGTGTCGGCCTTTAGCATGCACAGCGTGCTCCGCCAGACGCCGGTCGACAACATCTTCATCAACCTGGAGCTGTTCAAGAAGTCGAATGGCTATCGATCCTTCCTGCTGAACCAGAGTCTCGACTTCTGCTACTACATGCGCAACCCGAAGGCCTACTTGTTCTTCAACTCCTTCCACAGGACCTTCGCGGCCGTCTCGAACTTCAACCACACGTGTCCCTACGACGTGAGTAATCGTTGCTGATCAACCCAGTTGGCCAATTGATCACAATTGCTTTGCAGCACGATATCATCATAAGCAACTTTATATACGAGAAGGGCGCCCTGATGGATCTGCCGATGCCGAATGGGGACTATATGCTGTATCTGAAGCTCTCGGTGTCCAAAGTTTGGCGTGCGGAACTTAAAATATTTATAACTCGATCTGATTGACATTAAACTGAATCACAAATTGGCGCGACCCATGAATAACTGTCGGTGATTCGAGCCAATGTCTCGCATGGTTTGATTCGTTTTAGGAAAATCTTTTTTATTTATTTTAAAAAAATACACAATTTTTTCAACTTTTTTTTGGTATTTTTAATTAGGAGGTAAAATATTTTCTAGCAATTTCTCACTATTACTGCTTTTCCAATACAAGGCAATATAAGTTATTAGGGCTAAAATATTCCAAAATTAAACTAAACAATTTTTTTGAAAAATCGAACCTCTTCGATTCAATACTGCATTATATACTATATTTAAGTAAGGTTTGGTTCAGGTCTAGGTTTCGTTTTTTTTTTTTTTTTTTTGTTATATATATATTTAGGGTTTGAGCCGTTTCAGTTCAATACTGCTATTTATAGCCAGAAATGTATAATTTTGTAATTTTTCGTATACATAAAAATAAAACCAAATGATTGAACAAAATTTAAATAAAATTCACCCTAAATTGGACACAGATTATAGATTGGGTTAGTATTATAAAATTGGCCAGAAAGCTAATGGGCACGAGAGCTGGATCGCAGACGCGATTTTGGAGTCGAGTTGGAAACATGCATCGACGCTTGAATCGGATCCGGAAGCTCCTGCTGCTGTTGACGATCCTTGGCTGCACCCCGGAATGCCGTGGAAGACAGTTTCGCGTTTCTAAGATGGAGTGCAGATCGTTGGACCTTTCGTTCAGCTACTTCAAGCACTGCGAAATGTGGAGCAAAAACGGTCGCACGACAATGGATATTTACGTCGCCCTGCGTTACAAAAAGCCCATCGATGACATAACCGTACGTTTTGGCCGAGATTTGAGTGGGGACCATATTAATAAAATACTTTTGCATGCTTTTCAGGTCGGTCTGAGTATTTTTAGAATCACAAAGACCTACCGCATACCGATTATAAATGAGACCGTTGATTTCTGCGCCATTCAACGTCGCGACTTCATGTCTAAGATTTACAGATTTACGATGGATCCAGTTTTACGGAGTTCGAATGTAAATCATTCTTGCCCGTATCAGGTTTGTTCACTGCACATTAGCACAACGGTCCAATTTGACTGAGCGTACATTCGATTTTCACAGCATGATATCATCATCAAGGGAATTGTAAATGATGGGGACTTAATTCACGAAATACCTGCTCCCAAAGGAAATTACATTTTCAACATTCGGGTGGCCGCATTCAAAAGCTGGAAGGCAGATGTCAGAGTTTATTCTTCCTAAAGTGTGTAAACGTATGGATTAGGTGTCGGGCTATTGGCAATAAAAATCAACTTAACCAATTGGTTAACCAATTGAGAATTTGAATTTGAACTTAAAGTGCGGGAACCTAAAAGCTTTGCAGCGCCATCTGTTGATATTTTTAGCGCTGCCAGATCACTTAAAAAACCACGTTCTGCCATTCGCACAGAAATCATCGTCGTTGCCACACCGTATTCATGTTTTACTCCTCACATAACAGCAGTTGCTCCACACATAACAGCATTGACTCGCTACGTTGTGGCTGTCATATATATGTCGTCTCTAATTTTCGTTCGCTCTTTCTTTCAGCGTGAAACATCAAACCGAACGTACGTACAAATTTTGGGCGTCTAAAAATTGAACAAAATATAAAGTAAAATAATTATAAATATTTAAAATAATAGTCATACATGCTATTTTGATAGTTGAGCAATAATTAGACGTATTTAATTGTTGGAAAAGTTTAGGGATGTGAATTATAAAGCGTGATTTAAAACTAACCTCTTTGTACATCTTTGCAGTATCGGTTGAATTGTTGGAATCATGGTTAACGGCCGCATCCCCTCGGTCTTCTCGAAGACCTATGTGACTCCCCGTCGCCCCTATGAGAAGGCGCGTCTGGATCAGGAGTTGAAGATCATCGGCGAGTATGGTCTGCGTAACAAGCGTGAGGTGTGGCGCGTCAAGTACGCCCTGGCCAAGATCCGTAAGGCTGCCCGTGAGCTGCTGACTTTGGATGAGAAGGACGAGAAACGTCTATTCCAGGGTGAGTTGACGTTCGAACCATTGATTGTTGGCCGTGTCATGATGAACTGTATTAAAAAAATATAATTCTGACACTTCTTGTCTGAACAAACATTGACGTGAATCAATACACACTGAAAACAATTGGCCAGCAAAACCTTTGCGATCAACTGAAACTTTAAATATAACCATTTACCCTTCCTCCATAGGCAATGCTCTGCTGCGTCGCTTGGTGCGCATCGGTGTCTTGGACGAGTCGCGCATGAAGCTCGATTACGTGCTGGGCCTGAAGATCGAAGATTTCTTGGAGCGTCGTCTGCAGACACAGGTGTTCAAGCTTGGATTGGCCAAGTCCATCCATCATGCACGTGTGTTGATTCGTCAGCGTCACATCCGGTAATTATCCCATGTGGACAGCGGCAGAAAACGTCGCCAGGCAAAAAAAAATAAATAAACACTAATTTATAAATGTTCAGTAAGACCACTTGGGAGTCGGACAAGACGCCATGCGCTTGCACCGGCTCCCAACGTCTTTTGGTCGTGTAGTTGATCCCCCAGATCACACAGACCATAATGCAAAGCTCCATAGCGTAAGTTGCACTGAACAGTTTTCTCCAACTTGTCAGCGCTAGCGCTGAATGTGACCCCACAGTATTTATTAACATTTTTAAAACAATCTTTGTTTCTATAGTGTGCGCAAGCAGGTGGTCAACATTCCATCGTTCGTCGTGCGTCTGGACTCGCAGAAGCACATTGACTTCTCTCTGAAATCGCCCTTCGGTGGTGGCCGTCCCGGACGCGTCAAGAGGAAGAACATGAAGAAGAACCAGGGTGGTGGCGCAGCTGCTGCCGAAGAGGAGGAGGACTAAGCAGCGGTTTAGCTGATTCAGTTCTTTTAAAAGAAATGATTTAAAAACTACAAAATAAATGTAAAGTTCTTACAAGAAAAAATACTGCTTTTAAGTTCGACAGTGTTGCCAGATCTTCAGCGTTGCCAGCCTGTCAGGATAGTTGCATTAGGAGGCATTTGTGGAGCGCATGTTTTTAGAACGTGCAAAGGTGCAGCCATATGTAAGCACATTTGTGACGTCACTGTAGTTTTCCCTTGGCACCTGCGCAAGACATTACCATCGTGTTCTCGCTACCATGCGCCGGCAGTCTCAGAGCGGCTTCTGGCGAGTGCAGCTGTGTTTTGGTTTATATTTTGAGTAGTTGGCATTCTAAATTGTGTCACATTTGTTATTGGATATTAAATAGTGAAATTAACAAGCACACAGCCAGCAAAAATGCCAAAAGGCGTCGACAAAGTGAAGGTGAACGTGAAGGAGCGCGTCGAAGACGAAAGCTGTGACCTCAGCCTGTCGGAACTGACTGAAATACCAGTGCGTGAAATTGTAAGTAAATAATGTAATTAAATGCGATAATAAAATGCATTGCTAATTATCCACTGCGGTGGGCCGTTGCTGACCCCTCGGCTCCCACACACACACACACACACACGCACACACACAGGCACAGGCGCAAACAAAACGTTGTCTTGTCTGGCAGAAGTCTAGCCAGTTATTGGCCATCTCGCTCGCGCAAACAGTAATCCAACTGTTATTGTTGTTGCCTGCCGGCTGGCGTGCAATTAACGCTGACGTTGACTGCATTGCATTTACACTTGAGAGCGCCGCACAAAGCAGATGTGTGCTTGTGTGTGTATGTGTGTGTGCAGCCACAACTGCTTCAGGGGGTTGATTTTTGTGATTTGGCAATGGCAGTTACCACCCCGTCTCGGACAGTGGCACGGGGAAGTTGCCAAAAATTGTGTTTTTCTCTTGTTTCGGGGGTTTCTTTTTCTCGTTTTTGGTTGTTGAACTTCCTGCTTGAACATGAAACTCAAATTCAGTTTATATTTTACCTTCACAGGCTTCGTTCAAGCGAGTTACGTTCCTGGATCTGTCCAGCAATCGACTGGTCACACTCGGCGTACGTTCCAAAAAAAAATTTCAATCATTCGATTAGCATTTTCAACAGCATGTTCTTTTTCCGTGCAGCGCAACTTCATCACGCTCACCCGGCTGGTCAAGCTCGATCTGAGCAAGAATCAAATACGCATTCTTCCCGATGACTTTGGCCAACTGGAGCAGCTGCGTCATTTGGACTTGTACAACAACTGCCTGGAGCATTTGCCCCTAAGTTTTGGACGCTTGCTTCGTTTGCGCTACTTGGACTTGAAGGGCAATCCCTTGACGCCCGCTTGGCTGAAAATTGTGGGTCGCTGCTCAACGCTGAAGGACTGCCAACAGGCGGCCAAGAATACTGTAAGCCAAGTGGCACTTTAGTCGAGTGGCTCTTATTTACGATTTGCTCACATTTTGCAGGTGAACGTCTGTGCCAACTTCAAGTCCGAATTCATTGAACGCGAACGTCTGGCGGCCCAGGAGCGCCAATTGAGTTCAGCACAGATGGGAGGCTCCGGCGATGGCGATGGCAGCTCCAGCTCCAACCTGAGCACAAAGGCCAATGGCGGCGATACAACCAAAAAGTCCAACAAAGCAAATAAGAAATCAAAGGCCAAGAAATCGGGAGCCGCTCCTGAAAACGAGCTAACAATCAAACCCGTAAATGCAGCAACCAGCAAAGCTTCCAATCAAAAGACCAATCAAAAGAAGAAGCTAACAAATGACAGCACCTGGTTCTCGGCTCTTTCGGGCGTTGCCTTCTCATCGCTAATGACTTTCTTGCTGCTGTTCGTGTTCAATGTGCTCATTATATACATGATTATGTTCAAGAATCCGGACATTGCCGATAAGCTCGTTGAGTATATACCACATCAGTATCGCGACTGGATACTGACCAAAACGGAAATCTTTCGATTGCGCGTCACCGACTGGATCTCCGAGTTTCGCACCCCACCGGAGGAGCACTGACGATTCATTTATTTGAAGCCATAGAGCGCGGGGCTTCAAATAGAAGAACTACTGGCAAATATCGGATGCAGAGCGCGTGTGTGGGAACGATTGGAATATTTGGATATGTGTAGACCATCTCAAAGAGTTGAACGAGTGCGACTTTGAAAAGACCCTAGTGTACTGCCATATATGTATATTTAAGTATTTACGTCCATTGGCAAGAAATTTTTACCTCACAAACACACACAGACAGAAACAGAAACAGACACACGCACAGACACACAGCATCAGAACTATAATACACTTGCAATGCAAACTATTCTTAATCAATCTCAATTTAACTAAAGTTACAATAGATCAAACAGAAACTCAATAGTAACTGAAACACAGTTCAAAACTGGCTAATACATAGAAACTACAGACACAGTCAACGTGCTTCACACGGCCACAACACACTTATCTAACATACATATGTACCAGACTCATAATATCTATGCAACGGATCACAAATGCATTCTGTAAGAATTTCTTGTGCAATTTATCTTCTTTTTTTTTGAAACCCAGCTCAAGTTAGGATCACATTAAGACTTGTTGGATCTTATGATTTTATGCTAACAGATTTGAAATCTAATGTATAACGTATAAGTTTATATTAATTAGAATATGGTTCTCGTTTCGCGCTGCAAACGAAAGCAAATTAAAGTGGTTTCATATAATTTTTATGCATATAAACAATTAAATTATATATTGTACGTAAAAAAATACAAAAGAAAATGTATACAAAAAGATTTGCTGATTTTTGGAATAAAGTTTTACATTTTAACAAACCAAAAATACGTTTATAAATAACTTCGGTTGCTATTTAGAGGCAAAGATCTGTTTATCATATTTGTATACAAATAGGTTTAAAGATAAAGTGCCTTTGGAACCTTTCTAACTTTAGAGCTTATTATTATTATTTATAAATTTCTTATCAATCAGTTCATTGCCATACCTCTAAATCCATTGACCACACTTATTAACCAAAGGAATGCTAGATAAAAGATTAATGCTGCTAAATATAAATTTTTATTTTATAATACAAGCGCCAGTAAATCGTTTTATCAACGTTATAATTAGTTTATTTTTAAGCTGCTGCTAAACAAAGTGCCCGCTAAACTCGCTGATAAGAAGTTTTAATCATATTTTTTGACAAATACAACATCAATAAAACTAACCGAATATAACCTTTTTCAAGAGTTCACCAAAGTAGAACAACGTTTAATTAAATAAATGAACATCAACAATCGATGGCAGCACATTTAAGATACCTAAAGTTCAACAAATTTATGAACATTTGTATAGGTTGTTTATATCACAAACACGTTTTAGGTGACTAATCGCTTTAATGGATATATGTATGTGTGTATGTGTGTATATCCACCCCTACACTTAGCTGGGTACCACCAAAATTAGCTGAATTGCAAGAAAGTAAGTTCTCACAAACCTTTTGTATGTACAGAGACACACAAAAGTATTCGCACAGCATGCATTTTTGACTTTGCGTTTGTTTTGTTTTAATTTGATTTGTAACTAATTTACTAAACATTTTTGAAATTAACATTATAATATATTTAAATTTAAAAATAAAACAAGAATGTCAAACTCGGTTGTAACCTACTGCACAATACTCGATAACTTATTTTAAATTTAAAATTGAGAAATATATAAAGATTTTATCGAATAGCCAAAAACTCTTAGCACTATCTGACGTGGCTATATATATTCCAAATTCCAACTATATAGCAAGTCTCTAGCCTCAATAGCAAGATAGACATTGCACAAATATACTCTTTTCACTTCGTGAACGATTATAAAAATTAACTTTTTATGCAAATTTTACCCTCTTCTCTCAAGCACACGACTTTATCAGTAGCCAGTTCGCCAATGGGAGTTTCGCACAACAGGTATAATTGATAATAATAATGACGTATATGCGAATTTCGTAATACTGTTTTGTTGTTTTATTTATTGCTCACTCAACAAATAGAACCCCCTAGAACGTGAACAAATATCTGAATAATCATTACAAGTAAAAAAACCTATTGAAAATGGGTAAAACGCTTTTGTGCAACTGTATGTTGTATAAAGTATATATATTCTTGATCAGGACGACTAGCTGAGCCGATTTAGCCATGTCCTTCAGTTCGTCCGCTAGTAATTTTTTTTCGCAATTATTGAAGCTGGAGAACTGAAATTTGGAATTTATACTCGCGTCAGATAAAGTGTTATATTTTTTTCGCTATGCCCACTGGGGGCGTGGCAAATCGCTAAAATCGAGGTATCTTCCTCAGTTTTAAAGCTGGATACATACATTTTTTTCAGACAGACTACCGATGACCTCGCACAAAAGATGGTTTGCTTACGCTCACTGGGGGCGTGGCAAATCGATAAAATCCATTATATTTTGGGGACGGAGAAAATCCATATCTCCCACAGTTTTAGAGCTAGAGTCGCCAGAAAGAAGTTAGCAGAAATTTTTCTGATATTCTCCTCTAAATTAAAAAAAAAAAAGTACTATAATATTTAAGACCTTCTTTGACTGTTTTACGCCTACTCTATTTACCCCCTGCAACGGTCTTACTTGCTTTTAGATAACACAGATAATCTGTAGGCTATGTGCCGTTTTCAGAAATAGTTTCAGCCTTTTTGATAAGCGATTAACAGCTTTATTGTTCTCACATTATTGTTTATTATCAACTGTTTACAGAGCGCGTTCAAGCTCAGTGCTTGGGCTGATGCAATGCACCGTTACTCCTAATCGCTTGGGAGAGAGGGTGCCCGTTCGGGCGCGTGTCGTGTTTGCCGCGCTTCTATTTTAAAGTTTCATATTTCCGTTGCAAACGAAAACTTTAAAAGCATTTGCGACGGTTATGAAAGGCCTGAAGGAAATTTCATCAGCCAAATAAATGCCAAGGCATTCGAGGGCCCTTGCCCTGTTCTAACGCTCTCTGGCCGCAGCGAATGCGGGGTGGCTTTGCCGCCTCTCAGCGTGTCCTACGCCTTATCCTTTGCTTCTGGCTGCGGCAAATGCACTGCCTGAATATAATTTTGATAATCAACGTACATTCCTCGTTCTCGCTCACCTTGCCTCTCGCTCTGGCGCTCGCCTTTTTACACTCAGTCGCTTCTGCGCATTCAGCGACCGGCTTCGCATTCAGCTAAAATTTTGGCGCGCTCGCCGTTCGCTGCTCGCTCTTTCACATATAAAATGCGCTGCTTGCCGCTCACAACATGAGTTGCCGTTCGACTTTAGTGCCGCGTGGTCAACCTTTGCAAGCGGTGCTTGTATTTTGTGGGCAATAATTGGAGCGTGTGCACTGCCATTTGAATATTATTGCTATATTCATGTGTGGTTAAATAACAATAAGCGCGACAGCAACGGCCGAAAACTGTTCAAAGAGAGCCCATTAATTATTGTGTGAAGTTCGAAATCTGTGTCGAGTTTTAAGAAAGTGCTAATCAAAAGTGAACAGCGGAGAACGCAACAGTGAGCGAAGTAAGTACACACACACACACACAGACAGATGAATGTCGTACTCAAGAAATTTTTTTTTATTTTTTTTTTTTTGGTTTAATGTGTATGCGAACAGCATAAGAACAAAAAAAAAAAAAAAGTGTCAAGCACATGGCACAAATTTGGATGTCTAGAAATAGAAAGCGACTGCATGGCAATAGAGCAAAAGTGCTGCTCAAAAACGCACATGTTATGCAGTCGAAAAGGACAGCAATTAGTCAAATGATGTGTACAGTTAACACTGATGGGCAAATGTCAAAAATTACACAAGTCCGCAGCGATCAAAGATCAAAAACATGACCAAAAATAAACCAAAATGTGTATGACAAATTTGTTGTTCAATGCATTATTCAACATTTAAAGGCAGAACAACAAAAGCTTAACGTCAATTATATTTTGACATTGTGCTGCACACGAAAATCTGTTGCATATTGTTGTAAACTATTTTTAAACCTTTTAAAGACCGCCCGATATTCGTTATTCAAATTCTGACAGCCCCAACAGCAAATTCCCTTTAACGTTGACACGCGTGTGCAACGTAAGCTAAACGCTGACGCTGGCCGCGCAGCTGGCGTTGCCGTCGACGTTGCTGCTGCCAGCACTGCACCTGTTCCCCAGACGATTTGTGCACTCTATTTGTACTCTATACAGTTTCGCTTGCATTGGCGGCATTTGTTGTGACCTCTTCACGGGTCTTTACTTCCGATTTACATTTCAATATAAGCGCCGTTCATGAATGAAAATCGTTATCGTGGCCCTATCCTAAACATAAAACAAATGCGCGCGCTTTCTAATTTACATGACAATTTAGCTGCGTTTTGTTTTGTCTTCCGTTAGTCTTGTTGTTGTGATTAGTGCTGTTGTTGTGCGTAATAGTTCAATGGCTGATTCGAGCTCGATTTAAATTGCTGATATGCCACGTTTTCTTAAGTACGTATTGTAACGGTAATTGAGCATGTTAAAAGGGGAAAGTCGAACCGAAATGTTGCAGACAGCGCGTCCAACTGACGTACAGGGTGTAACCAATTGTGATTTCCTACAACTACACAGCAACAACAACAACAACAACAAACACAACAAACACGTCTTAGATACTAACTAACTTGGTTGTAGAACATATTAAAAAAGGTCATGAAACGGCTGAAAAGAACATTACAATCGTTGAACTGGCCGTAAAAAACTCAAATTACTGTGGACACACTTTATAAAGTGACCTTCATTTCTTGACTGTGGGCCTCGCGAGTGCCTCATCCTTATCTATTCATTCTTGGGAGGTACATAAGGCACTTATAAATATTTGTATGTATGTAGGTACATACATATGTTTGCATGTACGTTTGTTCACATTTTTCAATGTCGCTTTGGGCTATTGATTTTTGTGTTGCGATAATTAACATAAAAGAATTTTACAAGCGGGCACAGCGAATTTCTTAACGAAAGACGCAGTAAAATTGTGACGTCAGAGGGCGAAAAAGGGCAACAACAACAAAATATAAAAACAACAATAAATGCGGGTCAACGTCAGCAACTGTTGCGCGTGGGAGCATTAGTTTTTCTTTTCTTCTTTTTTTTTTCACATGAAGTCAGTTGAAAAAACTATTTTTAGTCCATTATGCGCTCAACTTTCCTTTTTTTTAAGGGTATACAACTTGGGGAAGGAGTGGAGATATTAAGTAGACAAATGTATCTTATAGATATAAGCTACCTTCGCTTTGACGCTCTAAAAAAATGCTTTCGAATATTATCTTTACACAGATTAGTTATAGTATTGACGTTTTTTGCTGTCGTCCTCCTTGACGTTTGTTCTTTATGATGTGGTTTCTTATTTGCTTGTCAATTTGCGCAAATTGTCTGCACCCGCCCTTACACTTGACCCTCCTCATTGTGGTAACGAACGAGAGCTACCCCTTCTGGTGCTACTGTCTGAAAGCAAATTGATTTATTTTTAGACGCAACTAATTTCCGTAACGGCGGCACACCTATAGATGGAGGCCATCGCTTATCAATTGTCAAGGTGTTCACCCAATAATTGCGCCTGCACATAAACTTCGAAGAGCTTGCTCATGGACACTTTAAAACGGATGACTTTTGTATTTAAAATTTGTCAAATATGTTATGTCATGCGTGTGCCAACCTCTATCTGCATTGATGAAAAAAAAACCACTCGGATTCTTATCAAAATCGATCCCACAACCACTCTAATTGTTTATTCGGTTTGAGCTACCATTTATCTATAAGCAAAATGATAATTACCTTTATATTTTCTGACATTGTTTGGGTCCCCAGTTGCATACAGTGTCAGTTCCCTGACGCCGTAGTAAATAAGCTGTAAGCCTCTAGAGCTTACCACGTGCCGGCAATAATGATAGTCATTTAAAAAATTATAATATACATATATGAACTGTCTGAAATGATCTACTCTAGGCATAGACGCTTTATTTCAACATCAGTTTTCGTTGATGATAGCAGTTCTCGGTGATACTGTATTAGATCTAGGCGCAGCTAATTAAAATTCTGGCAATTACTGGCATATTTTTCAATGACGTCAAATGCTTTATCTGAGGGGATGTTGATTATGAATACCTAATTGATTAAACTGATTATCAATGGCTAATATAAATAAACAAATGTCCGATTTTCTTTCAATTCTGTGTACTTGTCAATCAATTTTCATTCTCCCTAACTCGCTTCACTTTATAATAAGCCTTATTGGAAACATAATACTTTGTTTGAGCAACCGCTCTCAAGCAGTATCGAATAAAGCAAAAAAAAAAAAATATTTCTGCGTAAACAAATGCAACATAAGTAAGAGAAATCCTAAAAAAAGTTTTGGCTGATGAAATTTCTATGAAACTTTGCGGGCTGCCGCATGAACTTGAAGCTAATTATAAACATAATTATTTTTCTTAAGTACAAATGTATTGTAGATTTACCAAGAATAGTCGCGTTAGGTTGACTTGGATCTGATTGAAGGCATTACATCGAAAAACCGGAAGTTTTTGCCCCTTAACGCAGAATTTCTGTGACTAATTTCTTATCAAAGCAAATAGTTTTCCCACCCTGCAACATTTTAACATTATGCGAAGCTTTAAGATAAGTATTAGTAAATAAAAGAATTCCTCACAAAAAGTTTAATAAAAAGGCAAAACGTTCGCATACAATTCTTAAGTAACCAAGTAACGTCATCAGATGTGAATGGAAACCAAAATTCGAATTCTAAAATTGGAACACGTGTTTTCATTTCGCTTAGGGGCCTGGCCGGGTGGTTTAGAGAGAGAGTGAGAGTGAGAGAGAGAGTAAACATGTCTGCAGAGAGCAGAGAACGCTCTCGCAACGCAGGATGCTGTGCTGAATTGTTGTCGTGAGCGAAATCAGCCAGACATGTGACGTCACACAGTCAGTTTTGGGCATAGGCTCAACAGTCGTCACCCACACAATACCCATTACACTCCCAATACTCTCGCTACCCAATTTTTTGTTTTTTTTTTTTGGACTTTGCCGCATGTTGCATTTGCAATGAATGCGATTGTTTGTTATAGTGCACAACAGATGTTCGTGCGGCTCTTGAATGCGTCTATCCTAATGAGTTTTTACTGTTTTCTGCATATTTTTTCGCGTCCGACGGTATTTTGCGTTGTATTCATTTGAATATTTTACATACAGTATGCTAAAATGCTTTGCTCTTTGTCAAAATTTCATTTTCAAGGTTGTCTTGTTTGGGATTTCGAAAAGAATTTGTTATTTTGGTTCAGACTTGTCTTGTGACCGATATATGCACTGAATATAAGAATCAATCTGTTTTTTTTTTTTGTTTTGGATCTGTCATCGCATTTTTTTCTGTAGACTAGCCAAATCAATTTATGTACACATATAAATGTGGCCTATCTCTTTACCCTAGAGATATTAGAGTAACATTTCCTCAGAAATATCTTGCCTCAATAGGAACCCACTATTGTATGTCAGAGATACAATATACACATCCCAAATGTGTAAGCAATTAATAAAGATGATGAAATCGATTCTTTTCCTCTCTTTTTTTTTTGGCAATTTCCTCAATTTGTGAATAACATGAAGAATTCTATAACTTAAAAGTGTGGCGTGCCTCAAGGACAGCCTTTACCGTTATCTCTGGGTATAATATGTTTAGTTGCTATTTTGGCTATGTCATGCTCGGGTGTCTGTCAGCTCACGCAACACATTGTAATGGTATTGCTGATTTTGGCACTGCTATAAATCGATCAATTATCTAAAGGTTTAGCGAAACTGGTTTTTGCCGGTTTTTTTTCTGATGGGGACGGGGAGGGGGTGGGGGGGTTTGACACAACATAGACAATAGATGTGATATAGGGCGACCATTTGTTACCTCAACCGGTGAATATAGCACTAAATATATCTAAAAACAACGCGAACGAAAACAACAAAAATAACAGAGACCAAACTGTGCCAATTTTTATAGACTCTCAGTGGGTGAAGGTTCTTTCATGTGTGCGTTGTTAAATACACATACAAACATATGTATACACATATATGGCTATATGTTTTATATGTACGTTGGCATCTGTGCTCATATCTTGGTAAAAAGACCCCACTAATAACTGCGCTGTTACCGCGAACACAATTTGTTTCATTCACACCGGCACGTTTTTTCCGATATGATACGATTCGCTTTTACGACTATATCTTATCAATTCATAATTTGGTGACGTTGTAAATTTTCTTGGTTCGAAGAGGAAATAAAAATGTTTTGTCGCCTTAATAGAGTTTTAAATCTGATCTTCTGACATAACGATAATAATACACATATAACGATAAGGATTAAGTGTGGGAATAAACTGGTTTTTATTGGTACTAATAAAAATCTGGTTAAAAATTAAATTGTTCTATTTTCCGATATGATACGATTCGCTTTTACGACTATATCTTATCAATTCATAATTTGGTGACGTTGTATATTTTCTTGGTTCGAAGAGGAAATAAAAATGTTTTGTCGCCTTTATAGAGTTTTAAATCTGATCTTCTGACATAACGATAAAAATACACATATAACGATAAGGATTAATTGTGGGAATAAACTGGTTTTTATTGCTACTAATAACAATCTGGTTAAAAATTAAATTGTTCTATTTTCCGATATGATACGATTCGCTTTTACGAATATATCTTATCAATTCATAATTTGGTGACGTTGTAAATTTTCTTGGTTCGAAGAGGAAATAAAAATGTTTTGTCGCCTTAATAGAGTTTTAAATCTGATCTTCTGACATAACGATAAAAATACACATATAACGATAAGGATTAAGTGTGGGAATAAACTGGTTTTTATTGGTACTAATAAAAATCTGGTTAAAAATTAAATTGTTCTATTTTCCGATATGATATGATTCGCTTTTACGACTATATCTTATCAATTCATAATTTGGTGACGTTGTATATTTTCTTGGTTCGAAGAGGAAATAAAAATGTTTTGTCGCCTTTATAGAGTTTTAAATCTGATCTTCTGACATAACGATAAAAATACACATATAACGATAAGGATTAATTGTGGGAATAAACTGGTTTTTATTGCTACTAATAACAATCTGGTTAAAAATTAAATTGTTCTATTTTCCGATATGATACGATTCGCTTTTACGAATATATCTTATCAATTCATAATTTGGTGACGTTGTACATTTTCTTGGTTCGAAGAGGAAATTAAAATGTTTTGTCGCCTTAATAGAGTTTTAAATCTGATCTTCTGACATAACGATAATAATACACAGATAACGATAAGGATTAAGTGTGGGAATAAACTGGTTTTTATTGGTACTAATAAAAATCTGGTTAAAAATTAAATTGTTCTAATTACGATTATAATGTTAAAAACATTCTAAATCTAGAAGTCGACAAATTTATAATTCTCACATAAAGATAAGTAAGTGTGGAAATGGAGTATTATTATTTTTTTTACTAATAAATCTCAGTTTCACAATAAGGTTCTCTGCTATAATACCTATAATAATAAATAAGTGAAAACTAGTTTTGAAAATTGAATTTTCTGATTAAGAATAATGCTTCAAGTTTAAATTAGAACTCATGGCGGACAATCAATTTGGGGTTGAAGAATTCAACAGCCATTTCTCAAGGGTTATTCAACCTTACTGTGAAATGTGCTGAAGTTAACGAAATTCAAAATGTTCAGAGCCCAAATAAACCGCCGAAACTTGAGCGTTGAAATGTGTCTACGCGGCAAATGAATATTCATGTAATTTGGCCAAGAAAGCAATTTATCTTGTCAGTTAATATTACACATGTGATACTCTGTGCTACTCTTCGACGTAGTTTAACCCTCAAGACGCTGCAGAAGCCATGCCGACCATTCTCACATCCATTTAGCGGCTGCGTTTAAGGCAAGGCCAACAGAGTGTTAATTGTTAGCTAGCAGCCAAAGAAAGAGCCAAAATATGACACATAAAGGCAAAGTACAAGCTACATATGCCACAAGGTTGCCTTATTGACGCATGTGACAACCAGAGAACCACATGCAACACCCCCAACACCCCAACCAACATCCCCATCCACATCTGCGACAATTTCACCGCTCGTGAATGCGAAATTTAACACATGTAGAACGGCAAAAACAAATTTGGATTTTGGCCGGGATTTAACATATTAATAATAGATCAACGGCGGGTAAACAAGTCAACACTCGTTTCCCATCACGATGACAGGGCCAAAAGTTGAATTTCGACAAACAAATTGAATGGGACAGGCTCTGCGAAGCACTCGAGAGTTCATTGATAGCGCTCGGAGGGGCTAAATATAGAACTCATTAGATGAAATTTAAGTGGCACATAAAGAAATTAAGTGAATAACTTGTCAAATTCCGAGCCAATTGTCGAACACCAAATTTACATGCAAATCTCCCAAAAGAGAAAGAAAATCATATAAAAACGGCAAAATTTCGGAATATATTTCAATAAATTAAATCAAATGCCTTTTACTCGTAAATTGAATGTGCGGCGCACGATTCAATTAAAAGGCACTTGAACGCATAAATGTGAACAAATTAAAGACAATATCGGTCTGAAATTTGATCAAGCAAATGTCTGCTCATTCAATCAAGGGAATTCTTTAAATTCTTACACTAACTGCCACATTCCAACTGTAACTAATATTTGAGCGTCTTCTTTTCTTTTCAGGCTTAGACTGTGCGAAATTTGTTTGAAGAGTTGACAGCGAAAAAAAAGGAAAAACATACAAAATGGTGAACGTTATAGTGCGTATTATTATTGAAGAATCTCTCTTTCTATTTAATTGTTTGACTAATTGCTGTCAATAAATGTCGATTGCAGGACAGCGGCTCGAAACATGCGCCACAGGAAATGGAACAATTCCTGCCCGGCGATGGCACCAACAAGTAAGTACCATCGTCTCTATTTTAAAGGCATGAGCTAAACGCTCTAATAGGTAAATAAGTAAATAAAAGATTTTGCCTTGCGTGTCGCTCAATTAAATGTTCGTTAAGCCACACACTTAAATACACACACACGCACACCAATTGTCAAATGATGCCGCCAAAATGTCACTCGCCAATTTACCAGACGCCACCATTTAAACTCAGTTGTGGTCCGATATTATATATATATATATATACTATAGTATATGTATATATAGTTCATGACCGCAGATTTTAACCAGCCAGCTGTCTATAATTACAAGCAATTGTGTGTGCAATTACTAAAAGTTGAAAAAGTGTTTTTGCAAGTATAAACAGATTGTGCCCATATCGAGGGCTATAGTAGTTGAGAATTAACTAACATTGGGCCTCGACGCACATACACCTATTAGTCTAATCATATGACTGTATTGTTGCCTTTGTATTACGCAGCAACTTACCTAATGGAATAATACATAGTACAACAATTCGCCACACATCTATCTTCTATATATATGTACTCTAATATACACAGCTACAGTTAATCGTACACATACTTGTCTGTAAGTGTTCAATTGCAACCTTTGGTTTCATACAAAAATTATTTTCAAAACTCTCGACGTTGCACATGTTTTGTGTTATTGTTTTTTATTTTTTTTATTTTTATTTTTGAAACGAGAGATCAGCTTAATGCAAATTTATTTTTTCCCATTACAAATATTATTTGTTTACTGCAGCTTGTCAAAGCAAATATTGTTTAAATGACAATTAAAACCGCGAACCCTCGAAAAGAAACAAATAAATATATTTTGAACGCGCGTAGGAATTATATAAACAAGCAAATGAATTTTTAGCGACTGATAACAAATATTTTGCATCCATTGACATTAAAATTTAGCATAGAGCTGTAAACAAGGCAAACAAAAAAATCAGGAAAATAATTTAAAAATATTACATTTGCTTATGAGAATGATGACCAGGCATAATAATTATTTGATAACCTTTTCTTTAATTGGAAAGTAAACCTTGCACTATAACTGATAAGCAATATTCTAATGAAAAATATATGAATTATAAAAAAATAATATAAAAAATGAGTATTAAATATATAATTAATATGTGCGAAGCAAGTTGCGGTTACATGGTGTAAATTTAGATATACACTTTTGTGTGGTAAATATATATATATATAATACGTATATATAAATACGTACAGGTGCTTATCGCATTAGGGGTGATTTATTTATGTATAACACATAAATTATATATTTAAAACTAAGTGTGAAATTAGAGATTACATTTTTTAGTTCAAAATAACATTTTTTTATCTAATAATAGCTTGAAATAATATTTTTTTGTTAATTTTTTTCCATATTTAACAAAAATACTATGTAACCGAATTAAAATGCGCAGCCCAAAAGTAGGCAATTGATTTTATACACAAACACTGGTATTTTACTTAGTATTTTTTATTAGTGCAGCCAGTTGAATTGATTTCTTTGGCTGATGCAATGCCATAGCAGCTTGAAATCAGGCTCTGCTGAGTGGCCACGACTGGCCAATCACAATTGGCTAGCGCGCTTGCAGTCCAAATTGGGCTTGTTGTTTTTTTTTCTTTTTCCTTTTTCTGTTTTCTTGAATTTCGCGCGGACTGTAAACATAAAATGAGACGTTGGCCAAACGACTATAATTGCAGATGCAGCAATTCCAAAGCCAAAGAATTTCACTCACGGCTGCCACATACGACGCATATAAGAAAATGGTGCACTGATTTATGGCATTTAGTTGTTGTCCGACAGTGGTCGCTGTAAAGATCAGTTTATATCAGTGCAGATCTGAGCATGGCAATGAGCGACTTAGAACCCACTCATGTGGAGTTGAGGTGGCAATAATTTGCTTTCAAATCTATATCTTTTTAATATCTTTTCCATTTCTATGTACTTACAGATACAAAATACAGCCACGCAAATCAGATGCCGAACATGCCTTGGCCAACAATGAATTCGATCCGTTTGCAATGCGCGACAATGAGCATCCCACTACGTAAGTCTGGCCAAAGGAAGTCCCCCACTTTTCTCGCTAAGCTCTCGCCCTTTTCTCTTTTAGTGATAATGAAACTTTGACGCATTTGCTGAAGGCCTCGTTGGGCACTGGCATCCTGGGCATGCCGTTTGCCTTTATGTACTCGGGTCTGGTTATGGGTATCTTTGCCACCATCTTTACTGCCTTTGTGTGCACCCACTGCAGCTACATACTGGTAGGTTGAACGCTATTCGCATTTCTCATTCGATCGAGATTAATTGGGCTTATTCGCGTGCAGGTGAAATGCGGTCACAAGCTGTATTATAAGACACGTCGCACCAAGATGACCTTTGCGGAGATCGCCGAGGCTGCATTCCAGAAGGGCCCGAAGAGTCTGCGCGGCTTTGCGCCGGTCGCCAAGTTCTCCATATTGTTTGGCCTGTTCCTTACGTACTTTGGCACCTGCTCCGTCTATACGGTGATTGTGGCCAAGAACTTTGAGCAAGTGCTGGAGCACTGGATGGGACGTGAACTTGAATCGCGTGTGCTCATTTGCATAATGCTTGTGCCTTTGATCCTGATCGCTTGGGTGCCCAACCTGAAGTATCTGGCGCCCGTTTCGATGGTGGCCAATGTTTTCATGGGTCTCGGCTTGGGCATCACATTCTACTATCTGGTCCAGGATCTGCCGCCCATCCAGGAACGTTCGCTCTTCACCCTGTCCACGCTGCCAGCATTCTTTTCGATAACCATTTTCGCAATGGAGGCAATCGGTGTGGTCATGCCCCTGGAGAACAACATGAAGACGCCCCAGAACTTCCTTGGCATTTGCGGTGTGCTCAGTCAGGGCATGTCGGGTGTCACCCTCATCTACATGCTGCTCGGTTTCCTCGGCTATCTCCGCTATGGCGATCAAACTGGCGAGAGCATCACCCTAAATCTGCCCATCGAGGAGTGGCCCGCCCAGGCGGTCAAGATATTGATTGCCCTGGCCGTCTATTGCACATTTGGACTGCAGTTCTATGTGTGCCTGGAGATTTTCTGGGATGGCATCAAGGACAAGTGCACCAAGCGTCCCGTTTTCGTTAACTATGTGCTGCGGTAAGTTAACCCACCTGTGGCACGTCTTTAAAATAATTCATGACTTATTTTTTGTTTCTTTTTTCTTTGCGTCTTGCAGCACTGTTCTGGTAACTGCCGCCGTGGTGCTGGCCATTTCAGTGCCCACCATAGCGCCATTTATGGGTCTCATTGGCGCCTTCTGCTTCTCCATACTCGGTCTGATCTTTCCGGTAAGTGCGCTTTAAACGCTAAACGACTTGCCACTAATCCTCTTCATGCTGCAGGTCATCATTGAGCTCGTGGTGCACTGGGACACTGGGTTCGGTGCTGGCAACTGGATACTGTGGAAGAACGTATTCATCGTTCTGTGCGGCATTGGCGCCCTTGTCTTTGGCTCCCTCTCGGCCATCAAGGACATCATTAAGGTGTACAGCGGACCAACGGAAGCCCAATAAACGGTTTCCCTTAAGCGTATCCAAAATGCAGAAGGAAGCTTGCAAATAATCTCCTGTGCATAACACACAAAATTCGTAATGCAAACAGTGCTATACCGAGGGATATATATTTATTATATACACTATATGTATACATTTGAGAGATATACTTTTTAGCATAGTTTGTAGCGCAGCTGGAGCTAGCCGGGAAGAATAGCTCCTGCCGTTCTTTTTTTTTTTTTTTCCTATCAATCTAACTATTGTTAGATGTAAAACTGCGCCCAGACTTTATAGATTATTGTTTGAAGCGCATTACTAAAATGTAGTACCCTAAGATAAACTATTATATTCGAGTGCCTAACTATAATGCTAGCACACACACACAGCACCGAACTGTCAGTTTTAGCACGTTTTAGTACACATGCGAATGCAATTATATAAACTACCAATAGATAAATGTGAAAGAGTTGTTGCGTACATTTTAGTACCAAAAAACTAAACAGTTAACTAGCTTAAACACTTCTAGTGTCTACTAAAATCGGGATTAATACACACACACACACATACATTTTAATTGATTTTAGTAAATTTTAGTATCAAGCTTAAAAGACTTTATGAGCACGTTTTTCTTTTCCTGTCCCTTTCCATCTCTACCTGTCCCTCTCTGTTATAAAAGAGTATTACGAAAAAAAAACCAAAATTTCAAACAATTATTATTATTTTGCTTTGTTGCGAACATTATTTGCAGCATAACTTTTAGCGTGTTTAGTTTATAAGCAATACGATTTGGTTCTGGGTTCCTAAAAGTCTCTGCAAGCCATTAAAAAATCGACTTTTATTTTTGTATATAAATTGTGCAGAGTTTTCGGAATCCTTCCAGCGTTGAGTTACTCAAATTATATTTTTTGATACATACTTATGTAGTTTCATTTTCTAAAAAAACAAAATAAAAAAAAAAGGAAAAGAAAAATAATCTAGAAAATCAAGGAAATATTCAATTATACGATATTCTTAATACATACTACATTTTGTTGCTTCATATTTGTATTTAAATTATAGCTTTAAACAACAACTATTGAAGATTAAAACGCATACACACAAACTAAAGCAAACAAATCCAAACCGAATAATAATCGAATTATACAGCAGTTTTTGCATTTAAACCTTTTTGCACTGAAACGCAACGAAGCTGATTTAACTGTGAACCGAAAAGTTAACTTTTATATTAGGTCTTTGGGATCGAAAGATCTGTCAATTGTTCAACTGGATGAAATGGATATAAGAACATATTGTACATATTACAAATGTTATGTATAAGGAAAGTCTATTGGGGAAAAAAGCAACTAGTTCTTTATATTTAAAAGTATTTAGAATTGAAACATGTCCATATTACATATTGAAAAGAGCTAAGATTGATATAATTGTTTACTTTTTGAAAAGTGTTTAAATTCCAAACAAAAACCAACGAAATAAAGCCCGGAAAATTATCATAATATAAACAGCATAAAGTATTTCAAAATAAATATGGTTTGATTTTCATTTTAAGCGTAAGCAACTGGGCATATGCGACTTGTAGATACCCTCTATCCAATTCGCTATGGTAGCCTTGCAAAATGTTGATTACTTGATTACTTGACTGCCTTAATTGATCAATATCTGAGCATGAAATTGATTATTAATAAGCTACTGGCACGTGGCGCAACAAATATTAAGAGATACAAATCAGAAATCGTGCGTTAATTGGCATTAACTACACACGCACACTCGCACACACAGTTTCTGGGCGAAACTAATTTCTGTTTTGATTTCCAAATTGATTTGCAGCAACTGAGCGATCGGCGGGTCCCACACAATGTCTGATTGCGAATATAATTGGAGACGGTCAAAGCAGTTGGCATTAGAGGCAATTGAACCTGCCTATGGGCCAATTCAGGTAACCTCCGAGTCAATGCGCTGCGATGCGCTCTTGAGGCCATTGCCGGACCACTTGGTCTGGAGATTGGGTCGTGTTATTGGCTTGTCATATTTAATTTTTGTTTTTTGCGACAGTTTCGAAAGGTTTTCAGCTGTGCGGCAGACGTGGGAATGTCTAGGAAGTCCTTGACTCAATGCTCGCAGCCAAAGCGTTTCCAATTTGTAATGGATTGCGGAGTCTACCCTCCAGGAAACCCGCTGCCCCAACCAATTAGCGCGTGACAAGCTGAAGCAAATCCGAGAGTCAACAATGGCAGCTCGACCGCAAGATGACTTGCTACCAATTTGGTGCAACACACGCTGACCGCAACGCTGGGCCAGTTGTAGTTGCTGTGTCCAAGGTCGCCAGCGATTTAAAATAATTATTCTCTAATTGTCATCAACAACATCATCAACGACGCGCATCAATGGGATGCTGTGCGCACAGATGTTGCATCTTGGTTTCAGGTCGATGGCGCCAAGGTCAGCTGCGGCGAGCGGCGCTAGAAGCTCGCCAGAAGCTGCTCCGTTTTGTCGGCTTCGGTTTCCGCTCTTGCATCTGGTAATGTAACACCATTTACGGCCATTGTGTAACTGCGATAATTACAATTGCCTACCGGAGTCGCTTTTGTGTTTGGCATTTCAAATGGTTTTTCGTCTTTGGTTTCGGCTCGTTTGTGGGCCATTCTTATAGAGACTATCGCATAGATACTTTCACCAACTTGGTATACTTTTGGCGCGCAACAATTCGTTCGATTTGATTGCCTCTATGGGCTGTCATTTTTATAGTATGATATGCAATTGGAATTTAAAGTGCAAACGCGTGGGAATCTTTTCACTGATCGAAAATGACATTTCGTATACATGGTTATGAATACAAGCCATAAACGTGAGTTACTAGCGTCTTTTCATACTCGTTCACGAAGTGAAGAGAGTATATTGGGTTGTGCCATGTGCCATAACTCTGTCAAAACTGAACCGATTTTCATGTTCGATGGCATTTTGGTCATGATTCCTCTACTAGATTAATTCTGCATTTAAAATTTATGCATTATCGAAAATAAAATTTTTTGGATTTTTTCGGAAAAACAAACGTTTTTTTTTTCAAAATTTAGAATTACGAATTTATATTTTTAATCGATTGTGCTGGTCACAATTAGTATAAAAAACAACATTAAAACTGTTTCTGAGGGGGTCAAATTTTTTGTTAAAAATCATGCCAAAATTGTCAAATATTTTAACATGTAAAGCTCTCGCATCCATAGGTCCCATATTTCAAACGCCCACAACTTTGTCAAAACAGCACAGATTTTCATGTGTGATGGCATTTTGGCCATTGCTCGATCTCTAGATTAATTCTGCATTTAAAATTTATGCATTATCGAAAATAAAATTTTTTGGATTTTTTCGGAAAAAATGCATGTACTCCCCCCTTACTCATTTTATGAAAAAAATTTGTTTTCAAAATTTAGAATTGCGATTTTATATTTTTAATCGATTGTGGTTGTCACAATTAATAAAAAAAACAACGTTAAAAGTGATTCTGAGGTGGTCAAATTTTTTGTCAAAAATCATGCCAAAATTGTCAAATATTTTAACATGTAAAGCTCTCGGATCCATGGCTCCCATATTTCAAACTCCCACAACTTTGTCATGTTTCATGTTTGATGTCATTTTGGTCATTGCTCGATCTCTAGATTGATTCTGCATTTAAAATATTAGCATTATTTAAAATATTACAAAAAGCACTAACGTCACCCACTCCCCTTACTCATTTTCGAAAAAAAAACAATATTTTTAAAATTTAGAATTGCAAATTTCCATTTTTAGATTGTAGTTGTCACAATAAGCATTAAAAACACATTAAAAAAGATTTTATAGGATTTTTAGTCAAAAATCATGTTTTGGCTGTTATTACAGTGTGAACAGGTATTGCGTTGTTGATTACACCCGACTGTAACGTTCTTATTTGGTGTTTTTTTTTTTGAAAACCCAGACTTGGGTTTTACTCTAACCACAATTCATTTCACTTTCACAAGTCTGCCAAGGTCTTAAAAAAAACTGAAAAAACTTAAAACAACCCCATCAAGTGCCAATTTTCTAGCAAAGCGTAAAATGAAGTCGATTGAAAAAAGAGACCCCTTAAAAGACCATTCAAGTGGCTGCCAAGAGCCACATAAATTATACAAATATTTATTATAATAACAAAAACAATCAATAAATTTAAAAACATTATAGAAAATTGTTGACTCAAGCGCAATCAACAACAAAATACAAGTGTACACAAAAACAAAGGCCCAACAAACAATAACATTCACTTTCAAAAGGAGCTAAAACAAAAATGCAAAATAAAAGTAACAAAACGATTCGACTTCAAAATTGCCCTGTCCGAAAAAAACACAAGAAACATATAAAAGATAAAACGTAAAATCTATTATAATTATGCATAACAAAGATATTGCAGGCCAAATATTGAAAGTTTCAAGTGAAGTAGCGCATCCCATCGACCCAGGCGATTGAGTTCAACACCAGCCAGCTGGGCAGTTTAACAACAAGATTAATTAATTACTTTGGTCAAAATGTTTTTGTCCGATTTTATATTTTTTTGCCACTATGGCTTAAATAAATGAAGCGCAAAATATTAAATGGCAACTAATTTTGGAGCCGAGCTTTAAAGTAAAAGCCATAGGAAATGTCTGCAGATCACTCACAAAATTTGCAGCCGCTGTATACCCTGTACTTTTAATTTTCTATGAAGGGCATAATCAAACTGTTGTTGAAGGTAATATTTTTTATTTTTGGTTTTTTTAATTATTTATTTGTTTATAATTGTTTTGTTTTTTACTAATCTTTAAATTTGGAAAGACATATATTTAAATATAGATAGAAAAAAAAAGTCTTATTTCTAAAATATTTTTTATAATCCAGAAATTCATAATATAAGTACTTCCATTTAGAAGGTTTAAAACAAGTCCAACCATATTTTATGAGAAATGTTTTCGTATTTTAGAAATATTGAGCTTATTAGTAAGGCATCATCGACCAAAAACATTACTACAAATTTCATTATATTATATTTAGTATTATTTATTATATTATTTTATTTTATTTATTTGTTATATTAATTTTACAAATTTTGAATGCTCCATAACTTGCAATAGGATATCTGTCCGTCCAACATACTCGACTAGATCACTCTTACTATTTTGTATTTTGGGCAATCTTCAGATTATGGCAGCAACAACATGATGATGATGATGATGATGATTGTCGTGCCGAGCTACCACGTGATGTTTGCAACCAGCTGAATGCTGTTGTCGTCGGCAGCGCCAGCAGCAGCAGCAGCAGCAGCAGCAGAGGCAGCAGCCACTGAGGGCACTTGGCTGTGGGCACCCGCCGCAGATCAGCGCGCTTTGTGCATTTGCATTCATTATGTTTGGCACCGTCGACGCGGCCACAACGCCACCGCACAACGCAGTTCCTTCTCGCGCAGCTGGGAGATCTTCGACAGCATCGTTTGCCAATCCGTTGGATTCTTGAGCTGCTTTTCAGCACGTCATCTATTTGCGGCGAGTGTGTGTGTGTGTGTGTTGCAATTTTTGGCGCTTTTGAGAAAAATGTTTGAAATGTGGATTTGTGTACCGAGCTGCTAACACTTGTTTGCTGAGAACTAGAGTTGTGTCAAGTCGACCAACTTGACCTTTAGCTGAAATTCTTTTTAAATTGATCGCTCAAAAAAAAAAAAAAAAAAAAACAATACTAAAAAATAAATAATAAACAACTGGAAATGGCGTCACCACATGTTCTCCATCTCATTGTGCTGCTCAGCCTGAGCGCCGCTGTCTTCACCGACGAGTCGATAGGCAAGGAACGCAACCACAAGGTGTGTAAGCCCCAATAGCATATCTACAGCCATAAATAATGCATGCAAAAAAATGAAATAAAAAAAACTAAAAACCAATTAAAGAAACGTCAAATCTACCGCGAGCAAGTGCTGCCACATGCGGGTGGCAAGATACCCGACACCGCCTTCGAGACCGATCGTCTGTTTCTGAACCGTCTGCAAAAGGAGGGCATATCCGTGCCGGATGGCATTGTGCCCGAGCAACGCAATCCGCAGGTAATAATTATGCCCATAATTATATCCATTTCGACGACTCTGATTAATTTGATTAATCATCGCTAATTTGGCAGGTCTATCAATACTACAACAAGCCCATGCGCACCGTTTATCATATTGCGCTCAGCTCGGATGGCCGTTATACGCCGCGGGAAGGTCGCTACCACTACCGCCAGGTGCCCACCGTGGAGACCACCTATCTGTATCCACAGGCCGTGGGTCGTCCGTACGTGCTGGTGCCGCCCAAGCATGCACTGCCCACCTACCGTCAGCTGCAGCTGCATAATCCGTTGCTCAATCAGGTGAAATTCCAGCCCAAGAAAGGTGAGTGCTTGACTGGCTGCACCCAAAATGTACCTACATGTGTGTGTGTGTGTGTGTGCCTTCTGCAGTGCCCAATTTTCTGGAACTGGCGCCCACTGTGGGCAAGAGCCATGCCTCCAGCCCATCCAAGGCGCAGTCTTATCAAAATGTGAATCTCCTGCATGGCCAGCCACTGCCCGCCTTCAAGAAAACCGCCGGCGGCAGCAAGACCTATGTGGATAGCTATGGCAAAACTCACGTAAGCCCAACCGTTCGACCGTGATAAACATAAATCCAAATGGTTTTATTCAACTCTCTTGCAGCTCTTTAGTGAATTTGATGATTTGCTAAACAAGCTCGACTTGAATCCGGCCGGACAAAAGTTGTATTAGGTTTCCTAAGTTAAGAGTGCAAATTTTTTTTTTATATTTTTATTTTAAGACCTTAGTCTAAGCCCAATACAATTCAGAGCGATGTGGGATTCAGTACATAGCCCCATATTTGACACTAATTTTTTTTACAGATACCTACCAATTACAATCCAATGTAAAATGTTGAACTAAAGTTTTATGCTCCTTCCAGCCACTTTGAAGCACGCCCAATCATTACGTATTTTACAAATATTTTCATATGTATACAACTAATAGTTTAAGTAACGCTGCAAGGCAACCGAAACAATTTCTTGCTTGCAAAATAAACCTAATTGCATTCGCTTTTCCAGACGAGCTGCAAATGCAATATCTACTTACATATGCATAAGATACTTGTGCTTATCATCATTTAACTTAAACTTTTCCTTAATAATGCAATGGGCCTGTAATAATTAGGCGGTACGATATGTTGCTCACATAGCTGAGCACACAAAGCTAAGCTTAAAAATACAAAAAAAAAAAAAACAGCTTCCAAAAATCGAAAGTTGCCCAGCGCACGAGACCAGCCGAATGCAAGCTTCGTGGCTTACCACGCTTACCGTTAGACGCTGGCCGTAAGTCGTTAGTCGTTACTGTTACCCTTGAAAGCTTTGCACGAAGACGACGACGCCGCCTCAAGTGGACGCCGCTTGGTAGAAGCTGCACTTCAGCTTCAGTGCGATTTTCAAACTGAACGCAGACGGTTCAACTTATCCCAAAAACTAACGAAGGCGAAACCTGATCCTAGCGCAAAAGAAAAGTCATGTCGAAGCTGAGCAGCAACGCGCAACTGACGACGCCGCTGCTGGTGGTGCTGGCGGTGCTGGCGGTGCTTGGAGCTGCGCTGGCCGTTGAAGTGCAGGTGAGTCGCAGTCGCTTAATAATTACAACAAATTTGACAGCTGCTGTTAGCGAAGACATGATGAGCAACTAATTATGGTGTAAACTCAATCCAGAGGGAAGCGCAGTGCCCGCCCTGTTGATGCGGAACGCGTGGCTGTCTCTTACGCCAAGAGCTTGCGCTCGACGTTCACTTTTGACCCAAAAATTGTAACATGCAATTGAGGCACACACAAACACAAACACACAATCACACACACTCATTCATACACTACACACATGTTTAATTGTTTGCTAATAATGAGCGTGCGCCCCAAAAGGCTGCCACTTGGCCAGTCGGCGTTGGCGTCGGAGTCTGCGGAACCGGTTACCGCACGGGGCTTAGGTTATGCAATTGGCAACATTTGATATGTTTACTTATGTTACTGTAGAAATTCGGACACCTGTTTAATCCACCGCAACCGGAGCATCGTGAGCGCCACGAAGATAAGCAGGATCTAAATAAAATACCAGGTGTAGCGGGCGTTGACTATCCGATTTACCATGAAGTGCCGCACACGCAATTCAGCTGCCACAATGTGCCCGCCCTGCCGGGCATGTATGCGAATGTGGAGACAGGCTGTCAGGCCTATCACGTGTGCCACGACGGTCGCGAGGGTCACCAGGGCGCATCGTTCCTCTGCACAAACGGCACCATCTTCAATCAGAAGGAGTTCGCATGCGACTGGTGGTACAATGTGAAATGCGAGGAAGCCATCAGCCTATATCAGTGAGTCAGCGTACTTAAGAAATGGCAATTAAATATTCATCAAATTTACTTAATTCGCAGCTTAAACGCCGATCCGGAGCATAATCCCTATGTGCCAAAGAAGAAGCCTGAACTGGAGCAGGAAGTACATGATCCACATGCTCATGGCGCTGCTGGATTTTTGATACACGCTTAAATGACATTTCATTTCATTTCATTTTTTTTTTTTTGCATTATTTAAAATTTTTTTTTACAATTTTCGCGGCATTAAACTTTATTAAAATTAAATTTCTATAGCTCAAGCGTTAAACTTTGCTCCATTTTGTTTTGATTTGAATAGCAGTTAGCGCTTAACAGCGCTTAGTTGCATTATCGTTTTATCGCTGTGTCGATAGTTTTACTGACAATACTATACAGCTATCGATAAGCGGTAACTAACAGCTAACAAAAATACTTTGCTACAGCTGCCGGAGGTTATTTTTTAAGAAATTAATTTATAAGGTATGGCTCTTCGCGATCCCAGTGCACCTGGCTACAACATTGCTCGGGATCCAAACTTAGTGAAGAATCGCATTTTCGTTGGTAATTTGCCCAGCTGCACCAAAGAGGAGCTGGAGAGCATTTGTCATCCATACGGCAGGGTTTTGGGCTCGTTGGTGCAAAAGAATTTCGGTTTCGTGCAGTTCGAGAGCGAGGAAATCGCCAACAAATGTGCGGCCGCATTAAATAAATCCACATTCAAGTCGAACGCGCTAACTGTGCGCAATGCCAGCATCAAGCCAAAGGTCGTCAATACCAATGCCAAGAAGCTCAATCCGAATGCGCACAATCCTGGCGCGGTGCCGATGGCGGTTCAGGGCGGCATTGTGATGACCGCCGCCGCCGCAGCTGCCGTAGTGCCCATCAATGATTGCGAGATTATCGTGGTTAATCGCGAGAACACGTGAGTATTTATGTTGACCCCAGTCCTCAGCTCAGCTCAGCTGCTAAATGTTGAGTTCATCCTCAGAAAATACGCCGAGTTCATTGAAGATCGTCTGCGACAGGCTGGCATGCGTGTGGATGTTCTCTTTCCTAACGAGGACGTCCTGCTGGGCCAGGTGCTAAGCAACATATCAGCACGCGGCTGCCTCTACGCCGTGCTGGTGACACCGCAGCACGAAGCACTCAATAGCATTACGGTCAACATTCTTTACGGCGTGCCGGCTGAGCATCGCAACATGCCGTTGGACGACGCCATCACACTGATTGCCACCGATTTTCGCCTGAAGAAGCAACGTGACGCTGTAAACACAAGCCAGCACGCCCAACAGAAAAGACACCCCGAATCCATGCAGCAACTGATCGAAATGCTGGCGGACAATCGTCAGCTAACGGGCTTGCAGTATGAGTGCATTATCAAGTATCTGGAGGAGCAGCGGCAGCAGCAGCTCAAGCTGGAGTTGGGCGAGGCTAATGCGCTGGCCAAGCTACAGGCGCCCGATCCAGAAATCGAGCTGCAAAAGAAGATTCTCAGTATTATGAATAAGCCCTCGGTAACGGAGATCAATTGTGAGCTAATGTATCCCACATTTGAGGCGGCAAAAACAGACAAACGTCTCATGGAACTGCTGCAGGACTCAAGAGTCATGAATGCCCTGGAGAGCCTTTATAACTCGGAGCTAGTGGAAACCATCTCGCAATACTTGTAGAACGTAACACAATTATTTTTTTATTAATTTATAATCGGCGAATAGGAATAACAAATAAAACTAGGGCCAGGATCGCTTGGCCTGATGTCCCTCATATTTGTGGCGATACTTGAGACCCGTTACCAGTGTGGAACTCTTGGGGAACGCAGTTTTGCCGTTGAATTTTGTATCGGTCTCGGGATGGAAGCGCACATATTCGTACTGAATATGCAGATTCTCTGGCAAATCAATCCGCTTGAGCGTATCCAGCGGTACAGTGGTGTCCACTACCGTCTCATAGAATGTGATCACATCGCCGACGGTGGCCATCTCGTGCACTTGCGAATTAGACACCCCATGCTGCAGTTCCTCGAAGCAGGCCGACAGAAACTTGAACTTTTCTGACAAGTCCGTCAACTGTCGCTGATCTCCGCCTTTGGCCATCTGTAGTGTGGCAGCCACGGCACGAATTCTTGACGCTGCATCGCTGGTTGGTGTGTATGGCTTATTTGGACGCAGGAAACTGTAAACATTTAGCGTTTAATAAGTCTTAACGACACTCGAAACAAATATTTACCCTTTAGAAGCGATTGATTCACAAACGGAATCCAGAGTTTTGGTCTTTGGCTGCTTGGGGGAGGCATAACATCTCTGCAGGTTGGCCACAAACTTTTGGGGGCATGTTTGATTAATAAACGGCGCCCTGCAAGGCTGATATTCATAATTTAACTTACATTTTGCGGCACAAGAAATAAACCTTTACGTAAATTCACCGCTGCCATTTTTTAAGTGCTGCAAAAGAGAAAAAGACTGGCACTGCCACTGTTTATCAATGTGTCTGTGCACCCCTGAGTAGCTGTCAATATGTGCGAATGTTATCGATTGACAATAATTATCCTTTAAAGTTTAACTTAACTTCACTAAACTGACACTAAAACACAATGCATATCACAATTGCGTAAAATATGCTAAATAATTTAACCAAAATCAACGGATTGATTTATTTGAGATATATCGCCTTCAAACATCATCGCATTTTTTCTAATATCGATTAATAATCATAGATATCTCGATATAACGATACTTTAGCCTTCCCTAACTGTCAGCGCTCGTCTCTTTCTTTTTCCGGTCGCCGAAATGGTACGACGCAAGAAATCTTAAACTAAGAATTAAATTTGTAAACATCTTAAATATTTGTGAAAAATATTGATTTTTTTTTGAAAAACGTGACCTAGTGTGTGCCAGTTGAATAGTTGGTAATAATATTTAAAACTCTTTGCAGGGTATTGATATCAACCACAAGTACGATCGTAAGGTTCGCAGAACCGAACCCAAATCTCAGGATGTGTACCTGCGCTTGCTCGTCAAGGTAAATAATTATAGTTTTATCTAACTTAAAATGGCGCTAATGTATATTTTGTTGTGTGTTTACAGTTGTACCGTTTCCTGCAACGTCGTACGAACAAGAAGTTCAATCGCATCGTCTTGAAGCGCTTGTTTATGAGCAAAATCAATAGGCCACCAATGTCGCTGCAGCGCATCGCTCGCTTCTACAAGGCCGCCAAGCAGCCGGAGTCGACTGTTGTCGTTGTTGGCACCGTTACCGACGATGCCCGCCTGTTGGTGGTGCCCAAGGTGTCGCTGTGCGCCCTGCATGTCACCCAGACGGCGCGCGAGCGCATCCTGAAGGCCGGCGGTGAGGTGCTCACTTTCGATCAGTTGGCCCTCCGTGCGCCCACCGGCAAGAACACGCTTCTGCTCCAGGGCAGACGTACCGCTCGCACTGCCTGCAAGCACTTCGGTAAGGCTCCCGGTGTGCCCCACTCGCACACCCGCCCCTACGTGCGCTCCAAGGGACGCAAGTTCGAGCGTGCTCGTGGTCGTCGCTCGAGCTGCGGCTACAAGAAGTAAACAACAGCTAATAGAATCGGTGGACGTCGCTTTTTGGTTAAGATATTGATTTTGTCAATCGAAGGAAAACACAACATTGCGCTCTTTGTGGCAATAAAGAATTTTTATTCCAAAAAGTGAACGAAACATATTTATGTACAATTAACTTAAAATCTAAACGGTCTAGTGCAAGTGTGTGCTCCAGTAATTGATAATGGGCTGATCCTGCGGCTGCACGCCGAGCACCTTCTTCAGCTTGGCCTGCACGCTCCCGGACTTGGCATGATTAAGGCAAACGACTTTGCTGTAAAGAAAAAACCAAGTTAAAGACGGGATACTTTTTTTTTTATTTTTTTACTGTGACCTACTTTTTCCACTCCTCGATTAGCACCTTTGTCTGTTTGTTGAGCACCAGCTCGGTGAACGTCTTCTCCTCGACTGCCTGGACAGCTTTCAATAATTTAACCATGAGATCTGGATCTGCAAAACAGATAGAAACAAGTTATAGGCCGCAAGAAGTCCTCTACAACGGGTTTACTTACATTTACGGGGCAGTTCGCCGGGCCATTTGACGGAGACGACATCGCTGCCGTTCACATGCTGCTTGTCCAGGAAATCAATGCGAAACACGGAACTGCTGGCTATGGGCACGGCAATGTCATTGGACACGGATATGATCTTGTACTCGGAACTAATCGAGTGCTGATGCTGTGCATCAATGCGCATCAGATTGTGCATGGGCTCGGGCAGCAATATCTTCAGGCACACCATGAAACGGAACGTGCGTTCCGGTGCGCCGCGTACAATGATCTTGACGCCGGTCAGTGCACAGTAGCAAATGGTGGCAAAGTCCTCCTTGCGCACCACGTTCTTAATGTGCCGCAGCGAGAAGAACTCATCCTGCTCGGGATCATCAATGTTCTCCTCGTACATCTGTATCATTGGGAGCGTGGTGCTGTTGTACGTCAGCTGTTGCGCCGGCGGACGACCGCTGCTCTGTGGTGGAAGCCACGGCAGATTGCCGAACGTGATGTGCTCGGTGAGGAAACGCGAGCCGGCCAGCAGGATCCAGGCGAAATGTGAGTGCAAATGGGCGAACACGTGCTCCTCGCCGGTTAGCTCAATCAGCGAGCGTGGGGTCGGCATCAGGAACTGTGCGCCCGACAAGCGTCTCTGTCTCTCCGAAAACTTGACCTCCTCGGCGGCCTTTGTCCGCTGGGCGCCCGCCTGCAGCTCTGCGGACACCTTCCTCAAATGCTCGGCCAGGAAGGGCTTGGTGTTGAGCAGAAAATACTTGTCCTTCATTAGAACTATAACCGAGAAGAGCTGATAGTAGCCGCGAGCCTGCAGATCGCTGACGCGGAATGTGTGGCTGAGGATGTGGCCGCGCGCCGAGTCCCCAAAGAAGACGAAGCCGCCGTCGCCGTCTCTATTCGTGTTGATCTCGCAGCTGAGGCTGCGCACGGCTGCCTGCTTGACGAGACTGGCCACGTCTGGGAGAACGGCTACTTTGGTGCTCACAAATGTGGCGCCGCTCTCTGTGTCCTTGCTGTATATGGCATTGTTGTTGCGCCCGAGCGTGTAGTTGCAGGCGGAGCATATTTTTTGGCCCTGTTGCTGTTGCTCCACATTCAGCATATCATCGACTTTGGTGTCACGCAACGTCTGCGTGCAGAAGATGGCGCAGGGACCGTGCGCTTCGCAAAAGTGGCATAGCGCAATTACGGCGTTCATCTAACAATTGTGGTCAAGTAGTTGTTTGTTTACAGGAAAATTCCAGTTTTTGCAGGCACGCGCTTACAGTTTATTTTTATTGTTGACAGTGTGACCACAAACAGCAAGCGCAATATTGCCTAAAAGTTTACAAACAAGCATACAAATATTGACAAAAACTACATAAATGTACAAATATTTTATTTTTAAAATTGATTTATATTCTTTAAATTAACCAAAAATGTTTCTTCTTATAATAAATGATTGATTATTATACATGAATAACATAAATAAGTTTAATCGAATACCTCTAGCATGTGCACAATATTGCTAAATTGTTATCGTAATGGTATTTATAAGCAAAATCGACTTATCGATAGAACGCAAGCAATCCTGGTACGCGCCATCCACCACCAAAGAGGCTTAAATGGTATCAACAAACAAATATAAATGGAAGAATATTTCGTTGTTGTCTTCGAATTAGCAGATGAATGTTTAGACGGCACAGATAGTTTTGACCAGTTTCTTTATTGCAAAAAGCAATGGCGAATTAAAGAATGTCTAAATCCAAATGCAGAGACTATAGCGAAGATTATAACAAACTGTGAGTAGTATATCTATTTTGTAGAAATATATCCATTAAAACGCATGAAACCACTGGACAGATAAAAATGCGCGTACCAAGAAGCTGCGCTTTAGAGCACTGCCAAAGCCAGATGGCCAGTCGACGCTCGTGCTCCTGCAAAGGGAAGCAGCCAGTGGCTACTCGGCGAATGCTGCGGACATGGACCTGGCAGCGGAGATATTGCCATTGCTTTTCAGCAATTATGCGCCCGGTCTGGAGTTTGAGGTGGCGAACGAGCAGCATGAGCGCCAACGCGAGCTAAAGAGCTATGTGACAACGCAGTTGTACAATGCGCTCTACTGCAAGCATCAGGAGCAGATGCAGAGTCAGGAGCACAGTGATGAGCCACTGGGCCTGTCCTTGCCGGCACATTTCAAGTCGCAGCTGCGCGGATATCAGGAGCGTACCGTCAGCTGGATGCTGAGCCGTGAGCGTCTGCCAAATACATTTCCTGCCAATTACACTGTACTCAAGTCCGTTGACAACCAGCATCAAGTGTTCAAGCACAAATACTGCCTGCAATTCTATGCATTCCAAGACACACTTCCGCAGATCTCACTGCCGCCTGGTGGCATTCTGGCCGATGAGATGGGCCTGGGCAAGACAGTCGAGCTGCTGGCCACACTCTTGCTGCATCCCCGACCCAGCGTGAGCAACAAATACTGGCGCAACTTCTTGGAGAGTGTGGAGGATGATGTGCCGCTCAAGCTGCGTCGCATGCGACCCAAGGTCCACTGCATCTGCACCCACGCACGGCCGGCCAGTGTGAAGGTGCAGTGTACGCGCTGCCGACTGTGGCAGCACCAGATGTGCATACTGGACGGCACCGAGGTTTATATGTGCCCCAACTGCTGGACTGAGTTGTCGGCGAACTGCACGGAGCTGGTCGAGTCTGGCGCCACCATCATTGTATCGCCCAATGCCATCAAGATGCAATGGTATCATGAAATTAGCAAGCACATAAGCTCCACGTTGAAGGTGCTGCTCTATCCGGGCCTGCACTCGGGGCTCTGGATTGGCCCCGTGCAGTTGGCCCAGTACGACATTGTGCTGACCGACTACAACGTGCTGACGCACGAGATTCATCATACGCCGCGCAACACAACGGACCGTGAGATGCGCTATGAGCAGCGTTATATGCGGCCCAGTTCCCCGCTGCTGATGGTCAACTGGTGGCGCGTCTGCCTGGACGAGGCCCAAATGGTCGAGAGCAGCACGTCCCAGGTGGCGGAAATGGTGCGTGAGCTGCCGGCAATCAATCGCTGGGCGGTTACCGGCACGCCCATACAGCGCACCATCGACGACCTGGCGCCGCTTTTGAAGTTTATTGGCTTCCGGGAGGCGTGTCAGCCGTGGGACGCCTGGCAGACGGTGGCCAACTCATTTCTGCTCAATCACAAGGCCGGACCCTTGCTGGAGCTGCTCCAGCACAGCATGTGGCGCACATGCAAATCGAAAGTGGAACACGAGCTGGGCATACCGCCGCAAACGGAGCAGGTGCACCGTCTGGAGCTGAGCAACGTGGAGTCGCTATATTATCGCGAGGAGCACTGCAAATGCACGGAACTCTTCCTGGCAGCCGTTGCCAAGCACACGAAACACAATCCGAGCAACAACAGCTCCTGCCTGGCCTCCATTTCACCGAAACTGCTGCGGATTATATTGCAGCCGTTTCTGCGCATACGAAAAACGTGCTCCGTGCCTGTGGTGCTCAACAAGAACGTGGCCGCTACAAACTATTTGAATCCACAGGATCTCCTGGCGCATCTCAAATCCAACAACGAACTCCAATGCAAACGGGAGCTGCGCACATGGGCCTCCTCCTACAATGGCATTGCTGCCATACACTTTATACGCCAGCACTACGGCCAGGCGATTCACAACTATAAGCAAGTCCTAAAGCTGGCCAGGGACTACAACGAGGAGCACATATCGTGAGTATATATAGAAAGTTTATATCTTGAGATAGTCGATTCAAAAGCCTCAATTTTGCAGCGTGGACAGCTTGTTGCAAATACATGCACTGCACAACTTGTTGGACGCCTCCGCGTTGGCTCCGGAGGCGGAACAGCTGACTGACCAGGAACTCTCCACATATCGGTTGAAGCTCAACACGCTGGAGTGCAAATATATGCAGGACAAGTCAATGGTGCTACAGGCAGCCCGGAATGCCTACGAATTAAAGCTGGAAGAACTGGATACGCTGGCGCAGCAATACAATTCCAACATTTTAGAGCTGTTCGCCACGCTGATCAACACGGCCGGCCCGCTGCACAACGCCATGTGGAACAAGATTGCCGACGAGTTCTTCAGACAGAACTGTTCACCCGATAAGCTCAAGGATATCAACAGCATGGCGGGCGTGCTTTATGTAATACACAACTGGTACGAGCGTCTGGAGAAGCTGCACTCAAAATTGGGCACGGAATTCGAGTTCCTGAATAACATTCTGGTTCAGGCATGCGGAGCAGTGGAAAAGGGAGTTGGCCTAGCGCAGGAAACGATTAACTTTATAAAAAACGTTTCCGATTGCCACTTGGCTGAAATACTGGTAAGTTTTTATTGAAGCTTATATAATATATCTTATAAAACGCACTTCACAGGAGGAAAAACCCGCTGATAAGCCAGCAAGAGCGGAAAAACCAAAGCAACAAAAACTTTGCCGTCTATGTAAGGTTCGTGATATTGTCAATCAGTTCGAGTGCCTGCTGTTCGCCAAGGAGCTGGGCAAGGAGGGCACCATAACGGATGGAACGGAGAACCCCAGCGTCGAAATAATCATAATCAGAGGTGGCAAACAATCAAACAATTAAAGCCCAGCCTGTGGCCAGCTAACAAATATGTTTATATATATATTGCAGCGGTCTTTGCATTTCTGCGCCCCCGACGCGAGTTCAATGAGTGGAAAACGGAATGTAAAAATAAATTGGATCTGCTGGAGGCCATGCAGAGCCTGGTGAAGCTGCAGATCAAGTACTGGATTGAGGTGGAGTACGTGATCAAGGCGTTCGATGAGCTGGACATGTGTAAAATGCGCATATTGCTCACCAATAATCCCGAGGAGCAGTCCAACTTTCGCATTTTGCCCTACCAACTGGATGAACAAGCGGAATTCAATTTAACAAATATTCGGGACTCACAATTGAATTTTACACGCTTGTCCGGTCGCCTAAAGTATTTGAAGCATCTGAAGGAAGATGACGGGGACAAGCCGTGTCCCATTTGCCAAACGCAGGAAGATGAGCGCGTAAGGAATTTAACCTAAGCGAAATTGCATATGAATCGAACTGAAATGAAATTCTTTTTATAGTATGTAATGATGTCCTGCGGTCACTTTCTGTGCCAGCACTGTCTGGACACCATGAAGATGAAATTGGGTCGAGGGAGCGTAACAAAGTGTCCATTGTGTCGCCAAGATTCGCCACAGTAAGCTGACTTTATATAGCATCATATTTGCCATCTACATGTATTTGTATATATTTAGACTGTACTATTCCGTGCGGAAAGGTGTCAACAGTTCAAAAGTCATCGGCAATTTCTCTACGAAAATTGCGTACATTGTTGAGTTGGTGCTGAAGATAAAAAACCAATGCGCTGGCAAGGATCAGGAGAAGGTCTTGATCTTCTCACAGTGGGCAAACATATTAAATCATATTGCAACGGCTTTGAGCCAAAATGGCATCGAGTATCGCAGCAAATTCACGAATCGCGATATTGACGAATTCAAGGTTTGTATTTTGTGAAAACACCCCGATATACTTATAATATCTCTGGCTGTCTCGATAGGATCCCGAACGTAATGTGACTTGTTTGCTGATGCCCTTGGCACGGGGCTCCAAGGGCCTGAACCTAATCGAGGCTACCCATGTGTTTCTGGTGGAACCGATTCTAACCCCCGGCGAGGAATTGCAGGCCATTGGTCGTGTGCATCGTTTCGGCCAGACAAAGTGAGTAAAGTATTGAGATGTGCACAAATCGTAAAATATTTAATTAATATAATCATCTTGCTTCTTATTTTTTATCTTTCTATCTCAATAGACCCACAACTGTGCATCGTTTCATAGTAAATGACACAATCGAGGAAAATATAATGAAGTTAATCAAATCGGCTGACGATAAGTCCACATTATCAACACACTGGGACCTCGACAATATGACACTGGACAGCCTAAAGGAACTATTTATACTTAAGAGTAATTAATGTGACAAAGCCATAGTTTCAAGTTCTTTTTTATGTAAAATGTACATACTCAATATTTGTATTTTGTAATAATATGTACGTAGGTTAAACGTGTATTATGTCTACGCTTAGATGTAAGTCAGCTTAAGCCTAGCCGTATTGCTATTTATAAGGATTACGATGTATTGCTTTTTGAAAACGCTACAGTTCAATTAATATTTGCAGTTCTACAAGTATTTCCTTTACCCACCCACGCATTGATAACATTTTCAAAATCTTATCAAGCAAACTGCTCTCATACGTGATCGATCTTGAGGTCATCCAGGTTGGTGCCCTCGGCGTGCGCCTTTTGGGCATAGTAGCCATCGTAGGAGCTTTGGGCCTTCTCGATTTCCTGCTGTTTCTGCAGCTTCTGGAGCTGCTCGTAGGCGGCCTCTTGTATTTTTTGGCGCTCCATGTCCGCCCGGCGCTTGATCTCGTTCTCCTCATACTGTTGGGCCTGCAATTCAGCTGAGGCCGCTGCCCGCTCAGCGGCAGCCTCCTGGTACTCGTCATACGAGTGCAGGTTCTTGTCGGTGGCCTCGATCTTGTGCAGCGACGAGAGCTGCTCCTTGGCGGCCTCCGCGATTTCCTTGCGCTTCGCCTCCGCCTTGCGTCTGGCCTCACGCTTTGTGCGCTCCTGCTCCTCCAGTTCCTCGCGCGCGGCATAGAACTTGGACGATATGACGGGCGGGCGATTTTCGTGAGTCCTCTGATGCCGCTTCAGCGCCGTCTCCTGGCGGAAATGCGTGCCGCATGTCTTGCACTCGAACGGCTTCTCGCCCGTGTGGATCCACTCGTGATGGCGCAGCGTCTGCGCCTTGGCGAATCGCTTCGGGCAGAAGCGGCAGGCGAAGTCCTTCACCTTTTCGTGGATGATCTTGTAGTGGCGCTTCATGTTGCCAATGTTGTTGAAGCCCTGCCCGCAGCCGGGACAGATGTGCTTGCCCTCCTTTTTCGTGAAGTTCACCTGCGGCGACCAGGAGGGCACAGACACCGATGGTATCGGATTGACCGCGGTGCCAGCCAGCTGAGCTATGTCCACGCGCTGCACACGCCGTGGATCCCTGGGTATCGTTGCCACCGACTCGGCGCACACCTTCAGCAGCTCATCGGCGGCATTTTGGGACATTATCACATCGACCCCGCCTGCGACCGCGGGCGCCTCATTGACTACGGCCACCGCCGCCATATCCGCTGGCTCCCCGGTGCCCCCTTCGCCGAGCTCCACCTGGCGCTGGCGATACGTTTCGATGGCGCGCAGTACGCGCTTCTCGTGCGTCTTCAAATGCTTCGTGAGGCTCTTTGGATAGAGGAACTTCTTGCCGCAGACCTTGCACTCGCAGCGCTTCTCGCCGGTGTGCGTCATCTCGTGGATCTTGCAGGCGTGCGACTTGCCAAAGGTCTTCCCACAGTACTGGCAGGCATAGTTCTTGATCTTCTCGTGCACGATCTTGATGTGGTTGGCCAGACTCTGCTTGTTGTGGGACGCGTGCTCGCATATATGGCACTTGAACTTCTTCTCTTGGGTGTGTGTGAGGATGTGAGTGTTCCACTCCTGGCGCGTGGTCTTGCCCACGCCACAGTACGGACACACGTAGTTCTTGATGCCCGCGTGCCGCATCAGATGATCCTTGAGCGCACTGTTGATCACAAAGCGTTTGCCACATATGTTGCAGGGGAACGGCAGCTCCTTGCCATCGTGCTTGTAC
This sequence comes from Drosophila sordidula, assembly GCA_035047465.1. NCBI lineage: Eukaryota > Metazoa > Arthropoda > Insecta > Diptera > Drosophilidae > Drosophila > Drosophila sordidula. Next base: position 8,173,805 of record JAWNPQ010000185.1, on the reverse strand, counting down.
ATGTGCTTCTTCAGCGCCATGGGGCAGCGGAACACCTTCTCGCACTCCGTGCACGGATAGTCCCTGGGCGGCGCCGCAGCCTTTGAGATGTTGTGCACCTTCTTCATGTGGAACGTGAGCAGGCGAATGCGCGGGAATGTCTTGCCGCATCCCTCAACGCTGCAGGCGTGCACCTCGGACAGTTCCGTGTGCGCGTGATCCACGTGCAGACGCAGCCCGCCGGCCGTGGTGAAGCCCTTTCTGCACGTCTCCACCTTGCACTGGAACGGCAACAGATCGTTGTGGTGCTTCATGTGCTCCTCGTAGCGTATTGCCTTCTTGAACTTCTGGTGGCAAATGTGACAGTCGATGATGCGATGCAGGTGCCGCTCGGCAGCAGGAATGCGCTTGCGCTTTGATCTCGACTTGTGCCCGTCCTCGTCCGATCCTGAACTGAACTCGTCCTCAAGGTCTGCATGCGCGGAAACCTTTTTCGCGCTCGCTTTGCCGCCTGCTCTGGGATTGCAGCGCAGCCGCTGTGCGAGGGGCATGTCGTCGTCGCCGTCGCTGGTGTTGGGCTCAAAGTCCACATCATTGTCGTTCTCGTCGCTGCTGGCGATGGAGGACTCGTCGCCGAACATTTCGATAATGCCCGCCTGGTGCTCGACGTCTTCTTTAACCTCCTTCTCAACCTCCTCCGCCTCCTTGTCGACGTGCTCCAGCATCTTGAACACATCCTCCTCGTTCTCAATGATCTCCATCTTGTGATTCAGCAGCGGATCATAGTTAATGCGATCCTCTTCCTCGCCCGCCAAATCGCCATCCTGAGTCGCAACATTGAGTACGTCGAAGCTATCCACTTGGTTAATCCGTGCCGCCGTTGTTGTGAAGAAATTGTTGGCGACCATCTCCTGAAACCTTTGCACGGAGTCCACGCAGAGCTTCTGAAAATCGTGCAGGTCGTTCAGACGGCTGTAGCAGTTGGTGCACAGATTCATCGGAAAGCCGTCCTGCTGCTCCACGGAGAGGGAGGTGCACACACACAGCTTCTTGGCCAGGCCCGGGACTAGGAACAGATCGTAGGCGGCATCGTTTTGCAAATGATTCAAGCAGATGCGACATATTGTATGTACGGAGTATCCGCTCCCCTCATTCATTTTCGGTGTGTTGTTATTTTAAAACAGCCAAGAGAAAAAAAAACGCGTCAGAAAAAGAATTTGTGGATGTCGCTGCTGTTGTCTGTTAATTTAACATCCTGCTAAGCTGTTATTAACAGCGAGCACACATTTTATGTTCATTTTTCAGTTGTACAAATTTGTATATTAATTTGTTTGGTATCTATAACGGTTAATTGAAAACAGTTGACTTCGATTGCTTTCAATCTTAAGCAAAAGCGGTAAATAAGCATCAGACTTTAAATTACCATCTGTTAAATGTTGTCTCTAACATGTACATAACAGAGCCCAACAAAGCCATATACTATAAGAGTAGACTAAAATCCATTATAAATACAGTTGAGCAGCAGCACTAGTGGAGCATACACTCCTCTCCTCTTGCTTATTTACGGTTTATTTTACGTCTTAAGTGTTTAATAAACGACAATAACCTATTGTGTCGAGAAAAAGACAAGTACTTGATTCAATAATCGGTTACTTAAACAAGCGCAGCAACGTATATCGATTATCTCGTCTATATACGCTCTTTTACTTTCTCCCATCTCTTGTTGTCTTACTGACGAATGTCAATAATATACACATTAAACACATGAATGTATTTATTTATATTCCCCAAATTTGAGTTAACCAAAAATAAAACAAATTTGCATATTTATATACGAGTAAATGTATATTTCCTTAAACAATAATCATAATAATCATGTTGTCATTTTCTTGGTGCTTAACTAAACAACTTGAAAGATATTAAAATATTGTTTGCTGTGTTTTTGTTTTATGCAGATTCTTGAATCCAACGCCACATTTATGATTCCCATTGCTTACTCATTAGGACATCAACATATTCTAATTCTATAAACCGGCATTTGGATGCTGAGAGACTCCAAGTTCGATTAGAACGCGGGACAAGCCCAAAATTGTGTCTTCTCGGGGTCAAGAGTTCATCGCAGATGTTTGCTCCATTGGGCGCTTCTAAATGTCCAGAAAATATTAGGTGATTTGAATGCTAGCCAGCAAGTATGCAACACGTACTTGTTAATTCATATTTTAATACATTATTCAATTGATTAGGCGGATAAAGTTATACATATGGTAACCATTCGAGGGATTCGCATAGTTCATAGAGGGTTCTTAAAAGGACTGGGGTGGCTGGAAAGTTTACAACTAATCATAAAAAAAATAGCTCACACTTACTAGAAAAACGTACTCTTACCGTACATCACCTTACACATGATCTAATTTAAGAGCATCCAGATCAGTGCCATCGGCCTCGGCCTTTTGCCCATAGTAGCTATCGTAGGAGCCCTTTTCACTTTGCACCTGTTTCTGGAGTCTGTTCAGCTGCTCGCATGCGGCCTCTTGAATCTTGCGCGTCTCCTCCTCCGCCTTGCGCTTCGCTTCGTTCTCCTCCATCTGTTGGGCGAGCAGTGCAGCAGTGGCGGCGGCGCGTTCGGCAGCCGGATCCTGGTACTCGTCGAAAATCTTTGGTTGCTTCTTGTTGAGCTCGACCTTCAATCCCTTGGCTTTGCTAACAGAAGGCTTTGGCGGCTTCTTGGCCTTTGGCGGCTTCGGCGGCTTGTCGTGCACCTTCAAATGCGTCTTCAGCACCTGCTCCTGGCGGAAATGCTTGCCGCAGATCTTGCACTCGAACGGCTTCTCGCCCGTGTGTATATACTCATGATTGCGCAGATACTGTGCCTTGGCGAAGCGCTTGGGACAATAGCGACAGGCGAAGTCCTTCACCTTTTCGTGGATGATCTTGTAGTGGAGCTTCATGTTGCCAATGTGGTTGAAGCCACGACCGCAGCCGGGGCAAATGTGCTGGCCCTCCTTCTTGGTGAAGTTGACCTGGGGCGACCAGGAGGGCACAGAAACGGATGATATTGGATTAACAGAGGTGCCCGCCAGTTGGGAGATATCCACACGCTCAACTCGATGCGAGTTCTTCGGCTTGGGAGGCACCACTGGCAATGGCTTTACGTCTACCGGCTCTGCCATGTCCTGACTCAAATTCGGGGTGCTTTGTGCCTCTCCCTCGGCTGTCGGCTTGACAGTTGTCGCAACCGGTGGTACCTCGCGCTTCTCGTGGATCTGCAAGTGCTTGGTCAATCGCTTCTCGAAGAGGAAGATCTTGCCGCAGATCTTGCACTCGCAGCAGTTCTCGCCCGTGTGCAGTCTCTCGTGGATCTTGCAGGCGTGCGACTTGCCAAAGGTCTTGCCGCAGTACTGGCAGGCGAAGTTCTTGATCTTCATGTGCACCACCTTGACGTGGTTGGACAGGGCCTGTTTGTTGTGGGAGGCGTGGTCGCACTGGCGGCACTGGAACTGTTTCTCCCGGGTGTGCGTCAGAATGTGCTTGTTCCACTCCTGGCGGGTGGTTTTGCCCACGCCGCAATATGGACAGACGTGGTTCTTGACGCCGGCATGGCGCAGGAGATGGTCTCTCAGCACACTGTGTATATGGAAACGTTTGCCACAAATCTCGCAAGCAAACGGCAGCTCCTCGCCCGTGTGCTTGTACATGTGTTTCTTGAGCGCCGTTGGGCAGCGGAACACCTTGTCGCATTCCGTGCAGGGGTGGTTCCGTGTGTCGGCCTTGGCTACTTTGTGCACCTTCTTCATATGGAACGTGAGCAAAACGGACCGGGGGAACGTCTTGTCGCATCCCTCGAAAGTACAGGCGTGCACCTCAGAGAACTCCGAATGAGCGTGGTCCATGTGCAGACGTAGACCTCCTGCCGTGGTGAAGCCCTTCTTGCAGGTCTCTACGGTGCACTGGAATGGCAGCAGATCGTTGTGGTGCTTCATGTGCTCCTCGTAGCGTATTGCCTTCTTGAACTTCTGGTGACAGATGTGACAATCTATGAGACGGTGCAGGTGTCGCTCAGCGGCCGGAATGCGTTTGCGTTTTGGTTTGGATTTGGGCTTATCGTCCTCATCATCATCGTCGTCATCGTCATCATCATCCGATGCAGAGCTAGAGGAATCATCATCATCATCTTCATCCGCAGTGTTCTTTTTGGCCTTAGCCTTTGATGCTCTGGTGGTGCTCCGCAAACGGGACAGGGGCATGGCGTCGTCGGATTCGCTGCTATTCGCTTCAAAGTCAATATCATCGTCGTTGTCGTTATCATTATCGCTTTCACTGGAGGACGCCTTCTCCTTCTCCACCTCCTCCACCTCTTTGTCGACGTCTTCGAGCATCTTGAACACATCCTCCTCATTCTCAATGATCTCTATTTTGGTATTCAGTAGCGGGTCAAAGTTGATGCGATCCTCATCCATTTCCCCGTCAGGCGGTGGAACGTGCAGAATGTCCACATTGTCTATCTGATTGATGTCAGCAATAACGGGCGTGAAATAGTTACTGGCGACCATTTCCTGAAACTTTTGGGCCGAGTCCACGCATTGTTTCTGAAAGCCGTGCAAATCATTGAGCCGGGTGTAGCAATTGGTGCAGAGGTTCTTCGGGAATCCATCGTGCTGTTCCACGGAGAGGGAGGTGCAGACGCACAACTTCTTGGCCAGGCCTGGGACCAGAAACAGGTCGTAGGCCGGATCGTTGCGCAAATGATTCAAACAAATGCGACAAATCGAATGTATGGAGTATTCACTCCCTTCATTCATTTTGCTAGATTTGTTTTTTGCTCAGAAAGGTTTGTTAATTTATCAAAAAAAAATTTCAAGCACCGTCCGATGAGAAAAACTATGTATACGCGTCCATAAAAAGAACGAGAAATTTGGTATCGGTTACTTGCACGAGTAACAACAAATACTCGTGACTGCTGTTACTCGAATGTAGTGCCGATAGTTATTGAGCTCTTTAGTGAAATATTATTTTATAATTTTGGAAGATTTATTCTCATTTTAAAAGTGAATAACTTTATTTATAAGACAAACACCGTATATTATATTTATATATGTTTATATGTTGCCGGTAGCGCAGATAAGCTTATAAAATTCAATCAGATTTCATGTAATAATATAAAGTTTATAATTTGAAATGATATATAAACAATTAGTAAAAAAAAAAGAAAATACATAGTATTTTTATCTAAACCAATAACATTATACCGAACGAAAGTATATATTTCCAATAAGTGAAAGTAATTTAAAAGTATTTAAGGAATAGATATAAGATAATATTCATAAGTATAAACATATTATTGGGTATTAATATTCAAAGGTTTTATAGCATATTATTCTTGTCGTGCACATTTAAGGATCTTCTTTAAGGTCATCCACGGTGATGCCGGTTTCCGATTTCGTAACTTGGAAGCTATCGCTGGGTAACTTCTCAATAAGCTGCTCCTGCTGCAGCTTCTGAAGCTGTTCGCATGCGGCCTCCTGAATCCTGCGAGTTTTCTCCTCCGCCTTTCGCTTGGCCTCGTTCTCCTCGGCCTGTTGGGCGAGCAGTGCAGCCGTAGCTGCGGCACGTTCGGCAGCCGGATCCTGGAACTCGTCGAAAATCTTGGGTTGCTTTGTTTTGTTGAGATCAACCTTCGGGCGCTTTTCCCTGTTTTTATCTGGTTTTGGGCGTTTCGGTTCCTTGGCTGGCTTCGCCGGAGTCTCGTGCACCCTGCGCACATGATTCTTCATAACCTGCTCCTGCCGGAAATGCTTGCCGCATATCTTGCACTCGTACGGCTTCTCGCCCGTGTGAGTCCATTCGTGATGCCGCAAGATTTGTGCCTTCGAGAAGCGCTTGGGACAGAAGCGACAGGCGAAGTCCTTCACCTTTTCGTGGATGATCTTGTAGTGGAGCTTCATGTTGCCAATGTGGTTGAAGCCACGACCGCAGCCGGGGCAAATGTGCTGGCCCTCCTTCTTGGTGAAGTTGGCCTGTGGCGACCAAGATGCCACAGAGACCGATGGAATGGGATTGACCGAGGTCCCGGCCAGTTCGGATAAGTCCACACGCGCCACTCTATACGCATTGTTCGGCTTGGGAGGGTATATTGGAACCACCTTCACGTCCACCTGGTCAGTCGCCTCCTGGTTGGAATTCTGGCTGTTCGGATCATCGTTGTCGGCCTGCGATTTAACGGCGGTCGCGGCCTTTGCTGCTTCGCGCTTCTCATGGAGCTTCAAGTGCTTCGTCAGACTCCGCTCGAAAAGGAAGATCTTGCCGCAGATGTTGCACTCGCAGCAGTTCTCGCGCGTGTGGAGTCTCTCGTGCACCTTGCAGGCGTACGACTTGCCGAACGTCTTGCCGCAGAACTGGCAGGCGTAGTCCTTGATCTTCAGGTGCACCACCTTGACGTGGTTGGTCAGCGCCTGCTTGTTGTGGGACGAATGATCGCACTGCTGGCATTTGAATATTTTCTCCTTGGTGTGGGTCAGAATGTGCTTGTTCCACTCCTGGCGAGTGGTTTTGCCCACGCCGCAATAAGGGCACACGTGGTTCTTAACGCCGGCGTGGCGCAGGAGATGGTCTTTGAGTTCGCTGTTAATGTGGAACCGTTTGCCGCAGATGTTGCACGGATAGGGCTTCTCCTCGCCCGTGTGCTTGTACATGTGCTTCCTGAGCGCCGTGGAACAGCGGAACACCTTGTCGCACTCGGTGCAGGGATGATCTCGTGCCTTGGGTCTGTGGATCTTGTGCACCTTCTTCAAGTGGAACGTGAGTAGAACGGGTCGAGGGAATGTCATGCCACATCCCTCAACAGTGCAGGCATGCACCTCAGAGAGTTCTGAATGGGCGTGGTCCATGTGCAGGCGCAGGGCACCCGATGTAGTGAAGCCCTTCTTGCAGGCCTCCACAGTGCACTGGTACGGCAAGAGATCGTCGTGATGCTTCATGTGTTCCTCGTAGACTTCTGCGCTCTTGAATTTCTTGTGACAAATGTGACAATCGATTAAATCATCTTGTTGGGGCGCCGGGGGTGGAATGCGAACGCGTTTGCGTCTTGATTTCTTCTTGGTTGGAGGCTCTTTGTTCTTTTCATCGTCAATTTCCTCTTTCCATTCAAAGCTAGAGGAATCTCCGTCATCTTTATCGGCAGCTTTCTTTTTGGACTTCGGCTTCGCCTTCGCTTTGGTTGGTTTGGTGCCACTTCGCAGGCGGGACAGGGGCATGCCATCCTCGGAGTCGCTGCTATTCGCCACATAGTCAACATCCCTGTCATCATCATTGTCATTATAAACATCGTTCTCGCTTTCACTGCAGGACTCCTTCCCCTTTTCCACCTCCTCCACGTCTTTGTCCACATCGTCGAGCATTTTAAAAACATCGTCAGTCTCCACTATCTCTATTTTAGTGTTTAGCAGCGGATCAAAGTTGATGCGATCCTCATCCCCGTCGTGCGCCGCAGCGTTCAGTATATCGACATTGTCCACGTCGCCCGCGACGGGCACGAAATAATTGCTGGCGACCATTTCTTGAAACTTTTGGACCGAGTCCACGCACAGCTTCTGGAAGCCGTGCAAATCATTGAGCCGGGTGTAGCAATTGGTGCAGAGGTTCTTCGGGAATCCATCGTGCTGTTCCACGGAGAGGGAGGTGCAGACGCACAACTTCTTGGCCAGGCCAGGGACCAGAAACAGGTCGAAGGCCGGAGCGGTGCGCAAGTGAATCAAGCAAATACGACAAATCGAATGTATGGAGTATTCACTCTCCTCGTCCATTTTGCTAATTTTATTTTTCGAGCAATACGATTGCAAAATTGTAAAAGTTTCAAGCACTGTCGTATGGAAAAATCTATGTATACGCGTCCCAAAAGCAACGAGAAATTTCTGTATCGGTTACTTGCACGAACAGTCACGAATACTTGTCACTTGTGCGAGTATAAAATGGTTCCGATAGTTATTGAAGTATAAAGGAAACATTTTAATAAATTTGAATTTTATTTTTTTAACATAAAATACATACTGTGTAAATATAAATAGGATCATTTTTTTTTTTTATAGCTTCCTTTGGCATACATATATATTCTAAATACCTGTGCAACTACAACTTGTTCACAGAGAAATATTAAAGTTTATATAAAATTAATTCATATTTTATGGTCTTAAAATAGCTTTGTAGTAAAAATAATTAAATATTTACATTGCACCGGAAATACGTCATAATATTTACATGTATTCATTTTATGTTTCAAACTAAACGCACCTAGAAAAATATTTTTTAAACAATAATATAAATATAATATTCATAAATTAAAAGTAAAGATCTTACAAATAGTATTGCAAATATTTATAACATCGTTCGAGATTAAACATGATCTATTTTAAGTGCATCCACGCTAATGCCAGACTCGGACCTTTGCACCTGAAAGCTGTCGTAGGATATCTTCTCAATCAGCTGCTCCTTCTGCAGCTTCTGCAGTTGCTCGCATGCGGCCTCCTGAATCTCTCGGGTCTTGGCCTCCGCCCGACGCTTGGCTTCGCTCTCCTCGAGCTGCTGCGCCATCAGCTCAGCCGTGGCGGCAGCCCGCTCTGCAGCTGGATCCTGGTATTGTTCGTAATTCCTGGCAGGCCGCTTGTTCAGTTCGATTTTCGGCCTTTGGTGCTCCTTCGTCTTGGCCGTCGCTTTTGGAGCCTTTGGCACTTTTGGCGGCCTGTTGTGCGAAATCATGTGCTTGCGCAGCGACGAGCCGTGGCTGAAGTGCTTGTCACATATCTTGCAGCCGTACGGCCGCTCGCCCGTGTGCGTGTATTCGTGATGGCGCAGATATTGCGCCTTGCCAAAGCGCTTGGGGCAGAAGCGACAGGCGAAGTCCTTGATCTTCTCGTGGATGACCTTGTAGTGGAGCTTCATGTTGCCAATATGGTTGAAGCCACGGCCACAGCCGGGGCAAATGTGCTGGCCCTCCTTCTTGGTGAAGTTGACCTGGGGCGACCAGGAGGGCACCGATACAGATGGTATGGGATTGACCGAGGTGCCCGCCAGCTGGGATATGTCCACACGCTCCACTCTATGGGAATTCTTCGGTCTGACAGCAGGAGCCGCACACGCGGCCTCCGTCGACTGTTGACCATTCTGTCCACTCTCCTCGACTTGCGCGGACGTTGGTACCTCGCGCTTCTCGTGGATCTGCAAATGCTTGGTCAATCGCTTCTCGAAGAGGAAGATCTTGCCGCAGATCTTGCACTCGCAGCAGTTCTCGCCCGTGTGCAGTCTCTCGTGGATCTTGCAGGCGTGCGACTTGCCAAAGGTCTTGCCGCAGTACTGGCAGGCGAAGTTCTTGATCTTCATGTGCACCACCTTGACGTGGTTGGCCAGAGCCTGTTTGTTGTGGGAGGCGTGGTCGCACTGGCGGCACTGGAACTGTTTCTCCCGGGTGTGCGTCAGAATGTGCTTGTTCCACTCCTGGCGGGTGGTTTTGCCCACGCCACAATAAGGACACACGTGGTTCTTGACGCCGGCATGGCGCAGGAGATGATCCCGGAGTTCGCTGTTTATGTGAAAGCGTTTGTTGCAGATGTTGCACGAAATGGGCAGCTCCTCGCCCGTGTGCTTGTACATGTGCTTCTTCAGCGCCGTTGGGCAGCGGAACACCTTGTCGCACTCCGTGCAGGGATGGTCGCGGATCTCCGGCTTGGCAATGCTGTGCACCTTTTTCAGGTGATGGGTGAGCATTCGCATCCGAGGAAACGACTTGTCGCATCCTTCCACAGTGCAGGCGTGCAGTTCGCAGAGTTCCGAGTGCGCGTGATCCACATGGTGTCGCAGGCCTGCAGCAGTCGTGAAACCCTTCTTGCAGGACTCCACACTGCACTGGAAGGGCAACAGATCGTTGTGGTGCTTCATGTGCTCCTCGTAGCGAATCGCCTTCTTGAACTTCTGGTGGCAGATGTGGCACTCGATTAGGCGATGCAAATGACGATCAGCGGGCGGAATGCATTTGCGCTTTGATTTTGTGGTGTGTTCAACTGCGGCATCTACATCCGTTCCAGAACTGGAGGAATCAGCTTCTTCGTCAGGTGCATGCCTGTCCGCTGCCTTTGTCACTCTGGCAGCATTTCTTAAACGGGACAGGGGTAGGGCGTCGTCGGATTCGCTGCTGTTCGCTTCAAAGTCAACGTCATCATCACCATCACCATTGTCGTTGTCCTCGTTTTCACTGGAGGACTCCTTCTCCACGTCTTCCAACTCTTTGTCGACATCTTCGAGCATTTTGAAGACATCCTCCTCGTTCTCAATGATCTCTTTTTTGGTATTCAGCAGCGGGTCGAAGTTAATGCGGTCTTCTTCCTCGACAGGCACATCCTGAGGATATTCTTGTGGCGCGGCAAAGTTGTCCACTTGGCAGCTGTTGGCCAGCATGTCCTTTAACCTTTCAACCGAGTCCACGCATTGCTTCTGAAAGTCATGGAAATCGTTTAGTCGGGTGTAGCAACTGCTGCACAGGTTCCTTGGGAAGCCATCCTGCTGCTCCACGGAGAGGGAAGTGCAGACACACAGCTTCTTGGCCAGGCCTGGGACCACAAAGAGGTCGTAGGCGGCAACATGCTGCAACTTCGATAAGCAAGTGCGGCATATTGCATGAATGGAGATTTGGCTCCCCTCACTCATTTTCTGTTAAATTTATCCTTAATCTCCTGCCGATTGTTTTTTCCCCCACAAATAGTCCAGGCCACTAGTTGTAGTATTGGTTATCGGTTATTAAGTCGAGTACTCATGTAACGATGGCCGCGTACCTGCAAAGCACATCACTAAAAACGCTTAAATTACACATGTATGTATTAGAGTTGTACATCGTAGTTCATTTCAAATTACAAGTTCTGTTAGTTAAACTTAGTTCATATTTCCTTTTATTCCCACTAGCGTTTATTTTAACTCGTTCAGTCATACCCCACTTTTTTTTTATTTATTGTATACAAATTGTTAAATAACGCGCAGTTGTAGATTTTCAAAGGAGTAAACCGAATGAGGATAGCAATAAATCAAAGTATTAACTGTAATCTGGGACGTAGTTCGTTCGTTCAGTTAAGTGGCTAGTTCAATTGTACTTGTTCAGAACGATTCGATACAACTCTAGTATGTATGAGTGTGCGCATAAATAACGCAGTATGTAAATGTAGGGTAATTTAGGCATATGCAACTAAAAAACCCTTCCTGTCGACGCTTAAGAGAATGTTAAGACTATGATTTCCATTGAACTGAGCAAGAAGAAAAACGAAAGACCTTTGAAATATGTATATGTAATATGAATTTCATTATTCTAATTAAGCAATAGATGCTATGCAGTACATAGACAACAGAAATACATATGTATGTATTTATAAGGGGTATTTATGTGGTATGGTAAAATTAATATTGTGGTCGAATACATTAAATTACTGTGTTCATCTCACAATAAGCAATTGTGGAGCAATTCGAGGATATAGATCATATATTTATGTGGGGTGTACTTAAAAACTGTGAGGAGCTGTAAAAAAATTATAGCTATATATAAAATATTGCTGGGTTTACGTTTAAGTGTCTCTTCCATCCTCATCTTCATCCTCCACCACTCCGATTTACACATGATCTATCTTGAGCGCGTCCACGCTGATGCCCTCGGCCTGGGCCTTTTGTGCATAGTAGCCATCGTATGAGGTGGTTGCCTTCTCGATCTCCTGCTGCTTCTGCAGCTTGTTCAGCTGCTCGCAGGCGGCCTCCTGAATCTTTCGCCGCTCGATGTCCGCCTTGCGCTTCGCCTCGTTCTCCTCGATCTGATGGGCGAGTAGCTCGGCGGTAGCGGCCGCTCGTTCTGCGGCCGGATCCTGGTACTGATCGTAGTTCCTAGGCTCGCGATCAATCTCGCGCGGCTCGATCTTGTGGAAGGTGGGCTGCACCTCCTGCACCTTCTCGGGATAGACGCGTCGGTTGGGCTTGTCGTGCGTCTTGATGTGCTTCTTCAGCGCCGTCTCCTGGCGGAAATGCTTGCCGCAGATCTTGCACTCGAACGGCTTCTCGCCCGTGTGGATCCACTCGTGATGCCGCAAGATTTGTGCCTTCGAGAAGCGCTTGGGACAGAAGCGACAGGCGAAGTCCTTCACCTTTTCGTGGATGATCTTGTAGTGGAGCTTCATGTTGCCAATGTTGTTAAAGCCGCGACCGCAGCCGGGGCAAATGTGCTGGCCCTCCTTCTTGGTGAAGTTGACCTGGGGCGACCAGGAGGGCACCGATACAGATGGTATGGGATTGACCGAGGTGCCCGCCAGCTGAGATATGTCCACACGCTGCACACGTCGTGAATTTTTCGGTTTAGCTGCTGCTGCTGTCGCGGGCCCGCCGCCACACGCCTTCAGCAAATCGTGGTCCACGTTGGGTGGCATCAAGCCATCCGGCTGCATGTGGACTGGGATTTGGACACCAGGCAGCGGAATGTTGAGCGGACGATGGGTTTCCACTGGCGGCAGATCGCGCTTCTCGTGTGTCTTCAAGTGCTTGGTGAGACTCTTCTCGCAGAGGAAGATCTTGCCGCAGATCTTGCACTCGCAGCATTTCTCGCCCGTGTGCGTCCGCTCGTGCACCTTGCAGGCGTGCGACTTGCCAAAGGTCTTGCCGCAGTACTGGCAGGCGAAGTTCTTGATCTTCATGTGCACCACCTTGACGTGGTTGGACAGGGCCTGTTTGTTGTGGGAGGCGTGGTCGCACTGGCGGCACTTGAACTTCTTCTCCTTGGTGTGCGTCAGGATGTGGGCGTTCCACTCCTGGCGCGTGGTCTTGCCCACGCCACAGTACGGACACACGTGGTTCTTGATGCCCGCGTGACGCATCAGATGATCCCGGAGTGCGCTGTTGATGACGAAGCGTTTGCCGCAGATGTTGCACGGATAGGGCAGCTCCTCGCCGGTGTGCTTGTACATGTGCTTCTTGAGCGCCGTGGGACAACGGAATACGGTGTTGCACTCGGTGCAGGGGAAGTCGCGCAGCGGGGCCGCCGACTTGGAAATGTTGTGGACCTTCTTCATGTGGAAGGTGAGCAGACGAACGCGTGGGAATGTCTTGCCGCAGCCGTCAACGCTGCAGGCGTGCACCTCGGAGAGTTCGGTGTGCGCGTGATCCACATGGATGCGTAGTCCGTTCGCTGTGGTGAAGCCCTTCTTGCAGGATTCCACCTTGCACTGGAACGGCAACAGATCGTTGTGGTACTTCATGTGCTCCTCGTAGCGTATTGCTTTCTTGAATTTCTGGTGACAGATGTGACAGTCGATGATGCGATGCAGGTGCCGCTCGGCAGCAGGAATGCGCTTGCGTTTTGGCTTATCTTTTCTGCGGCTCTTTGCGTCCGGATCGGCGTCGTCGTCGTCGTCCGAGTCCGACGATGAGGAGGTACTGAACTCGCCATCGTCCTCGACATCGGCGAACCTCTTCTTCTTCGGCTTGGACTTGGCTGCTCGGGTGCTCTGGTTCTTGCCGCGCATGCGCTGCGCGAGGGGAATGTCGTCGTCGCTGCTGTTGGGCTCAAAGTCGACGTCCCTGTCGTTGTCGTTGCCGCTCTCGATGGAAGATGAGTCCTCGTTGTACATGTCTATGGTGACGGGCTGCTTAACCTCTCGCTTATCCTCCTTCACCTCCTTTTCGACCTCCTCGGCCTCCTTGTCGACGTCCTCGAGCATCTTGAAGACGTCCTCCTCGTTCTCGATCAGCTCCATCTTGTGATTCAGCAGCGGATCAAAGTTGATGTGATCCTCATCCTCGTTGGGCATATCGTGGGCCGACACACTCGGATCCAAAACGTCGAAGTTCGACTGGCACGTGAAGGCGTTGCTGGCGACCATGTCCTGAAACTTTTGCACCGAGTCGACGCAGAGTTTCTGAAAGTCGTGCATGTCATTGAGCCGGGCGTAGCAGTTTGTGCACAGGTTCTTGGGGAAGCCGTCGTTCTGCTCCACAGACAGCGAGGTGCAGAGGCAAAGTTTCTTGGCCAAGCCAGGCACCAGATACAAATCGTAGGCAGCATCGTTCTGCAGCAGGTTCAGGCAGATGCGACACAGCGTGTGTATGGAGTATGTCCGCGCCACGTCCATCGCTCGTTTGCTCGTTTCGATTGCCGTTCTTTTAAATGCTCACAAAGTTTTCGCTTTTCGCTTGTGTCCAGCAACATAAAAAAAAAAATAATATTGACACGAAAAAAATTGGTATACTCGTCAGCCAACTAGAACGAGTACAAGTATCGGTTACTCAAGCAGCTACTCAGTGTACATATGCGCAAGTTATCGATGTTGCGACCGCGCATTACCCCACGCCGTATATCGATACTGGCGTTCGTTTCGTGTAATCGCTATAAACGCTTTGAATATTTGTGCAAATCGAATTGGGAAATTGTTTTCGACTTGATTTTCGGTGATAATCTGGAATGAGCACGAGCACACCGTACTCTGTTCACGCGATATGTCGAGTTTGTCTAGAATATATCGGGAGCAGCATTCTGTATGACCTGTTTTCAATGCCAGATCTCGCGAAGACGTTCACAGATTGCACGTCCCTGCTGCTGGATGCCCACGATGGCTATCCCAGGCATCTCTGTGCCGGCTGCTATGCCAGACTGAACGACCTCCATGATTTTCAGACGCTCTGCGTGGCCTCGGTGCAGCGCTTCAAGCAAATGGTGGCCAGCGGCGTCGTCGTTGTGAACACAATTGACATATTAGAGCCACTGCCGGTGGCCAGCAACGAGGCCGAGCTACTGGCCAAGGATGAGCACACTAGTAATGACTACGATCCCCTCCTCAGTCACAAACTGGAGCTGATTGACAACGAGGAGGATGTCTTCAAAATGCTGGAGAGCGTAGACAAGGAAGCCGAAGATGTGAAGCAGGATTCAATTTTCAGCGACGGCTCTTCCGAGGCCAGCCTCAGTGCGGATGATGTGCCTCTGGCACAGCGCCTTCTGGACCAGACCAGCGCAACAGATAGCGAAACAGCGTGTGGCAGGCGGACCAAGGCACGGGCGAAGCGGAAACGCATTCCCACCGCCGAGCGTCGTCAGCATCGCATTATCAGCTGCCAGGTGTGCCAGCAGAAGTTCAAGAAGCAAGTCAACTACGACGAGCACATGAAGCACCACAACGAGCTGTTGCCCTTTCAGTGCCATGTGGCGAGCTGCCGGAAGGGCTTCACCACGGCGGCCGCGCTGCGTCTGCACGTGGACTATGCGCACACGAAAAGCGCTGCGGAAATTCCCTGCACTGTGGCGGGCTGCAAGCTGGTGTTTCCGCGCATGCGACTGCTGACAATCCATCTGAAGAAGGTGCACAACATGTCGCGGGCGAGTGCGCCACGGACGGAGCAGCTGTGCAGCGAGTGCGGCATGCCATTCCGTTGTCCGGTGGCGCTCAAGAAGCACATGTACAAGCACACGGGCCAGCAGCTGCCCTATCCGTGCAACATTTGCGGCAAGGGCTTTCACATAAACAGCGCCCTCAAGAATCATCTGCTGCGGCACGCGGGCATCAAGAACTACGTGTGTCCCTATTGTGGCGTCGGCAAAACCACGCGGCAGGAGTGGAGCAAACACCTGCTAACCCACACGCAGGAGAAGATGTTCAAGTGCCAGATCTGTGAGCATGCCACGCACACGAAGCGCGCGCTGGACAATCATGTCAAGATCGTGCACGAGAAGATCAGGGACTATGCGTGCCAGTACTGTGGGAAGACCTTTGGCAAGTCGCACGCCTGCAAGATCCACGAGATGACGCACACCGGCGAGAAGCGCTGCGAGTGCAAGGTCTGCGGCAAGAAGTTCCTCTACACGGAGAGCCTCACCAAGCACCTGAAGATACACGAGAAGAGTGTGAAACGTGCCATTGAGACCTATCGCCAGCGCCAGGTGGAGCTAGGTGGCTCAAACGCAAGCGAAGAACCGCAGCCAACTGAAAATACTGATGCACTGGCGAAAAGCGACGCCAATGCTGTGGATCAGCTATCGAAGGTGTGCGCAGAGTCGGTGGCCACCATACCACGGGATCCGCGACGTGTGGAGCGTGTGGACATTGCGCAGCTGGCCGGCACCGTTGTCAATCCCATTCCCGCCGTCCTGGTGCCCTCGAATGCGCCAGCGCAGGTCAACTTTGTGCAGAAGGAGGGCATGCACTTCTGTCCGGGCTGCAATCAGGCCTTCAACAATTTGGGCAACATGAAGCGCCACTACAAGAGCGTCCACGAGAAGGTCAAGGACTTCGAGTGTCGCTTCTGTGCGCGTCGCTTTGCCAACTCGCAGTCCCTCAAGCAGCACGAGTGGATACACACGGGCGAAAAGCCGTATGCCTGCAAGACGTGCGGCACCCACTTCCGCCAGGAGGCCGCTTTGATACGCCACCAAAAGGTGCACGTCGCGAAACCAGCGATGCCGGCCAAGCGTCCCAAGCAAATAACCGAAAAGTTTCGGGAAAAGGAACTGCAAAAATGTGAGAAACGGCGCAAGGTCGAAGCGTTGCGTCAAAAGATCGCCGAAGTGGCCAAGGAGGAGCTCCAGGAATTGGCCAAGCAGCGCGAGCTCGAAAAGAAACAAAATAGCTACGAACAGTATCAGGCGGCAGCGGCGGCGGCGGCGGCGGCGGCTGCTGAAAAGACCCAAGCGCCAGACGAGGCCGGGGGCAAAGTGCTGTCTGTGTGAGGCAGCACAAATGGTGCAATTAGCTTCCAAGTGAAGATGTTATTGTTGGTTAATATTTAACTGCTATATGATTGTTGATAAGTACACTAAATAAATGTAAATTAAAGCTTTTTGAAATTGTAGCTCTTTAAATTTTCCACAGTGCTCAAATGAAATCAAACCATTTTCCGAACAAGTACGCTTAGTACCACAGAAAATAGAGCTAGAAAGAATACTAGATAAAGAGCTGTAACTTTCCAGGGGGAGGTACAATATAGACAGAAGGTCGCTGTAAAAGAAACTATTAAATGAAACTACAAATAAAAATACGATTGATTTTTTGGCCAACTTGTTTGATTGTCTCTTAAAGTTACAAACATGTGGAAATTTTACAATTTTTTTTTATTTTTTACTTTTACTTGCTTGTTATTTTGATGAGAGGTGTTTGCTTTGTTGTAATGATTTTCAAACTATTTGAACTTCAAGCTGAACAATTTTCCTGAAGTGCCAAACGTTTGTACATGATACGTGTTGATGAATGGATGATGCTTATAATGCTGATATATGTATATAAAAATGATGGAAATTTGTTTAAAACTCGCCAAGTTGGTAGCAAAATGTGTTACAAAAATGTTACAAATATGTTGCGCAGTTTGAGCAGTGGTAAAAATGTTGTAAAATTTGCTTGTTTTTTTTTTTTTTTAAGACATAAGACATACGACATGCACATGGAAAAATGTGCGTGGAAAGTTAAAGGAGCCTAAGCTGAGCCTGATGGTCGTCGGCTCGAAAATGCCACAGCTCCAACAGAACGGTGACTTTTAGGGTCCCTCCGGTGTCTTTAAATTGTATTTGGATTTGATGTTGTTCAGCTCCTCCTGCTTCTTGTCCACATCGACGCGCTTGAAGGCTTTGTTGGACTGGTAGTAGAGTACGACGAGGTAGCGATTGCATACGTTAAAGCCGGATAAATGGTCGCAGGCGTTTTTGGCATCGAAAATGTCTTCGTAGACAACAAAAGCGGTGCCGCGCGTCTCCGGCGTATTGCCACTGTAAATAAATGCAATTCAAAAATGTATTGTTAATGTAATTCAATTAACCTTTTTGTGCATAATGTACTTACACGCGTATTTGGCGTATGGCACCAAATTTGCCAAAGATGTCGTACATTTCGTCCGATGTGATTTTATATGGCAAATTCCGTACATATAGCAAGCGATTCACCTCCGGCGGCAGCCGAATCTGCAATAAATATCACTTTTAATTGTATCTCAATTATTTCCTTTGTGTGCGGCGGCACTCACGTTGTTCCGCTTGTTCATGTCTGGCCGCAACTGCTCTTGAAATGCGACTAACGCTGAAAACTTTCACTTGATTGTCTGGCGGCTGACGCTGACGCGGCTGCTGCTTGTTGACCTCGGGATGAATGTCCTGAAACGTGGTCCTTTGTTAAAAATTAATGGGTTTGTCTGTCTGGCCTCAAACCCAAACAAATAGTGCTTATATTATGCTAAGAAACCGAATGTTATTTAACAGTACATAAAACGGAAATTAACATGACAGCAAACATGTTATTAGCAGATATACAAATGTTATTATTCAATTACTATCGATATAAGTTATCGTCCTAGCTATTCCAGGTTAAAATCGGCCAAGCCGGCTTTTATTTTTTACTTATGATAACAAAATGTAAGGTGATATGTTGCGTTAGGATTACGAGTAGACATAAATTCTGTCTAACTGCCAAGAGAGCAAATGAGCGTCTGATAATTGTATATTGCATATACAATTTATAGACTATCGATGACAACTTATTACAAATATCGTCAGCAATATAGCTTAAGAGGTACGTTTAATTTGAATTTGCGTTTGATATTAAAGTTGACTAACGTTTACATACGAAGGATTCCATCTAACAAAGATTTAAATAAATAAATTCACTTACAAACATAAAGTGTTTGTTAATATAAGCTTCTAAACTTTTTAATTTTACTTTTGCCCTTAATGATGAGGTAATAACAAGACAAACTAAACCAATTTTCAAGTTTGATGGCATTTTGACCATGGTTTGCCCTCTACATTGAGTCTGTTTGATTGTTTGTTTTTGTTGTAATTACACTTTGAACGAGTATTGCGCTGTCGGTTACACCGGATGGCAATGTTTCTATTTGTTTTTTTAAAGGTCAATAATTTGAATACATGCATGGGTTAAGGGATAACTATAAAGGAAGTTTAAATTTAACTAGCCACTATCAGAGCAAATTCCTGATGTGGACATAACAGTCCACTTGTCTTCGATTCGTGTTGTGGTCAAAAATCAGAAGCGTACGCAGTCGGACGATAAACATATTTTAGCAAATTAATGAGCAACATCCGCGTGATTGGGTAAGAGGAGGGCGGGGGTTTGGGCAATGCCCTGTAAACGATATGCAATTACGACAATTTTGCGCTGTGGTGCAGCTGGTGCCAGGAAAAGGACAAGTACCAAAGGACGAATATACATTACCGCTCATTTGCGGACGCGGCGGCATTTAATTGGCGCATGATATTCGCCATGAAAAACTCGCCCAATAAGGATGTAATCGCTGCTGTGTCCAGTTACCTTGCTGTTCCTCTGCTTATTGCCAGGCGTAAGATAATACGGGCGCATATTTAATGAGCTGCTCATTAAATTTGCCTCCGAAGGTCGCGAGGGCGGATCGAAGACGCCCATTATCCCCATGCAGTTTTGGGAAACGATATCAATCCGGCCTAACTATTGATGCCACATGCCGCAGAGGGACGCTGTCCGAAAAATCTTATTGAGAGCCGCACACACTGTGATTTAGTATGTATACATATATACTGATTGATTGATTGACTGTGGCACTATTTAAATAGTAAGACTTCAGTTTTTTTTTACAACACTTACGTTATGTCGAAAAAAAACAAACATTTTCATGTGAAACTTTGTGTTCAAGGTAGATGTCCATTCCTATCAAAGGACTCTATGTGTATTTAAATTCCTATTCATACTTAACGTTAAGTTTCATTTCAACAGTTTAATAAATAAGTAAATTCAATTTCTTCATTGCCTTTTTAAGTGTTATTAAATATCTATGAAAGTGACACGACGCTTTCTGATTAATTAAATGCAATTACTAATTGCGCAAAATAAGTACTTGCTGAATCCAAAAGGCATTCAAATGCGCGCGATAGGGCTGCCCAGATATATAGTACACATATGTACTATATACTGAGAGACTAAATATACATACGTATAGCGGGCAGACTTTGAAGGTTTTCCATTGGAGATGGAAACGTGAGAGTTACGCGTGTCTCGGGGGTTTCCTTTGCTCAAACAGATTGCGAATAACTGTAAGAAGCAACGAAGTGAACCGGGTATTTCACTGAACCGGTTCGCAAACTCTAAGCTAACCCTGATTTTATACATATTTTGCTTCTAAGCTATTGAATTTCTGGTATTTAAAAATAAAGCTGTATAATTAATTTTATGAAAATTTGACTTTTTGTGTTTATATAAAATGAGGAAATAGCTCATGTATGTGGAAAACCTGGTCCACGAACCGAACCTTATAGCAAGGTATTGAATTTTATATGTGTTTTCAGACATGGTTAAAAGATAACAGCAAAATTATGGGTATAATTTATAGGTTGTATCTACTAGATATATACAATGTCATAATATTGATCACAAATCATTAATACTCATAAGTAGCACAATTCATGGCATTTATAAATGAGCCTTTGAGGCACACCCAAGGGAGACGGCCAATTTTATAAACTGGCTGCAATTTTTCTTAAGTTTTTTTAGTTGCGTGTCTATGGGATATATGTATATATATAAATTCAAATGGATTAAAGATCGTGCTGCGTACTCTTCTCTAAGGTACTCAAGACTGTATCCTATCCAATATGAACATAGTTAATCCATTGATAAAACAGCACTTGCGAAACTATTGTAAATTCCTCTGCTCGCCGTATTTCACCATATGAATGACACATATTCACACACACACACACACACACACGCACTTGCATATAGTTAAACAATGACAATTACATATTTATTGGTATGTCTAATGGAAAGACGAGCTATTCGCGATGTGCGTACGAGAAGGCCGACAGTTTAATTACAAAGGCAAGCGTCGAGGATACGAGTCGGCTGGGCTCGCGTCGAGCTTAACCGGGTGACAAACTGACGAAAGGCTGCCAGCGAGACGCTTATCAGACCCGGCCGTCACAGTCAGCTCCAGACCCCCACTACGACCCAAAAAGCAGAGCACTAGCTGAACTACAGGCGCTATTCAAGGGCTGGAGCGCTCAGTTGGAGTTCAGCTAGCGAAGCTGTCGGTACGCAAAGAAAAAAAAGCTAACAAAAATATATATGAAATTGCACTCAAAGGAATTTTAATTAAGTTTTTGTAATTAAAGTGTTGTGCAAAACTAAGTGTCAGTTGCACGTTGCAGCAACCGAACCTTGCTACAAACGCACCTTAGAAGAGCAAAGGCTGTGCCTGTGTTTGTTGTATTTGCGACATTTTCGACTTGTGATGGCTTTTCTTTTACTTTGATGAGAACGAATTGAAACATATGGCATACATTTGGGCGTTCTGTCTATGATAATACTAAATTTTCTATAACATAAGTGTATTTTCAGATATTATATTTACAATAGTACTTGTTTTTTTTTAATTTTTTCGATGCTATATAAACACATATGTGATATAATAATTCCTTGTGATTGTGACTAAAAAATGTTCGAATAAGTTCTTTTGCACTTCTAGCTGTTAAAGTCTAAATAGGTTCCAATTTTTTGAAGAAAATTTTAATTAAGTTTTTACTCTACGAAAACTCAAAACAAAGAAGAATAGCTGATATTATATTCGATTTTTTTTATTTTGTGAAATATTTAATTTTTTGAATACCGAACAACTTTTACTTTGAAGGCCAATTTAAGATGTAAATTATTCGCCAAAGACAACCGGAATTTATGATCGCTTTCAAGGCTGCTGAGAAGAAACTAGCTCTAGAACGTTTCTACTTGGAAATCAGGTATGTATTAAAAAATGACTCTTGTATTGTAGCAGAAATCTTTAATTAGTGAAATGTACGCCAAAGAAACAAAACAGAAAACCCCATATGTGTCCTTTTTTGTTTGCCACTCGCACTAATCAAATCAGTACAACGAATATTTTGTCAACTCATCATCCATAACTACGCTCTTTCGATTAGGCAATTGAATAATCAAAGTACTCATCAGCAATAGGTAGAACTGTGCACACTTTGTCTCGAACTTTTCCACATTTTCATTAGGCAAATGTGCGTGCCACGAGGCATGCAATGCGAATTGGGATTGTGCCTCCAATTGGAATCGAATGTGGTGTCTCCTCCAATTGGTGGGCGCAACAAATCGCGATGCTGATAGTGATCGTTGTAATTTAATTAACGAGTAATGTGAGTGTAGTTATAAATCAAAGGTTGTGCGTATTATCAATACGATTATTTGCGTACAGTTTGTTTCAACTCTTTGAAGAAGTTGGTTCGCTGAAGCGCTTCAATATGGCGCTGGAAGAGATCAGGTGAGGGTTTGTTGGATATTATAACAAAGGCTGTAAAGACAAAAAAATCTGTCTGTGGTTGAGTTCATAGTTCAAGCCAATCGTTGTCTTTCGGTTCGGTTAGCAGGTATATTAACAAATTTTTAAGGATGAAAATAAAGCAATTTTTCATACAGTTTTTAAATAATATTTTAAAATAAAGAAAAAAACATGTTTTTTATGTGAAACAGTGTTATATATATTGTTGAAAATAAGGTTCCGTGTAGGCTTGATTAGTTTTTGGCTAACTAATAAGGTTAAAGGTTTTGTTCGTATTAAATAAAAAAGAAATGAAATGCTAGGTTTAAGCCAGTTCAGTTAAAACCCGGTTTGCAGCTTTGTTTTTAATAAGCATGGATCGGTTGAAGGCGTGTCCCCCATTATGCTAATGCCGCTAACAGTGTCTGCCAAAAATAAGCGACCCTTTAATTAGCCATTGTCACTTAATACGGCTTGGGGCTGTGTACCGCCGTGTCCCCCGAGAGGCGTCCAATATAAATGTGACAAAACGGGCGTTGACACTGCCGACAACAACACGCATTTGGTCAAAAACAAACAGTTATATGAGTATTCGAATGGACATTCGGAAAGATTGGCGGCGCTATTCCAGAGACCCGCCAAGTTCCGTTCACATCGAACGTTTCGGTACAGTTGACACCCCCACACAATGCTGGGGCGGGCCTTTATCTGTGGATGTGTACAGCAACAACAACAGCCAGTGGGTATCGTGTGTCGGATGGGTTATCTAAATAGGCGACAGACGATTCGGGCGTTTAGTAAACGTTTAGCCCAATCAATAACTAATTAGTCAATTGATTGTGGCTGATAATTGTGGCAGGGATTATTGTGAAATACCCAAAACTAACAGACGCCATTTGGGCGTAGTCGCGATTTGCGACCCTTTACCATCACAACAGCTGGCACTCAACCCGATCCCCCACAGCCGAGCAGCGCAGCCGATATGCCCAAGCTCTGGAATGGTGTCTACAACGCACAGTGCGCGGCTCTCTCGCCGCCCGATCTGATGGAGGCCCAGCCGAAAATACTGCCCAAGACGCGCTCCAACAGCGGCAGCAATCGCACCAACAGCAAGGTGAGTCCTGTTCGCTTTCTGGCCATGTGAAGATGCTATGGTGCCTTCAATTTGCAGTACTGGATATTCTCGATGATAATCGAGCGCAGCGCCGGTCCCAAGCGTGTGGATATGGTTGGGGACGACGCCGACACCCCGCTGGAGGCCATTCTACCGGCTGAGCAGCAGGTGGAGCAGGTTTGCCTGTTGCGTGACAGCCCCTTCAGGATACTGCGGGTGAGTTCCAGTTAAACGGGTGGCTACCAATTCGCTAAAGTGATAAACCATTTCCCCGGGCGACCGTTAAAAAAAGTGCTTATTGATTGTCTAGCCAAATATAAATAGTAGAAAGCCAGCTCGTTCTTCTAGCAACTTCCGCGCCATCGTATCGCTGCCAGAGTTCATTAGCTCCCAAGTTCAAGTTCCCCGTTTGTTCTTGCACAAAACCAGCTAACAATAGAGCCCGAAGATAACTGAGATTCAAAAGAGGCTGCATAACAAAGTGCCGTTGGGGTACGCAGCAAGCAACAAGTTTCCTTGACAATGCGCAGCGCACACGAAATCGAGTGAGATACTCGCGCTTGAACTAGGAGATGCCCTGTAGTCAGCTTCGCAACATTCATTCGTTATCAGCTATAGATTTATGTCTAAAATAAGTAAGTACTTCGCAGTATGGTATAACCGACAATACTTGTTCCCAGTGTAATAACAAGCCAAATATGTACCTCAGCAGTACTTGTACGCATAATGCCGAATTAAGCTAGAGCACAAACTATGACCAAAATGCCATCAAACATGAAAATCGGTTCAGTTTTGACAAAGTTATGGGCGTTTGAAATATGGGAGCTATGGATCCAAGAGCTTTACTTGTCAAAATTTTTGTCAATTTTGGCATGATTTTTGACAAAAAATTTGACCTCCTCAGAATCACTCTTAATGTTGTTTTTTACACTAATTGTGACCATCACAATCGATTAAAAATATAAATTCGCAATTCTAAATTTTGAAAAAAAATTTTTTCCCAAAATGAGTAAGGGGGGAGTACATGCTTTTTTCCGAAAAAAACAAAAAAAATTTTATTTTCGATAATGCATAAATTTTAAATACAGAATTAATCTAGAGCACAAACTATGACCAAAATGCCATCAAACATGAAAATCGGTTCAGTTTTGACAAAGTTATGGGCGTTTGAAATATGGGAGCTATGGATCCAAGAGCTTTACTTGTCCAAATTTTTGTCAATTTTGGCATGATTTTTGACAAAAAATTTGACCTCCTCAGAATCACTTTTAATGTTGTTTTTTACACTAATTGTGACCATCACAGTCGATTAAAAATATAAATTCGCAATTCTAAATTTTGAAAAAAAAATTTTTTCGGAAAATGGTAAGGGGGGAGTACATGCTTTTTTTCCGAAAAAATCAAAAAAAAATTTATTTTCGATAATGAATAAATTTTAAATACAGAATTAATCTAGAGCACAAATAATGGCCAAAATGCCATCATACATGAAAATCGGATCAGATTTGACAAAGTTATGGGAGTTTATATTATGAGAGTTATGGATCCCGGAGCTTTACATGTCAAAGTTTTTTTTTCCAATTTTAATCTGGCAATAACAGTCTTCGCACTTTACCTGATGCGAGTTACCATATGCATACATTTCAAGTTCTAAGACCCTAACTTCATTGATTGACGGACGGACATTGCGCAAACCCAATATACGCTTTTTATTGATGTTATGGGATATTAAGGATATTATTATTATATTTTTGTATCTATCATAGTGCAATGCTACACCTCTTAGAGGAATTAATGTCGATTAGTGCCTGTGTTTGATCTATATGAATCAAAGCAATTTAAAGTTTTAAGCTTAACATACGAACAGACTAGACTACAAAGACTCGGCTGTAAATGGTGACCAGGAATTATTATTGAATCGGAAATGGCTCCATCTGCCTGTTTAAAACCCATATACCCTATTTGACCCACTGAAAATGGGCGAAAAACAGGAGCAGCAGCAAGAAATGGTAGCAAAACGAAAATGAAAATGGAAATTGACTGGCAAATTGAATGAAACTCACCACGCGTCACACGCTGGGCAGAAATCCTCGCCTCTGGCGAAGCGCTCGGCAACGCGATGCCAAGCCGGGCTATAAAAGCACAGGCTGCTTGCGCCGAGATTTCAGTCTGGCAGGACATCTTGTCCTCGAGAAGCGCGAAGCCAACTCAAAAGCGCAAAAGCGCATTCAATTCATTTCAAGAATAATGTGGAAGTTTGTGATTTTTTTAAAGTGATTTATAAAGTATAAATTAAATAAACGAATATGCAAAGAAAATACTGAAAACAAAAGAAATTTTAATAATAATTCAATACAAAATATTAGCTGGAACGTTTATCGATGTGATTAAAAAGAGTTTCAATATTTATATTAAATTTGTTGAATATATACACAAGCAATTTTTTTTCTTAGAGCAAATATATTATAAACCCAAACAGTATTACAAATAAATTATTCAATATCTAAATTACAACTTATGCATGTTAACTCAATTAAATGTGTGCACAACTTAAATAAAATTTTAGCAAACGTATTTGAAATATTGAAATATTGTAATTGAAATATAATATAATATTCGCTTAAAACAAATAACTTGAGAACAGTTTGCCTTGAGCCAAGCAATTGTTAAAGTTTACAAAGGTACCAAAGTAAATGAAACCAATGCGAAATTCCGGAAGAGAATAACAATTTTTGGAAACGAATGAATATCAAAGCGAAATTCCAGAGAAGAATAACAATTGTTGAAAACAAAATTAGCCAGAACAATTATGAGTGCTAAGCATTTAATTGAAATCAAATCCAATAAATGCCAACCACAATAATGACAGGCGACAAGGAGACCCCCAAACGGGAGGCGGTCGTCAGTCCACTGCGTTATTTGATTAGCGGCTGTGCTGGCGGCACAGAGCTCACGGCCATGCCCCAACTGAATCTGTCCAACAAATGGGCGCGCTTGCTGCGGATGTCGTCGGCGCCGAAAATACAAGTTGATGAATTTATGCAGGTAACCAAAGGAGCCCGAAATCCCCGCCAAGTGCCCCGGGAAGTTTAGTTCTTAAGTCGCCTGGGATTACGTGCAGCACTCTAAGGCGCTGCAGGCGCTAAGCTGGTTTAGAACTTGCTAATCAAGTTGAACACTTTATTTATAATTGAATTGAATTTGCCGGGAATACTAAATTGCGTATGAAGTGCAGGCTGCCTTAACAGCATTTGCATTCGCTGGCTGCAAAAAAGGAAGGGAAACAGCTAACAGCACTTCCCTCTACGGGTACATAAATAAAGACAATAGCCGCTCAAAAGGGGGGTCAGGCAAAAGCGCAAACAACACATAGTCCAGTACAATAGCTCTGTATCCAGCTCTGATTAAAAATCTATTGACATTGTGACGAGTCGAGTCGCAGCTGGCAAATGAATATTGCGTGCCTGGTTCAATTTGAGCGGAATTCTGATTAAGCTCGAGTGCTGTGGCCTTAAAGCATCCCGGCCAAGTGCAGCGCGTGCTAAAAGTTGCAAGAAACTTGCGGCACAGTTGTTTATCTTTATCAGCCATAATGCACAGTTTGATGAGCACTTCAACTAGCAGACTCAGCGAAAACTGAAATTAGGAATCGTGTACTTAATTCAAGCGCCTTACTTTAATCAAGTAATTTGCTTGAAATTTAGCTATGATGGAAATTACTAGACTTCCTGTTTAGGCAACATTATCGGTTGATTATAAAGTTCAAATAGCTGTATAATTTAAGAATTAATTATAATTCATTTAATGGCATAATTTTTTTGTGCTTTAATTAAGAACGCTTTATAATTATTTTATGGGAATTTAGCTAGGCAACTTATAGAATGATTTATAATTAATTTAGGAACAATTTTGATTATCCTCAAATTCCGTAATATAATTCTGAAATGCAAAGGAACTTTATACTTCAATCAAGTAAATCCTTTTTTTATTAAGTCTTAGATTTTATTAAGCAACACTTCTAGTCAAATATTGAAACTAGAATGATTTAAACTTAATTTGCAAATATTCAAGAATGAGTGAACCATAGTTTTTCTCGCAGTGCAACCTCTTAGAGTAAGTAAACAGCTAGCAGCATTTTATCTTTTGCAGGCCGCCGAGTCGGGCAACTTGGACGATTTTAAGCGTCTGTTCATGGCGGACAACACGCGCATCACGCTGCAGGATGGCAAGGGACGGACTGCAGCGCATCAGGCGGCGGCCAGGAACCGTGTCAACATATTGCGCTACATACGCGATCAGAGCGGAGGTAATTTGGCCACAAGCTGTTGCAGCTCGTCATTAATCATCTTATGCTCCATCGCAGACTTCAATGCCAAGGACAATGCGGGCAATACCCCACTGCATATTGCCGTCGAGTGCGATGCCTACGATGCGTTGGACTATTTGCTCTCCGTGTAAGTGCTGGCCAAGTCCCGGCCAGTTGCTGCATTTGATTTATTTTGCTCTCATATTTACAGTCCAGTGGACACGGGCATATTGAATGAGAAGAAACAGGCGCCGGTGCATTTGGCCACGGAGCTGAACAAGGTCAAGTCGTTGCGGGTGATGGGTCAATATCGGAATGTCATCAATATACAACAGGGTGGCGAGCACGGACGTACGGCTCTCCATTTGGCCGCCATCTACGATCACGAGGAGTGCGCCCGTATCCTGGTAGGTGGTGTGAGTCCCTACAACATTTTGTACATATAATTGTCTTATTTGTAGGGTTTTATTTTGTTTCTCATCAGTGCAAAATACTTCAGTTGAATAATTAATCACTGCCCAATACTCACAATCACACGCACACACACACACACACACACCCTATTAAATAGTCAATGGTAATTTATCATAAAGTGAAAGGTTTGTATACAATTCAATTTGCCTGCGCACAAAAGTATGCTACATAAATCTAAGCTGCATCAAGTAACCGCTGTGTGTGCCCGTGCGTGTAATTGTTGTA
This sequence comes from Drosophila sordidula, assembly GCA_035047465.1. Classification (NCBI taxonomy): domain Eukaryota; kingdom Metazoa; phylum Arthropoda; class Insecta; order Diptera; family Drosophilidae; genus Drosophila; species Drosophila sordidula. The sequence continues at coordinate 8,145,426 of JAWNPQ010000185.1, read as the reverse complement.
TTTGTACATGTAGTTTTTATAACAAAATAACGTTACATCATGTATGGTCGTATCTTACAGATTACTGAGTTCGATGCATGCCCCCGTAGACCCTGCAACAATGGTTACTATCCCATACATGAGGCGGCTAAAAACGCCAGCTCCAAGACAATGGAGGTCTTCTTTCAGGCAAGTACACCTTTGCTCGTACACTGCACGAACAGCAGACGTCACACACCCGCACACTTTTCGCAACTTTCCTCATTTTCGAGCTGATGTCAAAGCTTTAAGTGGTGTCCCATCAGTGTCCCCGAGCGCTTATCCACTTTATTTGATTCGTGTTGCAGTAATGTTACCCGCATTCGCCTCTCGGATGACCTTTTGCATTGAGTTCTTTTATTTTTATATTCTTTTTTATTTCATTTTTTTTTCTTACTTAGCGATTGCGTATACGCCGCGTGCACTGCTCTACCAAGAAGTCAATTATAAAAGTATCAAATTCGAACATTTTATGGTACCTTCGCTGTTTCTCTTTAGCTTTCGACTTGAGCTCCGACTCGCTGTCAATCGGCTTTAATAATGAACCAAACTCGCTGCAGACCCAAAACTTGCAAAAATATCAAATGTTTTTTTCTGGTTTAAGTGTCGGTCAACGACTTTTTCAAGTTAAGAGCTCACTGAAAATGTTTTTTTAAATTATCGAACATGCCAGAGGGCAAAGCTTAAAGGAAATACTATATAATGTGCGTTGATAGAATTTTCCAGCAAAGCTTAGGGAAAATAAATAATAAGCGTCAAGATAAAAGGCCCTTTAGGTTGTGCGATACTTATTAGAACATTCTGGAATGCAAAGCCGAAAGGTAACAAAATTCTTCGAATAAGAGCATTAAAAGAATATTCCAGATTTATTCTGAGCTTGTTATAATAACATTTGATTTGATTAAGTTTTTGTTTTAGTTGAAAATGTTCATTAACTAGTGCCAATATTTGTACTTCTTTAGCGGCTTGCATTTATGAATAGATTTTATGTGAAACCTAGTATATGTCGAATATATATAAAGGTTAATATAAAACAAAAACAACAACAATAACGCAACAAACAGCATATAAGCAATATTAATAGATATTTAAGTATTGATTTTTATGCTACTCACTTTCAAATAGTCTGATTATGAAATATACTTACTTACTATCCCTATATACTCCTTATCCAATTAAAGCGAATATTAATTTAGATTGAAATTATGTGAATATCTTGAACATGGATAAAGTAGTTTAGCTTTTATATAACTTTTTAGCGCATCTCGGCTTTTCATATTTGTTAATCAGTTTTTTAATACAATTGATATATGTGAATCCTACTCCTTTAACCCTTTTAGTGGGGCGAACAACGCGGCTGCACTCGCGAGGAAATGATATCCTTCTACGATTCCGAGGGCAATGTTCCGCTGCATTCGGCGGTGCACGGCGGGGACATAAAAGCAGTTGAGCTGTGTCTCAAATCTGGCGCTAAGATATCAACACAGCAACATGATCTCTCGACGCCAGTCCATCTGGCATGTGCCCAGGTGAGTGCTGGGGTGGTTGGGCGGCTCCTTGGCAGCCATGTTTGCCATGTCGGACAGGACTCTTGACACCACTCATATTTCCAAGTGTCAGCGCTGGTTGCATCCGTGTGTGCCTGGCCGGCAATTGATAGCCCAGTCAAATGGCTGCCAGCTGCCAGTCGGGTCCGAGACACACGACTGTTCCTTCCGTGACTGTAAATATTTTTGTGGCTTTAATTTGACAAATTCTTATGCAAATTCTGGTAAGACGAACGTGACATTGTGGCCGAAAGCGTTGAATGGAAGGCAATGCGTAGCCAAATACCAAAAACAACGACATGTGCCAGAGTGGTGAGGTGAGGCCTGGAAAAGCTACAGATAAGTTCTGAGAATGTTGAATAAATATTCGAAACGTGTGTCGAAATTATGCACGAAATACCAAAGTATAAGTAAACATTTTTTTATAATTTATACTATTATCTGCTTAGATATTTTATTCTACTTTGTTTTTTATTTAAACTGACTATTATACTTGGGGACTTGGCGAATAGTTGCAAAGTATCTCAGATTAAGTTCTGAGAGGGAAAATCATGATATAAAATTTGTTATTGAAATCGGATTAGTAAAAAAAAGTTTGCCATATATATATCCTATATTTCTTCTATATATATATATATATTGGTATATATCAGGGCGCCATTGAAATTGTCAAGCTGATGTTTGAGATGCAGCCGTTGGAGAAACGGATTTGCCTCAGTTGCACGGACGTGCAGAAGATGACCCCGCTGCACTGCGCATCCATGTTCGATCACCCGGATATAGTCTCGTACTTGGTCAACGAGGGGGCCGAGATCAATGCGCTGGACAAGGAGCATCGTTCTCCGCTGCTGTTGGCCGCCTCGCGCAGTGGCTGGAAAACAGGTGGGCAGAAGGGCAGCAGGTGAAAATTTGAATGCCAACGGAATTAAACTGTCTCTCCTGTGGCGTTAGTGCACCTGCTGATCCGTCTGGGGGCCAGCATTGATGTGAAGGACGCCGCCGCGCGCAACGTGCTGCACTTTGTCATCATGAACGGCGGCCGGCTGACGGACTTTGCCGAGCAGGTGGCCAATTGCCAGACGCAGGCGCAGCTGCAGCTGCTGCTCAACGAGAAGGACAACATGGGCTGCTCGCCGCTGCACTACGCCAGCCGGGATGGGCATATCCGCTCGCTGGAGAACCTCATACGGCTCGGCGCCTGCATCAACCTGAAGAACAACAACAACGAGAGTCCGCTGCACTTTGCCGCCCGCTACGGCAGATACAACACGGTGCGCCAGCTGCTCGACTCGGAGAAGGGCTCGTTCATCATCAACGAGAGCGACGGCGCCGGGATGACGCCGCTGCACATCGCCTCGCAGCAGGGCCACACCCGGGTGGTGCAGCTCCTGCTGAACCGCGGCGCGCTGCTGCATCGCGACCACTCGGGCCGCAATCCGCTCCAGCTGGCGGCCATGTCCGGCTACACCGAAACCATCGAGCTGCTGCACTCGGTGCACTCGCATCTGCTGGACCAGGTCGACAAGGATGGGGTGAGTCCAACGAAGCAGCTAAAGAATCAGCAAAAAAAGACAACTAAATAATTCTTATTAGAAATAACTTATAATATGGAAAAAGGAAATTTATACCAGAAATTCATTAATATAAAAAGAGTGAAATCAATAAATCACACAAGTTGATTTATTGCCTTATTGCATTGTTGATAACTTTGATATTCGTTTTAAATACAGAACACGGCTCTGCATCTGGCCACCATGGAGAACAAGCCGCACGCGATTTCGGTGCTCATGTCCATGGGCTGCAAGCTGGTGTACAACGTGCTGGACATGAGCGCCATTGACTACGCCATCTACTACAAGTATCCGGAGGCCGCGCTGGCCATGGTCACGCACGAGGAGCGGGCCAACGAGGTGATGGCCCTGCGGTCCGATAAGCATCCGTGCGTCACCCTGGCGCTGATTGCCTCCATGCCGAAGGTATTCGAGGCGGTGCAGGACAAGTGCATCACCAAGGCCAATTGTAAGAAGGACTCGAAGAGCTTCTACGTAAGTTGATCGTTGTCCCCGATCTTACCTGATTTACTGGGATCTCATTTCATTAACTCATCATAAAGCGCTAATGGGCCCGCTGCTGAGAGCTGGCTGCTAATCGAAACTAATTTGTTTTTATCTAGATTAAGTACTCATTCGCATTCTTGCAATGCCCCTATATGTTTGCCAAGATCGATGAGAAAACCGGAGATCCGATCATGACATCCAATCCCATTCCATTGCCGGCCCTGAATGTAAGCAGCAGCCGATGCAGATGCATGCTAATTGAGTGTTTTTCTTTACCTTCTGCTTCTGTTGCCGTCGAGACTAGATGATATTTACATTTGAGCCAGATTGAGTCCGGGATGGCGCGCGCTGTTGTCATTAGCCTTTAGGGTCCGCTTCATCCGGTTCATTAATCATGCACGCACATGCCACTGCACCCAAATCGATTCATATTCTGTATTATCAACTCAAAATATTTAGATCAAATATTCATTTTGGCCATTCCAAAAAACGCCCGAGCAAATCGAGAAGAAGCGTAAAGAATTCAATGATCCAAAATGGCGCCCGGCGCCATTGGCTGTAGTGAATGTGAGTCTAAATCAATAGTTGAATACTCTGTGAACATCTTTTAACAGTTACCATTTCCGCTATGAAACATATACATATATATCAAATCTAAAAGGCAACTGTAAAATCGTCCCAAGTCCATGCACTTGCTATTCGTAACTATGTTGTATGTGTCTGTGTTGTTGATTGTATGATATAACTGTGCTCTGTGTTGTACGCGAACTAGAGATGGGCGCGTGTTGGAAATGTAACTCGTCCAACTCGCCACGACACGACACGACACGACACGAACACGAACCACAATTCGGAACAACGCACGCAAAAATATTCAGAACACGACTCGCACGACTTTTAAGCATTTCTCTTTACATCGCTTAAAAGCAATTCAATTATTTTTTCAATAAATAACTCTCAGATCATTTACAATTAATATTAAAAGAAAATATTTCTAAAAAAATATGCATTTTAAAAAAGAAAAGATGAGGAATTCGTTGTATAATAGTTGTTAATAAATTGAAAATATTTTTTTTTATTATTATTTTTTTTAATATTTTTTTTTTGCAACTCAATTTTGTAAAATTTATGTATAAAGTCGTGTTGGCGTGCTTCACACGGACACTAACACGAACACGAACACGCACTTCTTTCGTCCTCTTACCACGCGCACCTCGTGTCGTGTCGTGAGTGCGTGTTCGTTTCACGTCCATCTCTAATTCAAGCTCATTAGCTCCTTGAGGTCCTCTCACTAATATGGTTTACCATCCGCCCAGACAATGGTCACGCATGGACGCGTCGAGCTGCTGGCCCACCCGCTGAGTCAGAAGTATTTGCAAATGAAGTGGAACTCATATGGCAAATACTTTCACCTGGCCAATCTGTTGATCTACTCGATTTTCCTGGTCTTCGTCACGATTTATTCCTCGCTAATGATGAACAACATTGAGCTGCGCTCCAGCGGCAACAAGACAATGAGTCAATACTGCAACTTGGGGTGAGTGTCCAACGCCCAAACAAGGCCAGGATATCGGCATCTACATCAGTTAAATATATATATTCACAGCTGGGAGGCACTCACCATGAATCTGTCGCACAATCCGGCGGTCGCTGCTCAAATACGGCTGGACTCGTGCGTGGAGAGCATCAACCGCACCACGGCTATACTCTTCTGTGCCGTGGTCATTGTGGTCTACATATTGCTCAACTCGATGCGCGAGCTGATCCAGATCTATCAGCAGCGCCTGCACTATTTGGTGGAGACGGTCAACCTCATCTCGTGGGTGCTCTACATATCCGCTTTGATCATGATAGCGCCCGCCTTTAAGCCGGACGGCGAGATTAACACCATACATTATTCGGCCGCCTCCATCGCCGTGTTCTTGTCCTGGTTCCGTTTGCTGCTCTTCCTGCAGCGCTTCGACCAGGTGGGCATCTACGTGGTCATGTTCTTGGAGATTCTGCAGACCCTGATCAAAGTGCTGATGGTCTTCTCCATATTGATTATTGCCTTTGGCCTGGCTTTCTACATTTTGCTCTCAAAGGTGAGTGAATAATTTCGAAATTAAATTACAGGAATTAAAAGTTGGGTAAAAATCGAGTTGTATAAACTCAATGGGGGAAAAGTGACGCTAGGATTGGAATAGGATAGGAATGGATAGGAATAAAATAAATATATATATATATATATATATATATATATATTTTTTTTTTTAATTTAGGAAACATGCTAATTAAATATGTTTTAGATTTGAAACAAACTTCTGAAAAATAAGTAGCTAAAAAAAAAAAAAAATAATTAAATATGAGATTATATCACAAATTAAAGAAAAAATGGATAGACATATAGGAAATTTGCACTATATATTTATCGATTGTAGTAACTTCTATTCAACCGATTGCTCCTATGGCAGCTATATGCTATAGAGATCCTACAGGGATATCTAATAAATTTAAGTTCCTTTGGGAGAGCAGGGTACAACTCTATTCGGATATCTTAAGAAACAAAGAAGTTTTTATACAATAATGTAGCCTAATTGCTCCACACTCCAGATAATTGACCCCCAGCCGAATCACCTGTCGTTTTCGAACATACCCATGTCCCTGCTGCGCACCTTCTCCATGATGCTGGGCGAGCTGGACTTTGTGGGCACCTATGTGAACACCTACTACCGCGACCAGCTGAAGGTGCCCATGACTTCGTTCTTGATACTGAGTAAGCCGAGCTGGAGCATACCCTAACAATTGAATGCCAATTTGAATACCCCACGCAGGCGTGTTTATGATCCTGATGCCCATCCTGCTGATGAATCTGCTCATCGGTTTGGCGGTCGGCGACATCGAGTCGGTGCGTCGCAACGCCCAGCTGAAGCGCCTGGCCATGCAGGTGGTGCTGCACACGGAGCTGGAGCGCAAGCTGCCCCACGTCTGGCTGCAGCGGGTGGACAAGATGGAGCTCATCGAGTATCCCAACGATACCAAGTGCAAGCTGGGTTTCCTCGATTTTATACTACGCAAATGGTTCTCGAACCCCTTCACCGAGGACTGTAGGTATCCTTGATCAGCTGGCGCCGCCCCATACTCAAGTTGCGCTCCTTTTCACAGCCGCCATGGATGTCATCGGGTTCGACAACAACGACGACCTGATCAACGCCGAGCTGGAGCGCCAGCGCCGCAAGCTGCGGGACATTAGCCGCATGCTGGAGCAGCAGCATCAGCTGGTGCGTCTCATTGTCCAGAAGATGGAGATCAAGACGGAGGCCGATGACGTCGACGAGGGCATCTCGCCCAACGAGCTGCGCTCCGTTGTGGGCCTCAGCTCGGCGGGCTGCAATCGCTGGAACTCGCCGCGTATACGCAACAAATTGCGGGCCGCGCTGAGCTTCAACAAGGGCATGTAGATGCGCCCGCGGCAAGGGTCTGCTGCGGCAACTATAGCCACTTAGAGCATATTAGTAAAAACGTTGTTTATCAACATGCATACGTATACACACATATACAAATATATAACCTTATCAATGTCTGTTAAATATCAACTGGTGAAGAATTTCGATTCCGGCAAAAAGTCTTGTGAGCTCCTTAAAGGAATTATCTACGAATTTAGTGGCAACATCTAAGGGTCTGCGAGTATTTTTTTTTGTGCTAGTGAAAGGCGAGATTATTTCACATATTGCTAAAATACTAAATGTTATTATATACGTGTCCTTTATCCGTGTGCACCTTGTTGTTTAAATGTCTTCGAAATAAAGTCAATTTATGCATGAAACTAGAAAAGCTGCACAAATACGCAGTTTTATTTATAAATGATAAATGACAATGATGAAAACATGAAATAGCCGATCGACAAGTATTGGCGATGTGTGCTTAAAGACTATATAATTGTAGATATAGAAATAGGAAAAAAAATGAGCGCTTAAATGGGGCCGCTACATGAATGTTATCTTGGTGCGGCCCATGTTGACCTGCCACACGTTCAGCTCCTCGTAGTCCTCAATGCATTTGTCCACCTGGTCGGGTTTGAAGCCCTTCGTCGTGCAGCGATCCATGATGTCCGCAATCTTGACAGCCTTGCCCGAGCCGGCCAGCTCGCGTACGATGGCAAAGATCCGATCCGAGGTATTTGGCACACTGCGAATGTTTAACAGCATTAAGCACCGCATCGAGCAATGCAAGTAGTTAATACTTACTGTCCCTTCTGGTGTTCGCTTGTCTGGTTGAGGGAATCCTTGGACATCTCCAGCAAACGCAGCGCCTCGGCCACATCGTCCTTCTCAACGCGATCGGAGAGACGCAGACGAGCCAGCGCCGTCGAGAGGCGCAGGATGCCCAGCAGATTACGGGCCGACGTGAATGTCATGTCCTTTTGATTGCGTGCCTCGCGCCGCAGCTCCACGTAGGCGCCCACAATGTAGTCGGTCAGCTCATCTGGAATGGTGGGATGCTTGCGCTTGCAGAGATTGATGTAGCGGCGCATTAGGTTCATGTCCAGCGACTTGACCCTGGACGGCGGCTGTCTGCTGTGGCTGTGCACGTACGTGATGTGCTTGGCCAGACGCAGATCGTTGTCGCGATCGGGCTTGTCCTGGATGAGCCAAAGCAAATCGAAACGCGACAGCAGCGCGGCGGGCAGCTGGATGTTCTGTTCCACAGTGCGACGTGGATTGTAGCGGCCAAAGGCCGGATTGGCGGCGGCCAGGATGGAAACGCGCGCGTTCAGTGTCGTCATAATGCCCGCCTTTGCTATGGAAATGGTCTGCTGTTCCATGACCTCGTGTATGGCCGTGCGGTCCACATCCGCCATTTTGTCGAACTCGTCGATGCAGCAGACGCCCTGATCGGCGAGCACCAAGGCGCCGCCCTCGAGCGTCATCTCGCCAGTGAGTGGATCCTTCATGACGGCCGCGGTCAGGCCAACGCCAGAGGACCCCCGACCGGTCGTATATTGCGAGCGTATGGCCAGGCGACTTATGTAGCCCAGCAGCTGGGACTTGGCTACACCGGGATCGCCCATCAGACAGATGTTTATGCTGCCGCGAATCTTCATGCCATCCGGCCGTTTGTCCACGCCGCCCACAAGCAGCAGCAGGAGCGCCTTCTTCACATCCAAGTGGCCATAGATTTCGGGTGCCAAGCTAGTGGCCAGTCGCTCGTAGAAATCGTCCTGTGCCAACTCCTCCAGTTCCGCAGGCGTCAATTCCGAGTCTTTGTCCGAAATATCGTCATTCTTGTTAATGCAAATGATGCGCTGCCCGGAGAAGCAGCGTTAGGAACAAGATCAACTATTGCTATATTCTGCTATATAACTTACGTGTGCCTGCAGGAACGTCTCCGAGAGCAGGCCCTGAATCATTTGGGCAAAGCCAGTGCGCACCATGGGCAGGAACACGCCCGAGATCAGGACATGATCGCCTGGCTGCGCCATGCGCGTCACCTCGCCGCGACACAGAACCGTCATGCTGCGTGGTATGTGGCCCACGGGCACCTGGTCGCTGTGCTCCTGCATTTTCAGTTCCTGGAACTTGACAAACTTGGAGCCGCGCGTCTGCAAGTATAGACGACCGCCGGCTTTGTTCACGCGGCAATCATCGGAGGGACACTCCTGGACGGGTATGAAGGAGAGCGAATTGACCGGCTGATATGTCTCTGAGCCGCAGCGATCGCAAGTGTAGGTGGCCACCACCATCATGGGCTTGACCTCCGTGCAACGGGTAACAATGCCGCGCACGGTGACCAGTTTGCCAATTTGCTGGGCCTTCACCTCGCGTATGGAGTGCGCCTTCTCCGTGGACAGTGGCTTGAAGCCCACCTCGCTGCAAATTCAAATGGTAATTGGGCGCCTTTGAACACTTGGTCCTGGTTTACTCACAATCGTTTCATCAGCTCCGTGGGAAAAGCGTTGCGCTCGTCACGCTGCTCCATCGGATTGCGTGTACGCGCGTCCATCATGAGCCGATGCTCGATGTACACGTCCAGCGCGTCCTTGGCGTGCACCTCCTGCTGCTTGTAGCTGGGCAGCAGCTCGGCAATCACATCGCTGAAGATCGCCGCATAGCGTCGGCAGTTCTCGATCACGGCCTCGGCGAGACTCTCGTTGAATTCCGCCAGATCGTCCAGATCGATGGTAATCAGCACTTGCTCGCGATGCGCCAGCTTCACGAGCTGTGAGCCGTACACAAACTCCTTTTTGCCATCATCGTCGCATTTGCAGAACTCGGCCAAAAATGTTTTGATCGATTCTACGTGCAAATTTCAATCACACGTTAAGTCGCGGTTTCTTTGCTATTATTATTTGCCGCTTACCTCTGTCCTGTGCGTAATCACGGCGTGCCATTTGTTAAATTTTAGAGTATTGAAAGTATTGCTAAAACTTCACTCTTCGCTTGTTTGCAACGAAATGCAATCAAAATACAACAAACGCTGCTTCCCGCCTGCTGTCTGTGTCCGCGTTATGCTCAATTCGCGCCTTTTTTACGATATTTTCGATAGTTTTCAATTCTGCTATATTGCCATCTGGAAGGTTGCCCATAGTTGCCCCTGGTTAGCGTTGCTTAATCGAAGTATCGATAACGATAATCGCAACCGCATTGAGTTGGCAGCGCTAATGTGAACTTGTTTCGCAGTGGCAACGCTGGAAAATGTCAGTTTTTTTGGCGCGTTTGGTTTGAATTTGAAATGTAGACGTTTATTGGCTTTTAAATTAATATTACAAAAGTATTTTATATGAATTTGTAATTGCTCAATTACTCATAGCTTTTTTCACGTAGTCAGTAAATATTTGGACTTGCATTGTTTTGTTACATAATTATTTATTGGTTTTTAGGCGTCTAAAAAGTGGTACATTTAATTTTTTTTGTGCACATTTGCATTGGTTATCTTCGAATAGATTTACAAAGATTTGCGTTTTTCTTTTTCTTTTCGCACATTGCGTTTCTTGTTGTTGTTGCGGTATACATAAGTTACAGTATAATATGTTTTGTTTACGTTTAACTTAAATATTATTAATCACATGCAATAGTTAAATAATAAAAATAATAATTATACATAGTTTAACATACACATATTCATGCGACCGCTGATGTAACAGTTGTTGTTGTTGCTTATAGTTTCGCCTGCGGTCGTTAGTTGCTATCAATCAGTAGTATGTATATATATATAGATATATGCATATATATATCTATATATATATATATATATATATATATATATATATATATGTTTCATATAGTAAGTAGATCAATTTGTTGTGTTATTATCCTTTTGTTAATTGGCTACTAACTAAATTTCATGTTCTCATTAAACCTTTGCTTTTTACACTTTACACGCTAAATTATTACACTTTACGCGCTAAGATATACTTCATATATGTTCGTATATATGTATGTATGTATTAATTTTCGCTTAATTTTTTGCTTGTTTTATGTATTTTTAACTTAGTGCTAGCACATTTGCCAGTGCCTGCTTTTGTAATATTTATGTATATTTATGTATATTTCTATGTATGTATATATATATTTTTAGAGTGTCGCTGGCGCTGCTTTCTATGCATTATGCAACACAAAAAGTATCAAGTTGTGAATTCAGTTAGTTTAGCTTTCTAACGGTAAACATCTACGGCATTTGCATTAAACGTTTTCAAGAGGCATTTGGCTTGGTCAAAATCTGATTCTCAATTGCAAGCTCAGTTCTCATCTTTTGACCAACTTAATTTTACAAAATGATCATTATTTTAATGCGTTTCCAGTGCTGATGTTCTCCCATAATTTATGTTTCTTTCTTCCTTTTTTGTTTTTTTTTTTTTTAATATTTTGTGTGCATTTTATGACATTACCTCGAATTGTTTGTTTAATTTGTTGTTGTTATATTTTATATAATTAATTTAAATAATGCTACATATTAGATATATTAATATATATCTAGGGATATACATAGGTGTATATCATTAATAGATTTTCATCGTTTCATGCGTATAAAGCTGTAAGTCTTCTAGTTTTTCCCAAAAAGTGCGTTTACTCAACTAAATTCCATTTATATGCATTTTACTTTTTACGTTTCTTTGAGCTCTCAAAAATGTTGACAACAATAAAATGTTTATTATTTTTTGCAATATTTTTTATAACAGATTTAAATCTTTAAATTCTTGTTTTTACGTATTACTTTCTGTGTTCGATCGCTTTAAGAAGAACTCCCGATCTCTCGAATGAGCCATAACAGCAACTATTTGTATTATCTTTTCTTTTCGTATTTCGCTTGATTTAATTACACCAAAAAGGAACAATTTGCTTTGAACATTGAGCTTTATATTTTACGTACTGTACGCTATAATTGAGTGTTTATATATATATATATTTATATGAGTTTAAGAACATGTATCTGAACAAACTGCATTCGCTAAAGGTCGATGGTTGACAGGTTTCTGTTTTCAAAGTTTGAGCCTATTTATTTTGTTTCTGTATCTATTTGTTGTTGTTGTTGTTATTCTTAATGCAAACCTCGCAACACATTTATATGGCACAAAAGTCTAATTGGATTCAGCGTTGAGGTGCAACGAGCTTAGGCGTGGGAAAGCTAGAAGAAAGGTGGCAACGCCAAACAGAGAGACGTATCGCAACTCCATTTGGGGTTTTTAATTATTACTTTTACTTTTTTTTTGTTTTTTGTTTCTCTCTGCAGATTGTGGTTGCATTTCAAACGCGCTTGTTGATTGCAAAGTGGTTGCGCTTAGTGGCTAATAAATTAATTGTAACAACTTACAAATTATACAAATAATAATATTAATAATAATCATTAATTTTTCATTGCGTCGAACTTTGTGCGCGCGCTCAATTTGCGTTTTGTTGCTTGCGTTCTATTCTTTCCTTCCATATTTTATAAATGTATACACGTGTGCGTGTGTGTATGTATATATGTTACTTATTTTTTTGTTTTACTTTTTTGGGATTTGGGTGTCGCTGCTGCTTTAACTACAACTAATGTAGAGTGTGACTAGTGTGAGGAGCAGACTCGTCGCGGTGGCCGTCAGAGCGCTGGAGGCGCCAGTTGAATTCTCGCGCGATTCAATGTCATTAGTGATGGGTGTCGTGCCAGCTGGATCGTTGAAGTCCGATGTGGAACCTGAGGGCACAAATAATCGATATCGATATAAATTAGCAGGTCGGCTTATCGCAGAGCGTAGATCGTGTATCGTAGATGACTTACCGTCGCCAGAGCCATCGCCGGAGTTGTGTATGCCGTACTCCTCATCGTCGTCGCTGATGTGCCCAGCTCCGCCGGCGCCACCGCCGGAACCCTCACGGCCCATGTCACTCTGTATGTCATGATTGGTCGCGACGGGCGCCTGCAGCGGGAAACCGATGTAAATAAATGGCCCTATTTAATTGTTAACTCTGTGCACTCACCGATACGCCAATGCTCTTGCGAATCTTGATCAGCTTGTCACCCAGCTCGTTGAGCTTGCTGAGCTGCGACTGATTCTCCCATGGCACCTCCGGATTGTAGCGCTGCGTATCCGTGCCGGGCGTCATCAGCAGCTGCGTGTAGTCCCCGACGCGGTCTCCGGTCCAGCAGCTGTGATCGTCGCGCTGTGTGTAGTCGTCGTCACAGAAGCTGGGCAGGCATTGAAATTGTTGTTAGTTTGTTGCTCATAACCCGGCGTCGTTTCAGTCCGGTTAGTCAGTCCCATTTGGCATCTCAACCGTTAAACAACAAAAAATTTACTTTGCAAAAAAAATTTCGAATTCTATGAATAGAACTAACGCCTGAATATGTTCAAGGAGCTTGTATTGTTTGTGCACACAACAGCGCGCAACTTCTGCCTGGTGCGTCCGACGGCAGTTGCACGTGGCGTAAGTATTGGCCCAGCCCCGGGCTGTCCACAACAACAACAACAACAACTACTACTACTACTAATGGAGATTTCCCCATCCTGTTTCCAGACTGCGTGCCGTCCGCTCGTGCATAATTGCATATGGGCCAATTTGATCTTCTTTATTGCCATTTTCACGCCGCTCTATGTGTGCCTGCTTAAGGATGTTATTGGGGTGCTGCGTGATTTTAATTACAAGATTCCCAGGGGCAAGTAGGTCGAACCCGTTGCCACCCAATCGCAGCTGAACTATTGATCAGAGTTAACTACAGACTTATTTCAATATACATATAATATATATATATATATATTTGTTTGTGGCATCAACCATAATCGCTGCTTGACTTACTTGTAAACAATGTTGGTGAAGAACTCCTTGGACTTCTCGATGGTGGACAGGAAGTGCACGATGCCCGCATCTGGCGGCGTTGACCACTTGACGCTCGCGTGCTGCTGCACCGGCTGCGCCTCGGCGGCGGTCAGCGCTGGTATCAGATTGGGCGTGCCGCATGTTTTCTTCACCTGCACGAAGAGACAGCCGGGTTAGAGGGTTTCTGCACCTTGCTCTCCGCTTCCTGTGCCCCACGCTAATCGCCGCCACTCATGCACGTGTGCTCCCAGCTGCCCCCAGCCCGTGCCGCTTAAAAAGCTCGTCGCGTTGCATGTAAATTGCAACTTGCGGCGACTCTAGCGACCGACTGAATAAAAGTCGTCTAATTGAACATTTTAAATCCATTGCGGGGCAACGTTACCCCGACTAAAAAAGTGGGTACAACCACCAAACTGGTTGCATGGTGGCATCCGCTCGAAGGCCGCTCATAAAATTAATTTAAAATGTTCATAAATTAAGGCGCAATTAAAGCCTTAATGTCCCCGTTCAACGCGCGCGAGCTTGTCATGCCAAAGAGGAAATACTCTTTAAAATGTGAGTGGTTTTTTGTTCGAAATTACAATCATTTACTCCACACGCTACATAGATTAGAGTTCTGGGAAAGACGTTAAATCGGACTTTGCTTATTGCATCTGTATGAAGGATTGTGATCCTTCATTGTCAATTAATTATTAACCATATTAATGGCGACAAATACGTACAGTTTTAAAGAAGTCACTTTTAACAAGATACAGTGGCGTGGGCAGGGGGGTTTCGGGCTCATTAGAAATTAGCAAGCGTATATTCAACCTAAATATTTATTACCCCCGACACTCACCTTCTTCTCCAACTCCGGGCCATTTTCCATGGCTCTCATTATGGCCTCGGACAGCTTTCCGTCCAGCTGCTTAATGGTGTTCATAATGCCGCTGTCGGAGCGTATGTGCATGGCCACCAGGTTGTCCAGGGCCTCCACAACGTTGGACCAATGGCTGTCCAACAGTCCGGAATACTGAGCCGAGCAGCCGCTGTGTACGGAGAAAGTGGCATAAGCAAACGGACAGGATCTCGACAGTTTGTACTCACCGCATCACATTCATGCAGTAGCTGTAGCAGACCTTGGGCCTGGTGAGCTCCGGGTGCCCGTTGCAGTTGGGGCAGTAGTGCATCTTGAGCAGATGGAGCTTGCAGGTGTCCGTCAGCTGTTTGCCGTAGAGGGCATCCGTTTCGCTGAGCACCTCGGCGCTCTGGAGCAGGGCGTTCATAAAGATGTTGGACATGTGCACGCTCTGCAGCAGATTGGCCTGAATCTCCTTGGGTATCTGGCCGAACGGCTGCAGGTCGATGTAGTTGTGCTTCAAGCAGTTGGTGTAATCGTCGTGCAGCTCGCCGTAGTTGTCCTTGGTGAGGTGCACCGCCTGATGGTAGGCAACGGGAAACAGGTTCTCGAAGAACTTGTGCAGCGCATCCTCCAGACTGCTCTGGCTGTTCAAAATGCTGTTGCCCTGGCCGTTGTTGCTGCTGTAGTTCGAGGTGTACTTCAAATGGCTAAGAACAAGACGAACATGAATAAAACGTTAAGTTTCGCCTCGCTTCCTGGGCAGGCGCTCGCACATACTTGATGATTTCCGTGTACAGCTGATGTATGAGCATCCGCGACAGTGGCACCATTCGCCTGTAGACCCGGGAGAAGACATTTAATGTCTTGTTTTCCGACTGCTCCGCCAGCTCCAGGACGTGACCTGCCAGGCACGGAAGAGAATAGCCCGAAAGTGTTCTTATTATTGTTTGTTCGACAACGTAGTAAAATTTAATCACTCTGTTATTGAAGTTGCCCCTCTCCCCCTCTCTTTCTCTCTCTTGCTTTCTCTCACTCAGCCGCTGCTGCTGGGATTTGCTCTGACTTAATGGCATGTCTGGGATTTGTTACCATTTGGCTGTTGTTAAGGCAAAAGTTTATTCTATCGTGCCCAGTGCTTTTAGTTAATTAAATCAAATTTATGTTGAACTTGGCCACAAGATTTTGTTTATTAAATATTCATGGTAATCAATGATTCGTTGCGCAGAAAAAGTTCAGACAGTGCTTAAGAAAAGTCATTCACTTAGATTCAATTTTATATGCAAATAAGAGCAACTTTCAGCTATATTTAATTAGAAATATATTAATATATTTAGGCCACAAAGTGCGCATACATATGAGTACGGCGTATAATTAAGTACTTTCACAAACTTAACGAGCAATATAACAAGTAAGAATGTTGCAGTCGGGTGTAACCGATGGCGCAATACTCTTTAACCATGCAATTACAGCAAAATAGTCGAGAAAGTTTTCAATAATTGATTGTGTAATTTGTGGTCATCAGAAATCTGTATACTAAACCTGAGGGAGACGACCTATATAGATAGCACAAGAGCCTAATATACTCGTTTTGCTTCATAAACGAGTGTAAAAAGCATTAAGTACTTATTCGGTACACATTATTATTATATATTTGATGAGTGCCACGAAAAAAGTAATTTTCAGGTTTTCAAGCTGAAACCACAACAATGAGTAAACAGGGTAATTGCAATTATTTCGATTCGTTTAGCGCAAGTCTTATGCCATTTTCCGATCAATCAATCTGTGCCCCAATCGACAATCAAATCTTTTGCCACGCTTTCAAAAACCCCAATTCAAACACAGAGTACGCTAATCAAAGCGCTCGACTCGAAAAGCCTGCACAAAATAATCTGTCAAAATGTCAGCGAAATCTGTCTGACTGGATTTTGGTATTATGTTATTGATTGGCCATCGATACACCTGACAGCCGCATTTGCAGCGCGCAGCTCGTTATTATCGCGGCTAATACAGCGATTACAAATGCCGAAACCGTTTGTCAATTTGAAAAATCTGCATGCACACTCCTTCCCCCATATACAGCCGACTTATAAAGAAGATAGCGACTGTCAGACTCTCAGTCTGTCTGTCACTTTGTTGTGTGAGCTTTTCGTCGCCCCCTTCCCCCAGGACCTGAGCCTGTCAGAGCGGGGCAAATTCTAAATTGCAATCTGTTGTCTTCTATGGTCAGCGACTTGCTTTTTAAATAAAAGTGTCAATCTTTCTGTTAATTGGCTAATGGCAACAACAACAGCGGCGACAACAACAACCACAAAATAAAGAAAAACAAGTAAGAACGTTGTGGTCGTGTCTAACCGACTGCGAAATACTCGTTCGACATTTAGAGATAATTTGGTAATATTTCCTAATATTGTCGGAGATATGGATTTTTTCGGGCTAGCCATAAGACCAAATATTCGAAATTCAATTCGCTAGCTTGGGCAGGACGGACATTGCACAAACCCAATATACTCTTTTCAGTCCACGAACGAGTATGAAGCTCATTTCGGGCTGGCAAAGTGTGTTTTATACTCATCGCAACGCGTCAAAGTTGTTGTTGCTGTGCAAAGCATTTCCGTTCTCAGCCTTGGGTTCTTTTTGGGCTTGGCTCGGCTGACTGTTGCGCCGTCCGTCCGTCCGTCCGTTTGTCTGCCTGCCTCTTTATCGGCTAATGGCCTTTGATGCGTCAGAGTTTACCCCTTTTAATTAGCTTTCTTGCGATTTGTGTTGGTTTCGCCTCAAATAAACAAGCGTCCAGCTGCCATAACAGCAACAACAACAACAGCGGCAACAGCGGCAACAACTATGCCAACAACAACTGCATTTGGTCAGCTAATTATTTGCCAATTGCCGCTGATAATTGCGCAGGATATGTACCAATAGAGAGGGAGAGGCAAAATAGAAAAAGCGAGAGAGAGAGAGAGACAATTCAATTGTCGTCAGATAACATTGTTATTGTTCAATTAATTATGAACAGTGCCTGCAATTTATATATGCCAACATAGAGCGAGAAAGGCTGCACCCGCCCCCCGCCTCCGCCCCGCCCCGCCCCGTCCCGGCACACATCCTGCCGCTAATCTCATTGAGCAGCTGAAAATGAAGCCATGAACCGGCGGACGTTGCATTTAATAATTAACACGCCAGTTCAAAACGCATTGATGGCCGCAGATATTCGCACATTAATTGTAAATTGTGCACGATAATCGAGTAATTGTAATTGCCGTTGAATTGCGAGCCTTTTCGGGCGACGTGGCCTTTATGCTATGTGCACATCTGAAATACGCAAGTCGAGAGTGTTGACAAGCTGTCGCACCATTAGGCCAAATACTCTCGGCGTCAAAGTGCAAGCCTCGAGAGTCGGCCGCAAAACCAACGTGGTTAAAGCCGCCAGCTCATGTTGTCAGCTGCAGAGTGGCAAATATCTGCAGCTGCACTCAGCGAAAAGGAAGCTGCCCCAAATGCTGCCAAATGATGTAGGCACTAACCAAAGATATAAGCTGGGGACTCTTTTAAGCCTAACTCGAGTTTAACTGTTGCGTTCTTTAAATTATAAATAAGATAATCTGTTCT
Organism: Drosophila sordidula; assembly: GCA_035047465.1. Classification (NCBI taxonomy): domain Eukaryota; kingdom Metazoa; phylum Arthropoda; class Insecta; order Diptera; family Drosophilidae; genus Drosophila; species Drosophila sordidula. The sequence continues at coordinate 8,127,086 of JAWNPQ010000185.1, read as the reverse complement.
GTAAAGTAGCCAAATACGTAAGCTCGAAATTGTAGTCTTTTTATCCGTGTGCAAAATATCAAACAGATTTACATTTTTTAAGTAATTGTCTGTCAAGGCACGACTGCAATCATATAATTTATTCTAATTCGGATTTAGTTACTTGAATGAATCAATCTATGCTAATAAAACAATTTATCCCTCTTGAACTTACCTAACTACACTCAGAGAAAAGCACAACCATGATAATATGATTCACACGTTTCGAATATTTCATTATTGAATATTCTGAAATATGGCACAAATAAGAATAAAATTCAAGAATTTACGTACTTGAAATGAGCGTAGAACGTTCTTAATGGAAGCACAAAGTATCTTATATTTAGTACAGTATTTATGTTTAATATTTAGGTATTTTAGATTTTAAATGACCAGACTTTGTCAACGTTTGTACTTGAATTAAGTATGAAATTCTTGGGTATTTATTCCATGCAAAGAGTAAAAATCATTCTAACATCAATATTATACTTTCAGCGACTTCAAAAACTTTCTCTTTTAATAAGAATTTTGATTTTAGGCTATTGCTACAAATACTACAAATATTCCCGACATTTTCTCAAAGTGTGCAATTAGCCTAACGATGCTTTGTTGCTCTCTAATTGAAGCTTAATCAAAGCTTACCAATTTGGGGATTATTAATTTCGTATGAGCTGTAATTGAATATGGGCCTTGGTTAAATCTTAATGGCTTAAAAGTAAGTTCGATAGCTGCCACACGAAATATTCTCAGAGTGTGCACTTAAAGTTGCAGTTAAATTTAAACTGAAGTTGGCGAGCATTTGTCACACAAATTGCCATTTGCTGAGGCCCAGGCTGAGGCCACAAAGAGCAAAGTCGGCGTATACTTAATGTTATTGCAACTGCTTTGTCGGGCTAATGTGAGCAATTAAGTTGAGGTTTTCACACAGCCCACACGCAGACGAAGACTGGCAACAGGCAACAGTTAACCTCAGGCAACTAAATTTGTAGCTCCATATCAAAGTCGGCCTAGAAACACACACAAATGTGTACATGCTATATGCAAGAGCAGAATGTAGCCTAAGGGCAGACTCGAAACGACAACACACACACACACACACACACACACACGCACACACACACACGCACGCACACACAATTTGTTGCTGTGCACAACTAATTGCAATTTGTGTTTCTCTTACTCCACCCCCACATCTCTCTGCGTATCTCTGGTTTCTGGGAATTAATAGAGTACTTGATTATTGTGTGGGGCTAGGCAGTTAATAGGCCCGCAAAACTGTTAGATTCAGCAAACGGCAAATGGTTTTTTGTTTTGGCCCATGTTACATGAAAATTTCATTAGTCCAAGCTTTTTCCACGGACCCTCAAACATTGTCGCAATCGTCACACATCAAGCGCTGAGGACCCTAATGGGCTAAGCGGACTTTGCGATTGAATTAGACAAGCTCGGCTCTGGGCCAACGGAGTGTGGCTAATGCTATTTTAGACAGAGTGCAGAGGCACACAGAGCCAGAGTTCCTGTCGATGCCAGGCCAAGCCCACCTGGTTCGGGCCACTAAAAATCCATTCAGAGTTGCTCAGGTATTCATAGAACAAATATCAGCGCTAGGCTTCGGTGCTTCATTAGAGGGCGCCGGGCGGGGGGAGGCGGGAGGCGTCGGGATTAGCATGGCGTACAGTGAATACTGCAATTCAGGTCCAAGCTGGAATCGACCGGTTCCAGCGCGCCTCGGGCCCAGCCCCAAAACAGCAGATGCGACCGCGTTTCGCAGTTGTTTTTGTTTCCCACGCCACGGCAAATGTATGCAGGGATAGCCCACAGGTCGCTTCTTTTTTTTATATTTATTTTTTTTATTCTGCCCGTTTTTTATGCCCTGCTCGCTTTATTTGGTGTAGTTTTAGCTTCCTTCAGCTGTTGTTGTTGCTGTGGTGCTGTATATATATTTTATTCCCCGGCTTGTTGAGCGCTCACTGCCCGCGTTCCTGTGCGGATATTACAATTTTAGTATCTGCCGCCTTTTTTATTTGCATTTTATATGCATGTATTCCTTGATTTTTCTAGCCTCTCTCTTTCGCTCCTTTATCTAGCGTGTGCTCCTCTTCAGGTCTCCCAGTTGCGTTTAGTTTCGTTTTGAAAAGTTGAACACTTTTGTATTCGGTGCTGTCTGGCGTTTGGCACAGTGGTCTTGGATTTGCAGTCCAGGTGTTTTGAAGTGTCTCGCATCTCTTGCTGATTGGGTGACTTTAAGGTGGAGCAGGCATAATTATAGTATGCGTTCCGTTCCTATCTGCTATCTGGCGTACGATAATTGCCGCTATCTGCACGGGGCACACTGTGCGCCGGCACAGTGCTTAAGTGCTTGCATTGTAACTAGCTATCTGCAGGCGGGCGTGCCAACTTGGCACGCCCCTCCAGATGCCGGCGAGGACCACTCCAGCAGCTGTGGGCAACGACGTGCCGGCTCCCCAGATCCTTGGCTGGAGCACAATGTCAAAGTAATTGGATGAATTTCTGCACAGCCTCTCGACTCGGCTGAGTCAACTTTAGATTTTTTGTTGCTGTCATATTGAGGTGCTTCGGAGCATACGCATTAATTGTCTACTGAAGTGGTACCAGCCGCTATTCCCGCTGCCCCGCTTGGCCCAAACTTCTAATTTGTTTTGTTGTTTTTAAATTTTTGCTTTTCAGCTTTTGTTGTGGCAGCAATTAAAAACGCGCGCTCGCAGCATTCAACATTGGTTAGCAACTAATTATAATGGTTATAAATATCATTTGGACGGCCGGGACAGACGGACGGACGAGAGCTTGGCCTGGGCAGACAAAATGGCGCCGCTGCTGCCTTTGGCAATTAATGAAACCTGTTGCGCATTGGCTTTTTAATTTAATGTTTTAATATTTTTGAATCAAACGCATTTTGTTTGACACAATCGCAAACAACTTCATTAATATTGTTTCTAAAGAAATAAATTATTACGAGCTGGTTTTTAAATAATACGCAATATACCCTTGCGGAGGGCATTCGAGTTCGGTCACGAAGTCTGAGGTCTTCGACTCTATAAAGAATATATATTCTTAAGCAGATACAAAAAAAGCAAAATCGAATCCTTATAGGATTATTCGTAAAATAAATTAGTTTTTTTTTTTTTGCAAGGGTATTTAATATTCGTCCCCGAAGTTAACCGTTTTGTCTCGACTCTTTATTGTTTGATGCTATCCGCTTGAGAAATTCATTCAGAAACTCTAGCTGCAGTGCCAAGGTCAGCGTTTTGAACCTAATACATATTTAAATTAAAAAATTTCAATTTGAGAATCGTGTTAATTGAAATCATTTTTATGGCAGCGAAACAAGTTTGAAACGGGAATTTATTGCCTTGGCAGCTTGTCCACAAGATCTGATCAGCATTAATAAAAAGCACAACACAAATATTACGCCTAATCCTATGGCTTTATGGCGACATAAGTTGACAAAATCCGCAGCTTGATTCCAATTTTTTTTTTTTTTTGGTTGCCACATTGTTGCAGTTGCTGTTGGCCAGTAAAAACTAATGATAGCAGCTGGAGCCACTTGGCGTTGGCGCTGGGTATCTGGCCAACTAACCAACTATCTAACAGCTTCACTTTGTGACAGGGCAAACAAAAGCAGTTAACAAACGATGACGGCCAAAAACCACTTTGGCCGTAGAGGAAAATAACAAAAACAACAACGGCTACATCAACAGCAGCCAAGGCAACAGCCAAAGCGCAAGATACGGCCAAAACAGACTTGGGGGCAAGTTAAGAAAGGCGACGGCAACAGCAACCGCCAAGTGGAATGTGCCACAAAAGTTGCGACTTATGAAAGTGCACGCACTGGCAACTGTTGTTGTTGTTGTTGTTGTTGTTGTTGTTGTTGCTGCTGTTGCATTGTTAAAATGCGCAGATATAAAAAGAAAACGAATTTCTGCCACTTTTTTTTTTCTTTTTTGTTGCACAAAAAGGGCCAAAAGTTTTTTGTGTGGCAGCCAGCCAAACGGGCTGATCAGTAAGTCAGCATTTGGAACTTTTATGCAGGCGCACGCCCATTCGGCGGGCAGGTTGAAGCGAAGCCAACGTATGGGGCTTGGGGCCTGTCAGGCCCAGGGGGAGGAAGTAAGTGCAATGGAGACATACAACTTGGGGAGGGGCTGGTTACCAGGCAGGCAGGCAGGTAGGCGAGAGGGGGGGGGTAGGGTTAAAGGGGGCATAATTCGTAAGCTGCGAAACGTGTTTACACACGCAAATACTTGCTTAAAAATAATACGGAACATGCATTCGCCGGGAGCAGCAGAACGAGAATAAGCAGCAGCGGCAACAACAATGTAAACCAGCGAGGCAACAAAGCAACGCAACAAAACAAAACGCAAACAACAAACAGCCAGGAAACGGAAAGAAGCTGCCGGAGGAGCGGCGGCAGGAAGAGCTGCATATGCGTGGCACTCGATGCGGCTGTTGTTGTTGTTGTTGCTGCTGCTGCTGCTGCTGCCGCCGCTGCTCAAGTTGTGGCACTAAACAGAAATGGGCACACACCTATATACATATATTAAATGCAATAAAATATATTTAATGCGTAAATGCTGCAAGGCGACAATAGCCAAACAAAAAAACACAAACACAAATAATAATATAGTACATAAAAGTAAGCAACAAAACAAAAAAAACAAAAAGAAAAGAAAAATGCATAAAATTTTATAGTTGCTTGCGAATATTACGCATACGCACGGTCGTACAAAGCAGGCACGAGGTAAATCAATTTTTATGGGCTGCGTGTGAAGACATAAAAGCAACCCATTTACGACTTGGTCAAAATGCCAAAGTTGGCCAACTCCAAAAGGCTTAAAAGCCAAATAACTTAAATTGCTGTGCAGCAAATTGTTGAACATGCATAAATTATGCGTTACACTAATAAATGTATACATATTTATGAATACCAGCACACACATATATTAATTAACTATGCGCTGTGTTAAAAAATAAACATCTGAAAAAAATGTGTAATTAACTTTTTTATTTGCTGCATGTCTACTTTTATTTTTTCTATATTGCCCATCAACAAAGCAAATTGCAATTTTAAATATAATTTCATTTCAATGATGGCACATGTATATTAAGCTAAATGAATTTGCTGATTGCATATTAATTTATTTGTATTTTTTTTCATTTGAATTTAACGTGGGCTACTTCAATGCCTTGTCATGCTCTAATGTGACATCATGCAAAGGCACAAATGCAATCTGAATATTAAATACCTCGTGCCCTAGCGAAGAGCCAAACAAAAAGAAACAACAATCGAAAGTTCTTGAATCAGCTTTAAGGTGCAAAGATCGAGTTTACATAACATGCTGTAAAAATCGGGCGGATCCAGATAAACATTTTTGATCAAATGATAGAATTATATTTATTTTATTAAATACGTACAGCTACGACTTTGAATAAATATAAATAAATTTAACAAACAACAAAGCAAATGAATCAATAAAATGTATTAGTTTAATGACGTGGTAAAGTCATGAAATGCAAACAATAGATATATATAAATTGTACTCGAAAAAAAAAAGAGAAACAAACAAACAAAATCGGGTGCAGCCACGACAGAATTTTTAAATTTTAAATGCGCGCCCAGTTCCAAGAACTGCAGCCGGCTCGGGCAACAACAAACAGCAGCAGCAAATTTATATATATTGTATATATATATATATATATATCGAGAACAGCAGCCCGAGCTGGGGCACGCCTTAAAGCGAGATTTACAACATGTACGACAACAATTTGCAGGCATTGAAAAGTTCTCCTGCTGCTGTTGTCCTAAAACGTGACCCAAACAAAGTTTGCAAATTGTCCAAAAGGCGATGAGCAACAACAAAAACAGCGCAACAACAACAACAACAACAGCAGCAACAACAATATTTAATGCCTTTTTAATTAGATGCAGACACTTTGTTGCATTTCAAACAGCTCGCAGCGGATATACCCAGAGAAAGACTTGGTTATGGATACGCAGTATATACATATGTATATATGTGGCTTATATGTACAGGTGTGTGTTTCATTGCCGTGAGTCGCTTTGATCTGCATACAAATGCAAATTACAAATCAATTTCGCGTTTCAAGTTTAATTTTTGTTAAATTCACTTGGCAAGCCAAAAGTTATCATCATAATTTTGCGACCCACGCTCATATTTGCATATTATAAATAATTTATTGCCACGAAAATATATGTTTTATTTTTTTTATATTCGCTGCGCTATCGCAACGAAACTTTTCAGACTTTGCCTCCGACTCTGACTAACCAACTGGCTGGCTGGCTGGCTGACTGATTTGCATAAAAGCGTTTGCCATTTGCCATTTGGCAGTCTCCAGTTTTCAGTTTTCAGCTTTCAGCTTTCAGTTTTGCCAGTTGCCGCATTTTGCGGGCTGCACTCATTTCGAATGCGATTCATAGATTCATATACACTCACTCTGAAATTGGCTGGCCGTGGTCTCCAGGATGCCGCGCAGGCTGCTCGTATGATGGTGCAGCAGTTGCTCAAACTTTCCGGCTGCCTTGTGGCGCAGTTCCAGTTCGGTGGCATTGCTGCAGCAGCTGCCTCCACATGTGGCGCCTGCAACAGAAAAAACATTATGAAATGCAAGATTAGTATTTTTGAAATAAACACGTATCTAAATTGCGCCCAGCTCTACTCTTTATAAGACTGCAAAGCTCAGCAAATCTCTTCCGTCATTCCCATCCAATCATCTTCGAAATATCGTGTATTTAGTTTTGTTGTTGTTTGCTGTGTGGGTGCGGCCCGCTTAATTGTTTATGGCTCAAAGCCTTTGTGGTCCAATGTGGTTGCTGGCACCACCCATCACGACAGCGTTCTGCGCGTGGGCCTCACATTTATAAACAATACAAATAAAACGCATTTATTTTCCTTCGTTTCGCTTAAACTACTTTTATGTTTTATCAATGACGGGCGTGTTAATAACTTTTAAATTGCTCCTAATTGCAAATTTGCTGCTCGCTTTTCCTCTATCAACCGCCAGCTGCTTTTCTGTCTCTGCCTTACAAATAAAGTGCCCCAGCGCCTGTTGAATACCCTTTCCAGAATTCAAAAGCTCAATTCAACTAACATTGTTTGCATTTTAACCATAGTCTCTTCGCAGGCTTAACAACTTATTAATTTTTGAATTAAAAATATTTTTTTTTAATAAAGGAAAAAGCCTGGGATGAACAAATTTAAAATCCCAAATTTCTTTTCAGACTTTAAACTCACAAAACTCAATCGATTTGCGTGTTTGATATCATTTTGTTTGTGGTTTGTTCGCTAGTTTATTTCTGCATTTAATTTTTAGTCATACCAATATTTGTTATTTCATTTCCGTTGGCAAGGCTATTAACAGGTTGTCGCTGCTCTAAGCTTAGCACGACAATAGCCATAAATTTATGGCTTACATATAAATGCACAAATACGAGCATATGCATGTCTGTGTTAATAGTTTTTGCCGCTGGTGGCATCTACCGAGCACATGTGACAATTGAGCCGAGGCAGATAGCTGAGCGAAGCTGCCGTTTGGTGGACGGGGGGCGTGGTGGGTGGCGTGGCGTGGGCTGATGACACGCATTTCATGACAACTGCAATGACAATGACAACGGCAACAACGGCAACAACGGCAACAACGATCCAAAAAGCGACAAACGGGCGCTTTGAGCAATCGACTTATATGGCATAGATACGTCTTCTGCGTGTGTGTGTGTGTGTGTGTGTGCGTGCGCGAGCGTGTGTGTATTGCCTATTTTGTCTTTATAGTTTATAATTTAAATTAATGGCTTTTACATGATGTTTATGTGTTTGCGCTGCACCTACATCAGCACATTAGCATATAGTATTTTCATAGACCCGATTAGCCGGCCAGATGTTGTTGTGGCCATAAAATTAGCAAATGAAATGAGTTTGACAAAACTGTAAACAGTCGCAGAGGCAAGCGCAGCCGCAGCAATTCATCAGCAGCTAAATTTAAGTCGCAGCTACTGGGAGCTCCCTCGGCGCAGGGGAGGGGGGGGGGTGGGCAGAAGGAGCTGGCGGCGGGACTGCAACAGCAGCTACGGCTGTCATGCTCGCTGCATGTTTGGGGGCATGTGGCAAGCTGGAGAAACACGGCCGACATTACAGCTGACGGCTTGACGGCGCCGTCGTCGCCGTCGTCGTCGCAGAGCTAGCCGCAAAGCCATGACACATATTTTCCATGTCATGCATTGCAAATTCAACAAGCTGCAAAATGAAATGGAAAATTGAAAATGCCGCTGCACACACAAGTGTCGCAACTAAATATATACATACAAATATATATAATGACGCGCAAGGCCAACAAATTCGACAGCCAACAATAGAGGGGCGGATGGGGAGCCGAACAAAGTTAATACTCTTAACATCTGGCATTTTGTAAGTGGCTATATCTCGGCCATATGTAGTCCGATCTTCTTTAGACTCGTATAAGTCTTTAGAATCGATCCACATTGAAATTTTTTCGTTTTGAAATTTTCGCGATGTTGGCAAAAATTGTGATGGTAACCCCTTACCATTTTTGTCAAATTTGGTCAAAATTGAAAATTGGAATTTTTGAATGTCAATCGATAGTCCCGATCCGCACGAGTCTAAAAAGGTATATCATTCGCAGATATGGCCCTTTTCGCCTGAGATATCCGGCTTTTAATTTTGCAAATATTTCGGCCAAATGTAGTCCGAGTCCATCTGTGGCATCTGCCATCTTGCCAATGCATTGGGAGCGACTTTAAGGCCAATGCGATGGCGTGTTTATGCGTTTCGTGAATTGCTGGTCATAAATCAAGCAAGGCCAGGGCGGGGGGCGGGCCGTGCGAGGACGAGGTCCACATGGGCAACAGGCCAGATCCCTCAGTCAGACTGACTGACGCCGCCAGTCTGGCACAGAAATGCGGCTGGCTTCTGCCACGGCAGCCGTCATGATGCCGTCGCCTCTGAGACTGGCTGTAACTTAAACCCGACCTGGCAGCGACGTTGGGGAATGCTTCCTTTCAACTTGGCTGCTGCTGCTGTTCGCTCCATTGCTTTGTAGCTCAAGAGCTCACAGCAAAAATTCAATTGAATTGTCGTAACGTGACACACACACACACACACACACACAAAGACTGCTGCTGCATGCAACATGACATGGCCCAGAAAAGTATGCTAGGGCAAAGTATTTGTGGCAGGCGCGCTGCCAAATTGCAGTTGGGGCCGAGGCGTGGCGTAAAAAATGCAAATCTCATGCATGGCCAATACTGTGCCTGCCAAAAATACGAGTTGTGTGCCTTGGCATGGCCATGACCGCAGGCCATGTGGGCGTGGCACCAACGCCCCCACACTCAAAAGCTTTTATGCACTTTTCTTTCACTTATAACTGCTGCCGTTGCTGGCTGTTGTTGCTGCTGTTGCAACTGCTGCTGCTGCTGCTGCTGCTGCTGCTGCCGCTGCTGTTGCTGCTGTTTCTGTCTATTTTCGTCTCTTGTTTTGCAGCCTGTCACCGCAACAGCAGGCAACGTGTGCGAATTTGTTTACTGTAATTGTCCACAGGCATTGCGGAAGGGAAAACTGGTGCGATGGTTGGGGGCCTAGTCATGGCCATTGTGTTGGCTTACACACACACATACAAACACACACACACACACACAGTACACGTATGCAACCCATACCGATTTTCGCTGGCATTATCAGACTTGGCTGTGAGCCAAGAAAACGCTTAGCCCGCAAAACACTTGGCTCTGAGGCGGGCTAAACATACCTTGACATAATTTGGCTGTCCTTCACCCCTTCCCCCGTCCCCCTCCCACTACCAACCTGCCACACTCCACATATGCTATATGCGTTTTCAATTTGCAACATTTGCTGTAAATCTGTTGAAATTCATGAATTTGTTAGTCGACAGACCCCAATGGAAGATTTGAAGAGGGCGCCAAAGGGGCAAATGCTGCTGGGAGCTGTGTGGAGAACTTTGACTGCCGGATTCTAATTAAAGAAAATGCTTACCAAGTGCAAAAGTTAATTCTTGGCTGCTGCTGAAGCGCAGAATGCATTGCTGTTTGTCTAGAAGATTTATGTTATATACATAGCTACTATCCGGAACGCTGGCAATTATAGCTTTTAAATTCCATTAATATGCTGTCTAAAAATCAATTTCTGGCTTAACGCAACGTGTTGTTTCCGAGAAAGCCAATGAAAACGAACAACCTTTTGAGTAAGCACACCAAGTATATCATAAATATTTTCCAAATAATAATATTTTTCTAGTGAAATTTATGGCTCTGATAGAAAATCAATTTATGTGCACACACAACCGACAATCGACAACCGAGTTGCATTCGCCGAGTTCAACCCTATCGACAGCTCGCCGGCCAGGCCAAGAAGTCAACTGTTGGCTAGGGCCATAAATTCGACAAAAAGAAATTTATAATCAACAGCAACAACGACAACTAGACATTCGTTATTCTTTTAGTGCAGCGCAAGCACAAATAAAAACATCCGCTGCCTGCCCCCACTCCAGGCCCCACTCCCCTGCGTGTCAAGGGGCGTTTAATAATTGTTATCAAAAATTGTTGACTACTTGTCAAACAGCAACAATTTGTGCAGCGGCCAAGTGCGATAACGATTAAGTCAACAAATGCGGCAAAAAGAAATGATAAAGTCAAAGCATAGAAGAGGGTAGGAGCACGAAAGAAATGGGCATGTTATGGCCAAGAGTGAGAGAGAGAGAGATGGAGAGGGAGAGCGAGAGCGAGAGGAAGGGGCACTGTAGATTCTATCGATATGCTTGAACTGTTATACATTTTATGGTTCGTTGATTTCTGTTATTATTATGACACGTTTGTTGTTGTTGTTGTTGTTGTTGTTGCTTGTGGCTCGTAGATCGTCATCAGCTGTGGCAGATCTGTTGGTTCGCTTTAAAGAACCAGAATCGGTTCGTTGAACTCGGTTCTACTCCAGTTGAACATAATAACTACCATAGCCAGACAGAGCGCCTTCCAAATGTGCTTTTGCAATATATAATTTTCGTTATGTTATCGCGAATGCTTTCGAAATCTTATATCAGCCATTGGCGCCTGATAATAGAAAGTTAAGTCTGCGCTCAATTGGGTGCACAAAGTTTTTATTAAAATTTTTATACAATTCGGTTGTCGGAAAAAGTGGAACTTTGCACTCAAATCAAGTTGAAATTCTTGTGTAACAAATAATTAAAAGTAATCATTTTTGTAATGAGTATTTTTCATTCATTTAATTCTTCTCTGATTTAATTCAAATAAAGAAAATGTTCTTGATATTTGAATTTTGTATTAAATTTCTACCACCCAAGCTTGAGTGTATATTTTCCTCGAGTTCATCGAATTGCATTCGTTGTTGTAATTGGTATTCGTTGGCGTATTTGCAACGCATATATGTATATTTATTGTATTTTAAATTATTTGTTTTCTTTTGGAAGCCGTTGCCCGCGCGTATTTATTTATTTATTTAATTTTTTGTGTTTTTCCTTTTGTACTTTTGTGCAGCTTATTTTGCATTTCAGCTGTCACACGGGTGAGAATCCCAGCAATTCAGCTGATAAATTGTTAATGCGCGCATAAGTTTTCAATTTGTGTGGCAAATTCCGCGTGGCAAACACACACCACACACACACACACGCACACACGCACACAGAGAGAGAGATTGTCAGCTACAGATGCAGCTTGCAACACGCGACGCCGCTGACATCGTAGCTGGCACATTTTGGCGCCACGTCTGTGTTGCATGCTGAAATTTATTGCGGCGGCTGCAACAGCGACAATCTCCTTGCCATTTATTTGCATTCGCCCATTTGAATATAAGTTCATATATATCTATAAGTTGTCACTTGAGTGTGTGTGTGTGCGTGTGTGTGTGAGTGTGTGTGCGTGTGTGTGTGCACGCATGCACTTTGTGCTAATTTTGCAATGGAAATGTCAACTGCGATTATGCGACTGCCATGCTGCAAAGCCGCCAAGAGTTCAACGTAAGTCGTCGACATGCTGCCAGGTTGCCAACTTGCCGCATGCCTCTTTTTGGACATGGCTGTTGCAGCAACAACGTGCCACACTTTCGCGCCGCTGATTGGCTTACATTTCGGTTAGGCGCCAGGCAGACGCGTCTTGCACTGCGCAAATGCCACACGAAAAAATATACAACAACAAAAAGTTGTCTGCCTCAAAAAGCATATTAAAAATTTAATTGAAAAAAAATTGCTGTTGCAACTTGCGGCACATATGCGCTATGTGGGCTGGCTTCTGTTTAGATGCTGTTGTGCGGTTGTCTTTGCGGCCTGCTATATATTAATTATTAAGATTTATGATGCTGCAGAAGTAGTGCCTATCTATATGCAAATTTGCATTGGACATATCTAGGCGAGATCTCAAAGAAATTGGCGAGAAAGCAAAAAAAAAAAAAAACAAAAACCAAAATGCCAGAGATCAGAGGAAACTATTTTATGATGTGCGGCTGCATATCTGTAGTTTTCCAGTCGAGTAGCAAAGAATGCCTTTGCTGAATTTGTGCCAAAAAAAATTGGATATATATAAATATATTTGTAGATCTCTCGCATAGCTAACTGACAGGCGGCTAATTGAATCAGCGCAACAAAAGACTTGAAATACTTGCAAGGGCTGCGAGTGTGGCACACACACACTCGCACACACACACACACACACGCATATGCTACTGTTATGCATCGCTGGCTCTTAAGAGGCCCTGTTGCAGTTCATTGCCTGCTCTTGAAGGGATTGGGCACGTTTGCCAAGTTGATTTTTTGCACACACATAAATCGCGCCGTCTCAAGAATGCCAAAACAAATGAATTTGCAAATCTATAAATAAAAAGCCAAGCCAACGAGAATATCTCAAGACTTGATCTGCAGCGCATGAATCACACAAGGCGATAAGGCAGCTGCACAGCTGATGTGGAAGACAAAGCAGCAACAGCAACAGCAACAGCAACAGCAATAAAAATAAAAATAATAATAATAATAACAGCGGCAGAAAGGCAACAACAACTAAATAAACAGCGCCAACAATAAATTGCATAAAGCAGGCAAAACAAAGGCCGAAGCAAATGTTAAACAAATGTTTCAGCAAATCAAAAATAAACAATATGCATAATAAGTCAACAACAGCAGCAACAGCAGCAGCAGCAGCAGCAGCAACAACGGGTTGTCTTTCAGTCCTTCTGTTCTTTTTTGCTCCTGCTGTAATATAAGAATAACTCAAGTCGAGCAGCAGCGGCAGCAGCAGCAACAACAAACAATTGCGGAAATTGCTGACAACGTACACAACAGCGGCAGCAACAGCAGCAGCAGCAGCAGCAGCAGCAGCAGCAGCAGCAGCAGCATTTTAATAATTAAAAACTGAACAACAACAACAGCTGCAACACTAACTGCATGTTGCTGCTGATGAGCAACAACAGCGCAATAACAACAAACAATTGCAAATTACACAACTGGGCGCACAGCAAACGAGTGACAGCAAACGCTACAAATTTCCATCTGTCCGACTGACCGTTGGAGCAGTTGCCCAGCCATTGGCAACATTGCAGATGTGCAAACGTTCTACCAACAGCAAACAAATACAAATACAAAACAAGCAAATAAACCAATACCCGGATGGATGCCAGCCCCCCTTTCGGCCCCACCAACTCGCAAACAAATCGCCAGAGAGCAGCCAACAAATTCTGTGCGCCCAGTAGGCGATTGAGGCATGGCCAGCTGTTGCCCCGTGACGACAGCAGCTGCAGTTGCTCCCTATCTGTTGCTGCTGCCGCTGCCGCTGCTGCTGCTGCTGCTGCTGCTGCAAATTGCTGCGGGTAATCATAGTGCATGTTGCATGCAAATTAACGCATCAACGACCAACGGCAATGGCCAGCGATTGCAACTGGCAAGCCGAGCAACCAGCAGCACAGATCCCGCATAAATGGTTGCTGCTGCTGCCGGGCACAAGCATTTTTATGAGATTATGCCAATGGCAAAATATGCAATAACACAAAAAAAAAGGGGGGCTATTTGGGGGCAAAAAGGGCAGGTTTATCCCATCGAATGCGCAATATAATTACCTCGCATTTGCTGCCTGCTGCTCTCGCAAATGTCAACGGACGGATGGACGGACAGACGGACAGACGGACAGACGGACAGTCGGCCGCCTAATGTGCGCACAATTTCTCTGCCTGCTGGCGGCAATAAGCTGCTTAATTATCATCAAGTGCTATGCAGAATGGCATAAAACGATACAAAGTAAGCCTGGCGAAATCGTAACTAAGGAATTATTGTTTCTATATAGCTTAACGGTCACGCAAATGACGGCAACACAAAGATGTTGCCCTCAACATGTTGCTGCCGCAGCTAAGCTCTGTCTGGGAAATGTTCTATTGTGTAAGCTCTTGTTGAACATTCAGTAAAGTGCACTGGTTTATGTCATGCATAAACATATATTCTTATATAAATTACGAGCGCCTTAATTAATTTCATTTCGGTCGCTGATAACAAACCGGGCCCCAAAAAGTGGGCCACTGGCTTCGGGTGGGGCACTATCTGAACATGGGGCAGCTACAATTACGCAGGCAAAGCACAATTTAAAAAGTATATTTTAATTGTCGACTTGCTGACTATTTGAATGAAATCCCAAACTAAGCCAATGAACGCAATTGGATTCATATTACGTACTTACAAGAAGGAGAAACAAAAACAAGTAACAGAAAAGAAAACACGCTAAAATAACTGCAAAACTTGCATATAAATTCGAGTCGAAAACTATTTCAAAGCAACACAAAAAAATTTAAAAAAAAAAAAAAAAAAAAAAAATGAAACTAGAAAAAAAATTAAATTAAACACAATGCCCCGGCTCATGGAAATTGGGCCAAATTTTTGGACAATGAAAATGCGTTTAGGTCTCGAGCACTGTGAGCACTTGAAAACTTCATGTACTCGACAGAATAATTGCATTGCATTGTGAAGACGCACAATTCGGGCCATAAAAATGATGCCAGTTGCCTCAGCATAAATGAAATGTACATTAATGCTAAATAACAACATAAAAATTGCTTGCTCTATTATTTTTCGTATTCTTCGTATATTATTATTTTTTTTTTGCTTTTGCATGCGTTAAATGGATTTTTGGATTTTGAGATTTTTGGGTCAGTCTGGCCACGCCTGGTACGCTGCTTACGCGCGGTACGCTGGTGCCGAGGATGCCAGTGAAGCAAACGGCAATCGAAATGAAAGAAAAACACAAACATGGGAAAACCTTCAACGAGCGTTTGTATCGGTGTGTGGCAACAAGATACTTTGCGTGTAATTTGTTGCATGTTAGTAGCTTTTAATTATATGCTGATTATGTTTTGGGGCACAACAACAAAAACAACAACAACAACAGCGACTACAACAGGGCACACCCTGAACATTCAAACAACGCTGTGACAAGCCAAAATTGTGGCACGTACCAGCGAGCAGACAATGGGTGGCTGCCCCCTAGCTGACTTTGCAGAAAATGCCAAAGAGCTGGCCACACAGCCAGCGACAGAGAGAGAGAGAGCGAGAGAGAGAGGGAGGGAGCGAGAGAGAGACAGATATAGAGATAGTGCAGATATGGCAAAGGAAATAGAGACAGAGCAAGAGCTACGAAAAATTCAATTAGTTTTGTGTTTGCGCATTGCATGACAACAATGACAAAGCTCCCTCAGCCCCCCCCCCCTCCCCTCGCCTCCCCCCTACACCCTACACGCCATAGTCCATATGGTAACATGGGCTCGTAAATGTTTATTAAATAAAAGCAACTACGAAGTGGAGCGTGTTCCCCATTTGCAGGTGTCAGCTAGTTGGGTGTTTGGGAGCAGCGATGAGCTTTGCTGAACTTCCGATTAGATAGCCAACATGCAAATAACTAGTTAATTTGAATTTAAATGAACGCGATTTACTCGCTTAGCAGCCAAATGCTGTGGTTAAGTATCAGATTTGTAGCGTGTAATCGCGAAATATTTAGCTAGCTATTCTAACCGTGATTCTCGCAAGTCACTGAAAATCACAGTGACTGCACATCACTTGTTGCCTGCTCGGAGATTTCTAATATAACGACAGGCCCTGCAGGGACGGGACGAGGGGGGCTGGGGTCGCCCAAAAGTTCAATCAATAAACCCAAAGAAGCGATGTGCATGCAAATGAATTTGCCAACCTTTGAATGCAACCGAGAGCGGGAACGGGGAAAATATTCAGACGAAAAGGATTCAAAGCCTTTCAGCGAGCTTGCTGGGGGAGGGGGGAGGGGCAGGCGGAGGCGGTGGCGGAGGCGAAAGGGGGATGGGGAAGACCAACTGAAAATGGCCACAACGACAATTTGAAGCTAAAGCACGTAGCGAGCACGAAATATAGAAAATTCAAATAGAATACAGACAGAGTGGACCTGGAATCTGAACAATAAATGTGGGAATTTCCATAAAAACGTAGTTCTTGAAAAAGTGTTGTCAAAATCTGGTCAAGTTCAAAAGTAAAATAAGTATATAATAAATTAAAATACAACTCTGTATCTAAGAAAAATTGTAATTAAATAAAAATTGTTTTAGGTTTATTTCAAGCACGAACATTTTTGTAATTAGTATTTTATACAAAATGTTCGTGCTTGAAAAATAATTCATGCTCAATTAAAAAGTATTGACAGTTAAAGGCAAAAACGATACGAATTCGTGCGCACTTGCACTTGAATATATACCGACTTTTTCTCAGAGTGTACAAGTAGCGTATCTTAAGTAAGAAAGTTATAGATAAATGATATGAGACACGATAAGGCTACCATTAGTATATTATGTGTCTGTCTTCTGGCAAGGAACTCAGTTCCTTAAAAAGTACAGTGAACACCCACAAACAGTGCAGAAGGCGGCAATAAAAATGCAATTTGGCTAAAACGTGTTCAATGCTTCAGTATTTGCCTAACACTGGCCACTGCCTTTAGTTAAAATACACACACACACACACACACACAGACAGATAAAGCCATTGAAATCGCATGAAGCTTAACAATTGCAAAGTATTCGGCAAAATGCCCACAAGCCTTCGATTCGACATTTTTATTACTGACAGAGGAGCCGGCTGGAGGCGGCGGGATTGCCCACAAGTGGTGTGTCCACCCCTCCACCCCTTCACCCCTTCACCCCGTGGGCCCCCGTGGCCCAACGAGTGGGCTTAGCCCGCTGGCAACATTTGCACCGATTGCGCATACGCCGCATGGGCCGGCATTGGATGTGGCCGTGGATGGATGGGATTTATCGGTACGCTGGTGCCTTTGATTTGGCCACTAAATAGTTGGCTTACAAATTTGTTATGCACCATTGTGTGGGTACGTTCGCCGCTTTCAATTACGCCCACGAAAGCTGAGAGCCAGGCCGAAGCGGAACGGAGCCAAAGCGTAAAATGCTTTGGCCATAAAAATCAGACTTAATGCAAAGGATTCACGCCGCCGTGGACTGGTGGGGTTGGGGATGAGGGGAGTCCGAAGGGGGTAAATACAAAGGGATAAATATTGAGTGTGTTTACGTTAAAGCCGCAAAGCAAACAAAATGGCAAACAAAAGACGCCGCCAGAAAGTTCGCTCGGTGGCTGTGGAAAGCGCGAGGGCAAACAATGCACACAGATTTTCCCTTTAGTTTTCCACTTGGCTTTTGTGCTGCTGTTGTGTTGTTGTTGTCTTTGGCCTAGGTAGTTACTCATTGCATCAGACGCTGACTTGCTCATTCACTCTGACTCACACTCGCACTGACACTCACTCAAGCATTCATTCATTCATTGTGGCTGCTGGCTCTTTGTTTTGGCCATGCGGCTCACGTAATTCGCCGTCGGGCGTAAGAATTTGCAGCGTTTTTCGTGATGATTTCACAATTTCCCATGCGTGCCCAGTTTTCCCAAAAACTCCGGCAGCTTTGGGGCTTGCTTGTGCTGTGTGTTGTTTTTGTTTTTGTTTCTGTTGCTGCTGCGATTTTATTTTGATTTTATTTTTGCATTTGATAATCTGTGCGCCTGTGAGTTTATCAGTTGGTCCACAAAATATGTTCACGTCATCGTTGGGAATATTCTTCAGAATAATATTTTTTTATCTGACAAGCACGATTGTCTGTGCGAGTGTGTGTGTGCATGAGAAGATTTTCATATTTTTAGCTCTTGTCTCTTTCCCGGAAGCAATTAGATATATATGCACAGAGATTTGTGCTTAAAAATTCTTGGGCATTCATTCATAAGAATTAGCCACGTCTCTAGAGATAATTTAATTTAAAACCGCAAGCTGCGACGAATAATTGTTTCTAAGCATTTTAAATGCATAAATAATTAAGGTTTATTTCCAAGCTTTCAAGTTGGCTAAGCAAGACTCTTGCCAAAAAGAAAACTGTCTAAGGGTTTAACAAATGGATTAAATGTGGCTTCATTTCATTTTTAGTTAAAAAATAAGTATATAAAGTATATTTTGTATTTATCGAAACTTTATAAAACATATAAATAAATGAATAGTTTTGCCTGTTGCAAGCCTCATTAGCAAGTGCACATACCCTTTTACAACGGCTGGCAGACGTAATGTAGTTTCTGTGTAATTTACTCAACAGCATTGCAAAAACCAAAAAAAAAAAAAAAAAGGAAAAAAAATTGTAAAAACCTAACAAGCGTTAATTTCAATAGACTTGGCCAATTAACAAATACCGTCATATAATTTTCAATTTAATGGCTTCATCAGTCGTCAGCGGTCGTCGTCGCGGCCAGGAGCGGGTTTCCAGCCCACTCGGGCAAAAGCAACAAAAGAGTAGCGAGCGGGGCATATAAGTGCAAAGTGTTGTAAGCAAAGCTGCTGACATTTGCGCTGCCACAAGCAGGCGGCTGTCACGCCCATTTCTGCGCCTCATTAGATAGGAGTTGTGGCCGGGCCAGACTGGCGAGCATTGCGAAATCGCAAATCGAAGCCCAAATCTTGTATGGCCGTGGGCCATGCAGTCGCACAGTTGCTGCCACAATTTGTAGCGTGTGCGCGCTTATTGATTTCCAGGCAGCCTCGGGCTGCATTTGCGTGTGGCAAACGCCCAGGCAACAGCGATGCGCAGGCGCAGCCGCAGCCGCAGCCGCAGCCGCAGCCGCGACGTCGCGGCGACTCCTGTGGCAACGTGGCAAGTGTCGCCGGCGGCTGTGGCGCGTATGCATTATGCATTCGTGCCAAGTTTGTTAGCTGGCAATTGTTGTTGCCTTCCACATATCGAGTGACGTTCACATAAATTTGTAATTACGTATACGCCATGTAGGCCGCAGCCGAGACGCTTTTTGCCGCTGCCTTGTTTTCAATTAAGCACTCGCATTCGCATTTTCGAGCGTGCCGCACTCGACTTCCTTATAAAGTTTTTGTTTTTGCGCTCGATTTTGCTGACGTGTTTCTTATGCCCGTTTTTGTGCACCGAGTGACTCCACCAATTTTGGGAGCATAATTTATGCGTTGGGTTTGTTTTTGTTTTTGTTTTTGTTTTTGCTTTGTTTTTTTTTTCTTTTTATTAACGCTTGCCGCATGTAATTGCGGCAATTGAATGCGAGTATTCCCCTGGGACAGATTTCTTTCGAATTGAGTACACGCCGAGTGAAAGTTCGAGCTGCCCGGCTGCAGGTCTTGTGTGCAATTTGGCCCGCCCTCGTTTTATAACGGCGCGCAATTAAAAATGTATTAAACAACGTGTGTAATCAGGCGGGCCAGGGTTTTGGCATTTCCCACGCATCGGCGCAGGAAATGAGAAAATGACTTTAGCAGTTTTTATGTCCCGCTTAAATTCTTCAATTGCACTAATGAGCCGGGACTGACAAAAAAAGGGCATTAAGTAGCTGAAAGCCGGCTCTGGGCCGGCCCGGTCCGTTCTGGCCCGGCCTGCTGTGGAGAGAAACTATCAAAGTGGCTGCGTGACTCACACACAAATGAGCTGCTAAGCACAAATAACCCCATAAGCCATCAATCAAAATAGCCTTGAACTGTCTTTGACAGGCAAACATGAATACGAATGCGAGTGCGAATGCGAGTGCCAGTGCGAGTGCGAGTGCGAGTACTCACGGGTACACGCATAGAAGAGAGCTTGTGACATGCTAAATATAGAGCACACACACGAATACTCGAAATAGCTATGGAAATTGACAGGAACAGCAATGAATGTGTTGTTGTTGTTGTTGTTGTTGTTCCCATGGGTGAGTGCGTGTGCGTGCATTGTTGAATGCTCATTTGAATGACAAGAATTTTCTTCATATTCGAATGCTCATAAAAGCGAAAAATATGTAAAAACACAATTGGTTTGCCCAACAGCAGCAGCAACAACAACAACAACAACAATGGTTGTCGTTTAACACCCGGGCAACATTTAATAAACAACACGAACAACAATAACAGCAACAAATGAATCGTGTGTGCGTCTGCGTGACACCTAATGAATGAGCTTGAATACTCTTTTCACAAATTGAAAAGGAGAGTATTAGTTATGGGCCAAATAAGAGTGTCTGCTAAAATCAAAAAAATATTTATGAGCTTCTTTGAAAATATCCCAATCAAATCTAAGCCTAAGTAAAAAGCCAAAAAAAATTAAAATAAGAATCTAAATGTTGGCAAAATCTGACCAAGGCAAATATGTTTAAAGTAAAGGTTTCAGAGAAAACACTACACAAACTGTTTCCAGCCTTTTCCAACTGAGGCACAAATTGACGCAAAGAATCTCGCATGTTCTTATAAAATGCAGATCAGTTTAGCTCAGCTGATTATATATATGTGTGTACGATTTAAATGCAGCCATTAGCCAGCGAGCATTCCGAGGCAGACGAGCATGTAACGAATTTGTAGTTACATTTCGCAGTTAAACACTTTGTTTGCCCTCGGGGCGTGCATTTGAGTTATGACCCAAGACTGGGGTCTCAGACTGCAGTCTGCGGTCCGTTGTCCGTTGTCCCCCCCCCCCTCCCCCCTATATATATATATGTCTATGTCCATATGCGATTTGCATGCCAACTAATTGCGAGTCGCGTTTTATGCAAATCACTTTTCTGTCTGCGCATAACTAAAGTGAACGCTAATAAAGTTAACAACTTGTTTTGGCTTTTATTTAAATCTTTTTTGTGAGACAGCGTGCGCTAATTTCTCATAGTCGAAAAGCGAGAGGGCGTTGCCTGCGCTGGGGCCAGGGGGGCGTGGGGCCAAATGAGGGGCGCTGCGCGTGCGCCGTGAATGCGCGCAAGTGACTTTGCCACTACGGCCGTGTGCGGCTGTCTGAATTGTCCGTCCGTCTGTCTGCAGACATAAATTTCACATTTGACACTTTTCAGGCGACGGCGACGACGCACAAAACTCACAAAATGCCACATGCAACATATGTATGTATATATACTTTTTGAGTCGTGCTAGCTCGAGGGTACACGGGTTGAAAGCGGGTGGGGGAAGGGGGGGGGGGTTGGCTGGTCTTGCGCGCGGCGACATGCGTCGTTTGTTGTAAATTTATGCGCCAAGGTGTTGGCTGTGCGCACAATTGAGTATGTGTGTGTGTGTGTGTGTGGGGAGGTGTGAGGCGTGTGTGTGGGTCGCTTGACATGTAATTAGTGCGATCTCAACACTTCTGTTACAGTTTTTTCCATTTTATTACTATGGCGCTGGTAATTTGCTTATGAATATGTTAAAATTCAATTGCCACACTCCGAAAGCTGTCACTGAGCTGTGAGCACAGTGGGTGGCATAAATTAAATAGTGGAATGCGCTGCGAACGGGCAAAAGTTCAAGAATCGAATGCATATATCAAGCGAGCTGAGTTATTATATGCATTATGCATTATCTAAGATATGCCCAGTGTAGCTCAGAACCCTCAAGTCTTTGTCCCAGTCCAGGCATCATCAATTTATGACAAGACACAGAGTGAGAGATATAATGGAAATTGTTGCTGTGATTAACAGAAAACAAAGTACATTTATAACAACTGACAACTGTGCACATTGAGCACATTAATCAACTGGCTTAAATCTGCATCTGGCCTAAAGTCGCAGCTTCAAGTCCAAGTCCGAGCAGAAGTATCGGGGCTAAACGAGTCGTAGATAGACGAGCGCTCGTTTGTATCTGCTTATAGTTTGGCACAATTATGATATATGACGCCTGGCCCCATTATGGAAAACATGTGAAAAACTGCACGCGATCATTAGACAACAACAACAGCAACAACAAGCACAAAGCCTTGCCATTGAAAATGCGCAGCAACAATTTTCACAGTTGTCGGAGTTGATTCAAAGGAGCAGCAAAGGAGCAGCGCCAGCGGGTGGCGAGGATGGGGGCTGTCGAAAGATTAATGACAGCACAAACATCGGGCGCACACATGGACCCGAAAGTGGACACGGATATGGATATGAATATATATATATATATATATATATATATGTATATATGTATGCATGTTTGTAGATAGACAAGCTCATATACAAATGATGCAAAGGCCTTGGCGCTGCTTCAAATTTAATGATACACTTGCATTTTAATTAAATTACAAGCGCACGAGAGAGGGGCAGCGAATGAGAATGAGATTGAGCTAGAGAAAAACCCAACGAATTCTCCATATGGTGCGCAAACGTCATGGAAATCACTTTTCGAGATGAATTGCATTGCCAAACGAAGCGCAACGAAACTCGGATGCCCTTTGCGCAATTGGATAATTAGGAGGGGAGGTGAGTGCAGATACAGATAATGTAGATAAGGATAAGACCATGTATCAGAGACTTATCATGGCAAGAAAATTAACTACAGCCGGATTCAATGATTGGTTTTTCATTATATTCACATGAATACGCATTTCATTTGCAATTCGTACAAAGTACTCCACTCCACAGCCAACCAACTGAGTAGTGAATAATTTGAGTGCTTTCAGGTTTAGTTTTCTTTTTTGGTTTTCTTAATGAGTCGCAAGTCAGCAGAATTGTGTTGGCATCATCTCGTCAAGTACTCATGCATTGCGAATGACATAAATATGTACGGATATCCAGTGGCTTGTAGTCGGTTTACGTATTCGCTGGATGCTGGCCAAAAACAGAAAACCTGTTCACAGATACTTACGCAAATGCCACAGATACTGGGTTACACGGATACACACCTGCAAATGAGCAGAGAGATAAAATTTAATAAGTTATGCGTTAGCGCAAATTAAGATGAATGTCATAATTTCAATAAAAATGAAATCTATTTTCGAAATTGAAATACCCAAAAGCGACAAACGACCCGTCGAACGCAACTCAACCAGTTCTCGAATCTTCAGACTGTCAAGCCAAAAAGGTAGCCCGCTGTGGTAGTTGTTGCTCTAATGGCAACTCTCACACGCGCCCACACAAGGCTGACCGTTTACCAGTTTCACGCTCAGAGTCCCCCCCTCCACCCACCTGCTCCCCCCCACCCCGGCTGGGGGCTTACCATTCACAGCGCGTCACAGACCATTTTCAGATGGCTTATCGCGCGAGTCTTGCATAAATTTTGGCGCTTTTTGACAATCTCTATTGTTGTTTTGTCTCGATTTTTTAATTTGTAACCTCCTGCCTCGCCTTCATCTGCTCCACCGCCCCCTTCTCCGCTGCTCTGCTATGCTTTTGCTTTTGTTGCCATTCTGTTTTGTGCATTTCAAATTTTTCTACTTGCAACCTAAACAGAAGACCTTAAATAAATTTTATAAAAAAAAAAAAAGAAAGAAATTCTACCAGAAGCCGGCACAAAAGTTTACGTTACGTATAACTTGAGTTGTTGTTGTTGATTTTTCTTTATTTTATTTTTTCATTTTAGTTGTTGCTGTGTTTTCTGGTTGCTTGCCAAAATGCCAAAAACTAACAAAGTGGAAGACCGCGTAGGATGTGCAGCTAGAGAGAGAGAGCGAGAGGGGGGCGTGGCAGTGTATGTGTATCTTTTGTGCTGCTGTCGGCTTGCTTTGATATTAAATCGAGGCGAAAGGCTGAAAACAACAACAATCGAATCAGAAACAACTGAAAAGATACCCAAAAAATCTACAGAGCGTGCAAGGAACAAATTCGTTTAATTATTTTCTAAAAATTATATCGAAGGGAGCTGAAGAACAGCGCAGTTTCTGAAGTTTGTTCTTAATTATTAACTATTTTTGTAGTTTGTTTGAATAATTTATATATGTGCTAAAATAGCTTCGTATTGCTTAATGTGTATTTAAATTTGGTTTTCATTTCAACGCAATTTCATAATTCAACGCAAATCAAATTTAGTTTTCATAATTTTCAATGATTTTTTAATGCATATTTTTAAAAAGGTAACATAAAAAATACACAACTTAAACATAAATTAACGCAACAGAAAGACAACAAAAAACGAGGAAAATTAGTTTTAACGCAAAATTTATGATTTATGAGCCAAGCGCATTTTATGTCTTTAAAAATCATAAATAAATATTTAAGATGAACAGTTGTGGCTTAATTACGAAATAAGTTCGCTTATATAATTGTCATATATATCATAGAGTTTTTAAACAAAATTTACGACAGTGTTCAACAATTTATGATGAATTTATTTTCGTCTGCTCTCACACGCAAATTCTTGTTAATTTTTGTATTTTGATGAAAGAACAAAAAAAGAGACCATGTTACCACACAATAAACATCAACGGAAGCAGTTAATTCTTTAATTATACATTTAATTTGCCATGCGAACGCGACTTTAATGACAATACAAATACAGAAGAATATGCATGTGTATATAAATGTATATGAATATGTATTTATATAAATATGCCAAATCTTGGCTAGGCCTATAAATACTTGTTTCAGCTTCGAAACTAATTTATTTAACAATTTAAATTGGTCGCAAGACAACAGACGACAAAATAAACATGGGATATTTTGAATATGCATTAGTTGGATTGGCAATTTTTTGGAGCATTAGCTATGTCGTGATATATCACAAAAAACAAAAACAACAAAAAAACGTAGACTCAGCTGGGGCCCTGACCTGCCGGTCGTGCGGATCGTGTGTGTGGATCTATATATAAATATATATATACATATATCTACATACATAATGGACAGCAGCTCATTTGCATGTTACAAGTGTTTACAATTAAACAACGACCGAACCGACTGTCAACTGTCAATTGTCGAATGCCTGATTAATAATCGCAGGCCCGGTGCTCCAAGGGGGGAGGGGGCGGGGGGGTGATTGCTATTTCATTTCTTCGAACAATTAATGACAATTAGTTATAACGAGTGTCAAATGTTGGTACATTGAAAAGTCATTTGCGGACAGTAACATGAAATTCCTTGCCACATGTACACATTATTATTGTCGTAGGCCTCAAATAACAAGTCAAGAGTCAGACACACACGCACACACGCACACCCAGCCGTATCTGCGTCTATTGCATGCGTTTGTATCTTTTGCACACTCACAGAGCGCACCTCTTCTGCGGCTAATTTGTATTCATTAGCTGGCCCCGTTCGCAGTCTGTAATTTAAAATCGTTAAAAGTTTAATGAGGCGTTAATAATATGGTTTTGTTTTACTTTTCCCTCGCCAGCACCTTTACCTCTACCTCTACCTCTACCTTTACCTTCACCTTCACCGTGTCCGTTGTCTCTCTCTCCCTCCTTAATTTTCTCGCGTCGCAATCGTTGTCGCCGTCGTTGTCGCCGACGTTGTCATTGCTTTTTACTGCAAATAAGCGCCAGAGCATTACAACGAGCCTCAGTCCCAGTCCCAGTCCCAGTCCCAGTCCCAGCCGCAGTCGTGGTCGTGTCCTCAGTCGCATTCCGAGACCCGGCCACAGCTATCCCC
The DNA here is from genome assembly GCA_035047465.1 of Drosophila sordidula. Classification (NCBI taxonomy): domain Eukaryota; kingdom Metazoa; phylum Arthropoda; class Insecta; order Diptera; family Drosophilidae; genus Drosophila; species Drosophila sordidula. The sequence continues at coordinate 8,101,220 of JAWNPQ010000185.1, read as the reverse complement.
CATGCCCTGCCCAACCCACCCATACGTGCCTGTCTGGCTTAGGATCTGGCGAGAGTCGGGCTCTCCCGGCGCCTCTTGTGGCTAGCGCTGGGAACTTAATTGACTTGCAAGTGACTAATTGTGCATGAGTTCGACACGGCCGTGTGATGAGCAGAGGACGACCCTGACGGACGGGGGGCAAGGGGCAGCCACATGTCGCCAAGGTGCGTGTAATATGAGCCAGGTGAAGTGCCTCGCAAATGAAGTTGTTGAGTCGTTCTTGATTAGCTCTTGCTGCTTATTGTTATTGTTATAGCCGCTGGCTGTCATTCTCAGGCGAGACGACCCCTAAGAAGCCCCCAAAGGATGACAACGATGACAGCGCACAAGCAAACTTGGCTAGAAACTTGGTCAGCAACCAGGAGACCAATAAAAACATGCCATTGCAATGGCAAAAGCAGGTTTCAGCCATAGTGGGAAGCCGTGTTTGTGTCATTTATTGTTTGCGCAGATATCAACGAAAAGTATTTTGCATTTCTTGTTGCTTCAAAAGCGAATTCCTGAAATATTCAGTTCAAATTCGTTGCAAGGTTTATATAATTAATGGACCAGCGCATTGAAGCGTTTGACATTTTGACTTCTGACCATTTTGGTCAGTTCACACAAAGCAGAAATTGTTGATGTCGATTTTAGAATTAGCCAACAAAGCCGACACAAAAACAACAACAACAACAGCAACAACAACAGCAACAACAACAGCAACAGCAATAACACGAGTCACCGAAAAACCAAAAAACATGGCACATGCTGTTTATGTTCGAGATTTGAATTCGGATTTGGATTTGCTGTGATTGTCAAAGGCCCGCAAAAAACAAAAATGAAGAAAATGCCGAAAATACATTGAAATTGCGGCAATTGCATTTGCCTTTTTTGTCGTTGATATGTCCAATAAATTGTCACGAAATTGTCAGCATGCCCCCGACAACAACAACAACAAGAACAACAACAACATTAACAAAATTGCCTTGTGTCATGTGTCACATATCCAGTTTCATACATTTTTCATTATTTACAATTCTTATAACCACCGATCTGGCAGACTTGCCGATATATTGCCGTATAGTGGTCGCTGCTAGCGGTAAATGCGATTCATGCATAATTTGAGTTCAAAAGCTATTAAATTAAATTAACATAAATCAACTAATTGCTGTTAATAAATTGCCATGGGGCTAAGACAGCAGCTCTCGACTATAATTAATGAAATTTAACTTAGTTAAAATCAAAGTCCATAAAAACAATTATAGAGAAATTTTGTGCGCAAGCTGCCTTAAAATAGTGAATAAAGAAAATGCTGGAAATTACTGGCTATCTTTGTGCAAAAGTCCCCCAAAGTTGGACTCTATAGTATGTAAAATAAAAAAATAAAATCCCCCAAAAAGCAGGCTTTTTACGTTCAAGTAATTGTTATGTCTTGACTAACTAATGGAATATACAAAATGTCTGAGTACAAATAAAAATATCTGACTACTTTAGTCAATAAATCATGTAAAACCTTTAAGCTCACATTCACAAATTAGTTAAAATAATAAATGCTTACAAAATCAATTGGAATCTTTGCAAAAAAGAAAGCTTATATTATATTTAAGCTAGACTTTTTGTTTAACCCTAACTAACTGATTGATTTCACATAAGTAAAAATCTGTGAATACAACTCGTAATATTTGAATGTTATAGACAATCAATCTTAAAGAAGCTCCGCGCTGAAACTCATTAACATGCACCAGCTTCTTACCTGTTCCAGCCTCAACGCCTACTCGTTATTGTATACTATATAGTATATGCCCAAGATGTCTCAACAATGTACGCAAAAAGTTGGGGCCACATGCACGTTGGCAATTTGTGGCCGCTGCTTAAAAGGCTTTTTCTTTTGCGTAATTAACTTAAAAGAACATTAACAATAAATTAGCAAATTTATGGCATTTCAGCAAATGTTGCTCAGGAAACCGCAAACCCAAAGCGGGAATGAAAGCCGCTGATAAGGCAGAAAACAAAGCAGCAGAAAAACGTGCGGCCAGGGGGGACAAAAAATAAAAGAGTGTAAAGAAAAACGGGCTGAAAGGCATACGAATAATTATAATAAAGTGATAATGGTATACATTTTACAGCGTTTTGAGTTAAATGCCAAATGACAGGCCTTGTCACTACAGTAACAACAGCAACAACAGCAACAGCAGCAACAACAAAGTGTCAAAGGGGCCGCTCACTGGCCAAGTCTCTTGGCCATTTGGCAGCTAGGCAAATGAGTTAACTTGACGCGATTCGAGTTGACTTCAGTTGAGCTGAGTTTGCGTGCTCGTTGGGGTCGTTTATTTGAAGTTCGCATTCGCGCTGGAGACTCCTCTTGAATTTTCCCAATCGACGCGCCCTCAGGGTGCATGGACTTGTAATTAGCCAGCTCAAATTGGCCGCTGGTTAAATGTGCATTAATTAAGTGCTAAACGCATCAGCGCGAAGAGGGGGAAAACTTTGCACAGTGTCGCTCAGCGGCATAAATAAATAAGCTAATGACTCGAACTCTGGCTGGGCGAGCGGCGTTTTGACCAAAGCAATTGCAGGCGGTTGGCTATTTAAAAACAATTACGTGCACATTTCGAAAACACCCACGCGAGTGTCATAAAATTGCATCAATCACAGCACAAACGACAGCAGCAGCAGCAACAACCACAAATGTTAAGTCATTTTTGGGTCATTTGAAATGCTGAGGCAATGAGTTGGCAATATGTTGGAAAATCGCATCCGACAAATCTGGCAAATACATTAGTTTTAATTGCTTGCCTGGGGATGATGTCACTGCCCCAGCGCCAGTCCCTGCCCCAAAGGAGCAGCAGCAGCCGCAGTAGCTGTGATGCCAGAGTGGTGGAGTTGACTTGAATGGAAGGGGGAAGGGGGGGGGGCTATATTTGCCAGTTGTTTAGCCTTGTCACAAGACACAATGGCAATAAACTGGCTTTGGCTGCAGTTGTTGCCAATGCTGTTGTTGCTGCTTTCGCTGCTGCTGCTGCTGCTGCTGCTGACACAGTTGGCGTTGCTGTTGTCGTCGTATTGTCTGCTGCGACTGCATCGCTAAACGGTTTTGGCTGTGCTTTGCCAACAGCAACTACAAAGTCTCAAATGCGATTACAGTGGAACCTGGCTATGTTGTCAATGCCGTCAATATGATTATGGCATTCTCGTCGTATATTGTACATTTCTATATTTTTATTTTATATGACACTCGTATCTTATCATATTTCTGCGAAATGAAATGCGCAACAAATAAATAAACATAAAACAGACATGAGCTACAAAACAATTGACTGACTGTCAAACATTATCAATATGGGGTTACCCTACCTAGTTTTTAATTTTTTAAGCAAGCACTTAAGAAGCAAATGTTTTTAAAACTGCAAATATAAATGAAAACTTGTAAATAAATGAAAAATTAAGTTTTCAATTCTGAAAGAAAAACCAAATTTCTTTCTAGATATTTATGTAACCATTCCCTTTGGCCTTTCTTTACTGTGGCTGCGCAACGTGAACAACGTTTATATAATTTATTTGAGGCAATTTATTCAATGCCTTTTTTGCACTTGTTTGCTATTTAGTAATAAGCTTTTTACTATTTATTTATTTTTTATCTTTGGCTCTATGCTGGCTGCGTGTTTTGTTTAACAATTAGCGCTCTTTCCATTTGCCAATTGTCGAGTGTCAGTTGCAGTGAAAATTGTTGAAAAACTTGGGTTTTTCCAATGGCTAAAATGTTCGGTACACATCTTTATAGCACGTGTGCGAATGCAAACAAAAGATGTGAAACAAAGCCCATTCAGCAGATTTTCTATTTTCATTCAAAATTAACTAAAATCAAATAGCATATAGAAAAACGATTTTCACAGCCAAATGCGCACATGCAAATTCAAATGCAATTGCAATTGTGAGCGACTGTAACTGACTCATCGGCAGTTGGCAGCCAGATCGACGACAGTGTGTGCCGAAAGTCTGCGTCGTGCTAATTTGGCAACTAAACGAACAACGGTCCGTCTCGTAGGGCCGCAGTCGGTCTAAAGTTTTTGTGGTTTTCCTACATTTTTTTTTTGTTTTTATTAAATAAAACTGTTTTATGCCCTGCGGTCATTTATACCCTTCAACTACATATATGAGGGTATATCAGCTTGTAGGCATTCTGCTGGTTTTTGTATTCTTCTCTTCCCTTTTACTTTGTTTAAAAAAGAACTTGATATACATACGCTTTAAGAAGGTGTATATATGAGAGTATTATTTAACCAATTAGCTGAGTTCGTTGGAAAAATCTGATGGCCGTTAAACAAATATCAAATTATGCTTGTGCTGTGCGAGGTGCAGACTCTCATATCTCTTGTGTATATCAGAATCCGATATACCCTATCACATATACGAGCTGGCAATGCGCTATTTAATGCCCATTGAATGACTGTCGACGCAATGGGGCAGAGCGCGACAATTTTTGCGGCGAGTTGCCAAGTTGACAGTTGTGCTTTTTATACGCTTCTGCTCGTGGGGTGGGCATGTGGTGACATTTTTGCAGTTCCTCGATGCTCTCGAGGCTCTGCCGGTCTCTGGTACACTCGGTCACGGGGTCTTTGACACTTTGTGCACAGTTTAGCGTTCGCACGCGGTGAGGGCAATTAAATAGCTGGGCCGAAACTATATATATATGCGTGGATATAAACCAAATATGTATGTTTGTATATATTTGTCTATATGATTCCCGGACGCATTGCATAAGTTGGGCATCAAATTGTCGGGCTTGCTTGGGGCGCAAAATATTTGCCTGCTAAATTTAGCGACGCGTCAAAATACATAAAAAGCGGCGGTTCGAGCCATTTGAATATTTTTCTGTTAGTTTCTTTAAACATTTTCAGTTTTTTTTTCTGAGTTTTTTTTTTTTTTTTTTGCTGTAAAGTGTAGCTGCCAAAATTTTGTAGACGGGCATAAATTAAGCATTTTAAATGATAAACGCGTGACTTGTTTTTAGTTTGCTTTTTGAAACGCTCGAAATCAAATATTTATATAGAGCTTGGTATTTTGCTTTTATTTATTTATTTATTTGGCTCGTATTCGTTACTGAGAGTTGCTTTTATTTAGATTACTGCTATGCTGGCGAAGTATTTTCATCAATTATAGTATTGGCCAAATATTTGTTTAATAAATCAGGGAAATAAAAAAAAATAATAATGCATAAAAAAGTGGAGGCGACACACGGTTCATAATAAATAACGTAAAAATCAAATTCCGGGCATTTGGTGCATTTGTTTGAGATTTATGCGTTGTCGCATCTCATGGATTGCGTGGCTTTCATGGCTTTAATTAATATTTATTTATAGTGGCCATATCTTCATGCCGTCTGCCCGTCTGGCCTCTGGTGTGACACTTGTAATCGATATATTTTATGCGATGATTATTTGTGCAATATCCCCCGCCCCCATCCCTCAAACATTTCTCCTTTGCATACGGCTCTGTTTCGCTGTTCACGGGCAAAAGTCGCCCAAGTTTATTTGATGGGCTGTTGAGTTGTTGTATGGGTTCTGGGATTGCGAGTGCTCCTCGGGGATTTATGTTATGCCGCAACTTGATGTATTTTATGTGGCCATGTGTCGTGGAAATGTGTGTGCGTGATATCTGGCCACAAATTTATGTATTGTATTTAAATATGAAGTTGCAATAAAGCATAAATGCGAACATTTGCCAGGGGGGGTTCATGTTTCGAGCTTTTATATGAATAGAACAAAGGAGAACTGGATTTATTTTATTTATTTAATGCCAGCGTCCGGGCAAAGTATTCAATTTAGTTCATGGCTAGGAAAATGCCGTTGGCTGAGCCGCAATTTGCTTGATTTGCCTGCGATAAATCCCGAGCAAAATCACGCACAAAAAAAAATTGCACGGAAATTCGCCAAAGAAAAAAGAGAATGAAACTTAATTAATTAGTGTCAAAATGGCGCGAGCTGGCGCTTGGCAGCCGGCAGCCGGCAGCAGCCAGTGTGCAGTCCAAGTCCACTCCACGCCACTTCAACCCCACGTCGATGGGTCACACTTTTAGCTAGCGTCCCTATCTGCGTTCGGTGCCGGGTCCGCTTCCTGCTTGGCTGTCATTTGGCAAATTAATGGAATCAGCGCAGCTATTAGCCGACTGCGGCCGGCTTCAAGAACGCCAATGATATTATCGGCCCAAAAAATAATACAAAAAAAAAAAAAAAGACAGCGAAAAAAAGGCTAGAAAAAAAAATGGGCAAAGTCGCCGGCGCGACTGCAGCGGCGGCAGGCATAACGGTAATTTATCTTTTAGCACGAATTATCGATCGATTTTGTGGCATTTCTCGCTCCGAATCTGGTTTCGTGGCGCAGCCAAGAATTTTACTTAACTTGGGGCCAAACTTAATGCTTTATCTGTGTATGTTTGCCATTAGGTAACTGTCAGTTCCGCAAACGGCAACAACAACGATAGGGGGCGGCATGGGAGGGGCGGTTTATTATGCGCGACTCAATAGACTGTTAACTTGGCTTATTGAGTTGTACAGCCTTCCCGGCAATATTGTTGCTGTTGTTGTTTTTAGTGTCGACCTTTTTATCGCCTGCCAAGTATCTACAAAGTCGCCAAGTCGATGTCGAAGTCGAAGTCGCTGCCGGCTCAAGTAATTTCGCTGTGGCAGCTTTGGTAATGAATAAGGGGAGCGCCAGCCAACAGGCAACAGCCAACGGCCGACAGCAAATGGCAGCGGCAGCAACATTTTTGGCACGCGAAAACTTGCGCTTATTCAATTTTCAGCGAACGCCGCCGCCGGCCAACGTGGCGTATGAGCGCTTCCGCCTTGCCTTGCTTCCGCTGCGGGCAGGAGTCGACTCCCTGTCTGGCCCCGTTTGCCCACACGCGCCGGGCCCAAAAATTTCAAATGTACATGAACAAAGCGCGCCGCGGCAATCATTCATACGGGCGGCGTCATTGTGGTGTGTCCTGCTCCTGCTCCTGCTCCTGCTCCGGACGCGGACCCGGTTCCGAGCCCAAAGTTGCTGTTATTTGTGCCGAGCACTGTGTACACGAATCCTTTATTTTTTTTTTGTTTTTTTTGCTTTGCATGCGATGCCACCGCCGGCAACGGCAAACTTTCCGACTGTCCCTGCCCCATACACTGAGCCGTGGCCGCGCCAGCTTTTTGCGTAGCTGGAGACCAGACGGCACCTGGACTGGGTACGCACACGGGCCCGGCCCGTTGCTAATTAAGATGAATGCGTCGGGCGTTTAGCAGCTTAAATGATACGGAAGTTTAGCTGATGAGCAGCTTTAATTGGCCAAATTAAACCTGGGCTGCCGTCGAGTTTCTCGCAGTGTACGCCAACTGACGCAAGGATATTGTTTACTTTGACGCAAGCATTATATAAGCAAATGGCTGTCAAAGGACTCGCCACGCATGCTGAGCGCCGGACGCCCCGCTGTCCTCGGCCCCTTGACGCATAAATATACGCTGTACATATACAATCTTTAATATTCATATAAGCTCAATGCGAAAATGCCAGCGTAAGCCCATTGGCGAAAGGGTTGGCCAAGCGTATCGACGTTGTTGCCATTATATAAGCAAAAAGTTGAGCGAAAACTTTAGCAAGATGCGAACGTGATTAATAACGCATTTGTGCGAGTTGAATAAATAACAAGACACTTTTGACAAATAACAAACAGTTTAAACGAGAGCATAATTCTATTTCGAAAATATTACAAATTTTCAAAGAGGCTTCGAGCGTTTATTGATTTTATTGCTCAACTCGAAACGTAAATGAAATTCAATTAATATTCAATTTATGCGCAAGCTTTTAATAGAAAGTATGTCTGGCATATTTTATTAAACATTTTTAACGAATTTAAAGCAGCCTTGAATATGAATCATGATCAGCCCTATATCATAACCACCCCATCACGCTCGGCTCAAGACAGGGTGTCTCTGCCGTTACACAGAAAATCAATAGCAGACAAACGTCTTCTACCCTCTTGATATTACTTGTGTATTTAATGCCCTTCCCGAGGGTACAATAGTTTTGTCAAAAAGGAATAATGTATATAGGAAATATTATACGAACAAATTTTGGAGACAAATTACTGACGAGGTCTTCTAAAGACAATTGTTTTAAAGATTGCTAGATCAAATATTGCCATACAAATTACTTATGATCTTCTCTAAACTGCAAGAGTATTTAACTTGCGGCTACCCGAAAAGAACTGTTCGTGCTCGTATTTTTTTCTCGCGTCAGATTTATGCAACACGCAACAGAAGTGACTTTGTCATGTTGCGTGTTCGCAGTTAATGCGACTATAATTTAATATTTTTGTCGCTGCTTTGGCAAACTGTTAGAATTGGGAGAGAGGGATAGGGGGGAGAGGGGAGTTCATCCCTCTAACCAGGGTTCAGGCACGCTTTTTGGGGTGGTGGCAGCTTGCGGCCGCTGACTGAATTCGTGTTGCAATTGTCTCGTGTCGGCCGTCCGATGAGTGATGAGTTCCAGCACCGCACGCTGGCAGCGGCAATCAGCAACCCTCTTCAAAAATTAAGTCGTGTCGAAATCGATCCCGGTTGTGGGAGGCAGCAGCCGCTGCCGCCGCTGATGTCGACGTCGACCGCATGTCAATCATAATTAAAAGTTTCAGTCCGAGGTTTCGGGGTGATTCGACGTTACGGGGCTCTGGGTTTGCAGCCAGGCCGGCAGTCTGGCTGGCAGTCAGGCTCGCGCTTATCTTATCGTCCGCTTGATTGCTTTCCAAAACACATTGCGCACAGTCAGCTGCTCATTTAGTCAGTCAGTCAGTCAGTCAGTCAGCTAGTCAGTCACCCAGTCAGTCAGTCAATCGCACTCATTCATGCAGCGCCCTGGCCATTCATTCAGATGGCCAGCCATTCGGGCCTTTATCAAACATCGCTGCCCTACAAGGCGCTGCCATTCAGCCGGCGCCTGGGGCTATGCCGGAGCTGCTGCTGCGGCTCATTATCAATTTCCAATGTTGCACAGCGCAAAATGTGCGTGCAGTCGTGCAGCATTCGCCCGTCGCATCTGTCAGTGGCAGCAGCCGAGCAAACTAGGCACCGATCTCCTTCCCCCTTCCCACCAGCCCCTCTTGCTGTCAGTGTCGTTGTCGTTGTCGTCGTCAATGTGTCTGCAACAATTGTTGCTCTCCATTTGCTGGCAGACAAGCGCTGCCTGCCCCCCCCCCTGCCCCCCATCTATTGTCTGTCGCAAGACGTCGTTTGCAATGGCTGTGATTCTGGTTTTCTGTCGTTGCTGCTGCCGTAGTTGGGGCATTGGGGCAGCCGCATTCAACATCAGCGGCCATATCCAGCGCACTTGCACTTATTTGCCGCCAAGCACGCCGCGTGCCCGGCAAGTCAACTAGGCACGTCGAAGAAAGCCATCAATGCCCCGGCAACTGTACTCAATCAGCTGCCAGTGCGTGTCAAACTGTGCGCTCACCTGCAATGACAGGAAGATGCCGACGAAAATCAATAAAAAGAAAGCTGCACTTTACGCTTACTAGACTACGGGTTTTTTTTTTATAAATCACAGTAGCTTGCCTCTTAATTAACTGAACACCTTTTTGATTGTGCCCTGTTTGCGCCGTAGGACATTCTCCTATTTATAGACCATCCCCGTTTTTGTTGTCTAGCGGAGCCATTAGACGACCATAAAATAGTTTGAAATGTTTAGCATATTGTTTGAATTGAGATTTAATTATGTGGCAACAACCGGATCAACATGAAATGGGGGAAAAACTGCTTTTGAGCGGGCGGCTGTTCACAAAAACTTTTCACAGGTTTTTCCCTGTCTCTCTATAATTTCTCCACGCTCTGATGCCTTGACTGACATGCCCGGTGCCCGATTCGTTTCGACTGATTTAAATGGATTTGTTTAGAGAAAAGTTGTGCGTCTGTTGTTCAGACTTGCCTGCGTGTGTGTGAGTGTGTGTGTGTTATTGTTATAACATTGAATACATTTTCAAAGTGCAGCGGGCGCAGTTAATTTGTTTGTTTGCCTGCGTGTCATAGTTCAACACGCCGGCGTCTATTTTGAGCGAGTTTATTGACTGCAAATGCTGCCCCCCCCCCTCCTTACTTTTTTACCCCCTTCAATTACGTGACGGGGTAAACGCCATTTAACAGCTGGCCCCAAGCGATAAGCGCACCGCAAACAGCGACAATTTCATTTGCAAAAACGTCCAAGAATTAAGAATCAAAAGTCTGCAGTCCAAACGGGGTCGGAGCCAAAGTTCAAGCAGCTGCCTGGCCAAGTGGAAGACGCGCAGGGAGTTCACGTGCAGATGGCACTTGCCTTGAATAAAATATGACGCTGCCAGCGAGGACCTGGCAGCACCCCCCCATCCCATCCCATCCCGTCCCGTCCCGTCCCGCGAGCAGTCGCGGAGCGTGTTGATGATGCACCGTGTTGAAAGACAAATAACGCGTCGGCTGTGGCAAGTGGTTGAGCTGCGTAGCTGCCGCGCACTGCACTCTGACAGAGTCAGAGCCCAGCGCTGACACAATTCGTTGGCCGTGCAACGCAGCCGCCGTGGCGCGTTGACACATGCCCGGCAAGAGGTGTTGCATGTCGGCAGGGTGAAAAAGTGCTCAAAAAAAGCAAACATATTTTTATATGAAAATTCTCTCGTTTTCGTTACGTGTAATAAATGCCCGGGGAGTTATAAATTGCATGCGCTGATGGCCACTTATGAGCGCCCTGCATGCGGCGCCGCCATGTTGCCCCAACATGTGGCAAGTGACTTTGACGGGCATTGATGACAGCCAAGTCCGCCTGTTAATTAATATCTAAAAATCATTTAAATTCCATTCGGGCAGCACACAGCTGCACTAAAGCCCAACTGCATGTGTATTGGTGAGCTTTCGAAAGCTCCCTGCAATTAGCAACTGTTTGCCTTAATTACCCAAGAAAGCTTGTGAGTCATGTGTGTGTGCAGCGAAGGCTGTGCCAAGATGCACTGAAGTGCAGGGTATTCCAAGGAATATCGCTCGCTGTCTCTTCATTTATGCCCAAGATTTATGCTGTGTGCGGCGCGAGGACCAGCAGCATATTGAGTAGCGCACTTTAGCCGCATAATGTGCATTATATGATGATGTACAGCCTGCTCCTTATGGCTCCGGCCGAGTTGTGTGCATTTAATCTGCGCAGTGCCTTAGCAAATTTGTTCAGCGTTTCGGTTTTCTTTTTTCATTTTTAAATCAGACCAATTTGTAAGCATTAAATGCAGAGAGACATTCAACTGCGTCAAGACTTACGTAATGCCACCCACCGACAGGAACCCCCCCCCCCCACCCCCCCAGCCCCCTCCCTGGCAGCCGGCCCACACAAATGCACCGCTCAGCCGCTGCCAGATACAGATTCAGAATCACCCTTGGCTGGCTGACGAGGTCGTTCTATGGTTCCAGGGCTGTACAGTTGACGCGTTTTACTTGGCATTTGTCAAGCGCTTTTGTGCCCACGACGGGGTAGCGGGGGTGGTGAGGTCGGGGATGGTCTCTCGGCGGATGCTTCAATCGAGGCACAGTCGCTGCCCCGCCTGCCCCGCCATTACAAAGGTCAAAGTCAGGGCAGCTTGTTCAGCTTTTTCGACAATTATTAATCAGACCGTATTCTACACTATATATATTATATATATGCACTGACAAATCAGCATATTGCACTTGTGTTGGGCGAGGAAATTGCTACTTGAGACACGGCCCGTTGGCAATTTCTCGCAGTTAAAACAAACAAACATAAATTTGCGCTGGCAGCGACATAAAATCCACAACAGAGCAGCCCCAAAATCGACACAACTCTCGGGGTCAAACATGACAACCAACAGCAAACAACAGCCAGCAACAACGGCCAACAACAACAACAACAACAACAACAACTAACAGCAACAACAAGGAAGCATTGTTAAATTTTTGTTTTATTGCAAACATTCAACGCCATTTGCGTTTTTGCCATATAAATGTCGACTGTGTGTTGTTGTTGTTGTTATTTTGGGCGGCGATAAAAATCTGTGAAATAACAGCGCACAACAGCCAAAGGGTGTGAGCCGACATCCCAATACCCTAACTGAAGAAAAAGAAAAAATATTATATGCGAGCATATAAGCAAAATCTTTAAGAGAAAAAAAGTAATATAAGCGAAGCACGTTGTAAATCTCAGAGAGAAGCCATCCGACTCAAGATAAGTAAAAGTAAAAGATGATGTTTTTTTTATAGCAAAATGTAACCGGAACCAAGCAGAATTCTCAACAGTTATTTATATATTTTTAGCAAATTGAGTTCTTTTCTTATTTTACTGCTCTCAAGTTTCTCTCTTCCAAGTGCAACACATAGCTGACATAACTTGACGTTAATAAATGAAACAAGAGCAGCGAGCACAGTTTTGTACAACATGCTGAAGTCAACAATTTAGCCATACTCCCACCACGACCACCTTGTCCGCCGTCCCCCATCCCACCAACAATTTGGGGCAATACTATGCGGAGACCCCAATGGTCTCGTTTACAAATTAAGCACTTCCAAATGGGCAGCAAATTAATTTTTATTGCTCACAGAGTTATGTAAAATACAACAAACAGTTCCGCCAGGGCCAGAGAGTGTTTGCCCTATACGGAAGGGAGAGTGGTGGGATCGAGAGAGAGAGGGGGGGAGAGGGAGAGGGAGACACTAGCAGCTTGCGAAATGCAAAAACTTTTGCAAGTTGTCGACTCCTCTAATAAGCGCCGCAAGTTCTGTGAAATTGTCAAAGTTTTGTTTTTCCGAACTGCCAAAAATTTGGTGAATGGGCATTAGGCGCTGGGCGGGGCGGACGGGGCAGTTGGAGCAGTTGGGGCTGGCTGACAGTTATTTAGTGCAGGGATTTACAAAGATAGGCAACGGAAACGGAAGCGGCCAACACTGGTCGACAGCGCTGTGTTTGTGGGTCTCCTCGACTATATAATGTTGCCAGCTTAACGTGGCCGAGATAAGCACGCTACTAGATTTATTTTTGGCCATATCATTAGCCGGGAATTATGCGTATTTAATTGAGCTGCAAGCACAATCAAGAACTTGGCAGCCAAAGTTGAAATTGACATTCCACGCAATTGGAAAATATACGCCCCGAAAATATATATTTGAATATATGTTAACGAAACAAAAACCCTATATAATATATAGCCTCCAATAGGAGATCTCAATTCTGTCACAAAATGTGCTGCATATATTTGTACGATTAAAGGAAACTGTAATTCTGCCTGTTTCCCCATAAATCAATCATTTTAGTATTGAGTTTCGAGTGCATTCAAATTTGCATTGCTTAATTATACTCTGCAGAGGGTATTATATGTCTGTCACGCAATGTGTAATAAAAATATCTCGGCGAAACAAATACACAATTAAGCCAACAATTGGGCGCATAATGTTTCTTTCATTTTTTGTTCATATAATTGTATATAATTGGACTATTAAGGGAAACGCTAAAAGCCAACAATATAAGCTCTGGCTTTTTCCATATAAATCAGAAATAGCATATGTACGCATATTTTTTTTATCAGCAGCAATATTATTAAAAGCTCACGTTTGCCAAAACCACGACAAAAAAGGTTAATGATGATGATGACTGTTGGCAATGGTCAGGCTGATGGCTGATTGCAACGGCAGGTTTGACATTTTCATTAGGATACAGGACACCTGCGCCCCACGCCCCACGCCCCACGCCCACATGCTGATATACCTTTTGACGGGATGTCATTGTGCATGTGCGAGGCTTATCATTTATTTATATGCTTTATTATCGTTGTTATTGTTGTTGCTGTTGTTTTTGCTATTGTTGTTGCTTGCCCAGCAGGAAGGGAAACAATGAGAGGCGGATGTCTGGCGCAGAGCGTGAAGTGCGGCCTGAAGTGGGCGGCTATAGGCCAAGGGTTGTGGTAACAGTCGCCCGGCTGGCTGCTGCTTAAAGTGTCATTGTTGCCATTGAGCGTGCTCTTTGTTTGATAAATTATTTATTGGGTCGTGTGTCTGACAGAAATGATGGCGCGTGGCAATACCCCTCCCCCCCCCTCAGTCGGTTGGACCAACAAAAACCAGAGCCGAGCCGAGGGTAGCTGAGCCAAATGCGGACAATAAACATGCGGAATGGTGGCGCTTCCTGACGATTATTGGCCAACCTGTAGGCAGGCAATCTTAAATGTTGTCTCAGCCCGAAACGGAGCTGCTGGAAATCACAGTAAACTACGGCCAGAAATTAACCCCGATCTTAAATTGCCTTTTAAAGCAATTCAATCAGGTTTAAGAGCCCAATCGCAATTTCTTCTTATTGACTGCACTTTGGGCCCTCGTTCATTGTTCGTGCTTTATGCACGCACACACACACACACACACACGCACACACACTGCCCCACCTTTGTCTCGTCATATTCACCTGCCTGCATCCTTATCCTTGCTGACTTGCCTTTTGCCCAATTGTGCAGCAAACAAAAAGTTGATTGCATTTCACACGGCTCCAACCGGAACCAGCACGGAGTAGCTGAAGCCTTCTCCTCGACCCAGTTAAGTAGTTCGCACTCAAGTGCCTCCACATGAGTCTATATATTATACCAAAAAAGAGAAAAAAGGCACAACTTTTGCATAATGCGCCTGCACTTGGCTACTACCAGCCCCCCCCCCCCCCCCCCGACCAACCCACCCTCCCTGGCGCCTATGCATAATAGATTTGAATGTGCTCCGAACAGTCAACATGGAGCACATGTTGACCTTAGCCTATGCCCGGGCATATGCAAAGGTTCATTGGCCATTGGCGACTGGCACGCGGCTATTGTTGGACTCGGGTCGGCTTGGTTTGGGCCGGGTCAGTGGGGGTCGGCTAGTTAAAATTGTATGCTGTTTATGAATTTGAGCAGCGCCCGAAGCGCTGCCATATAAATTCGGGCTGTGTTTGCCCAACTTTGGGCTCATTTCAAATTTACAAGTTTTAATTGAAAAACACTAAGTGGGGATTTGTGCTGATATATGGCTGCGGCTGGCAGCAGGACCCGCTCAACTGCAGGACATTAAATCAACAAGTGACTGCAGTTGCGTCAACTTTTGCCCTTCGTTCCCCGTCCCCGTCTTCGTCTTGGGTCTCGGTCTCGGTCCCTTTCTCGGCCTCGGTCTTGGCCAACGGTGTCGTGTCACGTTGCCAGAGCCGTCGCTGGTTCTTAATTACCGGAAGTTGCTGCCTGGCCGCCCCCTTTTGGCCAGGTAACAAGCTGCAATTAGTGTCTGGGGCACACCCACAACAATAGCAAAAGCAACAACGAAAGCTGATAGCCGGCCAAGAAAGTACTTAGATGTGTACTTCAAAGTGGCTTACAAGTTGCCTGCTTCTCGTTACTCGACGTCGTTACTAGCTTGTTGTTCCTAACTGTTTTGGCTGGTCAGCACTTACAACTTTATTTAAGCCAACTATTCTGGTATTTGCAAACTTTACTTGCGGCTTTTATACATTAAATTAAAATCAGTTATTACGTGCGTTTCGCCTGATTAAACAAAACGAAAGGGAAGTTAATATTTAATGTAGATTATTTTAAACTTTTACTTCAAACTAATTCTAAACTTAAACTTCTCAGCTTATCCCCTGGCTTGAAGGGGTAGATGCACCCATAAATACTCCAGCTAATTAATTTGATACCTTATCAAAGACAAATTGTTGCACTGCGCCCACAGTGGGCCCCAAGACGGCGTCTGTCGTCGCCTGCGCATGTGTCGCATTATTTTTTATGGGCAATTTCAATTATCTTCGCATGCCGTTTAATTGCATTAATTAAACCAACACGAGATGCTTAACATTCATTACTTTCTGTGTGCATTTTATGACATTTATGAGCTTCTGGTCGGGACCAGCGCGGACAGGGGCCGGGAGGGGGGGCGGAGACACAGGCCGAGGGAGCGGGAGCCACGTTCACATTCACAAGCCGAGCTGCATCCTTATCAGTGACTGTTTCCTTTGCGCTGGTGCCGCATTTCCGGCGTTAATTGAATACAGTGGAGTCCACGTGCGACGAACAGACGCTGCACAAACGAAGAGCATGTGCAACATGAGTGTGTGCGTGCGTGTGTGTGAGTGTGTGTCCAGTGCCAATTAGCGGACTCCATTTGCTGCTCTGGCAACCCAGTCCCCCAGCCCAGCACTTTGTCAATTGTTATTTATTAATTGATGGTTTGCATTCTTATTTCAGCTTTTTTGTTTCTTTCAATTTTTGATTGATATATCAATTTGATAGAGTCCATTTAAGCTGTTCATTATTCAAATTCGTAGATTAATCAAACGGAACTAAATATTGTGCAAATATTGCGCATACGCAGCGTTGGCCATTGCATAATAATTAAATATCATTTAGTTGGATGTAAATATGAAAGAAAACGCCAAATCAAGAAACCGAACCAAAAGCAACAACAAGAGCACAAGTACAAACAATAAAATGCCATAACAAAACGCATTATCAAAACAATAAACAATTGATGGCATTTTACTTACGCCAGCAACAGCAACAACAACAGCAACTGGAACAACAACAAGAAACAAGCCGCAAGCATAAAAAATCAATAAAAAAAGGAACAACAACGAACAAACGTAAGAAGTGAAACAAAAGCACAAAACGAAGCAGAAACAAAACGCTGCAAATAAATAAAAATTGCTTTATTTATTAAGCATTAAACAATAAATGGGATTATTTTTATCATCAGACCGAAAGAAATGTCAAAGCATAGGAGGAAACCAAGGCGAGAAAGAGAAGCAGCTAGTAAACCAAAGAGCGACAATAACAATTGCAAGTAGGGGAGACGGTAGGGGGGGGCTCGCCCCACACACAAATAAATAAATGCAAATCATTTTGTGTGCCCCAGCTCCTGGAGGATGGAGTGTTGAGCTCCTGATGGCCATTGCGTTTCTGGTCTAGTAAATGGCATTACGACCACTCGAAAGTGCGTGTTGTTCTTGTCCTGGCATTCGAGCAGAGAAATTCATGGCCTTAAAAGGGAGCACAGGTCCTGGACAGGCCTAATAAGTGGACACGCTGAGTGGCTCTCACGACCCCCCCCCCCCAACTCATCCTCTCTCTCGCCACTCATTTGAATTTCCTTTTGTTTTCTTGTTTGTTTTTGGTTTTTTTTTTTATTTGGGCTCCCATTTTATTTCAGCAAATTTGTAACTGTCACTTGCCTGAAGTTTTTTTCTGCTGCCTCGTTTTTTAGGCATAGAAATCTGTGCATGTTCCGGCTCTTTGTGGAACCGGTTCGCTTACGGCGAACTTTGTGCGTGTCCCGACGAGTGTTTTTGCATTGTGAAAAGTTGAAAGTTGGTTAGCAAAAGGTAGCACAAGTTTCGCAAGTGACAAATAGATTTAAATTCGAAAATGCTTTTTGTTTGTAGCTATTTTTTTTGTCGTCTCTGATGGCACGAGTTCAATTGGGGCTCGTGGACGTGTGTAGTGTGCAGGGGGGGGGGGGGGAGGAGTTTGGGTCATGTCATGCAAAGCACTATTGACGGCGGTCGTAAATCTTTGTAAAAGTGTTGTAACCCTTGTCAAGGAGAGCCGGGCAACGGGGCCAACACGGGGCCAACAAGGGAGGCGGACGCGCAAATTTGTGTTCGAGTTTGAGCCGGAAAATCAGTTAAAAGCGATTTAAAAGCCCTGTCAGGCACTTGTAAAATTGCGCATGCAAAGAGAAATATGTTGTTCTAGAGTTTCTATTTTTGGTTAGCTTTGCTTGGTTGGCACAGCCAGCAGAAGTTATCGTTCCAGCTCGCAGCTTTAATTGTGATAATTAACTAACTTAATTTTGGGGGCTTTTACTTCGCATATCCAGCGCACATACATTAAAGATAATTACTATTTATAGCTGACCCTCTGACCTTGGCCATGTTTGTGGAGCTTTCTGATGAATATATAATTTTAGATCAGCCGAATTGTTAATTCACGAAAATAATCCGTTCATCTCATAATTCTGCGTACAGCCGCTGGCAACGCAGCCGTTGTCTCTACGTGTGCTTTGTTTTCCCAATTTCCGCGGAACCACGAAAAATACGGTGAAACAACAATTAAACGAGGCACAAATGTTCACAGCTTGGCTCTCTGCACGCCATCAGCCAGCATCGAATTGCATTCACAAATTAGCATTCTAATGAGCGGATCACGGGCCGTGGCCCCTGGCACGGCATGACAATTATGGCGCCGCCTTTTGTCAGTGCCACACAGCCTGCCCCCCTGCGCTGGCTGGGGCCGACACGTTGCCACAATTCTCTGGAATAGCAATAGACGTGGCCAGGCATTATTGTCGGCTGCTTGGCCTTTGCGTGCTGGCCAATTCAAATGAGGCTCAATTCGCTGCAATCGCATTCGGAAAGGGGGGGCTCTCCACGCCAGCCACAATTTTGCCGCTCTGCAATTGGAGCTGCACTTGCAATTCCAGCGAATATCTGCTGTTTATGAATGAAGTCCGTCGCGACAACTAGGCCGATCCAGATCAGCTCAACCTGTGCCCGGTGTTCGGCTGCGGCAATGGGAGCCGCTGGAACCGAGGAGGCTGCATCTGCAACGCAGCCAGGAACCGGTTACAACTCCAAAAAAAAAAAAAAAACAAGAATAAAAACAAAAAATAATGAACAAAAAAAGAAAAACGAAAAAATTCTTGACTTTTGTTTCACATACACAGAACGGAGTTTATCTTCTGGTGCGCGCTCTCCGGTTCTCGGCCGCTGCCTCCACTCCTGTTGTTTATAAAAATTCTTTGAAATGCACACAAACAATCTCCCATACTCCCGGCCGCCCGCTCACACACGAAATTAAATTTTCTTTTGCTCTTCGCTTCTTTTCTTTTTAATTTTTTATATGGGCTCTTTGGCTCTGTGGCATTTTCCTGCAGCTCGTTCCCGCTGCACGCTCCGCTGCACCCAGTCCGAAAGGAGTCCCCCCTGCCCCCTGCCCCCTGGCTAGTAGTTTGGTTTGTTTAGAGTTTTGGTCGGTGCTTTTAAAACGCAGAGCAGCGAGTTTGAAGTGGCCAAGTGGTCCAAGCATGCATGTAAAAATGCAACGTAAGCCGGCCCCTAGGGCGAAGGGGGGACAGAGGGGGGGCGGGGAGGAAGCGAGTTGGAAAGGGCAACCCAGTGCGGTTGATGACTTGCGCTTGGCTCTCGCTTTCGGGGCCCGCAGAGACTGACTGACTCTGACTCCGACTCCGACTCCGACTTCGACTTCGACTCCGACTGCGACTGCGAGTCCGACTTTGACTTTGGCACTGGTTAGACTGGCTGGCCTTCTGACTAAACTGGGTCTGGATTAGGCGCATTACCCCTGCCTTTTCCCACTTCGCGGTGCAGTCTCCTCTCTCCCTCTCCCTCTTTGACGTTGACTGGCGGTCGTTTTTCTCTGATGTTCGCCTGCTTGGCTTGCTTTGCCTGCATATTTCATTGGTCGGTGTACAGAGTGTGACCAGGTTGGTCAAGCTTCTAAAATATAAATTGCTTAACTAATTCCACAGCTAGCTGTCAACGGAGTATGGAGTATGACCAAAGGGTGAAATATTTACTAGCTCGCATCAGAGAAACTAATACGATTTTTTGGCAGTCGGTTACACCCGATTGCGGCGCGCTTGTCATCCACTTCCCTATTAGACCCAACTTGTTAAACTTTAAAATAAATATTTAATTTTTTCTATACTGGTATCAACTAGCTAAAAAGGACTCAATTCATTAGCGATCATTGGAGATTCTTGATGAGCGCCCTGGTGTACTCGGAGCACTTGGCCTTGCCGCCCAGGTCCATGGTGCGCACATTGTCCACCTTGATGGTCTTGAGGACGGCGCGTTCTATGCGATCCGCGTAGCTGCCCATGTTGATGTAGCGGAGCATCATGACGGCAGACAGCAGCAGGGCGGTCGGATTGGCCAGATCCTTGCCAGCTATGGTCGGCGCAGTGCCGTGGACGGCCTCGAAAATGGCGCCGTTGATGCCAATGTTGCCGGAGGGCGTCAGGCCCAGGCCGCCGATGAGACCGGCGCAGGTGTCCGACATGATGTCGCCATAGAGATTGGGCATGACGAGCACATCGAACTGCGTGGGATCCTCGACGATCTTGAGGCAGACGGTGCTGATGTCCGTCTCCTGGTAGCTGATGCCCTGGCTGTCCAGCTGATCCTTGTACGCCAGATACACCTGGCGCACACAGTCGATGAAGAGTCCGTCCGACATCCGCATGCTGGAGCGCTTGTGCACCGCCGTGATCTTCTTGCGCTTCATGGCCAGGGCGTACTTGAACGTGTAGTCGGCGACGCGCATCGAGGCGGCCCGCGTGATCAGCTTGATGCTCTGGACCACCCCGTCCACCAGCTGGTGCTCGATGCCCGAGTACTCGCCCTCGGTGTTCTCGCGAATGGTGATTATGTCCACCTTGCCGTAGACGGTCTCGACGCCCTCCAGGGAGCGGCAGGGGCGCACGTTCGCGAACAGGTTGAAGAGCACGCGCAGGGTGAGGTTCAGCGAGCGGAAGCCGGTGCCCACCGGGGTCATCAGCGGGCCCTTGAGGCCCAGCTTGGTGCGGCGCATGCTGTCGATGACGGCCTGGGGAATCGATTGCTTCCCAGTGCTGTCGATCACGGGCGTCACGTCGACGGGCTCGAACACCAGGGGCGCGCCCACTGCGCTGAGCACCTCCAGGACGGCCAGCGAGATCTCCGGCCCAATGCCGTCTCCGGCCATCAGGGTTATGGCCCGTGGCTTCCCAGCATTCTTCGGCTTCCTGCCGCCTCCCGTCGGCCCAGCCGGCGGCTTCCCCGGACCGAGCAACTTTCTGTTCCTGCCCGATCCCGGTGGTGGTCTCGACGGACCACGTGGCCGCTTGGCCATGCCGCGGGGCTCCGCAGCAGCCGCAAGGCGGAACGAGCAGGCGTCCGTGCTGTAGCTCTGGGGCGGCGGCAAAATGCGACGTGGCTCGAGCACCGTGACCAAACGTGTCCGACTCCGATTGCGACCCCTGCGCGGCTTTTGGCCACGCCGCTCTGGCTGGCGGCAGGGCTGCACTCTGGCTGGCTGCTGCCGTTCATCTGGCGGCAGTCGTCGAGTGTGACCCGAGATCGCCTCGCTGCGACTCTGGCAAGCGGCCTGGGCTATCCACCTTTGGCAGCCCAACAGGGCGTCCAAAGCACCCCGGCCAAGGCAGCTCCATGCAGGCGGAGGCAGCGCATTTCTGGCTATTTCCAGAGTCTGCCGACGCAACAAGCCAGTGGCAAAGAGACCGCGAGACATGCCCAACAAAATTTTGTAATCAATTTTCCGTGGAAAAAAAATTAAAATAAAATACAATTAAAATGAAATAACATGTTCGGTGTTGCCGGCTACAGGGCCTACTAAAATGGAAGGCAGATTGACTAAACTCTGTCGAACGTGTTAGTCGGGTGTAACCGGCTGCGCAATACTCGTCCAACCATAATTGTTTTTTTTTTGTTTTTTTTTTGGAAAAAAAGGTCATCAGCAATTACTGCGATCTTAGATCGATTAATACTATATTTGACGCGGGATATCACGACTATATATGCCAACTTTCAGGAATGTAGCTTCAATAGTGACACAATTTATGAACGAGTATAAAAAGTAAAAAACATACAAACTGCTTCAAGCTGCCGGAATACCCCAAATATGTTACCTAACTCTCTATCAATATTAAAATTTCGTAGCTGTTTTATTAATGCTCTTGAAAAATTCATTTTGTCGCACAAAATGGTGGAAGTCAACACTTGGCCAAGGCCCGGCTCCACCCTTCCTGCAAGCCGGCGTCCGGGCAATTTGCATAGCTTTTAGCCCAGCGTCGTCTTCTGCACTTGCAGGGTCCAATTCTATTTTATATATATATATATATAAAATTTTTTTCATGGTTAGTTTCGCTTTTGTTGGCGCCTCAAAACTTTGGCGACTGGCACCGCCGAAAAACTTTCACAAATGCAAACACGCGACGCGGCCGGGACAACTAGGACGACGGCCAGGACGACACGTCGCCTGGTTACCCTTTCGGGCTGGCGCGGAAATTATTTTCATTTAACTGAAATTATTGTGGGGATTGGCAGTGCTGCTGTGATTCGTTTTTGGGCCAAGAGTTAGCTAATTAAATTACTTTTGCGACTGCAATTCCATTTGCCATTCGCCATTCGCCATTCGCCATTCGCCATTTGCAAGTGCTGTTGGCTTTGAAGGTCGCGTATTTGCTTTGCCCTTGCGCCTTAATTGAAAAAGTTGCGCCCGCACTGGGGGATATATGGTTTAATATGGGGCACCGTTTTCTGGGGTATTTAATTATGGCATGAGAGTGGTGGCCAAATTAGCTGCCAAAGGTAATCAAATTATGCAGAGCTCCCGGCTGGCACACCTGCAAACGCAGACGCCACGCCTTAACGCCTCAACGCCCCCACGCCCCACGCCCCACGCCCCACGCCCCATGCCCCAACGCCCCCGTGCGCGCAAGCTTTTCATTTTTCAAGCTGTTGTCATTTGGCATAATCATATTTCAACGGATTAGCATAATTTAAGCACACAAAATATTAATAATGAAAAGTGAATGGCTGTCGGCGTCGAGTTCAACACACGCACACACACACACACACACACACACAGAGACACGCACAACAATCAGCCACGCCCCCAACCTCGTTGACAATAATATTAAAATTTTCCTACTGTTCTGCGTTGGCTGCGCTCTGTGCGGAGTAGGGTGCAAAAAAAAATTAAGTGCCCCTGTGCTTATATTTGCTTTGTTCTTATACTCTTTTTCGGCGGGTATTGGACTGCTGTCTAGAGTTAGGCAACGTCTCTTGCCATGTGAACTGGACTGTGTTATACCATGCTTACAATATCTAGGATCTCTACTGAATTTTTAAAATATTTTTTTTTTGGAAATTGTATTCACCTAATTTTTGTTATCCCTTTACGGCTTGTTAATTTCTGATTAAGATTGATTCACTTTGTGTCAAGTCTGTTAGGGTATTTAATTTACTGCACACTACAGTCATCTGTTATTTCTTGTTGTGTTTTTCTACAAGCATTTATATTCATATTTGGTAATATATATCCAACTCTCCCGCGCCTTTGCATGCTTTGTTTTTTCGTATTTGGCGTGGGGTTGCTTTTATGTTTCTTTTGTTGTTGTTATTTAGTTGGTGTTGGCGTTGAGCGCCTCGCAATTGTTGTTAAATGATTGATGGTCTTTTGGAAAGGTCGCTCCCACACACACACACACACAAGCACACACGCTCACTTGGAGCTTGCTCTGCCATTATTTACACATTATATTATGCGATATTATAATTTTCAGCTGAGGCTCGGGCCAGCAAAACGCCAAGCTGTCTAGCTGGGCGTTAACTCACCGATAGTCCGTCGGAATAGATAATAATTATTCGTTGTGCTTTGTTTGCCATGGGCAAGATAAGGAAAACGAATACGAATTTGAACTGAATACGCACCTGCAACGATAGAGCAAATAGATAGCAATTAATATGGGATTTACCCAGGGGGGAAAAAGGTGTAATGCCTGGGGAAAATGCGGTTGCAGAGGTGTGAATGTTTATGAATTCTCTCAAAAACATCGTCAAACCATTGTCTTGCATAAAAGTTACATCATTTAAATATATAATATGAATCTTATAAACATGTTGCCCCAAAAGTTTTGTAATAAAAACGCCGAAAATATGTAGCTAAAAGACGTTCTTTTTTGACGTAAAGCAATTTTTTAACGTATGTTTATGCTTCCTCTTCTTGTTGTGTGTCTCTCAATTCCGCACATAAGTATTTTTAACAGTTTTTTGTTTTTGTTTACACTTACTTCATTTAATGTTTAGATTTGCGCTTAGTGTGCGAAAAAGAAACCAAAGTCAATAAACCGCCTGAACATACAGCAAAAATAACAACAGCAACAACAATGGGAACAACAATAGCAGCAAAAGCCACAAAAATCAGCCAAACAAATATAGAAAAAACAAGTAAGAACATTGCAGTCGGGTGTAACCGACAACGCCATACTCGTTCACAGAGTATTTTTAATCAATAAGAAAACCAACATAGAGGACAAATCAAGACCAAACTGCCATTAAACACGTAAATCGGTTATATTTTGATAAAGTTATGGGAGTTTGAAATATGGGACCCATGGATCTAAGAGCTTTACATGTTCAAATTTTTATGCATTTTTGCATGATTTTTGACCAAAAATTTGACCCCCTCAGAATCGGTTTTCGTATTGTTTTTTATACTAATTGTGATAGCCACAATCGATTAAAAATATAAATTCGCAATTCTAAATTTTGAAAAAAAAAATTTTTCGAAAATGAGTAAGGGGGGGTACATGCTTTTTTTTTTTGCCAAAAAATTAAAAAAAAAAATATTTTCAAAAATGCATATATTTTAAATGCAAAATCAATCTAGAGGAAAAATCAATCTCATGAAAAATTGATCAGTTTTGACAAAGTAATGCGAATTTGAAATATGGAAGCTATGGATCCGAGAGCCTTAAAATTTTGTACTATATTTTAAATGCAGGCAAACAATAAACGAAATGGGATTATGGGAGTCATGGATCAACATATTTTGTCAATTTTAATCTGTCAATAGAAATATATACACTTTATCACGAGCATATATTCCAAGTTTCAAGGCTGTAGCTTCAAATGCATTCGGATAGGCGGACGGACAGCAAGACGGACACTGCGCAAACCCAATATACTCTCTTTTCAGTTCCTGAACGAGTATAAAGAATCGAGTGTAGTCTTTAAGGGTGGAGTAGCTCAAATTTGAGGTGGCAAGTGGGGTGTGGCATTTGGGGTGTTGGATGCCATTGAATTAAGTTAGACAAGTAAACAATGCACGCACACATAAACACACACACACGCACGCACACAGGCACACGCACACAGGCACACGCACAAGTGACTTAGCTGCGCAAAAATGAAATCTGCTTGTGTTTCATGTTGCTGTTGTTGCGCTTAAAAAAAGAAATCATTCAAATATTTGTTGCTGTTTTTGTTTGACGGGCTGCGGTAACAAGACGCCGCCAACGCCATATATTAGCCCAGGCTTTTCATGCCATTTATAAGGCAATACACAATTTGCTCGCCTTTTGCCTTTTCATTCTGGCCGCGTTGATCTTTTGTGCTGACCAATTGAATGTTTGACGTTGTGTTGTTGTTGCTCTTGTTGCTGTTGTATCTCGTCATAAGTTGATTTATGAGCCTTAGGTGCAAATAATTGATTTATGCGACTTGGGCCCGTTGTGCAATGCGATCAGGGCAAACACCTACCGCTGGGCCGATAACACAATTGGAAACGTATCTCACAAACACGCGAATCGACGTACTACGTGCAGAAAAGTAATTAGATAAATATACGCGCGTCAACTGATAACAGAGGCGAGCATGTCGGAACACTCGAACGTATCTTGAATAGACTCAAACTAGCCCGACATCGAACACACTATGGATAATGGCAGCTAATTTGAATCTGAATGAAATGTGTGACAAACAATGATAGGTAGAAAAGAGAGTCAAACACCTCAAATAAGTATGATAATGATAATGCGCCCTGTAATCTTCAGTGGCCGTAACTAACGACAGAGTTAGAGCGGAAATGCCAACTATATATATATATACGTATATGTATGTATGTGTGTATATATATATTTTGATTTCGATGCTGTGCACACTTCACTAGGCATTAACCTTTTCTTTTCCGTGAACATGAGTATTTTTCATGGCATCCATGAATCAAAACAACAAAAACCCAAACCGAAGAAAGAATGAAAGAATCCGGTGACGCTCGTATCTCTCATGCCCTCTCATACCTGGGTTCATTGGAAAACGGCGATTACGCGGCACAAAAGGCATAAGCAAACAATGAGCCAGCCAGTTGGACAGAAGGTAACACACACACACACACACACACGCACACACGCACACACGGGGCAAGTGGAACTGGAACTTGTGACTGCTGCCGCTGCATCATCTTTATAAGAAGCGCAGAGGAGTGGCATTACATAAGCAAGAGTGGCCCAGAGACATTGACCAAAGCGAATCGGCCAAAATGAGTGGAAAATTGTAACAAACACACACGAACGCAGACGCCGACCCGGAGTCAGAGTCAGAGCCAGAGCCAGAGCCAGAGTCCAAGTTAGACTTGAGATACGCGCGGCAAATGCAACTCAATTGCTGTCTGCAAGTTCTCGCATTTGTTTGTTTGATCAATTCACTTGTAAAAATGTTTAAAAATAGCTGCAAGCACACACAGAACTACACACACACACACACACACACGCACTCGCGCACACACAGACAGCGAGCAGTCGCTGCAGACGTGGCAGGTACAAGCGTGAGATACAAATGTATCTACTACCTGTCAGTCGCCGTGCCGTCGTCTGGGGCTGCTGCCTTGCACAATTCACACGTTTTATGTGTGCTATGGGCTCGCCAGTGCCTCGGTCGGGCCGGGCATCGGCAAGCACGGCAACTACTAAATATTTAATTACGTATACATCGGCCAAGTCGTATCTGTGTCTTCTGTGCGCGGCCACTTTATGACTTGAACTTTATCAATTCGATGGCTTGACGTCTGGCCCTTATCAATGCACCGCTTATCAGCGAGCAGAGGCCGCAGCGGCGCATAGGCCCAGAGGCCCAGAGACCCAGGCGGAAGCAGAGGCCACAGCCAGCAACCAGTTGACAACTTCCTTTGGACACACTTGTGGACTTTAATTGCCGCCCGTTTTCATGCTTATTATAAATGAAAATGCTTAGACAACCCCCGGGCCAAACAGGTTCAGTCCGAACAACGTCTTACCTTTGGCCCGCGACTTAAGTCATGAATGAAAAGGTAAAAGCAGCAACAAATATTTTACACGCAGGTTGTGTAGCCAGCGAACATTAAACAACGACAATTGTAGCTCTACAAATTCTCCGAATTTGCTCAGGATGAGTTAAACGACTTAATGAATGAATGGACAGACGCTTTTTCTTCATTTTTATTTTTATTTTTATTTTTATTTTATTTTTTTTTTTTGGCTGCGCGCATAAAATTGAATGAATTTAAATATCTTACGCTGGATTTATGCAGCGGCAACCAAATCGGCAATCGGCAATCGCAAAACGCCAATCACATCAATGACATCATCTGTTTCGCCTCGAAACTAAGCAGAAGCCCAGAACCCAAACGCTTCCAGCTCGCATTGCCTTCGTATTGAGGTCAAAAGTGTAAAAAACAAGAACAGACAGCAAATTAAAGCAAACATTAAGAAAGTGGCAGCCAGAGCATATACAACGTTAAGATTTCCTCAATGCTGTGTTTGTAGTTGTTGCTGCTTTTTAGCAGTCCAATTCAGTCGGAGCATTTTTTAAGTGCGTGTGAAATCGATGGACGAACGCACAGGCGTCGTTAATTTTAATTGAAACTAATTAACGCACATATATATATAAAAAAAAAAAAAGAAACAAAAGAGAAAAAAATATAAAATAAAACAGTATAAAATCAAATGGAATCGAGAATGCGGCAAATGGGCGAACGAACTCGTGAGATAGATCAACTTTTGGACTCTGACATAACTGCCAGAGCTCAACGAAATGTTCAAGTTGAAAAATAATTCCTCCGACCAAGATAATCAATCAATTAGGCAATGGTGCGTCCATGTATTCATCGCTTGATTCATAAGCACCCATACACAACTAGTCATGGGTATTTATGATTCAGAGTTTAAAGCCAAGTGGGGTAAAACTTGCAGCCGGCAGCAGCCTGAGCCCAAGAAGTTGAGCACATTTCCAACCGTTGGCCATCGGACTGTGGAAATTGTTGGGAAAACTATTAAGATGCACTTGTAAATACTTTACAGCGTTCAATCAATTAAAAATATATATATTTCGCTTAGAGCCTAATGGATGGCCCTGTCTAACAGAAAAGAGCTGGCCATTAGAGGTCATGAACTAGTGCAGAACATTAGGAGCACAGCAATTAGGCCGAAGTGAAATGTCGAACTTAATTGATGGATTAAGTTCAAGTTCAATTTGGGGAAAGCGAAAGAGTTGACGGCGAAAAGCTGAAAGTCATATTGAAAGTCCAGTTAATTAATGAAACAGCTTGTTCCAAAAAAAAAGCTCGAAATCTGTTTTATTTTTAAGTCATTTCATTGCCAAAAGTAAAAACAAAAGAAAAACAAGTTTTTTTGTATACACAAATATACTAATTTAAGCACCGTAGAAATCCTGTGTAGATGTTGATATACCTAAAAACAATTTGGCATATTTGCAAAATTTTATTTCGCTTTGTTCGATTTTAATGACCTGCACATGCATAAATATTGTGGAACATTTGCGATAATTTTTGTTTTTTATTTTTGGACAGATACTCTTTGATGGATTTGCTTTTAAGATTAATGCTGCAGTTAAGCCTTAATTAGAGTTAAGCTCGCAAAATTGAATGCGAAATTGGGCAGCTAATTAGCATTGAAAATCAGCAACAAAAAAAAAAAAAAAACAAAAACAAAACATCAACAACAACAAAATTAAAATCAACTACGTACACGAAAAAAAAATGCGAATTTTAAATATATTTTTTATTTATATATAAAAAAGAAAGAAAAAAAAAAAACAGCGTCAATTGGTATTACACGAAATTCGCAGCACTTTAGTCTGAGGACTTGTAAAAGTTATGACAAGTACTAAAATCTGTGCACGAAACTTTGTTAAGTATCTTTCTCATTTGGAGTTTAGTTTGTTATTTGGTGTTGGATTATTTTGGTTTATCTCGTGCCCTGCAGGCAAACATGCTTAACCCATGGCAGAGTTTATGAAAGTTGCCTCGCAGGCGGCGACTCACGTTTTGACTTCTATTTGCACTTTTCTATTATCTACACACGCACATGCACACATGCACATAGTTTGCTCTAATTTGTGTTGCTTGCGAGCTGCTTAAATATTTAGTAACACGCTCGTCGCCTTACAAGCTACAGATACAGATACAGATACAGATATGATTAGATACGACTTCCTGTTTGCTTTCGAGCATTGTTTTGAGCACATTCTAGGTATGTAACGTGTTAATGTTAATGGGCCGTGTTTACGAGTGGGCCAAAAAGCTTAAGTTATTTTCAGCTCATATTGTTTGCTCGATGTTTGTTATTCTTTTTGCTTACCTACAGACTCCTCGGCTGTGGCTGTCTGTTTATGCTGTATCTACAGCTCAATTAGCAGTCGCATAGTGCGCGCAATTAAAATGAAATTGAATTTTATGTGTTGCGCCCAAGTGCGTAGCCGGGTTTACATACCAAATAGACAACGAGACGAGTCAGACGGAGACGGAGATACATATTGTGTGTACTCATAAATACCTGAAAACATTTATCGTATGCATGACACAGACATCAGATTAGCATCACAAACAGCACATAAACGTAAAAGTAACACACAAACAGTTGAACACCAGACGGCGGGGCATAAATAAAAGGCGCAGAGCGGACCAGAAGTTGAACTATGTAAACAGTAAATAGACGACAGGGCATGCCGGGACTGAGCCAGGGTCCGGAATGAAGTTCGGCATACACTTAAGCGAGCCATTAAGAGCAACGACCACAGGAATAGATACAGATAGACGGAGAGACACGGCTACAAAGATACATAGTTAGGTTTAGTGCTCGTGCCAGGGGCGCTGCTTTTGGCTGTTCAAATTGGCGCTTGCAGATACAGCGACGGATACACGGATACGGATACAGATACAGATACATAGGTACATAGGTACATAGATACATAGATACACAGGCAAACACAAGTCTCAAATTAAGATTCCACAAAAGCCAAGCGCTAATAACAACTAACAAAGTCAGAGTCTGTGAAGTCGGCTCCATTGAGCAAGCGCTCATGTGGATAAATCTTTGGAAAAGTCAGTCGACAGTTGTTGCTGCTGCCGCGATGCGGGCGTTGCTGCCATGTATCTTACAGATACTTTTTACTCGTGTTTATTTGTTAACTACCTGCGTGTGAGAAAAACTGCTCGGCAGGCAGGTAACAGCACAGAACTGCAACATCATGCCACACACACACACACAGATACAAGCAGACATAAGTGCACACGCATACAAGTATCTAAGTATCTCTGTAGAAGAGTATCTATGGAGCTGCTGCTGCCCTGTAATTGTGCGTAAACGTGTAAATACCAAGTCAAGGTCGGTTAATCAATAATAATTATTTTTCACTCAATTACGCGCCGCGCTGCGTGAGCTGCTTTAGTTGGGTTATTTGTGGCTCGCATTCTTGAGGCATACGTAGATACAGCTATAGATACATTTTGCTTATGTGCGATATGGTTTTCTTTTCTCTTCTTTTTTTTGTTTTTTTGTTTTTTGCTGGCGATTGCGGTGCGCATTCGATGTTATCTTTTTGTTTGGCTTAACGCCGAGCCACATTCATGTGTGAAATATGCATAAACAAAATATGCCAAGCGATTTCGAGTATCTCATGGATGTAAATATACAAATGTAGATTTATATGTTTGATTTCCATGCCCATAGCCTTCACACAGTTAGATGCGTGCCACTTGATATGCCCGAAACCAGAATAACAAATGTTGATGCCGACATCAAGATACAGCACCAGCTAGAGCTACAGCAACAACTACAACTACAACTACAGATACCAATAATACCATAATGAACCTGCAGCGTGGGCTGCTCTTGGGAAAAGCTTCCAGGCCGAGCAAACACATTTTCGAGGCGCTGAGCATTGCTCAATACGCTTCTAATTGCGGACGCGGCACTTGCTCACAGCTCGCCTCCGGGGCTCGCAACGGATGAGCGCCGCTGCCTTCTCGAGTGACGGACGGACGGACGGACGGACGGACTGCCCCCACTCGAGAGTCGAAGCCAGCTCAATGAATTTGCATACAGCGGGCGGGCAGGCGACAGCAACGGGACAGAAGCGTTAAGTAGTAGCTGTGCGCGAAACTTTGACTGCAAGTGATTTACTCGACTTAAGCGCGCTCACAGCGCGCGGGTCCATTGGACCTGTGATGCCACATGCCGCATATGAATGTGTGTGGCGAGTGGCATAGAAACCAATGCCAGCAAGTTGCCACTTTATGCATTAACATATTTAGCGCATTTATGAGCTTGCTAGTATTTGTTCATAAAACAAATTTAAAATAATTTCAATTTTAGCACATTTATTTAATTAACATTTGTGTTAACTTTTGCGCAGATTTTGATTTGAACATCAACAAAAATGTGTTCACATTCTTCAGTCTGTTTACAAAATCTATAAAATATTATTGTCACAGTCTGTTTAGTTAATGCATATATAAATACAGTTAAATTACGGCTGACAGCGTGTTCAAGGCAAAATAGAACAACGGCAAAATATTCCATTTACGAAAAGTTAGCAGGTTAATCTCCCAAGTGTTATGGATTCAAAGGGAAAATATATTTTCCCTTTTCTATATTTCCTCATAGCTTCTGCCAATATATTCGATATAGTATGTAGTATATTTTTTATTTCAGTTTATTTAATTATTTATCTGTCTGACACTACATATATTCTATGTATATATATATTCCCGAGTATTATTAGTTGAAATGTCTTCTACAGTCTTCAAATGATGTATCTGTTGCAGTTTTGCAATCATATTTAAGA
Organism: Drosophila sordidula; assembly: GCA_035047465.1. Taxonomy (NCBI): domain Eukaryota; kingdom Metazoa; phylum Arthropoda; class Insecta; order Diptera; family Drosophilidae; genus Drosophila; species Drosophila sordidula. The sequence goes on along the minus strand of JAWNPQ010000185.1, from coordinate 8,069,504 downwards.
TATATATACATTTATGAATGTTATGCATTACTTTAGGACCTCTCTATGTCCAACTAGCTGTGGCAGTGTATCTGCAGCTACTTGATTTGCAATTGACGCAGTATCTCATGGGTGACAGAGCGGCCGTCAGGTGCACCTACCTTTTTCATTGTAAACTCCACTCGACCTGATGTCGATCGATTCGAAGTAACCCTTGACTGCCTCGCACTGCTGCTGCGCTGTATCCTTGGCGCGCGAGTCGCGCTGCAGGCGACGCCGGTGGTGCGTTGCGGCGCTGTGTTGATGCTGGTGCTGATGGTGCTGCTGCTGCTGCTGCTGCAGGTGGTGGTGGTCGTAGTCGCCGTCAACGGCGCTGGGACCCAAGTGCTTGGCCGTGGCCAGGCCAAGGCTGCAGAGCAGCGCGAATAGCAGCAGCTTTGCGAGCGTGTTGTTGGCCATGGTGTTGTGCGAAATTCTGGCTGCGATTATGCGGAAAATGCGAAACAAACACCTGACTATGTGTGTGAGTGAGTGTGTGTGTGTGTGTGTGTGTGTGTGCGTGTGTTAGCGCGTGTGTGTCTACAATTTTGGGCAGCCCTGCTGCATGTTGCACTAAACAGCTGTTCGGACACCAATACACTCACACCCACGCACGCAGAGCACACAGAACGCGAGCGGGAGCGGGAGCGGGAGCGGGAGAGGAGGCGCGCACGAAAGAGAGAAACTTTTCGCACTTGCCGGTTAGGCAGAAACACACACACAAAAAAAATGCACAGAGAGCTGTGATTGCCTGTTGTTGTTGCTCTTGTTACTTTGGCAGTTGTTGTTGGCTCTCATGCGCTGACGTCGCAAAAAAAAGTACAAAAAAATTACGCGTGTCTAGCTTGCTTGTCGTTGTTGTTGTCGTTGTTGTTGTTGTTGTTGTTGTTGTTGTTGTTGCTGCTGCTGCGCTTTGTTTAAACAAAAATACACGCACGCCACACTTTCAAATTTAGATTTCTCAATTTGCCGCTGGCACTCGGATTTTGTGCAAGACTTCTTAAAGATTCTTCGAACGATACTTCATGACATAATCGCAATAACCCAATCTACAGGCATATATAGACACATATAGCAGGCAGCTGCGTTATCATCAGCAACAGTTTAAAGTTTCCGATAATGCACACTTGGGGTACATATAACAAAATTCGATTCCTTTATTCAGCCCGCTTTCATATGCGCTTCATTTGCATTTATTTCTTCTGCTGGTGCGATTTGTTATTGCCTCCGCTTTCGGTTTCCTTGCGAGAATTGCTTCGCATTATGGGCAAACGCGTCTATTTTCAATTAATTTCCATTCGCTTTTAGCGACTCGCCGATTCAATTGCACTCGCGATGGCGGCTTTGGGCCAACTAATTTCAAATACGCCAAGACGTGTCTGCGACTACGTTGCGTCTCTTTGGGATTCTCAAAATCGCTGTTGCGCAGCGACACGTTTGCACAGGCCGACGGTTCGTTCACAACTAACTGTATCTTTCACAACTCACGAGTACAATTCAAGCTCACAGATACGCGCGCTCGCGCTCGCGCTCGCTCTCCCTCTCCCTCTCTCTCTCTCTCTCTCTAGCGCAGTCTGCTTTGGGGCTCTTTAGCGGGCAGAGCAGCAGCGTCGTCGCCACCACGGCGATCCAGACACTTGCCGAGATCAGGCGGCCAATATTAAATATTTGCTTAATTAATAATTACATACTTGTAGCAAATATTTGATAATTTAAATAGTTGGCAAATATATGTATGAGGAAAATTGGTAATTGCTAGTTTTGTTGCTTTGGGTGGTTGTTGGTGGGCGGCTGTGCAATTGTTGTTGCTGCCGCTGGCACTGCGATGCTTGCGTGTGGAAAGCAACAACAATTTATAACGTGCACTGTTTGAAACGCTGCGTTACAGCTGTTATGCTCAAAATGGCACTGTTAGGCTCTCTTAGCTCGAGAGCTGAGAGCGAGCGCGCTCTGTTGTTCGAACACAAAACGAACGACGCTGTTAACAGACCGTGGTGCAAAACAGCGTGAACACGCGAATTAAACTGTGTGCAGAGTGTTAAATAAGAGAATCAGAAGTTATACAGGTATTAAATTAAATTGAATCAAGTTCATTATGCGAATGGAAAGCGTAACCCTGGGTACATTTTTTCAATCTATCAAAAGCCCGGCTAACATAACTAAATTGATTAATAAAAGAGACATACTACTTAAAATAAATAGAATCGATTCTTTACTATTGAATGAACAGCAATAACGCATACATTTGCCAAATGGTATGGCACTTTAATGCCGACGATTAGCATACGAATAAAGAACGCAAATTGATCTATGATAGGCTACCAGGCCAATCTACAAAACAATGCTCATCGCCTATTCCCCGAGATGTTTTCTTTCATCGGGGCCGCACGCAAATTTGCATGCACTTAAATCGAGAACCTTAATTGACAGTTGATTGAATTCTAATTTTCCTATTTATAGATTTAACGATTAGCTTCACGAACAGCCAGATTGCGAATAATTCTTATCGAGTGCACATAAATGCAGGTAGCTGCGGCACCTTTTTCCGAGAGTCGTGTGACCTTATCGGGCATAGGCCAGATTATCTGATCAATCAGAGTTCTTCGGCAATTTCTTTCAAATGAGACCATGCCCTGCTGGCCTCCGCTCACAGCACGCGTGCGTCTAACAATATTGAAAAGGTTTTTTTTTTTTTTTTGCTGTTTTTGTTTTCGCCTTTGGTTGGCCCAAACAATGCACGACTTTTTGGCAAGACTTTCACTCGTCGCCGCAGGCGCTGGCCAATTCTGAAGCGTTGGCCAAACACATTTACCTAGGCGGGCCGCAGAGCCCATCCAAACTATTGGCCAGTTACTCAGCACTTTGCCCCGACTGTCGGCGCTCGTATCTATTTCTTCATTAACAAGAAACCCGAAAACTGCAGAAAACCGAAAACTTCACGGTGGTCAACGCCGGACGTCCAGCTGAGCGGCAAAGCAGCAACGCCCTCGTTGGCCTTGTTACCTAGGATGCCGATACCAATTCGGCTTGGAGATGATATGTTCATCGTTAATGTGGAGCTGGACGCTATTCAAATTAGCGGGCGATAAAACAACGGAAAGCGCTTCCAACATTCTAAAAATCGAGCACGGCAAAAAGTATTCCTCGAATGAGTCATGCGAAGCGGAAACAGATACAGAAATCGGTTCACGAATCAACTGATGAGGTTGATGGGCAACACGGAGCAAAGAAAAAAAACAAAAAAAATTATAAGAAAAACAAAAACAACAAGATTGAAAAGGTGAAGTCGAAAATTAAACACCACCACATCGTTTAGATAAAGTTATAAATTATAATGTACGAACGATCAGCGCGCAACAATTTCGATGAGAGAGCCCGAGATGAAACCCTTTGAAAGCGGCCCGGATCCAGGGCCAGGTTCAGTTCGAGTCGAGTCCGCCAACCCACACAAAAGCAGCTCGCACAACAGGTAAACGTAAGCCCATTCCTTTTTAGAAGTGCGAGTGTGTGCGAGAGTGTGCGAGTGTGTGTGTGTGTGTGTGCGAGTGTGTGTGCTTGGCTGTGTGTGAAGAGATGAAATTAAACGAATTTAGGCAAACGGCATCTATAAATTATGTTGCCTGGCGAAAAGTTTTTGATCTCTCGGCAATGTGAGAGCAGGCAAAGTTGCCCCGAGAATTTGTTGTTGCTGTTGTTGTTGTTGTTGTTGTTTGTTCTTCATGTTTTTTGGGGCAACTCAAATTTCGTTTAAACGCTTGATTTAGTGCAGCAAATATGGCCAATGCTGGGCGCATTCCACAAGCGACAGCGTTTTACACTTGAACTGGCCAGCGACGGAGGGGGGAGCGCGGGCCGAGCGGACGGGACCGAGAGCGGAACCGAGTGGCTCTTTTATCCTGCGCTGAGACCCGAGCCTGACTGGGCCCAAACACGTTGGTGGCATTTTGTGTGTGTGCCGGTCGACTGGTCCAACAGGTTCCAGCCTGACTGACACTGCCATGGAGATTCTTCTGCGGGCCCTGGCCCTGGCTTGACTTTGGCTGTGGCTGTGGCTGTGGTTGTGGCAGTGCCAGTGCCAGTGGCTGTGGCAGTGGCTGTGGCAGTGGCAGTGGCATGCAGCATTTCTCGTTTCTCTCGGCGCGCTCGTTTTGCACATTTTTGAATTTTATTTTAATTTCTTTTTATTATAAGTATTTTAGTTTGCCGACTCTTCGGGCTGCTGGACCCTGTACCCTGTACCCTGTACCCTGTACCCTGTACCCTGTACCCTGTACCCTGCGCCCTGGGCCCGCTCTCCCCGTGCCCCAGACGCGGGCCCGGCCGTGGCTTTGTGCAACTTTTTGGTTTGTTGATTTTTCATTCACCAAAAACTGGTTCGCCGTTTGAGTTCTTTACTTGGGGCTGGAGCTGGGGCTGTAGCTGGCTACAAGACATTGTTTGGTCTCAAGGAAGTTCTTGTTTGCCCGGTGTGTGCCCAGGAATGTGTGAAGTCATCGGGGCAGTACACACACACACACACACGAACGCACAACCATGCATACACACTCTTGTATTTGAATGCCAACGCTGTGCTCTTACATTTTTAAAGACCTGGGCGGCACTTGCAGTTGACTGACTGAGGCTGAGGCTGAGGCTGATTCTGTTTGTGTGCCTGAGACCGGGCCTTGAATTCCTTCAGCTAGCTGAGCCACATGCTGCTCGCCGCACTTTGAGGGCGTCTCGTTTTTCCAGCGAAACTGAAAATCAGTCAAACGCAACAGACATCGATAGCACTACATCATTGTAACAATCAATGTTAGCTACACTGCGAGAAAATCGAATGCCTGCCAATTATGGGCCATCGCAATTACAAAGCACGGGCCCCCACCGTGTAATTGTAATTCTATTGCATTGCAGGATATTGGATCTTTACGCTTGATTTGGCACATTGTGCCATCAGCCGGCAGCTACCCAGTTAGCGTCCACAGCATCCACCTGCCAACAGCCATCCGCCACCTGCCACCTGCCACCTGCCACCCACCGCCGCATGGCCAAGGGCATATCAAAAGTGGTCCATCGTCTCGCTGATGTGCACCGGTGCCGTTTCTTTTTGTCTGACAGCTACTTGTCAATGGCTGTGATGAGTGAGCGCCGCACAAGCCCCTCCCCCATCCCCTCCCCCTCCCCCCTCCTTCGTTGCCTCTGAGTGCATAGACATAGACCTGCGCCTCCTCGCTTGTGTCGCTCGTTCGGCCTCCGTCTCTGATTGTGAAAGGGATTGGGCTTAGGCTTGCGCAGGGGCCTGGGCATAGGCTTGGCCTTTCAGGTTGCCCTGGCAACATGACAACGTGTCATTGACAGATTTCAACAAAATTGCGTATGAATGAAATCGATTTTTGCTCCGTTCACCGCGCTCCAGAAGCTAGCCACGACAACTCGCAGCGTTGTATGTATCTGGCCCTAAAACTGAGCAAGATGTATGAATTAAAAGCGTAGTCAAAAAATCTTAACACTTTATCTGACGCGGCTGTACATAGGTATATATGCCAAGTTTCAGGTCTCTAGCTTCAATAACAGCGACGAAAATTAAATTCATACCAACAGAAACCCGAATTTACTCTTTTTATTTCGAAAACGAATATAGTCTGAATAATTAAATAATAAATATTATTATTATTATTTCAAGGCCTTAAACTGGCAAAGTGAATATTTATTTTTGGTTTTTACATTACCTCTTGCGTAGTATATTTTTGGTTAACTATTTTGAAATAGCACTGGCTGGTGAGGCCTTTCGGCTAACTTAAGTATACCCAATTCGATATTTTATTAAAGGTGCAGCCGTATCGGGCTCTAGATAACTTTTTACGATCAGTTCATAATTCTTGCACCACTTTTGATTGCAGTTGACCACAAGCAGAATGACGAGGCGCATTTGGGCTGCATTGGGCGCTTGGCAACAGCGCGCAGCGCTGAGAACTTGCAGCGGGCATATAAATATGGCTCGGCCTCTATCCAGACCAACCCCAGTTGGCTGCAATCCGGGCCTTGGCCAAGGTAGAAATTAAGCGTCCAACCGCGAGTTTACACATCATCATCATTATTGTTGCCGTTGCCGTTGCCGTGGCTGTTGCTGTTGTCGTGCTGAACATCCTGCAGCTCGCAGACGTTGCTGCAACGTGTGCGAATGTGTTGCACAATAAATAAAAATATTTATACATGAAACCCTAAATAAAGCATGAGCGACAAAGATGCGAACTCGTCGCAGTTGCCGGTTGCCGGTTGCTGTCGTGGCCGCCGGCTCCGACTCCGACTCCGGCTCTCAGGCCAAGTGGCAAAAATAATGTCGTGGCATCTGCATCTGTGCAGCCAGCAGCTTTTGCCTACACGAATTTCAAAATTGTCGTTTGCCAATGCTATTTGCGGCCCTGTTTAATGCCCTTACAGGGCGCGGCTGAAATATAATGTGGCAGCAAATAAACATAATAATATAAATACGCTTCAGATTAATATTATTAGCTCTGCTTTTTGACCCATTTTGTTTTTTTTTTTATTTTTTCATATCTTTTGTCTATATAATTTGTCATTCAACTATTTAATTTCTGCTTAATACATTTCTTTATTATCCTTATTATTTTGAATTGAGTACAATAATTTACTCTCTTGGAATTTAATTTCAGTTGCAATATTAAAAGGGTATACAAGTTTCATGACTTTTACGCTCGCTTTGCATTTCTGATGTTTTTGTTCGATTTGTTTTTTGTTTTTTTTTTTATTTATTTATTTTATTTTTTTTTTTTTTGGCATACCTTTTGTATCGGCTGTGGCTCTGCTGTGTGCCTCGTCATCATTGTCAGGCGTCGCAGCCCAGCATCAAGAATCAAGATCAAAGCAAAGCCCACTAACTACATCAGCCAGCCAAACGGAGATGCCGAGGCTGTGGCTCTCACTGTGGCTCAGGCTGTGGCTCAGGAGCTGCCGGTGCCGTGACTGCCTCCGTTGTGGTTGCTGCCGCTGTTGTTGCTGTTGTTGTTGTTGCTGTTGCATAGTCAAAGTAAAATAAGAAATAAATCAGTAAATTGGATTGCTTTTTGCTGCGCTCGTCCGCTGATTTTGCAATGGCAACTGCAGTTGGACTTGGACTTGCCAGTTGGCAGTCGGAGTCGGAGTCGGAGTTGGCTTTGGCTTTGGTTTTGGGCTCGCTGCTGCCTCGTTGTTGCATGCTGGAATTTCTATGCTTATCATTTTCTCGATCTCACCTGTTCAATTCATTATTTTCTATAAATAAACGACAGGCGGCGGCTGCCCAGCAATTTACATGGGTCCTCGTCCGCTCAGCCGGAGTCGGAGACGGAGACGGAGGCGGGCACGGGGACGGGGACTCGCCTGTAATTAAGTCAGTCGCATAACTGCTGCGAGCTGCGCTTTGAATTCGCATTCATTTTAATAACTAAACTCACACATGCTGCCCCCCCCCCCCCATCCCCTGACATCTGCCCCAAGGCCCCAAAGGGCCACAAAAGGTCAGTGCCGAGGCAGCAGCAGACTTTCTGAAATTCAATATGTGTCCTTTGATTTGGCCCAAGCCTTTGGCTTCTGATGCGGCTGCCGTTGTTGTTGCTGCTGCTGCTGCTGCTGCTGCTGCTGCTGTCGCTGCTGCTGCTGCTGCTGCGGTGGCCAATTTCGCGAATTCGTGCAACGCTTAGTTATGCCTGTGCTCATGTGGCAGCGATCCCGGCACACCAACATTGAGGCAGATCTGCGGATCTGCAGATCTGTATCTGTATCTGTATCTCTACGCTTCGACGGCGGCTTCTTTGCCACGGCATGGAATTTGGTACAGAGCTTCGGTTTCGTTTTTGCTTTTATTTCGCCATGTTGGTACCTAAATATTTGCCAGTTCGCGTTCTTTTGCGGCATCTTGTTGTTTGTTTGCTTTTGTTGTTGCTGTAGCTGCCCCTTTCGGTGCTCGCTGACATGCCACACAAATGTGGGCCTATGATAACATTGTCTTTGAGCTCGAGTTCGAGTTGGCGCAGCGCGTGAAAGTTGTCGTGCCAAAGGCCTCACAATGTTTATGTTGTACAGTGTGTGTGTGTGTGTGTGTGTGTGTGTGCGTGCGTGTGTGTGTGTGTGTTTAATGCACTTCACTTTCCAGGCGTGCGTTGTGAAAGCCCAGGCTGTGGGTAGGTCTCCCGGAGAGGTCCATACACAAAATTTCAATCTCTTAACATTGTGATCCATTGTTTTATTTATGCTGAAATTCGCATTGTGCGCAGCTTATTCATACTCTCCGGGCAGGGTATTATGATTGTACGAAAATTTCGCATCGAAAAATATTTTAAATAAACATGTCAAGTTGGTAAATATATTTATTGTATATATTAATAGCTTATATTAAGGTGAATTGAAATTAATGTAAGGCCAACACCAAACACCTCTATTATCAACTAAGGGTATTTAATATTCGACATCCCAAAGCATACTTTTCTACACAATTTATTATAAATTTTTATCGATACGACCCCATCTATACTTGGGCGCATTTACATTTTGTTTAAGTACTCTTGTATACATATATTCCAGAATAAAGTGTTGAAAATATTTCGTTAAGTTTAAATATTTATTTATTCTGCAAATTTAATTTCTTAGTTGTATGTAATTGTTTTTTATAAAACTAAAAATTTCTGTATTTAGTTAGCACACTGGAAATTCATAAAACTGAAATGCATTTGGCTTAATTGAAATTCGTTGAGCTGCGTTGGGCTCGAAACGTGTTATTTGGATTGTATGTACAATATGTGCGAATATATATATGTATATATATATATACATACGTATGCGAGTGAGTAAAATAAATAAAACGGAAATTTTTTGAGCGTTTCCGTCTGTCGAAGCTGTCAAAAGTCGCCATAAACTTTAAGCTAGAAGTTTGCTGCTAAAACTTTGTGATCCCTTCGAAAAAGACGGTCATAAATTCTATGAAATTACTCCACAAAAAATAGAAGAACAACGGAAACAAGTTTAATAGTTGCCACCACCGACGGCAGCGGCGGCAGTGAGGGACAACGTGGGGCGAACCTAGGGCCATTTGGGGAGCGGGAGCTGCAGCTCAACATCTGATGGCAGCCGGCGCTGCACTCTGCCAGAGCTTAACAACATTTTGAGTTTTAGCTGCCAGCTGCATCCGAAGCCGCAAGAAAATAACTTGAGCTGAGTTGCCGGCGAGTAAAGTTCGAGTTTGTCATAAAATTGGCATGCGTGGTGTGCGTGTGTGCCAGTGTGTGCCAGTGTGTGTGTGTGCAAACTTGTTAGGCCAACTGGCTGATGACTGCAGTCGCCTGATTACGCATACGCCGCGTGGCAGCAGCGGTCCAAAGTCGTGGAATGTGCATAAAATCAAATGTGAGAGGAGGAGCATAAAAGAAATACGAAAAACGAAGGAACTCTGTAATGCACATTTATGGCGTGGGAAACAACAGCAAAAAATTCGCGACATGCTGTTGAATGAAAGAAGTAGAAATTAAAGCAAAACCGAGCAAAAAACAAAAAACACAACAAAAAAAAAAACAACAAAACAAATAAAGCGAAGCAAAGAAAGCAGGCAACGGACGCTGCTTAGTCTGGGAGGCTGGGGCTGCAGCTTGGAGCTTGGAGCTGGGCATGAATCATCGCGCCTGCATTTGCTCAAGAGAGAGAGACAGAAAGGGAGAGAGAGAGAGGCTGGCAAACTGGTTCTGGCGCAGGAATGCAGATAACTTCTTCTTGGCCCGGCCCAGCCCGTTTGTCTTTGGCTCTCGATTGGGCTTCAAGTGCCCCGCTCCAAGCTCTGCATATTTAATATTACACAAAGGTGATGCAGAGCAGGCAATGCCAGCGGCACAATCCGCCAGCGGTCCACATGAGTTTAGTGAAAACTACACACACACACACACACACACACACATTCTGAGACGCACCACAAATTTTAATTAACCGAAACAATGGCGGCATCCTTACATCAAAGGCCAAACAACATAATCATTGGCATTGGCTGCCCATCAGCAGCGAAACCGCAGTTCGGATTTGCAAACGGACTCCACAGCACGCCGGCTAAATGACCACGAAATTGCAGGGGCCAGGGGCCAGGGGCCAGGGGTCAGCTTGAGGGCAGCCACGTGAGTGGAAAGCCGATAGTGCAGTTAGCTTCGAGTGCAAATTGCGCAGGACCTCTGAGTGCTGCTGTCCTCTGATTAAAGCTCAAAGTCCCTAAATAGCAGCAGCTTTGATTAATCCCTATATATATATATATGTATCCCCTATATATATGCAGGTATCCCGAATCTTCAATATTTGATGCGCTCACACAGATTTCACCTTGCAGCAGCTGCAGCTGGCTTTGCGCATTTATTACGTATACGCCTTGCCAATCGATAGTTGACACGGTCATTGGGGACGCACTCCGGTGCTCGGCTGCCGCATGCCAAGGTCGCACAAGTGCCGACAAATGGTCACCAAATTGGCAGACAACGGGCCTTGAAGCTGCCACAGGCGCCACTTGCAACTGCGTCATGCTGCCGCTGGCCAAAAAGGACTCCCGAAGCGTTTTAGCCCGAGAACTGACGTCAACAACGAGATTCCAAGTGATAAATGATTGAGGCCAAGTGCATGGAGAGCTGTTCAAACTGGGACTTGCTTAATTTATGAGCTTACAGATGAGTCTTGTTGCGAATTGTATTTAATTGCATCACGTTATGCAAAAAAATGTGAATAAAAATGCAAACGTGCTATTCCGTTGAGCTTGAGATCTATGAGATGGCAGCTGTGTATTTAAATACCCTGCCAAAATTATTTAAAGTGATCATAATCGATTATATCGACAGCTGATAAGTGTTGATTGATTTTCAAATAAAAATATAATTACACAAATCTGAACGAAATATTGAAATAGAAGCTTGACTCTTTAAATACACTGCAAGTATTGAGAAAGGTGATCGATTATTTTGACCATCGATAAGTGTTGCAAACTAAATCTGAGTACATTGCAAATACTGATATTTTATTGAAAATATGTGTTTTCTTTTATTCATAGCTGATATACCCCTGGTATACCTATATGTATTTTATAATTGGTTTTTTTTTTTATATTAATTTTTTTATTTTTTATTTGTTTATAACATGTGGCGCCAGCAGTCACCGGCGACAAACTGTCGTTTAATGAATTGCGATTGGGATGCAATTGGATTTGTATTTGATTAAGTATTATCGCCCATAGGTATTTGTCTGTTTTTGACTCCGAAAGCAGTGCAAACAGTTGCACAGCAAATGCGTGCAACATTCATATAAAAATGGCGAGCACATACATATATTGTTAAGCGCTGCTGTTTAAATGCAATTTGCTTTTATTGGATTGCAAATTTCAGTGCAAATTGCAATTAGCGGCAATTCGAGCGCATTTGCCAACTGAAAAGGCATGAGTCTGGCGGGGACACTTGCCCGGTTGCCCGGTTGCCCGGGTGACTGAGTGACCCACTGGGCAAACAGTTGCAGTCGCTTCCAGAGTGCGTCTGAGTGCCGTTTGCCGTTTGCCGTCTGCTGTCTCTGGCTGTTTACTCAATGAAAGTAAGTACACAGCCTGCCACAAGCCGCAGCGCGGCCTGTGAGCAGCGAAAGTAGCTCACTCTCACAGCCGAGTCGAGCCGGCTGCACTTAATGGCTTTATTTGCCGAGACCGCGCTTGACTCGCCCGGGGTGGGAGTGGAGTGCTGTGGCGGCCACTTGGCAGCCCAACACTTGACAGTTGTGCAATAAAAATTGCAAAATTATTGCGTCGACCACTGGACACTGCCCACATGGAATGGCGGCCGCTTACTTCGCCGACGACGTCTATTGCCACATGATTTATCAACAGAAACTCACACGCTAATAGAATATATATGGCGCTGCAGGATCAGCCCACACACTACACACACATTCACAGCCACAGATTTGGTGTTAGCTACAAAAAAGTCCCGCCAGCCAACCTAATTGATAAGCAAATTTCGATAAGCGCTTGTCAAAATGTTTGGCTTACAATTTACACATGTCAATCAATAACTTGCAGTTGTTGTTGCTGCTGCTGCAATGAGAGATCGCGCAATTCATCGCCACACGAATTACACTAGTCTACTAACTCATTGCTGTTGATTTATACGCCGGCGAGCAACAGTGTCATAAATACACAAAGATGATGTTCCGCATTCCTTAAACGGCTTTTGTTATTTATGCGCATTGCTGATTGAGCTTTGGCTTTGACACTTTATGGCCACTTAAGCAACTACTCTCGAGTGCTGCAGTTTGATCACGGCTTAGATACATACTTCATCATTCATCCGACTGCTGTTTGTTTTTGCAATGGATGAAGATGTGTGTTTATGCATAACATTAGCTTCAGCATGGGTGTCTTGTAATACCCTGACGGACAGTACTCCGCTTTTATGACCAAATTTGTCACATAATAAGAATACATTTAGTAGCTAGAGTCTGAATTTCCATCATCCATTCAAATTAATAATAGAATTTATTTTCTTCAATCAGTTAACATAAATAATTAAGGAATTATATATTATTTTATTATTTTTATTATATATTATATTATATACTGTATTTGCAGTCTGCTGCTGCTTTGATCCTTTAAACGAACCTTCAAACTTATTTTTCCATTTATTTATGTATTTATTGAAATGCAGTCAACATGTTAATATAAGCCGTAATTGCATTATAAACACCAATTAAAGCACTCTTATAGTCAAGTTATTTTAAGCACTCGCTGCAATTGTGCATCGAAATATAATGCGAAATTGAAACCCGAACTCCATAATTGAATTAATGCCGCATTTAAATTCAAGTTAAACATTTGTATTACCGCACTCTTCTCGGCCGTCATAATGAGCCATTAAATTGAAACTGGCAAAGCTTTTAAAGCGCATTAACCCACATATCGAAAGGGCAAATTGATTTACACTCGATTTGCTTGCTGGCAAATTGTGCGAGTGACGAACAATTAAAAGTTATTCCACCTGCCGCCTGTCGGTCCCACATATTGTTTATTTGATGCTCGTTGCCATTATTAATGGTTGTTCACGCCTCTGCTCCTTAATCGGTGGCAAGTTCGTGAGTTTTTAGCACAAGCCGCAGTCATTAGGGCGCCGAGAAGCTGTTGACAGGATGCGGTTGGCGCAATATTGACGCTGCCTGGCCGGGATATGCATATCAGTTGATCAGTTTGTCGCTTTGTCAGTCGGTCAATCACTCAGCCAGCCAACGGCGCGCTGCATGTGGCGCATTTTCCACAGCGCTTCATTATGCGCATTTCCGCCCGCTTTTCCTTGCTGTGCCATGCCGTTTTCCTTCCTTCCCATCTTCCGTCTGGCGCAACACGACAACACATGCCAGCCATTCTCTGCTCCCCCTCCTCCTCCTCCGCCTCCACCGCTGCGGCATTCTCGTGGGCGTGGCCGTGGGAGAGCTCGCATGTCACAACAATGCCGCACTATGGAATAATAATAGTGAGTTGACCCCATCACACGGCCATGTCAAAAGTTTTTGACATGCTCGTGTACTTGACCTGGCCAACAGGCGCACGGCACGGGCACTGAGCACAGCCCGACCCTAATGCACTGGCTGTCATTGTTGTTGCCAGCGGGCTATTAAGCCGTGTTCTAGTTCTGACACCTTTATAATTAAAAGTTCACGCCGTGTGGACATTCCAATAAACGCAGCGTAATCTCAAGTTTCAGCTGAAATGACAAAAGTATATGCAAATATATGAATTTTAAAAAATATATAAAACTAATTGGCTAATTTATAAAGCGGAACAAGTTGAGGCCCCCTTGGCTTAATTTTAGCTCTTCCTAAACACACATTTGCAGCTCGCCGTTATGTAAACTATCGATCTCCATAATTATGGGCACGTCGAAAAGGAAACAAGTAAACAGAGCCAAACTCCCATCTAATGCACAGTTGAAGCGATTAACCCAATTGATGCATAAACAAAACGGCAGCAGCAGGCTTTGGGTCATTGGGAATTTGTTTATAAAGTTGGGCCAATGAATAAAGCGAAGCGAAGTTAATTAATTGCGGCCGCCAACGACAGTTGCCGAGGGGTTGGGGGGCGCTGCCCGGCAGGTGGTCACAGGGGGGGCGGGGGGTGGGTGGGTCGCCCAGGCAGGCGCCACTTTCTGGTTCTTAGTGCCTCTTTTTTCTGGCCGCTGCCCTGAGCCAAAACAACAAATGAAAATAGAACTTTAATTAAGCGCAGAGGCTGGCGAAGAAGAAATAAAATAATAGAGAAAACAGTTGCACCACCCCCACCCCCCGCACCACCCGCACCACCCGCACCACCGCCCACACAAATGTTCATATGCAAAACAGCGGGTTGTCTGCAACTATTTAAAGACTCTCTGCAGTTGCCCTCATTTTGTGCACACATAGTATATAAGGAGCGATATATATATACGACTGCAGATGCTTTAAGCCCGCCAGAAGATGAGAATATGACAGTTTATAGCCCTAAGGCTCTCTTGCTGCTAAGGTTGTTTGTTGCTGGTGTTGTCGTTGGGGCTGTTGTTGCCTGCATTTAATAGCCTTAAAGCACATATATACGACTTTTGTCAGCTAATGATAACAGAAATAAAAATAACACAAAGCGCTGCGTGCCGTCGAGCTAAAACAAAGGATGAGCGCGTTGTCTGCTGCAAGGACTTGCAAACCAGAGTTGAAAGCAGCTCTCAACTCCACTCCGGAAGCTTAGCTCCACATATTTGTTTGTACATATACAAGTATCACTTTTAGATTATCTCAGGCATTAATCGAATTTGGCGCCCAGCTGGCATAGAGCTCAATGCATACAATTTAATTAGTCCCACATCCTGGCCATAACCACTCAGGAGTCCCGAGTCTGAGGCACTGGCAGATTCTATTAGAAAAAAGTAATTAATGAATTCATCAGCGCTGAGTGCAGTCATTATATACTTGAGCGACTGTTGACTGTTGACTGTTGACGTTGGCGCACAGCAACAACATAAAGCACTCTCCTAGTTGAGACCTAGTTGCCAGTAAAGAGGCGCACAAAGTTGGCCAAAACTAACATGAGCACTTTAAGAGATTATAAGCCATGCACGAATCGCTCAAGTGGTCGGCCTAAAGCCGAGGACGCTACTTTGACTCGCCCTACAATTTCCATTTGATAAAGTAGTTCTATCTTATGAGAAAATGTATTTTTTGTTCTGCATAAATCAGCTAAATATTATTAAGCGCATATTTACTGGAAATCTGTTCTATATGCTTTACTTTACTTTACTGACTGTTAAATTCGTGGAGCTTGCCTTTAAACAGCATTTTAGGCCTTTGCCAGTTGGCTGGGCGCACAGCGCCTGGTCTGTTATGGCATTTATGACGCATACGCCGCGTTGCCAGTTGCACCTTGAAAATTCTGCTGGCCTGGCCCGAACTTGTGGCCCTGCCCCAACGAGCGCTCGTGCACAATTATGAAATGTGCTCTCACATTTACATTTTTTTTTATTTTTCTTGTTCAGCCAAAACTTTTTTGCCACATGCCATAAAAATCGTTTGCAAGCATTTTGATGGCAGAGTGCCCGTCCCTCTCCCTCTCTCTCTCTCTCTCTCGTTCTCACTCTTCGTTGATGTGGGTCAGTTACGTGGCCACAGGGGCCACAGAAGTTTGCTGGGGTTGCCGCCTGGCGTCGCAGGCCAGAGAAATGCAATTCCATCCAAGGCTGGGCCGCAAAAGTTTTCATTGAGTGTTTTCAATTTCAATGGTTTCGATTTCACACGCCTCGAATGCCCAATCCAAGCCCTATGCAGGCCCGCATCCAAACACGCATCTGCATAGTTTGGCTTCAGCTACGTGCACAACGTGCAATTGAATTGGGCGGGGGGTTGGCCTGATCGCAGCTTTGTGGCATGTGGTATGTGGCATGCGGCATGCGGCATGTGTTTTGCGGCCTGCTCGGTAAAACGTTGCATTAAAGCAAAGCCACACAGTTTTAAGCGAAATATTCGCTGTGCATTTTATTTTAGGCCTATGCTTGTTGACAACACCGCCTAATGTGCCTATTTATAGGTAAGAGTATAAATATTCATATATATAAAGTACATATATATACGTATATATAACAATGTGATAATCTCGTTGTAGGCGTTTGCTTTTTGACCACTAAACGTTTTTTCGCGTTGATTTATAATACATGGCAAAGAAAACCCAGAACGTTTCAGTCGGGTGTAACAAACTGCGCAATACTCCTTAATTGTGTAAGGAGAATCAAAACATATATTTTTATATAAATAAATGCAGAATCAATTAAAAAACACGAATTTTGACAAAGTTATGGAATATTGTAGTATGGGAGCTATAGATCCAAGATCAATTTTGGCATGATTTTTGACAAAAAATGTTACTGCCTTCAGAATCAGTTTTAATGTTGTTTTTTACACTAATTGTGACAACCACAATCGAATAAAAATATAATTTCGCAATTCTAAAATTTGAAAAAAACAATTTTTTCGAAAATGAGTAAGGGGGGTACATGCTTTTTTTCGAAAAAAAAATAAATAATTTATTTTCAATAATGAATATATTTGAAATGCAGAAATGCAATTTAGAGGACAAACCACTAAGAAAAAGCCATCAAACATGAAAATCGGTTTAGATTTGGCAAAGTTATGGCCATTTGAAATCTGGAAGCTATGGATCCGAGAGCTTTACTTGTCAAAATTGTTGTCCATTTTGGCATGATTTTTGACAAAAAATTTGACCCCCTCAGAATAACTTTTAATGTTATTTTTTATACTAATTGTGACAGCTAAAATCGATTAAAAATATAAATTTGAAATTCTACATTTTTGAAAAAAAAAATTTTCGAAAATGAGTAAGGGGGGAGTACATGCTTTTTTTCCGAAAAAAATAAAAAAAAAATTATTTTCAATAATGCATAAATTTTAAATTCAGAATCAATCTAGAGGTCAAACCATGGCCAAAATGCCATCAAACATGAAAATCGGTTCAGTTTTGACAAAGTTATGGGAGTTTGAAATATGGAAGCTATGGATCCGAGAGCTTTACATGTCAACATTTTTGTCAATTTTAATCTGTTAATAAAATTCTTAAAGCTTTATATGACGCGACTTATCACGTGATTATATTCCAAGTTTCAAATCTCTTGGTTGAATTGCGGTTAAGAAAATTGCGTTCATACGGACAGGCGGACCCAATATACTCTTTTCACTTCGCGAAGGGGTATAAATACAAAATATTAAGGCGTGTAAAAATCTCTTAAGAATTATAGAAACACTTTAGCCAAGGCTAAGAATTATGAATAATACTTATTAATAAAGTATGTGGTGGTTTTTAGGCTGAAAAACTCATTAGTTGTATGAAAATAAGTCGAGAAAACCAACTCACGGGCCATAATTATAATCAAGGCCCAACATTTATTCAATTAGTTTCAAAATTATTTTCGTAAAGATACTCTGACAGATATAGATATATACGATGGATATACTGGAGTCTCTTAGGACAGTCGAAGATTTCGGACTTGCAGGCTGCTCACGCCTGAGGTGCAGGTGGCTGGGATGGTGACGTTGCAGAGCATGGAGTCGGTGTGGAAGTAGGTTTGGCCAGGGCAGTTGTAGAGCACTCCGTACCATGTATTGGAGTTCACGTAGCAATAGATGTACCTGGATGCGGGTTGAGCGACAATTTGAGTTAAGCCTCCGCAAAATGATGCCACTTACTGTTTGCAGGTGGTTTCCAAAGTGTTGCCATAGGGAAAGCGTCCAGATTTCTGAACGTTTCTGCAGTAGGTGTTGGGATCGACATTCACGTCCGGGCCCAATGTCGTCACCAGATCGTCCCCCACCAAGGGGCAGGTGGCCTGAGAGCCCGATGTTGCAGCGCCGCAAATGTTGGGATTGTCTCTGTTGCAGACGTAGCTCGGAGCACAGCTGCCGGTGATGGTGGTCGATGGATCCGAGCCGCCCAGGCACAGGGCGAACATGCGAACGCTTATGCAGGCGAAGCTGTTCTTATCGTTGCACACGCCGCACTGGCCACATGCCCTCTCGGAGACGGTGCTCTGGCAAATCGGACCCAGCGCCGAGCAGTACGTTCCCGATGGACAACTGTTGAGGGGCAGAATGGGTATGCTGTTCTCGCAGAACATAAACTGCGTGTCCGACACACAGGCCACATTGGAGGACGCCGCACAAACGTTGCAGTCGGCCCGGCTGTCCAGGACTCCCATTGCCAGCAGCAACAGCAACACGCGCCACATCTTGGAAGCCGACTGCAGTTCCCAGTGCCCGGCAAGTGCATTTAAGATCTGATTTTAATCTTATCGGAAGACAAGTTATGAATGCGAAACACGTAAGAGCCGTCGTAAAAGCATTCAGCAAATCATTGTTTAAAACTTATATTATTATTTTTAAGTTTATCTGCTTTTATTACAACGCCATGTTATCACTGTATTACTTAAAAATTGCCCACCCGATAAATATAAGGAAAATTTAATATAAGGAAAATTATGAAAATTCGATGAACGGATTAAGAATATATATGCTACTGTCGGAGTTGCTTCCTGCTGCCTGTTGCATTCAATTGTACAATTGCAGAAAGCCATTTTCAATGGCGCGCTAACAATAAAGTTAATTGAAATGACCGCCTAAAAGTATGCAGTGGAATTTTAAAAATGGTGTGGATGTGTCCTAACTCTTCAGTAGTGCACTGTGTTCCAAGCTGAAATCGACAGAAAAAAGTGGTTGCTCGTGGCGCCCGCCAAGCTTGCTCTCATTTCTTACGACCGGAGAGATTAAGATCGCGAGCTCAATCTGAGCGCTGAAAATAACTGCACAGCACTGCGATCTTGCTGAACCCCGGGAGTATAGTCTGCCTCGCTCACATGCATGCTACATATGTACGCAATCTATGGCAACGAAATTTACGTCTGCCTACGGCCGTATTTCTTCCCTTGCGAATCAGGATTAATGTGAAATATTTAAAGCTTTTTAAGATAGATTGTTGGTGAGGGTATCTGTAAAAACAGTGCACGCACACTCACTCATTTTTGTACATGTATAAGTATTTAAGTTTGCATGCATGAGAGCGAGACAGACAATACTCTCGGAGTTCAACTAGATCGCAGTGGTAAACAGTGAGGCTCAGCGTTTAGCTGGCGCTCTCAGCGATTGAAACTGAGAGCGAGCGCTTTCTAGATTTGACAACTTTAGGTATTGTATGCTTAGTGGCAGTATTCTTCATATTGCTCAACTATATTTACTATTTGAATATTTTACTACTGCATACTTTGCGGGTGTTCTGTATTATATACTCTATTAATAATTACTACTGTTAAGAGATAGTTTTAAATATACTAAGTATAGATGCATAATATTAGCTTACAGATATACTTATATATTAAAATATGTATGAGATATAGTCTTTGTCAGCAGTCAGCAGGCAAATAAAGCGATCTTTTTTTTATTTTTTTTTATCTAAAAAACCACATTTGTTATTGATGTTTGTTGTGCACATAGTATATAAGCACATCAAAGTTAGAGTTTTATAATATTATTCGACTAATTTAGAGACAAAAGCGTTTTATATGCGCAGGTGCCACAAAGATACCAAGTTGCGAAATTGAAGGCCTTATCTATGTGTACTCAAGTACTTGAGTTTAGGTAAAACATACCAACTACAACAGATACTCTACCGAATTAGAAAAACCATATTCTTAATGTTCAAGCAAAATTACTTTTCGGTTTATTAAATTTGATAGGGTAACAAATAAAGTTTCAAGCCAAGCGGCAACCCGGAAGAGTTGCTTTCGTTGTGGTGCAGACCCGATTCCAGCCATCGAAGTAGGGTCTTGAACTCGGGCAGTCAACAATGCGGCCCACCCACGATTGCATATAGAAGCGGCAGTAGATGTAACTGGAGAAGAGATATGATATCGGATAGCGGATATAGCTGTTTAAACAGCAACCAGATCTCACCTGGTGCACGCCGTGTCGTTGGGTATAGCGTGGATGGGGATGCCCTTGAAGGCCGAGCCGCAAAACTCATCGGGGGATATGGTGGAGCTTTCCGACGGGGAGCTCTCGCTGCTCGGCGCTGTGGTTGCCGGCTCCGGCGGGCAGCTGGCGCTCGTCACGCTGGCCTCGCCGCATATCTCCGGCAGGTCCTCGTTGCACACGAAGCCCTCGCCGCAGCTGCCAGTGATGTTGCTGGGCCGGCGGCTGCCCAGGCACAGGGCAAAGGTGCGGGCGTCGGTGCAGGCGAAGGTGCCCTGAGCGTTGCACTCGCCACAGCTGCCGCAGGCCCTGAGCGCGGCACTCCTGTGGCACACCACCTGCTGGCTGGTGCAGTAGCTGCCGCTGGGGCAGCAGAGGACGGGTCCGCTGGCCTGGCCGGCCGTGCAGAATTGAAACTGCGACTCCGAGACGCAGGCCACATTGCTGGCCGCGGCGCAGACACGACAGTCCGCCCGGCAGCCCCGGAGGCCCGCTGCGATGCCCAGGAGCACGAAGAGTAGTTGCTGCATTTCGAGGCGCAACTGCCGTCGGGATGCACTGCAGCGGCCTTTTAAGTAGCGCACTGCACTCTAATCTGGCTGGAAAAGACAACATTGGCGTGGGAGAGCGGGCTAAGACCCAGCCGGATTCTCGATAAGGCCCCAAAGTATGCAAGAACGAGGTCTGCGGCCTTATCTAAATTGGGGCTAGACCCAAAAACACTTGCTCCGGCAAGGTCGACCCGAATATGACTATTTAAAGTTGACAGCCGCACGCGACGGAGAACAGTCAAAGAAAGATGATGTCAGCGATGTCAACGAGAGTGAGTCGGCTGCCGCTGCCGCTGCTGCTGCTGCTGCTGGGCCTGGTGGCCGGCGCCAGGGCGACGTGCAACGTGTGCCACACGGCCAATAACATGGCCTGCTACTCGAGCAGCCAGCTGCAGGCCTGCGACGCCAACAGGCGGCCCACGCTCCCGCCGTACGGCTGCCCCGACGGCTACGTGTGCGCCAGCGGCGCGGGCGGCGTCCTCTGCCAGCCCGCCGGCAGCAGCACGACAGCCGACTGCCAGGAGTGCAACAAGTGCGACGCCAGCAGGACCTTCGCCTGCACGGGCACCGGCAGCTTCGCCCTCTGCCTGGGCACGGACGCGCCCCAGAACGCGCTGGGCAGCTGCGCGGCGGGCTATGTGTGCAACAGGGACCTGCCCGAGATCTGCGGACTAGAGTCGCAGGTGGGGCCCACCTGCTCGTATGCGGATGAGCCAACAACGACGACGACGACAACGACAACAACAGCAGCGCCGGCAACCACCTCCACGACAGCGGCAACAACAACAAGCAGCCCCTCCACCGGCGACGCCAACGCCTACTGCGCCGCGGTGCAGGCCGCGGGCAGCTATCCGGTGGGCAGCTACGCCGAGACGACCTGTCGCCAGTACATCGAGTGCTACCAGCTGGGCGGCAGCTGGCGGGGCCACAGGTACACGTGTCCGGGCAGCACCTACTTCAGTCCCGGCGCCGGCCTGTGCGTGACCGCAATGCCGAGTACGTGCTACACGCCGACCGGGACCACGACGACGACCACGGCGGCGCCGACGACCAGCACGCCGGATGCGTACTGCGCCGCGCTGCGGGCGCAGGGCAACTATCCCGTCGGCACGAGCCCCAGCACCACCTGTCGCCAGTACATCAACTGCTTCCAGCTGGGCGGCAGCTGGCGGGGCCGGCGGTACACCTGTCCGGGCAGCACCTACTTCAGCAGCGCCAGCCGGACCTGCGTCGCGGCCCTGCCCGCCACCTGCTCCAGCGGGGTGGCCAGCCTGAGCCTCAACGGAGTGCAGCTGGAGTGAGGGCAAGTGTGGAATCTACTGTTGTTACACTTACCTAAAGCATGGGAAATGCCAATGTATTATACTATTATTGTTGCAATATACAAACCTATTTTTATACCCATTATATGGCTAAGACGTCTGGTGCCCATCTAAGTACACCACCCCAAAGAGCCCAAAATAAAATTGCAAAGATGATGCTAAATAGAGCCTTTTATTATGCGATGTTTGAAGGCCTTATCTTTTTATGCCCTGAACCCATTTCTACCCATTGTAGAAAGGGTATGCTGGTTTTATGCAAATGTACGTGACAGGCAGAAGGAGGCATCTCCGACCCCATTAAGTATATATATTCTTGGTCAGCTTCACTAACTATATTCGGCAAATCTCTGAGTCTGCAAGAGCTAGCGTTGAAGTTTGGCTTTTTACTGTCTCGTTTTCTTATTATCAATATTTATCGGTTATTTGACCCGGTTCTCTTAGCATTTCTCAGACACATTAAGCAGACGCAGCTCATGAATATTTAAATTTTTGGATACTTGTCCCCACTCGCCCCAAGTACCGCACTTCAATTACTGCAGACTTTGCGCTTTGGCTTGTCCTGCATTCAGGGTATCTGCTAGTCGGGCACTCCCTCCCAGAGCACTCTTATTTTTTCTAATTTTTTTAAATCCACCATACTTAGCTATTTTTTATCTAATTTTCTTCAGACTTAATTCAAAATAGAACACAACAATTATTGGAATAATTAATGTCTAACTTCTCATATGTAAAGTTATCTTTGTAGCTAGCTCGAAGCTGGCATTTGTAAATATTAGAGAAAACAAAGCGTTTATCAATCCACCAATCAATCCATTATACTACACCCATATCTCGCTTTACGCAAATTCAAATCCCGCAAATCGCAAAATGAAAAAGAAAATGTGTTCAACTAAAATTTTTGTCTTTTCACATTCCCTTCGAAAAGTAAGCTTAAATTAATAATAGAATACAGACAGTTCAGTTTACAGCTATTTAAAAAATAGAATTAGTAAGTTGCAAGGCAAAGGAGACGGCCGCAAAGCGAGGTGCTCACTTAAACTCACAGTCGGAGAGTACAGTTGGCGGGCGCTACGTAGGAGCAGCGTTGCAGCTCCGCCTCGAAGTAGGCGCTCGTGGCGCAATCGTACTCCGTGGCCTTGATGCTGCCCTGCGAATAGTAGCAGCTGATGTACCTGCAAAGATAGAGTATCGTCAGCAGCTGCTCGAGACGGGGCTGGCCGGGGCACAAACCGCTTGCAGTAGATGTCCCGCGGCACGGTTTCGTAGAGTCCGGTCTTGGCCCTCAGCTCGCACACCTGCTGGGCCGTCAAGGAGCTGGTCGGGGTCGTGCCTGGGGTCGTCGTCGTGGCCGTCGTCGTCTCGGGTGGATCGGCCGTGGTGGAGCTCACCAGATCGTCGTTGACATCGCAGGTGTAGCTCTGGCCGGCCCTCTCGGCGACGCAGACGACGTCGGTGCTGGCATCGCAGACGTAGCCCGCCGGACAGAGGCCCAGCGGACCCGTCGGCTGGGCTGCGCCGTAGCACATCTGGAACAGGCGCCGGCTCTGGCAGGCGAACTTGTAGTTCCGGTGCGCGCTGCACTGGCCACACTTGCTGGTGTCGCCGCAGCTGGGCGGCCGCTGGGCGCTCTTCTGCACGCAGATGGCAACCCTGTCGCTGCAGACGTTGCCCTCCGTGCAGCTGTAGACGTGGTCGGTGTGGGGCGTGCCATCTAGTCGGAGGACGCTTAGAGTTCGGGCTCAGCCAAAGGATTCGCATACGCACCTCCGAAGCACAGGTAGAACGACGTGGAGTTGATGCAGGCCGCCTGGTTTGTCTGGCAGACATTGCACTCGGCCAGGGTCCGGGCCACCAGCCAGGCCAGTGCGAGCTTTGGTTTGGTTTGGGTTTGGGTTGGGGGGAAAATTCAATTGCATATCAGTCGCGTCTATCCGGTTCAAATCTGAGCTCACCACGGCCACAATTTGCACGTAACTTGAAGCCTTTGGGTTCATCTTATGGCTCGCTGGTCCTCCTCGGGTTCCCAGTGACATCTGCTCACTGTCAAGGTTTCGGGCATACTAAAGTACATTAATCTCTCGTGTGCGCCGTTATAAACCTTGTCTTCGCGAGGAGTGAAATTTTCACTGTTTATCTACTCCTCATATATGTTCATATATTTTTGGGCATGCTAATTGCTTTATTTGCTCTGGCTTTCCACTTGATTGCCTTGCGCTGTTTTATGATCGCAACATAAAAGCTGCCAACGCGGAAGACAAAAGAACCAAGTAAGAACGTCGCAGTCGGGCGTAGCCGACTGCGCAATACTTTAATAAAAGCTTCAGCCAGTCGAAACCCGTATTAATTATTATTGTAATTTTGGAATAAAATCGCTTTTTGTAATTCGAGTGGGGGCGGTATATTAACTATTTTCCGGATATACACGCTAAAAATCGCCTTCAGACGAACAGACAGACACTGCACAAACCCAATATACTCTTTTCACATCATCAACGAGTATAGGAATCGAAAAAAACCTAACACTTCGATAATGAGCAGAACTTCAGTTTCCAAATCTCTGTCAGAATGATACACCTGAGCAGCTGCCGGGCCGTTGACCAAGTGCCCCAAACTTCAGCTCAAGTCGGTTTCAGGCCATCGAGTGAAGCTAAATGCTCAATAAATTAGCTCGAATATTGGAAATTCTGGAAATACAATTGGCACGGAGAAAGAAAGATGTTGGTGGCATTTCCGATGGAAATTGGGAGACGATAATTGAGCCATATAACGAAATGACTCGAGGTCTCACGCTGCGGAAATTGGACTAGAAAATACTTCGAAGTAAGCCCAGTTTTGTAAATATTTCAACATTCCTCGGATGGATAGTTGTCCAAGTGTTTAGGCCTTAGACAAGTGACAACAAATATTAGTAATAATAATAATAATAATAATAATAATAATAATAATAATAATAACAATAATAATAATAATAACAATAATAATTATAATAATAATAAGTAATTTATAATTTATGTACTATAATAAAATGCAATCATTTAATATATGCAATTTAACAGTAAACTGGAAGACACCTCTAATAAGACTTTATTTTTTGATGTGCAAAAGTTGTTTGAAATCTACACCCGAAGAAAAAACTTTGTATTTTTTTCATAAATCAAGTCGAAGTATAAATAAAAATTTCTAAAAATAGCCTTCAGTATCTAATTATAGCTATGAAATTGTAAAATTCCGAGAAGAAATACAAATGTATATGATACAGCAATTAAAGATGGAACTATTAGAACTCACTAGGAGATACCCTACACAAAGAAGAAATGCAAATTTGAAGATCGCAAATATTTAGAGTGTAAAAAATGTCTTTAATATGCACTTAAAGGAAACCAAGCAAGTGACTATAGCTAATGGGAAAAACTCTTTATTATACGGATATAGTTGAAAATATGCATGAAACCCGGCGGATGTTAGAGTTGCGTCAATTACCAGCACCCGGGGGCCGTTGGCCGGACCGTGCCGCAAGCGTTGATCGCGTTGAAGAAGGGCTTGTCCGCTTGGCAGTCGACGATGCTGCCCTGCCAGGCGCTGGCCCGGAAGAAGCAGCTGATAAAGCTGGAAGCGGGAAGAGATGCAGATACTCAGCCAGAAGTCGGAAAACATGAGCGAGGTAGTCTCGGGCTTACCTGGTGCAGATCGTGTCGTTGGGAATGGCGAAGCGACCCACTTTCTGAATACCCTGACAGTAGGCAGTTGGATCCACTGGTGGTGCAGCTGTGGTGGTGGTGCTGCTGGTGGTGCTGCTGGTGGTGGTGCTGCTGGTGGTGGTGCTGCTGGTGGTGCTGCTGCTGGTTGTTGTGTTCTCCGTGGTGGTGGTGATCGGATCCGTATCCGCGCCCGGAGTGGAAACTGTAGTAATTGCGCTAGTTGTGCTATTGGGCGCTGGGGTCGTGGTGCCGGCGCTATTCTCGACTCTGTCGCACGTGTCCTCGGTCTCCGGTTCGCAAACCAGGCTACAGGGCGATCCCTCCGCCGCGCCGCGAACGCTGCAGAACCAATCCGTGGGGCAGGTGCTTCGCTCGGGCAGGAGCTTGCCGCCGCTGCACCGGCCGAAGGTGGTGCGGGAGGCGCAGGCGTACATCTCCTGATTGCTGCACTGCTCGCACTGGCTGGTGTCGCCGCAGGCGGTGGGCGATCCCGCGGACATGCAGATATCGCCGTACTGCGTGCAGACCGGCTTGCTGGGCGGACAGGTGAAGGTCTGCGCCGCAGTCGGAACGCCTGAAAGCAGCAGCATTGAGTCAGGAATGAGGCTGAGAACCCGCCGCGGCCAGCTTACCGTTGAAGCAGATCTGGAAGGTGGTGTTGCTGGTGCAGGTGTGCGATGTGTAGCACTGCCCACAGGTGGCATCCACGACGGCCGGCGCCAGCAGCGCGCCCAGAAGCGCAATTAGCCCAGTGCGTAGGAACTTCGACATCTTCAGTTTGTAATTGAAGCAGCTGGACGTGCTTCTCATGCCTTTTAAATGCTGGCTGCTGTGCACTATCTTTATGACAGAGGCAGCCACCGTTTTTATCTCTCAATGCTACGGCATCCATAAATATGCTGGCTACTGTGCCGGGCCTAATCTGTGGGTAGCCTGGTAGCCACCTATCTGCGGTAAACACGGCTGTTTGCACTATCCTAAGCCCAGCATAAAACACGCCAATTATCTTGGCTGTTTTTATGATTTCGCTTCTTTGCCTCCACAACAGTATCTAGCCGGAGCTGACCAAGCGCGGCATGAACGATATAAATGTGCGGCATATGTTGGACTGTTTCATTAGTCAGTTCTACGCTCTTCCCTCAAGCATAACAAGATGCAGCAGTCTGTCAGTTCTCTGAGAAGTCTGGTAAGCCGGACAACGTCTGGACAAGGGAACGCCTCTAGCCGCTTTCCATTGGTTTTCAGGTCCTTCTGTTGGCCTTCAGCTCCACGTTGGTGGCCGTTTCCGGCGCGGTCTGCGGTGGTTGCATGGAGAACAAGGTGGCCTGCCTGAACGCCACCCACTACAAGGTCTGCATCAACGACGTGGCCCTTGAGAATGGCGTGCTTTCCTGTGGCCCCGGCAAGATCTGCACGGGGCTCCTCGACCCCTGCTGGGGATCAGTTGAAGGCGACGGCGTCGAGCCCGTCTGCAAGTCGAACGAAGTCAACTGCAGAAGCTGCGACGGCAGCCAGCTCTTCGTCTGCACCAGCCGCACCACCTTCCAGATGTGCAACGGCAACGATCTGAGTCCCCAAATCAACTACTGCCCGGAGAACACCTACTGCTCCATCGACTCCGGCGAGTTCTGCGTGAAGAGCTGCAAGTTGGCCAACGGCGTTTACGAGTGCGACAAGACAGCGCCCTAAGCCCGGAGGCAAGCCTATTTCTTTTTTTTAAGTTTTGCGATTTGTTCAATATTCTGAAATGGCATTTAAAGATTAATAAAACTATATAATTATATAAGAAGTTATTCACAAATTTATTTTCAATATTAAGATAATTGGTATATTTAACATGTTATCGCATATTAAAAGCTTCATGTCTCAATATTCATTTATTTTTTCAACTGTAAATGATAACTTATCTCCAATTGTAATCTTTACACCTGTCAGATATTATTGCTTTTATGTATATCACTTATTATGTTGGTCCGTATATTTTATGAGCGAATTATTTATTTTATGATCACTAGACGCTAAAACTCCCTCTCTCTCTCTCACACTCGTGCAAAGCACGTGTTCATTACGCAGCTCAATTATTTGACTTGTGCTCTTTAAAGTTAAGCGACAAATTTTTAAAAATTCGTTAAAGTACGCCTTTGTTTACCCTGTAAACAGTAAATAGGCGAAAGTGAGACTGTAGAAAACAGAAAATCTTTTCTTGATTCTATACTTTGCATATGTGTTCTTGATCAGGAATAAGAGAGGGTATCTTCCAAGTCGGTTTGTATGATCTTTTTTATATAGGCAACTATCCGAAATTAGGTAGGTATTCATATTTATATTTATATATGCATTTCTGTATTGGCTGCATATTCAATGCAAAAAATCTATATTTCTAATTTTTTTGAATTTTTCACACATAAAAGAGACAGAGACAGAGTAATGATAGATAGAGAGAGCTAGATAAGCATAGAGGGCGAGAGAGAGGGACACAGAAAAAGTGAGAGGGAGAGAGAGCATTCAATCAAATGTTTAGAAATTTATAAGTTTGCCTATTTTTTACAGTGATAAAATTTCCGCGGATCAGAAAACTTTTCAATTTTGCTTTGGTTAGGAAAGTTACGCGTTCTTCCCTCACCAAAAATTAACAATTAAGCCTTTAAATATTTCATTCGAAAGGGAGGAAATGCGACCGAAAATTAAATAATTAGAATTGGGGCTCGTGCACACATACATACATACATAGATTTCGTTGCTTCGCTATATATGCTTGCAGTGTGAGCGAGACAGACTATACACTATTTTCTGCAATCACTTTTAGTGATTAGTGATTATGCTCTATTGTACAAATTTTTCAAAATTTCTAGAGTTTCTTAAGTACTTACAGAATTAATTTAAAATATATTTGTTATATGTTTATACCTTACTTGCAAAACATTTGCTTAGATCTTCATAAAGTAAAGTCCCCAGCAAAAAACTGGCCCATCAAAAACAATTCCAGTGAAAAGCGGCGTCCCTGAAATGAGAATTCGCTAAATAGCGTTAATAAAATCGTTATAAATAAAGCGCTTATCGCGCTTGTCTCAGCTTTTCGGTGGCATTTTCGACAAGGCCCAAACGGCGTCCCGGCCAACAAACGTAACCAGAACTGAGCGAGTGGTTTACCAAATGCAGTGGCATAACTGTTTAAACGAAATAAACTAAATTGGGCATAACAAGCGCTAACATTGACCCAGTTCCCGTGTGGCTTTAATCAAATTAGTCATATGGGAGGCGGTGACGTATGGGCTCTGAAGGGAGGGGACTTGCATATGGCATAACTTTTATTATTATTTCGTTTAAAATGTGTTTTCTTTTATGTCGCAACAAAATTGTCCGTACTTTCACGCTCGGGTTTCTGGTAGGCCTTGCCCAACATATAATCGCCGCGAAGGTGTGGAAAAACAAAACAAATTCGCAACAGGAAGCGCAACAAAAACGTTGACGAAACGTGAAATATTCGTATGATGTGGGGATAGGCGCCCCCCCCCCCTCACCGCATGATGCCATTGACTGCATTGGTTTGGGCCCAATGCTGTTACCATTGCCGTTGATTGTGGCGCAACTAATTGTTTTCTAGGTGCCGCCGCTGCGTTTTGTTATTGCAATTAATATTCAGCTAAATTTACTGTTGTTTTTTGTTCAACTAAAAAGCGCAAAGCGCCCTCTAATTGCGGTCATTAAACCTATTTCGACGCCGGGCCCCATAAAATGTCGCCCCCACGCGGCTGCGTGCCATAACAGCGCCAGGGCGCAACGCGTGCGCATCTTCAGCTCCAGTTCCACGGCCAGGTGAATCGCAGTGAAATGGCCAGTCCACAGGTGCAGCTAGGCGTATACGTAATGTGGGGCCTCTTCGTCCTGGCGGCCGGCAAGGTGCCCGCTTATGCCCAGACGAACAGCTGGCGCGATCTGATCTTCGGCAACAAGTGGATGGCGCCGACGCCGCGTCTGCGCGAGTCCAAGTGTGGGTGTGCTCCGGCTAACGGTGTCTGGTCAATAGCTTCAATAGCCGATTTCCCCATTCGCAGTTCTGCCCATCTTTGCGCTGGTGCCGATCGGACCGAGCAGCTGTGCGGCGCCCTCCGGCGAGCAGGGCAACTGTATTCCGAACAAGGATTGCCTGCTGCGCAACGGCATTCCCGCCGGCTCCTGCGGCGGCGGCTACGGCGTCTGCTGCATATGTCAGTGCTGGCCGCAATTGATTTGGATTGTTCAAGTTTCTCAATAGCACAATATATACTTGCAGTTCTGCAGACGTGCGGCGGCATCATACGCGAGAATTCCACGTACTTTGTGAATCCGAATCATCCGGATGTGTTCGACGGTACGGGCAGCTGTCAGGTGACCGTGCAGAAACTCCATCCGGACATTTGCCAGCTGCGCTTGGACCTGGACATGTTCTCGATAGCGCCGCCCGAGGCGGCCAATCACCTGTGCAACCAGGATCAGCTGCTCATCTCCGGCGGCAGTCCCACGCCCACCATCTGCGGCAGCTCCACGGGCGATCACAGTGAGTGCGACAGAGACAGCAACAAGTTGGCCACTACAATTTCCCCCAACCAGTGTACATCGACGCCGGCCTGGGCCAGAGCAATCCCATCGTCCTCTCCGTGATCACCAGCGCCAGCTTCCCGCGCCTGTGGCGCGTGCGCGTCACCCAAATCCACTGCGGCAGCATTAGCCGCGCCGACCAGGGCTGCCTGCAGTACTACACGGCGATCAGCGGACGCGTGCGCAGCTTCAACTACAACACGGTCGGCGGCCGGCAGCTCTCGAACCAGGACTACAGCATCTGCATACGGAACGAGCGCAACTTCTGCGGCATTCAGTATAACGCCTGTCCGGATCTGGAGAACAATCGATCGCGCGCCTTCACCATATCCGGCAACTCGAACAACCCGGTGCCGACCATGGTGGGCGGCGGCGCTGCCGCTCAGCCGAATGCCAACGGCTGCGTCAGCGACTGGCTGCTGATTGGCTGCATTCGCTCCGCGGA
Organism: Drosophila sordidula; assembly: GCA_035047465.1. Classification (NCBI taxonomy): domain Eukaryota; kingdom Metazoa; phylum Arthropoda; class Insecta; order Diptera; family Drosophilidae; genus Drosophila; species Drosophila sordidula. Next base: position 8,038,870 of record JAWNPQ010000185.1, on the reverse strand, counting down.
CCGCATTCCGCCGCTGCCCGGCTGCGAGGATCGCGTCTGCGGCGGCACCTTCAGCGCCGAGGCGGGCATGTTGGCCAAGACCGTGCAGTGTAAGTAAATGCCCGTAACATAGAATGTCTGTTCAAAAACAGAAATCGGGAATTATCGCAGCGGTAAAAATCGTGATCTGCCCAATCTGCTTCATTTAAAAGCATTTTTAATAATTATAAATTCTCTGAAGAATGATCTAATAATTCAAGAAGAAACATTTTGTTGGTGTCAACTAATTCCTTCGACATTAAACCCGTTTAATGATCGCACCTGATGTAAACAAAAATAATTTACTTAAATAAGCTGAAATAATCAAACAATCGTGTTAACAAAAAAACGCTCCGCTCCGCTGAACAGCTCCGATTACATTCACTGTTTGCATTTTCAGCGCTGACAGCGCCGCCCCGAGATACCTTCGAGTAACTAACCAAATCTCCATATCCTCTTGCAGCCAGTGTACGTCCTTTTCGCTTGTACTTCCACACCGACGGCGTGGAAGCGCCCAACGATATCGACAATCGGGGATTCTGCTTGGACTATGTGCAGCAGCCGTGCACGAATGGATTTTAGAAGGCGGCTGCGTTGATTTAATAAATATGTATGTGTTGTATTTATTTTCGTATTTAGTCTAAGGCTAAGTTACAAATAGGTTTTAAGTTAATTTCGTAAGGTCGGATCTTGTCGAAGATCGGTGCAACTCAAAATGTTGGGTTATACATATATGTATATTTAAAATGATCGATTTGAAATTCTAAATTATAAAATATATATATAATTTGTTTGGCTATTAATACAGTTGATGTCACAAAAAAAAAAAAAAATATTATTAATTTTAATACTTAGACGAAGTAAAAACAAAAATCGAATAACAGAAAATGATTAAGAGAACTTTTCAAAGGACTTTGTCGTTTCAGTTTTGGGGTTTCGCGTGGTACCAGTGCCATGTGGAACCAGTACCAGTTCCAGTTCACGTTCGTGTACCTATATTGCTTTTCCTGCTGCACGTGAGATCGCCAATTTCAGTCTGTGCGCGCTTAGCCCGACTTGTGACGTCACTGGGTTCGTTTGGGTTTTGGGTTTGGGTGATGGGATCTGCATGGGTCTTCCTTAGCTCTAATAGGTCTGTATTAGGGCAGCCACGTGCTGTTTCTCCTCATCGGTGAGACCGTTCTTCAGCGTTCGACGCACTGCAAAAAGACCAAAACGAATATTAAAGACTTGACTGCGGACAGAACTCTAAACATGTTGTGACAAGTTAAAGTCGAAGGACTTTTCGTGTGCGTCTCATGCGGTTTTAGTGGCGTTTTTTTTCTTTTTCTTTTTTTAAATTTGAGTTAGGAGCATGCTTAGTATTTGAACAGATCAACTGGGATATAACTCAGCGAGTTCCATTTGCAGCCATTCAGTCGGCAATTTCGAACTGTATATATTATCGGAACGGTTTTCGCATTGAATGACCGCAAAAGGCTCTCTGGACAAAATACAAAACTCAACAAATAAACTAGAACAAAAGTCAAAAGTCTGCATTGCACATACGTAAATATATATTGGTATATGCAATACATTTGAGCACTAACCAAAAAAAAACGGTAAGAACCTAGGAAAACAAACAGTTTTCGGCAACGGTTGCGCAACAGCTGCGCAACGGTTCTATGGCGATGGTGCTCTTTCAACTGTGAATCCCTCGCGCGTGCGGCTGCGCTTCACTTCAGTATTTGATTGATTGGTTGATTGATTGGTTGATTGATTGGTTGATTGGTTGGTTGATTGATTGGTTGGTTGGTTGGTTTTTTTTTTTGTTTTTTTGTTGGGTGCGTTAATGGTAAGAAAACACAAAATTAAAACCCAATATAGGCAACCGATTTGTAAGCTAGCAGAACTGAAAAGTGCCAAAGCTTTTGTGGGAATGTTGGGGAGGGTATCGAGTTTAAGTACGGGAATAATTTACTTTAATCAGCGCTTAGTTTGTTTTTCTTTTCAATTTGTCAATTTTGGAAGTGTGGTCTGTGCTCGAAACATGGCATTTAATTCATTTCATTAAGTAGCCTCGAACTGGCTTCGGTGTGGGTTTGTGTGCGTGTTCGTGTGTGTGTGTGTGTGTGTGGCCAGCTAATGGTACTAAACATAGCGCGCTGTGTGTGTTCCAAAAGATAAACCAACAGCTTGATTAAAATTGACCTCGGCCAGCAGGGGCAAAGAGCAACAGGGCGTGTTCTGTGGGCGTGGCAACAACTTACAGGACTTGCGATCCGCGTGGCGCGTCCGCTTCCGCTCGCGTGGCGTCGTCCTCGTGCCGGACGCCTTCGTGGCGGTCTTGACAAGAGATTCGAGTATTTCGTCATCGCCATCGGTGAACTGCTCCTCGCTCTGACGCGCAATCGGCGAGCGCAGCTGCTCGGCGCGCCGCCGGCGCCAGGTGAGCGTGCCATCCGCCTGGTCCGCGCTGGGCGTGCCCAGCAGTTGTCTGTAGAAGCAAGAAGACGTGGGTAAGAATTTTGCAGTGGGGTGTAATAACGACGTAGATGAGTCGAAAGGGGTCTTAATATTAATTCGAAAAGTATCGAATGTGGAATGTACTTTATAAATGTACACTTGATTTCTAGAGGAAGTCGTACGATGTACAGAAGAAATCTAATGGGCCTCAGTTAGAGGAGGTTAATAGTAATCTGCCTGAATTAATTTGGTGTACATATATAGATTAAGTCGAATCGAACACGAGTCCAGACGGACGGACAAGAGGCTGCAGCGAACACTCACTTCAGCTCCGCATCGGCCACATCCTCTTTGGTCTTGAACTTGGCCATGTCAATGATGAGCTTGCCGCGCGTCTTGTTGCGCTCGCGATGGTTGGCCTTCTTCTCCAGCTGCTGCTGCACGCGCTCCCGGGTCGTCCGATACTCCAGCGCGAACTCGGAGAGCGTGCGACAGAACTCGTTGGGTCGCGACTCGGCGACGCTGTGCTGGGGCATGCCCAGCCAGAGCAGAAACTTGCGGTAGCGATTCATCACGCGTCGGTGGACGATCTGCAGGATGATGATGCGCTCGGCACAGTCGGCGAGGAAGTCGACCAGCTTCTGTTTCAGGGGCGGCGCACAGTCGTGCTTGGCAATCAGCTTGAGGCGGTCCCAGGAGGCCTTGCACTCCGACTCCAGTTGGTTGAGATTGTGCGCCAGATCCGTGTAGTCCGCCTTGGAGGCGCGCGTGATCGGCCCGATTTCGGAGTACAAATCGCTCGTGTCGCTGGGCGACTCCATCACCATGTGGCAGAGATGGTGGAGCAGCGAGTGCTTGTGCACGGTGTCCTTGACCTCGGGCACCTTGGCCAGATACTCGATCTGGAAGCCCTTGACGGGCGCGCCGTTCAAGAAGATGCCCACCGAGAGCAGCGTGGAGAGAATGCAGCGAAAGGTGCGATTCTGGCGCAGAATCTCAATGCCTTGCTTGAGATCCATCAGCGGCTCGGCAATCTCTTTCTGCGCGCGAGAAAAAACAGGATATGATGAGTGCAAAACGTAAACGTGTCGATTTCGGCGCGACTCACCTCGCAGTTGTCAAAGTCCAGGCGGAAGGCCCACAGCTTGAGGCGCGCGTCCAGCTCGTTGATGGAGGCCAGGGTCTGGAGGAACTGCTCGGCGCTGCCCAGGGGCAGCTCCGGATTGGAGATGAGCGCCTCCTGTATCTTGCCGCGCTCCTCGTCCGAGGGCAGCATGTTCAGCAGCTTGTCGATGCCCTCGCGGGTCACCACGGTCGCGTCCATCTTCAGGATGGCCGTCTTGATGGCCCTGGGCGGCGGCAGCTTCGTCATCGCGATGTTGATGGCATTGGAGCGCTTGTGGTCCAGCACGATGATCTGTTTGCTCTTGTTCAGCTCTTGTTGTTTCTGCAACGGGCCGAGAGGCAGTTAGCACCAGATAGAGAGAGACAGTGATATATAGAGAGAGAGAGAGAGAGAGAGTGAGCGAGACAGAGAGGGTGCGTTGTGGGTGTTCATGTGGGGAAGAGGAGATACACAATATCTGTTTCTGCTGTGGACGAGTGTTAGCAACAAAAGATGAACAAAAGAAAAACTCAACTAGAAATGAGTTTGTGGTTCCGTGTGTGTGCTGTGGCTGTGACTGTGCGTGTGTGTGTGTGTGTGTGTTTGGGTGTGCGTAACATAAAATAGTGTAAAAAACCGACACCGTATGCAAAACAAACAAAAAACTAACAAAGACCGAGTGAGAGACCGAGATAGATAGACAGACAGAGAGAGAGAGAGAGAGAGAGAGCGAGTAATAGTGTATAAAAACAATAACATGGCACTCACCTCCTAAAATATTTGGAAACATTTTTTTTTTTTTTGTTGTAAATTTTAATTTGAATAGTTTGTAATTTTTGTTTTTGGTTTAGCACAACATTTATTTGTATATTGTAGATATATCCGCAAACAGACCGTTGACATATAGAAAATTATTAAACGTGTCCAGAAATAAAAGGGGGAAAAGAATACAAATATCATTCGCAAAAAATTCAGGTTATGCAACAATTATACTAAGCTAAGACTACGGCTTATTATTGACACTTATCAATTGAGTGGCGCAGATAAGACACTGCCCGGGCATACCCCCAATCCCCCACAATCCCATTCAATACGCACCTTGGTCATCAAGTCTTTGGCCCGCGACTCAAAGAGATGCTCGAGCTTCTGCGTGTCCACGTTCGCATTGGGCAGCTCATCCCAAATGGTCTTACCTACCACCTGCGGTATCATGTCCTCGCGCACTTCCTTCCAGAAGAGCTTGACCTGGAAGATTCAAGAGTTTTCTCAGCAGGTTTCTCATCTATATTATTTAAAGTTATTATTATTATTATTAGTACTAGTTGCAGGCGGGTGTAACCGACTGTGAAATACTCGTGCACTGTATAACAACAGCCTACAACAATCGAAAACTGTCTCAACTATTATCGTTGTCTGAATTTTGTTGGCTCAATAGAAATAAAAATAGATAGAAATGGCTTTCATCGATGGCAAAATCGTTATTATCGATACGTTTAGATCGATTCGATATATGAAACATTTATTTTTCAGTGTAAATAAAACATTGAATTTGTTTAATTTTGCATCACTTTGAATTGTTGACTGCTGATCTCATATCTGAGATCACGAGTAGACTTTACTCGACCAACATTGAACTTCCTAATTACGTTCTAAAAATAAGAATTATTTAAATTGCAAAGTAGTTCTTTAGTATACTATGGCCAAGACAAAAACTCGACAAATATATATGTTCTCGATTTATGGCTTAGTTTTCCGGTAACCGGTGTCTTATTAATGCGGCCAGGGCACTCACCGTTTTCTTGTTCTTTTTGATGGTGTTGTTGCCATTCGCCAGCTCCCCGTTGATGGAGCCGTTCAGCGAGCTGTTCACGCTGTTCGTCAGGCTGCCCGCCCCGTAGCCCCCGTAGCTGAACATGGGCGGCGGCATCAGGCTGGGCGGCATCATGGGCGGCGGCAGGACCATGCCGCCGGCCAGAGGCGGCGGCGGCGGGGGTATGCCAACGCACAGGCCACGCGGCGCCAGCAGATCCTTCTCATCTTCCGAGTGCAGATCGGTAAAGTCGAGATCGCACAGGTTCAGGGGTCGCGACATATTGCGCACCACCTCCTCCCAGTGGAGCTCATTCTCCGATTTCTTCGGCTCAGCCTTCTTCAGTTCCTGATCAACGCTCGATGAGCTGTGCGATTAGTCAAACATTAGATAGATGGATAGATAAATAGATAGAAGGGCATGGCGAGGTGCAGACAAAGAATGGGCATTATAGCGCGAATTTGGTCAAGTCACAGGGGCTATATCTTTAATTAGCTGTACTTTTCGATTTTATGATTATGCGATTGCAACTGCCCCTCAATCGTGTATGCCCCAATAAAGCTTATCAAAATTTCGCCTAGTAGCAAGATAACCAACAGCCACGATAGCAAAAAAAAAAAAAAAAAAACACGCGAGCAACTTTCTAGATTGGAAGATCCCTCGGATATCGGTCTATAATTAGGTTATGTATTACGCGCAGCTACCTTTTGATATTTCGAGCCAATGCAAAATGTTGCATAAAATGCGATCCATAAATATATACAGGCCGCCTATTTACGATCTATTTGCTGTTTTATGGCTCTACTTAGTTGATTCGACCGCTTTCATAAATGATAAGATTTAGTTATATTGCTCGTAGCGCCTATAAAAGGCGCTTTTGGAGCTCTACAAATCATAGTATTTCCACAAATCGCAAGCAATATGGATGTAAGTTGAGCTGATAATCGTGGGGTCTTCCAAACAGAATATATATTTCTATATATCTCGCAACTGAAGTAGGTTTTATTGATTTCGCTTTATTGCTTTACAGTTCGAGGCAATTTGCGAAAAGTCCAAGGCCTTCAGCAACAAGCCCCCAAATGATGTCTACCTGGAATTCTACGGGCTCTACAAGCAGGTGCACTCGGGCGATGTGAACATCGAGAGGCCCGCCGACGCCGAGGGGGCCGCCAAATACGATGCCTGGCTGAGCCGCAAGGGCCTGTCGACGGATGCGGCCAAGGCTGCCTATATCGCTCTCTATGAGAAATACGCGCCCATCTATACTTAAGCTGTGCCAATACCCTGTTAATTGAGCTGGTCATAAATAATAAACTGAATATTGGCTCCAAGAAACGATCTATTGTTGGTACAACCGTTTAGTCAGCCCCCAAGGCTGATTAACTGAATGTGAGACCTTTGATACCTTCGTTTAATATTGGCAATTAAAGTTTTGTGTTTTATATTGCCGCCTCCGTGGTGGTGGAGCAGGTGGCGCACGAAGTGAAGGTGGTGACAAACTTGCAGGCATAATCATTAGGGCTTATCACAACGGGTGGTATCGATATCTAAAAAGGGGTCTGCTGCCATAAATCGCTATCAGCTGCCGGTTTTTCGTATATAAAGACTGCCTCCAGCCACAATTAGCATTCATTAGCAACTGAAGCATAAGACAACATGGATGTAAGTACTCGAATATGGGTTGAGTGTTCGTTTACACAAGTCTAAAATGGATCTTTGCATTTGCGCAGTTCAACACCGCCGCCGAGAAAGCCAAGAACTTCACCAAGACCCCCACGAACGACGAGTTCCTGGAATTCTACGGTCTCTACAAGCAGGCCACCGCTGGCGATAACAACACCGCCGAGCCCGGCACTCTGGATCTGAAGGGCAAGGCCAAGTGGAGCGCATGGAACAAGCACAAGGGTCTGTCCCAGGATGCCGCCAAGGCTGCCTACATTGCCACCTATGAGAAATATGCGCCCAAATACGCCTAAAACTCGCCCATTGTAAACAATTGACTTAAATAAATGAACTTCAGATAAAAGATACGAATTGTGCTCTGTTGAACATAAGAAGCAGGGGATTTATACAAGATATATTGCAAGTGTTTGCAAGAAACTAAAACATTAGTTGGAACACCTAAACCTTTAAACGGAGAGATTAGGCGCCGATAACAACATGCGCTGATAAGCTGTTTATCAAGTGGGTTTATAAGCACACAGGTACTTACCGTGAAATTTCACCTTTGCTCTTGCTTTTGGCAAGCCCCTCTTTGGCTTTCGATATGAGGCCAGACATATCACCGACTATGGCGCGATTGCCTGGCTCCTGTGTGGGGCTCGTCGGCAGATTGCTCAGTTTTTGCGTTAGGTCCTTAACGGTGTGATCACGTTTCAGCTGCATTAGCATCTGCTTGTCCTCCAGATCTGTGTGGAAGCGAAAGAAGGCAATTAGTTATCAATTGTGCGAGTTGACTAAGTAAACACAGAGTTCTTTGGCGTACGCAGAAAAGTATGCAACAGCAGCGATGAGATGTTTGATTTGTGGCCGCGCTTAAAAGTATGCTACACATTTGCTCAAAGCTGCACCTACCTGTCGTCTCCATGGCTGTCGGAGGCTGTGGTTCTGTGTTAGTACTGGTTAGGGTTCTAGCCGCATTCGGCTGGGCGCTAATGCTGCCTATGGGTAAGTGCCACCAGCCGGGTGGTGGCGGCGGCGGTGGTGGTGGTGGCGGCGGCGGCGGCGGTGGCGCCACAGCCACAGGCTTGTGTATGGGGCTGAGAGGTTCGGGCGCCGGCAGCGCATCGGCTTTCAGCGGCGTCGAGCTGGCGGCCGTAAATTCAAATCCATTGCCGTTTAGCGTCTTCTTGGGACTGAGCACGTCCTGGGCCGTGGCCAGGTGCTTGGGCGACTGGCTGAGCTGTGTGTAATAGTTGTTGAGCCGATTCGCGTCGTTCTCGTACTTTTTGTAGGCACTGTCCGTCTGCTGTATGTTCTTCATGATGCCGCTGATCACAGTTGCGTTGCGCTCCCGAAAGAGGTTCTTTTTGGTAAGGAACTCGTGCTGATTGTTGTTGTTGCTGTTGCTGTTGCTGTTGTTGTTGTTGTTGTTGTTCGCCTTGTCGAAGCTGTTGTTGATGATGGAGATGCTGTGGCTGCCACTCAACAGCTGCTTGGTGGGGCTCAGCAGCAGGCTGTTGTTGGGCGTGTCAATGTGGTTGTTGTGGGTGTGATGGTGGTTGCTGTTGTTGTTGTTGTTGTTGTTGATTATGTTGCCCATTGGCGTGGGCATGGGTGTGGACGTGGGCAGAGGCTGTGGCTGCGACTGCGGCTGCGACTGCGGCTGCGGCTGCGACTGAGGCAGCTCGGATTGCAATGATTGCGGCGGACTGTCGCCGCTTTGGATGGTTGCAGGAATGGCGGTTACGATTTGGCCTTGGCGGGTGACATTTTTGGTTAGCATGATCAGCAGGTGACAATGAGGTAACACACGCACACACACACACACGCACACACAGCGATTAGCATGGAGAGAGAATCAAAGTTAGTTTCGGTTCGTCAAAGCAGCCGGCAGCAAGCAACGTTCGGTGGCGCCCCCACAACTTACCATAGCTCTCGCGCAGCTCCCGCGCGGCAAAGATGCCATTGGCCGCCGCCTCCTCCTGCTCCTTGAGGAAGCTCTTGTGGCGCTCCGCGCGCTCCCGGCGCCGTCGCAGACCAGGCGTCACACCAGCCCCGTCGCGTGCTGCAGAAGGAGTTAGCATAAATTAGTTTACTCGTTCATAAAGTGAAAAGAGCTTATTGGGTTTATAAGAAAGTAGGGACGCAATATTTTTCGCTACTGTTGAAGGTGTAGACTTAAAACTTGGAATATATACGCGTGGCATTTCGATTGAATATATATATATATATACTATATATAGCTTCAGTTTTATCGACATTATTTAATTTTTAAGGCGAGACCTACTCTTAAGATCGAGGCGACAAATGCCAGCTGTTATTCCACTGCGGACGAGTATTGTGCAGTCGGTGACACCCGACTGCAACGTTAGCTTAAAATAGAAAGCAATGCTTACGCTTCTTCTCCTGAAAGATGCCGCTGCTAAACTCCGTGGAGTTGGTGGAGCCGGAGCTGTCGTCCTCGTCGACCGTGGCCTGCGTGGGCGTCATGCGCAGCACCGTCGTGGGCAGCACCTTGGCCAGAGGTCGGTTTTCCGTGCTGTGGCGACGCGACTTGCGCCGCTCTGTGGTGCTGGTGCCGGGACGATGGCGTTGCGTCTTGCGCATCGAGTTCTGCGGCAAGCGCTGTCCGTCCGACTCACCGTCCTCGAATCTGTTTGGGGGACATTGATTAAACCGGGACTCGGGGTATTTCTGGTTGTTGTTTGCTTACTTCAACACCGCCTCGTACAGCTGCAGCTGGTCGAGCAGATCGAGATCGGTGCCTTGCTTGGACATGTAGCGCTGTATGACCGCCTCCATGCCCTGCTGTTCCAGCAGATCGCTCTCGTCATAAAAGCTATCCTGATCGGTCAGGCCCGCCAGGGTTTTGTTGATCAGCGAGGTCGCATAGATCACCAGCTCCGCATCGGCGTTATCATAGTCCTTAAGCAGTCTACAGAAAAGCAATGCAAGTAATCAATTGTGAGAGCCCCACGAAACAACGATCAGTGAGCGCTCACCTCATTATATTGGCCCAGGGCAAGGTGCCCTGAGCTGCGTCCACCGCATGAATGGCGCTCACCAACACATAGCAGTTGGACTCGGCATATTCGACGAACACGAGCAGCAGCTTGAGCGCCGTCTTGACCACCGATCGGTAATTGGAGGCGATCAATGAGTAGAGCCACTCCATGGTGGGCTGGTGCTTCATAACGCCATTCATGCCATCCACATAGAGCATGACCTGTCGCGTTCAGAGACGTGATTAGTGCTGACTTGTGAGCAGTGATCGGTGATCGTTGATCGTTGATCGCTGATCGTTGATTGCTTACCTGGCCCAGAGCACGCAGTATATAGTTCTGATAGTTTTGATCGGCGCAATTGCCCACGCGCACGAGACAATTGAGACCGCCCAGTGCGACAAAGGCGTGCACCAGATCCTTGTCCTCCTGGAACACCTGTTTGAGGGAGAACAGCGCACGACGCAGATCGCTGCCCTCCGAGGAGAGAAGTTTCTCTGCACGCAGAAAGGAGCGGGGGTCAATCAGGCGTATACGCAACACAAGTTTGATTAGCCCATGGACTCGGCACTTACCTATAATCGCATGAACGCGAACGCTCAGCTGAGTGCGAACGACCAGAGAGTTTTTGCGACTGCAGGAGAGAGAGAGAGAGAGAACGAGAGGGAGAGAGGGAGAAAAAATTGATATTAATTTTGTATGTAATTTCATTAGCAATGGCAACAAAACAAAGGCAAAGGCACACAACAAAACTAAAAGTAAAACACAATGGGTTGCCGCGTGGTTCATTGACCAGTTAAGAACATTGATTACCCGCTGCTTGGCTGCCCAGTTGTTGGCCATAATAAAAGTAATAACAAACGACGCAGATAATTGAAAATGGACTATGAAGCATCTGAGCGAAGGTAGCCGCCAATAAGTCGAGCCAAGAATTCATAATGAAATGTGGTCTCGACTCGGCTCAACTTCCAACTCAACTCAAGGTGCACAGACACACACAGGCCACACCTGTGTGTGTGCGACTGTTACTCAAGTGTCTTTGGCCGTGCGTCTGTTAGCTCAGTTGCAGATTGACAAGCCAACAACGGAGCCATTGAGCCACCGAGCCACCGAGCCATCGACCCATGCGCGCCCCGTGCCTGCTGTGGAATTTTGATGCGAACTGAAGCGAATGATTTGCATGCGAGCGCGCTTCCATGACTAATACGATAAGCATGATTAGTGGCCGGGCCAGCGCAGAGCAGGGCAGCCAGCTCCTTCCTCCAGCCTAGAACACTCATTGGCGCCAGTTAGTGGAGCCCGCAACGCTAACTGCCAACAATTTGCACAGCCGCGGCGACATATACATTATAATTTTATAATGGTCGCGGATCGCATCAGCCGACGGGCTGAGCAACGAGTGAAAGTCAGAAATAGACACGACATCAGCCCCCCATCTCCGCCCCCCCCCCCCCCCCCCGACAGGTACACGCCTAACTTATATTAATCCCACTAGTTGAGCCCTGCCTGGCATGGAATCACGGCTAAGGAGGCAGCTCCCAGCTACTGCGCTTGGCCCATGGCCCGACGCGTACGTCTCTTACCTCGGATGCGATCTTGAGCCTGACATCACGTTTCTTGGTCTTCCAATAACAAACCAGAAGATACTCTACAGACTAGACGCATATACGAATATTTGTTAAATTTAAATTTAGAATGCGCATTTTCGATTGCTGTCGCCATCGATAATTATCGATAACTTTGACTATTAGATTATACAGTTTTTAATATTTGTATAAAAGCAGTGAAAGATGTTTCTTTTTATTTTCTTGTAAATGGTGCTCTTATGAGCACCATTAGCTGTGATAGCTGATAGTGTGTTCCGACGATATCGATAACTATCGATCGTCTTTAATATGTTCACTTTTAAAACTATCTTAACTATTCAACTTAATTATTAATACCTATTAGTTTTTCAATATATAAGACATTCAAATATTACTTGAATATCATATCTAATTTTGCTCCTTTCCTTTTATATTCTTGAGCTACCTACTTTAGCAACTCTCGCTTTCTGTTAGACTTATTCTACCTCTTGTTTTCTCTTTTCCAAGTTTCCAAACACTTCCATTTTCAATTCACGCCCACATTTGCGCTCATTCTAACGCCTCTATATGACTTAATGCATGAAACTCGAATATTGTGAGCATTTTGTAATCAGTTAAGAGTGTGTCTGCTGCCCACTTGGCTGCCAACTGGCTCTTAACGTTCTCCGCATGCCAAAAACGATCATGCAGCGCATTCCAAAGTGACTTCTAGACGGGAATCATGTCTGATCTCAGTTATGAGAAAAGCTGCGCGATCGGATATAAAAATATAACGATGCCAAAAATGCCATTGCCTACGTTTAAATGTTGAAGTCTTTGTGCTTGCTGCGCCTGAAATGCAAATGAAGTGCAAGTTGCAGCCGAAAAAAAAAAAAAGAAAAAAAAACAAACAAACAAAAAAAAAAAATCGCAACAAGTTGCACGTACAAAACGACAACGATGCCGCGGAGGCATGCAAATGCCCGGTGTCTGGGCAGTCGGTGGCAACTGGCAGGCAGTTGGCCAGGTAGCCAGTCAGCTAGTCAGTCAGGCAGTCGAGCAGTTAGCCGGGTAAACAGCCGCCGCAGTTTCCTGTGCCACAGATAGCGACATTTTTTATGGCCGGAGCCTGACAGCCGCTACGCCAATATCTTTATTAGCGACTGGAGAAGGCGGCTGCCTTGCTCCCCATGTGTCTCTGTGTGTGTGTGTGTGTGTGTGTGTGTGTGTGTGCCTTGTGGTGAAAGGCTAACAGCCGCTGCCACCCACGAGCAGCTGCCCCAGAAACCCAGAGCAACGCCAGTTTCCCGCTGCGCCTGCGCCTAAGCTTTCCCGGCAAATGGGTTCAAGGTAAGCGCGTGGCACAAAAGTGAAAATCGCTGACAACAATTTTCCGCACAGTCAGTTCATAAATCATAGCGGCTTTTCCAATTAAACTGTGTGGGAGAGTTCAGCAAAATAAGCGACAGCAACAAGAACAACAAGAACAACAACAAGAACAACAACAACAACAACAACAACAATCGTGTGTGGGCAGCTTCTGTCTGGGCTCATTAGGAGCTGTGGGCGTGGGCACTCACCTGGCTTGGAGGCCCTCGATTTCCTCGGTCTGTTCGGCCAGCGATGACTCCAGATCCAGATAGGCGCCAAAGTCGCCATCCTTGTACACCTGAATAGCTGCGTCATCGATCTGAAGAAGAGGCGAGAAGGCAAAGATTGGGCAATTATAATTAAAGTTGAAGTTAATGTTAATGTTAAAGCTAAATTTAAAGTTAATGGCAAAGTCAAAGCTAAAAGCAAGCGCGACTACTGCGCTACGCAGTAAAAGTTGTTTACGGCCCGGGCCAAAAAGAGAAAGATGCAGATGCCAACGACCATAGAACATTTTTGTGAGTGACGGTTGCATTGAAAGTCGGCAGACGATTTCGTTTAGGCGTGCAACGAGGACGCCGGCCACAAAGACGATGATAATGAAGATGCCGATGGAGATGGTGATGGTGATGGTGATGATGATGACGTCGCCATCGTCGTCTGCTTCTGTTGGTCACCTACTTTTCTCGGAGAGCTGCTTTCAGTTTTCAAGCCGCTGATTGCCATGGCCAAGCGCTTGATTGATCAAATCTTGAGCTGCAGCTCAGCTCAGACTTAGTTGGGTTCAGCTCCTGCTGCGTGCACAAATGCGCTGATTGACGCAGATCCACTTGGATTGCTGCTGCTGCTGCTGCTTGTTGCTTGTTGCTTGTTGCTTGTTGCTGCTGCTGTCTGTTGCTCTTTCAGCGTTTTTTATTGGCGCATTGAAAGTAATTATTTGTGCATTTACAGAACAATTACCGGACAACATGAAATTATGTGTGTCGACGCTTGCTTAATGTGTGAAAAAAAAAAAGAAATACAAGCAACAGCAATTGCCACAGCAGCTACAGAAATCTTGGCCATCTCATCCGGGTGAAGATTACACATACGCCCGTTTGCTCGGTTACGCCCAGTCCAAAGGGAATTGGCTGCAGTGGAGGAGTCGGAGGCTCTTCCACATCTAACTTGCAGCACCGAAGACTTTGTGGTGCAATTTGGACACACCCCCAACCACAACAAAAACAACAACAAAAATAACAACAACAACAACGACGATTGCGATTCATAGCTACATCGCGTGCCCCAAGGTTCTTGTCTTTCATAACTTTTGACGCTGCACCCAGAGGCCATTTGGCAAATTAAAAGCTCGCCAGACGATGCCAGCCAATGGCCAATGACTTTTCAGGGCGAGCCCAAAAGAATAGAAATATTTTCAACATATGTACACGGGTAAGATAATGGAGAAACTATAGCTTAGTTTAAATATGAGCAAAAGGCGAGTAAAATAGCAGCTAAGAATAGTGGAAAAGAGTGAGGCATGCTGAAGTATAGAATAATATAGTATAGAAATAGTGGCAGTAGAATATAATAATAGAATATTATAGTAGTATGCTAAAGTAAAAGAAGAGTTATTATTGTATAGATAGATTATATTAGAATATATTATTATAGCAATAATATAGTGTATTATAATGTGGCATGTTCTTAGCGTAATCTAGCTGTAATATAATATTAATATAGTACATAGGAAATACACAATTTACAATTCAATTTAAGTCCAAGCTAATTGTATCATTTATAGACCATAATTTGTTGATAAGATCAGAAAGCTTTTTAATCAACATTGTTAATTCGTATTACAGACTGATAAACAGTATTATAAACTTGTCACGAAATGTGATACGCACTGAACTAGACTTCTGTGGGCCCATAAATTAAATATGTATCTTCGATAAGGATGAATGCAAGCTAATCCATCAGTATGGAAAGTATATATAATCCAGCTCCTTGCTGCAGAAAGTATGTATATATATAGAAGATAGCTGGATCGAATATGCAATTTGCAAATAATCACAGGCAATATTTGTGTCAAAATGAGTTCTTGTGCAACATTTCGATAAAACTTGGCTCACTATGCTTCCAATATATATGCTGAACATTGTCGATAGCTTCCAACTAACTACTATACCATATAGCTTCTATATGAACAATTATTCGAAAATTGCCTAAAGCAGTTAAAAGCCTAAGTGCTTAAGGCCCTTAATTGCTTAAAGTACCTAATGTTAAAAATAATTAACATTTCCCAAACGTGCTAAATACGAGGGTATTTAAATGTTACCACTCCAGCTATTGTAGTCGCTATTTATAGGTCCAACTCTCGGATTTCCTGCTGACGAATAGAATCAATAAAAGTGCACTTTTATTCTGCGTAACTTAGTCACGATCCCAAAACGCCAACTACTAATGCAGATGACTCGCCAGTGCAGGTAAACAAAATGATCACCAAAAGTGATCGACTTCGTGAAGTGGAACCAAGCAGTCTAGCTGAAGTCACTTTGGCTTATCTCCCGAGGTAGCTGCGTATCGTTTTTCCTGTGTAGCCAGTGAGCAAATGTTTTTCTTTTGGCAAATGACGACAAGCTGCCTGAGTGCTGAATCAAAGCGAAAATATATTGTTTACAGATATGCATAACTATTTAGGCATTGTAAAAGCGTGATGTTTATTGAAATGATGTGTCAAATGCGTGATATAGGGCTATTAATATACTACATATATGATTATGCATATCGCCTTATATAAGCGATCCGGCAATTAAAAGCAAAGCAAGTGTTTGCATACAAAAGAAATCGTAAATAACCTCAGGTATGGCCAGTTGCCAGTTGGCTAAAAACTATATCGAATCGTTTGTAATATTTATATGTGCGACTATTTTGTACGTTTTTTACATGCGCGTATTCATTCACAGCCCTATGCAAATTTTTATTATTTTTTTTATAGAGGCGGCTTCAAAAGTTTTTTTTTTCTGTTGCTTTGCTGTTGATTTTTTGAGTGAAGCATGACAAGATTTTTAATCAAATTGAATTTCGCATATGGTTTTGGTTTTGAGTTTTGGTTTTGTTGTTGTTGCTGTATGCTGGACATTCGAGCGAGTGCCAAACACATAAATGCGGCTATTGACACAGTTAAGGCAACGAGCATAATAATTTGGTAGGGAGAAAATGTGTGCTCAAAAATGTTGATATGGCTGGGCAAATGCATAAAAAAAGCATATAAAATATTGGCAGATAATAAAATATTAAATAAATAAATAATAAAAGTGAGTGAAAACAAATTAATAAAAAAAAAGAAAATAAAAATTTGCAAGTAAAGATAAATAAAAGAAAATAAAAATGTATAAAAACTAATCATGTTGTTGCTAACCAGGTCCAACCGTTAAAGTATTTACAATCTATAAAATTCAATGGCAGATAATAAAATATTAAATAAATAAATAATAAAAGTGAGTGAAAACAAATTAAAAAAAAAAAGAAAATAAAAATTTGCAAGTAAAGTTAAATAAAAGAAAATAAAAATGTATAAAAACTAATCATGTTGTTGCTAACCAGGTCCAATCGTTAAAGTATTTACAATCTATAAAATTCAATGGCCATTAAACACTCAAGTTTGTAGGTCGTTTTGGGTTAAAGATTTCGTTTTTAACAAATTGATTGCAGGCTCTCAAATGCCTTTATGCGAAATTCTCCAGCTCGTTGGAAACGTGATGTTGATGAATGGCTCACACTTTTGCTTTCCAATCAATGCCGCTGCTGGCGAGTTAATTGACCCGCTGGCTGACCGCAAAAAAAGGCATGCTAATTGAAATGGAAGCCTTAGCCAGCGCCAACAAAAAGCGCAATTTCAAAGTTTTCCCCAGCGAGTTCAAGACTTTGCTGGGTTGAGTCAACACAACCTATGCAAATTATTTGGGCAAACAGCAAAAGATGCGTAAGCACACAATGCGTATGCTTAATATATATGGTATATAAAATTGTACATATTGGTCGATTTCACAACTGCAGCCAATACAAAATCTGCGCCCGAGCTAATTTAATTACATTTGAACGTGTGAATGACATATGTAAATGACGCAATGCTCAATACAAGGGCCAAATTGAAAATTTTCCAAGCGATTTTCCTTTGTGCCTGTTTACTGGGCCATAGACGAATCAACCTTTGTGCCATTTATTTATTTGTATTTCGTTCGATTTGAATTTATTTTGTATTTATCTGGCTATTTCTTTATTTTTTCTTCTTTTTTTTTTTTTGGAAACATTGATTGGAGCTCATACTTTATACGCTTATCTACACACCGTCATTTGTATTGTATTATTGTTGTTCTGTGTGAGGTGACGTGCAAAAAGCCACAGCAACAACAACAGTAATTGGCAAAAAAAAAAAACAACAATACAAATGAAATAAAATCAAATAAAAATAAACAAAATCAAAATAAAAACAAGAAAAACCGCTGCGTCGGTTGGACGAAACGAAAAATGATTATTTATAGGTGTAGTGTATACAGAATTGAGAGCTGTTCATGACATCATCGATGATTAGAAATCAACATTAGAGGCGAAAATTTATGAATCTATTGTAATGCGCTAAATTTAACAAGTTGCATACGAGTCACGCTACACCCCCACCCACGTCCCCGTCCCCGTCCCCGTCCCCGTCCCCTCCGTCTCCGGCTCCCTGTCAGTGTCCGACTCAGTCGCTATTTCTATATGGACTTCGGCTGCTGCTCCCTGGGCTGACTAATTGGACAAATGGCATTCACAGCTGCCGCGCCTGCCACATAAATCTGCCTACGACAACATCCTGAGCCAAGATGGAGAGTGAATAAAAAACAAAAAAAAAAAAAAAAAAACAGAAGGGAAAAAACGAGAACGTTGCATTTCCTTTTGCGATTTGCTCATTAGAATTTATTGCTGCCGCTTGTCAAGATTTACGTATCCTTGCACCAGCTCCAGATGACAGATGACAGGCAATGGGGCCGCTGCCTAGTTGCATGTGGCATGGAGCGCACGATCCGCGCTCGCTGGACGGTGCCTGCTTTTTTTTTGCAAATTAGTCAAAGTCAGAGATCGGCGGTACGAACAATGGCTGACTTAGATAATTGCTGACCAAGGCTTTCACAATGCCAATGAAAAGTGCTGTAAGTTGTTTTTTTTTCTTCTTATTTTTTTTTTTTGCGTTGCGGTGCCCCGACTTCCTATTAGTTGCAACAGATTGTGCGATAGCAATAACTTAGCCGCGGGACCACAGCCGGCTGCTTGGCCATCTCCTCAGCCAAACCTGCCAAGCCATTGTCTTGACTTTGGCCTCACTCACAGACCGAGCCGAAGTCTCAGCTTAGCCTCAGCTGCCCGGCGTTGCAATGCATCATTTGTTAAATATTAACAACAATAAAATATAATAAGTGGCAGCCAGAACAACTGCGTGTCGATCACTAACTAAACTCTATAGCAGGCCGTGTTCACCAATATTTATATAAGCAATAGGCAGCACCTATTTTAAGCTGATGGGAGAAGTCTTAAAAAATTAGAATTTATAGATACTATATGTTTATATATTTTAAATGCAGAGGCAAACTAGAGGATTAAACATGAAAATCGGTTCAGATTTGACAAAGTTTTGGGCGTTTGAAATATGGAAACTCCGAGAGCTTTACTTGTCTATTTTGAAAAAAATTTGACTCCTTTAGAATCAATTTTAATGTTTTTTTTTACACTATTTGTGACAACAACATTCGATTAAAAATAAAATTTCGCAATTCTAAATTTTGAAAATAAAAAATTTTCGAAAATAAGTAAGGGGGAACATGATTTTTTTTTTTCGAAAAAAAAACAAAAAAGGTGTATTTTGAAAATGCTTAAATTTGAGATGCAGAATCAAACTAGACGACAAATCATGATCAAAATTGTGTCAAATATGAGAATCACTTAAGTTTCAGCAAAGTTATGTGGGTTGAAAGTATAGAAAGCGCTTTTAGTATAGATTTGGGAACACTTCAAGCCGTTCTATTTAGTTTATTCCATAATGCATACGCCTCTTTTATTTGTCATGCAAATTGAGCATTTGTCCGTCGGCCGCTTGTTTATTTGTCAGTTCAAGTTTATATTTACTAATTACTATAGTGTAAAAGTTTCAGCTGTGGTTGTTTTAAAAAGTAACTCATTGCGGTTTTTCCATTTCAACACTTCGCGCAAATAAAACTACAGTGTGCGCAATCGGTTTGCTTTTGACCTCCAAAGTCGTTTGACTTTATGCTTTTTATATTTTTAGCTCAAATCGCTTGACCATTGTTTAATCCATATGTTTTTCGAATTCTTTGATCTTTAATTTTCACGTGAAATTTATTGCTTTGAACTTGTATTTTATGCAAAATTTATTTCTGGCTGAAACTACATAATATGTTTGTGTATCTATATTTAATCGATAAATGTGCAAAAACAAGCTATGTAAATTGATATCAAATATCATCTGAGACAGAAAACCGCAAAAAAAATAACACTAATTTTAAGATGGCGCAGCACATATGTATGTTCAACTACACTGAGTGTATTAAGTGTGCGCACAGTGCTGGTGCACTGTAATAAAGATTAAGGCGAACATAACTATTGTTAGATAACATTGAAGTTTATATGTGAAATACTTTTACTATGATTATGCACTAAAATTCAGTGCATATTTATTTATTTCAGTTAGTTATGTTCGCATAATTTTATGACCAACTGTTTACAAATTATATCCAGTTTTAGACCAGTAGTCAAAATAAAACTTTGTATAAGCAAAACGATAATCGCGATATTCTCATATAAATAAAAGACCTTCGACTGTGTCACAAAAAGCACAAAAAAAATATCTATGCAAAAACTTAAAAATCTTGATAAAGCCTCGTTTACCCATAGATAAGTATTTATATATGCATGTATGTCACAAGTACCTAATAAACAAAAAACCAGGTATTGTTGACTCAGGCAAATATATTTGTGAAAAAAAGGCAAATACCGTTTAAGCTAACTCAAAACAAAAGAGAAACGTGGAAGATTCAGAGCTGATAAGGCTCTGAAGATAAGTTAAGCAGGGTACTCGTACTTTTTTGGGCTTAACTAAATATAAATATATGTATATATAAGTAAGTATGTGTATTTAATGGCAATTGGGCTTATTGTTAACGGATTGTATATGGCATCCTTACGCTTTGTGGTGCATTCAACAGCCGGAGTATGGTGCCCAGCTGCGTGGCCAGGGGCATGGTGGTGGCAAAGGCGTAGGTTGGGGCACGCACCGGTATCGGGAAGGCGGTGGTCGCGGACAGCGGATCGCTGTCCAGCAGATACTGCACACGAAATGTGATTAGTTCGTCGGGTTCCATTTTCACAATCATTTTGGCCGCTCAAATTGCTTGCAGCACGAAACTTTTCGTTAAGGTTTTCGCCTCTTTTTTTGCTATTTCCTTTTTTTTTTTTAGGCAATTTTGCACATGGAAGTTGATTTGATTTTAAATATTCACTTTTATTTACATTTTCACTGTAGTGTGTATCTTTTCTTTCTTTATTTTCCGCTTTTGCTGCAATGAACATTTCACATTTCACATTTGGCTTTGATTTGTTTGCTTGCAATTTATTTTAATTTTGATTTTTATGAGAGTGCGGACCGAGCCCCAAAAAAAAAAAAAAGAAAAAAAAAATAAATAATATCCCAAACGCGTTGCATAATTGCAGAGATTGTCACACAGACATACACACAATCACACACGCATGTTGCGCAATCTTATGCTAAACATTGCAAATTGTGGCACTGCCACGCCCACTTCTCACACAAATAATCGACATATATGTAGACATTATATACACATATGCCGGCATGTGGATAATTGCTATGCGAACCGGCTCGCTCTGTAAATATTTGCCTTGATTTCTGGTTCGCTTCGCTCTCCATGGCGGCTAATGGTTGTGTAACTTTCAATTCAATGTCAGTTAACTGGCCAACTGTCCCACCTTCCCCTTCCCCCCCCCCCACCCCCTTCTCCCACTCTTCCGAGTCGCCTCAAACATCAGCATGCATCGCATTGCCTCAAATCAAAATCAAAAGCAAATCAAGACCCAAGACATAAAAAAGAAGGCAAAGTCTTGGAGCGCTCTTCATGTACCGCTAAATGGTTGTCGGAATGTGCGTAAGTTGTTTATGCAAATGTGCTAGTTGGTTTTGTTGTTGTTGTTGCTGCATTGACTGCTGTCTTTTACGTTGGTGTTGGCCTGTGGTTTATGGCCAGCTTGCTGGCTTCTTCTGTGCGCATAATTGTTTATAACGTGACTCTAATGGGCTCTGCTCCAAGCTGCTGCCCTAAGCTAAGTAGTCTCGAGCACTTGTCTAACCGACATTGAACTCGTGGCAGGGCAAAGTTTGTTGGGTAACGGGTTGGTTAAAGGTTTAATCAACTCGGAACTGCACAGAAATGTTTAGGAATTACAGCAGACGAGGCCTCAAAAAGAAGTGCACTTAAAGGCTACACTTGACTATCTGTGTAGAACAGACAAACTTTAGATTAAAGCAAACGAAGGGCTTTTAACTTTAAAGAAAGCCAAAATTTCAAATATTAATACTCGATGTACGTTTTCAAACAATAATCCTAATCACATAACTTTTGATTAGAGCTTTAATGTGCTTTCTAACAATAACATGTGATTGTCCGACATTAAACCATTCAATACAAAGTCTTAAATAATATTTAATACGTTTGGTAAGACACTAATTTTTGAATAAAGCTCTTATGTGACTTTATCTGCTTTTCCAACATTAATCCTATTAAACAAAAAGTTATTTATGCAATCAAAACATAAAATAGTGCTCAGAATTTTAATAAACAATATTGCCATATTATTAGCTTTGGCAACGTTAATCCAATCACTTAGGTTTTCTTAAATATTTATGCATTGAATATGAATATATGAATAATGCATTTTAAAAATATTAAGTCATGACCGAAGCATTCATATATTTTCTTTTTCTTTTCTAACATTTATTCCATTACTTTGCTTGTGTTATTACTTTGTATATTAATCGAATTAAAGCTGCTATAAATTTGCTTCTAAATTAAGAGTTGAATATCACAATTCAAACTGTTTCTCTTTATTAGGTATAATTTTTGTCTAGCTCTATTAAGGAATTGCTTTACGTCTCAAACACACAATAAAAACCTGTAAAATCCCCTGTCAGAATCTCAATTGTAGCTAATTAAAGCTTAGTCACAACCAACTTTAATCACTTAAGTACCGCAAGTAGTCAAGAGACCGTATACACATACAATAAATCTAATTTAGCATACACATAAATCTATATCTAATTCTATTTGCGGCTCATTCAGTAAATGCGCTCGTGTGGTATTGCGTATTGCCAATTTGCGTACTTCTGGCCAGTTGGCATAGCAATTTTAATTGCCGCTTTCGGCGCAACAAACTGCAAACACTTTGTAATTTGTGTGCTACACAACGTGTAATTATTAAATATTTGCTACTAACTCGCCACTTTGGGGCCTAAACGCAGCTGCCAATTGGTAGTAGGGGCCAACAAAAAAAAAAAAAAAAAAAAAAAAAAAAAAAAACAAAACAAAACAAAATAAATATAAAAAAAAAGAAAAAAACGAAGGCGGCTTTTAAAAAGCCACAAAAAGCTGCGCTTAATTGCAATAATTCATTGCGAGGCGAAGCAAACAGCACAGAGAATGCGAAATAAAATTAAAACGAAAGCCATAAAAAAGCTAATAAAGTACAACACAAAAACAACAAGAAGAAGAGCAAGAACAAGAACAACAGCAAAAGAAATAAAGAGTTGTGTAAACGTAAACAGCTGTTAAAAAATAAAAACAAAATCGCGTCATTAAGTGTGGAGGGTTACACAAAAAAAAAAAAAAAAAAAAAAAAAAACTCAACTGAAAAGGAAGTGCGCACAAAGCCCGCAACAAAAGGCCAAGTTTAGAGCTAAGTGAAGAAGGGCGCGGCAGAGCAGCAGCAGCGGCATTTAGCCGTTTTTCTTCTTCTGCTCTCTTTTTATACAATTTTTTTTGCCAGGCTTCTTGCTGAGGGCAGGTGTGCCAAAAGTGGTTTGCAGGAGAGTATACAACAACAACAACAACAACTCGTTCTCGTCATGCGAAAGTCAGAAGGCGGCAGCTTGAGTTGTGTTTCAGCACTCTTTTTGGCTTACGGCTTCACTTTGGCCAAATGAAATTGAAAATAAAGTTGGTATTTTTCTTTGGGGTTTTACTTTCACACACACACACACACACACACACACACCCAAAGAGAGGGAGAGAGACAGAGACACGCATTTATATGGGCAGCAGCGGAACTCGTCTTGGCCAATTCGTAGGGTTTTATTGGCCTAAAGTTAAGTGGGAAACGTTTTTGGCTGCGGCTTCCTTATTGGCAACGTGCAGAAATTTAATGAAATTAAATAAATATTATAGTTAAAAAAAAACTCAGCTAAGTGGCAGCCAATGTAAAAAAGCAATTGGCCGTTGTACATCGAGTTGTTGTTGTTGTTGTTGTTGTTATTAGTTGTTGTAAGTTGTTAAGTCAAGTCGGCCAACGCCGAATGTCGCATATTTAGTTACAAATTACGACAATGGCGCCGACGACGATGACGCCAGCTATGTTGGCCATATTAAATGGTAAATGGTAAATAATTTATGCAAATGTTGCAGTCGCGCAATTTGGCAGCAGCAGCAGCGGCACCCACTACAGCAACAACAACGGCAACTGTCAGGTAATGAAACCCGCCCGCTGGCTCAAGGAAACAGCCAGCGCACTCTGGTCGCCTCTTTTTTAGTTTTTATTTTTATTTTTTTTTTTTTTTTGTGTTCGCCTTGACTTGGCCAAATGAACTTTCACTTTTACTGCCTTGTGGTCTCGGCTCTTGGGTCTCAGGTCTCTTGTTCCCGTTGCATGTCGCAATATTACAGCTGCCCGAAGAGCGAATGCTGCTCTTCTTCATTATTATCCCCATTATCCTACTGCTCACCATCATCATCATCATCATCATCATTATCTCCGTTTTTGCCCGTTCGTTTCTGACTGATTTTTGCCATCAATTATGTAAATTTTTTCTTTTTTTTTTTTGGCTAATAAGTTTACAATTTACAAGCCAACTAATTGACAGCTACTGTGCATTTGCCCACGGCCTTAGGCCCACGCCTCAAATATATAGACAATGATGTTGATATGATAATAATAAACACAACGGAGCAATCACATTGTGTTTTTTTTTATGATGATAGGAAATGGCAACAGGAAGTCATATCAGTAAATAGCTAATGCATGTTTGGTATCTGATTAATTATTACAAATTATTCGTAGAAGATTTTCAAATACTCTAATAAAGGAAATTGCTAGGAAATAACAGACATATAAATAACATAAAACACGCTATCTGAAATTCGAGACTTCATTTATATAAAGTGTCAATTATATACACATAATTTAAATAAATAAGAAACAGGAAGAAACAGTATCTACAGAATTGAAATAAAAGCAATTAGGCTCAAGATTCCTATTCGAGATTCCTAAATACTATTAATTTAAGATTCATTTAAGAATCAATACAATATAATTTGTATATAAAAGATTTTGAATTACTCGTAAATAAAAAAATAGCTAACAAATACCATTTGTAAATAATTTTGTATTTCACAACAATCTATCTGACTCCTAAGATTCCTAACAAGTCACGTAAATATAGAATATTTCTTATAAAGATCAGATTCTGTCTGCAATAAACCGCATACCTGGCCAAACACTATCTAGAAATGTTAAGTAATTTTATAGCTAACTACCGCAGACTTCAACGAAGTTCCCATAAGTGTTATATAATAGGGTAGAAATCACATGAGACTTGCTTTGATTTTCAAGTTCAATTGATTGAGTAGAATTTCATTAGAACTCTTGTACAGGGCTTGTCTTATCTTCGATCAATGTACACAAATGGCCTGGGACGAACAGAGCAACGACACTGTGCTCAGATCTAGATAGAAAAAAACCCGAGTTTACCAATAGTTATCGGTCGGCTAATAAAGACATAAAAATCCAAATAGGCTCACCGAATTCGCAGAATGCGCAAAAAGTGCCCGATTTGGTTTCTTTTCTGGTTTTTTTGACATTGCGACTTTAGCTGGGTTGCGCTTCAGTACACAGCAAATATTTGGACATATGAACGGAACAGAAATTAAAATGAAAAACAGTACAAAAAAAAAAAAAAAAAAAGAAAGAGAAAGAGAAACAGAACAGAACGAAAGGCCAAATGAGCAACCAGTTAGAGGCACATTCCAAGACAATTTGTCACGCTTGGGGCAAAGAGAGAGAGAGAGAGGAAAAAAGAAAAATGTAACCATATGCATTTTTCCAAGGTGCAAACAAACAAACAAACAAATGACCAAATAATTAGAAGAGCGGGGCAGGGTGATAGGAGGGGAGTTGGGGCGTGGGGGGAGGGAGGTGATTTCGAACAATCAGAAGAAAAGCGCAGCTTTAACCACAAAAGTTGTTTGACCTCTTGACTGACTGAGTGACGGACTGACTGAACGAATGCAGCACATAAAATTGTTAAGCGGCTGCATTTAAAAATAATTTCAGCTGCCAATAAAATAGGAACAACAGCAACAACAAGAGCTAACGATGGCCTATACTCTAATAGGGCTCGAAACGAGTTTGTCCCGCACGGCGAGCCAGAAAATTGTGTCACGTTGTTGCTGCCACAGCAACAACACACAACGGCAACAGCAACAGCCGCAGTCGCAGCCACAGCCACAGCAATCGGTTAAACGCTTTTGACACAGAGATACGGACAGAGAGCTATAGCTATAGCCTCTCCAGATCCCTAACCCCTTGGCCGTGCTGCATGCCAACGCATAATGTGCGTGTGCCCAGCTCGACTTGGCCATTTGATTTATCGAACGCCGAGCCAAACGGAGGCAACTGATTTTGTATGCGTCCAATGCGCCGGCCAAGAATGCCAACTCATTATGCGAGAGAGCCAAGAGAGCCCAGAGCGGCAGAGCGGTAGTTAGAGCACCGTTCACAGTTAATTACAACAATGGCAGCAAATTGCCCAGCAATGCCATAAGACCAGAACGGAAACGAGATGCGACCGTTGGCGACGTGTTCAAATGTCACTTCCTCGGCTTACCGCCGAGTGTCAGATCTCGGGGAAGCCACTGCCAAGCCACTGTCAAGCCAAGTGCCAAATGTGAGTGTCAAAATGTTAATTGCAATGGCTTCTTACACACACACACACACACGCACACACACACACACGCACACACAGCCAAAGAGTGTGGGAAGCGCTGCGGATTGGGGTCAAGCGAGCGGTCTACACTCGAGAAAATACTTGCCTTGTTATAGAGTTATATGCTAATGCCAGCGAGATGAGCCCGAGATGTGGGAGGAGTGGGGGGAGCAGAGACTGCATTCATATATGCATAAAACGGTAGCACTTAAGCATCACAAAAGGTTTACGGGGCACGGCTGTGAAATGTGGAACTCGAAATTGTATAATTTATGCAGCTTAGAAGGTGGGGTTCCACAAACACACACACACACACACACACACACACACACACAGCCCGAAGATGAAAGTGTCATGAATGGACACAAAAAATAAAATTAGGTTAGAAGTTAATAAATTGCGCTGTGAGCTCCAGATTCGAATTAGTGTAAATAATTCATTAGAATGAAGATTATAACAGATAAATATTTAAGTTTTCAATTAGTTGAACTTTAAGAACAAAAGTTCTATTAACAGATATTAATTGCAGCGCGGCATAATGTTCTAGATATGAGAGAGATCTACATGACTTGATAGCAGACTAGTTATATTTATATAGGTCAATGTGTTTGCTGGAGTTTAATGATACTTGGGAGTGGAAAATGCAGATACCATCTGCTGGAAAGGTCATAAATATGCTTGGACATGTTGCAGCATTAACTAAATAGTTTTCCGTCCATAATCTTGCAATTTAATGGCAGCCATAACATCACACGATCCGTGCACATTTTAAATATTTTGTCACTTTGATAGATCTCACGACTCCCAAGTCATATTTTGTTTCTTATTTTTATCTATTTCTACATTTGTAAATTTATATATCAGCTCGTAACTTTGCCTGGATCACAGGTCGCCAACTCAACTCATCTGTTTGAGCATTTTGTGGTTATTTTTAATGCAGTTGACATGAATTCTTACCAAATGCCAGCACAGATTCACACACACACTCACACACACACACACCTCTTGGCATAAGACGTATTCAATTTTATATGTAAATATATATATTTGCTCCACTAATTTGTTGTGTGTGTGTGTGTGTGTGTGTTAGTGCGTGACTAATATTTTGATTGCAGTGGGCCAAAAACTTGGCCACGACGCGACGCTTGTGCAATCCAAATGACAACAACAGCAGCAACAACAAGCTTAAATAAAGATAATCATCGTAATAATAAAGGCAAAAATCTTTTTCTTTTCCTTTTTCGATTTTTTCCCTTTTTTTTTTTTGGCAGTCATAGAAAATGTTCGAAAACTATCGGGTAAATGACCCACATTTCATTTTTCCCCCCCGCCCCCCCCACCTACATTGTTGTGTACAACATTTTTATGTGTGACAGTTTTCATTTCAGAATTGGGAACTTGTTCAATTTTTTAAAATATGCATATATATATTTTTGTTGTTATTTTTAGCGCTCAGCAGCAAATAGCTTTGGTGTTTATTTTTGCTTTAGATATCTTTTATATATGACGAAATCTAAGCACGTTAATCATACGCAACGTTGACGCGTGTTTGCACAAATGTTCTGGCCAAAAAGGCAATTTAAATAAATATGCATATATATAAAAAAAACGCTAACAAATATTTAGTTTTGTGTTGGGTTTGGGCTGCCTAAGCATTGCGACTGCAGCTGCTAGCCACGATTTGAATAACAATAAAAAGCTGAGACCGAATTTCTTTATAATTTGCCCGGCCTAATGAGCGGGGCCCAGACAGACAGACAGACAGACAGACAGATAGACAGCCAGCTAGCCAGCATCTCTGTATAGTTATAGTCCAATAAACAATGCGCCTTTTAACTGTCTATAATGGCTGCTGCTGTTGCTGCTTCTTCTTGTTTGAGCGTGTTTTCACTTTGAGCCATGATAAATTGCACATGTTTATTGTTGATTGTTGATTGCTGGTTGTTGCTGGTTGGTCTTTCCATTTCGATTGCATCTTCAAAAAACTATATACATATATATTTGTTGCATTTTCAAACATAAATCAAGCGCTGACGACTCATAATGCATACACAATTTATTTATTGAATTTTATGATAAATATTTAAAGCCAGACCGCAGACAGACCGGCTTCCAGTCAATGGCCAATGGCCCGTGGCCAATGGTCAATAGTCAGGCGGCTAATGTGACGCCGCGTTAATTTTATGCAGATTTCATGCAACCGCTTAAATGTTGCAAAGCATTTTTGTTGATAAATCGCCGCCGCTTTTGGGTATTTCTTGAACGTGCCGCTTCGGCTAGTTGGAGGAGTTGCAAAATGTGTTGCAATTTGTACGGGGTGCAAGATTCGTGTCTCGTGTTTGGCACCCTGACAGCTGCCACTTGATTGCGGCCGTTAAATTATGGCCCGGCCACGTTGGCAAGGTCAAGTTGAGGTTGATTGATTTCAAATGCAATTTTATCAAAAGGAAAACATTTTAAAAGCCAAAAAATCAGAAATCAGGGAAACTTATGGTAACTAAGCGAAGTAAGTTTTTAAGGTGGGCCTTTTAAATTATATATAAAGATACATATAAAATAGAAAAAGTTTGATTGATCATGCAGCTGATAATAACAATCCAAAAAGGCCAAGGCGCAAACACATGTTCAAAATATCAAATTGTAGATAAATATGTTAGCAAAATATTAAAAAAAAATTATTTGATATGTGATATATCTTTTATATATTTTAAGGCCAAATATGTAAATTCGATCATTTTATCTTAGCATATACCCGTCTCTTTTCCAATTTATTAAGCCTTACATTCCTTTTACTACGCTCATCTCCACCCACAAAATAACACAATTTATAGCAAAGCCAAAAGATTTCCGAGTGATCGCAACCCCGATCAACCTCACATAATATCAATTTGCGTGCTTGTAAAAATTAAAATGTAGCACAAGATTTTTACATTTCTCTTTTTATGAACCTTTTCAGCATTTATCTTCCTCTTATTGTTGGTGGGCTCAAGGTCGCAGCAATTTCGCAAAGTTGATCAATAAGCAAGCAAATTCCATTAAATCCGCCGCTGCCGTCATAATACCCAATACTCAATACTCAAAACCCAATATTCAATACTCAATACTCGATACTCACTGTAACTGCAAGCGGTAATAATTTTTATTGTTTTGCGTAGCAAAGAAGAAGAAAAAACCGCAAATCGTTTTGAAATGGACGCCTTGATTGGCCAAGCGGCAATTCGATTTTTTTTTTTTGATTTTTTTGGGCCAGAAGATGATGAGTAAGGGTAGCCCCTAATATCGAAACTTATCGATATGAAGTCAGCTTTTTTGTGTGTCTTTAAGTCGAACAACTTCGTTTTGCCTAATTGTTTTTATGGTCAGTTTTCTTGCCGTAAACTTTTTATGGCCGCACAATCAAACTGCTTTGCTTTTTATGGACCCTTTCGGTCACAGCAGCAACAACAACAACAACTGCAACATAAACAACAACAACAAAACCAGCAACCACAAAGAGCGTAGTGTGTAATCAACTATTACCACTATTGAAAACCATTATTACTGGCAATAAAAATCATAGAAAATTTGTTGAAAATTTACTGATAAGCCGAGAGCCATTAATGCCAAGTTATCACTTCATTAGCCGCAGCTGAGCTGGGCTAAGAGCGCTTGCCTGGCGTAAGCCCCATTAAATGCCCAGACGGGTGTTAAGAAGTTTGAAATGTTGACTTGATGAAACATAAGCACCCGTAAAAACTAGAAATCTAACGTAAATAGGTATTTAGAAAGGCAAACCCGTTGAAAACCATATCCTATGACACTTGACTGATTTCTTTTGTGCTGATTTGTAAATGAATTATACCAATAATAACACTAGTTAACAAAATATATGATCTACATGTAATTATTTACTATATTGCAAGGCCTGATCTACAAGTTCCTTATATACACGTTTATTTTTAATCAATTGAATTGACTGTACAAATATGTATAACATAAAAAATATATATATTGAAGAAGTATATTGGAATATTGAATATTTGAACAACCAGAAATATGGATTGGCATTGAAAATGTTTAACATGCCTTGAATAAAATTGATATTTGAAAAATCTATTTCAATTTGTGTGTTTACAATTCAATAGAAAACATTAAAAAACCCCATGAAATTTATCAGAAAAATCACTGTGCTTAAATTATAGCAATTAAAAAACGTATATTGATTTATATTTCCGTTTTGTTATGGAAAATTTCGATTTCCAGAAATTAGACGTTATTTAAAAAAAAATAAACACCTCTACAATCGAAACGAAACGAACTAAAATACAAATATATAATTTTTGAATATGTTTTCTATCTTAAATGGCATTCTTTAAATGAGCTAGAATTATGGCTCACAGCAAGCTTAGAAAAGAGGGAGAACAAGAACGCAAATTACCCCCAGAGCCCCCCCAGAGGGCACTTGACCCACAAAAGAAGAGGTGGGCAAATGAGCTGCTTGACAGTATTATATATAAATATCTGTATATGTACATATATATGGAAATGTACATTTCAATGTTAGCAAGAACTAGAATATTGCAATCTATGCCAAACGAAAGTAAAAAAAAGAATTGCGCTAAGTTGAGGAAAATCAATAAACGTTTTTATTTTTGTATTGGTCAGGCGGGAAAACCTTCGTGCTAATAGGTTGTTTATTTTTCAAGCGAATACCAAACATATATTTATATAGATGTAGATATGGCGAGTGCTTTGGTGGCGTGCAACAAACAACTGACCCCAATACCATTTAGCTGGGTGTTCAAGCTGTGAAAGAAAGGCAACAATTTGTGGTTGTTGCTGGAGTTGTTGCTGTTGTTGTTGTTGTTGTTGGGCGTGGTTTCAACACTAACACTTTCATTGTTTCGTTGTTGCTGTCGCTGCTTTATCGGCAAACGTCCAAATGAGATATGCAAGCCAGTAGGGTCCTATATACTACATGTACGTTATATATAATATATATAATGCCAAAAATTCAAAAAAAAACAACAAAAAAAACAAATGCAAAAAACAAATTACTCACTAATGCGCTTTTGTTAGCGCATTCATTGTTAGTTAATGAGCCAAAATTGGTGGTGTGTGTGGCCCGGCCAAAAGAGTTTTTGTAATTTGGCATAGATTAGCTGGCAGTTTCGTATATAAGTGTGTTATATAAAGCTGTAAAGATTTCCCACGCAATGGACGGCCACAAAGCAGCTGAAGAAATCAAATTAACACCAAAACTTCAAAGTTTGTCATTCAACTTAATTTGACATTAGGTTGAAAATTATAATTGGCTGTCAGCAGGCAGTTAGAACGTTTTTAGAGATCAGAACGCGCCTCACCTTGACTTTGCACACCAAAGAGCATAAACAACATTAACAGCGGCAGCAGCAACGACAGCTTAAGTAAAAAATTCGGTTGAAAGATAAGGCCCGCAAAGATAACGCGCGAAACTAACTACAGAAAAAGAAAATGTGGCTCAAAAGTGAATTCGCCAGAGAAATAATAATGCACACTGCGAAAAGCATTCGGTTTGCTTTTCTTTTGCTTTTCTTTCTTAGCCAGACTTGAGCCACGGCTTGAACTAAGTAAGCCAAGTGCTGTACGCTGTTCTTGGCCTGTCCGCCCGCCCGCCCGCCCGCCTCCCGCCGTAACCACCACGATCCGCTCTTCGCACAATTAAAAAATTGGATTAGCGCGTTGCAGAAGCCAACAAGGCAAACGGAAAACAAAATAAAATAGAGTTGGAAATGTTGATGCCACAGCCTCAGCAGCTAAAGCTAAGGCTAAAGCTGAATCTGAAGTGTCTCGCCGTCGCCGTCGCCGTCGCCGTTGCCGTCGCGGCCAGCGTCTGGGCACAGATTACGCTGACAGATAATTAAAATTGTAGCTACGTTTTGATTGCAGTCGCTGCCAGAAGTATGTGCACACAGCGCTAACAAAGGTACAAAAGAAATGGAAATAGGTTGAAGCTCGCGTATATATTAAATCTCAAGAAATGGTATTTTAAATTTAATTTAAAAACTGTTATTTATAAATTTTGACATTTGATCTTTCGGAATTTTTTTTTTTTTTTTCAAATTTAAAAATACTTTTAAATTTATGAATTCATGTTATGTATTTAATAAGTTATTTTTCGTTCTTTTTCTCTCCCTTTCTTTCTCTCCATCTTTCTTTCGTTAATTTCCCCCGTTAGCTGTCCCCCTCTCTTCCTTTTCTAAATTGTATTCCTTAAATTCAGTTAATTTAGTTTTTTGCTTTCATTTTCTTTTCAGTTATCTTTTGGCTTCTCTCTTGTACACACATTTCTTTTTCTCACTCTCTCTTATCAATTTATTAATAAAATATTGTTATCTTTCATTTATTTTATTTTGTTTTCAAAAATTAAGAACCTTACAAAAATAAAACAAATTTGAGATTTCACTTCCTAAGTGGTTTTTAATTAACGTTTTAGGTTTCAGTTTAAATGTTATATTTAAAACCCTATTAAATATTTATTGAGAGCATAATCCAAGCAGCTGTGTACGCATACTGTCTAGACAGACTGTAAAGATATTGTTAAGTACACATCTCTCTCTCTCTCTCTCTCTCAAAGTGGGTTTGTGCTTTTTTAGTGGCAGGTACTACGTACTTAGCGCACTAACTGCGTTGAAATGGGGTTTATGCCCCCGCCCCCCTGGCCCTGGTGCTTGTCAAACATGTCTACCGTCTTTTTTGCACAGATAACTTAGCTTTGCTTCTATTCGGATCTGTTTTTGTTTTTATTTCTGTTGCTATTATAAATTCCACAGCATTATTTGCATATTAAAGTAAGTAAATGCTGGAATCGTGTGTGCAGCTGGCAGAAGATTTGCTCTTCGAAGGGGGGTATTTAGAGGGGAGGGGGGGTGGGGGAGGGGGTGGAGAAGAGTTCGCCAAGTAGTTCAAGTTGGTCTTGTGCTCTATAATGCAATTATGTCTAATTGAAAGACAGCGGAATTTGGAGCAGTGTTTGCGCTTGTTTGAGTACTTTGCCAATTTGCAGGCAATATATAAACATATATACTTTGTATATATAAATTATATTTTGTAGGTTACGAGGCGACAGCTGCACCTCGCACAGTTCCCAGTTCCCATTTCCCATTTAGCGGTTGCAGATGAAAAACTTTCGCGTCGCACGGCGAAATTGCCAACACTTTGGCAGCAGAAGGAAAGGAGGGGGGGAGGGGGGAGGGGGGGCTGTTACCCTAGGCAAATGGCAATTTCGTTAATGGGTGAAAATAAATAATAATATTTCTGGTGCTCGTAATACGCCAAATCAACGTAAGATTTGCTTCCTTGTTCAAGTCTTCTGCCGCTGCCGCTGCCTCTGCCTCTGCCTCTGCCTCTGCCTCTGCCTCTGCCTCTGCCTGTGCCACTGTCGCAGTCACAACACGAAGAGCTGGGCTAACGAAGAGCAGGAAACGTGGACTCCAGTCTTATATCGAGATTTATTTGCACAATTCCGGTTTTGGGATTTTCGTTTGGGCTTTTTATTTCAATTTTTAGTGCCACTATTTGCTATGTCTCCTCGAAAGAACGAAGCAGGCGCAGGGCGACAGGCATTAACAGATCGTCAATAGAGCGGGAGAGAGTGCGAGAGAGAACGACAGCTCCCTGGAGTGCATATGTTAACAAGGCGAAGCAGTTGACAAAGCGCAAGTGCAGATAAAACAACAACCAAATCGATGACAGCTGTTTGTTGCTGTTGTTGCTTCTTGTATTCAACTTCTTTTTCTTTTTTTTTTTGCTTTGCCATGAAGAACTTTTGACACTGAGGAAGCTCTAAGTGGCGCCCACATAGAGCCGCAATTGAGCTATGAAGACTTGAGCTTAAGCACTTCAATTACAAAGACGCTGTCCATTGACACTGACACAGTGACACGTAAAAAAATCAATAACAAAAAATAAACTGCAATAAACAATTTTGGCCGCTAATGTTGTAGATAAATACATGAAAAGATATTAATTAATTTAAATAAATTGGCGGGGTTTTTTTGTTTTTTTTTTTTTTTTGTTTTTTTGTTTCTACGATTCGGTGATTTTAACGTTTACACGGTTAATTACCAATTTGTATAGCAACTAATGCAGTTTAAATACTTAAAACGTTGTTGCCAATGACAGTAACAACAAGGAAACACACACACAAACACACACTGGAACACACAACACAGGCGAGAGCGCGACGCGCGCAGCTGAGCGGCAGCTGGAATTTCTGTTATGCTGCCGAGGCTTAAGACTCGCGAGACGCACACGTCCAAACATGAGCGCGGTCAGACAGCAACTGAAAGCCACAAATATTGTCGTGCGGCTTGTGAGCCCCACGAAGCACACAAAAAAAAGTCAAAGCGACATGCGAAGACGGCGGGCAGCGTCAAATGTGCAAGAAGAATAAGCGAAGAGCGCATAAAATAACGTAAGGTTGCTAGTCAAAGGTAGATGACGCGAACGCTTACGTGACGTTAGGCTGCTTGAGGCAGGTTGGAACGCTTAACGCTAGACTGTGGTGAATTCAACGCTGCGTGACTCTTTACGCGCCGCTGTGCGTGTATTGTGGTCAGGTGAGTTTGCGTTCGCTGCACCTTCGGCTAGACTCCGTTGCTGTTGTTGTTGTTGTTGCTCTTTTTTAATTGAACGTGCACTGCGAGGAGTACCCGCACTCACATTCGCACTCACAGCTGGGCTATAAATAGCTGAGCCTCGGAGCCTGAGAGGCGCGTGTGCCACAATTTAGTTTTATCGTTGATTGAGCGTTAGCCTATCATTAGCTGGACATTTGGCTCTAGCTCTGGCTATTTACGTTGTGTGTGTGCGAGAGAATTGGCAATTGGGTGTACATTTCTGCGGTGGGTGTGCATGGTTATTGCTTTGATTATGTGCGGCGATTCCAGAAGGGGGCGTGCTGCGGCGAGTCTACGTACGAAAGGGGGGGAGGGGCGAACATGATATGCAACTAAATTATTATTTAAGTGAGATATGGCTAGTTTGAGAGAGATACGATTTGCAATAAAAGAAACTAATTTAAAAAAAGAATAGATAATATTTAAAGAAATGTGAGAAAATATAATAAATATTTTTGTGATACAGTTATTTGAATTGTAAAGTTAAAAACAAATTTGTTTTTATTGCAAAACTAATCCGTTAAATCATATATATTAGGTAGCTAAAGATAGCGCTGTTTATAAAATCTATAAAAATATTGCAAAAATAATGGCTAGATATTTAAGAATTAAGCTAGATAGAAACGAAAGCTAACGCCTTTAAAGCTTATAAATATATGTATATGTATGCATCAAGTTTATACCGGATTTATCTCTGAAGCAATTGCTTAAGCTCGATTTCGGCCTGACTCTAGGGAAATTCCCTCAGCTTAATGTCAGGCGGTTTTAAAACACTTGTTTACATTTGGAAATAATCATCATAAATTGAGATACGCACTTGCCATATATGTATATTGTATATATATATATATGTATATGTATAGTTGGTTTTTTCTCATGACTGATAATAGAGTTGTGGGGCAATAAATAAGTTGCCAGCATCGAAAGAAGTTCATGTCGAGTGACTCACCCCAGAGGAGGGGCGGGTGGAGGGGGAGGGGCGGGGTGACGTTGATGTCATTTAACGAGACAATTGCGTATTTACACACGAATATTTTGTGATTTTGCAAATGGCAGCTGCGAGCAGTGAAATAAAATGTCTTTTATAATGTAATTTTGGGTTTTGTTTTCACGCATCAATGCCAGCGGCTATTTTCGGGTCTATGATTTGTATGACTAATCAGGGGTGTGGGCAAGGGGGGGGGGGGCGGGGGACAGACATCATAGAGTGCTGCTTCTGTAGGTTGAATGCACTTTCAATTTTATGTTTTTTTTATGGTCACATTGGCCGCACAAAATCAACAATTGCGCAAGAGAGTAAACAATACAAATATTTGCAATCATTATGAGTTTTTTTTTTCAGTTTTTTCTTTTGTTTGGGCTTTTGAGGCAACCGCCAAGGCAAACTTAATGAAGTGCTGTCGCGCTCGTTCTCGCCGTCGCCGTCGCCGTCGCCGTCGCCGTCGCTGTCGCTGTCGGCGCAGGCGCTAACCTTTGTCGGCTTTACAGTTAAAGCTCAGCATTGCGCTCCCCGGATTTGGCTTTACGTGCACGCTAATTGCTTTATGACCCATTTCCCTGAAAAGTTGCCGCCGCGCAACTGGAGCGCAGAAAGACAACAAATGCCGGAGAGAGGCAACACAATTCGGTATCCGAATTCGAGTTCGAGCCGTGGAAGTCGCTGCCTGCCTGCATGTAATTAAGATAATAATTTCTTCTTCATTTTTTTTCCCAACTCTTCCGCATTTTGTTCTGGGCTTTGTGCCGCCCGGTGAGTCACACTGCGGGCCCGGGGCCACACTTGAGCGCTGTCATTCAAGACGGCATCTCGTGTCAGATGCTGCAGCGCCGATAAGGCATTTGGGTGTGTTGTTGTGCCTTGACGTGACTCGGCCTGCCCTTTGGCATATCCCACACAGATCGGCCCAGCTATTCGCGGATTCTTTCGCAGAGCTTACCTGAAACTTGCTCGCACTGCCAGCCAGAGGCCTGTCCCTGAAGGACATGCTTGAAAAATGTTATAGCTAAATTTAGACGTTCTACTTGACACAAGGC
Source organism: Drosophila sordidula (assembly GCA_035047465.1). Classification (NCBI taxonomy): domain Eukaryota; kingdom Metazoa; phylum Arthropoda; class Insecta; order Diptera; family Drosophilidae; genus Drosophila; species Drosophila sordidula. The sequence goes on along the minus strand of JAWNPQ010000185.1, from coordinate 8,001,916 downwards.
AAAAAGATAATATTCCATTAGAAAAAAAAACCTACTCGAAATCCTATCTAAAAACGAAATTGGAAACAATTTACGGGCTAGTTGGATTAAATACAACTTATTTGAGTATTCTAAAATAAAACTACAGTTAACCTTTAAGCTTTCTAGCTCGCCAACATGAATCAGAAACAGATTTATATAGATGACAAACTCGGAGACAAAGTGCATATGCCCGCGGTCATAGGTAGTGTATGCATTGGTAAATAAACACACGCGTGGGCGTCTTTGGCGACGAGCAGTCGATAACGTAACGAGCCGGGCAGGTTGCCAAAATTGTTGCAATCTGTTGCGGGTGTGCGAGCCAAAAAGTGGCAGAAAGAGAGAGGGAGAGCGAGAGAGGGAGAACGAAAATGGCACTTACCCTGCGCTGCTGCGGCTGCTGCTTCTGCTGCTCGTAAAAGTTGCTGCTGCTGCCGTTCTCTAGCCATTCCACGTCACTGCAAGATCAAGAGAGAGAGAGAGAGAGAGAGAGAGAGGGAGAGGGAGAGCAGGCAACCACATGTTGAGCACAAATTCACCACACAACAAACGAAAGCTCTTCGTACTCACCGCTGCATGCGCTGTATGACCGGCAGCTGAGCGGTGCTGTCGTGGATGCGCACCTGGTCCGGCGTAATCTCCTCGAGCAGGAACATGTTCTTGCTGGCCGGCGGCTGCGACGTCGGCTCGCTCTCCGCGACGCCGCCGTAGAAGAGCGGACTGAGCGGTCGGCATGCGCCGCCCAAAAGCTCGTCGATGTTCTGGTGTCGCGAAATGAAAAGCTTATCGCCCACGCGGCCAGCTGGCGGCGCGTACGAGTAGCGGGGCGGCGGCGTTGGCGGCGACTGCGACTGCGACTGCGGCGGCGACTGCGACTGCGGCGGCGACTGCAACGGCGACTGCGACGGCGACTGCGACTGCATTTGAACTTTTGACATTGGAATGTTGTCGTAGGGCGACGCGCACAGCTGGCGCTGCTCGGGCTCCGGCGGCACCGGACTGGCGCACTGGCCCAACGGCGGCGGCCGCACGGCGTACGCGAAGTTGAAGGAGCTGCTCAGCTCGCAGGGCGCCAGCGCCACCTGCGCGGCGTCCACTTGGTCCGCGGCGGCCGGCGGCTGTTCGGGCCGCTCGCTCGGCGGCTCCTCCGGCTCCTCCTCCTGCAGCCACCAGGCGCGCTCGCCCGACTCCCAGTGCTTGATGATGCGCGGCGGCGGCGGCTCGTTCTCCTTGTCCTGCTCCGGCTCCTGCTCCTTTGGCTGCTCCGGCTCCCGCTCCCGCTCCCGCTCCCGCTCCCGCTCCCGCTCCCGCTCCCGCTCCTTGGCCGGCTCCTTCTCCTGCGGCTTCTCCTGCCACCAGGCGCGCTCGCCGGACTCCACGCGCTGCACGTTGAACAGCTTCTTGGCGGGTCCCGCCTGCCACCAGGGCCCGCTCTCCGAGGATTGGCTGCTGCTGGGCAGCCTTATGGTCACCTCCACGTGCGGCTCGCCGCTGGCATCCTCGTGGTAGCCATTTTGCTTGCTCTCCGGCGGCTGCTGCTGCTGCTGCTCCTCCTCGTCCAGCCACCAGGCGTCGTGCTCCGGCGAGATGCGACTCCGTGGCATCCGTCGCACCTCCTGGCTCCCGTGCTCCCGCTCCGCTTCCGAGCCGTAAGCGTTGCCATTCGGCTTCTTTTCGTTTTGGTTATCGTTGTCGTCCTTGCTGCTGCTCCACCAGCCGGACCGGCTGTCCGGCTCGGCCTGCGGCTCCGTGGCCGCGCTGGCGTCGAGCTCATCGTCGAGCGGATTGAGCGTCTCCTCGGCGAGGGTGTCGTCCTCGTCGCCGGCCTCGTCCTGGCGCAGCCACCAGGCCTGATCGTCGCCGGAATCGATGTGCCGCAATCTGTACGGCATCTCGCTGCGATTGTTGCCGTCCAAGGCGGAGGCGGTATTGATCTGCTGGCTGGTGTCCTGCCACCAGCTGGGCTCCTCGGTGTCCTCCTCCGGCTCGAGTGACGGACGCGCCTCGCTCGTGGGACTCTCCGTGCTGCGCGTATCCTTGTTGCTGGTGGAGCTGGGCGAGCTCGTTGCGTTCGTCGTCGTCCGTGTGGGCGACGTCGTCGGTTCGTTCGTTTGCGTCTCTGGCATCAGACTGATCGTCGACGGCGCCGGCTCCGTTACGCTGCCGCCGCTCTCGGAGCTTTCGAGGAAGATCGGCTCGCTATTCGCGTCGTGCTGACGAGTGGCGAAAAAATTCGACACCGCCGCGAGCTTCTTGCCGCGCGCCTCCGTCCGTGATTCAGTGCCGGACCGGTGGCTATTTTGGTGGCCCATCGCTAGTTGGCTGGCGTCCGAGTCGCCGTCACCTGTCCGCTGTTTACTGCCGCTGCCGCTGCCGCTGCCGACCTTCGCCTGCTGCTGCTCCTCCCCCCCCTCGCGCGGCTTCTCCTTGCCCGGCGGCGTTGACTTTTTCTTGGTCGGCTTTTTGGCCGTCTTGCCGCGCTGCTCGCTGTCCGAGGAGGAGGCCGTGCTGCCGCTGCCGCTGCCGCTGCAGGACTTGCGTCCGGACGCCGCCTTGCCGTTGCTCAGCTTGGCGGCCTTGCGCAGCGCGGAGCTCGCGGAGGCCACGCTGCACTCGGAGCCCGCGCTGGGCGACCGCTCCAGCTGGCCGCCCGCCGGCTCCTCGGGCGTGCGGGATTTGCGGGGTCGGTCTGTGGGGCCCACGTTGAGGGAGCTCTTGCGGAAGTCCTTGTTGGGCCAGGGCCACTTGGCCAGGGAGCTGCCCCCGTTGCTTCCGCTCCCATTCCCGCTCCCGCTCCCGTTGCCGTTGCTGCTGCTGCTGCTCTTGCTGGGCGACTCCGCCTTGCTGGGCGCGGCGGGCGGCTTGTTGGCCAGGTTCTCCACGGAGGATTGGCGCGAGTTGAGGCGCAGCGCCTTCGGCGGCGACAGCTTCGACTTGCTGCTGCTCCTGGAGCTGCTCTTCGGCGTGGCCGGCTCCGGCTTGGGCTCCGACTTGGAGCTCGCCTGCGGACTGGCGCTGTAGCGCAGGCTGCTGATCCGGTCCCGGTGCGGGCTGTAGTTGGGGCTGATGCTGCTGCTGGCGGCGCTGTAGCGCAGATAGCGCGTCGAGTCGTCCAGCCGGTCCGACTGGATCTCCTTGTCCAGCGTCTGGCGCGGCTTCGTCGACCGCTGCACGGTCTTCTCGATGGTCTTGGCGATGTCGATGCGCCGCGTGCGCTGCACGGTGCTGCTGCCCGGCGGCGTCGGCGAGGTGGCCCGCGTCACCACCACGACGGACACAAATGTTTCCGCCGGCGACTCCAGCCGTTCCCGCTGCACCTGCTCCTCGACGCTGCACTCCTCCGGGGCCGGCTCTGTGGCTGCCTCCGCGAGCAGCGCCGGCGGCGGCTCCTCCGTGACCTCCAGCTCCTTCTCGCGGCTGGCCTTGGCGCGACTGGCGGTCCGCGCATGGAAATCACTGGTGGTCAGATACGAGATGGACTTGTCCAGCGTGGCGCTGGCGCCGTTGAGTCTCGCCGCGGGCGCATAGCGGGCGCCGTAGCCGTTCCTCGAGGCGCTGCTGCGATAGGCGGCGCCGCCCAGCTTGCTCCTGGCGCTGTCCAGCACCGGACTGGGGTCCCGCGACTTGGACTTGCCGCGATTCGTGTGCTCCAGCGCCACCGGGCTGGGATCCCGCGAGCGCCCATACTTGCCCAGCTTGCTGCTGGCGCCCGTGTAGCGCTTGACGGGACTGCTCCGGTCGCTGCAGCCGGCGGGCTCCTTGGCATCCGCCTTGGCGGCGCAGCCGTAGCGACTCACGTAGCTGGTGACGGGCGCCGGCGTCGGCGCTGGCGGATCGCGCTTGATCCGATATGTGCCGCCCGAGAACGAGGGCCTGTAGGCGCTGGGCGTGGCCAGCGAGGAGTAGCGCGACGTGGCGCCGCTGCCCAGCTCGGAGCCCAGCGTGTACTGCGAAAGAAGAGCGGGATTAGTTGGGAATCCGTGTGGAAGTGGACAGATGGCGACTTACGGCTGAGCTGCTCGGCTTGTAGGAACTGCCCAAGTTCGATTTCCAGGGTGTCTGCAATGTTGGAGTGTGTTTTAATAGTGCAATTAAAATGAGATTTAAATTTGCGTAAATCCTTACTTGAAGCTATGAAAATCGCAGAGAGAGGCGATAATTGGCAGAGGGAAAAATGAAAAAAAGAAATGGCAGCGAGGGGGAGGAGAGAAAGGAGGAATGAGCGATAACGAAAGGAAGCGAGATAGCGGGACTAAGAAAAGTGTGTATGAGAATGAGAGAGACAGAAGAATATATAGAAGGAAAGACAGAGAGAGAAGAGCGAATATAATCTACATTATTTACAGACTAAAATACAAACGAATTATTGCTTATATTTACTTCGTTTTTTTCTCAATGGGACTTTAGTGGGTTAAATAATTCTGCAAGCGCCAGATCAGGTTTCCTTCCGCCCCAAAGCACTTCCTCAGTTTTTGAGTCAATCAAGAATGCATTTTATGAACTATTTCCAAAGTACTTAAGCTCCAGCAGACCCTACGCTAAGTAAATCAACGAGCAATGCAAGCTGGAACTGATTGATTGGCGCACTCAGACGCTCCATTTCGAATGCATTCACATACCCCCGCCCCCTGTGAATTTGGATTGTTTATTGGGCGTTGCGTTCGACAATTATTCGCGAGCATTTTATCAACTTGAACGACAAAGAGGCAGGGGGCCAGAGTGTTGAGGCCGGGGCACATCAACACCATCAAGCAGAAGATATTCTCCCCCTTTTTGGGGCAACCCCTCGGCAGGGGACACGGCCCCCACACGGCTTGGGCCGCTTTGAACTCGCCTCTGGCATTGCATTTCATTTTCTTTGGGCTTTTTTGGCGTTCGCTTCGCCGTATTTCAATTTCAATTTCAATTAAATGGCGCTGTAGCACGCGTTTTTCAATTAATTTGGACGTGTAAACAGATTCATTTCGATTATTTCAACATCTGCCTTCTAATCTTAGAAAATGCCGCCCCTGACACCTACGTCCCGTTATTCATGCGCTGCCAGTTTTTTTTTTTTTTTGGGGCATGCCGCGTTGCCCCTTACATCAATTGTGGGGCATTTTGTGATTCGAGGGGGGTTGCAGATAGACCGAAAATATTGCGAAATCGATGTCAGCTTTTTATAGCTCTCAGCTAAAGTCTGACAAAGGTATTATAATTTATTATGGGAAAATAATAAACCGACAGGAATGCCAGGAAAATAGCCATGAAAATTCCAGAGGGCAGCCAAAAGCCAAATGAAGTCACAGCTAAAGCGCGTAAAAGTGGCCATAAAAATCAACGATCTACCTGAATGAAATAGCCTAGTAAAATGTTGTAAAACCTCTCAAATGTGAAGCGTGCAGGAAATTCCAGTGTCGATGATTACGGAACTGTCCCAAGTGGAGCTCAACGCTGGGCAGGCGCCAGGCGGCCCACACCAATGACATGTGCCATAAAAAATGCATATTTCTACAGCGCCCAAGTCCGCCCGCCCAGCGCGCTCAGGGGCCCAAGGGGGGATGGGGGGGAGGGAAGGGAGCTGCGAGCCCTGTTAATTGTTTTCGCTAATGTTGCTGCTGCTTTCAGGGAAATGGAATGCCAAACACAAATAGCACAACAATGTGCAAAACAAGCAAGGAAAGCAAGAGATGAGCGCCAATGGAGAGGAGAGGAGAGGAGCCGAGGAGCGGATGGGGCTGAAGATTGCCATGTGGCAAATGTACTTGGTGTCAGCCACTCCGGAGCTGTTGTCTCTCCCACTCAGACGGCAATTTGACAGCGTTATTATGTGGACTCAATTAGGTGGACTCGAGAGCAGAACTAACAGGGGCTATAAAGCGGTTCCTATCTGTCAGTCGGCGCTGTCTATAAAACGCAGATCGGGCGACTGTTCAAATGCATTTAGCGAATGCTGCAAATGTGCCAACTGCGGCCAACAGCTTGAGATGGCCAACGAAATCAAAGTACTCGACAAAATAAAAAATCATTCGCGTGCCGCCGCACAGACAAATGATTTATTTTTGGGTTTAATTTTAGTTTTTGGTGTCGTTGTGTCAAAAAAAATAATACATAGACATATATATATCTTTACATATCTGCAATATACTTTATGTGCGAGCTGCATACAAATTAACACGATGCTAAACGTATGCAAAAAGCTATAAAAAGTTAACGATACGCAGCGGACCTCAGAGCAGGGAGAACTAGCAAGCTCAGCTGGGCAATACCCTGTACACTAGGAAAGATTTTTAAAAAAAATTTAAAGTGATACAGATTACTTGTGAAAATCGTTGTCCATGTTGGCATGGTTTTTGACAAAAAATTTGACCCCCTCAGAATCGGTTTTAAATTTATTTTTTATACTAATTTTGACAACCTCAATCGATTAAAAGTTCAAATTTGCATTTCTAAATTTTGTTTTTTTCCGAAAAAATCAAAAAAAATTTATTTTCAATAATGAATTTATTTGAAATGGAGAATCATTCTAGAGGACAAACCATGAAAAAAATGCCATCAAACATGAAAATTGGTTCAGTTTTGACAAAGTTATGGGAGTTTGAAATATGGGAACCATGGATCCGAGGGCTTTACTTGTCAAAATTGTTGTCCATTTTTGGCATGATTTTTGACAAAAAATTTGACCCCCTCAGAATCGGTTTAAATGTTATTTTTTATACTAATTGTGACAACGACAATCGATTAAAAATATAAATTTGCAATTCTAAATTAAAACAAAAAATTTTTTTCGAAAATGAGTAAGGGGGGAGTACATGCTTTTTTTTCCGAAAAAAATCAAAAAAATGTTTTTTTCAATAATGAATATATTTGAAATCCAGAATCAATTTAGAGGACAAACCATGGCTAAAATGCCATCAAACATGAAAATCGATTCAGATTTGACAAAGTTATGGTAGGTTGAAATATGTCTACTAATTTTAATCTGCTAATAAAAATCTGAACATTTTATCTGATTTTATATTATTATAATATATGTTCAGAGTTTCAAGTTTCTAGCTTCAATAGCGAGGAACTAGCATTCGAACGGACAGACGGCCGGATTGTAAGACGGACGCAAACCGAATATTCTCTTTTCAATTCGTTAACGGGTATGAAGAAAACCTTATGATCAATTTTTAAAACCTAACATAACCACTTTTATAATAGTTTTATAACAAATAATTTGATTACTTTAGATATTGATATTTAATAAAAAAAAGAAATTGTGATAGATTGTTATAAAAAAGATATATTTAATATTTCTAAAGCATACAAGCAATGGAAAAAAAAGAGGAAATGCCGAAAAAGGGGTAATCTCGGGTAGTGCAAGAAATAGATCAGAAAGCCCGTAACAAAAAATTAAAATTCATCTATTGCACTTAGTTCTGGGATTGTTTTGGTTTCGTCATGGTGTCGGCTCCGTTTGTAATATGCGAAAACAGATACGTGTGTATGTTTAAGTGGTGGCCAAAATATATGCTGGCTGACAATAAACCAAAACAAGAGAACAGCAATTTGAAATGTTGCCAAATTGACATCAAACTAGGCAAATTTTTCGTGTGACGGCTGGGACAACTTCGGCACGGGTGCCCGCAGGCCCAGATTCCGCGTCTCGGGCACAAACGAGTCCCAAACGGGCGGCTTTGTCGAATACTTGTCCATGGCGGCGCGCATGCCCCGCATGCCCAGCTCCAGGGCGCAGTTGGCGGAGCGCCGCCCGGCCGGCTGCTGTGTGAAGGGCCCATTGAAATGGACATAGATGTCACCCTGGCTGGCCAGATCCAGCCCGAACGTGGTCAGATCCTCGCCGGTGACCAGCTGGACATCGTTCGCATTGGTGCGCGTCGCGCGCAGGTTGGCAACGAGCCCCGTTAGCCCAAACACATCGGGCAACAGCGACGCGGACACATTCAGCCGATCGGAGGCGCCAGCGCCGGCGTCGGCGCCGGCGCCGGCGCACGGCAGGGCAGCGGCCACGTTCTCCTGCACGGAGACATCGGCAAAGGTGGGCAGGCAGGGCAGCTGATTGTGCAGCTCTGGGAAGAGCCTGTACTCCCAGTTGCCGTTGCCCGGCGTCACATCGCGGGGCTCCGCGTCGTCGCTTTTGCTCTCCAGCTGGTCCTCCAGGCTGGCCTCGCTGTCGCCGGCGTCCTCGCGCAGCGCTATCAACGGTTTCACCTTGCAACGGGGTCGACGACGTCTGGGCATATTGTGTATTGGAATCCGACGTTCAAATAGCTTTGAGAAACAACTGTTAACTGCCACACAGGCTCCCCCGTTCCCCATTTAATGCGTGTACAACAAATTGTACGAAAATTCACACTTTGTTAATTAATTAGGAGCTGCGGGCTCCACTCCGACTCCACATCGCCCCCCCCCATCTACAGGCGGCAGAAGTCCAACTTTTAAGTTTATGCGTCTCATAAATATTTACAACTTCCTTTGGCCCATAAAAGACGCCAGCAGCAGGAATAGCAATTGGAAAACGAATGAGAATAGGTGGAGCACCAAGAACGAGACAAACTTACAAACGACACTATCATAAAAAATTATTTTTTCCCTTTTTCGAGCGTTTTTAGAAGCGAACTAAAAATAAACAGCCTCCAAATTGGGAACTGGGAAACACTTTGAGGCAGCCCAAAGTGGAAACTTGTTGGGCACATAAATTGATCGGTTTAGGCGCAATCTTTAATTGATTTACAGCTCCAGAATTTAGCGAGCGCCGAAAGGTCACATAAACACGTTTCCCTAAAAAAAAAAAGGATGAACTGATCGTGACATAATGTAGAAAAACTTAGACGTCTTTTTCGGATTCTGAATATTGTATAGTAATATATATGAAATATGCAAGCATATAATTACTATAATTTATACAAAAATATATTGTATATAGTAGTTTAAATTATCGAAACGTTTCACTTATTTAAATAATTTTGTATTTAAAAATTATAATTACTTTACTTAATAAACTATAATTGTAATTGAACGTTCAATAACTATGCCCTTTTTTTTTGAAAGTATATTTTGGATGCAAAGCAGACGAATTGCAATTGCAATTTGTTCTTTGTTAAGCAACGCAAGTGCAGAAATAAATTACTTCCAAAAATAAAACGTTCAGTCCTAAATTTAGAGCGTTCAATGAAATGAATTTACGCTGGTTTTAATTACTGGATATTCGTGTATTTCCCTTATTGAGAAACTTTTGGTTATAAAGTCTTCAGTCTCACTAGATTTTACATTAACCATAATTACAGTTTATTATCATTAATCTAACTGCTCTACATATCTAACTAAACCTTTCCCAACAAATACAATCATAAATCAAAAAATCTCAACTTTAATGATATACGATTACATGCCGTCTGGCTGTTGATTCTGTGAAGCATTTAAATAGTTCTCAAAACACCTATGAATGAAATTCAGTACCAAAAATCAATTACCTAAAAAGCCTTGCAAAAATGCCAGGCAAAAGTTTTTCGAGAATTGTTTATCATGGAACTGGGCCATTAACACTCGAGCTGAACTCGAACACCAAAAACAAAGAGGGGGGCCAACAACAAAAGTTGGCGAAAACAAAAGTGCCCAAAGGAAAAACTAAATTTATAGATACAATATGTTGTTCAAGTGATTTTATTTTTGTTGTTGTTGTTGTTGTTGTTGTTGTTTTTCTTTCAGTACGTAATTTTGCCTGCGTGTGTGGGTGTGTGCTTTGAAAAGCGACGTAAACTAGATACAAAATACATTGGCCGCAGCGGCAATTAGAAACAAACAAAATAGCAAATTGCAAACAAAAACTGTTGAAGCAATTTGCATACACAGAGATTGATAGATATAGATACCGAGCAATAGATACAGATACAGCCAAAGAGTTGCAGATACTTGGCGCTGCATAGAGTTTACTTACATAACTGCGATAGGATGACATGACGATTACGTTATTTTGGCAAGTGTCTCGCGCAGCAATTGCGTTTTATTTTGTTCTTGTTGTTTCGAAATCTATTTGTTTGAAATTTCCCTTTATTTTGTTTCTATCTCTTTGTCAATTTGAACAATTCATGACAATTTCAACAGCTCGTATTATTATTTCATGTTTCACTTGAGTGGCAGCAATTTGCATATGAATATTTGCAATTAAGCTGGTAATTCAATACACACACACAAACACACACAAGCACACACACATAACACACACGCACGAACGCGACAAATTAACTGCTGTGTGCAATTAGACAACGACGTCTCGTATCTTTCGGATGCATCCACGGTGGCCGCTCAATTGCAATAGATGCAAAATAAATTAGATACATTTACTGGCGACAAAACTGAACAACGACTGCGAGCCGAGATGCAAATGCGAGGCATGAGATAAACGTACTACGCGCACATTCATTGGACACATTTGCAGCACTTTGATTTCGCTCGCAAACGGATTCGAACAAAAGTTTCCGTGCGTATTTTTGCACGGGCCACTTTACATAATCCGCCGGCCACGCAGCGTCTAGAGAGCATTCAGAATGCAGCCGGCAGAGGGACGGAGATCGGAGACGGTGCCGGAGCCGGAGATGGAGACGGAGACGGAGACGGAGACAGCGGCAAAGGCAAATGCGACACGTCACGGGCCCGTTTTATTTATGCGTTGATATTTTGTGCCTGTCGCTCCGATTTTTTATTCCTCGTGCACTCGGCATCACTTTTGGCTGTGCGTTTTCTTCTTTACTTCGATTCTTATTTTGTATCTTTTTTGTGATTTTCCTGATTTCGAAAAAAAAATAACAAAAAATGTTGCTATTTATTTTTAAATTTAGCAAAAGCAGCACAAAATTTGTCGCATGCGATCGCGACGTTTTTTTTTTTGTTTTTTTAATGTTGGTTCTTCTCGGCTCGCAGCGTGCGACTCGGCGCGTTGTCAAAGGAAAACTGCCCGCTGTGGAATATCTTGCGCCGAGATTTTTCCCGGCGAGCGTGTGTAAAGTGTACAAAACAAAATTGTTTCGTGAGTTGTGCGTGTGTGTCTGTGTGTGTGTGTGTGTGTGTATATTTTGGTCGAGAGATCGCCCGTCGGCCGATCGCTCTCGGCGAGCCTTCCGCTCTCTTCAGCTCGGCTCGTTGCGTTTGTAAATTGCAATAATGAAATAAATAAAATAGACATTTTTGTATATAGCCACGCGTATATCTGGCAAAATTCGTGCGCCTCTCTATATGTAAATAACGCATCGGTAGCCCAATTTTATCGCATCTGAAAGTGTTTTATTGCGACAGCTGTAAATAATCAAAAAAACAAAAAAACACTTTTGTAATTTAGACAGCAAATAAATTGAAAGTATTTCGCATTTCTTCTGATTTTTATTTGGACCAAAACAAGTCTATAAATAGCTGCATAATTTAATAAATTTGATTTTAATATATAAAGCTGTTATATTTGGCTGCATGAGTAACTGATGAGTAATCGATGAAATGTGCGACAAAATGTTGCTGGAAAATCGAGCTAAATATATTTTAAAGCTCTTATTTGCAAAATATTTTGAATTAAAAAATTAACCACAATTTTCCTGCCAGCGAAATTCATTCACTTAAATTCCCAATGAACTCTTTGGTCCATCAACAGCTCCACCGCATTAGTGAGCCACATGTGTATGCCTAGAACTTCCTACCACCCCCCCCCCTCGCAGGCAGCAAGTGTCATTAATTTATCACACATATTTGCCTAGAATATCGTGCATATCTTGTGAACAACAGCGACACATGTATATAATCGCATCTCCGTGCACTGATATTTGTTCTTCATTTAAAAATAACGATCTGTGTGCCACTTTTGCCGGCCAGAAACTACACACACACACACACACACAGGCGTACACACAGAACGCTCACCGGAAGCATGCGGCTAGCTGAGATGACGTCCATTCAAAAATTCTGATATTCGGTGTATCAGAAACAAAGATGCCTTTTGGCCTGCACATGGCTCGCAGCGGCGAGAACGTGCGAGTATTTGGTTTTATATTTTAGTGAGCATTTAAACTAAATATCTAAATATGTGCCAAAAAGCCATTCGGCCGATATCTGGCCGGGCTTTCTGCTGGGGCGTGCACATAAATCAGAATGCGCGACAAAGACGCTAAATTGCCAGAAAATCAAAAGGGAAAAGCCTCAAAATCCAAGCGAGCATCAATAGCTAATAGTCGGCGCAGGCAATGGGGGATGGAGGGCGGGCGAACGGGTGGGGCTGGGGCCAGCAAAGTGGCTCGACACTTTGACGAAAGACATGCAGTGGTTGCAATGGATGCGCTGCCTGACGCCGGGGCCAGTGGTGGGGGCGGGGGCGCGGCAACTTAACCTAATCTGACCGACAGATACAAATAGCTTTCAACGCAGCATTAAAAAATAAAAGAGCCGCAGCAGGCGTGCATTTTGCATGCTTTCCACAAATATTTTCCCAGTGCGTGAGAGACGCCAACAACAACAATAGCAACGGCAACGGCAACGGCAACGGCAACGCCAACGCAGCCGCCCCAGAAATAAATGCAAACAAATCGAAAAACAAAAAAACCAAAAACTAAATGAAATGAAATGAAATGGAGAGAGAGAAGCGTTGCCTCAAAACGAGAAATGAATTTGGGCAGGCCATAAAAAATACACCGACAGCCATAAAAGTCAGACCCGGCAATCCCCGGGAGCAGCCAGTGGGCCATTCAGGCAGCGAGGTGCACAAAGCGGTCAATCATGGACAGCCGGGAGCCGCTACCCGCAGCTGGGAGCTGGGAGCTGGCAACTGGGAGCTGGGAGCAATGCGATGCGATGCGTCGACAAGCGACAGGCGCAGGTCTTTCAATCATTTCTACGATTTTGAATTTGTAATTTATGTTTGGCCGGGGCCGGCACCAACAGATTATGCAATGAAAAGATGCAAACACTAGTTAATAAAACTAATAGGGGGGAGTGGCTGGCGAGAGGAGATGCAGCCACTGGCTCGATTTGTTTGCGTGACCATAAAACACAATAAAATGTTGGGGGCTTGGGAGGGAGTTTACCGTGTCATAATATTTTTTTCTTGAGGTGTGCTGAGGCTTTCATATAGAAGCTATATTCCTTTAATGAGAATCAGAAAAATCTGCATTCTTGTGCTCCAATCAAGTCCAAACTTTGACTTTAACTTTAACATTAACTTAAGAACAAAGTTTTATATTTCAAGATCGTTTTCTTAACTTTTGGCATGCAAGCGTAAAATATTGTACTGTATCTAAAAAATGCCAAGCTTTCATTGTGTGTGTATGCATTTTTAGGTATTCAAATTCGAATTCTAATAATAATCAAGTTTGTTTTAAAATTCTTGTAACATAATAGTTAGTTTTAAAATTAAAGTTGATTTATAAAGAGTATAAAAACAAAACAGTGTAAATAAAATTCCGAAATGTAGAACAACGTTTTTCGCTCAGTGCATTTTTGAAATAAACAAAAGATGAGAAAAATTTACATTTTATGTTTTTAACAAAATTTTAATATTAAAAAAAAAAACTTAAAACAAAATATGGTGTGCGAAATTTATGCTCCACGCATTAATGCTTTATTGACAGCCTGTTGATGAATAAAAATATATATATTTTTTGCTTTAAAGACCAGGCATGCCTTCTTTTGTGTACATAATCGTTTTTTATTACAACGTTTTCATCATGAATATAAAACACAATAACATATTCGGCAGACAGTCTCGTCGCGTCTTGTGTTGATTTAAATTGTCTTCGTCTTCTCGCCAGCATTTTTAGGGCCACATTCTGTGCAGGCCGAGAAAATCTCCGGCTTTTAGCCAATAAAACGTTGCGTGTCGATTGTTCCATTTATCCATGTCACTGCTAAAAATAATAAACGAACACGAGAACTGCAGTTAATAGTTTTCTTCATTTTTTTTTTTTTTTATTTACATAAAGCTCACGCGTCCGGATCACTTTTTGGCTAAACATTTCATGAGTTTACATTTTTGGGTGTTGCAACATATTTTTCCGTTTTCATCTTTCAGGCGTTTGGCCGCTGTGTGCCAATATTTAATTTAAATATTGTGCTTAACGAACATCGCGCTCCGTGTTGCAATATTAGACGCCGTTGTTTGTTTGTTCTTTGTGGATTTATTCAAGGTTATCTGGACTGAAGCTGCTCGCTGAAGTGCCCCGTCTCAAGTATTGCGCATACGCATTAAGTATACGCAACGTAGTCGCTCGTTGGCTTTTATATAGTTTTTATGCACGTAATCGCAGGTTGCCTTTTGTGTCTAGAGTGCCGAAAGACATTTGAAGAGGCACAATTTTGTTATTCTTAGGGCCGTCCCTCAAGTGGCAGCATGACATAGATTCGCGTTCGGAATTTATGTCAAAATTCTCGCAGCAAGAGTTCCTCAATCGATCTTAAATCTGATGAATGTTCTTATAAAAGGAATTATCCTCTACGCTCCTATCCTGATATAATATGCATTTTTAATCAAACATTTTGTTTCCAGATTTACATTCAGAATACATCAAGATGCCAAACTATGAACAAAATGCGATTCCTATTCAAAAGTTGTCTACATAGGAATTTCTGGATACAATTATGTTTGAATATTAATTTAAATAGGATAGCCGCCAAAAGCTCACAAGAAACTTTTCAGATAATATATATAAATATCCACAGAGGTATTCTAAAAACTTTCGAAAGTGTTGCCAGACCCAAAATCGAAGGCGAACGAAAAGTGCGACGAAAACAAAACGACAAAGCAGAGCGCAGACAACACGAGTAAACACAAAAAGCTGTCGAAAAGAAAGAGGTGAAAAGTAAAAATAAGCTTGTGAAGATTCGCCCAAATTGATCTGGGCGACTCGAGGAAAGTGCGAAAAGTGCGTGCCAGATAAATATGAAAATCCGCCGTAAACAGCCCTTAGCTTTATATGTATATATAGTATATTATAAATACTAACAAATGTGATGCATGTGTATATCCAACAGTTGGTGGCAAGCAATGGCGCTGCTGCTCGTGCACCTGCGCCGCCTCATTCTGCTGCTGAGCGTTGTCTACCTGAGCGGCGCCGTGTTCCGTCGCCTGCTCACCGAACGGCACCACGCCCATGTCCTGCCGCCGAACGGGCTGGCCGGCCTTGGGCACAGGGGTCGCTGGACAAAGGATCCGCTGCACTTTCAGTGGTGGGCGTACATCTACACCTGCTACGCCTACGTGGTCCTGGTCAACTACGTCAGCATGCGGCGCTTGACCAACCTAATCGAGTTCTTGTTGAGTTAGCGTAAAAATACATCAATAATGTTTTGTTATTTGTATGGTAATTAATTAAACATTTAGAACAATCTAATTTAATTACAACCGAATATATTATATATATTGTGTACAAATAGTCGTATACTTTTGGTGCAAACACATTTCTCTTATGGCAAAATATCGGTTTCTTTGACAGCGCCATCTATGTGTCAGTTGCCAAAGTTCGCTGGGTTGTTGTCTTCACTGTGAACATCTCGAGCAGCGCAACGGTTTGTGAATTCGCTAAAGCTTGCAAGAAAGCAAAAAAAGATTCTGAAAGCAAACCTGATTGAGATTGTAATAAGAACCCATAAGTGAGACAAGCCGAAGCTTAAATGCCCTTATCGTATATATATGATATTCCAAAAAGCTGTCAAGAATTTGTTTATAGAAGATTTGTATCTTTAACTGCTCGTAGAAAGCTTTTTAAATCACATTTGAAAAGCGAGACAGATACATATACTACTTGTAGCTTTATAGACTTAGCACGATATCTTGGCCAGACATATACGTATACACTTTCTAGCTCTTTCGAAGGTATACGAATTCAATAAATTAATTTCTGCCATCGACCATTTAAACACCAAATGACGCAAAGGCTGCATCTACCCACGAAAATAGCAAAATGAGGCATTTTAGGCAGATTTTCATTTGATTACAATCGACAGAAATAAAGCGCATGCCGTTGGCATTAATTAAATTCCCATTGCATTTATCGTTGACAATCGCAAATATGTTTCGATGATTAATCACTTTGTCAAATAAAAATGTGTCAACGCGATCAAATAAGCAGTGCATAAAAAATATATAGCATATATATGTATATGTATCTGTAAGATCTGTAAGATATGAAAGATTTCTTGTTGGGTTCTCTTATTTATTTTATATTAAGGATGAAATACCCAAAAATTATACTTGATAAAAATAAATGAAGGTCTTCTAATTAAAAATCTTAAAAAAGCTAAAAACGAATTATTTTTTAAATTCACTCGTGAATTATTTAAAGGAATTTAAAGGAAACAGCTTGAGTATTTTATAAATCTATATAGTATGTCTACCTTATACATACAAATTTATGTTATATCTCTTCGTTTTTTATTGAATATTTATTATATAGTAGATAAAGATAAATGAAGGTATTCTAAAGGAATTTAGAGGAACCAGCTTGAGTAGTTGATAAATTGATGTTATATAGTATTTTCTAGTCGGACAATCTCTTCGTTTATAATTGAATATTTATTTTTATAAGTTTTTCACAGCTCTGCTTGTAATAATTACAAATTTGAATTAGTACGATAAATGTTTATTGCATTTCATGTCATTTGGCTGGTTCGCACAGCACCCACACCGACGGTATTTATACCATGAGAACATATAGTATCTGATCCAAGCGGTAGTCACATTCAGGCTGACTGAATGACTCACAAGATTTGTTGGCATCGCACACGTCACAGGGTATTATTTGTATGTGCCTGCTTGCCTCTACTTAGGTAAAAACAAAATACCCAGATTTGTCAAATATACTTCAATATAAATATATCCCTACACACGCACACACATTTATGCGGGGTGTGTGAATCATCAAACGTTGAAATTTTTGATTTGAAGTTGTCAACGCCGACTAAAAAAAACAAATGGAAAACTTGCAAATTGCGCAAAAAGGAAAAGCCGTGTGGGGAAAGCGAATGCATTAACGGCCTAAACCGTTAGTTGTTTGTTTTTGAATGCATTAAAGATGTTTATTTCTGGCTGGCGCTGTTGGAATTCGCGCTCCGCGCTCCACCAACAACCACCCACATGGAGCAGCGGACGGCGCCCACTTGAGCTTATCTGGCCGCCACTTAGCACAGGGCACCAGGGAATGCCAAGTGATCAAGTGATCTTGCAGCCACTTGGGTCGCTGCTTGGGAAGCTGCAGCTTCAAGTGAGGCATGCGAAAAGTGGCCGAAGAAGCACTCGTCAAATGGGCACACACACTTTATAAAGCAGGAAAACACCTCATACGCGCACTAGCTGATGCTCGTCTATATATAACTGCATAGCAGGCGTGCCTGTGTGTGCCTGTGTGTGTGCGTGTGTGTGTGTCTCTGTGTGATCATAACAATTTTGACCCAATTTTGTTGTGGCGCACGAAACATGAAACACAAAGAAGATCAAGCGAGCGAGTGATTTCTGCTTGGGGGAAACAACTCCTCCTCCTCCTCCTTCGTCGCGTTCTCCTTCTCCTGTGTCATCACTGACCTCAGCGCATCTGTAAAACGATGGGCAATGAGCCGGAAACTTGGGACAGGTGTGCAATAATATTTCCATTGAGGAACTGCTGCTTAAGGCGACAGCCGAAAAGCAGCGTTGATTTACCTGCACTTTGATTGTAGTTAGGCATTCGTTTCGTTTCGAATTTTCACCTCGATTTTGATAAAAACAGTCTTGCGCTAGTTTATTTTTAGCTGGCTTATTTATCGCTTGTACCGCTTGCTACATATTCGCCATGTTATTTTTAAAATATTACACATTCCAAAATGTGGCAAGCGCACAAAATGTTAAATATTATTCTGGCCCCACAAGTATATACACATGCATAAAATAAATAAAATTATGGCCAGCGCTTTTCGTGGCACTAAGTATCTAGAAGATACGAAATGGCCAGCCAGCCAGCCATCTTCATATACACACACACACACACATATACATATATCTTTAGCCATACTATAGTCCGCCGCCGGCCCAACTATATGGCCTCTGGTGTGTATCTATACACTCAGGTGAAATGTGTGTGGAAAATGAACATGATTATGAGCAGCGAAAAAGCAGGCGGGAGAAAAATACAACAAAAAAAACCACGCTAAATTCAGTTGCTAAAAATAAGCGAAAAATCATTCTTAAGTATAGTTGTGTCTGTGTGTGCGAGTGTGTCGAGTGAGTGTGCGTGTGTGTGTGTGTGTGTGTGTATAGAGAACTTTGCACAGGTGGAGAAGCTGGCCAAAGATCGAGTCAAATTGATTTACACTCAAAAAGCTTTTCTTTTGGAAAACTGAGCCAAAAACATGACACTCCAAATGTAAGTTCTGAAAAAACAAAATCTTATATACACACACATATAGGTACACACATAGATATATGTAGATAATCTGGTCGGTTGTCAAAGCGAACACACATGTTTTTTTTCATATATTCTTTTATTTGCTCGCCCATTAAATAACAATTGTAATATGACAGCACATTGTCTGCAAAGGAATATTGGCCAATGAAAGCGGCTAATGAGCAGGCCAACAGATTTTATGGCATTGCCAAGGATTCACTCAACTTGATCTCGAGCATTTCGTTTTTTGGGGGGATGTTTTGTTGATGTTCTTTTTATGTGTATTTGCCCAATTTCTTTTATTTTTGATATACTGCGATGTTTTGTTGCCAAATGCTTTTAACCGACCTTACAATACATTGAAATTGGCTTAGATACATTTTGATATTTTATAGAATTTATTAAATTATTTTTAATATTTGTTATGTTTAAGAATGTGAAATAGATTTGAGAGAAATTTCCCTGATTCGTACCTGTAGATATTCTGCTATATATTTGTGGCTTTTCCTTCTACTGAATCTAGAAAATAACTAGAAAATATATGGATTTTAATAATATTATCAATGATAAGAGTCAGGAAATAAAAGAGAAAAGCCCCAAAAACACATATTGTTCGATATTTCTTTGTACCTAGGAAGCCATTTCGATGTGTACACACACAATTTGAAAGGCAGATACACAAAATGAAAGCCACACAACACATACACACACACACACAGCTAGGTGCGTTTGTCTATGTAAATGACAGCGGCTAATTACAGGTAAGCGCAAAAAACAACAACTTGGAGTTTATTTTGGGTGCTCCGCAAACTGGCGTGAAAATGCGTTCACACTAGCGGCAAGAAGCCAAAAAAACAAAAAAAAAAAACAAAAAAATGAAATAAAATAAAATAAAAATCAAAGAATGTTCCACACAACTGAGCAATTAACACGCACGTAAGGCAAGGCCCGAAAGCCCTGAGGCAAACCAAACAACAACAACAAAAAAAAAAAGGCAAAAAACAAAAACTCACTCAAAATGCTCGCAGGAAAACTGCCGAAAATAAGCGGATGAATAAAAGCACACTCAATAAGAAGAAGAAAGGAAAAAAACGTCGAAAGAAAAGCGAGCCGAGCGCCGAGATCGTCGGATTCGTTGAAATAGACGAATTCACAAGCGACCAGCGACCAAATAAACGAAATACTCTTTATTCGAACGACAACGGGATCTCTTGTTCAGTAGATCACCAGCCTTACTCCGACGTTTATTACGAATTATTCGGTGACTCGGTGACAACTACACAACTGCGTGCGGTGCTGTAGAGATTTTCGCTTGATAAAGGAAAATTTTTCAAAGAAAAATCCAAAAAAATTTTTTTTGAGACGCGACAAAACGCGCAACGAGCGAATTATTTTGTTACACATATCGGTAAAATCAATTGAAAATCTGACATAAAATGTCGTCATCGCAAGCTGTACGCTCCTCGAAATACTCCTACCGGGCCACATCCACTGGACCCGGTGCGGCCGATGTGAACATCGAATACATCGCCGACTTGAGCTCGCTCTCCCGCTTGGAGGTAAGGATCAGGCAGCTGGTTCCCACCCAAAACTCTACAAAGAAAGTGCTAAACAGAATATCGAATGCGAAGTATCTTAAGGCTGCGTGCAGCGAATGTTGCAATTAAACGTATCTAAAAGACCGAAAATGTATCTAAAATATGTATACATATATATGTACATGCGTATGTATATGTGTTCTCGGCGCGTTTGTGTTCGAAAATATTAAATTCGTTTGAGCAAAAATATCTAGACATATATATGCATATGCGTCGGTGAAAATTATGTAACAAGCACCTACGAGATACACATTGAAAAATGCGATAAAAAGAGAATTACATTTTTTTTATTTTTTTTATTTTGTGGAAAAACCCAGTGCGAAAAATTTGAAAAAATTACAAAATTAATAAAAAAATTGCAACATGAATACAAATATGAATTTTTTTACAGGATAAGATCCGTTTGCTCCAAGATGATCTTGAAGTTGAACGTGAGCTGCGCCAAAGGGTAAGTTGGGAAACATTCATAAGACATACAAATATATATATATTATTAAGAGGAAATTATCTATAAGTTGTTCGGATGAAATTCCAGGCATAACATATATGTATGTTGCATATTCCTGCGGCAAACGCAATTAAAATTTCGCACCTGCTTGTCGGCGGCAAAAGGAAATTCCTCACGCAGGGAAAGCGCCATGCGAGCGATTTTCACTTTTGTCGCTTGCAAATGTCACCCTAAAAACAGCAAAATATGTGGAAAAGCAAAAGCACAAACGACACAAAAAAAAAAAAGAAGGAAAGACCAAAAAAAAAAAAAAAAAACAAAATCAGTCAAAATAGAAAGGCGGCGAAAAACTAGCGGCAAAACAATAGACAAAAATTTGTGCACTTAGAGAGAGAGAGGCTAAGAATAAATTACCCTTCGAGAGTTGTGCGTCGAACAAATGATAATGATGTGCATTGAACTTCAATCGGCGTTGCTGCTCCGAGGCGGAGCCGCAATAACAAATGATAAATGATTTTTCATTTGCATTTTCAATTTGTGTTTTCGCCCAGGCAAATGCAATTGGGTGGGGAGAGGAGGAGGAGTGGGGAGTGGGGGGGGGGAATCAAAAGCAGAAGCAAAAACAATAGCAAATGCAAACGCAATTGTTTTTTTGAATATTTGCATTTGCAAAATGCCGTGCACTTCATTCAGCTGCAGCAGGCGACGCTGTGTGGTTGTTGTTGTTGTTGTTGTTGTTTTTGGGGCCCCAGTCTGTTCCTGTTTGGCATTACAAATTTAGAAAATGCGGCCCGGCCCGGCCTGGCGTGGCCTGGGCCCTCGGCGTCGCCGTCGCCGTCGAGGAGCTCTGTGCACTTGGTCGCGAGTGTATTTGTAAATACATATATATTTTGTGGAAATAATTTTAATTACTTTTGCTTTATGGATCAGCAAACTCACGCACAAATACACTGGCGCACACTCGTAGAAACTACTACTACACACACACACACACTCGCACTCACACACACACATTATATGGAACAAAATGGCTAAAATTAGCGCACGACATTCAATACACAAGCAATGATTAACTTGGGGCAAACAACAAAAATATGAACAACCACAGCAAGGCAACAACAAAAAGAATAGAAAATAAAGTAGCCAAAAACATGATCATCATCCTGCTGATCATCATTACCCACAAATACAGAGGCAGAGAGAATAAGCAAAAGAAAATTCGCTGGCACAGCTGAACAATTTTCTATGTGGGCTGTATTATGTATGCGTGCGTATGTATGTGTGTCTGTGTCCCTGTGTGTGTCGGCTTCAATGTGTGGGAAAATTAAATAATTTTCTTGCAC
The DNA here is from genome assembly GCA_035047465.1 of Drosophila sordidula. NCBI lineage: Eukaryota > Metazoa > Arthropoda > Insecta > Diptera > Drosophilidae > Drosophila > Drosophila sordidula. Next base: position 7,980,138 of record JAWNPQ010000185.1, on the reverse strand, counting down.
ATTAAAAGTTTTCACAGACAGTCTGCTATACACGTATCTATGCATATAGCGGCAAAAGTATCTACAAGATACATATGGCGCAAATGGATTTACGGTTGTACTTACGTGGCCTCTGGCCAGCTTTGCTATATAGCTTATTGAAACAAATATATAGACGCTGTTATTAGAGATGCTTACACACACACTTTGTTTAGAGCATATTGCCGAATTCCTTGAAAAATATAACGTTAGCTGAATCTCTCAGTTTACTTTGTTTTAAGCACCTGCAAATTGTATATGCCTAAATATTTCAATGTTGCAAGCTATCGATATACATATTTTTCAAATAACTAAAGTTATTTCTAGTTTCAGTATTCTCACGCTTCCAACTAAAATTGGATTTCACAAATATGTGCTCATCTCAGTCCAGTTCCACAAAATTGCATCTGACAGCGCCCAATTTTCTTTTGCCCGAAAAATAATTTAGAATTCATTTTAATTGCCAAGAAGAAGAAAACTATTCGCAAATTTGCAGATCTTAAATTAGGTCAGCGTGGGTCCAATACAATTTTTTTTCTTTTTTTTTTTTTTTTTTGGTAGAACTTTTGGAAAATATACAGTGTTGTTTGGTTCAACAGAAATGCGCATAATAAAAATTCTTTAATGCCTTTTTGGAAATGCAACATATACATATATGTATGTGCCTAGGCCAGGCGAGGCTGGGTGCAGATATGGGCGCTATAGGTATGGGATACCTATAGAAATTTGTTGGCACTATGCCATTGTTATTTTGGGTGTTACATGCGCATAATTATTTTTGACTGATTAATTTGATTTATATATTTTATGGGCCGTTTGAATTTGCCGCAATGCATCATGGTCTATGCATTGCGTGTGGGATGGCTGAAAACGCGCTTTATAATTAGAAATGTGAATTATGAAAAAATGCTGAGATAAATGTGAAAAATGTGTGTTTATAAATTATGTCCAAGCCAATTACACAATATGTCCAATCTTTGAGCAACAAATATTAATGCGATTATTTTTCTCTATATATATATTTCTTTTGCCCGCAGATCGAGCGCGAGAAAGCCGACCTCAGCGTTCAGGTCATACAGATGTCCGAGCGTCTCGAGGAAGCTGAGGGTGGTGCTGAACATCAAGTATGATATGAGAGCACATACGATAACCGAATTTGTTGTACTATATAAGCGCCGTCTCTTTGCAGTTTGAAGCCAACCGCAAGCGCGATGCCGAGCTCTTGAAGCTGCGCAAGCTGCTTGAGGATGTTCATCTTGAATCGGAGGAGACCGCCACGCTTTTGAAGAAAAAGCACAACGAAATTATTACGGATTTCCAGGAACAAGTCGAAATCCTAACGAAAAACAAGGCTAGGTAGGCTAACGAAAAATATCACAATAGCAACGAAATATTCTTCTTTTTTTTTCTGCCATACTCCATCATCCGTGGCCTCCTGGCCCCAATTTTATGTTCTGACCTCGAAATGTTTTGCCCAAAAGCGAAACATGCATATCCATGTTATTGTTTATTGTCTGATGTTGATGAAGTGGCGTCAGCTGGCGTTGACTTTTCAATGTCTCCAAAATCAGTACAATTGTAATCCAAATAGCAACAACAACAATGCTTGGTAACCTTGCTTGCCCCGCTGACACCAAAAGTGAAATCAGACCATAAACAATTCATCAAAATGCCATGACAAGCAGAAAAGCTGAAAAGCCGAAAAGCCGCAAAGCCGCAACGGAAAATATTCAAATATGCATCGCTTGCAAGTTCTATTGACACAAATTTTCTGCACCCAGAGAAACTCAGACGAATGTGGTAGTATAAGCCAAAAAAAAAAAACACAAAAACAAAAAGAAAACAGCGCGAAGACTCTTGGCTTTGGCTACTCATATTTCCAAATCAAATATCCAAAAATAAATAGCAAAGGAATTTCGACGAATTTCAAAATCACCGAGCACGACAAATTTCAAGGCTGTCGAGCGATCAAATCAGACGCCGACCACGCGGCGTATGCGTAATGCCAGCTGCCTTAACTTTATAGTAATCCAGTTAGCTGCATGCTGCACTTGTTGTTATTTATTTCCTTTTTCAATTCCGATCAGCTCAGGTACACAAAATTCTTGTCTATCTCGAGTTGCGTCCGAGTTTGCGCACTTTCGCACAGACAAAGCAGTTTTCTCGCTCTCGCCGCGAAGCTTGCGGGAAGCTTTTTTCGAGAAAAGAAAATAAAAAGTTTCAACGTTTTCCGCACGCACGCAACCATATGTTATTCCACTGCAACAACAACAACAGCAAAAGCAACAGCAACAACAACTGAGACGAGGAGCGCATATTTTGGCATTTATTTTTAGAAAAGATTTTTTAATTTTCATCTACATTCTTGAGCATTAAGTAGAAGAGCGCCGCATTTCTGTTTGTCGTTGTCGTGTGTTCTTGTTGTTATCGCTCTCTCATTTGCACCAACGCCCGATCCAAATATGTCTTTGATTGAATCATATTCAAAATCTGTTGATTGTTGTTGTTGTTGTCTCTTTTCGTCCAATTGAACTTTATGGAAATTCGATACGTTTTTCGCTTTTGCCACTTGTGGGTGGTTCAATTATAAATATTTCTCTCAACTTACAGTAATTACTGTAGCTAACGCACCCGCCTCTCAAGCGAAAAGTGAAAAATGTTTGGAATTTCTCGTAACAAATGATTGAAAAAAATCTATTATGAAATTAAAATAGCTTGCTTCCAGGCACATGCTCTTAACCTTAAACCTTTTTAGCTTTCGCATATCGATCGAAGAGCTTTCTGAGCATGTTGCCGAGCCAAAAGCTTTGGCTCCAGCCTGTGCTTTTCTGGGCAGCATGCCGTTCCGATTTACGGAGATCGCGATTAACGATCGATAGTCGAAAGCTTGCAAGCGTCAGAGCTTTCTGAAAGCTTGGATTACACCGATCTCTGCCTTAGCTTGTTCCCAGCAGCTTACAGTCTTTGCCAGCTTGGCCATGCTCCATAGAAATCACAGCTTGGCCGCTCACCAATGCCGATCTCACATGCCATGCCTAAGTATCGAAGCGTTATCGAAATGAGCTTTTATTGAAATCGAAATCACTTTGCTTGATCGAATGCTTACAGAGCCGAAAAGGACAAGGCCAAATTCCAGGCCGAAGTCTACGAGCTGCTCTCCCAAATCGAATCCTACAACAAGGAGAAGATCGTTTCGGAGAAACATATCCAGAAATTGGAGATCTCCATTACCGAGCTGAATGTGAAGATCGAGGAACTGAATCGCACCGTCATCGATATCAGTTCGCACAGATCTCGCCTCTCGCAGGAGAACATTGAGCTGATCAAGGACGTCCAAGATCTCAAAGTTCAATTGGACACAGTCTCGTTTTCCAAGAGCCAAGTCATCTCCCAGCTGGAGGATGCACGCCGCCGCCTGGAAGACGAAGACCGTCGTCGCTCAATGCTCGAATCTTCGCTGCATCAGGTTGAGATCGAATTGGATTCAACTCGTTCTCAACTCGAAGAAGAGTCCGAGGCGCGCATTGACTTGGAACGTCAGCTGGTCAAGGCCAATGCCGATGCCACTTCGTGGCAGAACAAATGGAATGCCGAAGTGGCAGCCCGCGCTGAAGAGGTTGAGGAGATTCGTCGCAAGTACCAGGTGCGCATCACCGAGCTGGAGGAGCACATCGAGACCCTCATCGTGAAGGTCAACAATCTCGAGAAGACCAAGACCCGTCTCGCCAGCGAGGTCGAGGTGCTGATCATCGATCTGGAGAAGTCCAACAACAGCTGCCGCGAACTGCAAAAGGCCGTCAACACCCTGGAGAAGCACAACGTCGAGCTGAAGAGCCGTCTCGATGAAACCATCGTTCTCTACGAGACCAGCCAGCGCGATCTGAAGAACAAGCACGCCGATCTCCAGCGCACCATCCACGAGCTGGACAAGGTCAAGGATGCCAACGGTCAGCTGGGCCGCGAGAACAAGAAGCTGGGCGGTAAGATCCATTCAAAACATACATACATATATATCTAAATCCTCAACTAATTTGCCCTCTCGCTCAGATGATCTGCATGAGGCCAAGAGCGTCATCAACGAGCTGAACCGTCGCCTGCACGAACTGGAGCTGGAGCTGCGTCGTCTGGAGAACGAGCGCGATGAGCTGACCGCTGCCTACAAGGAAGCCGAGGCCGTAAGTTCGCAATGTGCCCGAATAGCCAGAGCCCGACTGACCAGAGTTTCTTCTCTTTCTGTTTATTTGCATGACCTACAGGGTCGCAAGGCTGAGGAGCAGCGCGGTCAGCGTCTGGCCGCTGACTTCAACCAATATCGCCACGACGCCGAGCGTCGTCTGGCCGAGAAGGACGAGGAAGTTGAGGCTATTCGGTAAGTGTCGCGATCCATCCCCCCCCTGTGGCTGTTGGCGCAAATGTCGACGCCACTGGCACGAAAAAAGAGCCAAAAACAAAAAACACAAACCTTGCGCTTCCCACTGCCAAAACGGAAGCGTTCGGGCCAATGAGCAAATCAATCGATTGATTTGCAATCGTCGCGGCCAATTGCCAAAACAATTGATATCAAGTTGACCCATTTTGCGATCAGTACGATTTCAATAGTCGCGCCTAAAGCAACGGCACTAGTTTTCCCGTTACCAGCAGCTCCTTAACTCAAGTCCTGCCCAGCCAGCCAAGACAGTTAGCCAAGCAGTTGCCGCACCCGAAGTTGGTTCGCATATCTTCCTAATGAGGTAGATTCTCCATTCTATCCGTTACGTTGACATTTCCAACAGAAAATTGCGCAGTTGCCTCTGATTGCATAACTTGGAAACTCACCGAGTGGCTGAGAATCTGAGAGATAGCCAGTCCTGAGACTGGTTTCCGCCTAGGTAGGTGAGTGTGACGACAAAGTCGGACCTGACCAGTGCGGGGCTATGGATTGATCCGTGTGCATATAAATATCAAAGCAGTGTTTATTAACCCTTCGTCTGGCAGCGCTTCAAATTTGAAATTAAGAGTATTTTACGAGTTCCACTTTTTTGTTTTTTTTTGTTTTTTTTTTATTAACAAAGTTTTGCTTAAAAGGCGAATGTGTTCAAGGAGTATAAAATGTATATGTATTTGGCTTTGGCATAAAATTTAATTCAATTTGTTTATAACAAATATCAGACAACAAAAGTCGGTGGGAAAAGTTTATTTTTACTTGGAAATGTGCCAAAAATCAAGAATTAACTAGAATTCCAGTTTAAACGATATTTTATATATATATGCAGCCCATACGAAGGGTTAACAAATAAAACTCCTTACTCCTACACTGAGCCAATTTGATGGCAAGTTGATTTTCTCGTCGACTATTGCGTAAAATGTGTGACATTTTTTGTCATAGTCTATGAAGATGCTGCCAAAATGAATCAATCATAGCCCGAAAAGCACGAACGGCGACAATGCTCGTGATGATGATGATGATGATGATGATGTTGTTGTTGTTGTCGTCATTATGTTGATACCTTTCTGGCGAAACAACAGCTGAACAAGAAACTGCAATCTTTTTATAGATTTCGACAAATTTGAAAATTTATTTGCGAAGCAGCAGCAACTGCTGCCAAACTGAGGAGAGCGACAGCGAGGCGACAAGGCGACAGAGCGACAGAGCGACACAGCGATAGAGCGACAGAGCGACAGAGCAGCCCAGCAGTCAAATTTCCCCTTTAGTAGCTTTAATTAGAGTATTCATATTCTAAGTATACAAGAACTCGCACACGCACTCCCATATCCATTGCCATTAATCTTTCGCCGCCCCGCCCCCCACCCCACGCCCCTTTGCTGCCCACAAAATGGCGCTCGCACTGCAGCAGCGTCCGTCGCGCTTCCGTCATGCGACGACAACATATGACGACAACTATGGCTATACGATGAATTTCTATCAGCCGATGTTGGACTACTTGGACGCGAAGGCGAAAGGCCTGAAAGTGCAGCAGCCGCACCTGCCCTGGGTGAGCGAGCGGGGCCTGAAGCAGTACCGCTCCTCGAACGCGGTCCGGCAATATAACGCCGACGAGATCGTACGCCTGTCGCGCACCTGCGCCGCTCGGGCCGACGAAATTTTGCTTAGCTTTCGGGCGCAGAAACGCTCGCCGTTCAGTGTGCAGAAGCTCGTCGACGCAACGCGTGTGGCCAAGCACATTGAACCGGACACAGTTGTTGAGAGATCGCGCCAGCGTCGTCGTCGCCGTCAGGAGGAGCTCGAGGATTTAATCAAGCGCGATACGTTAAAGATATTGCAGCGCATACGGAAAATCGAGCTAGACAACGAGCACGATAAAATGTCTGATGATTTTAAGCGTTCGATACGCGGCAAGTCCGCCAGCGCGATCGCCCAGGCGCTCCTCTCCGAATCGGAGCGGAATATCAAGGGTGCCAAAAAGGAGGAGGAGAACTTCATAGCCCAGACCCTAATACGTTCGAGTCGGGCCGCGTCCCGTGCCCGGTCCACCTCACCGTTCGAGGGCAGCGGCCAGGTGCGCGCCCACGCCTATCACATGGAGCTGATGGACGAGCGTCTGGTCGACAAGCTCGACCAGCGCGTCTCCTCCTCGCTGCACAACGTCAAGCGCCAGCTGTCGACGCTGAACCAGCGGACCGTGGAGTTCTATGCGGATAGCAGGTGCGGTATAGAGGATAAGTGTTGGATCTGTCGCAAGGTCATGCGCACACATCCCAAACTCAAGGACTATACCTATGTCTACTGGCAGCACTAAATGGGCATATATGTGCACAGTTATATGCTGCACACACACACACACATATATGCTTATGCACCAGTTGCTCAGATCTATAGCCATAGTTGTCGCACCTCCCTCCTCCCCCCCCGCCCCCCTCCCCTCATCAATCATCTAGCAGCTCATATCAAAACCATTGCAAAACTGAACCTCTGGCGTTTTCAATTCGTTTCTAGCCCAGACAATTCTGAATAAATGCGAACATTTTTTTTTTTTCTGATTTTTAGCCTAATATTTTTTTTTTCCTTGTGGCCAGCAATTTACAACCCACAATCGTGTGTGTGTCTATTCCTTACCCTCACTGCTGCGTGTGTGTGTGTGTGTGTGTGTTTTTCTTGTCTGGTTTAAATTTGCATTTTATTTTCGTTTCGAGACGCTTCTTTCTTTCATTTCCCTCGTATAATTCATGCATTTTGCGTTGTTTTTTTTTGGCTTGAATTATTTGTCTCAAGTTTTGCGCTTTTCGCTTCTTTCTGGCATTGTGTCTTTTGTTTAGTCGTGTGTAAATTATTTCTGCTGCAGTTTTCTAAATTGCAGCTCGTCTTGGCTAATTGCAACGAACCGCAGACTATTCGGCTGACCATTTGCAGCTGACCATCATATTTGCCATATTCACAAATTGTTTGCATTTTAAGTTTCCCAGAAATGCAGCAGATCGAGTGCAATATATTATGCTTAATTTTAAAGATAGTTGAGTGTCTCGAGAGTGTCATATTCTTCAGCCCGATAAGCGATTTCCCACAAATGGTTTCATATTTCACCTGGCCAGCAATTTAAATGCCATTTATCATTTATTCATGACACTTACATGTTGGTTCAATAGAATTGCAATATTAAAAAAAAAAAAACAGCATTCACATGCCGCACTTTAAAGTGCAATTTCGCCAGCCCCCGCCCGAGATTCATTAGAGTGAATGATCTTATTTCGCACCCACAGAAATGTCGCTCAGACAGGTATTTTGGGTGGGGTGGGGTGGGGTGGGGTTTGGCAAAGTAAAACACTTTGCCCATTGTTTGACGTGTCCTTCAAGAAATAATATCTTATTTTGTTTTTCTCGCGCGAAAATTGATGCGCATGACGGCAACAAAATGGGCAAAAATGAACAACAAAAAAAAAATCAAGAAAAATAAATAAAAATAAAGAAGCGAGCAAAAAAAGAATTCATCACATATTTCTGCGTAGACAATAAACATTGAAAACGAGGCAACAAAAAAATTAAAATTAAATGAGAAAAATACTTACGTTCGCAAGCAAAACTCAAGCTAAATACCTTGGCAAAGCGACAACAATGAGCGCACATAGATTAAGTAACTAAGAAATGGGCTAGAACACTGCGAGAAATTATAGATGACAACCAGCAGCGAACTGATGATGCGTTAGGCTAGAGGAAATGGCTGACAGGCGGCATTATTTAGAAGCTAAATATGGGTGGGAGATTGAAAAGTTTGAGAAATGAAATAAATGCGAAAAGTTTGAGAAAATATTAATAGATAGAATAGATTTAGCTGTCTGTAAATCTGTGAGCTATGACTAATATTGCCCTTTGACCCAGCCCCACTGACACAAGTTGGCCTGTCAAATGATTACAATTAGTCAAAAATGGATTTTGGCAACACTAGACGCAGCTAGACAATTGAGAATTCACCTACGCCTAAAATTAGACGCATGATGCGCTCGGCTGTGGCACAGGTTCTATTTGGCAACGGGAGGAACTAAGGTAGCAATGCTTGGCATGTAAATGCGCTATTTGTGACAAGTTCGATGTCTTTATCAAGCGTATAAATATAAATTCGCCAATGCGGCGGCCGAACAATGCAATTTTTGACAATGCCACAAAAATCAGCAAGCGACGGCAACAGAATCGAGCTGAATGCTGAGTGTTGAGAAAATCATTTTTGTGGGTCAGACATTGGGCCAAAAATAGCGCTGAATGCAAGCGAAAGAACGAACGCGACTTCGAGGTGAAAAGCCAAGAGCCAAGTTGCGATTTGAGGGCAACTTCCAGAATTATGCTGAAATAGTTTTGGGTTCGATTTGTTGAACTGATCGTAAATGGTATTCTGTGCGTCTTCCTTTAGCAAGCAGACGAGCATCGAGATCGAGCAGCTGAATGCTCGCGTCATTGAGGCGGAGACCCGCCTGAAGACCGAGGTGACGCGCATCAAGAAGAAGCTGCAGATCCAGATCACCGAGCTGGAGATGTCGCTGGATGTGGCCAACAAGACGAACATCGATCTGCAGAAGGTGATCAAGAAGCAGTCGCTGCAGCTGACCGAACTGCAGGCCCACTACGAGGACGTCCAGCGCCAGCTGCAGGCGACCCTCGATCAGTACGGCATCGCCCAGCGTCGCCTGGCCGGGCTCAACGGTGAGCTGGAGGAGGTTCGCTCCCATCTGGATAGCGCCAATCGGGCCAAGCGCACCGTCGAGCTGCAGTACGAGGAGGCCACCACGCGCATCAACGAGCTGAGCACGGTCAATGTCAATCTGGTCTCGCTCAAGTCGAAGCTGGAGCAGGAGCTGACCGTCATCTCGTCCGACTACGAGGAGGTGTCCAAGGAGCTGCGCATCAGCGACGAACGCTACCAGAAGGTCCAGGTCGAGCTGAAGCACGTGGTCGAGCAGGTGCACGAGGAGCAGGAGCGCATCGTCAAGCTGGAGACCATCAAGAAGTCTTTGGAAGTCGAAGTCAAGGTAAGCGCCCGCCTCCGCAGCCGCTTTTACAGATCAAGCTAACTCTAATTGCCGCCCCCCCCCCTCTCACCAACCCCCCGTGCAGAACTTGTCCATTCGCCTGGAGGAAGTGGAGCTGAACGCCGTTGCCGGCAGCAAGCGCATCATCAGCAAACTGGAGGCACGCATTCGCGATCTGGAGCTGGAGCTGGAGGAGGAGAAGCGCCGCCACGCCGAGACCATCAAGATCTTGCGCAAGAAGGAGCGCACCGTCAAGGAGGTGATCGTTCAGTGCGAGGAGGACCAGAAGAACATCATTTTGCTGCAGGACGCGCTGGACAAGACCACTGCCAAGATCAACATCTACAGACGCCAGCTGTCCGAGCAGGAGGGCTTCTCCCAGCAGAGCACCACCCGTGTGCGCCGCTTCCAGCGCGAGCTGGAGGCCGCCGAGGATCGCGCCGACGTTGCCGAATCGAACTTGAATCTGATCCGCGCCAAGCACCGCACATTCGTCACCACCTCCACCGTGCCCGGCTCCCAGGTGTACATTCAGGAGACAACAAGAACGATCACCGAATAGATGATCGCTGATCCGCGCACACAAACACAAACACACCAATGCACACACACACACACACATACACCAACACACACACACACACACACACCCAACACACACACCCAACACACACACACACACACACACACATACACACACAGCCCAGCAGCAACTTTTTTTTTTTAAAAGCAAACAGGAAAAACAACAATTTAACAAGAGCTTTCCGTATGAAAATGCAGAAAATGCAGACAATTTTGAGATCGAAAGAATTGCTTGAGAAACTTTTTATAATTTAAATTTTTTTTCAGAGCTTGCGAGAGTTCGTATAGGTTATACATTATGAATACATAACACCACACATCTCCTATCTATTTATAATAATAATATTTTGAAGTTCATGTAATTTAATTAAAATAATGAACCTAAAACCATATAAAAAAAAAAACCAAATAAAATTACAAAAAAAAGCAAAATAAACAACAAGGAAAACTTAGCAGTTTTGCAGTGCTAGAGAGAGAAAGAGAGAGATTGCTTATAGAGTTTGGCTGATAACAACAACAAGTGAAAAATCCAAAGATCAACCAATCGACCCTAGAAAACGAGTTACCCGAGTTACAACCGCTTCTACTTGTTTTTAGTTCATTTTATGTTTAGTAGGTAAATATCTGTGTGCTCGTAACGAATTGATTTTACACTGATTAAAAGAAAAACGATTAAGAAAAACTGAGCAATTTTCATATTTTTACTTTGTATTTTGCAATAAAAACTGAATTTACTTAATAATAATAACAATAACAACAACAAACTCAAATTGAGTTGCGTACTAATTGGGATATTTAATATATAGTATATTCATAATATATTATCTTTGCGAGCTGAGGGTATTTAAAACAGACTTCTAATTGGAATTCAGATATATTCCATATCGAAGAGTTGTGTTCTATGTGGGATATTTCATCAAATGAAAATTGAGAGCGATAAAACTATGTGAGATGAGAGTATCTTAAGCTCGATGCTAACCTATATCATATTTGCCACTCAAATGAACTTCCAATCACATCTAATTAGAACTCAGATAAGAGCAATCCCATTAGAGAAGGATTTGCTTTGTAGTTCATTCAAATTGTTCATTTTGATTATTTTATCAAATGAACATCGAGACCAAATGAACTTTGATAGGTTTCCAATTGGAATTTCAGGAATTCAGTGGTATCCCATTAGAACTGTATTTCCCACCGTTTGTTTTGGTATATCAACTTGGGTATTCAAAAAGAGTTGAGAACTAATTGGGATATTTCATCAAGAGTGAGAAAATGTGAATTCAAAGAAAGTTCTAGTATTTTTCATTAGAAATCTGAAATTCCCAGCTCATCGAAACAGTATTTTCATTCAACTAATATTTGGGTATATCGCAGAGAGTTGTCTACTACTTGAGATATTTCATCATGAGCGTGAAAAAATAATACCAAATGAGCTCTCAATCATTTCTCATTCTAATTTGGGAATTTGAGTTTTTTTTTGTATAGCAAACATTTCTAATTGGGATTCACCTGAATTCCTTAATTAATTAACTAATATTTGGGTATATCGCAGAGAGTTGTCTACTACTTGAGATATTTCATCATGAGCGTGAAAAAATAATACCAAATGAACTCTCAATCATTTCTCATTCAAATTTGGGAATTAGAGTTTTTTTTGTATATCAAACATTTCTAATTGGGATTCATCGGAATTCCTTAATTAATTAACTAATATTTGGGTATATCGCAGAGAGTTGTCTACTACTTGATCTCTCTCATTCTCATTCTAATTTGGGAATTAGAGTTTTTTTTTGTATAGCAAACATTTCTAATTGGCATTCAGGTGAATCCCACTAGGAGTTGCTCTACAAGTCCCCCTGCCCAGCCCATCATTAAATACGCACAGTTATCATTTCACTTTAAACTAATCACTATTTATTAAGACTTTCAGCCAGTTGGGCACAGAGTGTCCAATAAGTTAGGCAGCGGAGACAGCCAGCTTGGAGCCGGTGTTCAGGGTGACGGTCCTATCGCCGTAGAGACCGCCGTAGTGGCTCCTCTTGAAAACTGCAAGGGAGGGGAAACGTTAGCAAGCGGGCTCGGGCTGGGGGCGGGGGGTCGTGGGCAACTAACCTGGATCGATCTCGGCGACGAACGAGCGTGGCGGCAGCGCGGCGGCGTAGAGCTTGTCCAGGGGGCCGTAAGACTTGGCCAGCAGGGGCCTGCCCTGCTCCCAGCCGTAGCGGTTCAGCGCATACCAGTCGGCACCGTCCAATTTGGCGGAGGAGGCGGCAGCGCCGGCGGCATTGGTCAGAGCGGCGGCCTGGGCCTCGGCGGTCTCCGCGGGCTTAACGTAGTCAACGTAGCCGCGACGCCCGTAGCCGCTGTTGTAGTTGTTGGCCAGGCAGGCGGAGATGCAGCAGGCCATCAGGCAGAGCAGGCGCATGTAGTTCATGTTGTTTGTTGGCGGATGGTGCGAGGAGGCGACTGTTTGCAAAACTAATTGACAATTGCGCATGGCCAAATTGCTTTTATAGCCACATTTTTTGAGCTGGCCAGCGATTTGTGTGCGCGCTTTACGTGACCAAACCCCCTTTCGAGTGATGACGAAAGTTACGCTGCGCCACTTTGGGGCCGGCTAGCAGCCTCTCTGTGCGCAGCACACCGAAATCCACGCCGACCCCCAAGCTGATAGCGGGCCCAAACGCGACAGACGCCGTCTTCGGTTGCGGTTCGGGCCGTTTCGGTGTTTGGTGTCGGTTTACGCTTGATGGAAAATTGCGCGCCAAAATGGCAGCAGCGACCACGACCACGACAATGACAATCCGAAGAGCAAGTAGCTCCATTGATATCGACGGCCCCCTGCTCGGCACGCTCGGCTCGCATTTGGCGTGTGCGGTATCAGGTCTTTGACTTGGCTACCTGCCCGCAGCATCAACGCCGCCGCCGCCGCCGTCGCCGCTGCTCAATGAATGCCCCCCACTTGGCTGCGGACGCACTCGAGTGCACTCGCATTCACCAGCTCTGTGTCATGTGGCGGACCTCGGATAGCTCTGCCCGCTGGTATGCGGAGCTGGCCCAAAGACACACATCCGTCGTGCTCGCCAGTGGCCATTGTCTAGCGCTCGCGGCCCCCAATCTGGCTGCATGCAACCAGCTAAGCTGATAATCGAACTGGGTTCACGCTCGCCAGCTTCTCGATTCAGCTCGAGCAGAGTGAATGTGTGTGGGTGTGTGTGAGCGTGTGTGTGTGGGTTCACACAAATTGATTTATGCAGTCAACTTTTTGCAAAACATGACACTTAACATGAAAGCTTTAAGCTTCTCTTAATCAAGCATTATGCGAGCTGAACTACAGTGAAAACAGCTTGGCACAAACCACTTCAGTTTATATGGAGAATTATATTTAAGGTAAATATTAAAAAAATCCCTAATGTTTGCCTGTGCTACAAATATACACTAAAATAGTAATTAATAATAAAGAAATAAATACTAATCTTATTTTACTATAAATTAAAAATATATTTATTTTTAATATTTTTTTTATATTTTTTTTATTTATTTAATAGGTTGACAAATCGAGTGTCAACCTAATAAAAATAAATATATAAAAATATAAAAATTAAAAGCTTAAAGCTTAAAAGAAGTATAAACAATTCAGAATAGAAAAGAAAAGGGGCTTATTATTAATTTTACTCTTTGCTATGATTTTTCCTATTTTTTGAGCTTTAATTTTAAACAGAATATATTCGCGAATAGAATTAAATTGTTTTCGTATTTTAAAGGTAGGGTATGGATGTAGTCGCATAAGCTCACAACTTACAATTAAACTATGTTTACCACCCATTTGACCATTTGATATTATATTAGAGAAAAAACATCTTTCTGCCTTGGCGAATACCTCGGCCCTACTCTCAGCTAAGCCACCTCCGAGCTTATTGATTATTCAGCCCCAAATTGCTCGATTGGGTTCATTGGCGCTGCTGGGTGACTTGGGCCCGATATGTTATGCATGGGCACGGGCACGCTCGGCATTCCCGCCCGTCATGACTTGCAATCGAAAAGATTTTGGCAGAACAGCTGCAGCTGCTGCCAACTGGCGACAGCCAAACATTGGCGCACCCAAGCTGGCTGGTTACCGGAACCACTTATCTGCGCCCACTCAGGGTCACATTAATACGGCCCGTATCGTCAATAAAACATTTTGGTTTTCTTTTTTTTTTGGTTTTTGTACGCTTTACAATTTTTATTAGCGCTGTTCGCACAGCGAGCTCTGGCTCGGCTTTAAGGGAGCTTCACGTTTCAGCTGACTTGGACAGTTGGAGTCCCTAGTAGCGGGAGCCCTCGTTGTGGTAGCTGCCGTGGCTGCCGTAGTTGTTCTCGGGCAGGTAGAGCTTGGCAACTGGGGGCGCGGCGCGGACGGGCAGCACCACCTTGGTGTACTCTGGAGGAGAGGCGTAGCGGCGGTAGTTGTTCTGGCCGGGGTAGAGGAGAGCGGCGCCAGCAGGCTGGACGGACCAGCGGGGACGGCCGTAGCCGCGCTCTTGGCCGTAGCTGCGGCCGCCGATGTGCCCGCCGCCGATGCGGCCGCCGTAGTTGCCGCCGCCGATGATGTGTCCGATGTTGCCGTGTCCACGGCCGTACTCGCTGTGGCCGCCATTGTAGCCGGAGTCGAGGAGGATCGGGCGCAGATGCTCGCTGCCGCCATAACGGGGTCCGGCAACGATCTCAACGGGACGCTGGTCATTGCCGCCGGCGGCGGCGGCGCTGGAAGCGGCAGCGGCGCTACCGTCTCCACGCTGGCCGTAGCTGGAGATGCTGCGGTGACCGTAGCCGGAACCGACGTGCTGACCGCCGTAGTTGCAGCTGCCGACCGCCAGGTAGGCGCAGATGAATACCGCTAGAGTCTGTGGTTGGTTGGTTGGGGGGGAGGAGGAGGAGGAGGTAAATCGATGGTCAACAACTGGCGGCTAACGGAACGGGAAGTGGCGCAGACGTCGCCATGTTGCTACTACTTACGGCGAATTTGTTCATGGCTGTGCTTTCAGTTTTTTGGGGGGCGCTCGCTGCTTGGAACAGTTGGCACAATTAACAAACCAAATGCCAAGCACACTTCTTTATATAAGCAAAAGAATTGAAGCACTCGAAACGTGATCTCGCTGCGAATTTATCACGGCGCTGAGCTCTCAGCTCAGCCCAGCCCAGCCCAGCCCAGCCCGAGCTCATCTCGGTGGGCGGCCCAGCGCAGTCCACCAAGCTGTTGTTGTGGCTCTTCTGCTGTTTACCGCCAAATCGCAGCTCGATATCGCCACTCGACCAGCTCCACACCTCGAGCTGCTTGTTCGCCGACGCTGGTATCGCCGACATTTGAATGCTGCGGCCGCCGCCCGCATTGGGGGTGCTGATCTCTTTAGGGTGGCCCCAAATGTCTGCTGCGGTTGCAGCTGGTGATGCTGCTGCGGCTGCGGCTGCGGCTGCTGCTTCGTGAGAGCATGCGGCTGGATAAGCTGCGGCAACTTGATGCTCACTGAAGCCCTACTGCAATTAATTGCTCTCTCTCATTTGTCTAAATTGACTGTGGAATTTGTAAACTATTAGTTTTTTTTGGTCTATTTTACTTTTTAAATAATTTAGCTGATTTTCTATATTCACATACAAAGCGCATTCTTTACCTGCTAAAATGCACTTTCCAGTTATTATTATTTTTATTCATTATTATTAATTTATTTCCCGAGACGACCCTTTCACTGCATCTTGAAAAACCTTCATTAAAAATATTAAATAATATTTCAATTATTAAAATGCAGTCTAATTCCATATTACATATGTTTATAGCTTTATGAATAATCGAGTTTCTGTTCAATTGTTTGGCAGTTGCCCCTGACCTTAACCCTATAATGCCGGCGTTCCTTGTCGTCAATCCCAGCCGCAGCCATTTAAGCCCGACGCTCAAAAGTATGTCACACTTTGCAGCGGCCCAGAACCCAGCTAGCCAAAAGACAAAATGCAGTTTGTGTGTTTTTTTTTTTTGTTCAACATTCTCCGCGGCTTTTAGCGGTTTTTATTTGGCAACAGCGTCTGTTGGTCCATTGAACAAGGTGGTCATTGGTTCAACTGGTTGTGGTTGAATTAATAGCCACCACGTCCATAGCCACCACGGCGACCATGGTAGCTGGTGTCCAGGTCGTAGCCGATGACGCCCAACTGCTCGTACCTGCCGGGGCGCACGCCAGCCGAGGCGGCGGCGGCGGAAGCGGCGGCAACGGGGTTCGATGAGCGGGAGATCAGGGGCCGGCCGTAGGAGTGTCCCTCATAGCCGCGGTTGCCGTAGCCGCCACCGTAGCCAATATCCTGAACGTAGGCGACACGACCGCCGTTGTTGTATCCCCAGGGATTGGCGTTGATGCAGGCGAACAGGGCGAGGGCGGCGAGGGCGAACTGTTGTTAACGGAACGAGACGCAGGATTAGTGAACGGTTCGGCCGGTGGCAAGATCAAGGATTACTTACCAGGAACTTCATGTTGAATATTTTAGTTTTGTTGGTTGTGGTAATCAATCAAACTATGATTTACCTGCCAGCAACGGGGCGCTTTTATATGCAAAACTTAGACTGGATACTTACGTGACACTCCACAAATACACACATATCTACGTACAGGTAACTAAAATGTATATTTTATAATTTCTATGCCCGCGATATTTCATAATTGCCAGGTACATAAGACGGCATTATAAGCTATTATTTACTGGCACTTTCGTATGTACTCGTATTTCGAGCAATTATAAAATCGCTGGGTTACGCGATGTTTCGCTGTTTCTGGGTCTTGATAGTGCCCGCCCCCCGATTCGGGTGCGAAACATGAGCTATACACAAAACTGGGTACGAGCACTTCGTGAGTTCTCAATGAACCCGCGAACGGAGCGCGCGCCTTTTGTAGCCCCACTTTTCAATAATATAGCTTAGTTTTATTTTTGACTTTTCGCATTCCTAGGGGTATTCGTTCCACAGTCTGTGTCTGGAAATTGAGCTGTTGCCATGGCCGGCCCGACACCCGGATATTGGAAACACAAATTCATGGGCGTTTAGGGTAGAGAACAAATAAAAACAAGTTCACAAACATATTGAAATTGGATGCAATAGCAGACTTTTATGAAAGCTTCAATTTACACATGAATGCCGAAAAGTTTTCTTAAGTCAAAGAATATAGCATATATATATTCCGACATTTTGCCGAGACAAGAAATTCGACATTTGCTTAGCCATAAATTGAACGCATTTAATAGCTAAAAGTGAATAATAGCTAATAAGCCCCCGACCCAAGAGAATGACAAGCAATTGTTTAAATTATGTTTTCTGTAGCTTTTATTACGTCCTAATTGCTTATTCGTCTATAAGTTCCAAGCTCTGAAGCTTGCGATTCACTGTGGCGTTGCCAATCCGCTTAATAGCCGGAGTTGCGGTAGCCGGAGTTGCGGTAGCCGGAGTTCTTGCCAGCCACGGAGCTGGAGGCAGCGGCAGCCGAAGCGCCCTGGACCTCCTCGCCATGGCCGTAGCTGCGCTGTTGGCCATACTGCTGCTGTGGGCCGTAGGAGCGCTCCGAGTACTGACGGGGCTCCTTCCAGACGAGGGGAGCGCCGGCGTTGGGTGCGGCCAGGCCGAGCTTGGCCAGTGAGATGGCCTGACGGTCGACGGGCGCGGCGCCGTAGCCGTAGTTGCGGCTCGAGGTGTAGTGCGCCGAGACCGGGACCTCGATGCTGCGGCCGTAGTTGTTGTTGTTGCCGTATCCACCATAGCCGCCAGCCGGGACAATGGCCTTGACGGTCAGAGCGGGCTGCACCTGGTAGGCATAGCCGCCGACGGGTGCGCTGTATCCCTGGCTTCGGTATCCGGATGCGGAGACGGCGGCGATGGCGCAGACGAAAATGCACTGCGGAAAATGTAAAGAAAAGCAAATAGTCAGCGAACGGTTCGGGAATCGGGATCTAGGACTCGCCGACACTTACCATGAACTTCATCATTTTGTGGCTAGTTGGGTTAGTTGGTCTTGTTGAAGGTAACTAATGTCTGACTGGAGCGACCCGTTTTGCTTATATACTAAATCCAGGCAATGCCAATGCACTTACGTGACGAATATGATGCAAGTTTGGCTCTGGCAGACGGTCGTCTGTACAATTAGCCAAGTTCTTTGTGTTTTTTTAGCAGCCGCAATCTGAAGACGTCGCCGCTGGCGACGTGCATGCTAACCGTATGCCGATCCGCGGCAGGTCCAAAACTCGCTGCTGAATTCGGCGCGGGTCCAGATAGCAGGCGTCTGTGCTTACGCCATCGTCTGAGAGAGCTCCCCATGTTAGCATTCGCATTACGCAAGCCGATGACTCGTGCGTGCCCAGCTCGGCGCTCTTTGGCACCGTGTGGGCGGCGTTTTTGATCCACAATTTGCCACCGCTTGCTCCACTGTGGCGAGCTTGACACAATTTTCAGCGGTGCATTATAGCCAAGGCATTGACTTGAACTTTCTGCTGCGTTGGTACAATTTGTATACAAAAGCAAAAAAACTTACGATAAAATTACAATAAAATTATAAACTATAAACAATTTAAAATGCTGCGCAAAGCACTTTATAATGCTTCAAATTGAATAATAATAAAGCGCTGCGAATGATTGGAAATTATTGAAGTGCGCTACACGCGTTGACAGCGGCATATTACTTGACATCAATTAAATGAATTTATGTTAAAAATACAAACGCTTTTCAAGGATATTTATTAATAATTTGCAGCAAATTTTTAAGTATTAGCAATAAATTTCGTATTACGCTTTTCACATAGTAGTATATCTAGTCTAACAATTCAGTTCTTTAATAGGTTTCATATAAAAACAGATACATATACATATTATTGATTACAAACTGGGTTTATAAAACTTTACGCTATAATCTTTAGCCATCATAAAAGCTGTCTAAAGATGGAACACTTGAAACTGGACAGCAAAATCTCTGCAGAAGCTTAGATTCATATTGGTTCAAATCGTTGCATACTCATACAATTTCTTTCACTACAACATTATCAAAGAAAAGGAATTTCTCGCAGCTTTTTCAATGTAATTTCAATGAGACTGAGAGTTGTGCTCCCGATTACCCGAGCATCTACAGCTTGTTTAACAACGTATTTAACAGAAGCTGGCCAAGATTGCCGCACACAGCACCAGTGAGCTCTCTAATCACGATGAGCGACACGTGCGGCTGGCGGCCACGCGACTTTAAAAGGGCTGTTGGCCCGTACAGAAAACTAGTTCCCAAACGGACACAAAATGCGTAGTCTCTGCTTTAAGGTAAGATGTGGGATGTTAACGATAGTTGAATGCTGCTAAATAACTGATCCTTTTGCAGATCTTACAGCTGGCGATGCTCATGGCGGTGATTGTGTACCAGAAGCACATCGCCAGCGTTGCCGATGCGGAGCAATTGGAGAGCGATTGTCGCTGCCAAAGGCGGGGCTAAGCTATTAAACGGGGCTGCAATGTAATCGAAGCGAGAGCACATCAATAAACAAGCCAGGTCGATGTATATACAAAATTTGAACTGTTTTTTTTTTTTATAAACTCGTAGACGACACGTACACGTAACGCTACTTGGCTAGTCGCTGGCCAGCTGAGCGCCGCACATGGCTTTCAGCCGGGTTAGCAGCGTGTGCAAATGGTGTGAACGCGAGATAGACTCTGTCGCTGTTTGCTGTGCGCCTATGCCATGTTTCCCAGTCAAGGTTTCCATATACATGCGCTTGTACAATGCCGACAGCTGTTTCGGATCCTTGCCGGTTGTTAATAGCAATTTGATGAGCGTTTTCAATGCATTCTGCAATCGGCTCTCGTAGAGCGTCAAATGCGCTGTGAATTCGTCATCGTCGGTGCTGACGCTGCTGTTGCTATCGATGACGTGCCCGAAAATGAGCTCGCACTGCAAGCAAATGTCTAAAGCCGCTTGCATTTGCTTCACCTTCTGTGCTGCGTGGGTGGAGACTGCAACAGAGATGCAAAAGTTATACAGATTGTTTGGCTCTAACTAATACAAGCACCCATACCATCCGCCAGAAACTCGTGCAGTGAGATGCGCTCCAGCTGCACCACCAACAAATCCCGCACCTCCTTCAGACTCTCCAAGATCTGCATGGCCTTCTCGTAGTGATATTTGCACAGCTGCAGCGTGGACTTCGGCAGCTGCGACAAATCAGAGACGCCATAGCCACGCAGCTGCGCATAATGAAAGGAGGCAATGCTGCAATCAAGATGTTGGTCAGCAACAGGTTAACGTCTATCTAGCTGATTGATTACCGCTTGTGTATCAGGCCGGAACGGAAGCTGTAGAGCACTTGGCGTGCGCCGGCATGCTCCACATCGCACAGGCGCAGTGATTTCTGCAGCAAGTCGAGCACCTCCTTGGAGGCCTCGGCCAGGCTGGCCTTGTCGGCCACACTGTAGTCCTGCAGCTGCTTGGCCAATGTGAAGGTGGCCGTCGACAGCTCCCACTGCACCAAATCCCAGAGCTCAGCATTCGCTTTCCTTGTGTCCAGGCAGTCCTTGGCTTTCTCGTAGTAGTTAAAGGCCTCATGGTAAAAGGTTTTTTGTGTGTCCAACATAATGGTACTAGAGTTTCAATTAGATTAAACAAGAACGTAATCGACTAATTTGTGGGGATCGGGAAATTTGTCGGCTGGATCTTTAGAGGAGATCATCCGAACACTGTCTGGCAAATTTCGTGACTCTAGCTCTAAAACTGAGTGAATGGTGGCGCTTATCCGACCGCAAGATATATGGATTTGATTGATTTGCCACGCCCCCAGTGGGCGCAGCGAAAACATTTTTGTGAGATCCTTAGAGGTCCTCAATAATCTGTCTAAAAAAATGTTATTGTTCTGAAAAATGTTGACTGAGGGAGTTTTATGGATTTTATTAATTCGCCACGCCCCCAGTGGGCGTATGCAAAACATTTTTGTGCGATTGGTAGGAGGCTTTAAATAACCTGTCTAAAACATTTTGATGTATTTAGCTTTAAGACCGATTTTGTATGTGCGATCTTTACAGCTGGTCTTCAGTAAACCGTCTAAAAAATATATTTTGTATCTAGCTTTAAAACTGCGGGAGCTTTATCGATTTTATCAATTTGCCACGCCCCCCTTGAGGGGCATTCAAACAATTTCTTTGGATGTTTCCAGTATTCTGTCTAAAAAACGTTATACATCTAGCTTTGAAACTGAGGGAGATAGATAGATTTGATCGATTTGTCACGCCCACAGTGGGCGTAGCCAAATAATCCTAACATCCTTATCTGACTTGGGTACACACGAGGCAAACAAAATTGAGTTTACCGGGACAGACGGACGGATGGCATGACGGGCACAGCACGAGCGCCATTTGCTCTTTCCAATCCGTGAACGCGTATATAAATAAATTGGGCGAATGGTAAGATATACGCATACCTCTCGTTGGGCATGGCCAGATGGGCGCGCAGCCGCATAAATCTGCCCATGTTGCAGTAGAGGAAGGCCAGATTCACGTTATCCTGGACTGCCGTGAAGGCCTCGATGCCGCGACGCAGACAGTCGTACGAATTGACAGTCAGTTTGACGTACAACGGCTCCGCCACGGATGCAACAGAGTCAGATGTAGATGCGGCATCGCCTGCGCCTATTGAATTCCCAGTAGACGCTTCGTTTTTGCGTTTCATTTGGCTGTACTCCTCTGCAACGGGGTATATTAGTTGGGCATATACTCCCTTGACTGGTTAAATTCAGGTACTCACCCTGCGCCGAGTACATATACTTGAGGCCCAGTTCGTTGCGCACATTGCCCAGGCGACGCAGCAGCTCATTGCTCTCCTCGCTCTGGGCGTGCTCCAGTGCTTCCTCGTAGCACTTGCAGCTGTGCAGCATCACCTGCTCCACATTCTTCACCGGGGCCAGTTCGAGCAGCTCGGACTCGTCCAGTTCCTGTGCCAGCTCAACGCTGATCAGGCGCGTCGGCTCGTCCAGCTGTTCGTACTGCTGCACATACTCCTCGATGGCGCTCCAGTGCTTCGAGATTTGAAAGAAACAGTCGCCGGCGCGCCCCAGCAGGCAGCTCTGCTGTGAGACCACGTTGGCCATATACTTGTTGAGCACCTGCTGGCAGCGACAGGCCAGCTGGATGGCGCGCAGCGTGCTGCCATAGATCTGGGCCTCGTAGAAGTGCTCCGCCAGCGTGGCGTACGTGAGGCAAGCCTTCTCCAGCAGCAGCAGCTTGAGGTGCACATTCCAGGAGCCGAAATGCTGGCTGTTAAACTTGGCGCTCAGCTTGTGATTGCTCACCGGGCCGGGTTTGGTGCTGCTGGTGGTGGCCAGTTCCTTGGATTTGCTGCGCTTGCTCTTCGTCTTGATGGGCCGCTTCTTGGCCAGCAGCTGGGATGGAGGTGGCACAATCTTCAGCTGCTCGTAGGGCAGTGGTATGGCATTGAAGGGCTTGGCCATGTTGGGATTCTGCTCCTCGTGGATTATGCGCTGCTTCTCCTCCTGCTTGGCGTGCATCTCCGACTCCTTGAGCTTCTCCTCCTGATTATCATTGAAGTACTGCAGACAGGAGATGCCCGCGCTGATGTGCTCCAGCGAGATGTTGCAGCGATCCACGGTGCTGGCTATCAGGGGCGCAGGCTTGGCCTGCTTCGCATGCGACTTGAAATCCCGCAGAGCGTCGCAAATGTGCCGCACGGCAACGTTGGCCTTGCCACCGCTTTGCGCAGCGCTCTGATAGTACTTGTCGTGGCCAAAGTCGAGTGGCGGCATGTCATCGTAGTTCTCCTCGTCATCCTCCTCCTCATCCGGATCCTCGTCCTCATCGTCCTCGTCGTCCTCGTCGAACAGCGCTGGCGAATCGTTGAATTTGGGCGCCTTCGGATCGATGCCGGCGGGCACATGCAAATCGGAGAGTATATAGTGCGAGGAGCTAACAATTTGTGGATACTGCTCCTTGGGCAGCAGTTTGATGCAGTTGTCCAGCAGAGCGCGTATATTGCCCGCTGTCTTGGGCGTTATGGGCTCCAGCGTGTTCTTCATGTTGCGCGCCACGGAGTAGAGCAACATGCCCACGGGCACCGTAAACGGATTTATCTCCTTCTGTTGCTGCTGCGGACGCTCTGACTTCTCCGGCGCCTTGTTCTCATTCTGGTAGAGAGTGGTCAGATCGTACAGTTTGACCACGTCATCGTTGCGACCCTTGAACAGCCAATAGGTGTGGCCCGCCTTGGTGGCGTTTGCCTTCAGAAAGGCCAAAATATTCTGCGCCACATTTCGCACCACCTGCGGCGAGAACTGCGAATTCTCCAGATAGGGCAGATCCTCAGTCTTGATAATTTCGTACTTCTGCACAATGCCATCCAAATGGTAGCACATGACCACCTCGGGCACATTGCACATCAGATTGTCCAGCCAATAATCAATGCCGGTCAGCACATTGATCGGCTGTGCAGCGTCGCGTAGCCGCAGGCTGATGCAGGGCCTGTTGGGGCCACCAAAGATGGGCATATCCGTGCCAATTAGCATGCGTATATCCTCGAAGGTCCACACGACATTGCGGTTGAAGGCGTGGCTGGACTTGGGATCGGGCACATTCTCCTCGATCTTGGGCTCCGGCAGTACGGGTCCGATGATCGGTAAGCCGGAACGTCTGCTGGTCAGCAACGTGGGCGTATTAGAATCGTTATCCAGGTCGCCAGTTTGCTTCAGGCTGTGGTATAGAAATTTCGAGAGCAAGTTCTTCGTTTGCAGCGCCTCGCGTGAACGCTCCTTAAGGCAGAAATTTTGCTGCTCATCGCCATAGGCCAGAATGTGCTCCAGTATGAAGGTGCGCAGCCACTTCCAATCGTCATCGGACTTGCGCAGCAAATACTTTTGTATATCGAACTCGTCCAGCAGCAGGGTGTTGCCCACCTTATGGACAACCATGCTGATGGCACTCTTGGCACTGTACGGCAGTTTCAGTAGCTGTTTGATGTTCTCCGCATCCGACACGACATCCACCTCGCCCACACAATCGGGAAACATTTGGCCCAGACGAAAGCTGGCGAAACCGGCGCTCTGGTACAGCGCCTGATGCAGTCCATGGCTGCTGTGCGAGGTGGTCAGCCAGTTGAGGGGCGGCAGATTAAGATTGGTATTGCATTCCAGACGCTTGAAATGCGCAGGCACTTGTACGGGTGAAAGCTTTATAATTGCCTGACTTTTAACTGCATCAAGCTCGTGCGGCCCAATGCCGCGGCAGGGTTCGATCTGAAAGGATTGTCTGCTGATTGGACTGATTTAACAGGGTAAATTCACTTACCTCTTCGTTGCTATCTTCCATTGCATGGATTATTCATTTCAATTTTGAACACTAAAACACACTGTTCACGAATATTCCACAAAGCAGGCGTTTGTTATGCCGGCAAACAGCTGTTGCACAGCAGCCATCCCTGGTACTGACAGGGTTGCATTTGCCCGTCAAAAGTAACCACACTGGCAGCCATCAGCTGTTAACTGCACTCACTTTCCACTTTACAACATACAAAAACATTCAGTAAATATTATAATTTGTATAAAACGTAACACAAACGCATCATGCAATTGTTTATAATGATAGCGTTGTTGTGCCTGATCAACACACTCCTGCCAGACTTCATACGCAACTACGTAAATAAAGAAAGTTAAGCACAGCCGACAAGCCTCCACTTCTAATGCATTTCTAACCGCAGCTCAAAATATCTCGCTTTTGGAAAAGTACCACAACAGACTCACATTTACAGGCAGAGCTGGATGCGGCTCGCGAGGAACTGGACAATGTACTATCTGCACAGCATGCCGGCGAGTATGCAAAGAAAATAAAGACAATGCGTGCCGAGCGAAAGATAGCGGAAGCCGAGGCCAAAATCAAGGCGGCCAAACAAGCGGAGAGCATTAAACAGTCGGTCATCGATACAGCTGCCTACTATGTGTCGAAGATTGCATTCTCACTGATCGTGATCATTATGTGCGCCCGCCATCGCTACTCTCCGGTGATGATCTTTGACGATAGTTTTAGCCTGGCGCCGCTCAGTGGACTGCTCAGCTTTCCCACTGGCGTCTACAACGCTATTTCGGTGCCCATTTGGGCTTTCTCGTGTAATTTCACCTTTCGCTTCCTTTACGGTTTGGTAAAGAAGTGAAAGGAATTGTAGGAATTGTAATTTTATATTTTATTGCAATTAAGTTTTACTGTTAAAAGTGCTCGAAATAGTTCACCAAGCTTCAGATTTAACAACAAATACATAAGCCAAGTATGTATTTTTCACATAAAAATACGTTAAACTGCATTTCGATTTAACGGGAGAGCATTTAAAAAAAAAAAAAAATCACGTATTTGAGGTTGTCCAAATTTTAATGTCACACAAAATATCGATATATTGGTGCACATGCGAGAACGGAAAAGCTGTAAATAAAGTAAACAATTACCTAATTTCAATGTTGTATTTATTTTATATATTTTAAATCTACTACTACTACTACCAAAAGCACGATTAATCGTTTAGACTACATAACTGGTTTTCTGACACCCTGGTATTTGACATCAAACTGAGTCGCGTTGACATTTGCTGCCATCCCTAGCTTAAAATTATTTGAGTTTTAGTTTAGTTACGGAAATTTGAGATTTTTCCGAACACACTTAAACGAAATGAGCAACTTAAATGAGAATGGCCGCGAAAAGAGTCAAATTAAACTGGATAATATCGATGTGACGCCCATCTTGGCGGCGCTGCTGCTGGGTTTCATTGCAGTCGGTAAGAGAGCACGCCACGTAGATGGACAACAACAGTTTGTTGATGCTCCCGTTCAATTTCAGCGATCTTTGTTATTTTGCGTCGACGCTCGGCTGGCCGACGTGACTTTCTGCTAACCGGCCTGAGCGAGGCTGGCAAAAGTGCCATATTTATGCAGTTGGTGCATGGCAAGTTTCCGGAGACCTTCACGTCCATCAAGGAGAATGTGGGCGAATATCGTTCGGGACATGTGTCCGGCCGTCTAGTGGACATTCCGGGACACTATCGTGTGCGCGACAAGTGCTTCGAGCTGTACAAGCGCAATGCCAAGGGCATTATATTTGTTGTGGACTCGGTGACCGCACAGAAGGACATTCGTGACGTGGCCGAGTAAGTGGACATGTGGCAGACTATAAACAATCTCTCAATATATCTTGTGTTACAGCTCTTTGTACACTGTACTGGCGGATAGTGCCACTCAGCCGTGCTCAGTGCTGGTACTGTGCAACAAACAGGATCAGACAACGGCCAAAAGCGCGCAAGTAATCAAGAGTCTGCTGGAGAAGGAACTGTAAGTCCCTCTAAGTACTCAAATGACCATGTCTAATGAATTCTCTTTGTTCCTCAACAGCAACACAGTGCGCGACACACGCAGCCGCAAGCTGCAGTCCGTCGGCGATGATGAAGTGAACAAACCCATCACACTGGGCAAACTGGGACGCGACTTTGAATTTTCGCATATTGCACAAAATGTGCAGTTCTTCGAAAGTTCAGCCAAGGAGAAACAATTGAGTGATCTTACGGATTGGATCGATCGCATGTTGTAAATGCCCGACCAACTATGAGGACTGAATAATAATCCTAAACGGAATAAATATATGAAATACATTGATATTTATATGCTGAAGTGGTGCGCTTCGTACGCTAGTTTTCTACTTAAACTACTTAAACTCTCAGACTAAAATCCCACAAATGTTAATTCCTTTCAAATAGCTCCTTGTTCCCGCTTCCCCGTAAATCTACATATAGGTATATACTGATTTTTTTAATTACATATAGGTCTTTTTCATAAGATTTATGAAACGAATAAAACAAATTTTTTTTAATGTTGACAAACGTGGAATAGAAAGCGTCAATGCAATTGGGCCAAATAGTTGGCCAACAACTTTTGCCGCCAGTTCGAAAATTGGGTTCATTGATCTTTGCCAGTGGCAAAGTCTGAGGAGCGTTGTGAAAGATTTAATTGAAACTAAGCGCAAAATATGTAACCTAAAATACCGCATGTGTTAGCTGCATTAAATTAAATTTAATGTATGCGCATTTGTTAACCAACAATTATTTATGCAGTTCGACTGTGAACTGCTTGCTGCACTGCTTGCTGCAGCCGGAAAATATGCTATGGAAAATAACGTTTGAAGGGAATTTAAAAATGGTAAATTATTACAGCCGAAAGTATGCTAATGTAAAATGTAAATGTCTATGTATTTAACGTGGGGTAAGAGGCAAACAGAAACTATATAATATTTAAATAAAAACAAGGCGTGGCTCAAGTCCTTAACGGTCAAACATACTAAATAGGATAGAACATTGTACAATCATTTTCCAAGACGCCCTCACTTTTTGTTGCCTCTTTGCCAGAAAAAGGCTATCAATAGAATTCCAGCAAATGAAACAGCCAACTGGCCCAGAAACGTATTAGCCAATAATCAAATGTTTGGCGCATGGGCAGGCTTTCAAACCTTTTTCGCGATTTGAAACCCTTAAGACAGCAGCAGCCGCAGCGGCAACAGCAGCTGTCGATAAGCTGGACTGGCTGATCGATCGATCGATCAGTTGACCGGCCAAAGATCAAACAGCCGCCATAAAAATCAATGAGCTCGAACTGCGCTCATCTTTACTGACTAGATAGAATTTCTAGGCTGGCACAAATTCTAAGAACTGGTAGCTTTTATGATTTGCCGAACTGTGGCAAACGGATCACGGGAAGTGAAGCCGGGCGGATGTGTTTGACGGACCGGGCTCGTGTTGGTGGCAGCTGCCACAGGCAACGTTGGTGGCATCGCGTTTGATGCCCGAAGCGGCGAATTTCGAGGAAAAGCTCGCTCAAACTCAGCTGGACACAAGCGCCAGGACCGCTGCTCACTGGCTGACTGATCAATAAGCCGGCCAATCTGTGCCATTCGTCAAAAGTATAGATTTCTCCTATGGCCAAGGTCCGTTGGCTTTGACAGACGGCGCTCGGTTTCTCCGTAAACGCTGCCTAGGCGCTCTAATAGATTTGTGGGCGCTTCTCTGAACCGCGCGCGCTCTTCAGCTTGTTGCCAAGTGCATTCTTTAGGTGCCCCTCCTCCGGTTTCAACACCCCCCCCCCCCCTTGGCGACCAGCCAGCACTTCCTGGCATTGTTCGCTTCCCTCCCTGGCAGCCGTGATTCGGTGTCATGTGCATTGGAGCACGTGCTACACCCCCTTTAAAAAAAAAAAAACAAATAGGGGGCAGAAGGTACAGACTTTTTACAGCTGCAGACGACAACAATGCCATCCCCATATGTTTCAGACACGCTTTAGCCAAGCGGAAGAAGCGCCTTTTAGGGACGACGTCGCCGTCTCCGGGCTGGTCTGCTGCTTGGCGCGTACACAGTAGCTGTTAATTATGCACAGCTGATTAGGCAGACAAATGCAACAGGCGTTTTTTTCTGTCTCTCTGTGGCGTATTTGTGGGGGACCAGTTTTGAAAAAATCCGATATGTCGGCCCGGCTCCGATTACCGATTTGGGCCAAAAGCAGGGCTGCCAAAAAATTCACTGGAACACCAGACGAGTTGAGGTTAAGCTGCGTGTCCTATTGAATTACGGGCGTAGCAGACCGTTAGTGCACAAAGCCTTAGTTAGTTGGCTCGACTTGACTGGGCAATAAATCTGCGTTATTATACTATTGTTATGAGAAGAGTATATTGGGTTTGTGCACTGGACGTCCGTCTGTGTGTCCGTGTGAATATATACTCTTGTATATCCGAGTCAGAGTTAATATTCGATCGATATAGCGATATCTCCCTCAGTTTTAAAGCTAGATATGGCTAGAAGATGGCAAATAGATAAAATCGATATAACTCCCTCAGTTTAAAAGCTAGTTACATAAACATTTTTTAGACAAATTACTGATCATCTCCTCTAAAGATGCCAAAATGATAAAATCCTTATATTCTAGGATCTCCCTTAATTTCCCACAATTTGACGGCTCAAGTCGCAATATTTGTCAGAAACTCGATTTTTTTCCAAACTAACAATAATAATTTAGACCGTTCTCGACTGTTTTGAGCTGTTGTTATACTGCGAACGAGTATTGCGCAGTCGGCTACACCCGCCTGCAACGTTCTTACTTGTTTTTTATTTATACTTTTTTAGAAAGTAAATATTCGATTTATATTGGCGGCTGGCGAGAGGCGCGCGTCTGTTGCTTTGTTTCGAAAATGCGTGTGTGTCTGTCTGTGAGTGTGTGTGTGTGTGTGTGTGTTGCCCCCTCTGATATTTTAATAAGCCTGCACCGCAATTACGCAGCTTGCCGATGCTGCTGGCCAAACGAAACGGGCGCCCGTTAAGAGTTTTTGTTTTATGTACACAGCCGCGACGTTTTGTGGATTTTTCGTTGGCAAGGGGCCCAGGGGGAAAGAGGGGGGGGGGGAGCTGCAGCGGTGCTGGGAGCGCTGTCTTCCACATATGCAATTTATTTTAACACATCGTTAAAGCTCAAAAAATAAATCTTGACGCGCCGGACACTGCAATTATCACCTCTGCATAATCAGCAGTGCAACAACAACAGCAACAAGAGCAAATTGAGCAACAAGGTACCGTCGAACAACGAGAGCAACGCATGCCCCCCGGGTGCACGCCCGGCCCGGCCCGGCCCGGCCCGGCCCGGTCCCGGACCCGATTCGCAGCCGCGACAGCTGCCACAACAGCCTCTGTTAGCTTTCATTTTTGGCACTGCCCGACCCACGCGGCCCTTAGCCGTGCCCCAAAGTGTGATGTGCATGTAGTGTTTATAATGGCAGTCCATTTAGCACCTTGTTGACGCGGCATCTAATTAAACCCAGTCCGGTGGTGTCTGCCTTTCCAGCTGATTTCCGTTGCAATTTTCATGTAACGCCAAATTGTAGCGCCCGACCATCAAGATGGGATGCTGCTGCGGCTGCTGATGCGGAGATTGGCAACTTCAGCTTGTCATCACCCGAAATGTGCTCGGCTTGATTTGGCGCTCGCTCACTGCCGGACTTTCCCATCAGGGCTCGCTTTAAGCCAAATTGATGATTATTTTTGATTTCTGCGCATACAATTTCTTGATTAATTATAATGCGGCCGCACTCGAGACCCACCGGCAGCTGCGAATATTTTTGTTGCCAAATTGAAGCTTTGTTGCCCATAAACGTTTCTCATGACACGATCCCGGGCCACCGAACCGCATAGTCTGGGGCATGCCTAATTATGGGTTAGCCACTGCAGAAGCTGTAGAAGAGACGTCTACGGGCTCTGTCCGCTGCTCCTCCCCCCCCCCAGAGCTCCCTTTGCCGGCTCTCTCCTGTTATCTGTGCGTGTCCATGGCCGTGGAGCTGCTCGTGAGATTGTTTGCATTGGCTTGGAATGCAGCCAACATGGTAGCTGGTAGCTGGTAGCTGGAAGCTGCAGCTTTTCATGTCAATTGCACATCACGCGCTGTTTCATTAAGTTTATTTTTATAGGAAATTATATTTAAATGCAATAATTTGGGACTAACCAAATGCAAGGCGGCTCAAAGGTCTTTATACTCCTTCATTAAATAAAAAGAGTATATTGGGTCAATCCATCCGAATGAAGCTAGAGACTGTATACATGCGTCGAATAAAATATTAAAGTTTGCTTTGGGCTATATGTTCCATATTTCAAAGTGCCATAACTTTGTCAAAAATTAACCGATTTTCATGTTTGATAGCATTTTTTCATTTCAAATATATTCATTATCGAAAATAAAATTATTTTTGATTTTTTTCGGAAAAAAGCATGTACTCCCCCCTTACTCATTTTCGAAAAAATATTTGTTTCAAAATTTAGAATTGCGAAATTTTATTTTTAATCGATTGTGGTCATCATAATTAGTATAAAAAACAACATTCAAACCGATTCTGAGGGGGTAAAATTTTTGGTCAAAAATCATGCCAAAATGGACAACAATTTTGACAAGTAAAGCTCTCGGATCCATAGCTTCTATATTTCAAACTACCATAACTTTGTCAAAACTGAACCGATTTTCATGTTTGATGGCATTTCGATCATGATTTGTCCTCTAGATTGATTCTACATTCAAAATATATGTATTCTTGAAATTTTTTTTTTTTTTGATTTTTTTGTTATGAAATTTACTCATTTTGAACAATTTTCTTTTCAAAATTTACAATTGCAAATTTTTATATTTAGTCGATTGCAGTTGTCACAATTAGATTTTGAGGATGTGGAATATTCTGTCAAACTTGACAAAAGTCGAGAATAATTCGTACAAGAATTAAGAATTTTAAGTATCGGTTAAGAACAAACCGAAATTCTATCCCATTCCGGCCCCCCTTTCTCACCAGTTCTAGAGGAGTTCTCAGTTTGGGAGCAGAGTATCTAGCAGTCTAAACGCTTTCAAATGCGATGCTCTCAATTCATTTAAATTCTTTTGGGTTTGTAAACGCTTCCATTAGCTCGAAACCACCTCAGACTGGAAACGATGATCTCTGTGCGGCATAGCCCCTGCTAAAGTGTGGGCCATAAACAAGTGCGGCCTCCGCCATCTAAATGCAAATGCGCAACAAAATTACTTAAACACGCTCCACGCGGCGGCGACGGCGACGGCGAGAGGGAGAGGAAGGCTACGGCTAAACGGGTACGATATGCTTATGCTAGAGGTCCATCGTTGCGGCACGCTACTGCCTATCAAAGTCTTTTGACTTTGGCAAATTAATCAACGGGGAGGCGCAGACGCAGACGCAGGGAAGGGTAGCCGCAGGCGGGCAGGCGGCCGGCCGGCCGGCCGGGCGGGCGGTCGGGCGCCGCGGGGTAATTTGTACTGTGTCCAAAGCGCCGGCGCAGCGCACAAAAATTCAAAGCAAGTACTTGAGCCAGCTTGTATGAGTGTGTGTGTGTGTGTGGTGTGTGCTAGTGTGTGTGTGTGGCGGTCACACTTTTGATTTTCTATAATTTGAGGCTTGGCTTGGATCGCTGCTCTACCAGCCGAAAACATGCGCGGTCAGTCGTGTGCGGCGTAAGGCAACCAAATGTATCGAAATGCAACCGACCGATATAATTGCGTTTTTTCGTGAATATATTCACACACACACACAAGCACACACACACACACACACACAATGGTTGGCCGAGCGACACGCGCAACAGCCTTTTTCATATGTAAAGCACATGATTTTCCAATTGGAAAATTAGTCGTGTGTGTGTGCGCGGGCAACAGGGTTGGCGGCCAAGGGAGCGGCTGTGTGTGGGGTGTGGGAGCGGCTTCAATAGCAGCGCACGCGTGGCCAGCCCGGCATAAAGGAGGCGACAAGCGAGGCGCAACCAAAGCGAAGCCAAACCATT
Source organism: Drosophila sordidula (assembly GCA_035047465.1). Lineage (NCBI taxonomy): Eukaryota > Metazoa > Arthropoda > Insecta > Diptera > Drosophilidae > Drosophila > Drosophila sordidula. The sequence goes on along the minus strand of JAWNPQ010000185.1, from coordinate 7,947,712 downwards.
GAGACGAACGTTTTGCCTCAGCAATTTATGAGCAGCGTTCCAAAAACCGCCACGTACAACAACAAAAAATCAGTTGGCAGCGCTGTCCAAATTTTATTTTATTTGTATTTATTTATTTTTTTTTTTTTTTAGCAGAATTCCGGACCACACACGGAGCGCGCGCGTATCCTGGTCAGCGGCGAGTCCTAGCCGCGGCTGCAGAGCAATTCGCGCTGGGGTTCAGCTAATTGGGGAGACGGCTTTAAAAGTTTTTGTTTACTTTTTGGAGCCGTCGTCTGTCCGTGATTAATGCGCCCGCGACAACGTGTGAGTTCCGTACGAAGGGCAGCAGCCGCAGAAACGACAGCAAACATAAAAATGAAAATGAAAACGAAACTCTTGCCCACCCAGGTACACACAGCACACACAGCACACACACACTACACACACACTCCACGCTTTTGGCATTGGCTGACCACACGGCGGGGAGTCGGGGGCAGCGACAGGGGCAGGTAGTCCAGTCGCACGCCAGACACAGACGACGATTGATGGACTTCACACGTCGCCCGGCCAGAAATGATGGCTATCTGTGGCACACATACGGCTCACAGCCAGCGGCGTTGTGTGGGTCGCTCATCAGTCAAATTGGCTGCAATCGCAATCGCTCTCTATGTGCCACAGACGTCCCAGACGCGCGTCCCTATGCAATGTTAGCGCGCACTCAGCTGCTGCCTGTCCTTTGTCGAACTTTGAATACACTTTCCCAATTGCTAAATGCAGGTAAAATATAAAGAAAATAAAGTAAAACCTGTCTAGAAGTATAGCACATAGATAATGCTGTGATCTAGCCAGACTATATAATTAAATAATGTGTCCAACAACTCTAACAAGAAAATTAGTATACCCGCCCAAAGGGTATTCACTACCAAACAAACTTAACGAAATGTCTTGAGAAGTGATACTCTGTTAAGGGATGCATAATAAAATAAAGATTTTTTTCAGAGGTATTATGGATAGTTCGTAAATATTTAGTAATAATAAAAGGCATTTTCAATGCATAAAAAAAGTTAATTCTAATTCTAAACAGTATTATATTTGATTTTGTTTGCTATTAAATAAATTTGATTGCAATATTTTTAAAAGCCCCGTGAAACTAGTATATTATAATCATAAAATTGAAAAAAATATATCATACATTCAATGTTGTTATCATTTTTGTATGAAGAAATCACGATTCCAATAATAACTTTTCATAGCCTGGAATCTTTTTGGGGAACCGAAACTTCCAATTTGTGTGAAACCACTTTATTTCGCTGTATTTTTAATTTACTATAGGCTAGAATTAAAATTTTTGTTTTATATTATATTTTCACGGGAAAATACCTAATCGTTTTTCTGAAATATATTCATCAAATTATGTCAAACCTATTTTGAATTTTCAGAAATCTTTGACTTGTTTGCCAGCCCTGGGCTTTCTTCCGCTGACACTTGCACAAATGATGTGGTAGTCATCATCATCGTCCGACTTGGCGTCCTGCAGTTAGTTGCGCCGATTTCCGTTTGTCTCGGCTCGAGTACAACATGACACTAATTAAGTTCTGCGGTTTGTGACCGTCCCCTTCAGTGTCCCCCCCCCCCCGTGCCCCCTGGCCCTGTTTTGTCGCTGGCTTGCGTGTGATTTGTGTCGTCTGTTTGTCCGGGTAGCCCGCGGGCCCTTTGCAACTTTGCCGACATTGAGCCGAGGCCTGGGCTCATTTTTTGGGGTTTTATGTGGCATATTTGTTCTGTTAATATGTAAAAATCTTTTTGGCTTGACTTAAAGTTTTATTGTTGTTGCTGCCGCTGCTGCTGCTGTTGTTGTTGTTGTTCGTTTTGTTGGCATATACCGGCACGGCATATTCAGTCAATTGCAACTGTGCTGCGGCATGAACGCCAAGTCTGGCAGACCTTAATTCCTTTTTACGGTCATTTTAATATCCATCAAATCGCATCGCTGATTCGCAGCGTTCTACGCTCGTTGGCTTCTCCTCAAACAGCCGCGTTTTAGCATTTTGCTCTGTCGATGTTTCATTCGGCTGATTTGTATGTTTCGGTTTAACAAACAAATACATGAACATATATTTATATATATATATATATATATATATATATATATGGGTACGGAGTGTATGTGTATGTGTGCTGCGTGTTTTGTTGCTGTCAGTGGAGCGTTAATAGTAGCACAATGTATGTAGTTAGTTGGCCTATACTTTGGCTTCGCCGACACCGACAGCAAGGTTGGCAGCCGGGTTCGAGCCGGGTTCGAGCCAAACGGCCAATTGCATAAGCTGAGCAGAAGGCGATGCTACTTAATGATATGAGTGGAAGACGTTGGCATAGCAAAAAGGGTCTACGATCTGAATGAGTTGGCAGGCCCAAGCGGCATGAAGTTTCGGGTAATCTCATTGCTTATTATTAGCCATTAAAGAAACTTCGCCAAGCCGAAATGATGCAGGCACAACAATAAAATGTGGCTATATTTGGAAAAGAGCCTAGGTACTGCTTATAAGCTGATTTAAAATTGAAAATCGATCAAAGTTGGATTATACTAGTACCAAAGTTAAGAAATAAATGCTTTCTATAGCTGACTTTTCTAAATAAGTAAAAAGCTGTAAATATGACAAAATAACTTAAAATTAATTTCAAGTTAAAATTAAACAGAGAGTTGCTTTTCTTAAGAGCACAGAATCAAGCTTGCTTCAATGCCTCGCGATCGGTTGCCCCAAAAAGTATGCTAAGGTCAATCGAGACTTTCGAGTCGCCGTGAAATAAAGCTAGTCGCACATTATCTTCTGCAAACTCTCCCTTTCTTTATCACAGTAGCTCGATAACAACAAGCTCCGCATTCATGGACCACGCTTAGCTGATTATCACATGCAATCGAGCTATCAATGCTCACGATCATTCAGAGCGGAATTGTTGCCTAGTTTAAACAGCGATTGACGGTTGGGTATATAATGGGCCAACTACCTAATTGGCATCAGGCAAAGGCCAAAATATCGGAGCACGTTCATTTACCACATTTAACGCATGCTCGAAATTCACGCTGTGACTCACTGAGTGTACTCACATTCGCTAGAGCCACAAGCCGCTACTGGCAGCCAAGCATGAAAGACGTCGAACGCTTACCAAATTGCTGGCTCAAAACCGCCGCCAAATTGGCTGGAGCGTGTGGCCAGCTAGAGGTTAGAAACTAATTATGGCCTGTTGGTCTTGAGAAAATTGGGAAGTGAATATTATTGAAATATTTGTTGATATTTGTTAACTAAATAAAGGCACAACTATTTATAGCTCGCAGCTGCTGTTGGCTGTTCAAAAAGGAGAAATATTTGGCTATAAGTAAATGCTGTTAAGAAAAATAAAAAGAAGAAATCTTATATGAAGCATAAAAAGTTAAAGTTAATTAGAATTTGGGAATTTTGGCATTACTTGGCATTAAAAAGTTGACAACATTTGCACTCGAATAAAGTTCAACATTTTTGTTTTATTTCTCTGAGTGCTATTGCGCTCTGTATTTATTTGCTGTGAAGTGAATGGGATGTTTTGAGGCCCAACTCTGCTGAATGGGTTTATCTGGCTCTGCGCGCTTGAATGAATCACACAAACATAAGTTAACAAAGTTGCCTAACGCGCCTCGGCAGTCAGGCAAACCCAACCGAATTCCGACCAACTCTCATTCCCACACTATTGAAATATTTCGCATAAGTGCAGTTGAGAAAAATACTAAAATTAAAAAAAAAAAAAAACAAAAAAAAATCGGTATATGGAAACCGACAAACAGCAAAAAAAAATTAGCTACAATATGCGAAAAACGCTACAAATGCACTTGCGGTTGGCATTTACGAGCTTCAAAGGGTTTCCTGCCCGCCCGCCGGCCTGCCCGCCGGCCGTGGAGCGGCCCCCAGCACGCGGACTGCGTCTGGAGCGTGTGTCCAAGATATGGGAGCAGCATATACCGCATCCGCGCGTCTGGTCGCCATGTGCAAAGCCCAATGCAAAAGCCGATGTATGCAAATGAGTGAAAAAACCGCGTCAAAGCAAAACCGCCGCCAAAATCCGAGGCGCATGCGGTACACAACAACTTTATAAAGTCTTTTAGGCACCCTCTCTATCTCTCTCTCTCTCCCTCTCTCTTTCTCACCCTCTACCCGCGTAGCTCCTGCGCCGTCGCGTCTGTCGGACGTCTCCGTCTGCGGCGTGAGCGGCTTGTTAGCTGATTAGCCGCCGCCTCTAACAAATAAATTCCATATAACGCCAGCCCGCAGATTGCCAGGCTTTGGTTTTGGCTTTGGCTTTGGTTTCATGCATTAATTAATAACATCCGGCGCCCCAAATCAGAGAAAACATTTGGGGGAAATCGAACGGAGGACAGTCGCAGATTAAATACGCTATTATACTCTATACTCTTTATATGTTGGGCACCTCCTGATTATACACTCAGCGAAAAACAACTTTCTAAATATCTATATGCATGCAAAATTTATGCCATATTGTTCTTTTTTCTCTCAAGAAATTTGTTCAATAAATTTCATGAATATTTCTGTTTAAAATATTATATTAAATATAAATAAAATATTGTACATTCTTAAATTAAGTATGAATCATCCCTAGTGCGATATAAATAAATAAATAACATTTTCAAATAAACAATTATTTAATAAAAAATAAAAAATGTATGAAATTTGAAATTTGATGCCCAGTTTAACAACTCTTGGGTTATTTTCTAAAGTTAATAAAGCCAAAATATGGAAGCATTTTGTAAAGTATAAAGTAAAATAAAGTAAAGAACGCAACTCTGCCTTGAATTCAAATATCCGCTATGTCCAGCTGATGACAGCGTCCACTACCCGTTAATATGCCCCACTGGACAGGGTATCTTGGAGTTGGCAGCCCGTTGCAGATAAGAGCAACATTTTTGGGGCCCGTTTAATTACCGAGCGCAAGATCTGGACGCGATGGTGGCTGGGATGGCACACATGGTGGTCGCTGGAACTGGCGCTGGCGGATGCCGCAGGAACAAACAGTTTATCGCTGGAATAACATAATTTCGCTTTTGGGACGCGCTGCAGCGTTGAAGATGGCCGCAAATCTGCGCCCAAAAATTGAGCAATTTGAAATTCAATCAGTAGCTGGAAGCCAGCCAGCGCCCCAAACGTCGGCTCCAGCCGGCTCCACTCTCGACTCTCCTCGCAGGCAAATTATAGTAATTGAGTGCGCCGCGGCGCTGGCAATGGCAACGGCTGCAAAACTGCAACTGGCGAGCGGCACATGAATGGACAAGTTGCGGCTCTGGCTGGACCCGGCCGGGGTCTCTGTCTGCACTAAGCCTGAACCTGCAACCGCAGCGTGACTGTTGGCGGTCGCCGCACACGAGGTCGCCGCAATGCAGCCGCCGCCAATGGTCCAAATATGGAAATGAGCTGCAGCCCGAAAACGAAAGCTCACTCGGGAGCCCACCAGCGTTGGCGCTGGGGCCACCATCAACGTGGGGGCCAGTCACGCAATGCTTTCGATGATCCCGATTGCGATAGCTTTTATTAATGTAGGTTTTTTTTTGTTTTATTCTTGTTTTTTTTTTTTTTTTTTTTTTTAATTTTGGTTTTTATCGCCAAGGTCGGGCCGGGTCTAGGTTTCCAGGGAAAAACTGGGTCAAGTTTATCAATACGTTTCGTCTCAGATAGCATTTATCTATTAACCGCTATGGTTTCATTTTCAATTTCAGTTTCTATTGCTGCTATTGTTGCTGCTTTTATGATTTTGGTGTTTTGTTTTAGGGCGTGCCTTGGTCGTTTATCAGCTTTCCGTACGATATTTGCGGCCTTGTCAACACGCATAGCAGCCCCCCAATAAATTGCTGTTTGTGCGCTTTTGCACACAACCTGTTTTTGTTGTTCTATTATTTTCTTTTTTTGCGCGCGCCAACACAAATATCTGTAATTTTTCCGCTCTTTTATTGGCTGTTTTGTGTAATTTGGAATAATTCTGCGTGGAATTTTTCATTTGTTTATGGTCTAGTCATATATTTATTAGTGTGCGTCTGTGTACACAAGTTGGATGTCCGGTTTGATGCAGAAACAAACAATAGGTGATGCTGTTTTTCAGGGAACTTGTATATATTTGTGCTGGGCGCGAGGAAAACCACAGGAAATGTATAATATAGGAACTTTGGAAAGTAAACACATCAGATTGATAATTTATCAAATATGTTATATAATGGAAGTTGTAGGGATTTTATAAAATAGATTGACAAGTCATCAAAAGCAAAGATAGTTAGTATTAGGGGATTATTATTTAACGTGTTTTCGCACAAAAACTCAATTTTTGATCGATTCTTTGCACATATCATATATTAGTTGTTAATGTTATTTTTTCTTATTAATTGTTATTAAAAGTTATTTATAAAAAAACCCAGTTTTCGAACGATTGTTCCTAAGGTCATATATATATATATAGTGCTTCGATTCGGCCTGCTTCGACATATGTACACTAAAAATACAGGCGCATGAAAAGTTTCATGACGATAGATTTAAAATTGAAAGAATAGTTTGAATAGAAACAGACAGATCTATTTTTTTTAATGTGTTTGGTTTATTTAAAGATCTGGTATCCTGTTACATAATATACTGATCAAGAAAACATATACTTTATAGAATCGCAAACGTCTCCTTGTGACAAAATTAAAATAACCTCAGCAAGGCTACAAAACAGGCATTGTATGTACTTTTAGAAATCACTTTAGTTTCGCCTACGTTAAGGTAGTTGATAGTCAAGGAAGATTTACCATAGGCTTATTATGCCCAAAATTTGCTAGTGAATATTCATTAGTCAGGCTATGCAAAAGTTTATTTATGTGTGCATATAAACCAAAAAAAAAAAAAAATTCATTACACCCGTGTGTAATAACAATTAAGCAAACTGTTACTTGAAGCAGTCGAAGCAGCCTTCGGACTTATCAACGCCACTTCACACCAAATGGGGATAAAAAAAATAAAAAAAACAAAGGAGAGAGACCTACTGTATGGCGTAGTCGTCAGTCTTTGGCCGGGCTCAGTGCCGTTGATGTTTTGGGGCGTGAAAATTGACAACGTAAATTGCGAAAGACGGCAACAACAGAGTCCCAGATAGAGGGCGAAGCAGGTGCGAAGGGTTTCTTTTTGGGGGGGAATAGTGGGGATCGGCGTGCAATGAACGGGAATGGACAGCGGCTGCGGCCGCAGATTGGACTTGGACTTCACACTTTCAAAGTAATTTTAACACATTTCAATTAAAAAGCAACGCCGTCGAGCCGAACATGTAAAATTTAATTAAAAAAAACCTTAAAGGATACCGAACGCTGAGCAGGCAACGGTACCTGGGCACGTAGCTTGTGGTTATTTGGTGTTGGTGCGTTAATTGAAGGCCCCAGCTGAGGCTCAAACTGAGGCTCAGTCTCAGGCTCAGGCTCGGGCCCGGACACAGGCGCTCAGGGTTCGCGTTTTGTAATGGAAAAGCTATTAACGGCTTGTCATAACAAGCTACTCGTTGGGATCGCCGGCTGGGGCCACTTTGCTGTTATTGTTTTCGATTTACGGCACATAAATCATTAGCTTAATTGATAACCCGACGCTATTTACGATGACACAAATTAGAATTTGTGCGAACAGTTTATGGGGCCCGTCATCTGAGACAGAGACGCGGCCGAGCGTCGGCGACTCGGGACTGGGTGTTAATGGAACATCATCAAAGGCCTACAGCTTTTCAACTGGCCGTGCTGTGTAAATTTTCCATGATCTGTGTAACGTTTTTGGAAGCTTTCCTCTCCAGTAGAATATGTGTTTATCACGTTTCCCGTTCAACAATGGAAGATTTTAGCGCAGGCAAGCCCACTATCAAACAGAATGAAATAAAGAAAGAGCGAATATGCGTTGCCGGGCGATCATTAATTGCGGGGCGACAAAAATAATCAGCATTCACAAATTGCCTTTATCAAACACTCAGGCCAGCCAGCACCAGCCATCCCACCAACACAATGCACATTTTATAGATTTTATTGCCATCGCCGGGCTCGGCCGACTTGTGGATCACGCGCAGATCGTGTGGCAAATGGCAACACGTGAAACGGACGAAGGTCGCGTGACAATAACATAATTCGTATGAACGAACGCACACTCCCATCCAGTTGGGGCTAGTGATAAGGGGCAAACTAGCGCAATATCACAAATGCTTTTTATAGCCACCAATCAGGCAGCGGGCGTCCACTTGTGACTTGACGATCGGCGTGCGCGCTGATAACAAGGTCCACTGAGCATTACCCTAATCAAAATTCAGTACAGCGACGTTGTCGTCAAGGCTGTTCAAGCCACAATAGAAGTTAATTAAGAGTTGCCCAAAAACAAATTAAAAAGCTCTCATACGGAAAAAGTAAAGCTAAGGCTGACATAACAAATTTACAGCCAACTTTGCCTGAGGTTAAATACAAATAAACTTATTTCCTTTTTTTAGTCAATTGCGTGTGAAAAAGATAATGGCTATATGGCAAAATAGTAGATTGTTACCAGACCTAAAAAATCAACTTAAAAGTATAATAAATAATATTAAAAAATTTTATTATATATGGAAAACTAATATTATTATTAGTACTATTATTACTATTTCCCATTGTGAATTTAAAATCTATAATTTGTGATGAATGAGGATACAAGAAGGATACGTAAAAGGAGTAAATGTCAGTGCATTGCAAATATGCAAAGATTTCATTAGAAACTCCAATGTGAACTAACTCATTTTCCAGTCAAAGCGTAACAGCTCTTCGTCATAGCATCTCTAGCTATCTAACAGTTTCTATATGCAAGATGTGTGTATACAGTGCCTGCAAATGAACTAACAAACAAACAAATAAAATTTTGACGCTATGGAAATTTACCCAAACGAAACGCTGGCAGAAATCGCGTCGCCAGAGCAATCAAATCAAGCAAACAAGTGCTATACTCTGTGTATACGACTATAGTCGTATAGTCGCATAGTCGGTCACATGGACCCGGTGCCCCTCCCACCTGCAACGCCCAGTGTAGTAAATGCAACAATTCGTGTTGTAAATAATGTCACGGTTTTCATTCCTCATTAGCAGCAACAACTATAAATCGACAACTATCGCTATATCTTGAGTTAGGTCCGGAGCTAGCCCTATAGGGCCGTACAACGAACCAGTTTTCCATCTATTACAAATGCAGGAATACGGAGGGGCTTTATTAGCATGGTATTTGTTTTTATAATTCCATTGACGTCAAGCAAAATGGTCCATCAAAACAATTAAAGTCTGAAATCGAAAAGTCTCGAGATGTCGAGACGCCTGCCCGTTTAACCGGGCGATCGGGCAACTGGGTGACTTTTCAGTGATTCTATATGTTAATTCCCTATAAATATTTATTCGATGCTATAGAAATTAGTTATTTTATTTACATGTTTATGATAAATGCCGTACAGTATTTATAAGTCTGTGCTCGTAGCGCGAAGGGCGACGATTTGTCGCGAGGAATTAAATCGCTTGGGGCCAATCGGAATACACATGTATATATGTATGTATGCGAGTTGTTTTTTAAATTCGGCAAAGAAAAATACAACAACAACAACAACAACAACCAAATCAAAGAAAAAACTTGATGACTGCTTATGCATATTCATTGGCGCTTCAAATACTCGTATTTGCCGAGTAGTTGTAGTTGTTTTAAGCCTCACCTGCGTCACAACGTTGGCGTTACTGGCCTACATTTTCGATTTAAGTGATATTATACGGCTTTATGATAATTGCAGGTAAGGAATTTAAGGAATTTTAGCAACATATGGAAATTTTTAATTTGAAAATATGTACTTGTTTAATTGAAAACAATTATTGCAGGTTTATTAATTAATATTGATCAACAGCGACAATCAAACAAAAGACGAAATATATTATATTGTACACAAATCAAGTTGATTTTATAATATATTATACACAGAAACATACATTCTGTTCCAGCTTCAAATGCACCCAGATTATCCATAACTCTCAGTAGATAAATAAAAAACCCATTTAGAGGCATTCCTCGCATAATATTTAAATGACACGTAATATCTATGGGATATTTGAAACCGTAGCAGACGACTTCCTGCTCAAGGTGGTATCCATATAATTCAATTGCCTTCAACTTATCCAACTAATGGTAATGCTAATGCCCATGCCCATTAATAAGTATTCACGAACTCCATAAATACGGATTTCGCAATCAAAACAAAACACATCGGACGCAACCGATTCGCAAAAATATATTCGACAAAAAATAAAGAACACGAAATCTGTCCGATGTTTTGCCAGGGGAACATGTCTGGCGCATATTAAAATCGAGACGTCGAGAACCAGTTGAAAAATTAGACAACAACAATTTTCTGGTTTATGGGGTATGTCGCGTGCATTTTTTTGCCAAGCGCGAACAACAAAAAAATCGCACAAAAAAAAGAATAATAATAATATAAATAAGAGTGCCTGTGTGTGGGTAAAAAAAAAAAAAAAAAAATCACAGAAAGAGACATATTTGTAGGGAGCAGGGACAGGCGACAGGCAACAAAATTATTTGAAACTCGTTTCGTGCCGCTGCTTTTATTAATCTTAATGAATGTTAAACACTTTTATCAGAGGCATGGCGACAGACGACAGACAGACGACGGTGTCGGTGGTGGTGTTGGTGGTGGTGGTGCTGCCTGCTTGCGGCACAGCACGCGTCATTTCAAATATGGTTTTTGTTGTACTTTGGCTTTTTATTTTGTAAAAGAACCGCAGCATTTACGTCAATAGCAACGTGCGTTGTTCAAGCTGGCAATTGGGGGCGGGGCAGGTGAGAAACGTACGGCTCAGGTACTTTATTAATTGTTGCTGTTGTATATACACACACACACACACACACACACACACATATATATTGTTTTCTTCATATTTGTGTGTCTGCTGGCTAGTCTCCCAGTTTTCTGTTACTGTGCCTTGTCTTTATCACACGATCTTGTCAATATTTGCCAGTCACTTGCTTGTTTGCCTTATTGCAAAACATCGGAGCAGCGCACTTGTTTAGGTGTCGTTGGCATCGTTGACACGCAGCTCCGAACCCCGAACCCGAACCGCAAATCGAACCCTCTTTCGAATGTCAATATTGATACAAAGACTAGGTGAGATATTACTCATACGCCCTGTCTGGCCGGGCGTGCCTTCGCATTAGAAGTTGCAGCTAATTAGCTGCCACTGCTGTGCAAATACTCGAATGGAAAAAGCACTCGTCGGGAGTTTAAAGTAGTTCACACCTGCCCAATGACCAGGCAACGGAATTTACGTGGAAATCAAGGCCATTTACATAAATGGCCACCGAATAATTCGGAACAACAACGGCTTTTGGCGTTTCCAACTGCGACTCGGCTGCGAGCCAGTCGCAGACTCTGGGATGGGCTGACAACGATCTCAATCGCATCTTGCCTGGCCACTGCCTTGTATTGAGTTGTTATGGCCAACGCCTTTGTTTGCCCTGCGCTGCGTTGTCGTTGTTGTCGATGTTGTTGTTGCTGCTGTTGTTGTTGTTGTCAGCGTCGTGTGCGGCTGCTGCTGCTGCTGCTGCTGCTGCCGCTGCTGCTGTGAGGAGCCGGTTGGGCCTAAATAAACAACAAGCCCAGAGACTGGAACTGAAAGTGGACGCACAGTGGTACCAGATAGGTAAAAAGCTGTTGTTAAGGCTTCAAGTTAAAGGGCGAAACAATCGACTGAAGAATTAAAGTTGATATTAGAGAGAGACAAGAATCGAAATTACACAATGGCAACTTTGTGGTTTAGTGCAAATGTCGGCCAAATATATATACTGACATTTTAAACAATAAAATATAACATATGTGAATGTAGAAATTAATAAATTTAATTACTAACAATTTAAAGGTAAGCCCAATTTATTTACAAAACATATAAACTAGAAAAAAGCTGTATATACAATGAAACATTTTCGAAAGACTATATATGATTTTTAAAAACGTATATATATATATATATATTTATACACAATGCCAGGTATATGAGCGATTTGAGTGACCCAATTATTCGGGCTACTGGACACCGAGGATCCGGGTTCGGTTCCCAGGAAATAATTTCGCTATTGTATTCTATTTTTAATCACGTTTGAATTTCAGCTTGGTAAAAACCCCACAAAACTACGCTACGGAATTTAAGTTTAGATATAGTATATTTCATATTTAATAATATTTCATTTCTCTTTTTGTGTGGAAAGTTCGAATTTTGGCCTAAATCAAATCAAAAGCTATAACTAGCGCAATGAACTGTTAAAACTATATAGGTTCAAATTTATTGTATTCAGTTTAGTTGTTTTAAACTTTGGTTAAGGGCCACGGTGTGAAAAGACGCCATTGTTGCTGCTGTTGATTCAGCTTTTGTTGTTGTTGCTGCAACAGCAGCTGCCTGCCCCAGCGTAGCGCAGCAAATTGTTCAATTACACAAAGGCTGCATGGACTGTTGCTGTTGCTGTTGCTGCTGTTGCTGTTGCTGCTGCTGCTGCTGCTGCTGCTACTGCAGCAATTTGCATTTATGGCGAATCAAAGTGAGGCCCTGGCCCTGCATCCTGGACTGGGCAAGCCGGCTTGCATCTGATAATTGCCAGCGACTTGATGCACGTTAAGCAAGTTAACACCCCACAGCTGTTGCATCTGCTGCTGTGGCTGCTGCGGCTGCAACTGCGGCAAGTTTAATTATTTTGCAGCTTGAATAATGGCCGCATGCATTAAATTGCATTAAATTTCACATTGATTTTTGTCGCTGCTGCTTTAAATATGGCTGCCAGCAAAATGGCCAACAAGCTGGCATATATAAATGTATATTATATACTATATATATATATATATACGCCTTTATAGGACATATCATCGATAAGGCTCCGTTCGATAGATACGCAGTGATAGGCGCGATAGTTGCTGCGTCAATCAATTAGCAAATACAGCGATCGCTATTGTTAGTTTATGACTGCGGGGGGGGTAGAGAATAGGCAGGGGGCGGGGTAGGTGGGTGGGGTGGGGCGCTTGTCAGACAGTTAGGTAGGGTATGGTTTACATTAACTTGGCAACAGACAACAGCCGATCGGCAGCCTTGCGTTTATATTGCTGTTGTAGCTGTAATTGTTACACTCGCTGTTGTTGTGATTTTTTTTATATTTTTTTTTTTGTGTTATTGTTATTGTTGTTGCCGCTTTTATGTGCTCGCGACTTAAGCTAATTATAGACGAGCACGGCACAAGCTTTGCCCCCACACACAGTCCGAGCGCTCGTTCTGTCGGCCTACGTGATTGTGTCTGTGTCACACGACCGGCCGACAGCCTGCCGGGCCCCACCCCACCCCACCGTCACCCCCTCTGTGTGTGTGTGTGTGTGTGTGTGTAGGTGCTGATAAGAAAAACACTCGACTCGCTGCGAGCACAACAAAATAATTATTGATAAAAGCAACAGCAACGGCGACAACAACCGCCCGTTGACTACGCTGTTGTGCAGTGTACACTGTACATGGCGCAAACAACAACTGCGGCGAAAAAGTACAACAAATTCATGGAAAATTTTTCAACAACGCACAGTTCATTGCTTCACTTGTGTGTGTGTGTGTGTGTGTGTGTGTGGGCAAATAGCAGCCACTGTTGCCGCCGCAGCGCATTCGTCATGGCGCACGCAGAATGTCATGCTCCAGCTAGATAAAACACCACTGAGCAGGTAAAACAAACACACACTCGCACACACACACTCCCTCCTCACTCCGCGCTGTTGATAAGCGTTACGTTCTGCTGTCGCCATATAATCACGAGCACGGGTTTTGAATCTCATGATTAGAGTCGCACTTTTAAATGGGGGTCTGTTCCGTTTGGGCGCAGGAGCAGCCGGAGCTGAAGACAGCCGCAGCCGGTCACGCATTCACATTCACAGTTTGCTACTTGTATTCTTCATTTTTTATTTGCTTCTTTTTTTTCGCATTATTTTTTTATTTTGCGGCGCTCGCTTATCGTGCGCACTTGGTCAATTTTCGCAAGTGTTATTGACTTTGCGCTATAGTCGAGTGGGCTCGACTCTGAATGCGATAGATAACCGAACGATGGCACCAACTATTGGCCCAACACTCAACTCTGAAGAGCGGGCAAGTGAGAAAATGCAAATGATACTCAGAAAACATATAAATTAACATGTAATTTTAAGAAAAGTCGAGGAATATCTTACAAGATCGTTAGATAAAGCGGAAAAACAATACAACTGGAAGTTAGTAGTCGCTATAATTTAGAATACTACTATTATTATTATTATTATTATTATTACTTGTTTGGGATATAGCTTTAAGCTATCAACGTAACTGGCTGTTATAGTCTTAACCTCGGATTCGAACCCGGATTCTCTCTAATCACGTCGACAACTCAATATTTAATTTTTCCAAAAATTATTTTTATTTATTTATTAACGATTTTTATTTATTTATATTTTTTATAAACACCGGCCTTTGGCTAAGACAAAAACTACATCCATTTACGAGCCTGGGATTCGAACACGAATCCAAAAGTAAAAGAACTCTGTTTAATAATTTTCTGGTTTTTCTCGCTTCTGTGCATGAAAACCCAAAAAAAAAAAAACCCAACTAGACCTTCGCTAAGACGCAGTACAAAAGGCGTCATTGTGAGCTGTTATCATCGATTTCCTATCAATAAGCCAAGTAGTATACCACCTAGGTAGATAATAAAACCCCCAAAGAATCAGTAGGGCGACAGCCCAAAGTTCAATTAAATGTATGCAATAAAAAATTTAATAAAAAAAACCTGAAAACTGCCAACGGCCCGCGGCCCACAATTGTGTTGATTAGCACACCGTAATAATAATATTAATAATCCAAATTAGCTAAAAATAAACCATCAATCATGATAGTAAAATGCGACTTAATCTAATCGCATCTGAAACGGCGTCTAGGTAAACAAACTACTCAGTCTGATCATTGACCAGGCGAGCGCCATAAAGATCCGTGTGTAGTACCCCCATAATTTCATAGCAGCCAATAACCAACACCACATCTCGAAGCTGCGAAAACACTTAAAGCCTTATCAAAAATAAATTGACATGTTGACCTTAAAACAAAGCACATGGTTTTTCGCTTTGGGGTTCAGACTGGCCCAGTGCCAAAAAGTCAGCCCCTAACCTTGTCGGGCGGTTCCGCTTTTGTAAGGTGCCGCACAGTGATCCAAAGTTGTTAGACCACCAAGTGAAACATTTTTAAAAATTAAATGCTTTTGTCATTAAGCTATGCTCCTACAGCTGAAAGGGTTTCTTTTGGAAGTTTAGTAATATAATATAATATAAGAACCCAATTTTATCTATAGTTGAATACGTAGTAAACGTAAGATTTACAACAACCTTGTAAATAATATTGCCAATATTTATGAAATACTCAAACTTACCTCACAAAATCCCCAAATGTTCTTTGCTTTCAATAAAAAAAAAAATACAATTTCCAATATTTATGAAATTCTCAAATCAACCTCAACCAAAACATAGTTTATTCTTTATTTGAGAGCCTTTAAAATCGTTCAACTCTACAAATTGGTAGAGCGTATCACTGTGCACTGTTTAAGTTGTAGGCTTCCGCATGAGAAAAAAATAACTGGCACTGATAAGTAGCTTAGTTTGTGTGGGTAAATAGGGAAGTTGACCCTTAAAGCACGCATCGGGGATCTGAGCTAGCCGATAGGAAGTAATGGTGACAAAGCTGAAGTGGTTCGACCGCCCATTGCCACATGCTGAGATAAGTTAATGATTTCCGAGAACACGTCTGGGGTAGTACACTTGCAAATTGAATGTTGACTGGGCTGACTGGGTCTTAGTCAGATAAACACAGCTGTCAGGAACCAGTTAGCACGCAGATCAGCACCCGCTGCCGTTGCAGCAATAGATTCGTGCGAATCGCTGTTCCTGCTAAACGGAAATGCTTTTACAGTTGTGCAAAATCTCCCACTGAATGCAGCCGCAGTTCCGTTTTAGCCCTGGGGGCGACATTTCAACATTAGCTCATAAAAAAAAAGCCATCAAAATGCGCAGACGCTTTGATTTATGGTGTGTCGTGAATGTGAATGTGAATGTGAGTTGTATTTTTGGATTTTGATGAGTTTCTATCGACGCTGCGCTTGACCTTTGGCTAAAATAAGCCGCGTCTGGCCGGGCACATGCACAACATACACACACACACACACATACAGCTATAGCCGCTAATGATGATTGCTATAACGAATTTGACGGACGCTCGACGGACTGACGGACTGACGGACTGACCAGCTGACTGATCGACCGCCCGTCGCAATCGGCACGAGCACGCAGCACGAGCAACATGCTCAATTGCCACTATGGCTCCTCGTGTTGCCCGTTGATTGCCGCCACGCCCCTGTCGCTGCTGTCCCTCCCCCGTTTGATAATCATCTCGTGCGTCAGCAAAGCCCCAGTGCCCGGCACTTTAGACTGAAGCCACCGCTGGACACGGGCCTGGCAGAAGCACGGTACTCGCGATTGGGGCACAGACCCATGAAATGCCTATGCGATGTGCTGTTTGCCTTTTTGCTTCCCCCCCCCCCCCCCCCCCCTCCCAATGCCAAAGCAGGCGAGTTAACCGAACACTTTCTAACACTGTTCAACATTGTCGGAAAATCAAACAAAACAAACAAAAAACTTTGTAATCAAATTAAATTATTAAAAAAAATAGGTGGTTTTAAATAACAATTATTATCATTATACATTTTTTTTTTTATTATAATTATAACATTAATGTTATTTATATATTGCTTTTGAATTTTACTATTTTTTTCAAATACTATTTTTATTATTGATTATTATTGTTTTTATTATTGAAACTAATTTGTTATCAGTGCTGGAGATAGTTAAAAGAAAAACAATCTTAATTTAGAATAGCACAGCTAAAACCTCCATACGTTACACTGAGATTTGAACCCCAAATCAGTTTATTTTCTCGCCTTACTAACTATCTATCTATATACTGAGTATCTGCAAAGTTTACCACGTACTTTAAGACTTTTCAGGCAGAAAGGTTTAATAAAGATAGACACTCACAAAGTGCTCACATTTGAATTGTACTTTTCCCGTTTAGATCCTCATCAATAAAATAAGAATTGAAAGTAGAAAATAATCTAAAGATTATTATGAGAAATAAAGTAGTAGAAGGATGAAAAATATAAGTAAAAAAGCATAAGTGAAAAAATAAAGTGGAAAATAATCTACTATTTATTGTTCGTTTAAACAAGGCAGATCTAAGTACAAATGTACTTCAATTAACTTTTCACTATATAGTATGTATGCAGAAGGTCCGATAAGATTTGAGGTATTATTTTGGCCAGTTAATACAGAAACGACCAGCAGCTAAGATGGGCATAGGTACTATATACCATATGTATGTGCCGATGTGTAATAAATAAATACTTGTTTGTTGCCTAGTGCTATCACATGGATTTGTGTACATCCCATATCTGTATATATGTACACATATGTATGTATATATATGCCTTCACTTTTACCATTGAAATTTCTTTGTACGCGCGATTTTAAAGGCAGTGGCGCTGTCCGCTGATAATTTTGAGCACCGCTCGCTTTTGCGGGCTTTGCGAACAATTCTAATTAAGCACACCATTATGCTCCATTAACCCCCGGGGGCAGCCGGAACCCAACACAAAATCCATCGAGCCACAAATCCATCGATCGATCGACGACTTTCGTTGCGCTGCGTTGCGCTTTCGCGATCAACTGCACGTCGCCTTGTTTTGCAAATGAGTCTCGTTGTTGTTGTTGTTGTTGTTGCTGCTGCTGTTTACTATTGGCCCCTCATTTTGGTGCTGACGCTGACCGCGGCACGTGCCGCTCAATCTTTGAACGACTTCATTGCCGCCTCCGCCGCGTCGCGCGGCTCGTCTGCTGTTTGTTCGCGAGCTTTTGTTGTTGTTGTTGTTGTTGTTGTTGTTTTTCACGTCGCTGTTGACTTTTGCTCTGCCTTTTCTTCGTATTCATTATGTGGCTTGTGTGCACACAATTATTATTTTCATTATTACTTACTACACATCTTAATTGGCCAATCTGCGTTGGGTCTTTCACAAATTTTTTTTAAAGTTTATTTTCGATTAATTCTTAGCGCGTGTCGGTTTTTGAATTCTTTTTTATTTTTCAGTTTGCATTGTGAAATTTCTTTTTCCTGCTCGGTTTTCTTTTCCATTGCTGTTTATCGTCTTTCACGCCTTCATTTACGTAAGTCCAAATAGTGTTGTCTGCAGGTGTGTGTGTGTGTGTGTGTGTGTGTGTGTATGGTGTATGTGTAATTATGTAAGCGTCGCATTGACTTTGAATTCCAGTGCGAATAAGTTGACAGTTTGCAATTTCCCCGAGTATTTTTAAGCTTAAATTTATGTGTGTAAAGCAATTATTGATCCCAATTCGAAAACTTGCGAGTGCACCCTACGCAGGGCTCTGAATAAACTACTCGAAACTATTCAAGCTAACCTCAGATAGATAATTCAAAATAAAAAAATAAAAAGTTTTTAAATAGTTCTTTGCGGTTTTAAACAGAAATTACTTGCGTCTAATTCTAACGTAAGCTTGGCTCAATTAGAAGCTGATTCATAGAATACAATTAAAAGTACTTTTAATTTAAAAATAATTTATGTCACGTGTTAGTAACTTTTGAGGGGCTCGTCTTTAGACAGATTGTTAATTAGTTAGCTGTGAAGATGCTTTGGTTTTATTTTTATAACCTCCTCAGTTTAAAAACTAGTTGTCGCCATAATATAATATAAAACAACATTTTTTTTTTAACTTTTTCTTCCATGTCTTTAAGCCTCTCAAGCAACTCGCCCAAAAGCTTGGTAAGTGCTTCCAAATTCGTCATAATACGGTTATCCCCAACAGAAAATGTCGCTTCGTATTTCATTTTTCATGACGGGTTCAATAATTCAACAGTACATATTTAGAACAGAGTGACATAGTCTTGTGCTTATGTAAGAAAGTAAATTGAATCTGCAAAAAAATGACATTTAAGAGGTATGAGGATTTTTTTTTTTTTTGTAGATTATGCAAGCACATTGACCAATTAATAAAAACAAAAAAAGGGAGGAAAAAAGAAATGGACGAAAAATTAAAGTTGATATTTAAAAAATGTACTTTTGATAACGTTTTTGTTCTTGTTGTTGTTGTTGTTGCTGCTGTTTGCGCAAGAACGTGCTGCGTTTTGTGTGTGCACAACAACAAGAGCGGCAAAAAGCTGGCCAACGACTGGGGATGGGTAATGAATCGTAATGACCAAAACGTGCCACGATTTGCGTCTTCAGCGAATTTCTGTTGTTTTTTTTTTTTTGTTTTGTGTTTTTTTTTTTGTTGTTTTTTTGCGTATTCTTGCGACTTAGAAATACAAAGCTGGCAAGTGAGAAATCATCTTTAGGTTCGCCTCAGTTTTAGTTGGCTTCGGCAATCAGCTGCGAAGCTCATCAGCTTCAATGGGCAAATAAAATAGAACACACACATGCGCCGGCTCACATATCCAATGTGTGTTTACACATATATTGTATTTAGTTTGATTTATGAGCCATTTTATCAGAGAGCTGCCCGCTTATACAGGGGAAAACCTGAGCGTGTGCAAACAGTGTTGCGGCCACCTGTTGCCAGACGGACGGACGGACGGGGGGACCCAGAGTCGATTGGCGGCAGCTTTGACTCTAACATCAATCAGACACCCACACAATCCACATGCTGCACTAATTGACAGAACGTTAGCGTCAAATTGGAACCCAACGTGACAGTTGCGCGATATCTCTTCAAAATACAGTTGTGACTGCCTACAAGGACTTCATTATTTATTTTGAGCGCCCAAATTTTGCAGCTAAAGTTTTGCAGCCAATTTAAAGTCTTTCGCAGCTTTGCTTAATATACACAATAATTGAGATAGTTCCTATTGTTAATATTAATATTATTATTATTAATTTTAT
Source organism: Drosophila sordidula (assembly GCA_035047465.1). NCBI lineage: Eukaryota > Metazoa > Arthropoda > Insecta > Diptera > Drosophilidae > Drosophila > Drosophila sordidula. Next base: position 7,927,658 of record JAWNPQ010000185.1, on the reverse strand, counting down.
ATATATTATTATTATTAGTATGAAAGAATAAACATATACATAACCATAAAGATAAAAAAAATATAATTTTAATATCAGCAGCTTAAAATTGTTCTCAAAATTTCAAATACAGAACTATCAACAAAGTAAGATTTCAGCTTAAGGTTTTGCATAGAATTTAAGCTATTTAACTCTCGACAAAACAATCTGCTCTCAACAGCATTAGATTCAAGTTTACCTTTAGGTATACTAGATGTTGTACAAAACTGAACTATTCGACATTTGAAATGGAAAATAGAAGCAGCAGTCGCAATAGACTTGTTAGTTTTGTGACTCGCCCGTACAACTATTTGCATAATGTGTAATATATATTTGGCTGATAGAACTCTCGAGACAAGTACAACTGTATCTATAGCTAGCCGAATGTGTATGCACAAGTAAGCACTATATCTACATATATCTACATACACATATATATTATATATATATATGGAACTCAGTGGGAATGTCGCCGCAAATTCCGCGAAAAAAAAAAAAAACAACGAGCCGTGTGAATTCAGCTGCTGCAGTCGCGTGGACAATGACAATCTATGACAAAAGCGCCGCCGACGACGGCAACGGCGACTGCGCTGCCGGCGGCTCACGCGCTGAAAATTGCTCCGGTGGCGTGTGTGTGGCTTAAAGTGCCCCGCCCGCTGCCGCTGCCGCTGCCGCTGCTGCTGCTGCCGCTGCTGGTGGTGCTGCTGCCGCCGTTGCCGGCACGACGTCTCCAGCTAACTGGTTTTATATTTAATTCATTGTGTGCTCTCGGTTGGCTTTTATTTTCGTTGTTGTTGTTGTTGTTGTTGCCTTCTTTATTTTGTATTATCTTTAACTTTTAACTCTTTTCGCTTTTGCACACGCGCGCGTCGCGTCTGCCGCCTAGCAAATTGTTAAAGCTTTATTTGTTGTTGCTGCTGCTGCTGCTGCTGCTGTTGTTGTTGTTGTATTTGGCTTTCTTTTCATTTTGGGGAATTCCAGGCAACGTCTAGCGCACTTTATATTTGGTTTCCAAGCTATGGCCACTAGCTTTTTTGAATGCCAAGCTCAGCCCGCGCCAGACACGAAACTCCGCAAAATTAGAATTGACAAAAAAAAAAAGCTAATAAAATATACGTCTCTTTAAAATAATATATTTTATATTTCGTTCTGTTGGCGCTTAATTTATTTGTAGTCGCAGCGCGTTAATCACCAGTGGAAATATTTATAGATTTGGTCCGTTTCTATCAACATTTTAATAATGTAATAATGTAAAATAGCCCCTGGTGTAATTCCTGTTTAGCCAGACAATTGCATTTGAGAATTACGGCAAAACTTGAATGTTCGTTTTAATTAGCCCCGCCAGCTTAGTATTAGCAATTATTCTAGATCAACGTATGCGTGATTCACTAAGTGCCCATCAGCACGATAATGTTCAGAGTCCGGAGTCTATTGCTGACAGGCTTCAATTAGCTGAATACACGGCTCCGTTAAGCTGGCGCTTCAAGTTCAGCTATCCATTACTTAATCCACTTTTAGCTATGACGAACTAAAAGTCTCCTTAGTGACTAAGCCACGACTTCTGCATAATTCAAGCTAAACAATAACGAAAAAAAATCTCCTGAAAATAAATCGATTTGTCGCATTTGACAGATGAAAAAAGAGGGAAACGTGCGTAGTTCGCACGGCGGCTGATGAGTCATCCCACTTGCCCGGGAGTGCTCGGAATTTGTGAACCACAAACGGTTTAATGGACATCGGATTTCGTCAGTTTGCCCATTTCATAATAACGTGACTTTAATGACGTCAACGGCAACGATGATGTCGTTTGTGTACTTTGGCACTTGACTCGCGGGCTCCTTTCTGACGCTGGCGATGACGACGCCGTTGCCGCTGCCGCTGCCGCTGCCGCTGCTGCTGCCGCCGCTGCCGCTGCTGTTGCTGGTGCTGCTGCCGCTCGGCATTGTCTGATAAGACGCCAGCTGTCGCCAAAACTGCGGCAGACAATCAGTCATAACAGGCCGTCTTATCAAACGACGCCGTTTTATATATAGTATGTATATATATGTATATATATAAATAATTGTTTCATTCTTTTTGTATAGCAATAGCCGGACTCGTGTGGTGAAATACTGCAGCGCACGTAGACGCCTTCGCGCATGCTTCGGGCCGTCGGCCAGCAGTCAGCCAAGTGGCCCAACACTCAACACCGGAGCCGGAGCCGGAGCCGGAGTACGTGTTTTGGCTGTCGTCGTGCATGCTCTTTGGCTTATCAGCTCGTTGTTTTTGTCAGCCCCGGCAGCAGTTGATCGCCTCTCCCCCGCCTTACCTCTTCTTGCCGGCTAAGGGCTGGTACTAAGCATAAGTAGAGCTCATGTCTCTATATGGGTCAGCGAAACTTTCGATTAGACATTTGTGTTTTGACGTCAGCCGGCGTTCCGGAACTTCTAGGTAGCGCCGAGAACATCATACGATGCATGCGCAACTGTAGATGTACATACATACATATAGTATATACATATAGCACATGCGTGCTTTTTATGAGTCCTATTGGATTGACGCGGCCGCCCGCACGCCGCTGATAAGATCTTTTGACCGATAGGGAGCACATTGTGAAATTTCCAGGGGCTCGACTCATTTCCGGATCCAGCTTATAGCATGGATATCGCTGCAGCAAAAGTTCCAAGTAATATTCTAATCACATCGCAACACTGTTAAACGCTGTTTAAGGAATTTCCGTAATAATCTATTGGTTCAATTATATAAGTTATAAATAAAGTTCATTTTAATATTTAAATCAGCTGCGAGTTTCTTAGGAAAGCAACAACTGCTGCTGATGCAATCTCATTAACACAATAACACAATTCCAAATGATTCAATCAAGACTACTTGACTGGAAGACACCCTGCTCCAGAGGCAACAAACGAAGCGACCTGTCAAGACTTCAAAATGGCACAACTTCGTCAAAACTGAGCCGATTTTCATGTTTGATGGCATTTTGGTCATGGTTTGTTCCCTAGATTGAATCTACATTTCAAATATATTCATTATCGAAAATAAATTTTTTTTCTATTTTTTCGGAAAAAAAGCATGTACTCCCCCCTTACTCATTTTCGAAAACATTTTTTTTTCAAAATTTAGAATTGCAATATTATATTTTTAATCGTTTGTGGTTGTCATAATTAGTATAAAAAATAACATTAAAACTGATTCTGAAGATGTCAAATTTTTTGCCAAAAATCATGCCAAAATTGACAAAAATTTTAACATGTAAAGCTCTCGGATCCATAGCTCCCATATGTCAAACTGCCATAACTTTGTCAAAAATGAACCGATTTTCATGTTTGATGGCATTTTAGTCATGATTTTTTCGCTAGATTTATCTTAAATATACGCTCATATACAAATAAAATCGAATTCAAAAATCTAAAATCTTCAATTTGTTATTTTAAACGATTGTTGGTGCCAACCTCAAAACTGATTTTGAGGTAAAACTTTGACTATCAAACTTTCAAACCTGGCATTTTTTAAATTATTTGCTTTGTAGACTTTGTTTGAATGCCTGTCTGTCTTTTTGTTATTACCGACTTTATTTCTTTTATTAATAATATGAATGAGTGTATGAACAAATTGATTGTTAGTTATATCATGAAAATAAATTATCAATCATGTAATTAGGCCTGCATAATGCGTGCTTTGCGCTTAATTGACTGTCATTGCGTTAATGATAATGTTATCGCGACTCCAAATATAGACCAAGTGAAATCCAAAAATAAACTGCAATTTCAAAAGAAACAAGAAAAGCAGAAAAGCTAGCCCAAAAATAGGCGGTGCTCGTGCTGATATGGAAATTTTATTCATGTGCCAAAAAAGATATGACAATCAAATCTTATCAGGTGTTAAAACCCAAATGCCACCTTAAATAATGATAATATCATATGTATATGAGCATGGTGTTTAGCGGTATGCGAGATCTGAAAGGGAACTAATGACTGCAAGAAGGTTAGGGCCTGGGTTAGAAACTTTTGTAGTTTTCCATGGGGCCGCCGAAACTAGATCAAGTGTTTACTGTATTTTTTGTTGTTATTCTCGGTCTTTTCTTTCTAGCTAAAAAAAACTTCCACTGCGAGATATCAATGCTTGACATTCTCACGTCAGACATTAAGAGTCTGGCTTGGGCCTCAGTCGGAGTCTTAGTCTGGCATCTTGAGATCTTAAGGTGCTACTTGCGTCATTGGGGGCCGGCAACGATGTCGCTGCCACTGGCCCCAGGCGTAAGCTTTACGTTTGAATATTATTTTTGGCTTTTGAGCCGGAGACACTGACAGGCAAGAAAAATACAAAATACAATGCATATGGCGACGTTTGCTATATAAATAAACAGTGCCAAAAATATAACAAATAACCAAAAGATTCCAAATTGATGGCATAGTTGTTGTTGTTGTTTTTAAACTTTTTTTCCGTTATTTTTATTACTTTTGTTATTTTTTTTTTCTTTATGAAATAACACCAAAGCGTGCCCCCAGTCAAGTTTTCGTTATTGTTAATTAATATCTTTTATTTTTATGTGCGAGCTGAAATATACATATTGCGTGTGTATGTATAGACCATATATTTGTGTGTGTGTATGCGTGTGTGTGTGTGTATGTATGGGCATTATTATGATCATCAAAATCCAATGCCCATAGCGAACCGTACAAAAATTTGCATTACAAATTTGCACCCAGAAAGCCGTCGACAAAAAAAGTCACCTTGCATGGAATTTCGCTGTCGCGCGAAAAGAAATAAAAAAAAAGGTTAGCGCGATAACTCACAAAACAATAAAACTGAGATTTAAATAGTCAAAAAAAAAAAAAATATACATATATACACATACATAAATAAATACATAGTATGGATGCTGGATAGATTGGTCCACTGTTTGTCATTCCTTTTAGCTGGTTGGCATTTTTCTGGCGAAACCAATTCGGACAATCGGCGGAGTGGACAGACAGACGCTCGCGCTGACGCACAAAAAATACCCCGTAAATCAGTCGAAAATAACTGGAATCTCTTGTTTGTTTGCATTTTGATCTTGCCAGAGAATTAAACAGTAGCCCTAGCGCCAAATCAAACAAACTGCGGCACGTAACAAAAACATGAAAAAAGAAACAAATAAATAAAAATGGAAGAAAAAAAAACAATTTAAAAGAAGATGAAAAAAAGTAACTAAACAAGTTGGAGCGGAGATTCCCAAAGACAGCCTGAGAAACTGATTTGTTTGCTATTTTATGTTGAACTTAAAATGTGCTTAAATAACTTATTTATTATTTATATATTTTTCTATTATGCCATAAACAGAAATCAAATCAAGAAGGTTTACTTTAATGTGTTACAAAGGTATTTAAAACACAAGAATTAAAATTGCAGACAGGCTTGTGAAAAATAAATAACAACAACATTTCAATTCAATTATAAACATTTGTTTACATTTTTTATGACAATTAATAACAAAATGTATGTTTAATCTGTTTGATTTGTATTTAATGATTAAAAGAAAAATAATATAGTATGTCAAAATAAAATAAAACTCTCCTGAATCAAACCTTTTAATGCTTTTAGCTGTTTATTACAGCTATAACAAATATTAGTACCTGATTATGTGCCATAAAAGTCTTTTCCAACTGCATATACGAGGTACTTTATTAGCCAAAAAAAAAAAGAAATATATATAATAAATGTCGCTTAAGTAATGACAATTGTTTAACTAACAGCAAACGTTTCAAGGTCTGACAAGGTCGTTTTATCGGCAAATACTTGCTATATATATTTATTTTTTTTTTTTTTGGACGTGGCCAGTGACCCAGTTGATGGATGTGCTGCTTGTGAATATATATTTTTGATTACTTGCCCCCTGCCCCCGTCCGTTTTGAAGATGGGAGTGCCACAGGCGTACAAATGTAACGGCGCACGCGGCGTATGTGCAATGACAAACGCGACCAACCCACAAGGCGCGTTCATTGTGCGACGGCAACAACAACAACAACAACGCCAGCTCAGCCGGAACTTGGAGACCAGCAGCAGCAACAGCAACAGCAGCGGCAGCGGCAGCGGCAGCAGCAACAAAAACAATAACAACTGAGCAGACATTGAGCGCTATCTGGCCGAGTTCGGACCGGGACTGGGACCGAGACTGTGGACTCGAACTGGGGACTGGGGACTGGGACTGGCACCGCCACTGTCTGTGTTGGACTGCGATGCGGGTGGTGTGCGGGCTGCTAGCAGCTCCATCCGAAAGCGAAACAGCTTTGCTTTTGTTTTTAGTGTATTGTTGTTTGTGCATGATGCCGCTGAACTTGAACCGGCCGCGTTCAAGGCCAGTCATGTGTGATACATGTGAGTACATGTGCACGACACCAAGTGGGGTACTATAACTTACTAAAACAGCTTGTTGGCCGGAGCAGCAAAACTATCTCAAGAGTTTTCCCGACTCTTCGTGGTTACACGACAGATCGTAGACAGACGGTCTTTGAATCGTTTTTGGGCATCAAAAATGAAATATTCCTTAAGCGACAAATATTATATGAAAGTTTGACTAAAACGTAAAATTATAGCAACAAATATTGAAGATTTTCCCCTGTTTTTTTTTATATATAAAAAATAAATATATCTTTAAAATGTTTTTAAGTCAGAATGAAAAAAATCAAAAATCAAAAAAATATCAAAAAAAATCAACGCAAGTGATGGTCATCAATGAACCACTGTGCAACGATTGATAGATTTTTGTTGGATTTGCATACAACATACCTAATATACAAACATATATGCATATTGCAGTGCATACAAATTTCGACTAATCCGCAGATTTTGGTTTTCGCCATGCAATCAACAGTTAATATTGCGGCTTTGTAGTTGCCATTGCGTATAAAATTTCAAACAATGCAACAATTTGGCAACACACACATTCAGGTAAAATGCTTAAGTAATCAGTCAAGAGTAAGTGCTTCTAGTATTGCCAAATCCTGACGCAATCTGAACAAAGTGCTCGAAACGCAGCGACTTAGGCGACTCCGACTTAGCCATAGACAAATAGGCCCAGACAAATCCTAATCCCGCTGACGCAATCGACACCAAAAACGACGCTGATCCGTGGCATATAACACCTAGACAGCAATAACAAGAACCGCCGCCAAATGGCCAGCGAAGGTGATCAAGACAAGTGCGTGTGCGCAGGCAGCTCGACGAGCCGCAACGATCCACAGTGCTAATTGGGCTTAAGCCCAGACAGCCGTGTCCCGGCTCAGACCGGCAGACCCACAACGGCGATCATGTGTCTCCTCTCGGCATCATTGCAAAATGTTGCCGCATCATCGACGCTCATAAAACGTCAGCAAACGGGTCTAATCCGTCGTTGCCAGGCAGCTGATGGCTTTATCGTCTTCCTCGAACCACATGCAACGGGCAAGTGGAACGAACGGTGGCTCAACGTTCCGCACCACATGTGGTGCACGTGCACCAAAAAGGCGACTTAACCAAATCAATGGTATATCTTATATTGATAAAATATAAATTATATATTTTCAATTATATTTGCCATTTGTATAGATATTCCCAAATTATGGCATATTCATTTTTGGAAGGTAAAAATTGTCTAAAGCTAAGGCATCGGGTATATACTCTCTATGCATATTTAAAAACATAGCTTGTATATTATTAAAAAGTAGTTTTTTACTGAATATTTCAGTTTTAATTAAAGACATAAGAAACTGGTAATAAAATACGCTTGTAGAATTTACATTTCAGAACGTTATCCACATAACTTTCATAAAATACACTCGTATAAAAACGACGTTAAATTTTACAAATATATACAATTATATATAAATATATTCAAAAAGATTACGTTCTAGAATATGATCATTCTTAAGGTAATATTAAAAATAGCAAAAATATTAATCAAATTGAGTGCAAAATTATTAACCCAAGTTATTCAATGAAAGTATAATTTTTTTTTTTTATGATTAAGTTCACATTTTGAACTGAAAGTTTTGGGAATGTTGTATTAAAAATAAAAAGTTTTATCTTGGCTAGAATTTAAAAACTTTAGTACTTGATTTAAGTGCAAAATTCTTGTACTATTTTCGTCAACTTTTCTCTAAGAGATTTTCTAATACTGTTTGGGTGACAACCCTGGCCTAAGCACCATGTGCGACTCATTAGCCAACTCATTTTGATTCAGCGCGTTCTGCTTTTCAGCATCGACGCGTCGTCGTTTAAAATGTGCTAATCGATTTATAGTGCATTCATTATCATCCCGCATGCTCGTATTTTCATAGCGCTGAAATTTTCCACTCAATAACTCGGCCGCTGGCGGCGGCGCGTGCGACGCTTGTCGTCGATTCGAGATTGCATGAAAATGTATACAAACACACACACACACACACACAACTGTTTAGCCACAAAACAAGTGACGTCACACGGCCGTCGCCAAGTTTTGGCACACGCTAATTTCTGGTGTTAATCAAGCATTTAGAGATGTCGTTAGCGGGTTACGTGTCGGGCGGCAGGCACCGTGTTGTTGGTGTTGGTGTTGGTGTTGGTGTTGGTGTTGGTGGTGCTGGTGGTTGCCTGTATCGACTAGTGGCTGTTGCTAGTGGGTTAGTGGTATGCGCTCATTTCCGGCTGCTGTCAAGCCAATTTGGCCCGCCACTTGCCGTTTGATTGATTGCCCGCAGCCTTAAGCCTGATTGGAGCCGCCAACTCAGGTGGCGTCATCCAAAATTTATTTGTCATTACTCACATTCGATATGCACATTTGAGGCGGTGCGCAGTTACATTACAGACCGCGCCTCACCCCACATCAGCATCTCTCACCCCGGGCAGCCAACAGGTTAATGTTTCGGTATTTCCCCAATTATTTTCCAAAAGTTTCTAGGGTCTTGCCCCAACCGAGCCTATTAATCTTTGGAATAGGCATGCTTTTACCTTAAAAACAGTAGATAATAATCTTCAAAGTACCCACCTATGGAATACCCTCACAAAGGTACTTATAAACGGTCGGGGATGTCCCCTTTATTCATTTTGTAACACAATTATAATACCCTAGAAATTGTCTCAGTTAATGCCATGATATAATTTAAATGACTTCTGTTTATATTATCACTAACTGCTCACCATTTATATTTAATTTTTATCTTCATAAATTGAGCTTAAAACTGGTAAGAAAAGAACTCTTATTGACTCTATTTCCAAAGTTGTAGGAGTTATGGATTTTTCACGAATTACGCCCTTAATTTGCCACGCCCCTAGCTTTAAAACTGAGGAAGAGATATATATTAAATCGAATTACCAAATCTGATCCTGGTGTACACGAGTATAGACAGCAAGACGGATATTACACAAAACCAATATACTCTTTTCAATTGGTAAGCGAGTATAAAAAATGTTTTTGTTTTGGATAGTTTTGTCAGCCACATTGATTGATTTATTTCCTATAGATCTGTGCACTAATAATGTACTCTACTGACCTAGACAACCCGTGCAGTTGATTTGTGTACTAACTTTACTTCCATTTTTTTAGAGTGCAAATTTCCCACCCATAACTCACATCGTAAAGCGTCGAACTCGTTCCCAAAACCCATTTGAACCCATTTTATATATGACAATGTGAAATACGGGCTTGCTTGCAAATTATATTGTCATTTAGAATAAAAACGGTTAATACAATTCAAAAAGGTGTAATTTAGGGCCAATAGATACCCTGTTACCAGTATAAAACATATACAATTCGTAATTACAAAATATAAATATTAATAATAATTAAATAAATACATACACGCCTTTTGCCATTTGTGTACAGGGTATCAAAAACATAGCCTGCTGTTAAGTCCAATCGTATTCGCATTTAAAAAGCAACACGCGGCTTGGCATGCGCCTGCAGAAATTTTAATTGATTGCAAAAAAAAAAAAAAGGCCGCGTGCTACCGTTATATAACGAAATATGTTGGCCAACATGGAAATCAATCGTAGTTGAGCTGACAATTAAATACCCTGCAATACCACATTCAAAATGATGACAGTAAGATATAATGTAAGTAGAGTATCATAGTGATATACTTGTCAAAGTCTTGATACTTTATTTAGAGATATGATAGTTAGTGATATACACAACAAAAAAAAGTTATCTTCAAAGACTAAATACCCTTCTAGTATTTTTGTGAATGAAAGGTAATTTTTGGCCGATTGTTTCCATGGGAGGCATATGATCGAAAAGTCGAATGGCGATAAGATTTGATTCATATAGTACGTAAATAGTGGAGATCGTAATTGGAGAGTTTGGTTAGAAAATGTTGAAAAATGCTGTTATACGAAAACGTAAAACTTAGCTTTAATAATATTATTTATATATTAGAAATATAGTAAGGGATTCAATTGCTGGGTTTGGTTGGAATAAAAACTAAAAAAGGGGTTCTAAAAGATATACATATAATATATAATATAGTTAACCGATTTTAATAAGATTTTCAACACATATAGAGCATAGAATAACTTGTAATATGAAGAAAAAAGCCAACTTTTACTGAGATACAAGTTGTCCTTAAAACTTAAAGACAGACAAACAAAACTAAGTATATATATTCTTGATCAGATATACTTAATTCGGTGAAAGAAGTTACCATCAATGCGTAGCAAAATTGAAATGCCTGGCAGTAAAAGTGAATTCAGAGTTGGCCAGTCACGTTTTGGAGCAACGCGAGCCTAGTCATATGGCTGGACGAGCACTTTTGTGGTTGTTGGCATGGGGATTGTGCCCGGGGCCGAAGACAGTGCGAGCCGGCGGTCCAGCCTTTCGCACGCTCTAAATGACAGCGTCAACAAACAGCCGCAATAACAGTTCACGGAGCACGGAGTCGGCTGATATATGACACTCGACAAAGGCTGGCGCCGCACACGGCACGAAGCGACACGGGCCAGAGCACTGATTAGAGCAGCAATCGATCGATCAATGCTGTAATAAGCGAGCGGGCACCCGTTGGGGGCATATGCATATATGTATATAAGCCAGCGATTGCCAAAGCAATTTACAGGCCTCCCCCGAAACACAACACGAAATAAGAAAGGGAAAGAGAAAAAAATGAGAAGCAGTTGCTCCATTAACACATTTGGACGTGCGCTCGGCCAGCAGGGCCAGGAGAGTGCAGGTGCCCCAATCTTCAGCATAGTTGGGGGCTCTGCCCAGTTGGGTAAACACGGCCGCGCGCTGCAGTGGAATATTCCCACAGTTCCACAAACAACTGCGCTGTTGTTTGATTTCAATCAAAAACAAAATAATAGCAAGCGCTTTCTGGTCGGGATTGGCCGACTAGCAGATACCCTGCAGCCCAAATGCGAGCGGTCGTTGCCGAAATTTTAACTCCCCTGGAGAACTTCCAACTTAGCATGATCTTTAAGACATTTTAGGGATTTCAAAGGATCATTGGGTTTTTTTCAATTTTGGCGCCAGTGGGTAAAAATTTTTAATCTGCATTTGTTTTATGCTAGCTCTTATAGTATCCGAGATATGGTAATATATATGGTATATAGATAAATCTAAAGTCGAAAAGTTCCAGTCTCCATTCTTGTAGCCTTCGAGATCAGGCGGACTTGGCTAAATCCTGACCAAGAATTCGCGCAAAATTATTATACCCTTCCTTTCACATTTTCAGTGGGTTCAGGGTATAAAAAAAAAAACACCGCGCAAATAAAACAGAAAAAAATGTGCCAAGTCAACAACAATAACAAAACGGGTAAACGCCGTGCCAAATTGCAAATTGTGTGGACCGTTTGCAGAACAGAGAAAAGTCCAATATATAATAAATATGGTAATATACCCAAAGACCTATTCAAGTCAACTGATGAACGCTAATTTCCGGCGTGGAGTGGGCGTGTCCGGGCCAATCCGTTCAGCCTGGTGACTGACTGCGAGCGTTGGGGCGCTAATCAACAGCATATATGTACATATATTGTATTTATATTTATATATTTCATTGTCAGCACTTTATTTATTATTTGGCGTAAATCATGCAAAAATTTTCCACTTACCCAAGAATTATTTTATTATTTCCCTTGGCGCATTGGTAGCTGCAGACCTGTCTTAAGAACCGATAGCGGCCTTTTTCGATTTAAGGCTAATGTCGAGAGCACAACTACTTTGGAGCACCTGTAAAATTAGTTGATTAGTCAAGTAATTGATGACGCCTTGCAGAGGGAAACTTCCTACACTTAAACGCTTTTGGTTGGTTATCACAGACACTTAATTGCAATTTGATAAGCGCATTATCTGAATAATACTTTCAGCACTAGAAATTCACTTCACCAAAACAAAAAGAACAAATAAAACACTTTTAATTCGTAATGCACCACAGAAAACCACATGCGAACAAATTTTGGCGGCAATAAGAACATTTTTGGCGCCAGCTGTTTTATGTTTGGTTTAAAGGTCACACTGCAACAAAGTGCAAGGAGGCTGCATACAACCCTGTCTTCCAGCGAGCGCTGCCAATTTGAGTTAGCAATGTTTGGGGACAAAAAAAAAAAACAATTTAATTAATTTAAAGAGAACAAGAGTACATATACTTGAGAGTCGTATTTAAAGCATTTTTGTGCATCTTTATTAAATTAAAAAGCCAAAAGTAAATACATTTGCAATAGTATTCGAAGCTCGTTTGTGATTGCATCCTTATTAAATTAATAAAGCAAAAAAAAAGTAAATATATTTCCAATAGTATGCTCGTCTTAAAACGTAGCCGTTTGGTGCATCTTTATTAAATTAAAAGAGCAAAAATGAAACATATTTCCAATAGTATTCCAAGCTCGTCTTGAAACGCACCAGTGTTGTGCAAATTGCAATTTTCACGCCATTGTCTGCATTCCAAGAGTGCCAGTCAGCGTGTCGTCTGGTTCTGCTGCCGCTGCCGCTGGCAATTGGTGCCGCCAAAAAATTAGTTCCAGTTGCGCACAAATGAAATTGAAACTACAAAAACAAACAGTGAAGTACACACCACACACGCGAATGTCTGTATGTGTGTGTTCATGTGGAGCTAGAACACCCCTGCCGCGTGTTCTTCGCACGCTTGCGTGGCGCTCTCATGGCCAAGGCGGCCGCCTTGTACGTGTTGCGTCTGCTTGGCTACCATTTGGCTCTCGGCTCTGGGCTTCTGCGTCTCAAAGAGTCTCGCGCTGACCGACCGGCATCGCAGTTGTCACGTTCTGCCCTGCCAAATGACCCCATTGGGGCCGCACAGTGCGCGGCTTTTGTTTTCGCTTGTACACCCGGAGAAAAACGACGTTCTAAACTGAAGTAGAGGGAACGGAAGGAAGTCGTAAGTTCTTACAAATATTTATTATTTAAGCATGCATTACTTTTAATTACACAATACTCTTAATGTTACATGAGTAAGGAGTTATTTAAATTAGGTACCAAATAATTATTACCAAGTCTGCAAACAGGTTTTGAACCAAACCGGTTCGTACGATTTCGAACCATTTTTTTTCCTAATGACGAAAAATTCAATCTCCAAATATTTACAAATATTGCCGGACCTCAGCAGCTGCTTCTCCTTATTTAAAGTAAAAAAAAAGGAAGAATTTTACTACTTATAATTATATAAATAATAATTAAAATATTCTTTTAAATTACTAGGAAAAAAATGACGAGCCAAGGTTCGAATATATTCATTGATATCGAAAAGCAGATGGAGGTTCGACCCTAATTATTATAATAAATTTAGTACTTCAAATAAATGTAAAACCGTTTTTAATGGAAGTACAACGTTTCTTGCATTAAGAACTGCATTTGAGACTTCTATTTAAGTATTTTAGGGTTCCATCTCGGCCGAACTTCGACAACTCGTCCGCTTGATTTAAGCACCAAATGCTCGATATTTTCGCTGAGTGTACGCGAAGATTGTTTGTGGAACGCGCCGCAATGGCATCGGGTAGCATTCAGTGGAATTCTGGCCAATGTTTATTATGAACTGTGGCATGCGGCATTTCATTCATAGAAATTCAAGTCGCTGTCACATGACAGACCACAAAAATTTCGCCGAATCGCAAACTGATAAGGAAACAATTTCAAGTTTAAAGTTAAAAACACAAAAAAATAAGAAGAAAAAACAGTAAAAAAAAAAAAACGCAATGCCCTGAGGTTGAATGAACTACAAATCAATATTTTTGGCTATTTTGCTATTGCTAATCGAACGAAATCGAAAATACGTCTATGCCAAAGCTGTCTGTCTGTCTATTCACTTCCAGTTGGCAATGTCAAATGCGAGCCAAGTTTAATGACTTGTGTGTGTTGCCAAAAAATACTGTTGACTGCTCTTGACACCCGCAACGGGCAGCAACCAGCAACAACAATAACAGCAACAGCAACAGCAACAGCAACAACAATACCAATTACTTGGCTTAAACACTGCGCTTGGCTTGTTTGCTTTTTAGTTTATTGAACTCGTTTTTTGACTTTTGATTAGAGGCGTTTTGAGGTTTCGCTTTTTTGAGGCTTTTGCATATTAAATAAATAGGAAATGCGCGCTATTATAATATATATAATTTATATATATTAACTACATTGCCAGATTAGCACTCTTCTCGTTCTGGCCAAATGTTTAGTTTCAAGCTGTACAAACCCTGATCCGAAAAAAAAACTAGGTTCAAAGCATATTAACAAACCCGAAAAGTTAGCAGCTGGCCGCCCCCAAGGTCGCCTATCGTCAGCGCTGGCATTGTTATTGTTATTGTTATTGTTTTTATAACTCGCACATACATATACACAGACATATAGACGTGCTTGGCATAGCCATAAGTCGGGGCTGGGGCCGGGTCTATATCTCTGACTTTGACATTCAACTTTCTGGCGGCAGTTCAAGTGGCACTCGAAGCGGCGCCCAAGGTCACACCGCTCGACTCAACAAATGGGCCGAGTGCTAGGTTAGTGCCTCACCCATGTGTTCACCCAGTTACAGTTACACTAGTGCCGACAGCGCCATAAAAAAGTGACTGTGGGATATTTACACAGCCTATCGCTAGCGCTGATAGGAGCTGCTGCCAGGCTTTTGTTTACTTCTATTTGCCCAAAGCTTACGCTTATATTTATATACATATATCGCGCGTATCACCTTGTGCGGCACGTGACCGGCGATCGGAGACCAGTGGCCAACACCTTCAGGCCCAAGAATCAGCCGACGGGCGCGAGCAACCCGATCATTATACTCGTTCACCGGGTGAAGAGAGTATATTGGGTTTGTGTGAATTTGGAATTTATACTCGACTCCGCCCACTGGGGGCGTGGCAATTCGATTAAATCGTAAGTAGCTCCCTCAGCTGACGATCTCTTCTAAAGATGGTGGCAAATCGATAATATCAATATATCTTGGTGCTGAAAATCCATTTTCTGGTTACTGATGACCTCTTTCAAAGATCCAGCCGTACAATTTCGGCCACGCCCACTGCCACGCCCAGAAATTACAAATATAACGACTGCTTTAAGCTGTTATTGTACTGTGAACGGGTATGGCGCAGTCGGTTACACCCGGCCGCAACGTTGCTACTTGTTTTGGCTATGGCGTTGTTATTTTACGCTTTGGCTTTAGTGGAACCAGTGCGAATAACAACGGTGCTTTATATATATATATACAAAATATACTCCTCTAAACATACATACATATGTATATACATATAGACATATATTCATACATATCTTTCGAATCTTGCATCCGCTGTCAGCAGTGCGCCCTGGTCCCGTTATCGTTTGCAATTTGATTTGCGTTGTTTTTCGATTTGGTTCTGCTCCCTTTTTTTATTTTTTAAAATTTTTATTTTTATTTTTTATTATTCTTTTTGTTTTTGTTCATTTTGTTTTGTTTTGCCGCATCCACTTACAAACTTAAAAATGCACCGCAACGCAAAATATCCCACACACAAGTACATATTTATTAGCTTTTAAATATAGTAATTTATTTTTGGATGTAAAAAAAAAAAATAATAATAATAATAACAACCACAGAGAAAAAAAAAACCCGGACAAATCACGTTTTTTGTCACGCGCAAATCGCCAAATTGCGGTTTGCACTCTTCGCTTTGGCGCACATTCACAGAATTATGGCGCAGTTATGGCCGTGTGTGGTTGGGTGGCTATAAATGGATGCACTTGAAGATCACTTGGGTGCCCCGCTGAAATGCCAGATATCTATACACTCACAAACAGCGCCATATTACACACAATTCAGCAATTGCCAGCAGTCGAAATTAAATCAAAATTAAAGCAGAAACATTGAGGGGCCACACTCTGCGGCCACTGTGCCGGGTCAGATCGATTTCAGTGCTGCCATATGCTTATATTTTCCTAATAAGAAAATGTGTTAACCAAGCACAAGGGTGCTCGAGTCGGGAGTGTCCGCAAGCCAATACCCTGTAGCCATCTGCGATCTGACATATGAACCAAATATACTCCCGATCGACCGCGACAGAAAATGTGTTAAAATTTTTGTTGACAGTTGAAAATTGACAAGTGTGTACATGTAAAGCTCTCGGACCCATTGCTCTTATATTTCCCATAACTTTGCCAAACTTGAACCGATTTTCATGTTTGATGGCATTTTTTTCATGGTTTGTCCCATAGATTGATTCTGCATTTCAAATATAAGCATTATTGAAAATAATTTTTTTTAATTTTTTCGGAAAAAAAGCATGTACCCCCCCCCTTACTCATTTTCGAAAATTTTTTTTTTCAAAAATTTAGAATTGCAAATTTATATTTTTAATCGATTGTGGTCATCACAATTAGTATAAAAAATAACATTAAAACCGATTCTGAGAGGGTAAAATTTTTTGTCAAAAATCATGCCAAAATGGACAATAATTTTGACAAGTGAAGCTCTCGGATCCATAGCTTCCATATTTCAAATGGCCATAACTTTGTCAAATCTAAACCGATTTTCATGTTTGGTGGCTTTTTTTTCATAGTTTGTCATCTAAATTGATTCTGCATTTCAAATATAAGCATTATAATAAATAAATTTTTTTGACTTTTTTCGGAAAAAAGCACGTACTCCCCCCTTACTCATTTTCGAAAATTTTTTTTTCAAAAATTTAGAATTGCAAATTTATATTTTTTATCAATTGTGGTCATCACAATTAGTATAAAAAATAACATTAAAACCGATTCTGAGGGGGTCAAATTTTTTGTCAAAAATTATGCCAAAATGGACAATAATTTTGACAAGTACAGCACTCGGTTCCATAGCTCCCATATTTCAAGCACCCATAACTTTGTCAAAACTGAACCGATGTTCATGTTTGATGGCATTTTGGTTATGGTTTATGCTCTAGATTCATTCTGCATTTAAAATATATGTATTATTTAAAAGAAAATATTTAATAAATAATGACAAATTAGTTCTATTGCTTTATATATTTCATATATATGCAGAGAACGATTATACCCTTTTCTACAGGGTATAATTATAGGTGCGTGCATGTTAATGATTAATGTATTCTTCATTCCAAAGAATATTGATATTAAAAATATAAAAAAAATATAATTAAAAACATTCCTTTATTGATTTTTAAAATTAAAACTAACATAATCAATGAATCACACACAGTGTGAATGTCGCATGTCTGCGGTTTTTGGCGAGATTTTATCAGTTTGTTGGACCTTTTTCCAAAGACTTCTTGAACTACTTATGTATAAAGAGATAAAAAACTGCCTAGTCTGACGCATATGCCTTGAAAGGAAAAAAAAGCTGTTCAGCTTTTTGATTCGAACGTATGACTAACTCAAGTGCAATATAGATTCACATGTTAATCATGCAGCTGTGACTGTCAATTCTAGAAAATGATAATATTTCGCATATAGAAAATTATTGCATTACATAGGTGTAATTGTAAATATTGTAGAGCTTATCTTATTGCTTTGTTTTGAATTTTGGTCGCGCGCGACTCTTTTACGATCGCACGGCTTTTGATATATCTCAGACGCGGCGACGCTGTTCCCATCACGATCTAGATAGCTGTATGTATGTATGAACACACATACATACATATATTCGGCTGCAGTTGTATTCTTTGCAGATCTGGCCATTCTCAGCTTGAACCGCCGAACAACTGAATAAGATTGCGTTTGTTTGTTTATTTGGTGCATTTGATTCATGAAAAACAAAATTCCGTTTGGAAATGAACTCATTCTTAGACACATATAAACATGTATAGTATGAACATATATATATATCGTCTCATATTATCAGCATGATTTAGCAGAAATTCGCAATGTACTTTTTTTTTTTTTTTTGCTCTGGACATGCCCTGCATTGCAGCAGACTTCACGGAAACTTTTACAGCGCGTACACATGACGTCTAATTACAGGGTATTATGGCAGATTAGAAAAAAACCGCTGACTTTTTTTATGGACAACTAAAGTCCACGTTTCTGACTACTCTGCAAGTTTATTGTACTCTGCACTTAGTAATGGAATATTACAGTGGCTGTCCCTAATTGTTTTACAGCGAATCCGCGTCATATTTTAACTGGCTGATCTCATTACGATCTTTAACTGGATTCTATGCCTCATTGCGGGCATCTGATGCAAGAGGCTTAAAATAAGTACGATTTTATGCAATGTTGTAAATTAATCACAATAAAACAAATTAAAGCACTCTTTTAGTCACAGTTCCAGAACTTTAGGAACTTGAGAACATACTAGAAAATATTGCTAGGTAAAAAAGACCAAAAGATCCCCAACTGAATTCCTGAGTATTCAGGCTCATATGACACAATGCGATAAACTTTTGCTGAATCGACTTGAAATAAATGAAATTCCCCTGTGGAGTAAACATATCCTCAAGTTACCAAAGCCTCAAATATTTTTATGTGAACCAAAGCGCATGACTTTTGAAACTCTAAACTTTGCCCGATTATGTTGCAAAATATTTTGAAATTTTAGAAAGAACGGCGGGAATAATTTATATAAATGACTTGAGGCCGTTTCAAGTACGTCGCGATATGCGTATGATATCACCAAAAATATAAAGAACTTATCGTATTTATATTGCGGTCGTAACTTTTGGGGCCAAGCCCCGCCGCATGGTTGGAACCCCGCCCTTAGACAGTTTTTCGATTTCGCAATGAACACAATTTGCGTGAATAGTTCGCACCTGCTGCTGTTTTATGGTCCCAAGTTGTCTCAGCTTTTTACAAGCCCCCCATAAAGGTTTCTTGGGCTGTCAGCGCTGGAGGCTTTCACCCGTTCTTTTTTTTTTTTTTACCTTTCCAATCAGAGAAGAAAACACTTTGTGTGTATTTAATTTTTAGTACGATTTTTATATTTTATTCTTTTTTAGTAGCTTGTTTGTTGAGTTTTGTTCAACTATTTTTGTGTTGTTTTTTTTCTTGTTTTCAAATTCTTGCTTTTGCATTTTTCTCTTAGACGCTCATTATGTTCACTATATCACGTGGTCTTACAAATAGATCGCTATACATATATGTATGTGTGTGTATATAAATATATATACTTTCTTTAGCTTACAAAAAAAAAATAGCAAAAACCCTAAGCGGCTTAGCATATATATTTATATGTATATAGTATATGTGTGTATATATACTATGTGTGAAACTATATTTAAATGGAGAGATATAAGGTATTATTATAATTATAGTTAAGTTTTTGTCAACAACTTTGTCTGACTTGAAACAAAACGTTTTGCGCTTTGTGGAAGACTTTGAAGATTTCATTGCTGTGTGTGTGAGAGTGTGTGTGTATGTGTGTGCGTGTTTGTGTCTGGCTATCCAAACAGAGCGTAAAATTCTATTCAAAAAAAAAAAAAAAAAAAATGGAAAAAAAATTCTAATACATGATTCATGAGGCAATTCAACACCAAGTACTTGGACTGAGGTAGTTTGGCGATATGCAGAATACCATTTGAGAAATGAATTCACAATAATAATAATAATAATAAATAAATTATAACAATTTGTGTTGTGCGTGTGTGCGTGTGTGTGTGTGTTGATGAGTGTCTCCCTCTCGTTAGGCGTTTTCCCTCAGAAAGTTGCCTAGCGAAATTCGGACAGATTAGGAGTTTCGCATGCTCGGAACACTTCAAAGCAACATTTGCGTTATCCTGGCGAAATGTGGTGAAATGTTAGTTGCGCAATGCTCTCAACGCCTGCGCAGGTGTGTATGTGTGCGTGTGTGAGTGTGTGTGCGTGTGTGTGTGCGACGCCCATCAGTCTTTAAAGCGGGGGGTTTGGGAGGAGATGGAGATTCAGAGCTGAATCAAGATCTGAGCGCCTGGCTCGTCTACCAGGGCCGCCAGGGCTGCTCCTCCTCCTTGATCTGCTTCTTGATGACCAGCGACAGCGGCTGCTGCTCCACCGGCGACTGCTGCACCTGGTGGGGCACGCGCCGAATCACCGACGGCTTCACGTCCATCGGCTCGTAGGCGGAGTTGGCCGGACTGGGCGGGGCATAGCTGCCGCTGCTGCTGCTGCTGCTCGGCGCCGACTCGTAGCCGGCCGAGGAGTGCGAGCTGGCGGATCCGGTGCTCGCCGTGCGCTGCGGCATCGCCACCAGCAGCGGCGACTGCTGCTGCTGATGCTGTTGTTGTTGGGCCGCTGCCGATGCGGCGGCGGCGGCGGCGGCAGCGGCGGCGGCTGCTGCGGCGGCCGCGGCCAGCTGCTGTTGCTGGTGCTGCTGCAGCAACTGCTGCTGCTGCTGCTGGGGCAAGCTCTGGGGCAGCACGAGCGCAATGCTGCCGTTGGGCAGCTTGGTGGGAATCACCTGCATGCCGTTGGGCAAGAAATACCCGTTGGCATTCTGCTGGATCTGGCCAAAGAGATACGGCGACGCGGAGATGTTGCTGCTGGCGTTGCCCGTGGCCGGGGGCTCCTGTTCCGGGGAGCTGGGCGGCGAGGGCAGCACGACCTGCGAGTGCAGCGACTGGGCCTGGGCGACCGCCTGCTGGCGCTGCTGATGGTGCAGTTCGGTTTTGACGCCATTGATGCAGTTGCTCAGATGCTGGAGCAGACGACGCCGCTGGGCGGGCTCGAGGCCGGGAAACCGGCTGACCTCGTTGGCGCAATCGGCGAAGCCGGCCTTGAACTTGTTGATGATCTTCGGATCGGCGGCCTGCTGCATGGCGGCCTGCTGGCGCTGCAGCTCCTGCAGATGCTTGACGGTCTTCTCCAGAATGTCGGCCTTTTCCAGCTTGGAATGGCGCGCCGGCTAAAAGAAGCAGAGCAAATAACAAATCGATTAGTCAGGAGTCGTTTAAGCCAAGTGGGCTATATCTATTTAGTATATTGTTCTTTTTTTTTTTTTTTTTTTTTTCTTTTGATTGGAGTTCCCCTAGAGATACTTACGTCTTTTTTGGTGGCATCCAAGATCAGCGTCTTCAGCTCGTTCAGGCAATTGTTGATGCGTGCACGGCGACGTTTCTCCATAATGGGCTTATTCGACTGCAAGAGAGAGCGAGAGAGTATGGAAATTAGTCACGAGTTTGGTTTATTTGGGATCAGTTTTTGGGCTACAGTTTTGACCTCATGCGGCGCGCCAACAAAAATAGTGGCAACTGCGTGTGGCTTTAATTGGACACGGACTCAACATTGTCGTCGTCTAACTCGTCTGGCTGGGGGCCAATTTCTGCGGCACGGCGCGTGCTCTATTTTTAATGCGCTCAGGCAAAGGCGAACGCGAACGCAAACGCAGCGCGGCCAAAAATAGTTTGGCGGTTATAAATTACGATAAGCAACGAGCCGATGCGGCCAAAAATAAATAACCAATACGCAGGTATTTCACACAAGCAACAACAACAACAAGGTCGTCGTGGGAAATTCGAAGACGCAAAATAAAAGTGTTTTTTTGCACGGGCCAAAAAAAATTAAATAAATAAATAACACAAAAAAAAAAAAAGGCAAAAACAGAATTAAATTATTTTTGGTGCTGGCCAAATTTGGCGCAGAGCGACGCCCGCACTGTATGAAGTCAGCGGCAAAGGCCAAAAACGGCCAAAACCACAGCCGCAGCTTTTTACAGCCAAAAGAAGCTGATGACCGACAATTGCAGCGACCACGCGCCAAATGGAAGCCGCTCAAGTGGGCAGCCGCAACCAATTTTGGGTGGCACTCATGAATGGACCGACCATCTGTCCGTCTGTCCGTCCGTTCCTCTGTGTGGCGTTAGCTCCATGAATGAAGCCCAAACGTAAATGCCGCCAACGCCAGACGACGCCGCTGTTTGTGTTGGCGAGCGCCGACGGCTTTTTTTTTTTTTTTTTTTAATATGGATATGTGGTTACAGTCGGTGGCATGTGGGAGCCGACGACGACTACGACGAAATGTGGCCAAAAAGGAAATGCATTTGGGCAGCAGAATTGGCAACTGTGTGGGCCCCAAGTGTGTGGACAAAGTGGGAGACAACAGCCAACTTGTATTTGTTTTATAAGCTTGTAATCATTTATAAATTTCTTATGAAATATGCCCAAATTTGAATTGAACAGAAAATCCATTTACAAATTTTACAAATGCAGAAAAGGAAAAAATCAAATTCTGACAGAGCTGCGAAAATGCGCATCTCCTATTTATATAGCCATATAGCTAATTTAATCCAAGTTTAGCTGCCCATTTTAACGGTTGTTTTTCTAACTTTTCTTTTTTTTTTTTTTTTTTTTGAAAACTTACCCGACGATCGCTTTTAACTGGCGTCTCCTTGAGCTGCGTGGCGACCACAGCGGTGCCCAAGGCATTGGGGCTCATGTTTGAGGTAACGCCGGTAACCATTTCGATATCGGCTATATATTGTTTATGCAGCTTGAGACACAGTTTGATTGCGTTTCTTGTTGTTTTTGTCACTAGCAGCAAATGCAGAAATTTGCTGCGCACTTTTCTCAGTTAATTTGGTTGCTCTGCTTGGCTTGTTTGTTTGTTGTAATTCTCTTGTTTAGTTTTCCGTTTCAAGATCACTTCTTTTCACTTTCGCGCAAAAAAAAATACGTAAAATACGCTGTATTATTTGCTTAGAGAGTTTTTCTTTCAATATATTCTTCCGCTTGTGTAGAAGAAGCAACCGCACGCTACGAGTTACGGCAAGCGAATGGCTGTCAGGTTCTGAATGCAGCCCGATTAAACGTTTCACGAAGCACGAAGCGAGCGACGACGATCGTTCGACGAATCGGCAGTGTGTGTGTGCGCGAGTGCGTGTCTATGTGTGCTTGCAGATGCGTGCGTGTGTCTGTGTGCGTTTCTGCTGGCGACCACCTTATCGCTGGGCTTACAAAAGACGACTGAGGATTGATCGACAGGTTCGTTGGCTAAATCGAAATCGCCGCAGCGCGACGCGGGCAGCGCGACGCGGACAGCGCGAGCCACACGACCAGGCGACGGCATATTTACACTAACACCAACACACACTTTTCGATATTCGGCTGCATACATTTGCGTCGTTGTGTAGGTAGCAACGTCGCGACGTTTGCGTTGTCGGCTCTACCTGTGTGCGCTGTTGTTGTTGTTTCTGTTTCTGTTTCTGTTTCTGTTGCTGCTGCTGCTGCTGCTGCTGCCGTTGCTGCTGCTTACTTAAGCCGCGGCCTTTGCGAGAGAGCACAGTTACTCATACGCCCCCCTCTCTAAGCGAAAAAAAAGCACTGCCAGTTCTATCGGGCATTTCTTCCTTTTCGAAAATAACAAAACCCCCCGTGAGCGTGCGAGAGGGATTCACAAATGCGCGAGAGCACAACAGTCACAGACGGATACAGACAGAGATAGCGAGAGCGTTGCGCTGATTCATGCCAACGCGACGACGCTGCCTCGTCCCATAGAAGGTGAAAATAGCAAACGGCAGCAGCTCACCCAGAGACTTAATGTTGAT
Source organism: Drosophila sordidula (assembly GCA_035047465.1). Lineage (NCBI taxonomy): Eukaryota > Metazoa > Arthropoda > Insecta > Diptera > Drosophilidae > Drosophila > Drosophila sordidula. The sequence goes on along the minus strand of JAWNPQ010000185.1, from coordinate 7,903,788 downwards.
ATGACGCCACCCCAGCGCCGACAGGTTCGTGTGCCTCGTTGTGAGCATGTGAGCATGTGTGTGTGTGTGTGTGTGTGTGTTATGATGTCGTGATCGGTGGGGTCGCTAAACAGTAAACATGATCACAAGGTTGCTGGGGCTGTTGGGGCTGTGCGCACGCCAAGCGGAAGCGGGCGGCAGCGCAACACCTGCGTCACCCACAAAAACGACACAAATGCTCCAAATAATTTGTTCATACATTTTTCTTGCGGCTGGCCGCCATGTAACTGTAACCCATTCCGCATGCCACTCGGCGCAATTAGGCCAGAGAAGGTCATTTAAACAAACACTAACGCACACATCTGTGTGAGTATTTGAATCAATCAATGCTTTTGGGCAAGGCTGATGGGCGCTTTGCACGTGCGTCTGGCAACGCTTAGATTCGTTTTTATGGTGTCTACGTGCAGCGCGGACTTTCACGTTTGAGTTATCAGTTTCCACGAAGGTCGGCGCCTTAATCACACCAAACAACAAAAAAAAAAATATATATATATATATAAAATACTGTTTTCCCCAGTCGCTGGGTAAACAAATCTTAAGTACCTTTTTTTGTGGTTATTTATAATGCTCAGTTTCAGCTTAATGATGCCGACGTCTGAACAGCATGCACAATGTGTGCTAAATAATGTAACCGCAATTGGCAACGAGATAACAGCGCACACACTAACACTCAAGCACGTGTCAGAAAACGAGAGCGAAAGTGAGAGTAATTTGTGCACTCTCCATTGCGTGTGACGTTCTTGTAAGCTGAGCTTGTCTAACAGACAAAAAGCTCACGATTGAGCTGTTGAAAAAGCTATGTTGAAAGCTCTTCATGTAAATGATGTTTATCTAATGCAAAGTGCATTACATGTTCAAGCTGGGCGAGATTTGGCGTTCTTTATGCATTTGGCTAAGTGGGTCAACATTTGTGCGCCGCGTTTTGCGTTTTGCGTTGCACAGTGTATAAAGTCACGAGTTTTATGCGTTTTATGGTTTGTTTAGAAGGTTGCCACGTCGGGCGCTCTGTAGACCCCCGGCCAGAGTCGGACGTCGGGCAACACCTTCGCGTTCCAATTACAATTTGGCAGCTGATCAAAAGGCTGCCGCCCGCGGCCAGCAGCGGCGTCAGCGTCGGCGCTGACGGCACTTGTGCATGCCAATTTAATTGCACACTGGCAACGTTTACATCATGTGGCTGATGCTGCTGCTGCTGCTGTTTCTGGCCAAAAACAGCAACTGGCAGCTAAGGTGTAGGATGTGGCACACAGATACACCCATACAGATGCGAATACAGTTGTTTGGCGCGCCTGATCGCATGCAGCGTCTAAAATAAACTGTGGCAAAAATTTATAGTCCGCCGAAAAACAAAAACAAAAACAAAATGAAAAGCACAAAAACAACGCAAAAATGTGCGCATTGCTAATTGCGTCTAAATATAAACAGAGAGCCGGCGGGCGCAGAGGAACGCAGCGCCAGCGGCTGCGTTACAGCAGCGACGACGCCGGCGTAGCAGCGACAGCGACGCCCACGCGCCAGACGCTGCCCTGCTGGCAACAGCGCAGCAGCAGCCCCATGTAACTAAAAATAACAGCGTGCCGTTAGCGCGTGAGAGCGCCAGCCCGAGAGAGAGAGAGAGAGAGTTGCAAACAGATCTGCGCTGCTGAGCGAGATGAGCGCGCTCCTCCATGGCCGCCCATGCAAAATTCAATTTGTTTGGTTGTGTGTGCGCGCGCGTCTCGCGATTAAAATGCCATAAAAATCGCCAACGCGGCGAACGCATGTGTAAAACGCGCGTGAAATGCGCTAAACGCAATGAACTATTATTATTATCGTTTTTGCTGCTGCTGCGGCTGCGGCTGCCGCTGCCGCTGCTGCTGCTGCGGCTGCTCTTGCTGTTGTTGTCATGCACTTAATGGCGCTGTACTTTTTGGCAATGCAAGAGAGGGAGACAGACAGACAGAAATCTTTAGCCAATTGTTGTTGTGCAAGTATTTTATTACTCATTAACGTAACGACGCATTTTGGGCCAACGGGCCGTAGCCGCCGCCAACGGCGCCGCTGACGTCGCACAGAGTTCAATTTAGCGCGAGGGGGGCGGCTGCTTGTTTTTTGTATTTGCGGCAGCAGCGTCAGCAAATCAACAACGGTAGACGTTCTAAATTTAGCCACAGGTAAAAGCTCAAAACAAACGGTTTGTTTTTTTTTTTTTTTTTTTTTTGGTATTTTTTGGGGTGGGGTAGCGACTTTATAAGGGCAAGAAAGATCGCGTGATGCGGAAGGCCAGCTGAGGCGGAGCAGGGGATAATCGAAACAGCTAAATTAAAGCTAAAAAAAGGTTCCGTTAATTTGATAACATAAAATACATATTTTTAAAGCTAAACGAACTACAAATTTCAGAATTCAGTTTATTAAAAAAGGTAACGGGTTATTTTTGGAGTTTTTGACGTCAAAAGGAAAAAGGAAATACATATTTTGGAAATTAGGGAACCGAAAACTAAAGAATTTAATCTATGTTTATTTTATGAGCAAAAACCTTTCCTTAACCATCATATTACCAATATATCATGGCACTGGGATCCTCTCGTTTTGCGGTTCAGTCTATCATTGTGTAAAAAGAAAAATATATATATAAAGTTGTCGGTGTTTACCGCAGCTAAAATAAAGGAATTAAATAAAAATAAATTAGGTTAGGGGATTTTTTTTTATTTTACGATCTGAACACTAAGCAAATGAGAAAAATAACTAAAAACCGCAAAAACTACCCTGAGCCATTTTCTGTTTATATTGTTCTCTCCGTAAGTTTAACCCATTTTCCTAACCATCGCTCTGAGAAATAATGAAATATGTTTTTTAGATAATGGATTTCCTTATTATAATAAGCAAAGTAACTACAAACTGCAGAATCCACCCTGATTTATTATAGTTCTACCTTTCTTTATGATTGATTTTTCGAAAACCAATCCACTTTCCTAACCATTCTAATCTCTATCTATCATCGCACCGGGATCCTCTCATTTTGCGGCTCAGTCTACCATTTTGTATAGTTGGACGATGGCTTGACTTCTCGACTTTGGCACAGAGCGCTGGGTGGGCCGTTATTCCGCATCAAATGCAGGTCTTATGAAGTCAACTGCTTGGCTATTTGGTAAATATTCGTGAAATTTCCGGGCAAACAGCTAAGGGCAAGTTAAGAGCAAATCCTTTCGCTGGAACTCGACAAACCCCTTTCGCCAACCCCTTTTGCCCGGGGTTCCGTTCAGTAGCTGCCGGGCCTTTAGCAGCAACTACGCCCCTACGTCGGGCGAAAGGATTTAGGCGCTCCTGGTACTCGTACTCGTATTCGTACTGGGCTTAGTTGCGACCGCGTTAATTAAATCGCTTTGGACACGCTCTGGACATGGCCGCAATGATGGCCAAAGGGGTAGCGAAAGGATTAGAGCGCGACACGTCGGACGAACGGTGGCCAGGTACGCGGCTTTCTATTAACAGGATGATCATGCACATCAAAGGGCTAAAACCACACACCCATAAAACTGGCCGTGCAACAATGGGAAACGCGTGTACGGCCGGACTGAGGACTGCCGTCCGCCACAGCCCGTTCATCGGCCATCAACTCTTCTGTTTATTGCACCCTTTACGCGAGCTGCTTTTTACCTAGGCAAAGGTTTAGCCGCTGTCCGGCCAAAGGCTTCCACCGGGCTGGACCAGTCCGGCGGGCCCGAGTCCGGGCCGTGACGTGTTTGTTTATTTGCCATAAAAGGATTATGGGCGTGGGCAGGTAAAGGCTTCGGCTGCCGTAGGGTTAGACGACCGCACGCCCCTGCCGCTGTTAACCCGTTGAAATTGCGAGGAGTCCTATGATCCTTGCTCCCTCTCTGTCTCTTGAGGCTGGATCGATACGCCTTTCTCTCTCTCTAAGCGCTTCCTTTGCTGTCCCTTGAACTTCCTGGTACTTGCAGTTTTCATTTTTGCTTCAACAATCTCATATCATAACTTTTCACTAAAAAAGTCAACTCTGCGCTCATAAAAAACAACAAACATAGAAGCGGAAAATGAAAACCTCGTTGCATCGAGTTACGTAAAAAACGAACGCAATTCCAAGTAAATCTTTGCGAATCTTCGGTTGACAACAAATTGCATAAAAAATGATTTTCGCTTACAGCGTTTATGATTACGAGTTCGCTAAAAAAAAAAAAAAAAAAAAAAAAAAAACGGAGGGAAAAAAATAGCAGAAAAAAAGATTGAAAATAAAAAACGTCTAAGCCACGGCCGGGTCTCAAGGTGAGGATGGGTTTGAGGCGAAACAAAAGCGCAACATGCAGAAGGATTTTATGGTTTTATTTAGGGTTATTTACGGTGCTCTGCGCCTCAATGCCAAATCAATTGGCGTGCAAACGTCAACTCGTCAGGCCGGCTAACTCGCTCTTGCCCATCTTTGTATCTGGCACTTCACTGTTTACCTGCGGCACGAAGGAGTAAACACCCGAAAGAGTTCTTACCTAGCGTTAGACTCGCGCCGAAAGAGGTTTCGGGCATAGGGTAGAGTTTAGAGTTTCCACGGATTAGCTGGCTGGCTAGCGGGGTTTGGTTTATGAGCGTCACGCTAATGTGCCGCATGTCCTTGATGAATCGCTGCCGCAGTCGTCGTCGCTGCCGCCGTCGCAGCCGCCGTCGCTGCCACCGTCTCTGCCACCGTCTCTGCCGTCCGATTCGCAAAGAGTTTTTACGACACGCACACAACTCGACTCGGCTGGGCTCGAATCCTTGCCAATTTCCGGGAATGCGGTTTGCGTGGCCTCACCGAAATGCCGCCGGCCAGCGCCAGAGGGCGCTGCGCATAAATTTCGTCTAATCGCTTTGGGCCTCAAAGGCCACCGACTAATTTCGGCCCCAAAACCACTTGTGCCCAGCTCAATTTCGGGCCTAATTTTGGTGGGCGCATGTCTGAAGCACCGTTAGACGGCAGCTGCCGACCGCGATAATCTACATAAATATTTGCCTAATGACAGGATGTCTTCGCCACCGAGAGGATCGCCACAGTTTCCCACAGCCAATGCGCTCGAGTGGGCGTCGTGTTTGGTAGCCAAGCTGAAATGCAAAATGCCATTAAAAAAAAAAGCAGCAACAACAACAACAACAACAGAAAATGTGCTGCATTCATGTACGTATATAGATCGTTGAGGTGCTAAAAATGTTTTACGAGTCTCAACAAATCGTGACCAGACTTCGACTCTGACGCTGACTCCTACTCCGATTCAGACCCAGACCCTGAGACCAGCGTCCATGTCCGAGAGCTTCAGCGTAGACAGAAGGTGTTGAGCATATAAAATGATGCAAAAAAAAAAAAAAAAAAATCCAAAACAACAACAGTTAAGATGCAAGAAGATAGGGTATCAACGAATCAGCAATATTCTATCTAAAGTGTTGGCAGAATTTGGATTTAGGTTTGGGTTTCATTTCACATAAGAAAATTTCAACTGCAATTTTAATTTGCTTACTAAGATAATTTATTGTTATAGTAAACAATTTTGATTGCAAATAAATATACATTTATCTGCGGCAATAAAAGTTTCAATCTTCAAAGTCTTGATAAAGCTCTTGAAAAGGATTCAAACAAAGAGTTTCGAACCGAGGAATTCGAAGTCTGGGATTCGAATACTCCAACACTAAAACAATTTATTTATCTATTTCCTTTATAATTATAAGTTACAATCTTCAGAGTCCAGCTAAAGGTCCTGATATGATTTACAGGGTATCGACAGCAGCAACAAGGGAATCGCGTGCAAAGGAAGCTGCAACGACAATCGCCAGTCAGGCCAACGAAATCGACTGTGGCATCGATCATAAATGCCCCCAAAGAATGGGAATGGGAATGGCAAACTGGGAATGAGAATGGGAATGAACAGAGGAGCCAAAGCTGTGGCCCCAAAGCCGGTTGGGCATCATCATTGCATGCACTATTGAACTTTTTGAATGAAACCGACAGGCTCCAGCAACAACTGCAACCAGTTGAGGCAACAACATCGCCAGCCAGGCGTTTGTTGGGCCAACGGCGAGCTGTAATTTACACTCCTCAGCGCTGGGGTGGCGTTGCCCGAAGATCTTTGGCAGCCAAACGGCGGGGCAGCCACACAGCCAGAAAGCATCCCAGGCAGCATCGTCACAGCGGGCAGCTTGTCACGATAGCGGCAACGGCGGCGTTGGAGTTGGCCAAGATCATGCCCGGCGATTACCTAAACGCAACAGCCGAACGGGGAGAGATCCTTGAGCTGCGGCTGCATAAATTATAATGTGAGGGGCTGACCGGTTGCTGGCGTCGCCAGTTGCTGCTGCTGCTGCTGATGCTGCTGCTGCCGCGGCTGCTGGCACACTTATTGCGCAAAAAAAAGCGCGCAGACTGCGCGCTCCACGAAGCATGGCCAGAGCTGGTCTCGGATTCGAACTGCCACTGGGACAGCGACTGTGGTTGGGTCTGGGGCTGGGGCTGGGGCCGCGGCTGGCCCTCGATGCTGATCGTCGTCGCGCCGGCGCATTGTTTTCATTTTATGGAGATTAACATTCTGCGTCTGCCAACGCCGCCGCCGCCTTCGACTGATATCAGCATCTGACAAGCATCCAAGCATCCGCTGTCGCTGCAATAACTCGACTGCAGTCGGCTATGCCCTGACAAAGGGGTGGATTGAATATCCCAGGCGTTTCGCGCGAACTTGCCGTGAGTGGAAAATATCATATTTTATTTCCGCATATAAAGAGCTTTTAATTAGAAGTTATCTTGTTGAATTTCTTATAAGGTTACTTTCTATATATCAGAGGTGGCTCGGGCTTCGTGGCCTAGGGGCTTTTCCGGGCCCTAAAATTAGCGAAATAAAATCACAAATGAATATTATTCTCTTTAGATTTTTTATACAACATTCGCAATTTTAGTATTTTAATTTTATTTTAAAATAAAAATATTGTGGCCTCAAATATAGATTTGGTTTTATAATTTATATTTATACTTATATTTAATTGACCTAAGCATGAAGATGTTATGTATCAGAATTCATTAGCTGCATATCAAGTTAAATATTTTGCAGGGCAATTATTCTGCTTAGTAATCATGCTTATATAATGATTTTTTCTATTCTTTCATAACTGTATTCTCTCTTTTACTGAATTTGAGAACTATTGATTAATTGAGTTTAATCTATTGCTTTAAAATATTTTTGTTGCCATTATTTTGTTACTTTACATATTAAGTACATATATTTTATTTAGGTTTTTTTAACGAATGCTGTCAACAAATTCCCAGATAGGGTATTCAAGCTGCAGTCTATAAGGCCCCGTTCCTACACTTTTTTTATTGTTGTTGTTTTCGTCTCCCTTACCGATTTTACTTGTTTTTCATTTCGGCAAGTCACGACCCGCGTAATGAGCTGACTGCAGCTCCATGGACCGGGACTGAGGCTTATGATCTTCTCTTTGTCTGTTGCAAAAGGAAGTCGCATTGCCTGACTGACTGCCGACCAAAAAAAAAACACACAAAAAGCAGCAAAAACAAAAGCCAAAAAACCAAAAAAAAAGAAAAATGTTAATTTTTTCCCATTGGGCAATGCGCCGATAATTAACCTCGTTGGTGTTACGGCTGCCGACCGGCATCAAAATTGATCGAGTTGCTGAAAATTGAAATTCAATTTATGAATACGATCGCGACACGCCTGGGAATTGTTTGAAATACGCGTTAGTTGGAACTAATAACTTTAAACATGGCTCAAATGCCGAGGAAGATTGGGAAAGAGAGAGAGAGAGGGTATTACTTATTATGGCTGTTATGCAAACGAGCTGTCAAACAATATAGAAAAGGGTGTAAGGTTTTATATTTATATATTAAAAATGGAAAGATCGCACTCCAACAAAATCTTTCATAAATATTGGAAATAAATTGTTGAAACTAAGTGAAACATATCTAGCTGTAGAACATTTTACAACATTTTCAGATTTAGAGTATTGGTTTTTTTCAATTAATTACTTTTTTATAACATTTGATTTCTTCCTTCTCCCTTCTCAAAATCTTTTTCGCTTAAATTGAAATATTTCTTCAGCCTTTTCATTACTCTTGTCTAATTTTCTGACAGCTATTTTACCTTTCAATTGAATTCAGCTTGGTTAGAAATTAAATGTTGGCTATTCAACGCGTTTTTTACAATACAAGTGCCGAAGCCTTTAACTTTTAGCCGCAATTTTTCCGCTAAGCGATTTTTCACGCTCTCACCCAAGCCCCGAGAATTTCTTTGTCGCTGTCCACAGACTACATTTGACTTTTTGGCTTTTCGACTTAAAAAGGGAAATACAATAAATAAAAAAAAAACAGCAATTATATTAGGTTTTGCCATTAAATTCAAGGCTGCGTTTTTTAAGCCTTTCAAAAAGGCAAAACGGGTAAAAAATACTGTAAATTAGAAAACAATTTATGCTCTGCTAATCAAAGCCAATTCCCCGAAGCCTAGTTCCAGAATTCCGCTTAACCCGTTGCTAAAAAATCGCTTTCCTAAAAAACCTGGCAAAAAAGATCGAGCAAAAAACAGCTCGGTTCTGCGAAGTGCATAAAAAAGTTCCATTCTTCCGCCGATATTTACAACTCGCGACCTGAACTCCTTGCAAAAAGAGTTGAGAGCAGAGCAAAAAGGCTTAAAAAATAAATGAAATAAAATACAAACTCAAACTCAAACTCAATGCGAAGGACCTTTGCCATAAAAAACGAGTGCGACCCGAGGACGAGCAGCAGGCAGCACAATGCCGACAATTGCCACAAAGGGATGCAATTGTGCCGTGCAACCCGTAAAAAATGCGACCGCAACAAAGGGCTGCAAAGGAAAGGCTTGGCAAGGACATGGCGCGGGTTAAAAAAAGGATACAAAAAAAATAAAAAAAAAGAAAAAAAAAACGAAAGTCAACTTCGGGCGAACAAAAGCAACGCGCGCATTGCACATTATTAGCCAGGACTAGGGACGACGAGGGAGACGCTCATTTGGCATGTGGCATGTGGCAAGTCTACTTGCAACGTCATAAAATCGCAAGCGTGTGCGCAAATTGTGAGTCCAAGGTTGCGAAAGGATGTAGCCGACCTTAATCCTTGCACGCCGTTTTCCACCAATTTTACCGTATTCGCAGTGTTTGCCAATATTTTGATTTCGAAAATAAACAATAACGCCCACGGTGCGAACCGGGTTCAGGTCAGGCAGCAGGACGCGTTCAGTGAAGGGCTTGGCTTGGAAGGATTAGCCGCGTTTAACCATGACGAGCTCGGCCGATTTCCCGCGAATCGGGGCGTTCACTGTTGCTGCGTTTAGCAAAAGGATTACGGCCCATTTCGACCATAATTAGAGACAACAAGTTGTAAAGCCATTTGGCCGAAGACATCGACGGCACATGGCTGCCCAAAACCCCTAACACGTCAAGATGCCAAATCAAAAGTTAAATGAAATGTCACACAGTTCCACGAGAACATCATCATCATATTTACCATGTCCTTACCCGCAACCCTATCCAAGGTCACTTCTATGTAAATTCAAAAATACTGCACCAATTTTTTGCTACAATTTCCCAAACGATTCTCGAAAAAAAGAGTGACATAAAACTAGAATTCGGAAAGGGGTACCTAAAACGCGAACAATATCTCAGCACGTAGCGCTCTCCTTTTTTAACGATGCCGCTTTGTTCATTTTTTGTTGCCACCGACCCAGTGGTCTAGTTCAGGTGTTCGAGAACCCTTTTTTCCCGGAACCACTGGGATTTTTGTCCATTCTCTTTTTGTTTTTTTTTTTTTTTTTTTTTTGTTTTGTTTTTGAGCATTCGCTGTGCCTCGAATTGAGGCAACTTTTTGTCGCCGTCGCGTCGAGTCGACGCATACGCGGAATTCTTTAGCCCAATTTTCACTTTAAGGAACGCAATTTCGAGTGCTGCTTTTATGATATTTACTGTTTAACATTTTAATTGTAGCACAGCGCACAAGGCTGCCTCAAGTATGAAAACAGTTTAGGGCTCTATAAAGAGAGCGAGCGAGCGAGAGATGAAGCGGGACTGAGAGGGCGATATACAATCGTTGCCTGCAATTTAGGGAAGCGAAAGTGTTGACGTTTTTGGTCGGATGGGTTAGACACGGAATTGGCTTCAGTTAAATTGAGTTAACTGAAATTTTCAACAGCGCCTGCTGGCTTTTGTCAAGGCTGGCGAGTTGTCATTAGCTAAGGTTAAGATTGCTCATTAGGCGCAGGCTAAAAGGCAAACGGAGTCTAAAAACGAGTAAGCGAGAGTAAAAGTAAGGTAAAAGTTGCGACCAGCTCGAACTGCAATTATCTAAGGCTATACGATTATGTGTGTACATACATAAAAAAAATGTAGTACATTAGAGAAATGTTTCCAAATTCATGAAAAATTCGAAAATTAGAAAAACAGCAACCAATTTGCTAAAATGGAGGCTTTATTCAACTCAATGATTTTTTCTAAATGACAACAATAAAATGAGAATTTCTAAAGTCTATGTATATTCTTAAGCAATTTATTAAAATATCGCGATTACAACCTAAAGATACAAAATACACAATATGTCAAATAGTTGTTTGGAAAATGAAAAACAAACACATAATTTCAATTTTTAAATGAAAAATTATACTTTTTCTAATTTTTTTTATTACTATATGAACATACAGTATTGTAAGTATTGTTTAACAATACAAACAACAAACAACTAGAAAATCTAGTTTATATATAGTAACATATACATTTGTACATATGTATGTATGTTGGCATATATCAAATGTTGCTGGAAAAAAGTTTAAGTACAAAATACAAGCAGAAAGTTGCTTAAAAAAACGAAAAAAAAAATTAGAAATTAGAAATTTATGCACTGTATAATTATATATATTCGTTATTTGGCAACGAAACAAACGAATTTATTCTTAGGAAATATGAGGCAAAATTAGAGATAAGATGTCTTTAAGCCTTTAAATAAAACCTTCATCAAATTAATTACAATAAACCGAGGATAGCTAGCAAAAATCGAAACCTCAACAAAACAGCGCAATAAATTAATTGATTCAAAAAAAAAAATGTAAGGACTCAGAAAGCCACACGACTGCCTCTGTATGTTGCACTGGCCAGATTTAAATATACGGCCTGCCATTTCCATAAAAGGCCTGGCCAAAACAAAAAACCTGCGCCATACAAACCACAATAACTAGAACAATTATTAGCTAAAAATTGGGTCGTATCCGCTCTAAACAATGAGGCGCAAACAACTTGCGCAAAAACCACGAAAAAAGAACAGCAGGCTGGGAAAAAAGCAAACAAAGTAAAAAATCGAACAGGAGAACAAAAACAGATTTGGCACCGATTCGGGCAAATGCGGCTGGCCGCAGAGAAGTGCGACAATTTTCCACGAGGACTGCACTCATAAAAAATAATTAGACCAAAAAATGCGAACACTTAGGGGAAAATTTGCTGCAATCCGAAAATCTGTGAAATTTGCAAAACACGCCAGCGACGATGACCTGCGAAATTCAAGCTAAAAATTTCTGCATGCAGGTCGAGGGCGGATCATTCTCTTTTATATTTTTTGGTATCTGTTTTGTTAGCGTTTCCACTATTTTTTTGTTTGTCACGTGCTGCGTCCGGTGCCGCTGCCCGTTGTCCTGGCTGGGTCCTTGGAACGTTGGTAAATTAGGCAAAATTATGTCATGCCGCGAGGCGGTTCTGGAACGAGATCAGAACATTGAGAGCGCGTTTTCATTCTTGTGTTGTCGAGCGAGCGAGAAAAAAAAGCAAATTTATGAGGCCGCTCATAAAAATATTTTGCCCACTTACGTAAGAATTTTGCGTGTCCTTTTTATGTGTGCGCTCATCACCTTGAGACTTTTACGCAAAAATCGTCTGGCACACACTATCTTGAAATAGTTTTAGCTGACTTTTTTTGTTTGGTTTTATTTGGGCTCATTAGAGGACACGGATTTTTGCAGCGTTACCTTTTTGTGCGGCTCTCAAGGACACGCAGCATGCTGTAATTAAAAGTTTTTATTAATAACACAACCGAGCCTCATTAATTATCGTCAGAGTCAAACTCGGGGAGTCGACATACATACATATGTATGTACGTACACACGTCCCCGTTCTGAGTCGCAGCCAAATCGTTTTGCACATACTCGTAAACAACATTATCAAGAGCCCGTCCAAATGCGATTAAGTTGGCAACATTAACTGGCGACAGCTCGCCAAGAAGACAGCCGGCCAACCAGTTCGCCACGACTTTCAGTTGCAATTAATCAAAGCGGCTCCCGCGGCTCCGAAAAGGAGCTGCAGGTAGACCCAAAGAAGTTGATAATCGATATGATATTACTTAAAGATTCCTTATCAACGAATCGTCGTTTCTACTTAAAGTCGTACATTAAGCTGACGATAATGGCAACGCACAAAACTTATGCCGAAATGCGTATAAATTGATTTGTTTTTATTGCGTAAATATGCAGGCGCTGGAGCTTAAACAATTCAATTAAGAAAGTTTTATTTTAATAATCAGTTGAAACAAGTGAGAATGTTGCAGTCGGGCGTAAAAGGCGCAATACTCGTTAATGGTTTAACAACCAATGGAAATCCGTTTTAATTGTTATTGTTATTTTGTTACAATATAGATTTCTTCTTACAGATTTGATGTCTTTGCCACGCCTCCATTGGGCGTAGCCAAAAAATCTTAACGCTTTATTTGACCCGAGTATAGATGAGTATATATTCAAAGTTATAAGTTGCTAGCTGCAATAGCGGAGAATAAAATTGCATTCATAATGGCAGCTATAATCTAAAGTTTTAAATTTGATCTGCCTTCATCAATGAAGAGTGCCGAGAGTGCTTTCTGCAGGCCACAGTTGCGAGACTCGAAAGCTCTTCCAAACTTTCCAACACTGGCCGCCCTTTGCGGTGTAAACAGATTTCAAAAAATGCCAAACAACTTTTTTGGCGTGCTCCACTTTTCAATTGCCGCAAATGAGTCGAATTCCCAGGCGATGTTTCTTTACATAGCCTAATTATCACAGTTGTCGTTTTCAGCTTTTATTTGGGGGAATCGGCAAACACGGAGCAGCTGCCCGGAGCGGTCCACTTTCTTGGGTGCCAGCCTAAGCGAAACGGAGGCAAAACCAACAATTGTCGCCAATTAACTGCTTCGCTCTTGTTAGCCGGCCACAGACGGCCAAAGCTCCACTCGCTGCTCGGTTATTAAGCGTGGAGCCCCGTTGCCTGTTTTGGGGCGCATTAATCAGCCGGACAAATCGAGTTGCAGTTGCGTGAAACGAGTAGCTCATTGATTACGCAAAGTATATGTAAATTATATTTCTGTTGTCAATACGCCGCGATAACGATATGAGTGTATGTACATATGTATGTATGTATGTATGTATGTATGTATGTATGTATGTATGGGACGTTGTGCGGCAGCTCCGATTCCAAGGTTTCCAATGCAAGCACAGTCGTCGAATTGTCGAATCATTTATTATTGTTTTTAATGGCATGACACACACGCACACACACTCGCACACACACTCGCACACACGCACACATGCAAGGAGCTAATGACAAGCGACAAGTCAGCGATTCCACAGGTGGAGAGAACGAGCGTCATCGCTCGCGGGCCTCGTGGTGCTGGCCGCTCTCTGACACGCTTCTGGCCAATGTCAGTTGCATGAAACTGAAACGCGACGCCCTCGTGTGCACTCTGACGCGCCCCACTTCTTATCGCATGCTCGCACTTATACAACGAACAACAACACGGCAAAAAAAAGTTCTGAAAATGCACATTGCAGCACGTACCCACACCCCACAGCCGGCCCCAAGCGCCAACTGCAACTGAAGCGGGGTTAATGGAGCTTTTATATAACTGGCAATAGACAACGAACTATCTAGGAAACTCTAAAGAAAGAAAAGTCAGCTAGAATTTCAACTACGATTGAATGTCACAATTTTTATTTTGACTTGATTCTTACTTTAGGTTTATTGTCGCAAAAATCAAAATGGTTAATATTGGTAGTTGAATATTTGAATAGTATTAGGCTCTAAGATAAATTCGAAACCCATAAGAGTTATTTATATTCATACTAATTATTTTAGTATTGTATATAGTATATATAGTATATACGTTAGCTTTGTATCGTTAAAAAGAAACTTCACTCTTTTACCTTTGCCTATACACTAGTATTATATATAAATTGAAATAAAATCCAAAGTACAGTGAACACTCCAGACCTAAACAAGTATTCTATTCGCATACCAATTTGCTCGACTTAGAAAGAGCCTAATAACAGGGCAATTATAGTCTCTATGCCAAAGATAAAAAAAATACAACAATTAGGGACTGATTTCTGGCCTGGCCTTGAGCGTAGCCAAGCCGGGCCGAGATGCTGCAACGAATTAGATATGGCCGGGAAGCGAATTCAAAGGAAATCGGGCACAGCGCCCGCTCCATTTTCATTTCCAGGAGAGTGCTAAAAAGGGTTTCACCAAGGAGCAGCAGCAGCTGTTTGCAGTCCATAATTGAAGCATTCCGTCCGTAATTGGTGGCGATTTTTTATGCGCAACGCATAAATTAACACCAGATGAGGAGCTGAGGATCGCTCAGGCCAGAGCTGGTAGATGCCCCGACAGATTTGTGTAATTGCGGAATGGACGAGGACTTTCGTTGCCGCTGAAACAAATTCGGGGCTGGCATTGTAATCGGAGTTTTTGAGCTTTTAATACGTACGGCCTAAGCCAGGGCCCGAGAGAGCTGATTATAAGGTTCGGTCAGCAGGCAATTTAATTTTGGGCCAGAAGTGCCGCGTTTATATGTTAATTTTGTGCCGACTTCTTGGCCAACGTTTTGTACCTCATTAGAGCGGCGAAAGCGCGTTTACAAGTGTTAAATTGGCCAAATTACGGGTTGTTAACAGGATATAAAAGTAAAAGTGTCGGCCATCAGAATCGGGCTAACAGCATGCAGCAGATTGCACACTTGCAGCAGGTGCCACCACTTGTGGCAAGCAATTCAATTTGACTCGATCCGCAAATAAGAATCAAAACAACATGCAAGGCACAAAGCACAAAACGATGATGATCTTATGATGTTTATATTTTTGGTTTCTAAAGAAAACTGATCAAGAATTTAAAGAGTTCTTCAATACCAAATAGTCCAATTAAAATGTGCTTATTTATAGGCACAATTTGTTCATGAATCGCTTGCTATTAATAAATCTTTGAGCATGGAAATAATAATGTGTAAAAAGCTTTTGATAGAACAAATTTTCCAATATAGCTGAAATCAAATAAAAACACCTCTGCACCGGGTAACAATCTAGTGGCGAAAGCAAATTCAGTGACGAAGGATATTTCATTTAATATGTGACAGATTCCAAATTATCAAAATAGTTGGATCTTCCGCACTTTACGCAAAAAGCCACAGCTTCTTTGTATAGTAATATATATAAGATATTGTAAATAGCCTTTTGCGATTTGGCGAAATAAATATAGAACATACCTAGATTTTCTGGTTTGGGAACTGTGAGCTGTCAATTCTAACGGATTTTACTTTTCCCACCAAACTAGCGGTTTTTTTCAAAAATTTCTTGGTTCATGGTGGGGAATAAATCAACAAAGTTTCAGAAAGATATGTCAACACTATTATACCCGAAAAAGTAGACACAAACAAAAAAGATTTTTAACTTGTTTTCGGAAAGACAAAAAATATATAATTTCTTGAACGAGTTAGCGGATTGAAATGAAACTCAATTTTTGTAGCTGTCTGTCTGAATTATTTTTCCTAATCACTTACAACTCCATATCGCTGGATCTGATCGGATTATCGTGGCAAACTGAGGCTTCGCCACCAGCGCGGTCTCCACAGTGATTAAGCCTGATTTGAGGTAGAGCTGGAAAGAAACGAATAAATCATGATTCAAATAAGCGCCTCGATTAGAACAGCATGTACTGGTTTTTGCATCAACAGGATGCAAAAGTAAAAGTGTCTTTGGGCCAGCAACAACAGCAGGTGGCATCAGCATTCCCCGTGGCCGGCGGACAGTTGACGCTGCGGCTGGGGGGGGGGGGGGGGGGCACTTGGCGGCGGATCGCATGAGATCGCCAAGGCTTTTGTGTTTACTCAACTCGGCGACTGATTTATGCACAAATGCAAATGCAAATGCAACTTCAAATGCTAATTGCGGCGACGGTCAAAGACACGATCACGACTCCAGCGACGACACCCCAGGCTGAAAATCAAAAGCCAAAGACAGTTCATCACAAATCAATGGCTGGCCCGGCAGTGGGATCGCCGTGCGCAGAAGCAGAAAACAGAGAAACGAGAACCGAGAACCGAGAACCGAGAACTGAGCATTGCGGCAACTGGGAACTGAGACCCAGCCGTGGCAGCGACTGTTGCTTCATTCATATGCAAATCTTGTGGTGACCACAAATGAAATGCCAACACGCAGAAATGCAAAGAGAGCATCGAATTGCAAATTATGGCACGGCCCTCAGACGCCCCCCCCCCCTCCCCTCCCCGTCAGTCTGCTCCAAGCTGCGCCTGAATAATTCTCTTGTTAGATAGTTGTTGCCAGCGGCTGAAGCGCGTGCCCGCGGCTCCAACTTCCGTTGCTGCCAAGTGTCTGCCGCCATGCGTGACTTTGTCTACAAAGCGTGGCCAGGGCCGCAGTCCGCGAGCTTTAGAAACTAATGGCAGCCTTCGGCTGGCCTTTCCAGGAATCGCAGCGCACTCTGGTGACAAACTCGCCTCGCTCCATTAGCATAACACACAGGCCCAGCAGGCGGATGTACGCCTGATTATGTTGTTTGCTCGGCTCGACGCGGAGTGGAACCAGCCACTGCGGAGGCTGTGCCCCTGTCCGCTGCCCGTGCATGACATTAATCAGTTTTCTGTTGAAGTTTTGGACAAAGAGCGCGCGCGACTGACGCCAGTGTCGGGACGGGCCAACAAGCGGGCCAACAAGCGGGCCAACAAGCGGGCCAACCAACGGGCTACCAAACGGTGGCTATCAAAATAGCTTCGTACACGTTCCAGCCCACCCAAATGGACGGCCGGACCGTGCCGACTACCGTCGTCGCAATGTTTGTGCGATCACGATCACGCGCTTCGCTGCCGCTTTGTCCTAATGCCGTTCCCTGGGCAAATGTTTGCTTAAGACGCTGCCGACGATGACGATGGCGATCCTAAGTAGCCAGAAAAGGATTTGTCCGTCGCCGTCGTCGTCGTCGTTAGCGTTAATGTGCACGCAAACAAGCGTGATGTGGCAATTGTCTGGGGAGCGTCTTAGGGCTGCGGCATCTGGCTAAGTAGCCCACGGCTCGAGCTGTACATCCATTAGCCGTTCCTGTGTGGCCAGCCCTCGTGTGGGTGTGCCACGAACTCGGAGTCTTCTGTTTGCACGGCGACTGCACCTCCGGGAATCGGTAAGTCAGTTGCGCCGATAGCTCAGATATCTTGCACTTGAGTGAGATATACAAATTTGCCCTTTGCATATACCCTTGCTTCCAGCAGACAAAAGAAGGCTGCTTCTATCACGTTTAAATATTTGTGCTTAGGACGAGAAGTTGTATTGATCTATGTAATTATAATATTTAATTATACTCGCTTGCAAAGTGAAAAGAGACTTGAAACTTTGAATATTTTTCCTTTCCAGTTTGAAATCTAGAACTCCTCTAAAGACGGGTAGTAATTATTTTTAACCAACCCAGTAATTCCGAGCAGAAATGTGGTTCTTATATAAAAGACAATATCATATTGACAATTATTTTTTGGATCAATACAAATCCAATAATTCAAATCGCCAATATTTTGAATTTTCGCAAGTACTTCAGCATCAAGTATTGCATTTGAATTATGTAATAATAATAATATAGTCTAAGTCTAGACAGCTAGGGCCAAAAAAACAAACCTGAACTTGAACTTTACCATAAACACAAATATTTCCCTAAATGGCTGATTACGTAGAACGAAATAAAGAAAATAGTTTAGCATACAAAATTGTATTTGATGGCCAGAAACCAGTTGGCCAGGCTATCAATAGCCGTGAGCTATCAAGAACGCGCCAAGGGAGAGACATTATGTAGTTGGTCCGTTCCAGCAAACGCTTTCTCTCAAGGTCGTTTCGCGCAGATTGCGAACCCATTTCCGTTGCGGCTGCTCCCCATATTTGGTCACGTTTCTTAGCCGGCGCTGGGCGCGAAATAGCCAAACAAATTGTGTGTGCGATTACGAGGCGAATGCGTGTGTGTGTTCCAAGAAGCCGCAACACTGACGTCAAACTTTGGCGTAGTCCGCAGCCCCGTAGTCGTAGTCGCAGCCCGGCTGCTAATTCGGATGTCAGTGCGCGTCCATTGATTAACAGAATGTTGCGTTCGTGTGAATTGGGGAAAATTTGCTCAATGAATGCGAGAGAGACGGACGAGTGACTGGTACGGGAACGGGAACTACAACTGCTAGTCGTGGGGGCGGGCGGGGCGTGCCACGCCAGCATACACTAGATACGAAAAGAAATTGAAAAAATAAGAGATATGTATAAAACAAAATACGGGCGGAGGCGTCGACTGCGGCATGTGGTTAGAGAGATCTTTATGAATTTTCAGTCACATGAGCATGAGGCGAACTCATTAAGCGTATGAAGGAACGTGGAACGGAAACGTGCGTCAGGCTGACGTCGCGACGACGCGTGGCCTCAGCCGACGTTGACATGCGTGGCATGCACGCGCAGCGGAGTGGGGCAAGCTACGCCGTAAACTTGTTGGCACATCGCTCAAAATACTTTACACTAATTGCACTTACGCACGAAATGGCGTTTAACCTTCGCACAGGATTAACGCTGCCCAGCAATCCCAGCCCGCAGCGAGGCTTAACAGTAGTTAAGCGATCGTTTAAGGGTTTAGCTTTTGTTTTTTTTCGCTTTTTTTTCGCTTTTTTTCGCTTGGCAATTGGCAATTTTTCAATGCGAACAGCGCTTAAAATGCGATCAGCGCTGCCAGATAATGTCGGCCTCATAATGTCCACGATATGGCACTGGCTGTGGCTCCGGCTGGGGATGTGGCAGCAACAGCTCTCGCTTCGATCAACGGCGATCTCTCCATTCCAGGCGGGTGCACCTGTGTGTGTGTGTGTGTGTCGCGGGCAGATGAATTGCCAGATAAAAGGAGCGGGCAACGCGTCAAGGTTGCCCGGCGTTGGCCAGCCAACAAGTCGTTGCCTTTGGACACAGCGCGCACAACACGCGACAATGAATTTCGAATTTCGCATATGTCACAGCCGGACGACTCCGGAGGCTGCGACGGTGGAGGCGGCCCATGTAAACAGACGGCCCAAAAGCGAACCAGCAGCTGAAAAGCCGCGTAAATGCTGCACTGCTTTTTTTCTTTTCTCGCATTTTATATATATGTATGTATATATATTTTTTTTCTTTGTGGGTCCGCTGCACAATCACTTTTATTTGGGGATTGTCACGCTACAGTTGAGCTGGCGCAGCATATGACACTGGCTGATATCGCTATATTCGCCCGATGTGCCTAGTTGGTTAAAACTCCCCGCAAGTTGGCCAAAACATAACCGATTTGCAAGTTCGACACTATTTTGGGCATGGCTTAACCTCTAGTTTAAATCTGCAGAGAATTCAAACATTTTTCATATATAAAATTTTCGAACTTTTCTTACTCATTTTCAAATAATAAAAATTTTCGAAATTTATTTTTTCATTTTCCATTTTATTTTTAATCGATTGCTGATACTAAATAACACTTTCATTTGCATTCTAAAGTGCTTTATTTTTCGCTCAAAAATTGTGCCAAAATTACAAAAATTTTGACTTGTCAAGTTCCCAAATTCCTTCCCAGCGTTCAAACTGCCATAACTAGGTCAAGGTTTAACCCATTTTCATGTTCGTTGCTATTTTGGTAATCTATTGTTTGATTCTGCATCTAAAATGTAGACATTTTTAAAATTTCAAAATTGTTTACTTTTTGTTTGAAAAAAACATTTACTCATTTCGATACATTTTTTCCCAAACTCGTTTAATTTCATTTTTATATCGTATTCTAAGGTTCTTCAAGTTCAGACTCTCGACTGCCATAACTTTGCAAAAACTAGGCCGATACTTAATTTTATATAACTTAGTGTTCAAATGCAATAGTATTGGATTTTTGTAGCTCATTGTTGGGATCAGTGTGGCCGACTGCGGGGGGAGCGCAATTTTGTGGCTATCCTTGGCACCGAGATGGATTCCGGAGTGCGCTCGTTTCCCTTGCAGCGGCGATCAGGGTAAATGCCGGGCAATCGATGGCTTTTACAGCATTGGGCACAGATACGCCGAGTATTGGATAATTTTTTGGCATGTCTGTGCAATTACCTTTATGTTTATGCGAATTCGCCAACGAACAAAAAAATCCAAAAAATCAAAATAAAAACAAAAACAAAAGTCTGCATAAAATGTATTGTGCACCACGGCTGGACAATGGCAACAGGTGGTCACTCACTTAGGCCAGAAAGCAGATCAGCCCAGACGTGCCACAGCTTTTATAACTATATCCCCCCCAACAAAAAAGAAAAAAAAAAAAGAAGTGTATATATGAGAAGGAAATGTTGGCCAAGACTGCGGCTAACTGGCAACTGGCAATTGGCGGCATTTGCCAAATTGGACGCTGATTGCGGGGAATTTGGCTCTGCGGCTCGCCTAATGATTCTTAATTTAAAGCACGGTCAGCGGAAATGACACCAAAAATGGTTGCGCATCTCTCTGGCCAAGATCCTCGTTGGCCAAGACAGCTTGTTGGCCGCGGCACGTGCGGCCACGCATGGAAGCCACACAAATCGCTAATAGCCCAGAGCGGATATTGTAAAATGCATGGCCAAGAAAGTGCAGCATCTGCCGGGCAGTTCTTGACTGGGCCAAATAGACATATAGTCTATATATATATAGGTATATAGTGTACTATATGTACTTGCAGCCACCCACAGCCAGCTAGAGCAGACACTTGACCGGCACCCGGGGGCGCGTGTGTGGCTAACAATAACAATTACAATGGCCATAACAAAATGCCAGCCTGTTATTTTTGGCCAACTTGAGTTCCCAGATCGCCATTGTGAAAAACAAATCAAAGGCAAGTTCACGCGTCATCGCCAGCAGGCCACACACACACATACGCACACACACACACACACCGCACACACACACACACACACTCGCCCACGTTGGACTTGGGAGAGATCTGTGCTCTAGAGGCGCCTTGGCGCACAAATTGCTCAGGCTGCGGCTGCTTTTTTTCTTTCTTACATTTTTTTTCTATTACTTTTTTTATTATTTTTTTTTTTTTTTTAGTTTTGTTGACGGCCCCCGTCGCATTGACGTCATTGAATTGAAAGAATTTGTTTTTCGTGAAAAATATTTGTGCGCTCGCGGATTTTATAATACTCGCCCGCCTTCTCGAGCAATGGGCATTATAATTTGCCTACGATGTTTGCCAACTGAAGAACAAGCACACTTTAACAATTTATGGCTGTGACTAGACTTTTTTTTCGGGGCAGGCTAATAAAACTTTGTATGGGCGTGTTATGTAACTGATAATATGGTAGATAATATAATAAATAATATATAGATAATTACGATATGTAGGAAAGCTGAAAAAGGTAGATATATAATATATAGATGGATTTAAATGCATTAATATTAATGTTGATTTAATTCTAATATTTATTACGAATAATTTAAATTTATTCTAGTAAAGGATCGTAAGAATCTATTAATATTATTATAGCTTATAATCCAAGCACCTTTCACAGCAAAAATTGAAAAGGGTCTTCGAGTTGCGGTGTTCATAAATTGCCCTACTGCTGCCATTTCCAAACGTTCTCTATAGATATGCCTATGTATATATTCATGTGGGCAGCCAGAACGAAAGATCATATTTGAGATTTTTTAGTTGCTGACGCCTTTTTGGCATTGTCTGGGCCCAGATCGGCGAGCTTAGCAATTGTTTAATTTACTGCTTGTTTGCGCCGCCTGCGCCTCTGTTTATTGCCAATTTTAGCTGGGCCGGGTGATCGTCATCACCTGGTTCTGGACGCTCTCTGGACGCCTAATGCCCATGTTGGCCCGTTCGGCAACAGTTCTTGGGGCCAAAACGCGTCATCGGCGCACGTCAGTCGCCTGTTGGGTCTTCGATGCCCGCTCGCTGCAGGCGGAGAGGGGGGGGGGGGCGGGATGGGAGGATGGGGGCCAAACTATTTTTAGCCATGAGACGAGCCGCTGAAGTATTTTGGTCATCAGTTTGAAAAACAAGCGGTGGGACGGTGCTGATCGACGGACAGTTTTATTTTTCCCAACAATATTATTTATACGCAAAAATCGCATGGAATTATTTATAAATGGCTGCGAGACGACCTTGTTGTTTTTGCTGTTGTTGTTGTTGTTGTTGTTATTGTTGCTGTTACGGCTTGGAGCACGCCAGCACAGCGTCCTTCACCCTCAATTATTGTACGGCCATAAATGCCAACAAAATATGCGCATACCAAATAAACCAACCAAATTTCGTTGCCGTCAAGGGGGTGGGGATGCGGTTGGGGCCGTGGGTGGTTGTGTATAAATTGACTGCAAGCGACTGTCACAGAGGGCGGGCCAATAAAATTAATTCATTTCCCTTCAGCACAGAAGCGACTGCTAGAAAATGAATAGAGAATATTATATAGAAAGGCTAAATTAATAAAAAAAAAAAAGAAAATTTAAATCAAAAATGGTATAAATGAAAACCAAATAAAATATAAAATAAAAAGTGCATATATATATAAAAGAAAAGATCAAATAATTATTAAAACTTGTAATGTCAGCAACTTGTTATTTTTGTATTTTTTATTTATTTTGAAAACCGCCCTCGCAATATCACTCAACGCTGTTAATACAGATATATGCTATAGATCTCAGCTGGTACAGTCATCCGTTGTAAATAACACATTTGAAAAACAACAACAGACACATACATATATCTTAGAGTGTTCACAAATATTTTTTATATCCACCCACAGCATTCCAGGTGCGAAACAAGTAAATAAATCGTCTATTTAGCTATTTTTTGCTCCTTGCTTAGGTAAAGGCCAGCGGCCCTGAGAATCTGGTGCAGTTGCCATTTTTATGGCCACTCTAGATCAGGGACCTAGATCTAGATGCGCTGCCGCCTGCCTGCTCTCGCATTTTTATGATCCTGGCGAGCCACCGTCGCAGCTATTGCATAACATTGCGTTTGGTCCTCGGCCCGGATCTGGGTTTTTGAGGTACCGCGTATTTGGTAGCCCGTCGTTGACCTTACGCAAAATGATATCATAAGCGCGAACAGGCCCGAGAACAATGCGCGAACAGGAATTTATGAAGGATGCAGGATCATATGCGCAAGCAGCAGACGCGGCCTGGCGTGCGTAGGTAAATCTCTAGCCGGGGCATTCATTGTGCCCGGCCAAAGCATTCAACACCTTTTGACAGTTTCCTGCTCATGCATAAATGCAAAAGTTCAGCGTTCAGGTGAACAAATTCACACCAGGCTCTATAACGGTAGCGACATCCGTCCGAGCAGCGCTCAGCTCCACACGTTTTAATTGCCAGGATAACAAAAAACAAAGCAGCAGGAACGCTGCAGTCGGGTGTCACCGACGGCACAATGCTCGGTCCTAAATATTTATGGGTTTTTTTAGTGGATATTTTGCATGGATTTTCGTGCTCGATCTTTGGAGCAGGACATCAGTAAGCTGTCCAACTGCCCCCAGTCGACGGGAGACAAGCAGACCCCGTCTGCACACTTGGCCGGTGGCAAGCCAATATACCCTTTTCGCTACGAGAGCGAGTACTAAAAAAAGGGAACACGATTAGAAACTCGGCTCATTAGCAAATTCAACACAGGTAGCCCTCCGGGCTCATCTAGTAGCCGGGATGCGTCCCCTGACAATTATTTCCGGCGTTTGTTTTCAGTTCTTTTCAAACGAAATGGCTGCTTATCAAGATCGCCTCGGGGTCACGCCCACGCAAGGAGGAGGGCGGCAGCAGTGGAAATCTCGGTGAGCCGGCGATCATTGCGTTGGCATCTAGTTAGGCGTCGTCGGTTGCGGTGTGTCCTCTGTGATGGCTCAGACAGCGGCCAGCTGTGCGGCGCTTTGGGGGGTGCCGTTACACGTGTTCGCTGACCACCGGAGTCCGGGACGCCGGACGCCGGACGCACAGGGACTCACGATCTTTGCGCCTCGCCTGTCGGCACAAAAGTGACGATTAAAGTGAAGGCACAAAAAAGAGAAGAAGAACAACAACAACAACAGCAGCAGCAGCGGGCAAAACGTTAAAACAAAATTAATACCAAGGCAGTCGTAAAAAGTGGCCAACGCCGTGATCCTTTATGGCCCCGCACGACGCTCCGACGCCGCAGATTGAGCACCAAGATTTCAAAGGGGCGCGTGATCGCCATCAAAATGCTCGTGGAGGCAATTTAAATTGCTGAAGCTGCAGCCGCAGCCGCAGCCAAAGCCGAAGCCGAAGCTGAAGCTGCGCGGCGCGTGCAGTTCCAAATCCAAAGCCCAGAACCTGCTCCAGAGGCAGGCACAAGGAGTGGAAGAGAGGAAGAGTGAGAGAAAGGGAGATAGCGAGAGCCACTGAGGCTGTCACTCGCGTGCTGGGTGTTGAAAAATTTGGCATTCGTCTGTTATTTATAACAAGAGCTGGATACCGACAACAACAACAACAGCAACAACAATAACGACAGCAGAAAGAAGTCAAGGTTACGTCTAGGCTGCAACTATGTGCATTGTGGCCGAGAGCACGTTGCAACATTGTGCGGTGTTAATTTATAGTTGCTTGCACGGACTTAGCGCTAAATTGCTGCGGGTAATTTGAGGGCATTATTTGTTGCACAAATTACAGCAGCATTTGCCTGATGATCCTCGCAGGGCAAATAATTGCATGCTCTAAATGCGGACTGAAATTAAAACTCAGTTTGTTGTAATGCATACGAATATACTAAATAATATATTATTTATATATAAACTAACGACAAAATAAACACTCGTTGGCCAAACCATATTTCAAAAGCAGCGCGCTGTGCACATAACAGTGTTATACAACACTGATTGCTGCGTTGCGAAAGCTGACTGCTATGCAGCAGGCGCTGTCTCTGTACGGCAGTCTGGCAACTTTGCTGCCTGACGACAAGAAGCTGTGTGCTATGTTACTTCGAAAATAGGCGTTAATTTGAAATAATATTTGATATAATATTTTATTTAATATATAATATTTGGAATTATTAACTATACAAACAACGAGAACATTTCGGCGCTTGACTTGCGAACTTCTCAGTAACCAATTAGAAGCGCACGCATTTCGATTGTTATTAAGGCAAACAAGGCATTAATATCAACTTTATTTTCACTTGACTCGCCTCAGTTGGCCGTAATTACAGTGGCAGCAGCTGCTGCCTGTTGGAGCCACTGAGTGATGGGTTGGCTGTCCGAAGAAATCAGCGCAAATTGGCATCAAAACAAATATTTGCCCGAGGTGGCAGCCACAGCTCAGCCCAATGCCTAATGACAGGATGAGCACGATGTGATCCTCGGCAGCAGCGGCAGCAGCAGCAGCAGCAGAAAAACAGAAAACAGACACACATCGGACACGGCTGCGGGCTCCTTTTCACACCATCGGAGCGGAGCTGTCGACGTGCCAGGGTGCGATGTGGCACACCTTGTTGACTGTGTCAATTCTGGGAATGTCAGTTGGCTCGAAATCCACTGACAGCCGGGCCAGGCCAGCCAATAAAATGTTGCACCAAATTAGCGCTTTATTGCGTGTTTGTTTGGCTTGCGAGTGAAACGGATCCAGCCGGAAAAGGGTTCGCTTCAACGTCTGTTGATTTTTTGGCACCTCAGCGAGTGCCGTTAAGTTCTGGTTAAGGCCAAGAAAGCTAAAAAAGAGCAGTCAGAACGGATGGCACCGACTGCGCCATACAGCTTGATTATTTTTGGGAATACACCAATTTGATCGATTTACCACGCCTCCAGTGGGCGTATCCAAAAAGTAGTTGTGCAGAGGAGCTCATCTCAAACTGACCGGGATATAAAAATTAAATATAAATATATATTCCAAGTCTCAATAGACGGTCCCAATATGCCCTGTTCACTTTCTGAACGAGTGCAGAGCCCAAAATCAAATGATAGCCCGCAGCGTTGGTATTTAAACAAAAGATAACACTCGCGATCTCTTATAATCATATAATCGGTAAGCTTTTATTGACATTGCGAGCACCTGCCAAATTGGGGTTTTGGTTTTCCTGCTGTCTCGTTTTCGTACTTTATTTATCACAACTATCTACGGGGCGTCTCCTCGACCGATCGTCCCTTCGTTCCCTTAGAGGTCTCATAGCTCAGCTATCGTCCAGGTGTCCACCACTTGTAGGCTATTTGGGCGCCACGTGCACCTTTATCACATTTGGTTCGGTGTTTTTTGGAGTACCAGTTCCAGGTTGCGGTTTCGGGGGTAAGGCCAGCGTTGAAGCATGCGGCAGCGTCGGTTGCACCGCCGCCTAGGCCAGCACCTGGCGCAGGCACTGCGGCGTGTAGACGTTCACCAGCGAGTCCCAGCCGCAGTCGGCCAGCTCGTGGGCGCGCTGCGGATTCCAGTCCAGCCCGCAAACGAATTCCGTGTGCTGTGCATTAATCTCCTGCGCGGCTTCGCCTCGCTCCAGGTCCCAAATGCTGTCAGAGAGAGAGAGAGAGAGAGGGAGTTGGCTTTAGCTTTAATTTCTCTATATATTGTGGTAGTTAGATAGATATATAGCTAAGATAGATTTACTGTCGTTAAGTCGATAAAATTTTGAATAACTTCTAAGCCAAAAGAACATTCAATGGGGTCGAGTGGGCGAAAGTAGCCAAAATCAGAGGTACTCCCAATCTAAACAATAAAGTAAATTTGGTGGCTCTCGCTCCAACTTTTGATACTAATAAAACAGAAAAAAGATAAACTGGTTTTGCGTATGGTATCTGAGAATCTAAAGTCGGGTCTCTCGCAAGTAAATATATACTTTATACGATCGCAGCTGCCTTCTTCTGTCTGCCAGGGTATGTCTATGATGGAAGAGTATCTATGTAGACTTTCCACCTACCGTGTCGTGAAATCGTAGTTGGCCGATGCCAGCACCGTCGCCGAGTGGGGCGAGCAGGCGAGGCGTCTCACCGCGAACTCGCCCGAGTTGAGCTCGAAGATGTGGGTGCGCATCCGGCGCAGGTCCCAGCCGCGTATCAGGCCGTCGGAGCCGCCGGTCAGGAGGACGTTGCGGTCGAAGTGGCTCCAGTCGCAGGAGAGGGCCTCGCTGGCGTGCGCCTCGATGGTCATCAGGGGTTTGCCTGCAAAGTCAAGAGAGTTCCATAAGTTCAAGTGGCCATCGGTACTTACGCTCGCAAAGAGGTTCGCGATCAGGGGCGAAAACTTTGCGCAATATATCAAATCATTGTGTCCCACAAACGTCGTGATGGAGTTCTGCCGATTGCAATCCCACAGCTTGAGCGTACAGTCCCAACTGGCCGAGAGGAGCGTGTGGTAGTTCCACTGCTCGCCCCAATCCAGGCTGTAGATCTCGTTCTTGTGTTCCTGCAGGCAGATCAGCGGCTGCTTCGGCGTCTGCTCCGTCACCGCCGACTCCGCGTCCAGGCCCGACCAGATCTGCAGCGAGCCGTCGCCGGAGGCCGTCGCCGCAATGTCGCCGGCGTACGGACACCAGGCGACATCGAACAGCCCGTCGGACCACTCCAGGCGACACAGCTCCTGCAGGCTCTGCGGATGGACGCTGCCCTTGGCGTCCTCTGCGGCGCTCTGCGCCAGCAGAAAGAGCGAGCCCCCACCGGCCAGGCCGTACAGTTGGCTGCAAGATTGGGATTGGGACTGGGATTAGGACACTGAAGTTGGGACTGGGCTTCTTCGGGCTCACCTTGTAGCGAGCAGCATGTGGTTCGCCTCGAAGGGCGAGAAGCGCAGGCTGTAGCCATGACGGTCGGTTGTGGTGTGGCTCTGTGTTTGCATTGCTGTGCTGGAATCTACAAAATAGAGATACAAGAGATTTAAGTGCAAGTCAAGAGATACAAGATACTTTAGCCAGGGAGTGGCAGCAGCAAGTTTTAAGATATAGATAGAGGATAGAAGATACAAGTTAAAAGATAATAGACACTTTAGGCTGAGTGGGGCAGCAGCAAGTTTTAAGTTGTAGATAAAAGATACAATATACAAGTTAAAAGATACAATATACCTTAGCCAGGGAGTGGCAGCAGCAAGTTTAAAGTTATAGATAAAGGATAGAAGATACAAGTTAAAAGTTAATAGACACTTTAGGCTGAGTGGGGCAGCAGCAAGTTTTAAGTTATAGATAAAAGATACAATATACAAGTTAAAAGATACAATATACTTTAGTCAGGGTGTGGCAGCATCAAGTTTAAAGTTATAGATAAAAGATACAAGTTAAAAGATATAAGATACTTTAGCTTTAGCTTTTCAAAACTTGTTTTGTAAATATTTCGAAAAGGCGAGAAAAATATTGCCAGATTTTTAAAGTATATCTTTCCTTAAATCTAAACTAAAATTTTAATTTTAATTTTATTATTTTATAATATTCTATTTTTTTTAATTTGGCCAAGTTCTTACTGATCATTTTGATAAGTAAAGATAAGCTAACTGTAATTATTATAATTGTTCTTTTTTCAATTTTAGCTTATTATAATTTTGTGAACCCTCTAATAAAAACTGATAGTGAAATATATACTGCTTAATATTATAAGCTCAGATATGCTAGGTAACTTTTTTTGAATTTAAGGTTTAAAAGCTGTTTAGCGATAGCAGCAATGGATATTCTAAACTTTGTAGGAAAAATATTATAATTATTTAAAGTATAGGATAAAGTTAAAAACTATCAGCCTAGCTGTTTTTCTTTTCCCATAACTTAGTCGGGAATTCTGATCCAAAATAATGTCACACAGATATTTGAAAACGATTTCACAGCTGAATGAAAAGTGAGAAACTTGCATAGTTTCTCGACCATTTGTCAGCTATTACCAAACAAACAAGTATTGATTATTCAATTTGCAGAATTTAGAAGCAAAACAAAAAAAACAACGGTAAGCAGATTTTCTTTCGATATTCTTGGACTGTAATGCAGCCAGGTGAATGCATTATTCAAAACAAAACAGAGAAAAGGGACTTCAACTGTGCAAGCAGTAAAAATGAAATCGATATATTGACATTTGATTTACTAGAACGCGCTGCCCGAGTGCGCCGCCAACTACTAGGGTTTCCCCGGAATGGCCAATGGCCACGACGTCGGCAATTAAGTGCTGCGGCAAACGCTGATCAAACGCTAATCCGCGAGAGAACTGGAGGAAGCAGAGCTCGCACGACCTCGCACGAGGTCGCGAACGCCTCTTGACATTAGCCAATTTGGCCAAAGGTGGCCGAGAGGGGCGGCGAACTGGGCAAAGCGCAGTGGCGACTGCATAACGGCCAAATCCAGTTAGTGGCCGCCGTGAAACCCCACGGAGGGGGCGTGGCCAAAGGTATAAAAGCGGGTTGTGCAGAAGCTCCGTTTCGCATTTTCCGCGACCAACGAAGAGCTGCAAACGTGTCCCAAGGCGCTTCGGCCGGAATAGCATTAACCAAAGGCAAAACTCTCAGCGATAACGCAAAACTCAAGCAGGATGGTTGTCTCCGTGAAGGTCTTCAAGAAGGCAACGCCCAACGGCAAGGTCACCTTCTATTTGGGCCGTCGTGACTTCATCGATCATTTGGATTACTGTGATCCCGTCGACGGTGTTATCGTCGTCGAGCCGGAGTATCTGAAGAATCGCAAAGTATTCGGCCAGCTGGCCACCACCTATCGGTATGGCCGCGAGGAGGACGAGGTGATGGGCGTCAAGTTCTCCAAGGAGCTCATTCTGTCGCGTGAGCAAATTGTGCCCATGACCAATCCGAACATGGAGATGACGCCCATGCAGGAGAAGCTGGTGCGCAAGCTGGGCAGCCATGCGCATCCGTTCACCTTCCACTTTCCGCCCAACTCGCCCAGCTCGGTGACGCTGCAGCAGGAGGGCGACGATCTCGGCAAGCCGCTGGGCGTCGAGTACACCATACGCGCCTATGTCGCCGACTCCGAGGACGATCGCCAGCACAAGCGGAGCATGGTCAGTCTGGTGATCAAGAAGCTGCAGTATGCGCCCCTCAATCGCGGCCAGCGGCTGCCCAGCTCGCTGGTCAGCAAGGGCTTCACCTTCTCGAACGGCAAGATCAGCCTGGAGGTGACCCTCGACCGGGAGATCTACTATCACGGCGAGAAGGTGGCCGCCACCGTTCAGGTGTCGAACAACTCGAAGAAGTCCGTGAAGAGCATCAAGTGCTTCATTGTGCAGCACACCGAGATCACCATGGTGAACGCGCAGTTCAGCAAGCACGTCGCCCAGCTGGAGACCAAGGAGGGCTGCCCCATCACGCCCGGCGCCAATCTGACCAAGACCTTCTATCTGATTCCGCTGGCAGCCAACAACAAGGATCGTCACGGTGCGCACAGCGAGAGAGAGAGAGAGAGAGAGAGAGCGAGAAATTCCAACTCCTATATTAATCCCTTGTTTCTCCAACAGGCATTGCACTCGACGGCCATCTGAAGGACGAGGACTGCAACCTGGCCTCCTCGACCATGGTGCAGGAGGGCAAGTCCACGGGCGATGCCTGCGGCATTGTCATCTCCTATTCGGTGCGCATCAAGCTCAACTGCGGCACGCTGGGCGGCGAGATGCAAACGGATGTGCCCTTCAAGCTGCTGCAGCCGGCACCTGGTAGGGCGAACAGAGCCGGCTCATCCTGGGTTCAGTCTCCCACTCATATGTCCAATTTGCATTCGCAGGCACCATTGAGAAGAAGCGCTCGAACGCCATGAAGAAAATGAAGTCCATTGAGCAGCATCGCAACGTCAAGGGCTATTACCAGGACGACGACGACAACATTGTGTTCGAGGACTTCGCCAAGATGCGCATGAACAACGTGAACATGGCCGATTAGCTCGAACCAATCTAATGCTTCGCCTAAGATCATAACAACCTAAATGAAACCGTATCGAAAGCACTGAAAACTTGTTGCAGCAGTCTCATCGAGGCCACAATCTTTGTATTATAATCGTATCTCTAGCGCGCTCTCCTAATCTATGCGAACTTCCCCGGATCTGGGGTTTTGAATGTTGAAATTGTTGAAACGACCACGTCTACTTATATTATAACTATAAATGTTAACTGTGTTATGGCTATCTAAAACAACCAAAAAAAAAAAAACAAAAAATAACAAAAAAAAAAAAAAAAAACACTTACAGCTCTTCCAAATGCGCGGTTCGAATGCGAGTATTTCGGGTTTGGCTTTCGGCAGAGTTCGAGGATTTCCGTAGAGCTCTCGATGTGCGTAGGCTTTCAACTGCGACAGTCGAATGAGGCCGGGAAGCGCGCAGCGCCGCGAGGAAGTCTTCAGGGGTGGCTGCCGACAGGGGTTGCACAGCCTCCGTGCCATAGGTCGGCCGAGGCGCCGGCAACCCCTAAGCCAGCGCCGACGGCCGCCAGCCAATCAGCGCCGCGCACTCGCCGGGCATGGCTGAGCCCGTTCTAACGGTCAAAAGACACTTGACTGCCCGCAGCGGGTATCATAGTTCTGGTGCGAATTGTGCGACTGCAGAAGCATATATCATTTAAGCCTTGACAGTCGACTATTGACTGCTATAGCATATAGCTGCCCCAGAAAGGATTGGATTGTCCAGATCGATCCACTATAGCATATAGCTGTCATAGCAACGATCGGTCGTAAATTCGTTATTCGTGTTTAGCTCTGTTCCGGATCGGACTACTATAGCATATAGCTGCCCTAGAAAGGATTGGTCTGTTTTGCAAGATATTCTGAATATTCTGAACTCCAGATGGATCCACTATAGCATATAGCTGCCATAGCAACGATCGGTCGTAAATTCGTTATTCGAGTTGACAGTCGAGTCAATTTAGCTCTGTTCCGGATCGGACTACTATAGCATATAGCTGCCCTAGAAAGGATTGGTCTGTTTTGCAAGATATTCTGAATATTCTGAACTCCAGATGGATCCACTATAGCATATAGCTGCCATAGCAACGATGGGTCGTAAAATGGAAAACCTTTTCGTCTCAAGAATTTCTCATTTAAGTTGGCAATTGTCAGCCTGGAACCACTATAGCATATAGCTGCTATAGGAACGATCAGTCGTAAAATTAATATTTCTCAAGAAGAACTTTTCGTTTCTCTGACTTAACTTGGCAAATGGCAGTGCCCCCATTCCATATCGGATCACTATAACATATAGGCATTTGCAAAAAATATCCGACAAAAAGCGTAGCAAAAGTTTTCCTATGCAAAATCAACATATTGGCATCGAGTCAGTTTATACAGCTATAGCGTTCAGTTGGACAACAATCGCTCTTGTTTGCGCAATCACAGTGGCGCCTGTCAGCGAGGGTATTTGGCTTTCGGCGCCCCCGAGATCAGCTCGATATGCCAGGCAGTCGAGCTTTGAACTTGACTGGCAGCGCCGACTGGCAGTTGGACTGACCTTGAGCGTGCCCGAGGCCAGCTGCGCGGCTGGGCGGGCGCGTGGATCTCTTCTCGCGCGCCCTGGGCTCGGCTTACGTAACGGCACGTAACGCAACGGCCGCCGGGTTTGGCCGGAGCGCGCGCTGGAGCATTGCACAATTGAGGGACTGGGGCAGCGTTCAATCGATTTCACACACCGCTGACTCCTGGGCAGTCGCGACTTCCGGCATTCGGCCGGGCCAAGCCCCAGCGGGCTGGCTATAAATGCCAATGTCGTTGTCAAAATGCAGCCACAAATTTGACGAGCACGCCACGAGATGGAGCTAGCAAAGTCGCCGATCGCGCCGCTGGCGCTCTTCCAGCTGCTGCTGCTGCTGCTGCCGCAGCCGGCCCGGCTGCAGCACTACTTGCCCCACCGGCCGCTCTACTACGACGCGGTGGCGCCGCCGCGGCTGCGTCGCCTGGAGCCCTTCGTGGGCGGCTACGTGGCGCCGCCGGCCGCACACTACCAGCAGCAGACGCCCAGCTTCCAGCTGATCAACTATCGGCCCAGCTACCAGCCGCTCGCGCTGGAGTACCAGCAGCAGCAGCCGCCGGTTCCGGCTCCGGCTCCGGCGCCGGCTCTGCCCGCCATCTATCCGCAGCCCAGTGTGCAGTACGTGCAGCGCTCGGTGGCGCCGCGCGCGGAGCTGGCCAAGTACCGCTACGAGGGCAACTACATGCCCCTGCAGCCGATGCAGCAGCAGCCGCCGCCGCCGCACTTGCACCGTCGCCTCGAGGATACGCTGTACAACGTGCCGCCGGCTTTGTTCACCAGCGATGTGCTCCACGTGCTGCCAGCGCGTGCGGCAACAGTGCAACAACAGCAGCAGCTGCAGCAGCAGCAGCAGCAACTGCAACAGGAGGCGCCACGCTCGCGTCGCTTCGCCGCAGACGCCCTGGCCGCTGAGTCGAAGACGCAGAAGAAGTCCAAGTACTTTCAGTAAGCCCCTTTGCCCTCCCAATCGCAAATAATCCCACGATTCGCCCGTTCAGCGACATCCTGATGAGGTTCGACGGACCCGACGCGCGCAGCTCCGGCCACGTCCTGGCGCATCCGCAGGCCCAGGAGCGACGCTTCGAGTCGCAGCGCGGCACAAACCGCTACAAGGGCGAGGTGGGTTGACCGCCAGCCGAGTCCCGCCGTGCCACTCACAGCTCTCTTGCTTCCAGGTGATCTGGACGGATCGTCGGGGCGGTCACGGCGAGCATCGCTGGGACATGGCGCAGGGCAAGCTCTGAGCGGCTCATTAAATTTGCATATCATCTCTGTCTCTGTCTCTCCTAATAGCATTACTATTACTATTTTCTTTTTTTTTTTTTTTGTTGTCTCGTTCTTGACAACTGCTCAGTAAATCGTGACTTTTCATAATTTTGGCGCATTATTTATTTAAGGGCAATGATTTGGCGTGAAATCGAAAAGGTCCTGCAAAAGATTTGCATAAGACGCGCTCTTGGCATAGGTCAGCGCATGGGAATCCGGCGTACAATTTTCTCACGGCCCGAAAAAGTGGACAGTCCGGTTGAGCAGCTTTCTCGCTGCTGTCGCCAGCACTGGCCCGTGGAAAAAGGTCAACTAGTTGGCCATCCGCGAGCCGGAAACTGGTTCCGAAATGTCCTGCAGTTACTTAGTTACAACGCGGCCCAAGACCAGATCAGACAGCCAGACAGACAGTCGGTCGATCTGTCGAATGCGGGTCATATGCAAATGCGGCGGCTCCTTGCGAGGGTTGCTCCTGCCGCGATCGGCGTCTTGTAAGTCGGTGACCTCTCAGGGGTTGCAGCTGATTTGCATAGGCCGCGACGCGTCTAGCGCTCGCCAAGTGACACAAACTGCCCCGGGCAGTGTCCAGTTGTTGTTGGCCGAAGACACGGCTGACCAAGTGACATCCAAGCAGGGCGCGCGGCAGATCAGATCGATACCGAGCGCTGGCCCGGGGGGTGCAGGCGAGCGGGGCGAGGGCAAACTAATGCGGGCCTGTCAGTCATCGACTGTCCAGAACCGGTTCGCCTGCCGGGCCGGCCGATAAGGTCAGCGCGGAGCGTCTTCGGCGGCGATAACCCTTGGCCCGCGCTATCGTGGTTCTCACACTGTTGTCTAATTTATGCAAGGACATTGCGAAAGGACACTATTGCCACGCAATGCGCGATTGCGATTGATGTGGCGTGAGTTCCAGTTCCCAAGCGCAACAACAGCAGCAACCGGTTCGACCGGCCCCTGAGCTTTGTCTGGCGAGCATCTTGGGTGACCACGAGCTCGTTGTGAGAACTTCCACATTAGGTGGCCTTTGTCAGCACCAACAACTGGCCGAACGGGTTGTGTCTCCTCTGGCCGATAGTCTTGGGCCTTCTTCGCCCGAAAGGGTTAACAACGTTGATTTATGCGCAAATAAATTTGTTTACTCGCCAGCCGGGCGGCCCTAATTCGATGCGGACTAAAATGGTCAGAGCATGGCCGCAGCTGAGAATGAATTCTCATTGGGCAGCAGCGCTCGAGAGGCCAAAGATCTGAAGAAAGTCTTCCTCACCTCAGCTAGTGGCAAATACAGAAAGCGGGAAATTTTAATCGCATATTTCTTAGTTCTGTTCTTCTAAAAATTCCAATTAATTTAATTAATTTAAAATTGGGTTTTCCGTTCGTCCGTCTTTAAATTTAAATAAAATCGATTTCATCTATATATCTCGCTAATTTTAAAATTTTTGCAAACAAATTCCCGTTCTCTGAAATTCAAGATAAAATTAATTAGGCACGCCCACTTTTGGGGGCGGCTAAGCGGCGATAATTTATACCTGCCACAAATTTCAAAGCCCCCGCAAATTACAAAAATCTTTATTTACCCAAGGTAAGATTCCGACCGTTTTAAGCTGTTAATGGCAAAAATCAAACACAATTTTTATACAAATTTTTAATTAAATATTCTAAATCAAAAAAAAAGGACCTCCGTTCGCTTGTCTAGCGAAAGTCGTGTGTATGTACGTATGTTATGTGTACATAGCTATGTATGTGTGTATGTATGTAAACTGAATAATGTTATGAACGTTGCCTGCTTGAAACGGCGTATTTACAAACTAGATGGACTTGCGGAACTTTCAAGAGGAAACGAGTACAGTAGGGGGGTCCTTACTGGTACTGATGGTACTGGGGCTGCTGCTGCTGCTGATGCTGATGCTGCTGCTGGTACTGCTGCTTGGCCTGGCTGTACTCCTGGGGCGCCTTGTGGCCCCCGGCGCGGAGCAGCTGCGTCGGCGGCGGTGGCGTCGGGATCTTAACCACAATATCGGTCGGCTCGCGGATGACCTCCGCCTTGAAGCCCTCCTTGGGATCGGCCGTGTACTTGACCGTGCGAATGAACCCATCCGAATCGACCACAGAGTAGCTGCCCTTGATGACGGAGCCGTCGCGGACTTCCTTGCGGTTCTGGTAGTTGGTGAACTCGTCGTCTTTCACGTCGAACCCAAACTGGTACGAGGAGTTTTGCTGCAATCGACAACAGTCAAGCTAAGTATCTGCATACCACGCAAATCAGCGAGATCGTTTGAAATGCGTGGCGCAGAGCGACCCAGTTTTCGGACCCGCAATTGCATCACACTGCGTGCGTGTGGGTGCCCCAGTCTGTGCCCCAGTCTGGGCCCCAGCCCCAGTCCCAAACACGCACAAGTGAAAGTAATTTGGCCTGCCTATGGGTGTGCATATACTTTTAATGGCCACGAGATCGCGTGTTGCATTATGCAACCAGGCAGCGAAATGGCCAGAAGACTTTTCCAGCCTTTTGCACGTAATGCGCATTGGGGCCTGTCCCGGGTTTTCTTCTCGTTTTTGCCCAAGGTTGTGACTGCCCTCGCGGCCGGTTGGGGAGCCCACGGCTCTAACTGGGTTAAGGTAAGCCCCAGCCGCCCAAACGTGGCCCGGGGCGTGGCTGAGACCGCGGCAATTGTTCTTGGCCCGACGTGGCCCAGAAACCCAAACCGAAATGATTGCATTGCAGCGTGCAGCTGACAGAAACCGCAAACGAAGAAATAAAATTGGAAAGGCAATTGGCCAAAAAGCTCGTTTGAGAGCCGGTTCTAATGCGTGCACTGTCCGCTCGGAACTGGCCGTGCAGCGGGGTCTTATGGGTAAATGGGTCGCATTTGAAAGTGATTGTAACTCGCGAATGTGCTCGTGACAGGCGGCCTGACATTTTATGGCGCCGTTTTCGGAGATTTGTGTGAATTGGCCAAAATAACGACTGCCAGGTCCTCGAAAAGCAAAAATGTGTCTACGTGACCCGTTATTTGAGCCAAGTGAGCAACCAAAAAGCGGGTTCGAATCCCAGCCTAGCTGGGAAACTATATAACTATAACAGACATTAAGCCAAAGTGGGGCTAGAAACATGCTCAAATTGAGAAGTTTTGATACCTCCTGGTCTTGATTTAAGTACGAATTATTTGACTTGTTTTTTCTGTGTATTATTTATATACAGCCTCCTTCTGAGCATCTATCTAACTACTCTTTTCTCTTTTTACCATTATTAGAATGAAAGAAATCCCTCTTCTTCGCCCTTGAATCCCTTTTTAGCTTTAAGTAGCAATTATTTTAATATTTTATTTATATAAAAAAAAAAGCTTTATTTAATGAAAAATTTAGTCTACTCTTTTCTCATTCTACATTCTCAGCTTGCAAGAAATCCCCCTGCATTAGCCTCAAATGCCTCTTTAGTTATAAGTAGTATATATATTATATATATAAATATAGTATATAACAACTAACTACTCTTTTCTCATGCTAACATTCTCAGCTTGCAACAAATCCCTTTTCAGTACCGAATCCCACTCTAGCTATAAGAGGTATATTTTTTTTGAATAAGGCAGAAACTACTTTAAATGTATGTTAGCCAAACTTAGACTCTTTCCTAGTATCTAACTGCTCTTTTCGCCTTCTATCGTTCTCAGCTGCCACAAGCGGGAAAGCTGCTCAAAAGTCAGCCTGTATGCAAAACGACTTTCCTTGAGCCCGCGGATTAATGTGCATTTGGTCGTGGATAATGGCCAACGAGCAGCCGCAGCTTCCGCATGAGAAGGCCATAAATAAAGCGCTGGCTCGGAGCACACATGGCCGAGTCGGGCCGAGTCGGGCGCCTGCAGCTGGAGGTACTTATGGTCATGGCTATGGCCAAGCGGCAACTGCATTGGCCGCTGGTTAATGAACTCTCGACGGGAAAGAAATCTCTCCCCGTTGCATGCCACAATTGTAATTATGCGCTGGCCACATTGTTTGCTGTGCACCGCAGCGAAAACGAAAACGAAAACGCAATCGAAAACGAAAGTGCGCGAAAGCTTTGAAGTCGAGCCGTAGTTCGAACCCGTTATGGCCAACTTACATCATCGTACTGCTCCTCCTCCTCGGCCTGCTGCTGCTGCTGGTGCTGCTGCTGCTGGTGCGACTGCAGCTTGTGCTGTCCTTTGCCGAGCAGCGGCGCCGACGCCGCCTGGTAAGCGGGCTGCACGCGACGGGCGGGCGCGGGGGCGGCCTGCGACTGGCGGTAGACGCTCTGCTGCGGCTGCGACTGGTACTGGGAGGAGCGGAGAGTGTTAGCTGGTTAGAGTTACCTGGCCCTAATGCCTGAGCACCCACCTGTGGCTGCTGCAGATAGTCCCTCACCGCCGGCGCCACATATCCCTGCTGCTGCTGCTGCTGCTGCTGCTGGGCGCGTATCTGCTCGGCGACCGTGTCCTTTATCCTGATCTGCTGGCCGGCGCTCACGTACTGCTGCGTCTGCTCGGAGTTCTGCTCGTAGATGGGCGTGCCGTCCGAGGGCTGCTGCTGCTGCTGCTGCTGCTGCAGCTGCTGATAGTACTGCCGCAAATAGGCGGGATCGACGCCCTGCTGCGCTTGGGCGACTCCACAAATCGCGACCGTGGCCACCACGAGCAAGAGCTGCATTGTTGATGTACGGGCGGTGGGGGAACGGAGAGCGAGAGCGAGATAGAGAGAGAGAGAGCTTGCTGCTGTTCAATTACACACTTCACTACTTGATACCGTTCGGAACTGCGCGCACGTCCCACTCCAAGCCACAAAAGTATCTGCGATGGCTGCGACTCCAAATTGCACTTTTATATCGAATACCAAATGACGACGACGTCTAGCGACGGCGACGGCGACGGCGCCGCCGAAGCCAACTAGTTGGCTCTCAGCGGCAGCGCCGGCGGGAGCGGCGGCGGGCGCGGAAGCGGCTCTCTAACGGCCAAGTGGAGCATTCGCTGGTAGCCTCTTTTTTGATTTACAACAGCTGTTGGCTTACATAGTTGTCATTTCCGTTGCCATTATATCATGGGCAGCATTGTCTGTTTGCCCCGCCCGCCCCCCGCCCAGCTGATTTTCCAACTCGCCTCGACCTGTGCCGTATCATTGTTGCTTTAGTGAAAATCGTTGCTCCAGTTATCGTGTGCTTCATTTACATGCATAAACATTACGTGCTTATTCAATCCGATCCTCTAGCTATGCGAATAACAGAGCCGTGGACTGTTAACATTGTGGGTGCCGCAGCTGGCTGTTGGATAACAGCTCTGCCTTGCTGTTATTCTACATTGGAGTTCTTGTTGCCCCTAGATTAAAGCCTTGCTGTTATTTTACATTTTTACATTTATTTTACATTTAAATAGTCTTGTTCTAACTATGCAAATAGCAGCGCTAGAAACTGTTAACGTTGTGGGTGCTACAGCCTGCTGTTAACTAACATCCTAGTCGCTGTTTCTTAACATTTCCCCACTTGGACTGCCTTTGGCTGATCTTTAAAGCATTTGCTTGAACTTTTTGGCAGTCTAATTAACATTAACTGGGTTCAGCTGGTTGAGGTCAATGCGTTTAGGGCTTCGCCCATGTCAAATTTATTGAATTTAATCCGACAAGTGCAAAAGCCTATTGTTCATAGCGTTTGACCCAAATCGCTAAATCACAAGCTCGGCATCGAAACGTTTCGTTGTCTTTGTTTTACGACCCGTACTCGAGTTTGTATCTGTATCTGTTGCGACCACGTTGCGGTTGAATAGCTCCAACTATGCCAGCGATCTTTGATTTGTGATTTGCTGGCGCTCCGATTGCCAAATCTTTGCATTTAAGACCTTTACACCAGATGCAAGTACCACAAACTGTTGCCATGTGATCGCACGTACGTACGTACGTACACCGACCACGCAGTCATTAAACCTCAATAAAGCGACGCAGCCCCGCCCCACCCCACCCCGCCGTACACCGTACAGTGCCCACCCACAGTATATGTACGTACACATTCATTAAACACGATATACATATATGTAATCGTCTCTGATGCGATTACTTAAGAGCACCTATTGCCGGCGCCCCGATCTCTTACAATGTTTTTATGGCCAGCAAATTGCGGCTTACAGAGTTTTGTTAAAGCCCTTTTTATAGCCTTGCGGAGGTATTATAATTTTGTCACGGAATGTGCAGCGTATATATACTATTGATCAGTCTCCACAGCAGCGTCGATATAGACATTCCCCTCTGTCCGTTTCTTCCAGTTTTAAACCTCTTTTGCAGTAGTAAAAGTGGGTTTTTTTAAAAAGAAACTTGTTTGTTTTGAAGACGTCTAACATATCTGCAACAGCCTAACAACATCGCACTATAGCATATAGCTCCGATAGGAACAATCAGCCCTGTAGCGCATAGGTCTCAAAGGGTATTTAATCTTCGGCAGTCTCTGACGATAACGGTTCCTTCTCGCTAATGCAGATTTGGGTCTTGTGCTCCACTGATGACATGCATGAAGGAGCTTGTTCGCCAAGGTCGTCCAAGTCAATTTTTTGTAATCAAGCTAAGTGAATTTTGGTTTTCGTCAGCCGTTGACCGTTTAATGGGGCGAGCTGAGCCATGTGTGTGTGTGCGTGTGTGTGTGCCCGACCAGCAGATCACGGCTTACTTAGCCGTGAAGTGAAAGTACATTATGTGTAACAGACAATTGTTATGGCTGCACGTACTTGGCGCACAAGTGTCTTATTTCAATCAAATTATAGTCAAATTTATGTGCATGTTTGCATACACATGGTTTCAATAAAGATATGTTTAATTGCCTGCATGATTGATGGACTCAAAATGGCTATATTTGCAGCGTCATGTTATGCAAAGTTTCTCGGGCTGGGCCAACTCCTCGCTCGACATTCATTAGGCTCTAATTGAATTCAGTTGTAAATTGTTTTTCTATTTTTTTTTACCTTTAAGAAAAGTCTTTCTTCGCCTCGCCTTCCCCTCGAGCATATATTATATTCATTTTTATTCGATTAAAATGGTGCTTTGGGATTTCTTTTACATTTTATTGACTAGAACCACTCGCTGTTGACTTCCATTTTTGAAGTGAACTTAAAATGAACATAACATAAAGTTAAAAACTTCAACTAAAAATGATTAGTTTATTTAATTTTTGTTTGTTTTTTTTTTTTTGTTTTTTTTTATTGACTATTGCATATGGAGACTGACAAAATGTTGAGAACAATGAACTCATCTATGAGCGATTTTATTTTGTTTATAGTATGTATAATAAAATTTATATCATCTCCGTTCAGTTGCGGTACCGATTCGTAATATATATTTTAAGGTTTTGTTAGTTGCATGTTTTGTCGATCTTTATATAAATTATTTAATAAGTTAAACAGAATTTCAAAAAAATCCACTAAATTGGTTAAGTAACTCTTAACTAGCAGCTGTTAAAGTTGTTGTTGTTGTTGTTGTCGCCTGTTTGCTTGCCGCAGTTACTGTTGCTCTTGCTCTTGCTGTTGTTGCTGTTGCTGCTGCTGTTGTTGTTGCTGCTTTAGTAGTCAGTTGCACCAATAACGCTGTACATCAGACGATTGAAGGAGCCGCTCTGGCGTATGTTTTCATCGTGGGTGTTTACCACCTGTTCAACAGAATGAATGCGATTAACATTGGCATTAACAGTGCTGTTAGTCGGTGCTCTGTTACTCACATTGTACGGCGGCCGGGATACTGGCGCTGATACTGGTTTCTGTAAAGGTATAGTGGGGAGTGTATAAAAAAAAAAGAAGAGCTCTTGGTTTATAAATCGATTCCCGTTAAATGCCACAATTTGTAGCTGTACTAGATTATAGTCGTGTTAACTCTCACCGCAATAATTGAATGTTATGAGCGTGCTTTCGGTTAGTTGCCCATTATGTTAAAATGCCAAAAAGTAGCTGAATTGTGATTGGGGAAAATATACACAGAGATGAGATTAATGATGATGCTGTGCGACTTGCAGTTTCCATGACAAGTTATCCAAAAACCAAGTTAGTTGTGGCCTTTGGCCAGTTAGTAATCATTACACTGCCTAACAGCACATTAAACATACGACTTGAAGCGGCGCTTAACATTCTGATAGGCATAGCGTAGACAAGGACACAAATAGAGGACACATAAAGGCTGTGACTGTACTTAAGAAAACATTTTTTTTTTTTTTGTTTTGGTTTGACTGTACGTGAGACGGCGATACATTTAGAGATAGAGAGCGAGAAAGAGATAGAGTATTTATAGTGCGCAATGAACTGGACAATCGAGCGATCTTGTCTGACAAAACATATCTCACATAAAGTTTTGTGCTAGATGTTTATTGAATTTTTGACTATTTTTTTTTTTTTTTTTTATAGTTTCGAAAACGTTTTGAGTTGACGATTTGACAGTTGGCGCGATCTTACCTTTCCCGGAACCAATCTATTCGGCTGATAGACCTTAGTCTGCACAGGTATGGTAACTTCCTGTGGCGAGGATTGGCCATAGCTGCTGTAGCCGCCCTCTTCTTGTATGGCTCTGTAGGTGTCGCTATTCCTTGGATCGTAAACAACAGTTTTCTTATAACTGTGTGTCCGCGCGTGTGTCGATTTTTCATGATTATTGTTTGAGGTTTTTATTGAGATCGTTGAAAGCGCCATTTATTGTTTGTCAAAATATTTTATGTTATGAAATTTTAGAATATTTTAACGTTATTTCATTTTAAATTTTTTGTTTTGGTTTTGTTTGGTTTTTTTTTTTTTTTTTTTTTTTTTGGTTAAGTTCATACATATACATTAATATATATATATATGAATTTTTAGAGGTTTTTGTACATCGGTTGAGTAGCGTGAAACAGAGTTGTGAGAGAATAGAAAGAAAAAACAGGATGTGCACAAAATACGTTAGAATTATTTTGATTCTTGTTGTAGTTATGTTCTAATCAAATAGGCATAGTGTTCTTGTTGTCTTAAAACTCGACACTTTCTCAAACAACTTTAATTAATAATTAAAAAATTCAACAAAGTGCTTACGACTAATTATTAAAAGTAATTTTTAACAGAACTGCATAACAAAAGTTGAAAATTAATAAAAAAAAAAAAAGTATTATTTTTAGGGCTTAGTTAGTAAGATCTGGTTGTAGTACGGTTAATACTTGGGAGGTTGCATAGGAGTAGGAACTTAATGTGTTGTCTTTGACACTTTTAGTGGGGCAATTCAGCAAACGTCTTTTAATGTTTATTAATTGAATAGGAACTCTTTTGGGGATTGTTTAGGGGACGGGTAGCTGATCAATGGGCATGGACTGGGCGGGTTTCAATTCTCTAGTAATATTTGATTTTGTTTTCATTCTTGTTTTTTTTTTTTTTTTGCTAATATTTCTTTATAAAAAAATATTGTGATTATTTATTTTTGTTGATAGAGCTGCTGCAGTTGCTGTTGGCGCTGTTGACGTTGCTGCTCTGCAAGTTGATCTTTTTGCTTTTGATGCTCCAGTATTTTACGTTTTTGTTCCAGGAAAGATAGATCGATGAAAATTCTAACATTAATCGTGCAGCTAAGTTCTAAACATTACGTCTAAGATTGTATATTGGCTAGAGTATTGTGTTGTAGGTATATTTTGGTTGTTAGGCAACTTAACCACATAAGAAATATATGTATGTCAATTATTCTGCTTGCTGCTTACAGGTTAAAATAGTTATCCGAATTCTGTATATATATGAATATATATATTGCGTCTGTCCTAAATGCTTGTTACCTTTCACAATTGCGCCACACTCGCCATTCTGATAAACATAGAGCGAAAGATCTAGGAACACACGCTGGCAACAACGAAAGCCTCAAGAGGTCTTGGCTCTGGTTTCTAGAGGGTCTTCAGGGGGGTACTGAGAACAGTTTGTTGTCTCCATCTCGCAAACCAGATCATCGGAGTTTTTACTTGCGATAGGAATGCGAGTCGACAGACTCATACGATATAGTATGTATGTAGGGACGTGTGTATGTATATATGTATATAGTGTGTATATAGGAGAGTAACATATAGACAGCAGAGCACATGCACGTGTATCGTGTGTTGTGTCTGTGGTAGCACTAGTTGTTGAATGTTGCATACTTAAGCTATATAGAACGTATGTTGGATTC
Source organism: Drosophila sordidula (assembly GCA_035047465.1). Lineage (NCBI taxonomy): Eukaryota > Metazoa > Arthropoda > Insecta > Diptera > Drosophilidae > Drosophila > Drosophila sordidula. Next base: position 7,859,694 of record JAWNPQ010000185.1, on the reverse strand, counting down.
GATATGGGATTAAGACTTTACACAGGTTGCGCTTGTTGTGGCAGGGTGTACAACAATTCGGTTAATTTTTCATTGGCAGGCAGGATAATATACAGGAGTACATCAATACAGTGTACGTGTGGGAACTTTTTGTTTTTTTGGATATGTGTATAGCAAACATTCAAGTTTCCAATAAGCCTAAAAATCAAGTTTCTAGAAGACCGAATGCTTGGCTTCTTTATACGGTTTCCAAGTGATCAAGCAAAAATCAATCAATCCATTACAAAATATATATGTATATATAGATCAGGCTGTGCTCAAAATATGATTTCTTTTACCCGTCAAGTTTTGTTGGCAAAGGACGATGCAAAGGACTATCCTTCAAGCGATAGCTATCGCTTGTGGCAAAGCTACAACAATATACATAGAATATATATAGATATATGTATGTACGTATGTGGTGTATATAGAGAGCATATATATGTGTGTATTTATAAACATAGAGCAAGTAGTAGACATACAACATCTATGGACTCCTTCGTCTTATTGGGTATGTGTCTTTGGTTTAGTAAATTTGGTTTTCTTCTCTGTTTTCTAGGATTAATGGATTAGGTCTTCAGCTTAACTAAGTATCAATCCGCACGGACTTTCGACTAATCAAAATTATGGCTCGCTGAATATTAGTTTAAAGCTTACTAGGCGCATCTTTGAGCTGCATACAAAATTTGACCAAAAAACTACGCAAATCAAAGTATTTTATTCAATTTGTAAATATCTCAATTGGTTTGTTAACAGCGTTATCGAAAAAATTCAAAATTGTTAGTGTATTGTAATGTAACTAAGCTTTCTTTTTTTTGGTTTGTTTTTTTTTTGTTTTTTGTTTTTTTTTTTTTTTTTTGATTTTGTCAGTTGAGTAGCATTAAGGATTCCAAGAGAGTGGTAAACTTACGGAACTGTTGTTCTGATGGTGTCCTCAATGTTGTTGCTTGAGTACAGACCAATTGGCGAGTTGAATTGCTTGTGGAAAACCTGAGTGGAGAGGGTGTTACCGGATAAAAGTCAAGCAGAGCTACTCTCGGATACTCACTCTGCCAGAGTCGGCATCCTGGCCAACCACCTTGTGCAACATGGTATCGGCCACGCGCTGCTTCATGATACTGTCATGGTAGTCGTGTCCGGGATGGGCGCGCACAGCTGGATTTGGGTAGTGTCTCAAGTATGAGTCTGTGGTTGGCGCATCCTTTTTCACTTTGGCACCGGGCAGAACCAGTGGAGTTGTTCGGTATGGCTATGCAACAGCAAAATGCGAATTATGGTTAATTATTTATTACGTTGTTTATGCCAAACAGTGTGCAAACATTTGGCAGGCTTACAGACTAGTATAATCTAAATAAATCATATTATGTACAAAGTCCGATGGGGCAATAGCATCGTACGATCCGTAGAACAACCGCAGTTTTCAAATGTTTTGCTTAATTTCACAGACAGCGCAACATTTCAGTGTATATGCGTGCCTGTGTCTTGGTGTCTTTGAATTGTGTATAAACTTTATTTACCAAAATTCCATTTCATGTATGAGAGTGTGAGCGCCTTGGCAATACATATATTTTAAAAATATCTCAGCGTAGCAAGGCAAGACTAATATTTATAGGCGCTTACGTAAGCGTTTTTGCCTTCGTCCAGCAATTTTCATTTTCGTGCTCGCTGTTTTATTTTTGCCAACAAGCGCTGGCTGATCACACGCAGCCGCACAATCGCGTAAGTAATTTAATATTTGTGGCGACAATTCAAAATTGAGCGCCCAACAATCGCATGCAACGCTGTGCAGGCGTTGCCAGACTGCAGTTTCGACAGCTGATCGCTGTGCGCAGCTGTGTCTTGTTTCGCGCCTTTTGCTTACATTTGCTTTGCCACTAAACACGTCGTGCTTCTCTCAAGTCTCTACACGCACATTAATGAAATTAACTGCATAATAAGTACAAAAGTAGTGCAACTAACTAAAAAAAAAACCTTGACAAATGGCTGCCGTACGTCGCTCCACGCGTCTGAGCAGCATAAGCAAGTCTGCGGCAGCAGCGACGGCAGCGCTGCCTCAGTCGCCGCTGTCCACAACGCCACGACGCTCGGAAATTTGGCGCAGACGACAAGTCCAGCGGGTGCTCGACAGTGACGACGAGGATCAGGATGATACTGTCATTATAATTTCAGAGAATAACGAAAACAGCAACATGTTGAACAAAATGGACAAAGCGGGCAAGCGAACCGCGGCCGCGAACACAAAGCCCAACGACGAGCAGCCAAAGACGCCACGCAGCAGCAAGAAAAGCACAACGAAGGCCACAGTTGCACCATTGACGAGCATGGCCCGACGAATTGAGGCCAACATACGCGCAGCCAAGCTGATGGACAACAGCGGCAGCAGCAGCGAGGAGGAGCCGGACGACGCGGCACATGTCTCGCCGCCCAAGCAGCGGAAGACGCAGCCGCTGCCCCAGCACTTGATCAGCCCCTCGCGACTGCTGGACAGGCTGAGCATTGACGAACGGGAGGAGCCCAGCAAGACTGACGCGGCAGAGCAGCGGGCGCCAGAGGAGCTGCCACCGAAGCCATCGCCGCCACGCAACAAATATCAAAATGCGCGTCGTGTGCTGAACAGCGCCGAGACGCTTAATCTGCCCGGTCGGGAGCCGCAGCTGCAGGAGCTGCGCGAGTTCTTCGCCCAGCATCTGGAGTCGCAAACCTCGGGCAGCCTCTATGTCTCTGGGCAGCCGGGCACTGGCAAGACCGCCTGCCTGTCGCTGCTGCTGCGTGCGCCGGAGTTTTCCCACCGATTGCAGCGCGTTTACATCAACTGCACGAGCATCGCGAGCGTGGGCGCCGTCTACAAGAAGCTGTGCGCCGAGCTGCAGCTAAAGCCGTCGGGACGCACCGAGCGCGATCATCTGGCGGCCATACAACGCCACCTGCGCACGGCCAAGCGCATGCTGCTGCTGGTGCTGGACGAGATCGATCAACTGTGCACCTCACGGCAGGAGGTCTTGTACACGATCTTTGAGTGGCCAGCGCTGCCCGGTGCCCGCATCCTGCTCGTCGGCATTGCCAACAGCCTAGATCTCACAGATCGCGCGCTGATGCGCTTGAATGCGCGCTGCGAGCTGAAACCAAGACTGATGCACTTTCCGCCCTACACCAAGCCCCAAATCGTGGAGATATTCAAATCACGCCTGGCCGAGGCCGAAGTTTTGGATGTGTTCCCACCTGTTACGCTGCAGCTGCTGGCGGCCAAGGTGAGCGCGGTCAGCGGCGATGTCCGACGCGCCCTGGACATTGGTCGGCGGGTCGTGGAGATTGCCGAGCAGCAGAAACGAGCTGGCGAGAAGGAGTTCGACATGAAGGCGCTCGAATTGGAGGGCCAGGCTGCAGAGACTAAAGGTAAGTGAATGCTGTTCCAGCCCAATGCAATAGTTAATATGATTCATTTACTTCATAGACACACTCAAGCCCGTTCAGGTTAGCCAAGTGGCCGCGGTGCTCAACAAGGTTTATGGCGCCTCACAGAATCTGGAGGAGGACATCGAGGAGGCATTTCCGCTGCAGCAAAAGCTGATGCTGTGCTCGCTGGTGCTGATGCTGCGCAACGAGCGCAACAAGGACATCAGCATGGGACGGCTGCACGAGGTCTATCGGCGCGTGTGCGCCAAACGCAACATACTCGCCCTCGATCAGGCGGAGTTCGCGGGCACCGTGGATCTGGTGGAGACGCGGGGAATTTTGCGCATTATGCGCAAGAAGGAGCCGCGCCTCAGCAAAGTTGTGCTGCAGTGGGACGAGGAGGAAGTGCACGCAGCACTCAGCGACAAGCAATTGATAGCCTCGATCTTGAGCGACACCGCCTGCCTGGCCAAGTGACGGACGACCACAGTAAATAGCATAATGATCATTACCCCCTTTCGAATTAGTAGCTAGGCATTTTTGTTTCTATTTGGCCAATTGCGCATTTCTCACAATTTCACATTCACCTTGGCCATAGAAAAAATAGAAAGACGGACGTACAATTTTGATAAATACGAAAATAAATTGAAGACGCTCATTTTTTGATGCTATATTTAAAATTCGTGGCTGGCGCAAGCACAAAAATATGTTGAAATATCATTTGAGGGTCACTTTCGAAAATTTTTAATTGAATTTAATCTCTCTGATTTTATTGTACCCATCATAAATTTAAGTTAATTTCCCCAGACAAATATCTTTTATTTAGATTAAAATATTCAAAATGTTGACAATCCAACCTAACAAAAACTCACACTCACTTCATATAGACCTTAAGAGCGTAGTGTAAATGTAATAATAAATTAGTTTCGCAATATTTTCTATCAAAATGTTTAGCAACAGTTTATTTCAAAAAGTGACAACAATTGTTCACTTTCGCTGCGCCACATTTTTTGAAGCAATGCCAAAATCCGCCCTCTTCAAACTGTAGGGAATTTTGGCTTTATTTTTTGTTTTTGGGTTTATTTCCCATAAAACTAATTAACGCCTGTGTTGGTTTCTATAGTCATTTTCAGATTAATTTCGTTTCGAATAATTTTGTTTATTTGTTTTCGTTGCTGTTGCTTTTGTTATTCGCTCAACGTTATTTTTTTTTTCAACTTATTTTTTCTAAAAATATCCAACGAGGTGGTATGAATTACATTGAGCACCAGCAGCAAGAGCAATGAAAAATATGTTTCAACAAAATGTATTCAAAAATGTTTTTTCTTTCGACGCACATTGACGAAAAGCGAACAAATATGTTTAAATAATAAGCTAAATGGTGGGTGTACACAGATAAGAAGCAGACAGCGACAGCTGGAGAGAGAAAAAGAGAGCGAGAGAGAGAGAGAGAGAGAGGGTAACGAACACATATGTATGTATACCGTATGTATACCGCTCTTTTTGGTGTACGAAATAACCATTTTATAATTTTCGGAAAAAGTAAAAATAATTGAAAACACGTTTTTCAACTGTCGCTTACGTTGACATTTGTGTTTGAACTTGAATTCCATAAGACATTTTTGACAGTAAAGGTATTAGTTTAAAGAAAAAATTGCTTAAACAATTCTCACTTTTTAAGTTAAATTTGAAATAATTAGATATATATTTTGCATTTACTCTATTAAACTTGTATTAACTATTTTAATTAATATAAAAATTACATTTTATTTTTGAATTTCCTTTTAATGCATTCATTGCGAGATAGAGAGAGTATAACGAGCAGATATATTACTGCTCTTATTGGTGTACAAAATGTAGAATTTTTCGGCAAAAGTGAAAATAATTGAAAAAACGCTTTTCAACTGTCGCTTACTTTGACATTTGTATTTGAACTTGAATTCCATAAGACATTTTTGACAGTAAAGGTGACGTCTTTCAAATGGATGTATTAAAAATACCAAAATTTTTCACTATACTCTTTACGCCGAAGAATATAGTATAGTAGTAATAGAATAGTTTTAAAAAAAAAAATTGCCTAAACAATTTTCACTTTTTAAGTTAAATTTGTTCAAGTTCAAATAATTAGGTAAAAAATATTTTGAATTCACTCCATTAAACTTGTATTAACAATTCAAATGTATATAAAAATTGCTATTTTTGAATTTCCTCTTATTAAGATCGATGCTTACTTGATATTGAATGCACTCATTGAGGTCTGGCTGCTCCTTGTAGTAGACGGGGGATCCGTTTTTGAACTGAACGTACTCCATTTTAATTTGTGTGTTTTGTTTTGTGTGAGGGTTTTGAACTTAAACTCCTTTGTTTTTATAAAATTTGAATAGAATAGGAAAAAAAAAGTTACAGAAAACTCTTACGTAAGAACGTAAAGAACGTAAAAAAAGTATAAAAAAAAGATATAATATCCACAATTAATGCTTCTATATTATAATATTCAAATAATTGTTTTTTTTTTTTTTGTTTCTTTTAGCTAATAGTTTTTTACTATTCGAGAACTGGGCAACTTGCTTTTAGGGCACGTTTAAATCAACGCTTCTTCTTCTTCACTTGCGGAGATCGCTTCACTAGGACTAGGAGGGATGTGTTTCTTCTAGACTTGTTTCGTGGTTGTTTATTTTTCAATATTCCGAACGCAACTGATTTGAAAATTTTCAAATGCTGGCGAATTATTGCTATTTCGACTGCGCGGAATTCCAATCCGTCTATATAGTATCTCTATATATGAGTTGTTGCCGTCAATGTGTGCGTGTGTGTGTGTGTGTGTATGTGTATGGCCATATAGAACAGCACAGGCAAATCAGAGTGCGAGTGCTGACGGTCAGAGGCCGTCCAAACCCACGCACACCAGCACAGACCCAATTTCTCTCTCTCAATTTGTTAAAGATACATATACATACGCTAAATGTTTTGTACAAATAGATTATTCACCGAGCGTAACGCTAAGATACAACAACAACTACTTACATATAAACTTGGACTTGGATGCTGCCGTGAGCGCTTTTCATCTGCGCCCACGCGCCGTTCAAAGAAATAAACCAACAAAAAAAAAAAAAAAAAAAAAGAAAAGAAAAAGAAAAGCCCCCTCAGTCCCTCCATATAACGACATTTATATGTATTGTTGTACACATATGTGCCGTATGTGCTGTCAGTTTTGTTTGTCCTGCCTATCCACAAAACAACATTTTATATATCATGTATTTATTTTAATTGCCGCTTCTTGGAGCAATTTCAGTATTTCTCGCTTACGAAAATTGAATAGTGCCGAGGTTATTGTTTTGCCCGACTGCAGAAACATAAATTCGAATTATTGCACAAAAAAATGTTTCTTACATTCTCTGTAGAATATTGATGTGTTCGGTTTGCTTTCGCCGAAACCGAAATGGCCAACGTATTTGTCAGGCATTTCTGACAGCTCCAATTCTATATTTGTAGACTTAACATTGACATCTTGGCCGCAGCTAATTGATGTCAAATTCGATTGGCACTGGAAAAAGGCATTGGGACAGGTGTATTTAACCTTCATAGGTCGGATACACACCCACAGGCCGACGGGCTGGGCGTCAAAGAACTTTCAAGTTCGACAGAAAGATCCCAGCAACTCATAATTTACATTATAATATGTTTGTTTTTTCGAAGACTGAAGGTTGTTTGTTTAATATTAGGTATTTTTTACAGAGGAATATTCGTGAAAAAAACGTTTTTTGAGTGGGTTGATCAAAAAGTTTTTCGAAAAACAACTCAAAAAGTTGAAAATCTATTTTTGAACACATTTCGAGCATTTCTTTTTAAAAAGCACAAATTATATATATGTTAAAGATTTCAGATTTTTGCTAAAAATATAATATTTCAAAAGACTTCTTAAATGAATTCAATTTTTCGAAATAATCTAGAGCACGAATGGACCTTCTTAAACACATTATGTAAGGCAGTAACTGCTTACAGTTGAAATCAACAAAAAGAGTGAGACAACAAAAATAGATAGTGTCAAATTGATGACAAATCAAAACAAGCAATAAAAGAAATATAGCAACACCTTGATTTTTATTTTTGTGCTGCATTGACGAATAAAATGTGGCAACCTTGGCAAGTGGATTCATTTAAAGCGTCATCAGGTGCGGGTAGCTGGGGGAAACACTTTCATTGGCATTGCCTGAAGATCACAAGGTAGCGTCCGACAGCGCCCTCAGCTGCAGGCAATGCGCACTCCGACAAAGACTGATATACTTGGCATATGTTTAATTCACATAAACTGTACATGCATGTGTACAATATGTGTGTGTGTGTGTCTGTGTGTGTGCGCTGCTCACCTGCCTGCAGCCAGCCAAAGTGGCCAAGAAATTATTTTCAAAATAGTGCTTTTATATTTACGCCGTTGTTTTTTGGGGAAAAAGGGCGTTAGCTCGTTTGGGCTGCTTGTGTTTTTGTTTATTTTCTTGCCAGCTTTCCTTCCACCTGCACACTGCGTCACAAGACTTTCCTGTTTAGCGTCTACATTTTCGCAGCTAATACTTGGGCGTTTGTATATTTGTTGTACTTTTTTTGTTGCTGCTATATTTAGATTGTGTAAACAGTGGAACCTTGACCACAAAATGTCTATCCTCTGATGTCAGCAGATGGCATATGATTTTTACAAAATTCATATCTATTTCAATGCATAATCAACTGCCTACCACAAGGCGCCGAATTGGCTGAGACAAATATTCCGCACTGCATACTTTTGTGCGCAGAGTAAATAAAATGGCGTCCTGTTATAGCAATTGCCTCAAAACACAAATGTATAACAGATTTGTTTTGCTTACGAAGGTATAAAAAAAGAAAGCCAATCAGAATATTTATAAACAACTGAAGAGATGACGAGAGTGGATAAATTTCGTATTCCCAGAATATATATAAAAAATAGAGTTGCCTTTGGTTTCTTTTCATTTCGCTGCATTTGCTGTTGTGCCCATTCCTCCTCGCGCCACTCACCTGATTAATAATGGCCGCTTGCTCCTCAGCAACGTCCTGCTGATGATCGCGCGTGGCCTTTGGGGCAAACACATTCGAGGGCGCCACATAGCCGCCCGAAGCGTTCAGCTGCGGAAACACCGTTTGCGGCAAAGTATCCACGGGCAGCTGCAGTGCGCGCTCGAAGTGACTGGGCCCGGGCAAGAAGGGCGAGGGTCCGCGATGCGGATGCTGGGACAGATCCGTGCCGGTCGTGGGCAACTTTGTACTGCTGCTCGGGCCGGCCTCCTGATTGACGCCCTGCGTGTAGGCGATTGTGTTGTCCCTGGAAGACACGGAGTATTTACTTGCACCTTCGGTTCATATGGCCACAGTTGGACTCACCTGTGCACCACCAGCCGAATCTCATTGCCAGCTCCGCGAAACAGCTCCTGGGCATCGGCGTGACTCAAGTCGCGTGCATCGTACTCACCGATCTTGGCGATAATATCGCCACGCAGCAGCTCCCCATACGACGGGCTGCCGACTTGCACCTGTGGACGAAGGTTAAGCAATTAGACAGGCCTAGGACCGCCGGCGACCTTGACATGGATGCGCAGACATCATTATTATGAGGGCCCCAGTTCCCCCATTTCCCCATTCCCATTGTTTACATGCGTCGTTTTCTATTTGTTGCGCCTCAATTAGTTTTACTGGCGTCTCAGAATATGCAAATCTTTGGCAGCGTTTGCCATTGCAACGTGCGTGCGTGTGTGTGTGTGTGTGTGTGTGTGCCAGTTTGCTATTTATACCCTGCACACACAAAAGGGTAAAAGGGTGTGCTAGATCGAGTAGTAAGCTTAGGGTTTCTGCTTTGTTGGGTCTCTTTGTTTATTATTCTTTGCTCTAAGCTAAATGGAAAGTTTAAGCGTAGCCGAGAAAACATTCTGTTTCTAATTAATGTTTATGCTGTTGTGGCCTTTGACCTTTGCAGAGTATTTCGCAGTCGCGCCTACCCCCGCCGTCCGACTCTTACTGTTTTGATTTGTTGTTGTTTAGCCTGTCACTAAGTAGTGCAGAACCCAAAGGCCAAAGCAGTTTGGCACACGGCTGCCAAGACAATGGACAGTTTGTGCAACAATTGTGATGAATGGGCCGTTGCGGCGACATTAGCCACAAAGCGACAGGCGTGTAGAAGGAAACCATTGCCAGCTCTTTGTGCTGCATCTCTGCTCTGGTTACATAACGCAGCCAGTTTCGTGTGGTGGGGAGGGGGGGGGGGGAGGCACTGGCACATTACCCTGGTGATAATTAACGGCGTATCCAAATCGTTGCCGCCGACCAGACGAATGCCCCAGGGCGTGGCCTGGCCATCGCGCTGGAGCTGCACAGCGAACTCGTGCAGCTTTGGGCTCATGTTGCTCCTTTGTTTGCGTTAATTCAGTTACTGGGAACGGCAGCGCAATTGAACATAGTAGATTAGGTTCTTGGGTGCAGTTATTGCCTCCTCTGCTTCTTCACTCTCTTGATGCGCGATTTTCGAATTGTTTATTGGCCAAGTTCTCAGCCCGAGGCGGAGGTAGCGCGTGCAGCGCGATTTTCGCGTTTGATTCGATCGCAATGCTGCTCAAGTACTAATTTTAAAATACAATTTGTATTCCTTTTTGCAGCAGCGGCAACCGATCGTGGTATACTACGAATACACTGCGCTACAATCATGTAGTCAGCGGCTGAGAAACATGAACTCAATCCAAATGCCAATAATGTTCATTATACGCTGTGGCCAGAGCATATTAGTTTTGTTGTGGCTTTGGTGGCCACGTGCTCAAATTTAAAATTCTTCTCAAATTTTATTCATTTTTCGTACAGTGCATTACCAAACCAGAAACTTGAAAGTGAAATAGTTTTCTATCAGGTAGCGTATAAAAGAAAAAAGGAACGAACAAAAAGTAAAGTACCGGATTTCTTAGCAACATTTTGTGGCAGCTCTTGATCCAGTTGCACAAACCAATTGACCCTGAATGTGAGCACTACATGTCAGCGTCTAGGGGCGTAGAATATGATCATCATCATATTAGCCGCCAGTGACGACGGCGACGTTGATGTTGAAGACGAACATTGGGCATCTGTTTTTCGAAAATGTTCAACAATTTTTAGCGTCTTTTTGCAGCCGAGCAAATAAGAGGCTGTAATTAAATTTATTTACTGGCACGCTTCAAATAGCATCAATAGCAACAATAACAGTCGCTCATTTCAAATAAACAAATCAAATGTTTGAGGCATTAGTCAATGAGCGCTCAACGCGGCGTATGCGCAACGTGCTTGGAAGGTCTTCGCTTGGGACATTTAGCCATTCCAAAACAGCTGCCAAACAACCCCTTATAGGTTCTCCGATATGGAGCTCCGATGGGAACTTTGCAAAGTCAAAATGCTAGGGAATGTGTATATTGCGCCATAGCGTCAAAAGAAATCGAAGCGAAATTGTTTGCTTTTGTTTTTGGCAGCGTTTTTACTTCTTACAACGGAAAAATCTTTTTGCTTCCCGTCGTTTTTCGTGATGCAGGCGTTGATATACATACTTACGTATACAATATATGGACTGGTATTTATTTTTGCAACCCATTTATTTGGTTTGGTCTTCCTTTGCCGCAATTTTGAAATGTTTTCACTGTTTGTGGATTGAATTGCTTTCACATGATTTTTGGTTGAAATTCTTTGATTTCCTATGATTGATCTACATTGAAAAAGACAGATTCAAGTTCGTTTAACCAATTTTGAATTTGTCTGGGTAAATCAGTCGTTAACATTTCTCATTAATTTTAATTTTTAAACATGCAATTAAATGCATTAAGAAAATTTTCCAAAAGATATTGGCACATTATTTGAGCTTTTACATTTTGGCAACAGTAGCTAAAAACGTTTACGTCAGTTCCACGCTATCAAACAAATTTTACCAATAATTTAGATAAATACATTTGCGCTATGGGAATTCTGAAAGCAGCATTTTGTGTATTTTTTAGAGAAAAACTGCAGCAGTGGCCAATTAATTAAATTGTGGCCGACACATTTACGAGCCGCCAAGTGCAAAATGTTATTGAACTGATTTCTGACGTGGTGGCAGAGAGAATTTGGGCCACACCAGCGACGATTGACAAGCCATATGCATGATATGGTCGAGGGGGGGGGGTGGGTGGTCTCTTGACTTACCCCATTGTACAGCTCATCGGCAAAATGGACACGCTTCTTAATGCCACTATTGCTGCAACGTCGCTGCGTCAGACGCGAAGTCGGTGGGGACAACGTGGACGTTGGGACGGACAGTGCGTCATGTTCATAACTGGGCACCTTCCAAAAAGCCGGTCGAGCGTATGACGATCTGTTGGTCGTCATTGCTGGCCAACGACTAGCGTAAACAAATGGAATGCGCCACAAAAACCATATAAACAATTCAAATTGCTCTCTTTTCTATTATACGGCCGCACAAACATCCATGCGTCCGCTCACGCCCGCGCGTATGTGTAATATAAATGGGCGCAAGCAAGAAAAAAAGAATAGTACGCATAATGAGCGCAAAACAACATGTTAATTAAACAAATCGAGGGAACTGGTGACGAGTGGCAAGTGCAATGAATTGAATGAACGAATATTAGAATGCTTCAAGATTAAAAATAACAGCTAAATTTACACAATTTCAAAAACAGCGCGCAGCCAACTTCACGTGAGTCGAAATTTGCGTGCAGCCAAGTTCATGCGGTCGAAGCGTTGCCACATAATTTGGTTCTCTAATATATTAATTAGCGCACTGCAATTGCATTTTTTACATCCCTGCTTTTATTTATTGAAAATGACAACAAAGCAATAGCGCAACGCAAGCACGCATCATTTACCACTCTATGGAGCACGCGACGACTTGTGGAAAGCATGTCCATCTTTAAAGCGCGGTAGGTGCAACTGCCACCCAACGTAAACAAGTCGAACTAAAAGAATGTTTCTATTTCTATTGCGTCCGCAGTGTTAAGGAATTCGAGGATATTTTTGCACAGGATGTGATTGACCTTAAGCAACTGCGCCAGCACACGTTTAACGGTAAATTGGAGTATACAGTGGAAACAACTTTCACTTACAATGAAATCCACAGGTGTGCCAGATGTGCTCAGTTTCCGTGCGCTGAGCTGGAAAATGCTGCTGGGCTATCTGGGACCCAAGCGCAGCAACTGGCCCACAACATTGGCACAGAAGCGTGCACTGTATAGGCAATTCATCATGGAGCTCGTGCTCCCACCTGGACATACACAAAATGGCGCTGGCGATAGCGATGATGAATCGAGGGGCGTTGGCCTGCAAGATCATCCGCTCAGCGAGGGGCCAGAGAGCGCTTGGAATACGTTTTTTAATGATAACGAATTTCTGCTGCAAATCGATAAAGACGTCAGACGCCTGTGCCCCGACATATCGTTCTTTCAGCAGCCCACGGAATATCCCTGCGAGATAGTTGTCCACAGCAAGGGCGAGCAGGGCAGGAGGCTGCACGAGCGTGTCGTGCCCTCCGTCCTGAGCTCGGCTAATGTCGAACGGAAAGGTCTGGGCGTGACTAAGGTGAGTCTGAATGGGAAAAGCACGTGTTGGTTGTAGGATTAAGAGCTCAAGAAACATTCCATTATGCATTCCATGCGGAATTTTAGCAGCAAGTAAGTTGGTTTAACTTAAAAAAACACAACACTAACTATATCCATTAATTGCATATCCAGATTAACTTGATTACAAAACGCTCGGCGGAAAACTATGCCGCCATGGAAGAGGGCCAAGAAGCGCATTGGGAGGTTGTACAACGAATTTTGTTTATCTACGCGAAACTCAATCCCGGCCAGGGCTATGTGCAAGGCATGAATGAGATAGTTGGGCCCATTTACTACGTTATGGCCTCAGATCCCGATTTGTCGAATCGCGCCCATGCCGAGGCGGATTGTTTCTTTTGCTTTACGGCGCTGATGAGCGAAATCCGAGACTTCTTTATAAAGACGCTGGATGATGCGGAAGGCGGCATAAAGTGCATGATGTCCAGGCTTTCGAATATGCTCAAATCGAAAGATATAAGCATTTACGATCAGCTCAAGCGTCAGGAGCTGCATCCGCAATACTACAGCTTTCGATGGATCAATCTGCTGCTCTCGCAGGAGTTTCCACTGCCCGATGTGTTGCGCATTTGGGACACGGTGTTCTCGGACGAGAAGCGCTTTGATTTTCTGATCAAAATTTGCTGCTCCATGATATTGTAAGTGGGGCGCGCACTTCCTTGAAGGGAGCAACTAACAATTTATTTCAAATCGCAGAATTCAGCGAGAAACCATACTGGAGAACGACTTTGCCTCGAATGTGAAGCTGCTGCAGAACTATCCTCCCATTGATATTAACGTTGTTCTGACCCATGCAGTCTCGTTGGCGTAGCAGCCGCCGTTGCCGAATTTAAGCCACAGCTTGCACCTATCCTTAAGTTGAATGATAAATGACCTGAGCATCCAATATTCTGATAAGCAATACATAGAGCAATCAATGAAAGCGTAGCTAACGCCAAATCTATCAAAACGCACGATTCGTATACTCAACACACTGTATTTATACATACGCTTTTGATAAAACTTTTAATTTTATAAATGTCTTAATAAACTAATGAATTTTAACATTCCGTCCAAATAATTAAAACGTAGCAACGTTAAAAAAGTCTGGGTCTGTGACTTAAAACTGCTTCGTCTGCCCCTTTCGGCATCTTCCGAAGAACGCTGGAAAACACAAACTACCCTCAGCTGAAACGGCTTCCTACTTATTCATCTTTGGAGCAGTGTCCTTGCAAATGGTCTGCGCAATAAACTCAATCAAAGTGCGAGTCGGCCGCCCAGCCATGCCACGCCGCAAATACTCGAACTCCTCACCGGCCGTAACCATCACATTGGTAGCGTCCTGGGAACGGAACAGAATTAAGGACCACCCCTACGGAATATTAAGACAAAGGCACTCACAATGTGCATCCACTGGCCGCAAGGCACAAACTCGCGCAAGAAGGCAGCTGCCTTGCAGGGACGACCACCACGGCCGATGCCGTAGTTCTGGACATCACTCCGGCCTCCAGCGCGCACCGCCTTGCTGTAGTAGTTCCACAATGGGAAGCGCCACACGCGATCTCCAGTGTGCATGCTGGCGTGCTTGATCTGTTGCCAGAGGATCTCTGAATTGGTGAAGACGCCACACGCAGCCTCGTCCAAGGCCTGGCGCATGTAGCCCGAGCAGGTGCCGATGTCGATAATGCACTTGGGACAGAAGTTCTGTCCGTACAGCAAGGCGTCTGCCAGGACCAGAACATCCTCGTGGTCGGTACACTGGACCTCGATGGTCTTTCCATTCATGGACTTGACCATGTCTCCGGGACGGAAGGAGTTGCAACCAATGACGTTTTCGCAAAGTGGAATGAGCCCGCGAATGTTGACCTAAGGATCAGATAATTAACACCCGATTTAGGAATACTCCCCGTTAACTTACTGGCAAACGCAGCCCAGCCACGGCACGACAGGTGGCCACCACGACAGCGGCTCCTGTCATGTCACCACGCATGTGGTAAAGTTCTTTGCGTTCCTTCAGGCACAGCCCTCCCGCATCGAAGGTCACCCCCTGTCCGACCAGCACAATCGGTCGTTCCTCGGCACAGGTACCGTAGTAGCTCAGCTCCAGGAAGATGGGTGGCTCACACGAGGCCTTGCCCACCGCCAGGAAGGCGTGCATCGACTGGCTTTCGGCCCAGCCCTCCACTTTGACCTCCACGTTGACCCCCGACTTACACAAAACCTCGACCACGTTCTGGGCAAATGCTGTGGGGGTCAGCAGGTTGGACGGCATCTCTTGCAGCTGCCTGGTTAGGTTCTGTGCAGCCGCCTTCTGGAGTCCGATGCGCCAGCCTTCAATGTCACAGATCTCGTCCTTGGTGGTGTACAAGTCAATGGATGGAATCGACATCCGCCGCTTGGGATCGCGCAGCTCCTGGTAGACCCAAATGCCCAAGGCGGCGCCTTCAGCGGCGGACTCTGCGTGGCCACAGTTCTCCACTTCAATGCGATCGGTGTCCAGTTCGGCCAGGATCCGGCAGGCGTCGGCCACCGAGCGCCGAATGGCTTCCTTCTGCTCGTCGAGGACCTCGTAGGGATTATAGCCCAGGCACTCCTTGCCCAGCCCGACCACCGCTACCGCCGAATAATAGGGGATCCGTTCCGGCTCTATCGCAAAGAGCAGACGCGTCTCGCCCCGCTTGGGCATGGGTCCGGACATGCGCAGCACCTCCAGCAGACGTCCGTGCGTCTTCTGGACGTTGTACCGCCAGCCGGCCTGCGTCAGGATGCCCGCGTCGTTCTTGTCCTCCTCGTCGGCGTAGACGCCGATAATCAGGCCGCGCGAGGGGGGATCTGCGCATATCTCCATCTGCTGGATCTGGAGCATCTGGTTGATCATCTGCGAGTAGCTACGCTTCACAACTAGTTCCCGCATCTGCAGAGCCCGACAGGCCAAACGTCTGGTTACGCGAAACATTTCGACTTTTTAACGTAAATTAAAAATATTAAAATATTTGTATAAACTTTAGCTGCACTTTAGAGGCAAAAATTGAAAGTTGCTTTTCCGGAATTCTTGAAAGTGTTGCGTGTTCTGTCGCCAAAGGAATGAAAATGTGGCTTCGAATGGCTTCTCACTAGCCCTAAAAGCAGGACAATAACTTCAAATGCTACTAGATCACAAAATTTTCATGTGAAAAATTCATATGCGACCATATTTGAAAATAAGCATGCTTTATTTTCAAAAGTAGATGGCACAGAAATAGCCACTACCATAATTCTGTTGACTTCAAATTAGCTCAAGTCTTATTCGACCTGGGCTTTCATGCAACTTTTATGGAAATATATATTCACAATATATCTCTATGTTCATATATAGCTATACTCTTGTGTATTCCTAACCGAAGGCCATAGATGCAAGTGTTAATCAAAAAGTATGGCTAATCTAAGCCAAACTTAAGCTATCTTATACTGACAATTACATATAATAATAAGACCGATTCTACTTTTGTAAATTTCATTTAATTTGTGTACCTATTCACGAAGTGAAAGGAGTATATTTATGTTTTCATAATTTTGAATTGAAAATTTATATTTTTATTCGATTGTGGTCATCTCAATTAGTATAAAAATCAACATTAAACCCGATTCTGAGGGGTCAACATTTTCGTCAAAAATCATGCGAAAATTGCCAATAATTTTGACAAGTAATATTTCCATATTTCAAACGCCCATAACTTTGTCAAAACTGAACCGATTTTCATGTCTTTTTTCATGGTTTGTCCTCTAGATTTATTCTGCATTTCAAATATATGCATTATTGAAAATACTTTTTTTTTTTTTTTGTTTCGTAAAAAATCATGTACTCCCCCCTTACTCATTTTCGAAAATTTGATTCAAAATGGTCATCTCAATTAGTATAAAAAACATTAAAACCGATTCTGAGGGGGTCAAATTTTTCGTCAAAAATCATGCCAAAATGGACAATAATTTTGATAAGTAAAGCTCTCGGATCCATGGCTCCCGTATGTCAAACTGCCATAACTTTGTCAAAAATGAACCGATTTTCATGTTTGATGGCATTTTAGTCATGGTTTGTCCCATAGACTGATTCTGCATTTCAAATATAAGCATTATTGGAAATAAATTTTTTTTGATTATTTTCCGAAAAAAAAGCATGTACTCCCCCCTTACTCATTTTCGAAAAAATTTTTTTTTTCAAAATTTAGAATTGCGAATTTACATTTTTAATCGATTGTGCTTGTCACAGTTAGTACAAAAAACAACATTAAACCCGATTCTGAGGGGGTCAAATTTTGTGTCCAAAATCATGCCAAAATGGCCAAGAATTTTTACAAGTAAAGCTCTTGGATCCATAGCTTCCATATTTCAAACTCTCATAACTTTGTCAAAACTGAACCGATTTTCATGTCTGATGGCACTTTTTTCATAGTTGGTTGATTCTGCATTTTAAATATAAGCATTATTGAAAATAAATTTTTTTTTATTTTTTTCGTAAAAAATCATGTACTTCCCCCTACTCATTTTCGAAAAAATTTTTTTTTTCAAAATTTAAAATTGCAGATTTATATTTTAATTTGATTGTTGATTTGATAATTAGTATAAAAAACAACATTAAAACCGATTCTGAGGGGGACAAATTTTTTGTCCAAAATCATGCCAAAATGGTCAACAATTTGGCAAGTAAAGCTCTCGGAACTATAGTTCCCATACTTCAAACTCCCATAACTTTGTCAAAACTGAACCGATTTTTATGTCTGATGACATTTTTTTATGGTTTGTCTTCTTGATTGATTTTGATGCTCCTTTAAAAACAAACCTGAGATATAGTTGGATGAAGGTTTCCCCATTCAAAAATTGAAGCAATAAATATTTTAGGCACAAAAATTGATACATTTATTGAGGTATAATAACGTACGTACGTTAGCACATTTTTTTTTATACAATAGTAATGTATTACCAAAAAAACTACCAATTTTTCTTGACATCTCCTTTTACGTTATTCGGCATATTGGCTTACGATCTGAGCAACAACATCTCGATATAACATAAAGTACTCCTATTTTCCCATCTTGGGCGCAGTGTCCTTGCAAATGGTCTGCGCGATGAATTCAATTAGTGTCCGCGTGGGCCGGCCGGCCATTCCACGTCGCAGGTACTCGAAGTCGATGCCATTTGTGACCATGACATTTGTGGCATCCTGGGGAAATGGAAACTTAGTAAAAATAGCCTCGATTTAAATGAGATCAGACGACTCACAATGTGCATCCATTGCCCGCAAGGCACAAACTCGCGTAGGAAGGCAGCTGCCTTGCAGGGACGTCCACCACGTCCAATGCCGTAGTTCTGGACATCGCTGCGCTGTCCGGCGCGCACCGCCTTGCTGTAGTAGTTCCACAATGGGAAGCGCCACACGCGATCTCCAGTGTGCATGCTGGCGTGCTTGATCTGTTGCCAGAGGATCTCTGAATTGGTGAAGACGCCACACGCAGCCTCGTCCAAGGCCTGGCGCATGTAGCCCGAGCAGGTGCCGATGTCGATAATGCACTTGGGACAGAAGTTCTGTCCGTACAGCAAGGCGTCTGCCAGGACCAGAACATCCTCGTGGTCGGTACACTGGACCTCGATGGTCTTTCCATTCATGGACTTGACCATGTCTCCGGGACGGAAGGAGTTGCAACCAATGACGTTTTCGCAAAGTGGAATGAGACCGCGAATGTTGACCTAAGGATCGGGATCAGATAATTAACACCCGACTTAGGAATACCTCCCGTTAACTTACTGGCAAACGCAGCCCAGCCACGGCACGACAGGTGGCCACCACGACAGCGGCTCCTGTCATGTCACCACGCATGTGATAAAGTTCTCCGCGCTTCTTGAGGCACAAGCCGCCTGCATCAAAGGTGATTCCTTGCCCGACGAGCACAATGGGACGTTCCTCGGCACAGGTACCGTAGTAGCTCAGCTCCAGGAAGATGGGTGGCTCACACGAGGCCTTACCCACCGCCAAGAAGGCGTGCATCGACTGGCTTTCGGCCCAGCCCTCCACTTTGACCTCCACGTTGACCCCCGACTTACACAAAACCTCGACCACGTTCTGGGCAAATGCTGTGGGGGTCAGCAGGTTAGACGGCATCTCTTGCAGCTGTCTGGTTAGGTTCTGTGCAGCCGCCTTCTGGAGTCCGATGCGCCAGCCTTCAATATCGCAGACCTCGTCCTTGAGGGCGTACAAATCGATTGAGGGCACCGAAATACGGGTCTTGGGGTCACGCATCTCTTGGTAGGCCCAGATGCCCAAGGCGGCGCCTTCAGCGGCCGACTCGGCATGACCACAGTTTTCAACCTCGATACGATCGGTGTCCAGTTCGGCCAGAACTTGGCAAGCCTTCGCCACGGAGCGCCGAATGGCCTCCTTCTGCTCATCGATAACCTCGTAGGGATTGTATCCCAGACATTCCTTGCCCAGGCCAACAACTGCCACGACGGAATAGTAGGGGACGCGCTCTGGTTCAATGGCAAAGAGAAGGCGGGCTTCTCCGCGCCTGGGCATGGGTCCCGACATACGGAGCACCTCGATTAGACGGCCGTTGGTCTTCTGTACATTGTAGCGCCAGCCGGCGGCCGTCAGGATGCCCGCGTCGTTCTTGTCCTCCTCGTCGGCGTAGACGCCGATAATTAGGCCGCGCGAGGGCTGGTCCGCACAGATGTCCATCTGTTGAAGCATCAGCATCTGGTTGATGGCCTGGGAGGCGAACTGACGGCATAGCTGCCTTTCTCTGCTAACACGGAACAGTGCTCGACGGGTTAAACCGAACATGACTTCACAGACAGGTTTTTTTTTTACGACGTTACAAGAATAATTCCACTTGAATTTACTTTGAATTTTTTTTCACTTGTTATAAAATATTATATTTCTAGTCGAATAAAAAACATAGAATTTTAGTATACTACAAATTTTTACCGATATGTACTATACAATACATTTACAGGAACTGACTAACTTAAATTTGTTGGCTTGGGGCATCAGAACATCGGGCCGGTCGAATTTCCATAGCCTACTCGGTTTTCCCTGCAAGGCCTACTTGAAAATTTCCAATTTCATAATTTGGATGTATGAAAAATATATATATGCTTATATATATATGTATGTATATAAACTATATATAACTATATAATTTATCCTTATTTCAAAGAAAAAAAAGAAATTTATTGTAATTTTTAAAAAATGACGAGAGTAAATTTTAATTCGAATTAAAGCGTTTTTATTTTTAAATATTTTTTTTTACGCATTTGCTTTTATAATTTGTATAGCTCTTTAAATATATAGTAAGGTACAATGTTTTATCTAGTTAATAATACTGATTTAAATTTTGAAACAGATTAGACACAGAAGTATGCGTTTAATTAGATTATATACATATACATAAATATATATATATATATATATATATATAGCTATTATTATACTGTACAAGTACAAAATAATAGAGCTTATGTATAAATTTACTATTTAACAAATTTCTTGTACTTTAGAGTTCATATTGTATATGTAAGAAAAAAAAAAAAAACAATATTGAACGTTTGGGTTTGCTTGGGATATGTTTCCGTTAATATCGCTCGACTTGCTCGACATATCATTTACATCCTGTTGGTGGGGCGTGTTAATCATACAATTTGTGTAGTTGATAAGAAAAGTTTTTAATAAATTCGCTTAAGCTAATTTCTCGCTGTCACAGCAATTTTTTGATAGAACTCTCACTAATCAACAAAGAGGCTAATAAACTTTGAAAGAGAGTGCAACATTCTGAGAACATTTAGAATAGGCACGTTTTTGTTTTCGTTATAATTTTGAGCAACAAATATACTATTTATAAGATGCAGCGTTCCCATGTAACTGGTTATGCACTAGTTTTTGGCACTGGTTTCTTGGGGGCCTCCGGTAAGCATAGCTTAAGCATAACAATTACGGACGCACACACACACACACGCACATTTGCAGCTATTTTGGAGAAAGCCGTAATACGCACGGATTTTGGGCAATCACAATATTGTAGTTACGGTCACCGGCATGCCCTCGGCATTCACGGAGTGCTCCGTTGCGGTCTGCACACGGTTCTGAAAGCTTTCAACGCTGTTGACCTTGCTCAGGTCGATGGGCGGAATATCCTCGTCATAGTCGGAGGCCAGCTCCTCCTCGGCCAGGTAGCTGCGCTTCTGCGGCTGCTTACTGTGCGGCTCATCCGCCTCCAAGTCGACGGTATGCGGTGCCGCATGAAAATAGTGTGTCTTGGCCTTGGAGCCGGCGGGACCAGCCACATAGACAATGCCATCGTCCGTGTCCTCGTCGTCGATGTGCCGGCCGCCGTAGTTGCCATAGCCGGCCTCGCACTGATACGGATTCGACTTGACGTGCACCTTGCGGCAGCTGCCGCCACAGTTGTGATGGCTCTCCGCATGGCCGCCATCGGCGCCATAGCAGTGGCCCCGGTGCAGGTGGTGCGACTGCTCCGACGGGTGCGTGTGCGTGTGCACCTGTTGACCCACCCCAGCGGCTGTGCTGCTGGAGTGGGCCACTGACTGCTATATGTGCGAGTGGGAGCGCGCAATGGACATCGAGTACGGACTGGTGTCCTTGTGGAGCTGCATCGTATCGTAGATGGGGAACTCGCAGCACAAAATGAACTTGAGGGCGCCGGGCACCTCCTCGTAGACCGCCGGCGGCACGGGTATCAGCGGCGAGGTGGACGCCTTGTACTTGCGATACTCCACCTGACTGCAACGGACATTCATGTTTAACTGGGCGGCTGGGCGCGGCAATCTACTCACTTCTTGTACTTCTCATCGGCGCTGCGCTCCCGCAGCGGTATTCCCGACAAGAACAGTATAATCAGCGTGGTGAAGACGGGCGATGCGATGGCGACCCACTCATAGCCGCTGATCCCATTCAGGGATATGACAAAGATGCCCCACCAGATGATGATCTCGCCGAAATAGTTGGGGTGCCGCGACAGGCCCCAAAGCCCTAAACGACAACGTTCAATTAAATGCAATCGAATGGGTTTTGGACACTCACCGTCATTGCAGAACTTGCCGTGATTGGCCGGATCCATGCGGAAGGAGAACTTCTGCAGGTCCGCGTAGGTCTCGGCCAGCAGGCCGACGATAAACATGCCCGTGCCGGTCGAGTCCAGCGTGGTCATGCCCTTGATCGCCTGCGGCATCGAGTGACGCGAGTTGATAATTATGACAGGCAGCGACACGATGTAGACCCAAACGGCCTGCAAGAGCACGAAATGAATCCATCCACAGCGAGCGGGTGCAATTGGACAGAAGTCGACTCGCCTCGCCTGCCAACAAGTGCTGGCAATCAAATCAGGGCGACACGCCGGACAGCCAAATGTCCCAGCGCACACGCAAGCCGTGCTCCACGCTACACTTGGCGAAAACAGCGGCAGTTTGTGCTCGAACTGTGTACAAGCGTTTTTAAGACCCGCCCAGAAGAACGTTTCCTAAATTCGAATTTACTTCAACACAGCACTTTAACGGAAAAACTTTGTACATCTAATTCTCTTTTTATGCGGCTTACAAAATTTTACAACTTTTTTCTTTTTACACAACTTTTTTGGTTTTAATACGATATTCTATGAATTCCCGTTATGCCATTTTTATGATGAATTTCTTTTTTAGGTAAGTTTTACTTTTTCATAGTAATGAATTGCAGATATTATTCTTTTTTTCCATGAAATCATAATTTTGTATACATATATTTTCATTAGTAACAATTTACTCTTTTTTAATAAATATTTTGTACCTAATTCGAGAATTTAGTACTTATCCCAGATTTAGCCTCTATTATGAGATACAGATTAATTAATTTAGGAATATTCAATAACGATTTAAAGAATGTGCGAGAAAAACTTGTACGACAAAACGCTCGCACTTCAATTTAAAGCCTCCGCATTTTCTCTGAGTGTAGTTGAAGTGCTGTGCAGGCCACATTTAGACAGCGCCCTGCTGGCATTTACACACATGGCCGACGCTGGCGACATGCGATTGAATTATGCAAAACCCCCTAGTCAAGTGTCGTGTGTTGGCAGATATATTGATTATGGACGCTGATCCATGACAGTCAGGAGTGCTGTTGGGAAATGCATTTCCATTGAGGGGCCACTCACCTGAAAAGTCCAGAACACAGCATACCGGATGACATTGCGCCGTGTATCTTCGAACTGCTTGTCCCGACCCAATTTAATGATGCGATAGAGCAAATAGCCGGAGAGCCTGGCGCCCCACAGGCAGACGAAGGCGGTAACCATGAGCTGACGACTCTCGTAGGCCTGCAGAGGAAATCGGTGGATAGAATAGGGGCAAGGATTATAAAAAAAAAGCACTTAATTTCCTAAAGGGTCACTTTATGATGAAAATTGCATAGAAAGACGATCCTGAAAAGTGAGCGAGAGGGAAGAGAAGCGAACATGTAGAAAAGCAGTACAGCTAGATACGAGAGGGTGAATAAGAGATCGGTTCTGCAGAAAGAGAGAGCGGGACAAAGCGATTGCAACTGATAGTAAACAGATATTAGAAGAGCATGGATAAGAGAGAGAGGGAGACGGAGAGTGGGAGTGAGAAGAAGAAAGCGCAAATAAAATAGAGTGGGTAAGAAAGTCAGAAGTTTTTTATATTTTAAATTCGTGTCACTAAAAACCGTGTACACTCATTAAAGTTTTACTTTAAACTATGATATTCCCATAGCAGAGCACAGCATTTAAAAGTAAATAGGACTTTCCGGCATTGCATTGGGTAAAAAAGTCAAAAGTTTTTTATACTTTAAGCTCATGTCGCTAAAAACCGTAGAAACTTTTTAAAGTATTACTTTAAGCTATGAAAATCCCATAACAGAGTACAACATTTAAAACTAAATGGGAATTTCCGGCATTACATTGGATAAGAAAGTTAAAAGTTTTCTATATTTTAAGCTCATGTCACTAAAACCGTAGAAACTTTTTAAAGCATTACTTTAAGCTATGAAAAATAGCAGGGTACAGCATTTAAAACTAAATAGGAATTTCCGGCATTGCATTGGATAAGAAAGTCAAAAGTTTTTTATATTTTAAGTGCGTGTATTACTTTAAGCTATGAAAATCGCATAGAAGGGCACAGCATTTAAAACTAAATAGGAATTTCCGGCATTGCATTGGATAAGAAAGTCAAAAGTATTTTATATTTGAAATGCATGTCATGCAAGAAAACATTAAAAACTCATTAAAGTACTACTTTAAGCTATGGAAATCGCATAGAAAGGCGCAGCAGTTAAAACTAAATAGGAATTTCCGGCATTGTATTGGATAAGAAAGTTAAAAGTTTTTTATATTTTAAATGCGTGTTACCGAAAACCGTAAAAACTCATTAAAGTACTAGTTTAAGCTATGAAAATCGCATAGAAGGGCACAGCATTTAAAAAACTAAGTAGGAATTTCCGGCATTGCAGCCCATTTGTAAGAATTGCAGAGAGCACTAACATTTAATTTCACAATTGTTGGCAATTTGTTTGCCCACCAAATTGTTTTGAGCTCTAAACTTTTATTTTTGCTAACGAGCAGGGCCCGCAATAAATTTTAAGCTCCGGTTAACCAAATGCAATTTTCGTATTTTCCGTTTTGACGTTGGTTATTTTTGTCGAATCGCTGGCGCAGTGCAGTTTTTATATTCCATTATTATATTTCCACGCGGCGGTGGCCATCCATTAAAAATTCTGAACCCTTGGCTGACCTAGGTGGCTGCCGGCACAGCTTGCATAGCGTGATAAATGAGCGCAACTCTCAAAGGTATCACGGCAATCCATTTATATATTGTGGCACAATTGACAGCTGGCATACGGAATAAATCAGAGTGCTTATACAAGCTGCAAGGCTGTGGAAGGTGAGCTGAATGCAGCCGAGTGTGAACAGTACGACGATAATTTGCAGCTAAATAGGGTATCCATTGCGCCGGGATGCACAAGTATCTGTATCAGTTAAAAGGTCTTGTCTTGGCTTAAAACATTACGTGTTGCCACATATGTAACTTAGTTAGCGGCATTAGCGGGCTGAATCGCAAACAATTGAGCAGACAGAATAGCAAACAACTGGCCGAGGGGCCTTGGCCGCCGCCTGCCAGACAAGGTCATGCAGCGAATGCGCAAAACAACAACAGCAGCAGCAGAAGCGGCAGCAGCAGCAGCAGCAGCAACATCAACAACAGCAAACTGTGGGCCTGTTGGGCGTAACCTTTTGTCATTTACCAACGAACATACCGCAACTGCAGATGCTCCTCTCAACGCTGTGAATGTGTGCGAGTGAGTGTGTGTGTGTGTGTGTGTGTGTGTGTGTGTGAAGTGTGTGCCTGCGTGTGGAAAATTCTCTTTTCAATGTCAGTACCCACAAACGACAAATTGCCGCGCCTGCCAAAGCCCGCAGGTGCAATTCAATGGGCATGGCTTAAACCATCGCGATGTTTTATTTAAAGCAGGCTTATAACTGGCATTAAGCATCCAGGCACTTACCTTGGAGGGTCGGTCCACCTGGCCCAGAAAAAAGGTCAGCAGCGCGATGACAATGAAATTAACGCCGCCGGCAAAGTCCGATAATTTGTCCATGTGCAGCAACGAGTTGAGCAGGAAGAACAATAACTGCATGCTGACAATCACAATGGCGCTAATGGCAAAATGATTTAGGCCCAGAACGTTAATGGCCATCGTTATGGCTTTGATCGAATATCTTTCGCAAATCGATGAGGCTCCTTGACGCTGCTGTAGGCCTTACATCACACTCTTCTCCTTGCGCTGCGCATCCTGTCGCTGTTTACCATTCGCGCTTAGGTATTTGGGCTGATTGCCAAGATTTCCGATTGTGGGCATAAATGTGTGTAAATATATGTATGTATATTGTGTTTTTGGCACCTCTGCAAAGCGTAAAAAAAATTCAATTTATCGTTTCGACTATATTTGAGCTCTTGGGTAAACAGCAAATACTCAAACGAATTCCCAAAGGGTTTCCGGTTGGCCAAGCTTTTCAAACTTTCTATCTAACAATTTATCTCTCGCAACTCCGTGACCTCGAGCGGCTCTTAAAAACTTTTGAAAAGCTAAGAAATGCTTTGCCAAGAATGTTTTTATAATCAATCAAGAGGGCAATCTATGGCTTAAAGGATAATCGGGGTTGACATCTGTCTGGCTTAAGCTGACAAATACTATGGGACGGAAGTCGAATTTCACAACTGCAAGGCATTTATTCTCGTTTAGATAACTCTTGAACGTTTATTGGTTCAGTCTTGAACAACGCTCGAAGGAGGCTACCTTTGACCTGTATTACAAAAAGCATGCTGTAAATGCAAGGAAACATTCATATTCATTAAACTAAGACCCCCGGCATTAGTGGCAAACACCTTCAAAATAACGCAGTTTCTGTGTTAAACACAGCTGCACACACACACAGAGACATACACACACACACACACACACACAGACACCTGTTTGTTGTCGTCTCTGGCTGTGCTGTTATATTGTTCTTTCTGTGTGCAGCTGAGGCGTTTACGTTCATGTTTGGGTAATTTGGTGCCGCAAGACATTGACATGGTGCCTGCATAGCATGTCCTTATGTCCTTGCTCAAATAGTTTTCCCAACTTTTGCGGCGCGGAAAATACATTTTCGCATACTTTGCATTCGTGTCGCCGTCAACTCTGGCTCTAATATGGAAATGATAGGGAAAAACTTTATGCTCAGCTCTCAATTGAATATATATATACTTAAAGGTTTAAACTGGCTTATATTGAAAAACTTGTTTGCATATTGAATTCATGCATTAGGCTTCATAGTATTAGCCGTAGTCCTGGTATCCTTATAAATTGCGAATGTTTCCGCTTGAGGCAACACAATTTGCGAAATTGAATTTGTTCAGGCAACATAAAAAAAGCCGCGCCACGGAGCGGCTTTTGTGATATTTATAGCCCTCGGTTGTTGTTTCCATTTGTGTTGGGTTCGCCTAGAGAGGCGACGCCAAGTTTACCTTTGAGCTGGCTTCAATTGCATGGCAAACAAACAAACAAACAAATGGCTGAAGTCCTGGCACATGCTTCGGATACATAACTATGCGAACAAGAAGTAAATAATGTAACTGAGACCTTGCTAGAGCGGGCATATAGTGGACAGAATATTGCCGCAGCATACATATGTATAAATAAATTGAGCTCCCTGAAAGCTAACAGCCCACGCAGTGAAGTCAAGCAGCAAAGGATGCTAACGTTGTTCAATTCGTTAGCTCCATGTGCTGCGTTTGCAGAAGTGAAAGTTAGTTGGACACGCGCTTAGCTTCCTTACATATTTCTGGTTGAAGGTCTTTACACACAAACGCACACATACGCACGCACACATACGCACGCACACACACGCACGCACGCACACGTGCGCAGGACTCGCGCGTCAAATCGTTTTCAATACCTATTAACACCTGCAGCACTTTTCCGTTCCGTTTATTGCTGCAAATTGGCAGCACTGCACTGAGTTAACAAAAATACTTTAATTTACTAGCTATTTACTAGTTTTGATTAAGAGCGGGACTTTGCTCGGTTTGTTTCTAGCGCGAGGAGCAGACTAACGGCGTCGAAGGCGTGCTAACGACTGACGCCACACACTTCTACGGGTAAACTGTTGGGAAAAGTACCAACAGCATGCTGCACGAAATGCCTGAGGTAATGCCATGCGCAGGCCCATTCTTTGCTGTTCTCTGCCACAACGTGGATGCTAGGCTCTCCTAATTTAAATTTGCGCGCGTATGTCGAAGCATGCACATATGCAATTTGAAGCCGCTTAGCTCGTAAACACGATTTAATTCTACTCCTCTGATATCTCAAAATATGTTTCAATGTTGCCGCAATAAAATGTTGCTAAGTGCTCACTAGTGGCAACGCTTACACTGTGACTCGCCGTACAACCTATCGGACCGGACCATCTGTCAGCATGTGTCCCAACATTTCATTCCAAGCAACATGTATCTGCAATTCCGAGTCGCGTGAAGTTGGCAGCGGCCGTTCACCTAAAGAGGAAGAAAAGTTAAAGATTAAAATAATTAAGTGAAACAAAATAGGCTGGCTCCTGCATCGGAGTTGCGGTCGTTGCGTAATTACGCGCGCTTGTGGGTGTATAAGGTTGGAAATCACGCAGAATGGCGTTGGCACTGCGCGTAGCGTGTTTAGCCCACAGCAGGGGCCATTGGAGCAGGTGGCCACAGGAGCGCCGACGATTGGTGCGACTGTGCTGCAGTTCGAGGCCGAGGGCGAGGTAAGTGCACACGTGCGATGACCTCAATTAAAACCGGCATTAAAATCCCATTAACAACAACGATAGCATGCAGACATCGAATTACAGCACACATGAACAGCCCAAAGCGATGCAGGGAAAGTCAACGGGGACGACACCGCCACAAATCAAACGAAATGTGGCCTCAGAGATAACCAGCGTCGGCAAGAGCATCTACGAGGCTGACTGGGATGACAAAAACGCCAAGGAAGAACAGCTGCCACAGCAGAAAACAACGGGTAAAAAAGAAACGCGTACTTCGTCGACGTTGAGCTCCGAACAGGATACAAGCATAGACAAGGATCAAGATCAGATACACAAGACCAAGCGCGAACAGATGCGCGACAATATGCAGGACTACATATTCACGCGCTACTTCAACTATGTGAAAAACTATGACACAGTGCTGGAGAAGAACTTTCCAAAGGCCATGCAGCTCTATCGAGTCTTCTTCGATGGAGTCAAAGACTTCTTCGCGGACATGAAGCGCTTTCTGAAGGTGGCGCGCATTGCCAACGATTCGCCGCAGGGCATCCGGGCGCTGAATCGCCAGGAACTCGAGCTGTACATGCAAATGCCCCGCGACATGATGAAGGTGGCGCCGGCATTGATCGGCTGCTCGCTGCCCATGGTCGGCTACGCTTTCTTTCCACTCGTGTAAGTCGAATGCGTTTCCCAATGTGGCAAATAATTGTGCATTATGTTGTTCAGCTTTTGGTATCCACGCACGTTTCTAACGCCGCACTTCTGGACGGCGCAGCAGCGTGTCGAGTTCCAGAGCTACTACATGAAACGCAGGCTACAGTGCAATAAGTCAGTGCTGCGCTGCCTGCAGGCCAAGCTCAAGTCTGTCGCGACACACCATAAGCACGATGAGTTCGAGTGCATTCTAGGTCAGCTGGGCAGCGGCACGCATCCCACGCCAGAGGCTCTAATCGCAGTCAAGGACATATTCGCCGAGGGACCCTACTCACTGCTGGGCATGTCGCGAAAGCATATCGTAGGCGCATCTGATTCTGATCTCTAACTTTTACTTAAACTGAGATTCGCTCCTTGCAGAAATGTTTAATTAAGCTGCACGGGCTGCCCAACAGCCTGTTCAAGCGGCACCGCCTGCACGAGCACGCATTCCTGGTGCACTATATGGATATGGCCATTACGCGTGAGGGTGGCGTCCACAATCTGAGCATGCCAGCGTTGCGCTACTCTTGCCATCTGCGCGGCCTCAATCCGGACAACCTCACCGGCGAACAGATGATCGAATGGCTGCGGAACTGGGTGAAGGTCTCGACGTCGATACAAGGCGAGCATATCACCCTATTTCTACATCTCCCTATTCTGCTGGGCTACAACCATCCCAACAATTGGAAGACCATCTACTGTAATAAGGACCCTAAGTAATTGGTGCTAGCTGCTCACGTTTGCAAATTTAGTTTTTGCAAACTGAAAACTCGTTTTGTTTTTCAAAAGCAAATAAAACTGTTAAAAAAAATTGAAATCGAACTCCTCCCCATAGAGTAAACAAAGGAGTTCGTGTGTTTTTCCTAAAGATAACACTTCTTTTATTTGCTCCTTTGTTGGATGTTCATCAAGCAGTTACTTTCGTTAATTGTTTACTTCTTGGGCTTCTTGGCCTTCTCGGCGCGCAGACGCTCGCGACGATCCTTCTTCAGGATGCGTGGGGTGCCATCGGACTTGGTGCGCTTCTTCAGTGTGTTGAAGGCGATGGTCAGCAGCTTGTTGCGCTGACGCTTGGCATAGCGCAGCTTGAAGCGGTCAAAATCATTCAATTGGGAGCGCTGCAATAAATTTAAACTTCATTTAGTAAAACAAGAAACAGAAAATAATCGAGGAATTTCATTTTAAGCTGTTTTCAGTTAAAATAAAAGCTAGCTTCATGTATGTATCAGCCGGCAATTCCTATCAAGAACATTCAATTATCATCATGTGCAGCATGATCCTAAGGGACGCCGAAGCAGCAGATGTGTGTTTTTTGCTCACCTTGCAGATGTTTTGTGCCTTGACGGACCAGGGGCTGACCTTCCACTGTGCCTTCAGGTCACTGTCCACCCAAGCCTTGCGCACAATGCGCGTGGGCGCCGTGTATGGGAACTTGATGCGGTATTTGGTCAGATGCAGATTGTTCAATCTGTATTCCTGACGTGGTACACCGGTCAGAGGACCATCAACCAAAACCTACAATTAACAATTGAATTATGTTAGTTGTCGCGATCATTTTTAATTCATAAGCAGCAACGTATGTGTGTAACCCTTCTATGCAGCCAGTGTGCTGTCAGTAAAATTAAATTAGCTTCATTTATGTGTCAGTTGGCACTTCCTATCAAGAAGACAAATTATCATCATGTGCGACTGCTGGACTTTTGGGCGTACACAATACTGTTGCTACTACACGTGCATAGGTAAATCCACTTACTCTGTTTTGGTCAATGACGTCGACGATGGCCACCAGGCGACCCTTCAGGGGACCTGCTGAGGCCTTGGCGATGCGGCCAGTTTGTACGAATCTCTCGAAAGGCTGCAAGCACACAATTCAGAAACTTATATAAATATAAATTCAGTTCTTCATGTCGTATGTATGGGATAGCGCGTTGGTTGCCTGCGAACTGAAATGTTCGTCACCACGTGAAATATTTTCAAAGCATTGCATTTAAACAAAAAACACAATTAATTTGATTTCCTTTTGAAGGCGGCAACGCAACGCGGTTTCCTTGTAGATTTTATGCAATGCTTAATTCAGCATGGGCACTTTAAACATTTTAATTTTCACATTTTCCAACTTAATGTTTTGTAGACTCTTACCATGACGCTAACCGGAAAGAAAGAGAAGGAACGTAAAAACTTTGACAGCTCGGCGTCAACATGGCGAAAAGTGTGCAGTAAACAGGGTTGCAATTGGCGTTGATTTGACAGCTCTGTTATTCACTCTTTGTGCGCTCTTGCAATGCCTAACGGAACCAATTTGAGTTAAACTGAGTTTGTTTTCATATAAAAAAAGGTCTGATATTTATTGAAATGTTATTTATTAATCCTTTTATTTTTTTATCTGTTAATAATAAAAAAAAACTACCGCGTAAGTCAACAATAAGATAACATTTAGCGTAATAGATCACATTACATCATCGTAACATCAATATTTTAAATAATTTTTTGAAATGATGTGGCAATATTACTATCTTAACAGACATGTTAACATAACTTAAGTGATCTGGCAGCTCTAAATAGTTCAAGTGTTGGAAATTTATTAAAGTTTTAGTAGTTTATTTATGTTTACTAAAGAAACTCAGTAATTAAAATTTAATCAAAAAGAGCGGGAACTAACCAAAATGGTGTACATCCACTTTCCAAATAATCTGACCGAAGAGGAGCAGATGCTGCAGGCGAAATATCAAAAACTGAAGAAAAAGGTGAACACTGGCCAAACGGCGTCTTTTGGCAATAGCTAAACAAGTTTGTATTATTTCGACAGAAAAAAGCATTACAAGCGCACAAGGCGCCCAAACAGGAGCCGGAGAGCGCACTAACATTAAAGCGGCCCACAGATGCGCGTGATGCACGCGAAGTGGCGCGCAAGCTTATCAAAAGTGGCGCCATACCCGCCATACAAAAACAACAAACCAAACAAGACCAGACCTCGTTCAAGCGGCCCAAGGGTCAGGAGCGCGCCAAACGCTCTACGTCCGAGACGAGCGTGGCCGCCTACCAGCCATTCTCGTCCACACAGAACGACGTCGCACAGGAGGCAATAATCAGCGAAATAATTAAAGAGGAGCCACGCCGCCAGAATTTGTACCAGCATTTTGCCACGGAACGCGATCGCGAGGAACGTGGACTAACTGAAAAGGTGACGCTAGATACCACGCAGCCGGAAAAGCCGCGTGCCGGCAACACGATCTTTGTGTCGGGCAACAAGGTTACGGAGGAATTCCTCAAGAAAACATTCAATGATTACGGCACGATTGTAAACGTCTCCATGGAGATTGAGAAGAGGTGGGTTGCGAAGTTAATATTGCCGATTCATATTAATGCAATTGCAATATATTGCAGCCGCGGCTTTGTTTCCTTTGCCAAGCCCGAATCAGCGGACCGCGCTATCGCCGAAATGCACGGCAAGAGCGTCAATGGAATCGTCCTCCAAGTGCAGCTGGCGCGGCGCCAGCCTCAAATTGAGCCTATTAACGATGCATCATCCTCTGCGGTTTGGTCCTCTATTGGTACGCAGTTCGTTTACAAATATTGCTCGATTTTATTAGACAATTCTTTCTGCTTGCAGCGGCCAGCAAATCCCAGAAGGGCAGCCACAAAGATCTGCGCCAAATGGTTCAATATAATGATGATTTCTTGATGTAGACCTCTTAGGCTAGTTCCATGCGTATTTAAGTTACTTTTGCCTCACCATTTCATTCACGTAATTTGCCAAATTGGTAAGTTTTTGGTTAATTTACCCCCCACATAAATCGTCATATTTAAATAGTTTCTTGCTTTATTGAAAATACGCTTCTATAAGTATATATAATGTACTTACATCTGTTCACCTTCTTGCTAAGTACGCGCGGTTCAAATTAATTACTTCTAATAAAAGAGAACGGGATTTTTAATGAATTAAATTTTATATATTTTTTTTACCTATGTCAGGCCTAAAAAAAAAAAAAAAAACAACAATCGATTGTTTAAGTATTGAACAATTGAATTTCTTCAGTTTGGTGTTCCCAAAATAGAAAATGAGCGAACAATAGTGTAATATTAGCATAAATAAGTAGATACGTGTGTTCGCCAACAAACTAGAGCCCCTCCTGGACTGCTCACCATGTCAGGTAGTTAATAAATGATTGTTTACTTAGTTTAAGTACATATTTAATACATGATCATTCCTGTTGTTCTTGTTGTTGTTGGTTGTGATGTTGTGAAAAAAATTGGTTTGTTGTTCAGTTATGGTTAGTATGAGATATTTGTTCTATATAAGTCGGTATGTTGTTGCAGTGTTTGATGATGACTGAACTGGGATTTGTTGTTGTAGTTGTTGTTACTGTTGTTGTTCGATTGATTAGTTGTTAAGCTGCGACTAGTTACACAGGCAACGCCTCTCGCCGCCCACTTCGCATCCTTCCTAAAGTACTTTGTGTTAGTATGTAGTATATATCATTAAGGTTAAGGCCTTTGGTTTCGAGCGGTCTCATTTGGCCGCTTTCTAAATTCGTTTCATGCTCCAAAATGCAAAATTGCCCAAGTATCATCGTTTGGCGTACAAAATCCAAGCAACAAATGTCCAAAGTTTGGGGAGCTCCTTTCACGTTTGCCTGCCCTCATTGCCAGGCGGATTGAAGTAGTCCCAGTGATGTGTGTGCACCTGGCGGCCCGTCAGCAGGAAGACGAGCACTCCGAACGTTATCAATATGAAGAGCACCATCAGCGCGGATATATTTCGGGGCTGCTGGGCCGGCTCCATGGCGACGTCGCCGCGCACAAAGTGCGTCAGCTGGTTGATGATGTTCACCAGCTCCAGGCTGCACGCGGAGAGGAACTGTCGGCCCGCCTGCACCACTGTCTTCGGCTGATCCTCGTCGTACTCCTCCAGCGGCTGTGTGGCGCTGCGCGTGCGCGAGCGTCGGGAACGCGAACGCGGCCGTTCCACTAGCTGCTCCTCCAGCTCCGAGTCGGTGTCCGGCTCCTGCTGATGCTGTTCAGCCACATGGCGACGTCGGCACTTGTGCGGCGCCTTGCGTTCCGAGCTGGCGGCGCCACCGGCGGCCTCGGCCTGCTCCGCCTCGGCGCTGCGCTGCAGATTGTAAAAGGCCAGCGGGGCCAGGGACTGCAGATACTCCACGCTGGGGTACACAGCCGGCGGCGGAGGCAAGGGCAGCATGGCCGCCTCCGTCTGCGTCTGCTCATCCAGGTTGCTCTGAGCGGCCGTCGTCGGCGTCGACTCCGGGGCCTTGCCGTGACGTGGCGGCTTGGTCGGCGGCTCGACGTCGCTGGCGGCGGGCTCGCTGCTGGGCTGGCGGCTCGTCTGGGTCTCGCTGGTCAGCAGCGCCGGGCGCTGCTCCTTCACGCGCTCCACGATGTCCTCGATGAAGCCCGGCGGCAGGCTGATGTTCTGCACCACCAGCTGGCCCGACTTGCAGGCCAGCTCGTCGGCGCTGACCTGCGCACCGTGCAGCTGCGACACCTGAATCTGGCCGGCTTGCAGCGCGTGCACCCGCAGCCGCTCCACCTCCAGCTCCTCCAGGTGCGTCGGCAGCGGCGCCTCCGGCTGCGTTTGCAGCGCCTGCACGGGCGTCAGCTCGCGTGCGCCCTGCTCGGCAATGGCCAGCGCTGTGCTGGCCAGCGGCTCCAGGGCTGTGGTGGACTTGCGGCGTGGCGGCGGCAGGGGTGCGTCCACATCCGGCAGCAGCTCCTGGCTGTCGTCGGCAGCGGGTTCGGTGGGTAAGGTGGCTACAAATTTGGCACCTACTTCGGCCTCAGTGGGCTCCTTTGCCAGGGCTTTCGTGATGGGCGCTTCCTCCACTGCAGTTCGTTCGGTGGCCTCCACTTCGGACAGTGCGGGCTCCTCTTCGGAGAGCACGTGCTCCTCCTCGGAGAGCACGTGCTCCTCCTCGGATGTCGGCAGCTCCTCGGCGAGCGCCTTTGCCCGCGACTCGGCCATCTCCGCTTGCCTGTACTCGGCCAGCATCTTTTCCATTTCCTCCTGCAGCTCCTTCTCCAGCGCCTCGTCCAGCTCCTGTTCGGTGCGCTCCTTCGCACCCTCCTCTTCCTCCTCGTAGTGATCCGAGTACTTCTCGGCGGCGTCCTCGTCCTCCTCATCGTACTCGCTCTCGCGCAGCGTGCGCTCCACTTCGTCATCCTCCAGCTTGCTGTCGTAGTCACTCTCCAGCTGCGCCTGCTGCAGCTGCTCCACGGCCGCATCCAAATCCGCCGAGCTGGCCGCATAATCGCTGAGCGCAATCTCGACATGGTCCTCCTCCTCGCCGGCTGTTTCGACGTCGGATTTGCTTTGCACCGAGCTATCCGATAGCAGGCCCTCGCGCCTCAGCTCCTCCTCCTCGCGGCGCAGCTCCTCATCCTCCAGATCGGCGGCGCTGATGGGCCGCACAATGAGCGCCGCCTGCACCGTGGCGTCGCCCTCGAGACTGGGCGTGGGCACGCGTCGCTCGATGATCACCGCCGAGGAGGGCGTCTGGGGCCGGCTCAGCGACTTGGAGCGATCCGCCTGCGAGGATGCACGCGAGCGTTCCGACAAGCTGCGCTGATTGGCGTCCCGGAAGCGTTGCAGTCCGCGTGCCAGCTGCTCGTCCTCGCTGAGCACGCGTGCGCCGTCCAGCTCGTCCGGCTCCTGCGGCTGCGTGGCGCGCATCAGATCCTCCAGCGTTGTCTTGCCGCCCGGGGCGCGGCGCGGCTCGATGATCTTCATGTCGGCGGTTATCTCGAACTCCTCGCACACAAAGTCATCCGGCAGCGGATCCGTTTGCGTGGACACCTCCACCTCAAACTCGCCCTGCTCGCAGCTGTCCGCCGTGGACGAGCTGGCCAGGCGCTCGCTGTCCTCGTAGCCGTCCAGGGCGCTGCCGCCGCGCGTCGAGCGCTTCTCGCGCGGCGGCCGCGGCGGCGGCGGCAGCGGCCGGAACTTCATTTTGTTGATGACCTCGCCGGACTGGAGATTCGCACGCGGCGACTCGGGTCGCTGCAGTGCGCCCGGCTCCTCGTAATCGTCCTCCTCCAGCTGTGGCGGCTGCGGCTGCGGCGGCGGCGGCGGCGGCGCTGCCGACGACTGTGGCGCGTAGCTAGGGAATAGGGTGTAAGGAGCATTAGAAACGCTTCGTCTGGACGCGGTCCGGGCAGGCGGCAAATCGAACAGGGGGGAAATAAAAGCTGGTCAAACTCGTGTGAGTGCGTTGTGTTTCATGTTTTGGCTTTATTGGTGTGTGTGTGCGTGTGTGTGTGTGTGTGTGTGTATTTTGGTTTAGGAGCAGTATTTAGCATTATGTCTGGATCTTAGCTTACGGCGCTTAAGGCTACAACTTAACAACGAAAACAAAACTTAACAAAAAAACGCATTCGAGACAATTCAAAAGGTCGCAAAAAGTCACAAATCAAAAATCGAAAATCAAAAATCAAGCGGCGCAGCGGCGTTTCTTACTTTGACTTGAGCAGCAGCCCGGTGGGCATCAACTCCTCCAGGCTGGCGGCCGATCTGCGCCGCGGCGGCAGCGGCGAGTCCTCGCTGGGCGTGTACTGCTGCGGCGGCGGCGGGCGGGCCGGCGGCGGGGAGCCGCGGGAGCCCCGTATGCTGGGCAGCGTGGCGAAGCGTTCGCCCGGCGAGCGCGTGAACTTCTTGCGGCGCACGGGCGGCGTCGGCTTCGGCACCGGCTCCTTGCGCACCACGGCGTAGCTAAACGTTTCGGCGTTGAGGGGGGGGGGGAAAGCAGAGCGCACACCTAAGCAACAATTTGGCCAGTTGAGACCTAATGCGACCCAAACTCACCCATCGCTCTCCAGCATGTCGATGACGAACTTCTCGTCGCCCTCGATTCTCGGCGCCGGCTCCTTGCTCAGCAGCTCCGGCTTGGCGTGCACGTCCAGCGCCAGCGACTCGGCGCCGCGCGAGGTGCGCTCGTCCTCCGAGCGCTGCGTGCGGGCCGAGGTGCCGTCCGTGAAGGTGTCGGGCGTGGCTAGCGGTATGTGATGGTGATATTCGTGCTCAGTGCGATAAACAATTACCTGCGAATGACAAACAGTCGGATTTGTAGTTGTGCTTCTGAGAGTTCCCCAATTGCCAACTACCCAATCAGCCTAGGGGTGTTCAAGCTCTGTGTCTACAAGGTTTTTTCGTATTTGACAGCTATTCCACTTCTATCCCACAAATCATAAGCAATCAATTATTTAAGGGAA
The DNA here is from genome assembly GCA_035047465.1 of Drosophila sordidula. Taxonomy (NCBI): domain Eukaryota; kingdom Metazoa; phylum Arthropoda; class Insecta; order Diptera; family Drosophilidae; genus Drosophila; species Drosophila sordidula. Next base: position 7,822,451 of record JAWNPQ010000185.1, on the reverse strand, counting down.
CCCCAAGAATGCTGGGATACAATAAAGCTCTTTTCTTTAAGCACAGTTCATGGGGACCGAAAGTAATTACAACTTTAGACATATTAGGCCACACGGACTAAAGTTGTATTTAAAACTACTCAAAACGTTGCAGTCGGGTATAACCGACACCGCAATGCTCGTTCGCAGTGCAATAACAATCAAAACATTGTTCTGTTTTAACGTTTTTTATGCTTATTCTGAGAACCTAAAAAAATATAAAAAAGCATTTTTAAAGTAAAAAAAAAAAATTTCGACAATTAGTTTGGGAGTTAGAAGTAAATTTTTTTTTTTTACCAAAAAATATGAAAAAAAAAATTAATTTATATAATGCATATATTTTAAATAGAGAATCAATTTAGAGCACAAACCATGAACAAAATGTCAATGAACTCGAAAATCGGTTCAGTTTTGACAAAGTTATGGGAGTTTGAAGTATTGGAACTATAGTTCCGAGAACTTTACGTGTCAAAATTGTTGTCCATTTTGGCATGATTTTTGACAAAAAATTTGACCCCCTCAGAATCGGTTTTAATTGTTTTTTTTATACTAATTATGACAACCACAATCGATTAAAAATACAAATTTGGATTTCTAAATTTTGAAAAAAAAAAATTTTCGAAAATGAGTAAGGGGGGGGTACATGCTTTTTTTCCGAAAAAAAAAAAATAAAAAAAAATTATTTTCGAGCATCCGTTTATTTTAAATACAGAATCAATCTAGCGGACAAATCATGGCCAAAATGCCATCAAACATAGAAATCGGTTTAGTTTTGATAAGGTTATAGGAGTTTTAGGTATAGGAACTATAGTTCCGAGAGCTTTACTTGTCAAAATTGTTGTCCATTTTGACATGATTTTTGGCAAAAAATTTTACCCCCTCAGAATCGGTTTTAATGTTATTTTTTATATTAATAATGACAACCACAATCGATTAAAAATACAAATTTGGATTTCTAAATTTTGAAATGCTTTTTTTCCGAAAAAAATCCAAAAAAGTTTATTTTCAATAATGCATATATTTGATATGCAGAATCAATCTAGAGGACAAACCATGAACAAAATGCCATCAGACATGAAAATCGGTTCAGTTTTGACAAAGATATGGGTATTTGAAATATGTGAACATGTTAATCCACCAATGGAAATCTTAATAAATTCCCAGTTTCAAGTCTCGAGACAAACCCAATCTTTTCCCTTCTACCTTGGCAATGTGCAGTGCCCAAGGACCTCTACGCTGTAGCCTGAAAAGAGTTACAAACAGTCTACTCACATCTTCCTGTGGCTGCAAAAAGGTGTTCGATACTGATCTACCACCGAAGCCATTGATGAACGAATCCGCGTCCTTTTCCACGGATGCGTCGTCGCGTGTGCGTTTCTTTTGGCGTCTGGGCGCCTGTGGCCGACTCTGTTGGGTGGGCAGCTCCGGGGCTGCCACACCGAGGCCGGCGTCCCCGAAGTTGAGGTTGTTGAGCGCCGGCTCCGATTCGGCTGGCTGCTCGCGCATGGGCGGTCTGAGGTAGTCCTCGTCGTCGTCGAAGTACTGGATGCTGCTGCCGCCGTCGGCCAGGGGCAGGTCCTGGCTGCCCTCCATGGAGTACTTGCTGCGGCTGCGCGCCTTGCGCAGCGGCCGCTTGGGCAGAAAGTCGCTGCCGTTCTGGGACACGGACAGGTCGTCGCCGTAGTCGCTGCGCTGGAACTCCTGCGAGTCCTCGAAGTCCGGCCGATAGTTGCGGTGCAGCCGGCGCGGCTTCGGCGGCGGCACATCGTAATCCCCGTAGTCGCCGGCCGGCTCCCGTTCCGGCTGCGTGGCGTGGCCGACGTGCTGCAGCGCGTTGGGCAGCTCGTAGCCCTCGCGGATGGCGTCGCTGATGTACTGGCGCAGCTGGATGTTGTCCTCGGAGATGCCGCGCTTGCGCAGGAAGAACTCGTCGTCGTCGATCTGCTCCATGACGACCTTCTTGCCGGAGCTGGCCGTCGACTGGGCGTCCTGCATCTCGTGGTACTTGTAGTAGCTGGCCTCGGCGTCCAGCTCGGCCTTGCGCAGCAGCTTGTTCTTCTGTATGTCCTTCTCCGTCCAGCCCTCGGCGTCGTGGCTGTCCTCGGAGCGCAGGTCCGAGTCCTGGTGCACCATCGGCCGGCGCTTGAACTCCCTGGTCCGCTGGCTCGAGATCTCGTGTATGGCACGGTTCTCCTCGTCGAACTCGGCGAACTGCTTGCTGTCCGCGACGCCGCCGAGGATGCCCATTTGGGCTTGCGGCTGCGCCTCGCTGGCCGTGTCCTCCTCGAGATCCTCCTTCATGCGGCGCTCCAGCGAGGACTCCCTGTCGAAGCTCTCCAGCTCGCTGCCGTAGCGCCTGTAACGCGAGCCCTCGCTGTCGTTGTAGCTCACGTCGGAGAACTTGTCCGCCCAGCGAGAGCGCACCGGGCCGGGTCCGCGGTCGCCCTGCGGCGAGCTGGTCGATGTCTGGGACGGCTGCGTCTCCGTGCTGGGTATAACGCTGAGGCTGAGGCGCTCCGTGCCCAGCGAGGACTCCAGCGCCGGTGCCGGCTCCTCGACGGGCTTCTTCTTGCGGAACGCCCGCGGATAGGTCCCGAAGTTGAACTCGAACTTCTTCTTCGGCGGCGCCGCCGCCGGCTGCGCCTCTGCCGTCGTGGCCGGCGAGTCCGTCGACTCGGTGGGCAGCTCCGATTCGTTCTCCTTGAAGCTCTTGCTGCGGCGCAGCTTCAGCGTGGAGAACTTCTCGGGCAGCTTGAACTTGGACATGTCCGGCTTGCTGAACTTGGTGAACTCCGGTCGCTTGATGTCCTTCAGCTTGGACATGTCGGGTCGCTTGATTTCGGGCATCTTGATCTTGGTGAACTCGGGCGCGAAACGCCGCCGCTCCTTGGCCTTCGCCTTGGGACTGCCCGAGACGGGCTTCGGTTTCGGCTGCGTGCGCAGCTTGGTGCGCAGCTTGCCCGCCTGGTTGCGCAGTCCGTCCTGCATGCGGCGCGTGCGGTCCTGGGCCGAGGCCATGAAGCTCTTCTTGCGGTTCTCCGGCTGCAGCGGCAGCTCCTCGAGCGCGCTCGAGTCCACCTGGCTGGTGTGTATCTCATAGTCGGTGCGGGACTCGGTGCGCGGCGTCGTCCCGCCCGAGCTCAGCTCAATCTCAATGTCCATGGGCAGCTGGAGGCTGCTCTCGTTGTGGGCGGGCGCCGGCAAAGGTTCGAGTTCGCGCGCCGGCGACACGCCCACGGGCTCGTATTCATGATCACTGCAATAGGAGGATGGGTGAAAAGAAAAATTAGGCATGGGCATGGAAGGGCGATAACATATAGATGATCGGAATGATCGTGCGAGTTGTTGTTGTTGTTGTTGCTGTTGTTCTTGATTGATTGTTGTTAGCGAAGCCGTCACCCAATTCGTTGTTTGGAATAGCTGGGCGGATGTGCGTGTCGGGGCAGGGATTGGTTCGGGCTAAGCCGGAAAGTGGGGTAGCTGTTGCTTACCGAGAGAAATAGGTCCGCTCGAGGAAGTCTCTGTGGTCTTTTTGCTTTTGGGTTAGGGGCGAGTCGGACTCAAATTCCGTCAGGCGCGATTTGCGCTCGTCAAAATTGAAACTAACCGTCTTTGTCATGCGCGCCGGCGACCCGAAGAGCTGCTCTTGGGAGCCGGCCAGGCGGCTACTGCGATCGTGCGACTGCGTGCGCGGCTCCCGGAACGTGCCCTTGCCGGCGAGCCCGGGACGGTGCTCGGACGGCCGATACACCTGGCCGCCGCTGGCGCGGATCTGTATGGGCACGGAGATAAGCGGACGGCTGCCGGCGACGCTGGCCAGCGAGGGGTCCTTGCTGCCCGAATGCCGCAGCTCCGACTCGGCCGGCGACCAGCCGGCGCCGGGCATCTCCAGCTCGCTGGAGTAGAGATTGCGGTTGCCCGCCATGAAGCTGACGCCGCCGATGCTGCTGATGGTGCTCCGCGGCACGGCGGAGACCACCACGGGCGCGAACGCCTCGCTGATGTCCACCGAGGCGCGCTCCGAGGCGGCAAAGTCCTCGCGGCTGCTGTACATGGTCTGGGCGTGCGGGGGCGGGGCCAGGGGCTTGGCCGGACGCGCACTGTACTGATCCATGTCGTCCACCTTGAGCGAGAAGGTCTCCGTGACGCGCACGGAGAGCGGCTCCGCCTCCTGGCGCTTCATCACGGCCGCCGTGCTGCTGACCATGGACACGGCCTGGGGCTTGCTCTTGGTGAACACGGACATCAGCCGGCTGGGCGAGGGCGACTTCTCCCGCAGCGGCGATGGCGACCTGTCCGCAAAGGACGACGGCGTGGGCGTGGGCGAGCGTGAGCGCTGGGACGGCTCCTGGGGCTTCGAGCTGAACATGGACTTGAAGCGCGCCGTGTAGGAGCTCTTCACTTCCGGCGAGGCCTCCTGCAGCTGGATGGCGGCCGGCTGGGCGCTGAGCGTCGGCGGTGGCCACTTGCTGGCGCGCTCCGGCGACAGCTGGCGCTCCGGCGTGTGCTGGCGCTTGAGCAGCTGCGCCGGAGTGGCTGCGCCACCGGACTGCGGACTGGCGGGTCTGCTCGAGGGCAGCTGGAGCGTGCTCAGCGCCGCGGGCGCCTGTGTCTGTACCTGTCCCTGTCCCGGTCCCGGCGGCGGCGGCGACTTGGCGCGCCGCGTGGGCCGCGGACTGCGGCTGCGGTGCTCCACCGCCTTCTGCTCCTCGTGCTGCACGAGCGCAGCGATGTCCACGGCGGGCAGGTCGCACACGATCTCGATCTTGGTCAGCTCGTCCAGGTGCAGCGGCTGGGCGCTCAGCTCGCTGGCGATGGAGGGCGGCCGGCGGGTCTGGGTCTGTATGTTGTCCCGGATGTTGACCAGGTTGTGCTCCTGGGCACGCTGCTCCAGCTCGGCCACCGTCTCGGCCAGCGGATCGATGGGCGTGACCGTCGGCTGGTAGGGACTCGGCTGCGCCTTCAGGTCCGACTCCAGCAGAAACGAGGGACGCACTGCATCGCCGCCGAAGCGCGTCACGTCAATGGGCCGGTTCTGGGGCAGCATCGCGCCCGGCTGCTGGTTCTCCGTGCTGGCGGCGCTGGGCCGCATGTAATCCGGCGACAGGGGCGGCTTCGCGTTGCGGAAGCCCTGGGCGGCGGACGCCGGCGGCGACGCCGGCGCTGGCGAGGATTGGTGCGAGGGAAACTGCGGCACGGCGTCGGCCATGCCCGGAGTGGGCGTGGCCGCGATCAGATTCAGCTGCGGCGGCTGCAGCGAGCCCGGCACGATGCTCGCCTGGAACAGATCCGCATTCGAGGTGCGTCGACTGGCGCTGGCGGACCGCTGGCCGCCCGCGACGCCGCGGCCCGTGTGCGTGTGCGTGTGCGTCGGTATGTTGATGTCCGCACAGTAGAGGTCCGTCTTGGAGTTGCCGGCCGAGATGCGGCGCAGCGAGGTGCCGCTGCGCATGGACAGCGTGTCGCCGAAGCGTCCCACGCTGCCCGAGGACAGGCCGCCCATCGACAGCTGGCGCCGTCGGCCGGCGACCGGGCCGGCCTGGCTGCTGCCCGGCGGCCCGTCCGGCTCCGTGGCGTCCGAGATGCTGCGCACGACGAGGCCGCGCGAGCGCGCCGTCTGCTCCAGCTCCGGATAGCGCTCCATGAAGCTGAGGTCCAGCGAGCCCGCCACGTCCGCATGGCTGACCACCTCGAAGCTGTGCAGCGAAAGGTCGTCCGGCTGCAGCGGGTACGGCTCATCGGCGTGCTGGCCCTGGCGCGAGCCCGGCCGCGAGTCGACCGGATTGACGCGCTCCGGCAGCAGCGAGTCGCACTGAAAGAACTGGCAGGCGCACCGCACGTCCAACGAGGCGCCGCTGGCGCTCTCCACGCGCGACACGAAGTGCTTCTTCTCCGCGGGCAGCGCGCCCACCGAGGCGGAGCGCCGTGAGTTGAGCATCGTCGGGTTGAGCAGCTGCACAGCTGCCTATTTACTTGGCCCTGGCACCCCTCCCACTCCCACTGCCACTCCTCCTCCTCCGCCTGCGCCTCCGCCTCCTCCTTGTTGTTGTTGTCTGCTCGCTTTTGTTCGTTTCGCTTGTCGTTTTGCGGTTCGTGGTCTTTGGCTATTTTTAAGCATCACCAAAGCAGCCGCCGCCGTCGCGATTGGACATTGAATTTTTAATTTTATTCGAGACGTTTTTTCGTTCTTCTTCTACTTATTTTTCGCACAACTGAAAAATTCTGGCTGGGAAAGCTCGCTTTCCGTTCGGTTCGGGCTGCCCAGCGGGTTTTAAGCCCCTCACTTCCAGCACACAATGTCTAATCCCTATTCGAGCTGGTTTCCCCCAGCACTTTTTGCTAGCCAAATCTCAATCTCTTTGGCCCGTTTCGGTTTCGGTTTCGGTTTCGGTGCGCGCGTGGCGTGTCTACATCGTTGCGATTTTCGGCCAGGACTGAGAGCTTTTCATTTTGCGCGACACAAATTTTACGAAATTTTTGTCGAAAGATGAAAATGTTGTTCTTTAAAATTAGCAAAAAGCACACAATTACACACACACACACACACATAGAGAGACAATGGCATGAATTGAATTTGTATTTGTCTTAATTTCCTCATTTGAAGTCGCAACGGATTTGGTGACTGCGACGGCGACGGCGACGGCGACGGCGACCGCGACGGCGACTGCGACGTCGCTGCTTGTTCATAATTGGGATCTGGTCGAGCAGCAGGAGTAACAGCAGCAACAATTTGTTGGCCTGCACTTAGTTCTATTTCGAGCAATGCGTCGCTGCCTGCCGGAAATCTTCTTGTCATTCGTTGACCTTTAAAGCGATTTGTTTTGTTGTTGTTGCCTGTGAGTTCATCCCACAAATAGTTTCAATCGAACCAAACGGCGACTATTTGCTGGAACTAGTTGCACTGGCCGGGCATTCGAAACGGAAACTAAGTGAACTGGAAGATCAGGCTTTTGTTCCAAGTTCCACACTTAGTTTGCCTTTTTCGGCTTGCAATCAAATGCGTGCCAAATGAATATATGTATGTGTATATTGTCTTTGACAAAATTTGTTGATATTTGAGCAGGAAAAATGGTGAACTCAATACATACATATTTTTGGCTTTTAAATAAGGTGGTTCGTTGAACTAGTTGCGAAATTAGTTTGTCGAGCCAAGCGAAAGTGGAACTGAATTTGGCTTTTAATTAAATTGATTCATTGAACTAGTTCCGACATTAAATTTGCTCATTACGTACACCAATGATACTAGTGTCAAAATACATAGTTTTGGCTTTTAATTGAATTGATTCATTGAACTAGTTCCACAGTTAGTTCACTCAAAACACCAATGATAGTTGAGCAAATCAAGGTGGAATTCACAGAAATACATATTTGTTTGCCTTTCAAATAATTCGATTCATTGAACTAGTTCCAAAATGGAATTGATTTGATTCATTGAACTAGTTCCACAAGTAGCGCATACACCAATGATATTTAAAACTCACGCAGACTTATTTACATGCATATTTGATCGATTCACCGAACTAGTTCCACAACATGAACCCTTTTACCGCACACCAATGAATTGTGAGATTTACCAACACCGTTCGCTTTAAGGGGGACTTCACACAAACCGAGCACAGACGCTTACAGCTGCCCTGGGAAGCAGTTCTTACCTTGGTTCAATATCATGTCAACACCTGAGAGCCGTCTCCGTGCAACCCGCTACCAATATGTGCGAGTGGCGCCCCGGCTGCAGCAGCAGCAGAGCGTCCATGTCGACCGCCCGGCGCTGTGTGGGGTGTCTGTGTGGTGGTCTGTGTAGTGGTAGTCTTGGTAGTAGGGCTTGTGGTGCGTGTGCCGGCGGCTGCGCAGGCGGCGCCGCTTGGCGCCGACTCCCGGCCAGGGGGTTAGTAACAATTTCAAAAGCAACTCAAATAGGTTAGGGTTTCTGCAAGACGGATGAGCAACGGCCGGCGGCGTTGTGTGCGCTGTGTGTTAGTGAGGATGCCCGGGATGCGGGATGCGGGATGGCCCACGCCCGTTACTTACCCGTCGCTCTTCGCCTTGGCCGCGGTCGCGGTCGCGGCCGCTTCCAGCACGTCGTCGGGCAGCTCGACATCCTCGCGATGCGGCTCGGCCTCGTCCTCGACGTGGGAGAAGGTCACCTTCTTGTCGGAGGGCGCCGGCGAGGCCTCCTTCTTCAGCACCGGGCGCAGCTCGCCGAGCTCGGCGGGCTCGTCGCTCTCCTCGGCGACGGGGGACAACTGCGCCAGACGCGCCCGGTCCTCATCCGAGGATGTGGAGTCTATGGACGAGAGTGGCGCCAAGAGCGCTCCGGATTTCTCGGCTGCCACCTGATCCTCCTCGCTGCTGCCCATGCGATCCAGTGGCAGAGGCTTGGCCGCCTCGATGTCGTCGGCGGTCAGGTGATCCTGGCGCATCAGCGACTTCTTGAGTGCGTCCAGCTCGACGATGGGCTGCTCCAGCGGCAGCTGCGGCTCCGCCTGTCCGATCTCCTCGTAGACGTGCTCACGTCGCAAGCGCGGCGTTTTCTTCGGCGGCGTCTCCACCTCGATGGGCTGCTCCACGGACTCTGGCGCCGGCTCAGTGACCTCCACCGCGGGCGCTTCAGTCTTGGCCTGCTCCACGGGCAGCTCGATGATCTCATCCGGCTGCGGCACGCTGGCGGCGCCACTTGTGCTGGGCAGCTCGTCCTGCTCCAGCTCCTGCTCCTGCTCCTGCTCCTCCTTGGTGCGCTTCCTGCAGGGCGATTCGTCGTACTCGACCAGCTCGAGCACATCGTCCGAGTCCTGCTTCTCAATAAAGTGCGGGATCTCGCCGCGTGTTGACTTGGGCGAAGCCTTCAGCTTCATGATCTTCTGCTGCTCGCCGAGGACGATCTTCTCGTCCTTTTTGAGCGTGATGCGTTTGATGTTCAGGCGCTTCTTCTGGCGCTCCGCCAAGCTCTTGAGCTTCTTCATGATGTCGAAGCTCTGCTTGGCCTTCGGCTTCTCCTTCTTGGCCGGCTTCTCTCGGTTGGGCACTAGCGCTCCTGGGGGCGGGGCTAGTTCGTGCAGGCTGCCCTGTCGGCTGGGGTTGGCCGAGCTGCCGGGCAGAGACTGTGCGTCGCTGTGGGTGCGTCCGCTGCGCCGGCGACGGATGATGTCGCGGATCTGGGCCAGGCGATTGGTCTTCCTGGGCCGGGCGTGACCGCCAACGGCGAGCACCGAATCGGAAACGCACGAAATGCACTCGCTGAGCGCGTCCTCGTTGTGCGGCTCGTGCTCGGACTCGTTTTCCGACTCCTCGGACTCCTCGCTGCTGTCGTCTGTGTTGCCCAGCGCCTCGTCCTCGGACAGATCCTGGATGTAGCGCTCGGTCTCCTTGACCAGCACCTGCTCGTCGTAGCGCACCTTCTTCAGGGACTTGGGCGACTCGGATTTGAAGCGCAGCTCCTGCGACTTGCGCAACAGCAGCACAATCTCCGGCTCCTCGTCGGGCCCCAACGGCCGCTTGTACAGATGCGTCCACGGATAGCCGCCCTGCAAGTGAAGTGAATATTGCAATTAAAACGAATCTCTTGGCTGGATTCTTGGTTCTTGGGCTCACCCGCTCTCTGGCTCGCCGGAGATCCTCCCAGCGATAGGTCTGCAGCGGCACCGGCGGCTTGTCCTGGCTGTTCTGCAGCAGATACTTCTTCAGCGACTGGTAATACTCGCGCTTGCAGTCCGCCGACAGACGCTTGGCCTCCGCGTCCGTGTGCGTCCCGAGACGCACCTGTTCGATTTGGGGCAGCGAATCGATGAACTCCTTGCGCTGCTGCTCCTCCGCCTCGGACTTGGGTGTGGGCACCTCGACGAGCTTGAGCTCGTTGCTGCCCAGCGGCGTCGGCTGCGCTGCCTCCGATCCGGCCTGCTCCAAAACAATCTCCGGCTGTGGCTTGCTCTTCAGTATGCTGGTCAGCTCATTCAGGTGCGCCTCCACCTGCTGCGAGAGCGCGTTCACTGCCGTTAGCTCTTCGCTGAGCTGCTTTTCGTGCTCGGCCCGAGCCTGTTCTACATTTTTGCCGAAGCTTTCGATTAGCTCGCGTTCGATCTCATTCACCAGCTGCTCGGCTGTTTGACGCACTGCCGCCGCTGTTTCCGTTTCTTTTTCCGTTCCCGTTCCCGTTTCCGTTCCCGTTCCCGTTGCCTTTCCCCTTTCCGTTTCCCTTTCCGTTTCCGCTGCTGCAGCTCCTTCCGCTGTGCCTGCCGTTGCCGTCTCGTCAACCTCGGCTATTTGATGCGACGGTGCGAGAGTTTCTATTGGCTGCTTTGTCCTGGCGCCCGCTGGCTCCACCTCGATAACGTGCGAGGTGCCGTCAGCTTCGATTTTGGACGTGCCCTGCTGCAGCTCCTGTTCGATGGGCGGCAGCTCCTTGATGCCCACGCCGCCCCGCTCCGCGTCAACGTCCTCGATTAGATGCGACTCAAAGTCGAGCAGATGCGATCCGCCCGGCGTGGTCGGCACCTGTGCCTGCGCCGGATACGTGAGCCCGCCAACCGGCTCGTTGTTGTTCTCGAGCGTCAGCTTCAGCTCCGCTCGGCTCTGTTTGGGCTCCTTCTGCGGCTGGGCGTCGTCGCCGATGCCGTTGATCAGCAGTATCGTCGGCTGCTCAGTGGGACCCGTTCCAGCGCCAGGTAGCGACACTGCAAGTGGGCCGCAAAAACACACAACACATAAATATTTACTTACAATGCGCTGTGGGGAGAACAACAATTAGGCAGGTGCTAAAAATAACGTGAAATGTGTTGGCTCTTTTTTTTTTTTTTGCAACTCTCGAGACGACAACATTTCGCGACAATTGACAGTTACATAAGACGCATCACAAAACAGCGAGAAATGTGCATACACAAAAACAGAGACACCGAGCGAGAATGAGAGATGTGGCTAAAAACAAATGTGCAAGAGCTACAAAGTAATTTTATTTTATTTTTTTTTTTTGTATTTATTTATTTTTTTTTTGTTTTTTTTTTTTTTTTGCAACTCGGTGCTTTCGAAAGCGTTTCGAAAATGCTGCAATTACGAAATCCGTAGAATTCCGTAACGCGTGCATATTGAATATTTACCACATTTGCTTAACTAGCCGTTTGTTTGGGTTTCGTTTTTCAGTTCGTTTTCGGTTTTGCAAATTTTATATGAAAATAAAATTGTTCGAATATATATACGTAGTTAATTATAGTTTGAATTTTTTCTTTATTATTTGCACTATCCTCGAATTGTTTTTCAGCGCTGTTGTTCGCGTACGCGAGCCGTGCACTGAAATTGTCCGGGGCCAACTGGCATCAAGTGAAAAGCCCCAGAGAGGCCCCAACCTGGCAGGCAACTGAACAGTTTTGATTCTCAACTGCTTGGTTTTAAAATACAATACTTAACAAATTTGCTTTTGAAATTGTTGCTCATGTTTTGTATCGTTTTTTTTTGCCTGCTCTTTGCCTTCGTTTTGTGTTTGCGCTCAATTCGAATTTGGCTTTTTGCCTGTCTGCTTGCTTCAGTTCGGTTTTTGTTTTGTTTTGGCCGCGTTAAAGAACTTGCTGCAGACAGAAACTGGAAAATCGACTACGAGACCAGCTCGTAAACAAATTTCAGTTTACTTTTTAAATACACACACATTACAGCTAATTTAGCGTTGCTCCAAAAAAAATTAAGAGCGCAACTAGTTGCAGCACAAGGTAAACGCTGTGGTCAACCCAGTAATACCCTGTAATCTAGCAATATTTACCCCAAAAAGCGATTTAGCAATGATATTTTTAGAAATTCTCTATGGTATGCATGTAACTTTACTATTTTTCTACATTCTATCAAAGCTTAACATCTGAATATACCGATTATTTATAGGAAAATGTTGTTACAAGTGGTATTATATTGTATTTTATAGTGATTATTTTTAAATAATTTACAAAGCCTCTAGTTACTTGAGCACCTACTGATCGTATATATCATATATGTATATACAAAAAAAATCAAAAACCCTTCCAATTAAAATACCCTCTAGGCACAGGCTACTGCAAACGTTTGATGTGCCTAATTCCCATGGATAGTCTGTCTAATTTTTATGCTCAACATTCAATAGTCGCTTGTTTGGTTTTCGTGCCCGCATAAATATACATATCGGGCATATAGTATACACTTGTAGTCTGGGTACATGTGTTTTTACTGATGTCTAACGTAATCACATAAAATTACAGAGCCACGAAATTAAATTGTTAAATTGTTTCGTTACGCCTTTCGATTTTGTGCTCCTATGAATGGGAGGCAAACAGATCTGTATGTAGACATATCTGCTATATAGTATATATATCTAGATGGGCTGCGCTGGGTCGGGGTGCCACAATGACGTAGAGAGTGAGTAATTAATTTGCTTTTGCCTGGCTGATTGGTTCAGCGTATGAAATAAACAAAACGGACGAACTCGTAGTATGCTATTTTAGAAATATTATGCAAATATATATTAGCCATATTTTTGCTGTTTCTACATATTGTGCAATTTACGATGACTTCAGCCGTGTAATTAACGTATCTTACTTCACTTTTATGGGGTTTTCAATAGATATACTAAGGTGTGATATGATATCACTGAGAAGCTGCCGCTGCGTTCTACTTAGGCAAGCTCTTCTGTACCTTTCTTCACATATCGACAAATCCACACATGTACTCGTAGCTACATAAGTTGCGAAGACAATTCGAGCGTAACTGACATGCTTGGCTTACATGGTCGCCAGCAATAACTAGATATATATTTGCAGTTGGATTGCTTTTCTTTGAAAACAAAAAAAAAAAAAAAAAAAAAATGAAAAATACTTCCCCACCATGGAAATTGACATTTGGTTCGTTTGGGATCTCCACGTGGATGCTACACAAGTTCAAGAGCAGCGACTCGCTGGAACCTCCCGGGCATTGGCCGCGGCCAGGCAAGCTAAGCCGCTCAACGTGGCGTATACGTAACACGTGCGCATATTGTCAGCCACTAAAAATAGACTCTCGCTCGCACTCGCACTTCAATTACAACCGCAAGAGAGAGAGACAAGCAGCACAAAATAAAAGGGGGGGCAGAGCTATAGCTTAGTCCACTGATTGTCCGATTAAGTTTGCGTTCTCGAAACTTTTCGGTTGCATAACGCACGCGAATCAATTGGAAGCCGGTTGCCGCTCACGTAAAACTCACCGTAACTGCCGGCAACGCTCAGAAAGATGTAAACCATAATCAGCGTCAGGTGTAATAGACAATTGCAAATTGAGCAGAAAACAAAAGCAAAAAAAAAAAACAAAACAAAAATAAATAAATTAAAGTAACTAAATAAAATGATAAATAATAAAAATTGATAGGCGTTTCAGCGAGCGCCTCTCGAGCTTCACATGTTCGACGTTTAATCGCGCTTGGAATACTACGCCAAGCGCAAAAGGCAAAACGACGACAACGTCGCAACGTTCGACGTTTGACGTTGTCATTAACGTAACTGTTGCCGTCGCCGCTGCGCGCCTCTCTGGCCAGCAAGAGACGCGGACCAGGCCAAGCTGAACGCATTTTGTGGCAACGTGCAGGGGCGGCTCTTTCGCTACTGGTTGCATGTGCCGGCGACCAGCCGAAGGTCGCCCAGCTCAGCTCGCTCGAATATGCTATATTTAGAGCCATTTAAGCGTAACGCGCAGGGCGCCCCCAAGGCTTCCATACAGGATGGCCGTAAATTCTTGATTGAGTACGTTTAATTTGTAGAAACCTAAACGCACATTCGCTTGTCGCTGGTCTCTTCGTAAGCAGTTCAGTGAGGATCAGAATGGCGGGGTGGCTGATCGTAAACTGGCACACATTGCGTATGCGTTATGTTGATTTTTGCCGCCAGCCCGGCGAGCTGAATATCATTCTGTTTGCTTTGCAAATTCGCTTGTTTGAAAATAAATTTGTGACACAATTGCAAATGCATTTCGTTTGTCTGCCCAGCTGTCCGACTGTCCGACTGTCGGGCTGTCCGGCTGTCCGACTGTCCGGCTGTCCGAGTCTTTTGCATGCCGTTTAATTATTGCAATTAGCTTTGAGGCTTGAGCAGCGTTTGCATAATTTCAAACTCGATCTGGGACCCTCAGACAATGTTTTAAGTGCATTTAAAATAAACGGTTAATGGCTAAACGAATAGTTTTGAATGAATACTTAAACGAATAGTTGAACAAATAATGACCTTGACTGGACTTGTTGGCATTTTTAATTTATGTACCTATAAATATAGTTCAGGGCAACAGTGCCAGCTAAGAACGAACACACACACGAACATTTTCCTTTACGTCATATTTGACGATTAGTTCCAAAACGCAGACGAACTGAAAATAACAACAACAACAACAACAACAGGGCGGAGAATAAGAAGAACACGCGACGACAGTTGACAGACGACAACAGCAAAGGAGAAAACGTTGATGAAGAGGAAACAGAAACACAAAATCAAACAAGCACACCAAATATAACGTATACGCTCAGTATGCGGCACATATGTAGATGAAAATCACGATGCAGACTAAAGCGAAACTCAGGCATCAACTTTTTTTTTGCCACAACACAAAACACACACACAGAATGTGTATAAATAAAATATGTATACACCAATATACATATATAAATGTATATGTATAGCATATATGAACGGATATTTAACTATATACAATGCATTCAATGACAAGACGTGGCGAGCACATAAAATCGTTTCTTAATGTTGTTGATGTGATGGCTAACAAGTGGCCCAAATGGGCCAAGGGGCGAGTGAGAAATCCCTGCGAAATGTTTGTAAACACCCCAAAACGAATGTTGCCAGCAACATTTTCTATGCTTTTTCATGAATGAATGGGACAGACGGAACAGCTCGAGTAGCCCAAAAAGGTAGAGTATTACCAATCACAGGTGCCATGCAAACCAGAAATCGAGTCAACGCTGTGCCGGTGCACGTAATGCGGCTTATTGTTGTGGCTGCCTCTGCTTCTGCTGCTGATGCTGATGCTGAAGCTGAAGCTGTTGCTGCTGCTGCTGATGCTGCTGCTGCTGCTGCTGCTTTGCCGCCTGCAATTAGGTCAATGCTTTGGGTTAGAATGTGATTTTGGGCATAGCTCTGGGACCTGCGCTCATGTGACTGTGACTGTGACTGCTGCTAATTGCAAATCAATCAGACGCCCATTAGAGAACGCTTTTTATTGATCCTACAAGTTCGCGTACTTTACAAAAAATAGCCCCACTGAGTCATCTCTGGCGCATGCTAATCAACGGAGAGCTGGAACACTGTGCGAAATTGATTAGGAGCATAACGTTGTTTACCGCATTTTAGCACATTTTTTTTTTGTTAGCGCTGAGTTAGCTTCGAGCGCAGCTTTGCACATAAATAACAAGAATGAGCATTCACAAAAACAAGCTCAGCTTGTGTCTAATAGATGTGAGCCACAAATATGCACAGAAAGCTCAACTTTAAGATACTATGGGGAAACTAGCTGTTTTTGCTTTTTGCAAAAAATGTTTATTTTTATATGAGAACAATCTGATCATCATGGAAATACTTTATTATATAGCTGCCAAAGGAATTATCGGTTAATTCATTGTGTAACCTTTTAAAACAAAGCAATTTTATCTGAGATAAGCCGCATTTATTTGTCCATTCTTTAAATACAATAAAACTCAAAGCCTTAAAGGCTCTATAAGCAATTATATAAATTCAAGTCTTGTCTGCCATACCCCTGAATAAGTAACAACGACCTGTGTTTATCTATACATATATAAGACTCATTGACTATTTGGCTACTTATCAACTTGTGGCCAACAAATGCCATCTATTTTGAGCTATTTGCAATATGAACCTTGCTGTTATATTCCGCGGCTTTCCCGCTGTCAGAAGCGTCATAAATACCGCCAAAAGCGTTGCGCAACTGAGACCACAAAATTTCAATTGTCGTTCGGGTGCTGCGTCAAATCTTATCGCGGCAAGTAGAAAACTCGGGCGGCGCCCTTGCCAGCCAGTCCAAATAGTATATGTACATATATGGCCGATAAGATAAGAGCCACTGATCATATGCCTGGTTGCGCATATGACGCTCTCAGCTGGTCTACGTGCTTTTCTCCCAGTGTGCAATCCCAAATGCGCCAATGCAGCGCGACATGGATCTGGACACGGCCACCAATCCACTAATAAAACCAACAAACAGCTGTTTTTTTTTTTTTTTTTGTTTGCTGTTTTTTTCTCTTCTGCGGACTCTGCCCGAACACAGTCAAGTGGCAATCAGAATGCTGCAGTCTCGAGTGCTTCAATTAAAACGGGAACCGCTTTTTTATCAGCGCTGACTGTGGCACCCATTTGTGGCGGCTGCTTTTCACTTTCGTTGCCTTAATGCCCGGCCATAGATCACAGCTTCTTTTTTTTTGTTTATGCCCCTTTTCTTCTAGCTCATTTGAAATTTTGATTGATGTAACGGCAAAATCAGACAAACAGTGAAACCCGTTTGTTGATTCACACAGCGTGAAACACGCCCATGGGATAGAGAGATGCTGCCCCAGTCCAACGAAATACCGTGCTATGCATAAGACCCCCAAAGCCCAAATAAAAACCTGAAAGGGAAATCATATTCACCTCGGGGCATTCATGCTCTGTGTGATATTTCAAATAAACTGCAGCCTTTATATTAGTATTGGGCTCTATAAAGAATATAATGTGCATTTGGAATTTGAAATGAGAGTGCAGCTATTTGTGTGAGCGATTTCGATGATCAACTTTCGTATGATTAATTAATGAGAATGCGCCCATTCGTAAATGTACCTGAAATGCCTATTTCATGCTAGAGGTGTTGCAATTTGTACCTATTTCAAGAATTCTATGCTTGATTTAGCAAAAATCTACTCAAAATTGTACTTGAAATTAAAAGTAATTTTTTGCCAAAAATTAGCTGCAGACAAATAAATAATTCTCATTCAGTATATTTGAGAATTTATGTGAATATGTTAATAATTCTTTTTTTAGAATTTATTCTAAGAACAATTAAAGTAAATTGAAGATTTCCTGAATTAAGTTTTTATTATTAGAAGTGTTGCAATTTGCACACATTTCAAGAATTCAATGCTTGATTTAAGAAAAATCTAGTAAGCAACACAAGCAAATTAATAAATCCCATTGAGTATATATGATAATGACTTTTTTAGAATATATATATAATATAAATTGAAGATTGCCTGAACTATTTTTTTAATGCTAAAATTGTTTATACCTATTTCAAGAATTCTATGCTTCATTTAAGAAAAATATAGTAAGAATTGTACTCCAAACTAGACACAAGCAAATTAATAATTCCCATTCAGTATATCTGCGAATTTAAGTGGAAATTTTGAATATGATTTTTAAAATAAATTGAAGATCTTGTAAATCGCCCTTTGCCAGCTGCTCAGCACAACAATAAACAGCTTTGTTGGGGCACGGACAAGAAGACAATGGTGTCTTGTCGTTTCGTATGATTTACAATTCCCGTTAGATTCTGTTGAGTACTCAGCCGGGTATTCAAACATGCGCTGCATTTGCGGCGCCCAGCTCTCGACTGAGATAGATTTTGGCAGCTGTTCAAGTTGAGAAGGCGAAAAAGGCAGACAGCGAAGGGGCCACCGCGAGGTGGAGGCCAACCACAAAATAAGTAATGTTCTATGTATAACTACGCGTACTTGTAGACCAACACTTGTGCGCAGCGCCATTACTCGTAGTTACAGGCCAAAAAAACAGAAACAGAAACAGAAAACAAAAATGAAGAAAGGAAAGAGCTGAGAATATCACGATGTGTCGCCCATGCGGCGTATACGCAACGGCTGCCAACTAATCATTTATTTTGGCCAAGTTTGATGGCGTTGGAAGCGGCGCTGCCTACCTTCGTCCCACGGATGATGCTGTGAGGATGATGAGTTGCGCGTTTTGCGTCCTTTTTTGCTGCGCTTGCCGCTGTTGTTGTTGGACTCCATTCGTGGGCCGTTTGAGTTTTAGTTGGGCTACAAAATACACGCGCGTAAATGAAAATAATTTTATATAATTTATCTATGTTTTATGTTCACACACACATGCACTGAATGACGCACAGTGGCCACAAGTGACATTTGGCAAGCACACACACACGCACACACACTAGCACAGGCACAGGCACACACACACACACCCGCACAGTCGCCGCGTTTTTTGTCGCTTTGATTACTTGGCGCGTTGAAATCGCAGATATATACACCAATATCTGACTACATATATTTATATATATTTAAAATTAAGATTTTCTCAAGTTATTTTTAATGCGGTGATTTAATTTTTTTGACACCAACACACGCACACACACACACACGCTCAAATAAACACTTGTGGCACTTTTTACTTTCGTTTCAAAATGGGTTTTCAAAAAAACAAAAAAAAAATAGCTTTTTTTTATATATGTACATACACTTCTTATGTGTTTTTTTACAACTATATATTTTGAAATAATAGTTCGTTTGCATTACGTGACAACGCGAAGTTAATTGTTGTTGTTTTTTAAACGATTTCCAGTTAGCAACTAACTTTTTTTCGAATTTAATCAGGCAATGCTGCCTGCTGCTGCCGCCGTCAGCTGCTGCTGCTGCTGCTGCTGTCGCTGTCGCTGCTGCTGCTGCTGCTGCTGTTGGTCGTCAACTGTTTTGGCAGCCCGTTTGGAAACTGGCCGGCGCTGCGTCGTTTGTGTTAGGGTTCGTTTTGCGTTTGTGGTTGTAAAGTATTTAGAACTCAAATCAGTTGAAAATTGAATGAAAAGCGCGCACGGAAATCCGCCGCGTCCATGCGTTGTCGTCGTCGTCGTCGTCGATTGTCGTCGATCGTTTGCCGTGCCGAGCGCGACTAATGGCTAAATGGCTGGCTGAATGGGCGACACTGGCAACGAGAGCTTTTACTTTTTGGACTGTCACTGTGCTGGGTCACACGCTCGTTGGATATATCTGTTTTTTTTTTTATTTTTTTATTTTCTTCACTGTTTTTTTTCTGTTTTTTTATTTTATGTCGCTGCGAGCGCTTGCCGCCAATGTAATTGCCTTTTATTTTTATTCGGCTGTCCGAGTCGTGTGCGCATTTTGCTATTTTCTTTTTATATTTTGTTTTTGGTTTTTTGGAAATGCATTTGCTTATCACATTTAGTTTTACGATATATATTTAGCAATTGTATCTGGCGTGATGGATTCGTCAGTTGGTTGGCTGCCAACAGCGAAAAGCAAATACAAAGCCCAAGACGAAATAAATGATGAATTAAAGCAGCCGCGCAAGTTTTGCCGGATTCGAGTTAAGTAGCTACACCCCGGGACTCGAGTGGCATCATAAAACAAAAGTTCATCACAAGTTTTAATACCCGTTCCCGCAGTAAACAGGGTGTATGGGGTTTGTCTGGAGACTTGAAGTTTGGAGTATATGTGTGTATGAATTCATTAAAATCGCTATATCTTCCTCAATTTTAAGGCTAGATACCTAAAGTTAGTTCAGACAGATCACTGATGAGCTCCTCTGAAGATCGCACAAAAGTTTTTAGTGTACGCCTGCTGGGGGCGTGGCAAATCGTTAAAATCCATGTAACTTGGGGTGGGTAACAAGAGAAAAATCATAAAACAAAATTTTAGACAGTAAAATCAATATTTGTCCGTTTTTTTTTTTTACTGTTTTTCTACTGCGAACGAGTATTGCCAAGCCGCTTACACCCGACTGCAGCGTTCTTACTTGTTTATGCGGATGATGCGACTCGACAAGTTCAAGTCTGAGGGAACTGCGCCTACATTGCATGTTTTGCATGTCGGACATGTTTTCGGTGGAGCGGGCTGGGTGAGGGAGCGAGACCTGTCCCACAGCAAAGTTCAATTGTCGGCACTACATCAGCGCTGGGCTGCGCCTGGCTGGCTCATCAGTTGCCCTTTGTGTTTGCCAGCAAAGCGCTGAAGTGGCAGCCGGGCCAAGTTTCTGTTGCTGCTCATCAAGTTCATTCCACTTGGCATTAAGCAGCGCCAACGAAACATCCCAAGAATGCGGCGACTCTCGGCACTGACAGTGAGCAGTGATCTGTTTATAGCCAGTCGGCATTTGAGTGTCTGCATAGAGCAGGCAGTTGCACCTAGCTGTCTGGCCTGCCTACATAATTAAGTGCTGCCTCAGATTGCGCATACGACACGCATATCAATCATACGACCCGTGGAGCCGGCGACCTTCCGGCAAGGTTGGAGCCAAATGCTGCATTTTCCGTTTTGCCCAACATCAATATAGCCAAACAATTAATCTAACATTAAGTACACAGACTTTATCAGAAGTCGAGCCGGGAACATTGATATTTGACCTTTGACGGGTGCGTGCTTGATTGCGGCGGGGGCCGCGGGTGTATAGGGGCGTAATAGTAATAGTGCTAGGCCCGTAATTACAGCAACATGGCAACACATACAAAAGCGTGCTAAGCAACAACAACAACAACAACAACATCAATAACTACAACAACATGGACAACAGCAACTGGATAACAATAGCGCCAGTCGCAGGAACGTGACACACAAAAAAAAGAAAACTAACATAACGGCTCATTGTTAGCGAGCCGAGCGCAGCACGGGGGGCGTCCCGGCGGGCTTTACCTACAGCACAAACCGCTTCCTCACTGTGCGCGCACAAGTAAAGTTGATTGACAGGATATAGGCGACGACCCGAGAGTATCGAAGATGGAATGCGCTGCGGCCGGGGTCAGAGGCAGGCGGCAATGGGCATGCCGTTAATTCAACGCACACACGTGTGTTACCAACTTATTCATTACATCCATTACACCCCATTTGGAAGAGACGTTTATCGATTTGCCTGCCGAATTGTATAAAATGTTGTATGCATATTTCATTTCCTCTTGCTCACTTATTGATTGTGGAATTGTACTCCAAGGCGCTGCACAGTTGTGCCCGCAATTAATTTGCAGCGGCATTTAACATCAGCATTGCTCGGGGGCGGAGGCACAAATATACACACATATATACATATATACATATACATATATATGTTGAGGGCTCTAGTGGCGAGCAGATGGCAATCAAAATCCTTTTACACTCGTTACATTATCAAGGACACGCTCCGCGGTTAACGCGTTACGGCTAGCGCCAACGACAGGACTGATTTGATGGCTCTGTCTGGTTACTTTTTTTAATTCCCATTACAGGAGCCCGTAGCGCTGACGCTGTTTTTGTTTATCGCTGCGTTGCGCCCACATTCCAATTGTTGTTGTTGTTGCTCTTGCTGTTGATGTCGGCGTTTCGTCGTCGCCAGGACGCGGAAGGCGTGCGGCAAGGCAACCCACTGCACACAGCCCGTTGCCATTGTTGAGTCATGCGCACTGTCCACGTGCGTGCTGCACGCGCTAAATAACGGATTTAAATCGAACATTTAAATTTGATTGACAGTTGAATGCGCTTTCACTTGCGTACACATTTGAATTCGATAGTGCTGCCTATCGATAGCCTATCGATACTTTTGCAGCGAGTGTGCGATCCAGCCAGCGTTGCCACCTAGGCAAAAACCTGTTGCTTCTTCAGCTGATCAGTCATTAGATAACACGCCCTCTTTTGTCCTGAAACGTCGACTGCGAGATGGCCCTGCGTTTCGTGGCAAAATTTTGCCCCACTGTGCTGCAACATAGCGGTCGCCGTCTGCCCGCCGCAGCAACATGCAGCCGCTCCCTAGCCTATTACCCCATCAACGATGCGATGTTTGGCCTCGACGAGGAGCAGCAGAAACTGCGAGAAACCACCTTCAATTTCTTTCAGAAAGAATTGGCGCCATATGCCAAAGAAATAGACAAGCTGGACAACTTCAAGTAAGAGTTCACAAAACAAAAGCAAACTAAAGCTCCAAGACGATCCCCTCTATCACACAGAGATCTGCGTTCGTTCTGGAAGAAGATGGGCGACCTGGGTTTGCTGGGCATCACGGCGGAGCCTGAGTACGGTGGCACTGGCGGCACTTACTTGGATCACTGCATCATTATGGAGGAGATCTCGCGGTAACCGAGCGCCTGAAGCCCGTTGACTGCCTGCCGCAATAACAAATTTGGACTACTTACAGGGCGGCTGGAGGCGTGGGGCTTTCCTATGGCGCACACTCCAACCTGTGCATCAACCAACTTACGAAGAACGGAACTCCGGAACAGAAGGAAAAGTATCTGCCCAAGCTGTGCAGCGGCGAGCACATCGGCGGCCTGGCCATGTCTGAGCCTGGAGCCGGCTCGGACGTCGTCTCCATGAAGCTGCGCGCGGAGCGCAAAGGCGATTACTATGTCTTAAACGGAAGCAAGTTCTGGATAACCAATGGCTCCGACGCGAATACATTGATCGTCTATGCCAAGACTGGAGCGAGTGGTGTGCCGGACAGACACGCGATTACCGCCTTCATTGTGGAAACCGATTGGGAGGGATTCAGCGTGGCCCAGAAGCTGGACAAGCTGGGCATGCGTGGCAGTAGCACCTGTGAGCTGGTTTTCCAGGATCTCAAGGTGCCCGCAAAAAACGTGCTGGGCCAGGAGAACAAGGGCGTCTACGTGCTCATGTCCGGCTTGGATTACGAGCGTTTGGTGCTGGCCGCCGGACCGGTGGGTCTCATGCAGGCCGCCTGCGACGTGGCCTTCGACTATGCGCACCAGCGCAAGCAGATGGACAAGCTGATCGGCGAGTTCCAGCTCATCCAGGGCAAGATGGCAGACATGTACACGACGCTGAGCGCGTGCCGCAGCTACCTGTACTCTGTGGCCAGATCCTGCGATGCAGGTGTCCGCAGCAGCAAAGATTGCGCCGGCGTAATCCTGTACAGTGCCGAGAAGGCGACCCAAGTGGCGCTGGATGCCATCCAAATCCTGGGCGGCAACGGCTACATCAATGAGAATCCGACTGGACGCATTCTGCGCGATGCCAAGCTGTACGAAATCGGGGCCGGCACCTCGGAGATCAGGCGCTGGTTGATTGGCCGCCAGCTGAATCAGGAGTACAAGTGAAACGTTGATAAGGCAGTTGAAGTGCGATTTTATTATTGGACAGAAATCCTTAGCCGAACAGACTAATTAATGCATTTATTTTTGGGATATATAGCCATTTTGTGAGAAACATTTATTTTATTAAATTTTAAATATTGCAATCTTTAAAGTTTGGGTATATTCATTTGTAGATACCTCGTGGCTATTTTAAGCTTGTATTCAAATTTCTTAGCATAGTTCGATTTGCAGTTCAGTAGAGATCAGTTTTAATTACCGGTATGCAAATATCTGAAAAACAAGCACACGTCGCACACTTCACTTTACTCAGCACCTGCTCTTTGCCCCCACTATGGAAACCAAATTAATGGAAACTTTTAAGCTGATCGATCTGTCTGGACTGTCTCTAGCTCTAAAATAATTCATTCATACGTTCGTTTGTGCCAAATAAGGTACATCTAGCGCTTATAATCCCCAGATCCGAGGAACCAAAGGTAGCTCAAGTCGACAAAATATGGCAAATATGACGCGATATCTCGGACTAATGAGGTCGTATCTATGAATGATATACCTTTTTGGACTCGTACGGATCAGGACTATCGATTGGCATTAAAAAATACCGATTCTAAATTTTGACCAAAATTGACAAAAATTACAAGGGGTTATATCACAATTTTAGCCAAAATCGGAAAAATTTTAAATTTAAAAATTTGGAATGCAGATCGATTCTACAGACTTATACGAGTCGAAAGATGTATATCTTTCCGAAATCGGACTACATCTGGCCGAGATGTGACCCCTGAAAATGTTTTGAGCACACGTTAATGGCCAAATTACGGCGGGTTGTCCGGGTTGTCAAATCCGCTAAGCCTTCGGATGAAAAACGATAGACTAGACCAGATGACCCCCATATCCTTGGTAATCACATCAAAGGCATAGTCCTAGTGGACCTAAAGCACCAAACTCTTGCAAAATTCGCGAGAATATGGTCAAGAAATATAAATAAAATATGAATAGAAGCTTCTTTTCAGATGCCCCCCATCCGTAATCCCCTTATCTCTACAAGCTGCAGCTGATTTTGCGTCGGATATAGCGTTAGGAGCTGTCTGTGACGTTGGAGAACAAGTTTTCGCTAATTGCCTAAAATTGTTACCTTGAAAGTATGCAATAGAATTTTGCACTTTTCTGTATATTTTTTGTCGACCTTCTAACGATTCTGTTAGCCTTGTATTTCAGCTGAAATTTTTACGAAAATCTTGCAAGCCGACTTTACAAAAACATACACAGAAAGTGATAAAAAAGAATTTGTGTACTTTACTAAATTTATTAATTCATTTGCTCTTAACTCTTCTCCTTTTTTAATGAAACCTATATGCCCCTTTTACCCGTTTTCAATGGGTTTAAACAGAGCGTGGAAAGCAGATTTGAATTCGATTTGCACTTTGCGCAGTTCATGAAAGATCAACTTTTAGTATTCGCATGCAGATTTATGAGTATATGAAAAGTAATTTGAGGCGAAGAGCTTTAAATGGGCCCAGATCAGCAGCTTGAAATATTTTAAAAGTTGGCTTTAACCAAGCTAGCTTCTTTTCACCTACATATCGAAATGGCTCTCCGTTTTCTGGCCAGAACCGGCAACACTTTGCTGCGGCAGTGTGATCGCCACCTGCCCGCAGCAGCTCCATGGAGCCGCACACTGGCCCATTATCCCGTCAACGATGCGATTTTCGGCCTGGACGAACAGCAGCAGAGACTGCGGGAAACCACCTTCAACTTCGCTCAGAAGGAACTGGCGCCCCTGGCCCAAGAGATAGACAAGCTGGATGATTTCAAGTAAGATTGGGAAATTCAGTAAAAAGTCCACTTCAAGAGCAGCCTTTCCAACCGCAGAGAAATGCGCTCGTTCTGGCGAAAGTTGGGTGAACTGGGCTATCTGGGCTTCACGGCGGAGCCCGAGTACGGAGGCACTGGCGGCAGTTATCTGGATCACTGCATCATAGTGGAGGAAATCTCAAGGTAACCAACCGATTGGCAGTAATAAAAGCAATTATCCGCAAATGGGGTATTTGCAGAGCCTCTGGATCTGTGGGACTTTCCTATGGAGCGCATTCGAACATGTGCGTCAATCACCTGACCTTGAACGCTACGCCCGAGCAGAAGCAGCAGTATCTGCCCAAGCTGTGTAGTGGGGAACACATCGGCGGCCTGGCCATGTCGGAGGCGGGCGCCGGCTCGGACGTCGTCTCCATGAAACTGCGGGCAGAGCGCAAGGGGGATTACTACGTCTTAAACGGCACCAAGTTCTGGATATCCAATGGCTCCGATGCGGACACCTTGATTGTGTATGCCAAGACTGGAGCGAGTGGTGTGCCGGACAGCCAGGCAATCACCGCCTTCATTATAGAGACAGCGTGGGAGGGCTTCAGCGTGGCCCAGAAGCTGGACAAGCTGGGCATGCGTGGCAGTAGCACCTGTGAGCTGGTTTTCGAGGACCTCAAGGTGCCCGCGAGGAATGTGCTGGGCCAGGAGAACAAGGGCGTCTACGTGCTCATGTCCGGCTTGGATTACGAGCGTGCGGTCCTCTCTGGCATCCCCGTGGGGCTCATGCAGGCCGCCTGCGACGTGGCCTTCGACTATGCGCACCAGCGCAAGCAGATGGGCAAGCTGATCGGCGAGTTCCAGCTCATCCAGGGCAAGATGGCAGACATGTACACGACGCTGAGCGCGTGCCGCAGCTACCTGTACTCTGTGGCCAGATCCTGCGATGCAGGTGTCCGCAGCAGCAAAGATTGCGCCGGAGCCATTTTGTACTGCGGCGAGAAGGCGACCCAAATGGCGCTGGATGCCATCCAAATCCTGGGCGGCAACGGCTACATCAATGAGTATCCGACTGGACGCATTTTGCGGGATTCAAAGCTGTGTGAGATTGGTGCCGGCACCTCGGAGATCAGGCGCTGGTTGATTGGCCGCCAGCTGAATCAGGAGTACAGGTGAAATGGGGATAGCACGTACAGTGGGACAAAGGTGTTTAAATGTAGATAATATTATTATATTAACTCTCGATAGATCTTTAGCATAGTTTACATATCCAGATTTATTTGTAAAAACAAATATGCTTTGAAAAATTACAATAATTGAGATGCTTGTTGGTATTGTTAAAATATTGTTTTTATTAATTTACAAAAAAAAATACACAATTCAAATATGCAATTACGTATACACGACGTCTCACATATGTACTCGTATATACAAAACGAAATTACAGAGAAAAAAAACCGATTTTGTTTTATATCGAAGAACATAGATGATTTAAGAACTAAACGTTATGCGAACAACAATTGAAATCAATTAACAGAAATGGCGCTAGTTAAAATTCACCGTTTTTATTGTATTTAGTGTTTAGGTGCACAGTAATAAATTGCATTGAACTAACAGTAATTGAATGCATCCAATTTGCATTTAGTTTAGGTTATAGATTACGAATAATTTTGTTGTTGATTTGCTTAGGTTTCGTTTGATTAGTAGAAAGTTATTTTTGAATATAGTTTTCGTTAT
Organism: Drosophila sordidula; assembly: GCA_035047465.1. Taxonomy (NCBI): domain Eukaryota; kingdom Metazoa; phylum Arthropoda; class Insecta; order Diptera; family Drosophilidae; genus Drosophila; species Drosophila sordidula. The sequence goes on along the minus strand of JAWNPQ010000185.1, from coordinate 7,795,883 downwards.
TCTGCATACGTGGCGAAGCGGCGATTTCGACGGATATATATATATATAGAGCGTGATAGACAATTGGCAATTAATTGGCAGATAGACACGTACACAAAAGCTCACAACAATAATATACATAAGAAGTTTGTTCGCAAATAGAAAACAAGAACACAAATCGAAATGAAAAGCGATTACGTTAGAGTTAGAGTAGGGCGTGTGTGTGTGTGTGTTGGGTATGGTGTGCGTGTGTATATAGTATAGACATATTATCGCTAGTGGCTAATTATAATTAAATGTTAAATTATTACTATTAGTATGTATGTAAATGTTAAAAGCACATTTGGCAAACATTATCGTTTAGTTTCGGCTGCAATTCCCGCTCCCGCTCCCGCTTCCGCTCCAGCTCCAGCTCCGGCTCATTCCAGTCGATAACTGTGCTTCTCCGTCTTCGTCTCGGATCGCGATTCCGTCGTTGTCGTAAACGACTTGCGCTCCATGACGCGCTGCGTCATCGAGGTGAGTCGCTCGGAGCCCTGATCCACAATGCTGATCTTGCCGCCGTCCGTGTTGAGCGTCATCTGCGAGAAGCTCGACTCCAGCGGCTTGGCCAGGCCCAGTTCGCTGTTGCCGCTGCTGTTGGCCGACTTGTCAAAGTTGCGCGTCTCGTATCTGCTGAGGAGCGGCCAAAAGATTAGCGGGAGGGAGGGACAGAGGACGGCTAGACTCACCTGGATGTGTAGCCCTCGTAGTTCTGGCCGGGATACGCATTGCCGCCGGTCAGCTGGACGACGCCGCCCTGGCCAAAGGTCTTGTCGTGCAGATCCTGCACGCACGCCTCCAGATTGCGATTCACCGTTGGCTTCTGCGGCGGCGGCGGCGGCACAGCGGGCGCGCCCGTCGACGTCGCGGAGTTCTGCGTTTTAAGGCTGGACGTTTCAAAGCTGTGCTGATAGTTGGCGTTAGTGGGTGTGCCCGCTGCCGATGTGGTTGCGTAGCCATTGCTGCCGCCCGTCCCGGCCACTGGACTGCCAGGATAGGGACGCGGCACAGCGTTGGCGGTTAGTTTGGGATTAGAGCGAAAACTGTGACCGGACGTGGCCGTTTGCATGTTAGAAATGGTCGTCGACAGCGGCGGCGGCGGCGGCGGAAAATCGCCGTTCACATCGTCGATGGGCGCATAATTGGCCGGCGGCGGTGAAACGGCGCCGGGATGATGGAAGTGCTGCGGCTGCGGGCTGGCATAGTTATAATGATGCTTCTGCTGGCTGCCCCCGCCGGAGCCGGAGCCCGTGTAGTAGCTGGGCGAGCTGGGCAGATCGCCCGACTGCGAGCCGTAGTAGGCGCCTCCGCGACCCAGAGTCTGTTAAGGTTAGCGAGAAAGAGATTCGGTTGGTTAGACAGGATTAAGGGTTAGAGCTACAGCTACGCCGCCACCAGGTGCGCGAGAGTTGCCGAATTTTGTTGGTGCTATCGGAACTTAAGCTAGGAGCTAAGGGGCGTGAAACCTGTGCGTACATTGTTCTGGCTCCGGTTGAGCGTGCCGTAGGCATACTCCGTGTCGCTCTCGTCGGTGGTGAAGCCCTGGGTGTTCTTGGCATAGCGCTGGGCCTGGCGCACATGCTTGAGACGCTGGCGCGCCTCCTCCAGCTCCTTCTCCTTGCGCAGCACGGCGGAGCGTGCATTGATCTCCTGCGCCATGCCGTCCACCATCGACGTGTTGATCTTCAGCGAGTGCTCCTCCTCCGCCTCGAGGCCCTGTTGGGCGGCATGCACCAGATTATCGGTGGACTTGATGACCGCATTGCCGGCCGCCTGCAGGCGTCGTCCCGCCTCCGAGTTGGGATTCGATTTCACCTTGCAGGCGATCAGCAGCTGTGCCGTCGAGGCGGCCACCTGCTTGGCCGTGGAGATGAGCATCTCCTCGGTGCCGACGCCGCGCACCAGATTCTGTGCGGCCTCCACCAGGCTGTGCGTGGCGGCGGCCACCAGACGTGCGGCCGAAATCAGACCCTCCGACCACTGGCCGTCGTCGGAGCTGGTCAGAGGACGCCGCGCCACCTTGCCCTGATCAATGAGCTCACGCTGAGCGGCATTCGCGGCGCGCACCAAAGCAGCCGAAGCGGCCATAATGCCCTTGGCTGCCTCCAGGATCATCTCGTCGAACTTCATGTTCTCATCGAGCTCGATCTGTGGACGGGAGAAACTATTTAGTTGGGCAATTCGTGGTTGAAGTGAGCTTAATGCATATATTAGAGAGGCAAACATCATTCGAGTTAAGTTGGGGTTGTTTAGTAGAGTTTGAACGATCACAGTAATAATATGTTTGATTCCTGGGTGAACTTTTGAATGTAACAACCAAGAATATCAAACATATCTCACTGGAATCGCTTGATGAGTGGGTAGTTTGGCTGATTGGTTGGTTGGTTGGTTGCTTACGAGCTAAATGAGTTAAACGTGTGTGACGACCGAGTGTTAGTTTGCAATTCACCATTCACAGACACCGTTAGAAGCTAGGGATTGCGTATTGGATATGCACCTTGACATCCGCCTGGCGGCGGGGCCGCAGCGAGGCCAGCTTCTTGGCGGCGGCATCGATGGAGGCGGCGGCGCCGAGCAGCTCGTTCTCGGCTATCACCGTGGGATCCTCGGGATCGATCCAATCGGAGCCCTTCAGCAGGCGCGCCATCGCCACCAGGTCGGTGACGCACTTGGCGACGCGGCGCGACAAGTGCATGCGATCGTCGGCGCTGCAATTGTGCAGGATGCCGTTGAGCAGCTCCCGATAGGACTCGGCGACGGCGGTGCCCGCCTCCAGGGTGCGCACGCGCAGCTCCTCCGTCTCGGCACAGTTCCAGGCGACGGAACGGCAGACGATCAGCATGTCCGAGATGGCGCGTCGGCCCAAATTGGCGGCGGCCACAATGTCCGCCTGCAGATTGGAGGTGCCGGCGGCAACGGCCTTCGCCGTGGCCGCGGTCACGTTCATCGTGACGCGTATCAGATCCTCGGGTCCCACCTGGACGCTGCCCACCGGCGGTGGTGTCTGCATGGCCTGCAAGTTGATAACGGTCGATTAGGACTAACTAAAATGTTATGATATTGAACAGTACAACTTACGCGTATCTCCTGTGAAATGGCCTCCACGGTGGCCTCCATGGCGCGGGTGCCCCGCGTGTGCTCATCCTCCACGGCCTTGACCGTCTTCAGCAGCGAGGAGACATTCAGCACCATTACCTAAATGCAATAACAAAGTGTTTTTGTTGTTGTTGTTCGTTTTGTTGTTGTTTGGTTTTGGAAAGCAGAAATGTTTGTGATTAATGTCGAGTTCTTCAGAAGGTAGAGATAATGCTCTAGCATAGGTAACTTAGGATTAAGCTCTAGGATCTACAAACTATAAACTAAAATCTACAAGTGAGGCGACTACATAACATTGGCTTTGGCACTTTTGGGATCAGCTAGTTATACGCTATATATGTATTTGATATGAACAACATTTTTTGATGGCTGATTATACGAGCAATAAACATTTTATTCGCGAAAATAGATAAATAATGCTTTTAATCATTCTAGACAACATTTAGTTTCGGGGACTATAACATTGGACAAAAAGAGAACTTGTAGATGTTATGGAAAAGCAAAGTGGCGTGTGTATGTATGTATATCTGTGTGTATATAGACTATATATATACGACTGTTTGCCTGACTGATTCAACTTAAAAATATAAATTGCTGGGCACAGATACATATATTCTTTTGATATATAAGCGAGCACACTGAGAGGAAAAGCTCAACTGTAAGTTGTTTTCAAATCTGTATAATAAATATAAGTTAATTTGTTGTTTTAAAATTGTATATCAAATTTAAATAAATTGCGTGGAAAGAACGCATATAGGGGTCAAGAATTGGAAAATAATTGAAAAGTCAAGCCTTTCTATATTTCTTCCAATCGGCTTTAGACGGAATTGTTTTTAAGATTTTTAACTGTCATGCAGAAACACATTTGCTCTGAGTAAAATCGGCTGGCATATATATATAGTATACACATATACATCTACATATATCCACGAGTATGCCCTCCAATCACATCCACAAGTTTTACAAAAGTTTGAAGTGGGATAAAATGTTTGGAATAATGTTTTTGATTTCTTTGTATTGTGCAATGATTAATGTTAATGTTTAAAAGAGAATTTCGTCAAGGTTTCCAAATTGTTGTGGGAGGCGTCTCCCTAATGACTCATGATTCCATTGCCGGCTGCTGCCGCTGCCGCCGCTACTGCTGCCGCTGCCGCTGCTGCTGCTGCTGCGGGGGCGTGGGTGTGTTAGTTTCTGAATGGGCGCTGGCAGCTGTTTGGCAAACGTCGTGAAGCGCCTGCTTTGTGGTTGTTTTCGTTTGTTGTATAACAGTTTTTGATATGCGGATGATATCGATAACGAGTTCGAATTCGATAGTGATGCATGGTCGATTATCGATACGTTGCGTATATAATTATGCATATATATATATATATATATAGATATTCCACAGCGAGCGCAGCGCATGAAGAGAGCGTGGAGAGCGATTTTTGTACAGTTCATGAGAGTTTGTTGATTTGTTTTTGTTTTTTTTTTTTTTTCGTATGTATGTGTGTATGGGAAGAGAGAGAGAAGAGCAGAGACGACGAACGCGCACAAATTAGCAAAAAAAAAAAAAGAAACGAAAACGAAAATATATACAAGAATTTATGGATTTTTTTTCTTCTTTTTTTGCTTTTTACAAGTGTGTGGGAGGGTGGTTCAGTGAATTATTTGCTGGCGGTGGTGGATCGACATAGAGAGCGGGGGCAGCGAGAGCGAGAGCGAGAGAGAGAGCGCGCGCAGCAAATGCATGCAGAGAGCAGCAGGCAGAAGGGTGGGTGGTGGGTGGTGGGTTGTGGGTTGTTTGCTTGAATTGACCAAAGAGTTAGAGCTGATAACGGCGGGTTGAGAAGTCGGGTGTTTGGTGCGTCTATAGCCAGAGATTATGTTGCGGGGGCTGTTTATGCACATGTACACATATAGATTTATGTAAGTATGTGTGTTTAAACGTGTGGGTTAAACATTGATAATAATTATTAACATTTAAGACAAAACAAAACAAAACATAAAGCGCCAGCAGCAGCAGCAACAAAAGCTGAGTTTGAGCATGAAATTGAGATTGAGATGGAGATGGAGATGAAGATGGAGATTGAGATGGAGGTGAGCAACTGCAGCAGCCGGGACGAGCAGCCCTCGGAGGCTCGTTTGGTGCATGAAACAGCGGCGACAGCAACAGCGACAGCTAGTGGTATTAAATAGTGTTGTTGGATCTGTTTCTTACGAGTACATTTCGGGTGGTAGATGTTTGTATGAGTGCCAAAGCCATTTTACGATTATAAGGTATTTACTTGTATACAGTGGTCGCTCGCTAATTGGAACGTTTCGGTTTCTTATAAACATGATTTTAAGTTTGCAATTTGTATATAAAAATATGAAATCTAAATTATATTTAACATTTAATGACTTGTTTCAAGCAAATTAAATTCAAATGGAAAACAATTCGATTTATAAGATAATTATAATTTCTGGCCAGTTAAGTCTTCTAAAGTTCATATTTGCGAGCGTTCACTGTACTCTAAATGCCACAAACAACATTTATATATGCGTGTGTTTTTTTTAAAAAGCTAGTTTCGAAAAATAAAAAACATAAACTAGCTCAAATATTCATTTGGTCTCAGCCTAAAACTGTCAAAGCTTTAACCAGTCGGGAATTGTAAGTTAAGCTGGATATTAGTTTCGCTAACTTTAATCTGAATAATTGCCCATTTTTAATGTGTTAAGGATCTCTTGAAATCGCGTCCAGTTCGTTTGTAGTCCAAATCCCGTCGAGTTTAAACACCCCGAAAAAGAGACCATAACCACATTAAAGTCAGTTACAGTTACAAAAATACCAGAAATAAAAAAAACTAAATATTATACACTAATCAAAAAAGCCACAACAACGAAAGCTTTAGAGCAAAAAAGAGAGAGGTTTCAAAAACTAGAGAGATGAAGAGACGTAGGGAAAAGTTGAAAAAAAAAAAAAGAAAAACGGGACTCCAACATACCCTGGCGCTCTCCTTGAGACCCTGCATGGAGGGGTCGTGTATGGGTTTGCCGGAAGCCAACTTGGTGCAGTTGATCAGATCGCCCAGAGCCGAGGCCACATCCTTGACAGCATTGATGACCATCACCTGGGAGTCGGGCTGCGAGGAGCCCAGCGAGCAGGCGCCGCGTTTAACGGCCTCCGCGAGTTGAGCTAGCGAGAAAAAAAAGGGCACATTGATATTAATCCGTCAATGCTGCAGTGGAGCTCTGATTACTCACTTATGGTTGAGACGGCATTCTGTGCCGCATTGGCCAGCTGATCCTGTGTGCCGGCGGCGCCCGTGACCAGCACCTTGGTGTCCTCCACCAGGGCCTTGGCGGTCTGTAGAATGTGCTCGCGATGATCGGCAAAGCTGCCATCGCCGTCGGAGTGCAGGGTGCCCGCGGTGGCGAACATAATGGTCGTGTCCAGGTCTCCAATGATGCCGGAAACGGTGTGGGCCGCATTGATGCAGGCCTGGGTGCCGCGGGAGCCGGCCTGGAGGGCGGCCAGCACCTGGGCGACCTTCTCGGAGACCTCGCGGGCGTTGCGCGCAATCTCCTTCTGGGCGCTGGCGTCGTTCGGATTGGCGCCGCCCGCCGACGACTGAATCATGGCGCTGACGGAACGACCCAGATCGATGACGTTGCTGCGGATGCGGACGGCCACGTCCGGGGAGGTGGTCGTCGTGCTGGCGCCCACCGAGTCCTGGGTGAGCAGCTGATAGTGCTGGGTCATGTCGACGGCCAGCTGGGGCAGGGCCGCCGGCTCCACGCTGCTCTTGGCGTTCATCTCGTTGCCCAGGCGGGCGATCTCCTTGGCGGTGGCCACCATGCGCGTCTGGTAGTCGACAAAGTTGTCCGAATAGGAGGCGTTCAGCAGCGACTGGCGCTTGTCCGTGAGCCGCGTTATCGAGCGATTCACCTGCTCCATGAGCCCGGTGACAATGCCCGTCTCGGCGTTGATCTTCTCGACGGTTTGCTGCAGCTCCTGGATGGCCTCACGCGTCCCATCGATGGCCTCGTCCAGCCGGGGATGGGCGTGCGTGGCGCGCGGATTGCCCGCCGAATCCTTGGCGGACTGAACCAGCGTGATGGCGCTCTCCACCACGGACTTGGTCTGGTTGATCAGCGACATTTGCTGCTGGCTGTGCACGATGTGGGTGCAGGCGCCGATGGCGCCGTTCACCATGGGCACCACATACCGGGAGATCTCGCCGACGGCGTGGCCCAGCTGCTCGGCATTGTTCTTGCCGGCGACGCGTATCGGCTCCAGCTTGTCCAGGAGCTCGGCGGCCGAGTTCAGCGTTTGGCCACTGAAGCCGTGCAGATTGTTGTCCCGACGCCGGCTCAGGCCCTGGGCGTTGGCGGCGAGGGCGCAGCTGTCCAGTTCGCGGGTGCAGATGCCCAGCGTGTGGAGGACCTGCTCGCACTGGGCCTGGCCCGGCGCCTTGTCGCGTATGTTGTCCACCAGCCGCTTGACGGACTCGGAGACGGGCGTCGAGTGCATGGAGAGCTGCTGCCAGACGGGCGGATTGTCCGGCGACAGGGCCAGCGATTTGGCCGCCTTGACCATTTCGACGACGCCGTCGATGACACCGCGACCCGCCTGAATCACCGGCTCCTGGGCCTTGCGACCCTCCGCCGAGATCTTCGCCGGTATCGAGATGAACTCCGGACTGGAGGCATACTGACGCACCGCCTTGACGGCGTCCAGCAGCGGCTCGACGAGACGATCGCGACTGCCACCCGTCGGCTGCTCCTCGATGGCCTTGATGTCCTGGACGAGATCAGAGGTGGCGGTCGCCACCTGCTTGGCGAGCACGATGAACTCGTTCTTGGCCACCGGATTGCTGGTGTTCATGCTCGCCTGGCGGCAGATCGAGCACAGATAGCTCGTGTGCTTGGCAATCACGGTCAGCGCCGAGATCATCTGCGGCTTGCCCGACTGGGCGCTGCTCACGATATCGCAGTGCTGGCGAATGCCCTGATACGCCCACGTCAGCTGCGCCTGGTCGATGATGCCGGGCCGTCCGGCCACGCTGCTCGGATGGGAGACGCCGATGAGGTAGGCCGCCTGCGAGGAGCTCTCCATGAGGCCCTGAATCGAGTCGTTGACGTTGTTCACCGACTGGCTGAACTCGACGTGCTGCGACTGCTTGGCATTGTTGATCATCTCGGAGATGGCGTAGCCGAGATTGCGCGACTTGGCCGTCGCCTGCTCGACGCAGTCGAAGTAGCCCAGCTCGTTGATCGGCTCGTGCGGATAGTCGAGCATCAGGCGGAGGGCCTCGATGTTGCGCATGGCGTTGTCGCACTCCTTCTGGCCCGGTGCCGACTGGATGCTGGCGTCCACCAGCTGATTGATGCTCTCCGTGACGCTGCGCGCGGCGGCGTGCAGCAGATTCTTGGCGTTCGGCTGCCCGGGATCGGCGGCGATCGACTTGGCGGTGGACAGCAGCGAGCACGACTGCGTCGACACGTTGCGCAGACAGTCGATCATCTGGGAGCGGACGGGCTCGTCGGTCTGCGCCTGGCCGGCCATCTCGATGCTCACCGAGAGCAGGTCCCGATAGTTGGCCGCAAAGTGTTGGCTGCTCTCCGCCAGCTGGGCGGGACTGGCGTACGATTGGACGATCTGGCCGCCGGCGCTGCTCAGCTGCTCGGCGACCTCCTTCAGCTCCGACTGCAGTTCGCCGTAGGCCCGACTCGACGACGGCAGCTCGCTGACGGAGAGAATCTCGCTCAGCTCGCTGACGTTGCGCAGAGCGGCGTCGACCTCGCGCTGGCCGGGAATGCAGTCGACGGTGCGCGACAGGGCGCCGGTGACGTCGTGGCCCGCCTGGGTGAGCGCCTGCCGATCGGAGACGCCCTGGAGCATGCGCTGCGCCTCCTCGATGAGGCGCGCCGAGCTGGTGACCACATCGTCCGCACAGTCGATGATCGCCGGATTTTGTGTGGTCGCCGCCACGCCGTGCACGCTCTTGGTGAAATCGCCGAGGGTCAGGGCCGTGTCCCGTCCGGCGGCGCCGGCATAGCTGCGCTGGCCCTGCAGCACGGAGCTGAGCAGCTGGCTGAGCGCGATGCCCACGTTCTTCACGGACTTGCGCAGCTCGTCGGCGGTGTTCTCGACGGTCTCGCCGGGCACCGGACGCAGCTGGCCGGCGAGGGCCGCCTGCCGTGTATCGTCCAGCACGAGATGCAGCTTGCGCACCGCCTCGAGGGCAGACTCCAGCTCCTGGCCGCCGCAGGCGTCGCGCGCCCGCTGCGCCACCGAATGCAGCTCCGAGACGCTCTGGCCCAGATGGAGGGCGCTCTTCGAGAGCTGCGCGCCGGCGGGTATATCGGTGACCGTCGGCTGCAGCGCACGCGACGATTTGGAGACCTGGAGCGCCGGCTCAATGAACTGTTCGGCGGCCTCGATCAGGTTCAGCTGGGCGTGCGCATCGTCCGGCACGGCGCGCGTCGTCTTCAGCGAGGTGACCAGGCGCGGTATGGTGTCCGCGACGCGCTTGCAGTCCTGCAGCAGCGACTCCTTGGTCTGATGGTCCTGGCTGTGCTGCACCGCGTTCTGGGCGGCCGAGATGCACTGGGTGGCCGCGGAGGCGGCCTGCTTCGAGCAGAACTCCAGCCGCTGGATGAGGCCGCGCTTCATGGCCGGCGTGTTCGCCGCGCTCGTCGTGATCTCGCGCAGCTCCTCGGCGGCGCGACGCAGCGCGTTCTGGTTGTCCGAGTCGTGCGGATTGGTCGAGCAGAGGCGGGCCGCCTCCACCAGCTTGGCGGTGGCATCGGCCAGCTGCTTGGCGGCGGACAGCAGGCGTCGCTGCATGTCCGCATCCTCCTGCTGATCGGCCTCGCCCTTGATGCTCTGGATCAGCTGGGCCGTCGTCTGGCCGAGGGTGCGTGCGTGGCGCACCATTTCCTGGGGATCGTTGGTCGACACCAGGATGTCGGTGCCAATGATGACATTCTCGACGGGACTCAGCTCCTGGCTGGTGCGGTTCGCATGCTCGCGCGTGCTCAGCTTCACGTGCTCGAGCATCTCCAGCAGGCTCTTGGAGACGTCGCGGGCCGCGTCCACCAGCTCGGCCTTCAGCTTGGGATCGTTGCTCGCCTCGTTGCAGACCTCGCACAGCGAGTTGACCGCCCGGGCCACGTTCCGGGCCGCCGCCTCGAGCTGTTCGCGGCAGGCGGCGTTGTGGAGCGTCGGCGCGACGACCTTGGCGCAGGCCACCAGCTGACTGGTGGCGAGGGCGCACTGGCTGGCGGCGCCGATGACGCGATTGCGCGCCTGATCGTCCTCGCAGCTGGCGGCGATGTTCTTGGCGCGCAGCACCAGGGCGGCTGTGGTGTTGGCCACCGCCTTGGCCAGGCCCAGGAGCATGTCGTGCAGGTCGCGATTCTCGGGCGCCTCCTCCTCGGCAATGGTGCTGAGCACATGGGTGGTGGCCTCGCCCACACGACTGGCGGCATTGATCAGATGCTGCGGCGGCTCCTTGCTCTCCGGCTCGGCGGCCTTCAGCAGGTCACTGAAGGCGTTGCACAGATTGCGCGCCGCCTCCAACAGTTGATCGCCATTCGAGTCGTTCTCCATGAGGGCGGCAATCAGGCGCACCTCCTTGGTGACCTCCGGTATCGTCTGGGCTATTTGCGACACGGACGCCGAGATGGCCTCCGTATCGACCTCGTCCGGCTGCGAGGCGGTTATAATCTGTGCGGTGGCCGCGCTCATCGTGGCCACATGCGAGCTGACCGCCTGCTTGGACGTGTCCAGCGTATTCTCGCGCCACTCAATCGAGCGCAGATCGCTGCCCAGCTCCTGAATGGGTGCCTAGACGCGGGAGATGTGGGGATTAGTACGAGGTTCGAGTTTCCTCTCTATTCTCTTGCTATTTCACCTTGGTGCGCAGCTCCTCGTCGGCGCGTATTAAGACATCCTGGCCAGCGGATATATAACCGAGCAGCGCACGCTGCGGCTCCGTCAGATTCACAGAACTAATGCGTACTTCCTTAGTCTAATAGCAAAATAATATACATTTAGTAAAAGGCATTTCGATTTAGTTATGGATTATGGATATATAGGCCAGTTTTGGGGCACATACTTTGTGAAACGTTTCATGACCGTTTTCTAAATGTGTCAGAGATTTACGCAGCGTGTTCGGATGATGAGAGAATTTCCACAAGTTAGTTAGGATGTCAGTTAAGTTGAGGTTATGTTTTCAGTTTTGAGGTTATGTATACTTTTAGGAGGTGCAATGGCAACTTAGACAAAATGGCACGAAATGAGAATGTACTGGGTCGCTCTGGGTGCATTGTGGAACTTACCGTTGGCGGCGTATGTGCATGATTCACCTGACCGACAAAGGCGCCATATTGCACGGTCTGCACTTCGTTCTGCGTGAAGGTGCGTTCACCTGTTGTTTTTGCCACAGCGAGCGAGGGAGAAACGTGCGTGCACACAAGTCGGAAATCATAAGTTATCAGAAGCATAAACAAGTAAATTAAAACCATAAAGCAATGCAGCAAGGACTACTGTCTTAAGAGTCTAGAAATCGTATTTTCCCTTAGGGAGCTACAAAAAATGTGAACACTTCACAGCTTCACTATTATATATATTAGATTGATGTTATTCAAGATATACTATATATTACTTTTATTTAACACTGAAAGTTTAATCTTCTCCTGTGTTGAATATTGTCAAATATATAACAGATTTTTTTTTTATTAAATATTTCTAAGCATCTTTGCAGCGGGTTTTCAGATTTACTAATATCTTCCTATAATATCTTTTGAGTACACATATTTTCGTAAAATATTTATCAAGTTTTTTTCTTCGATGGAACTAAAACATTTCTGCTGCTTTGCTAAATATAAAAAACAGCTATTATATTTATGCCTTTCTAAAAAAATATACATTTGTTTTAGCTCACGTTGTTTAAATTTCGACATTTTATGCTCAACAGAACTAAATAAAACACAAGCGCTAGTAATTATATCTTATAGCATACTTTACAATAAAAAGCTGAAGCTAAAGTGCAAACATCTTAACCTTAACTACAATATAATTGAAGCCAAGGGACTTACCGTCATAGGGCCGCATAATGCCTGGATGCGCCAGACTTTCCAAGTTAAGCTTCTCCACGCGATTCGTCTCGTGTTGCAAGAAGGTGGCCCTAAATAAATGAATACAAATACGACAATCAGTTTAACATGCAACCCATTTCCATTTCCTCTCTTCGGCTAGACAACTCACTTCGATGGCGCAACGGACTCCTCCACCATGGTGGAGCCCTCGTCACCCTCGATGCCAAAGTGGTCCTTGGTCTGCTTCTTCTTCAATATAATATCGATATAGCCCGCAATGAGCTGAACTATTTGCTCGGCCTCAGTTGTTTGCACCGAATAGTATTGATTCGCATAGTCGCCAAAGTCCAGGGTGAACGTGTTCGGAGAGGCGCCCCAACGGCGCACCGTGGTCAATGGCCAGGATATCAAAATCTCCTTGGTGCGTTCGTCCAGACGCAGGACCGAGTCCTTGGTAACGCCCAAGAGACGCGGCACCAGCTTGTTCTTGCCGTTCATCTTCTCCTTGACCAGGAAGAAGGTCACGCCGTAGGTGGGCAGCTCCCGGGCGGTCTTGGTGTACAGGACTTTGGCGTCGATTTCCGTCAGCTCGAAATATCGTCTATGCTCCGCAAAGATTTTCTTCTCAATGTTCTTGACGCGCACATACGACTGGGGTAGAAAGTCCTTCAGGCTGTAGCGGGGTAGCGAGAGAAAGAGAGAGAGAGAGAGGGATAGAGAGAGAGCGAAGGAGCTGATTAGTGGAGAGTTCAATGCGAGAGTCGTCAGCTGGTGACTTACTCCAGGAAGCCGGGCTTGTGCTTGGTCTCGTTGTGCGGCCCGAACTGTATGTGCACCTGAATGCCGGCGAATTCACAAGCTAAGGAAAGTTACAGAAAGTAAAAAAAAAAAGAAGGAAAATTGTAAAAAAGCAAAAACTACACAGCCTCGTCAAACTCACCCTTATCCTGTGTGACAGGATGCGTGCCATCGAGTATGGCATCCCTGGCCTGCACATAGAGCAGATTCAGCTGCACCGGGTCACGGGAGTCAATGTTCTGGTCCGAGAAGAAGAAGCGACGACGCAGCAGCACCGTTTCCGACTCATCGATGCCCTGTTCGCGCAGTGTGCGACCCACATCGACCCAGTTCACTGGCAAATAGGAGAGAGGAGAGCGAGAGAGAGAGAAAGTTAATTAGTTGCGCTGACCAGCGACAGATGGCGCCACTCACTTTCATCATCGGTCTTGAGTTTCTTGCGCAAACTCTCCATTTTGGCATCGCGATCCTTCTCGGTGAACTTGCGCTTGAGCGTTAGCGTGCCAAACTTATTGTCCGGCAAATTCTCATTCTGCGCCTCGTTGTCCTCGCGCACCAGGCCGTACTCCTCGTGATTGGTGATGCCAATCTTGGTGCAAATGACGACCATCAGCTGTGACACCGGCTGGGAATCATCGACCAGTATGGTCTTGACGGCCCCGTCCAGCATGCGGACGCGCAGGGTGCGCAGCTTGCGTCGATATTCGACCGTATCCTGATTGTGGAGTATATAGTAGCCCAGTGTACGGCCCGCCTCCAGCCAGACGCCCTGCTGATTCTGCTCGTCCGAAATGAAGAGTCCATATTCGCTAGCTGTCAAAAGGTGGAGAGTGGCGACTCTTCAGTCTGGGGATCTGGGTTGGCTTTCGGAGCGGATATACTTACGTTGTCCCTGCACCGCTTCGGCAAATTTATCGCGTATGATTTTGCATGCATCGAAGACTGTCGTATTTGGTTGGAATTGTATGGTCTTGGTCACCCGACCGCCCTCCAGCTGTATGCGCAGCGATAGTGTGGACATCCTTGCGTCGTCTACGTGCTCGTCCTAGTCCTAGGCCTAGTTGTAGTCCTAGTCTTAATCGTTTGCTTAAACTTAGTGTTTTAGGTGTAGAAATTGTAAAAGGCACTGCAAGCAGAAAAATGTGGAGAAAACAGCATAAGTGAAATGGGCGAAACATCGAGAACAGGCGTTATAAACATGAAATAAATGGCCGTTCAAGTGTTATAAATAGCGCAGCGAGCAAACCGAAACCGAAACCTAAACCAAAAACCAGAAACCACCCCCAAAGCGGCAGCAGCGGCAGCAGAAGAGATAGCCAGGCCGGGCCGGGCCGGGCCGGGCCAGGCCAGGCCGGGGGCAGCCACCACCCAAAAAACCAGACAACGTCGCCTCGCTGCTGATGAAAATCTTCTATACACACACTCGCACACTCGCACACTCGGCACTCGGGGGCTCTTCAGTTTCCAAATCAAAGCCTGGCCATTGTCGCTTGGGGTGACTTGCCGCACACCCCCCTGCCCCTCCCTCGTCTTGCGCTTGTCATTATGCCAAGCAGCGACGTCGACTGCGACGGCGACGGCGACAGCGTTTGTTGTTGCTGCTGCTGCGCCATTTTATGCGACATTAATGCCTGGATTTTTTAGCTAAATTCAGTTAATGCTCGACTGGCCCACGCCCGCTCCGCTTGTAATTGATTTTTCTTTTCTATTTTTTTTTTTTTGCTCGTCCTGCTGCACGCCCACCCGGAGACGAGCCAGGCAAAGTGTGTCAGTCACACAGAGTCCCAGCCGGAACACGATTGCGTTATTTTTCTTATGTAAAAATCGATAATTTGCACAGCTTATGTTTTGGTTTTCGCATCTTGGCCCCGCGTCACAAAAGGCATGCGGAAGCACTTGAAATTTCCGGCAAAAACTGTCAGCCAGCAACTGATAGCAGCCAAGGCAGACTTGCCAGCCGCACACGCAAACACATACACACAAAAAAAAAAAGAAGAATGTTTAAAAAAAATTTACTTTTTGCCACTTGGCAGAACGCCGCTTGCTCCATATGGCAACTGGATTGGAGGCGAATTTATTTTTTTTTTTTTTAGCACTTTAGAAGGATGCACGTCTGCTGGCCACGGGATCTGGCACGTAACTGAAAAAGGTTACCTCAAATTGGACCAACCTAAGGGATGCTGCGACAGCGACGTCGACGTCGACGCATTTTCGCTGCCCGAACTTTTTTGCTCAGCTGCCGGGGTGAGAGCGCACAAGCGAACGAGAGAGAGAGAGAGAGAGCGCAGGAGAGAGCCAGAGAGAGCAAGCGAGAGAGCGGCGCATGCGCAGTTCTGGCCAAAGTTTAGCGAAAGGGTGCAGCCGCTACAGCTAACGAAATCAACCCCAAAAGCGCGTGTAGAGTTCTCTCTCTCTCTCTCTCGCTGTCTCTCTTTCTCTCCAGTTGTAGACTTTAGACGCCTGGCAACGGCGGCTGCCCGCCCGAGTGGCGCCAGCCGGCAAAATGCCAGCGTTTTGCGCAGCTTAAACGGCAGGGGCGTAATCTGATCGGAGTGAAAAACGCGCTGCGCGGGAACCCCTTTTAGGCAGCAGGAGAGCCTGCGCAGTGCTTTGCGAAGGATACATGCCGTTTTTTCCTTGCTTTGTGGTAAAAGATATTAAAGATATAATCGAAAAGTTAGAGGTGGAAGGGCGGAAAACAGCACAAAATATTTGAAAACATTATATATATATATATAACGCTGATATGGCAGTTACGAAAAGAACTTACATCAAAATATTTTACCACACAATAAATTGCAAAAGTTCTTATAAATATGTAAATATGTAAAAATATATATAAATATATAATATACGATATATAATATTCGACTCTAAATTGGTGTTTTATTTGTAAACAGTCGGCAGATAATACTTGTGTATCGGTAAAGCATTAAAATTTCTATTATAAAGAAAATATGAGAAATGCTTTACCATATGCATAAGCAAATTCATACTTTTTAACATGCACAGAGTATAATCATTTTCATGCTTTATTTGGGTACATATGAATACATTCATTTGCACTTGTTACTTGCTTTTGACAGCTTTTCAGAATGAAAATGTTCCCCTGTAATACAATACCCTCCATTAATTCAATTAACTGCGTGGCATGCAGTCTCCCCCGAAGACACAACCTCAGAATAAACACCCACGCAGACCCACACCCATACACACGCTGAATGTAAATGTCACATAAAATGGACAAAAGAAGCGGGGAATTGAATAGGGATAAATAAGGACAGGCCAAGCAGATGGATTTCATAGAGCTGAAAGACAAACAACCTCAATGAATGGAAAACAACTAGGCGACAACTGTGTATGTATAATAAGTATATAGATATGGCTGATTTCAGACTCAAGTGAAGCCACAATAGCTGAGGGGGAGTGTGTCTAGCATTACAGCTGACTAAGGTTTCAATTGATGACAGTCCGCTGGCCACGAAGCTATCAAAGAGCATTTTTATAGTGGCTAATAAAATGCGCAGAACATCAAAATTTTACGTTGATTTTAGTGCGAAAAGCAAATATGTGTTTTCAGCTTCAATTTCGACGCCAACTAACTGGCTAATGCAAATGGGTCCCAATTTCAACTTCACTGCAAGCTTTAGCCTCAGCTGTCGGCACGAGCTCTCACTAATTGGCAAGCACTTTTCGCTCGGAAGTCACACTGTGCGGCTAATGGATGTAATTTACAGCCAGCCGAGTTTTCTATGGGTCCAACTAATTAATTGGCTGGCGCTGTTGTATTTCTGTGGATGCTGAGTAAAAGTGGATGTTGCATCCACAAAGCTGTCGCTTATTGTTTTCCTATAACGTCTTTTTCGAAAGTATGGCAATCAATTAATAGTCTATGATTTCGTTAAAGTTTTTTTTTTTATAGGGGTGCCAGTCTAATGAATTGAGAAAAACTTATGATTAACTTTGGCTTTATGTCTCAATTTTATTGAATATAATAAAAATATTCAAGTTGAGATCGTAAACCATTCTGATAACTATCGGAGAATACTCTCTTCAAAACTCCATTAATATTTATTGCTATTTTGTATTTTCTTCTTAAAGATTATGGTATTATTACTGTGATAACTATTTTATATATCGTCTATAATATAAAATTTATTACCACACCCTGCGGTTCAAACCCGTATCCTTATTTCTTAATATCTACCAAGGAGTATATTCTACCAGGTTTATATATATATACTCTTTTAAAGGATATTCATTAAAAATAATTAATACAATTATAATAAGATATCGGTCTGTTAAATTCAATATATCATACTTAAAATTTATAAAGATCAAGTAGCATCTGAAAGTATGCTATACAAATTCGATCAGAATAGGTTAGCATTCAAATACTTTTAATTATAGTTGTATTATTTTACTTACTCTTCGAACACATTTTAAGGCTCGGCGAAGAATTTTGTTTAAAATTACGTAAAGGTTTCTTATTTTTTATGCTATTCTGCGTTTTTCGGTTATTTTCAGAAGTATGTCAAAAGGCACATGGCTTGGAATAGCTTATGCTTATGCTTATAAAGGCACGCTCGGGTCTCGTGTGTTTGTGTGTGTGTGTTTTTTTTTTTGTGTGTAGGTGTGTGTTCTTTTTTAAATTTAGTTGTAAATGTTTACTTTAACTTTTTGTTTTTGGTGTGGACAATGTCTTTGAAGGCGTTCGAGGGTGAAGGGATTTTAAAAATCGTTGACTACGACGGCAGCGCACGACGATCGGAGCCCAAGCGCGTGGAAACCGACTGACTCCAGTTGGGTGGCGACTGCTCGCCGAGCTGAGGCACGTTTGTGGTGTTGAAACGGCGGCACGGAGACGCGTCCAGCACGTTTTTGTACAAGAAATTGTACGGAAACGAAATGGCAAACACAAACAATAAGGACTAACAATTTGGAGTGCAGAGGAGCTCTACAATCAACTTCTATATCAGTTAAAAAGTAGCTTAAAAATGCGACTACTGTGATTACGTTCGAAATTTAACAAATAACGATTCTAAAATTCTGCATCTAACGGCTAAAAACGTGTCTTGTATATTGTATATACGGTATATATATAAATAGGTTTATATAGATAAAAACGTGTAGAGTTTCTTAACAAATTTATGTTCTTGTTTTTTAATCTAAGGCAAATTATTGGCAGAGTTTGAGTTTGAGCCTAGGGCCTAAATATCTAAGCGTTGCTTAGAACTACAAAAGTTGCTTTTAAAAGTTTATGTTTTTATTATTTCATTATTATTTTAAGGCACACGACGAAAAACGCAGCAAACAAAAAAAAAATGTCGCGAATTTGCGGTATTATTATAATTCTTATTATGTTTAATATTAATAAGGCACTTTGAAGAACTACTACAAAAAAAATGGCACGCAACAATAACAACTTGAGCAAAAACTTGAAAAAAAAAACTTAACAACTTTTCGTTCAGTTAACACAAGGCACAAAACGGTGGCTTAAAAAAAAATAGAAACGCGTGACAACTGCTTTTGAGAACTTGAACACTTGAACTTGAACTGGTCCAGCAGAGATTCTGGCTGTAGCAGGCTAGGATGATGTCAGCGCTGGCGTGTCCTGCCCGATCGGAGGCTAGGCCTAGAATGATGTGCTACGCCGCCGACACATCGGACGCTTCTGACGCAAACATCATTCATGCCACAACTCGTAAGCGTTATGAGAATCGCAACTGGCGTCATTCGCATCGAATCCAGGCAACAAAAAAAAAGAAGGATGCTGCGGCGCGCATGCTCCAAGCGGCGACTGAAACCGAGCTATGCCCGGCTGCTGCACGTGCAAGAGGGATGGGCGCAGCACCAGCGGCAGCAGCGCAGATCAACAGCTTGGGGGGTAGGGGGTGCTGCGATGCTATGTGTGGCACTTTGGCATTTTGTTAGTTTTTTTTTCCTTTCGTTTTGGGCAAGCACAGCGTGCTGAAGGAACTACAAAAACAACCACCAACTGTGCCGCCCAATGGGTGGGCCGGGACCACCAATGGCTGCTACGCGCCCGCTTCGTTTCGCTGCTTATGTACAACAACAGCAGCCTGTTGTTGTTGTTGTTGCTGTTGTGGTTGTTGTCGTTGTTGCTGTTTGCTTGGCTAAGTTGTATAAATTGAGCTAGTGACTATTTTTTTTGTGTTTTATGCAAAAACGCAAGTTTTGCTGCGGCTGCGGGACATCTTATTTGGCTAAATGACTTGAGGTTTTAATTAGCCAAGAGGCAGCATTGATTAATTGTAGCAGCCGCTGCTCACATTAAGCATACGCCGCATTGGCGGCCCCTCAAAGTATGCACAGCAATTGCAGCAGATAAATACACGGGGAAACAAATATAAGACAAGTTGGCAGTTTGTATAAACGCCCCCCCTTTGGCATATTATATACAGCAACTATGCTCCCCCCGCACCCCCTTGGACCGAGCCAAGTCAAGTCGGCAACTGCTGCCGCCATGGAAAAACTCAACTGGCGCGACTTGTTGGCGCCACAGCCTCCATTTTGTCTGGCCACATGCAAGTGTGCGTGTGTGTGTGTGTGTGTGCGTGTGTGTATTGGTTGGCGCGTGTGCGTAGGAGTCCTGCGCTCAAAAGGAATCTGCACAGCTTACACTTTGCTCGTCTGGGCCCGATTCACTTCAGTCAGCATAAAGTGAAATTTTTTAAGCCCGCCCCTACGGCACACGAATAGGGTATGCTAGACTTGTGGCGAGCTCAAAATAAACCCACTATTTTGTGCACATACTCAAATGGGAATTAAGAAAGCGCCCATAACTACTTCCAAGTTTGTTAGGGTATATCCAAGTCGAGCATTCGTTCATTAAACTCCCACTGATTGCTTTTCTTTTACACACTGTGTGTTTGTGTGTGGGTGTCTGTTGGTGGGCAAAGGATAACAAAATGTCATGAAGCTGCGCCAATGTGGAGCCTTTTATGTAATTTCCACAATTTTTATTTGTGTTTGCAAGCAAATGAAAAATAGAGAAAGAAATAAGAGCAAAAGAATTTGTCGACCAACTCATATAAATAGCCAGAGGCAAAGGCATAAAAAAATATATAGAATCCATAAAAACCATCAAGAACTGCGCTATATACAGCCTATGTGGGATCAATGTGATTAGACCTTCGTGCATTCAAATTGCTGATTTACAATCTCAAAGTTATCTACATATATGAAAATTATTCTATTGTGTGCCGTAATATCTCTATTTCCCAACTGTAGGGTATTCAAAGTTTGTCAGTCGTTAAAGAAAACTACTTCTTAGGTAGTTTAACAGGGCAATCCAAGGAAAAAAAGTCGTAAACTTTGAAGCTTACTTAGTTATGTTTTATAGTTTGTTTTTATACACACATTTTGTAGGCAGTTCTATGAAATATTTATGAACAGGAAAATTATAAAATTAATACGAATTTTATAGTTGAGTGTGCTCAACTAGAAGTTACCCTGCACACAGCTCTTAATGGGCAAACCAAATCATATTCCTGTGTATATAACTGTCTCATTGCCTCTGAATCTAAACTTTTAAATATAAAAGTTTAATCCGTTCATTTTTTTTTAACAATTTTCAAGAAAACAGACTATAAGAAACCCATTAAACATTTCTTAAGAAAGTAAATTCTAGTATTTCATTCAAACACTTGTGTTTTTATAGGTACTTACCTCAATTCGGATTAGCCGAATATAATGCCAGTTTTAGTTGAAACAGTTACAGTTGCTTTTTAGTGGAAAAATTGTTGTTAATGGGTTTTTTTTTTTTAGAAAGTTTCGTGCTAATTGTTGTCGTTGTTGCGTTTGCTTCGTTGTTGCTGTTGTAGTTGTTGTTCTGCTGCTTCTTCTTCTTCTTGTGGTTGTCGTTTTTAATATTTGTTTAGGAAATCTGTAAATAAAAGTGAGTAGCATTCATGAGTGCGCGTTTGAGTACTTGTTATATAAATCTTTCAACAGTTGCGGGGCAAATGCACTCGCAGCTCAGCGAGCTGCCACAGTGGCAGCATCAGAAGTTGCAACACGCCATGCACTCAAAAAAAGAAGAAAAGAAAAAAAAAAAAAAACTGTACGCATCTGAAGCGCATTTTTCCTGTTTTCATTTTCCATATTAGCGAAGCGCGACCTCCGCATGAAGAGTTGCAGTTGCAGTTGCACCATGCTGCCTGCCACATGCACACACATATATGGGCAATGCCACCAAGAAAGCAGCTAGCAACATGCAGCTTGCAACTGCAGCCGGAGTCGCCTCGCCGCAGATGCACATATAGAAGCTGCTAAAGAATGTTGCACCAGACTTTTCCATTGGCGAGTTTTGTTTATAAAAATCAATCAACACCCAAAAGCCCAAAAGCTGAACAAAGCGTGACCAAAATAGGCCGAGGCCGACGCCGTGGCCCCAGCCCAACTAGGAGCCGTTGCAGCTGGCCAGGAATGCGGCAACGGCCAAGCCAACCATTAGCCAGACAGACAGCAAAATGAGCTGCTGAAGACTTGACCCGGTCGGGCGTTTCCAGCTCAAGCCAAGCGGCAGGTGCACTCAGCTCGGCCGCCCTCCAGCTCATTGGAAGACAAAAGTGACTGCATTTTTGTCAAGTAGATGGCGCGTGGGCTGAAAGCGAAAATGCGACCAATTGTGGCATGAACGTGGGCGGCGCAGGCGGAGGTGGCAACACTTGACAACTTGTTTGGCGGGTCGACAATTTGGCCGCTGATTGTAGGCCGATTGTTTACCCATCGGTTGGCTGGTTCTTTCACGTTTGATAACGGCACGTAGTTAAAGCGAATACAATCTGAGACCTTGGCACGATTCTCACAATCATCGCGGCAGATACTCGCTATCGGGCTAGGCGCTGTGGCACGTTCGATCCGTGGGCAGAGCTCAAGATTGGATATGCTAGTAAAGTGCTCATATCTAAATAGTTGAGTACTCAATTCTCGCGAAGTATCTCAAGTGTGGGCTCATTTATGAGCAGCTACGTTGGATTGGTAGGTTGATGCTTAAACTGATTGGGAATTTTAATGCGAATTGCTGAAGCAAAGAATGCACAGAAGAGGAGAATCGTAAAATATCAATAGGAAAAGGAGACCAAGAAAGAGAAGAACATTTTAAGATAAACAATAAGGAAACAAATATATATTAAAATAATAAAAAAAGAACAAGAGCAAAGATGAAGAGCACAAAAAAGGAAAGGTAGGAGAAAATTTAAGTAAAGGAACTATTAAAAGAGGGGAAGAATTAAAAAGAAAGAGAGAAAAGAAACAAGATAGCAATGATAAAAACTAAAGAAGAATTTTAGCAACGGTAGAGAAATAAAAGTAAGACAAGTAGAGCACTTAAATGTAAAAGAATAACAAAAAGAAAAAGGTAATATAAGAAAACAAGGAAGATGTGTGGAAAGAAGAAATGTAAAAAATTGAATTGATGAATATGCGAAACGGAAAAGAAAGGAATGAGAAGAAATTAAAAACATCAGCACTTCCGCTTATTTATGATTTCAAACACACTTTCTTTTTCAGATTGTATCTGAGAAACCAATTTAAATCAATTTTTATTCACATAAGTTGTCCAACTTAAAAACACTGTCGTTGACTGATATATCATATAAATCACATAACGCACAATAAATCATATAAATAAAAAACCCGCACGTAGCTGTTTCCAAAAGAAAAGGAACAACAAAAATTTGTTGAAAAATTCACAATGCGCAAAAGTTTGGCCAACGATAAAAGCCCACAGATTTTTAATTAAACCAAAACAACAAGCAGCCCATCTACACAGCTAGACTATCTATCGGGTGTATATAGATATACTGTAGCATAGGGGCAACTAAAAATACACAAAAATCAACGAAACTTTTCAAGGTAAACAAAGCATAATTCGAAGAGCAGCATAAATCTAAACTGATTTTCCCTGCCTAATGCTGGTTCTGCATGCAGGCCCCCCTTAGAGGTGTAGGGCGCATCAATGAAAGAAAACAGCACGGTTCCATCTACATCCCCCCTCCCCCCTCCCACCCTCTTCTCCTCCTACTGCTGCCCACCTCTTGTCACAATTTTCATGGCACACTGAAAATAGAACGGCGGGCATTGGGGGTGGGGGCAAGATCAGAGCAGCTACAAAACGCCGGCAAAGTCAACGCCAAAAAGCTGCTACGATGTCGAGACATTTCAGTTGATCTGTGCGTAAAACAGGGGGCCAAATGATGATCGCGATGAGGCTGGCAAATCTTTAACGCCCCCAAATTGTATATATTATATGTCTGTATGTGCCCCGTCAGACAATTTGCTTTGCTCTGTGTTTGGTGGGGCAGAAGGGGGCCTTTAATTTGATTTTTACGCGAATGAGTCACCGCTGAATTTTTAGATATTTCGTTTTTGTGCATTTTAAAGGTCCAAACAGATGGTCCGAGCAGCAGCCTCGCCGTGCCGTAGATTATTAGTTGCGCCCCAATGATCATACAATTGATGTCAGCGGAAATTGCCGGGCACTGACTAAATTCTACTTCGAATAAAAAAATTATTTCAGCCGAATATGCCATGAGTTAATATTCAATGAATTCAATTCATTAACTTCTATTTACTTATTGCCTAAGGCAACAATTTGTTGGGGAGAAGGGCAACGGAAATTTGTCATACATAGCAGCAGGCATCTCTGACCCTATAAAGCTTATATATTCTTGATCAGCATTAATAGAAGAATTGATAGAAACAAATCCCACTGCATATAGCATCTCACACTTAAAACTATCTTTTTGAATTCAATCATATTTCCTCATATCTACAGAATAGATAAATGGAATGACGAAAATTAATATTGATACTCATTTGTTAATGTTTATCTAGATAAAATGCTCGAATATGAGTTTTTCTGTTTACTGCATTTACATAACTTTATAATGCATTTTGTATGCTTGCAATATTTATAAATTTGCTTTAATATCATTACCATTAAAACACAAAGTAAAGGAGTATATTGGTATATTATCTGTCTTGCTGTCCGTAAGACCGAATTAATACGCGGTATATATACTCGTGTAGACCCACGTCAGATAGTGTTAGGATATCTATTGACTCATTAAGCTTGATACAAATTCTCAGATCCATGGTTCTCAATTTAAAACTCCCATAACTTTGTCAAAACTAAACTGATTTTCATGTACGATATCATTTTGGCCATGATTTGTCCGCTAGATTGATTCTGTATTTAAAATAAACGGATTCTCAAAAATAAATTTTTTTGATTTTTTTTTTCTCAGGAAAAAAGCATGTACCCCCCCCTTACTCATTTTTGAAAAAAAAAAAATTTCAAAATTAAGAATTGCAAATTTTTATTTTTATTTGATTGTGGTTGTTATAATAAGTATAAAAAACAACTTTAAACCCGATTCTGAGGGGGTCAAATTTTTTGTCAAAAATCATGCCAAAATGGACTACAATTTTGACAAGTAAAGCTCTCGGAACCATAGTTCCCATAACTTAATCAAAACTAAACAGATTTCCACGTTTGATGGCATTTTGGCCATGATTTGTCCGCTAGATTGATTCTGTATTTAAAATAAGTGGATTTTCGAAAATAAATTTTTTTTTGATTTTTTTCGGAAAAAAAGCATGTACCCCCCCCTTACTCATTTTCGAAAAAAAATTTTTTTCAAAATTTTGAATCGCAAATTTTTATTTTTATTCGATTGTGTTTATCATAATTAGTATAAAAAACAACTTTAAAACTGATTCTGAGGGGGTCAAATTTTTTGTCAAAAATCATGCGAAAATGGACAACAATTTTGACAAGTAAAGCTCCTGGAACCATAGTTCCTATATTTAATGCTCCCATAACTTTGTCAAAACTAAACCGATTTCCATGTTTGATACCATTTTGGCCATGATTTGTCCGCTAGATTGATTTCGAATTTAAATTGTGTTTCTTTTTGTCAATAACATTTTTGTCGTATTTTTTGGTAAAAAAAAAGGCGCTGCAACGTTCTTTTTAGATACGGTTTTAAATATGTTTTCACTGCACCCAATTATTTTCACTTAATTGCTTATCTTACGGTGGCTTTCATATACATAACACCTTTTTTCTTTTTATAAATATTTGTTGTTTTCACCGCGAGTATTATTACCAAAGCCTAAATGGTAGTATAAATATTGTCTTTGTTATTACCCCTTCTCTCGAGTCGTTCAACTCTTTTTCGCACTGCTGATCCGAGAGCTAACAATTAATATTATTTTGTGTACATTTCGACTGGCTCCAATTCGGTCCACAAAGATAAAAATTTGCTGGATTTTCGAAATGCAAATTGTGAGGGCAAAGTAGAGCAGCGGCGAGATAAACACGCGAACTGCTTGAGCAAATAAACGCAAGAGCGAAGAGGCGGCAGTGGGAGGTGGAGGAGACAGCGGGCAAATAGGGGGTCAACTAGGCAACTGGCAGCGAACTCTGACTTCGACTACGATTTGGGAATGGCACTTTGGATGGAACTGCAGATAACCCCGGCTGTAATTTGAGTAAACAAGACGTTGAGGCGACCAACGCCGTCGTCGTCGTCGTCACTCAGGCAACTCTCTTGTGCTGCCACACAATGGGGCACAAATTTTGTATCAGTATCAACAACAACAATAACAACAACAACAACAACAACAACAGCAACGACAACAACAATGCGCAGCCACTGGCTCTGGCTTATTGATGGCAAAATCCAGATAAAAGATGCATTAAAAGTAACAAAATACACAATAAATAAACACAAACAAAGGCAAACAAACAAATCAAATCGAATGACGTTCAATGGCCACAGAAAAATATAAAGAAAGGGGGTTGCGTGGCGTATGGGGGGGGCGGGGCGGGCTGTGGGTGTGCCGTGCGGCTGAGTGGCCTGTAATTTTCAATTAGCCTGCATCAAGGTGGCCCAAAAAGGGGGCGAGCAACACATAATGACAACAAATTATGTCAACAGATAAACATCGATGGGCTAATTAAAACCCCTTTTCAAGAGCGCAGCGGGCAGCGTGTGTGTGTCACGTGTGTGCGTGAATCTTCCGCTCAGCTCAAGCCTAATTAAGGCTCACTTATCCTATAAAAGATTATGAATTCACATCAAACAGCGATTCCTCTGCCAGGAGCTAAGCAACCGTCAGTTTGTCCACGCAACTTCCTGTCAAATCTTTGCGCCACTTGAGGCCAATGCCAAGCCATTTTATGATTGGCTGCCAAAACGCCCCAGAATGCTCCACGCCGAGCACTTTAAGCTACAGCTTCAGCTGCTCCACCTCCTTGCGCAGGGGTCGCAAAAAATTAGGCTCCCGCCAGTCGGGCTCCAATGGATTTTCGCACAAGTGAGTGCCAAAAGAGACAAACATAAATACATGTGCACAAATATACGCACATAAAATACATACACTCGAAGAAAGAACTAAGAGGTTTGTGCCCAATCAAGTACAAAATTTAGTCATGCTCAAAATTGGTTCTTAAGCTAGAAATTGAATCTCAGATATGTTGTACCTTAACTGTATCCTTAAGATAGTTTAACACTTATTTTAAATAGTTAAATTCTTAAAAAAAAAAAAGAACAGTTGTTGCCTTCTCCAATTACTAAATTTAAGAATACTCATAAACAAAATATACTCGAAATTCTAGGAACACGATATGAAATCTATTCCAGTAATACTAGAATAAACACCAAACTTTTCTCTGCGTGTATACAGATATATACACGCAGACATGTAAACATACATATGTATGTTTTTTATATACATATATATCACTTGGGCGGCTCCCGTTGCCACGTTGACTTTGGCATGCGATTTGCGTACTTGAATGCCACATTGCATCCATAAACCAAATGAGAATACGACGTAAAATGCGAAATACTTTTTACACTCCACGCTGACGGTCGCACGGACTGACAGACGGACCTGCCAGCCGCACAAAGCCTTTCATTGATTAACGCCTGCCCCACCCAAGCAAGGCCAGGCGAGAAAATTCGCGATAACTGCCAATGGACACGCAACTCGCAGGCGAAAAGGCGACTTTTTTTTTTCTTCTTAGCTCTCTTCTTGCAGCATATCAAATCACTTAGGGGAATGAAGATTTTATTGGGTGCGGAGCGGTGAGGTATCTAAGCATTGACAGTTTATGACTGAAGCAAGCAGTTTTTTTTTATTATTATTATTATTCATTTAAACATGGGGTGGAGCAAGGTTGTCGCCATCCAATGCAGATAGAATAGAAAACTATTATGTAAGGAGAGCTGTGCAAATGATTAGGCAATGAATTTGCTAACGAATGAATGAACTTGACTAGAATCATCTTCGAATGGTTACGAAATGGAAAGTAGATAGATTCGCTTATGTAAACATAAGACACGTACAATTATCAGTTGAATAACAAAATATACATATCTGATCACAACAAAATATATAATCTAAGGCTGTTGAATCAATTTAGATTTGTCCGTATTATTCTATGCAATCGAGGCTCTCAGTTTTAAAGTTATCCTAATGAAACTTCGCATCGATAAGTTTTCTTTAACATTGTGTTTCTTCAAGATATCTTATAAAATCTTGATATTGACTCGCATTTTAGTATGCTTTTAATACATAGGCATTATCTTAACCTATAGAAACAATCAGTTAAAAATTGCAATTCTGCTAAAACATACCTGTTCTTTCCTGTTTTCCCTAACGATTTCCCAACTGCATGGCAACTAAAGTATAAAAGTTAGCCAAGTTTGCACTCCAAAACAGCTGCACGATCGAAACATTTGACAATTATTCCAAGAGCTAAAAACAAACTCTCGAATATAGAATAACAGAATCTGAACAATCAATGCCATATCTGGTTACACGGCTCGGTCACCAAACTTATCGAGAACTGCCGACTGTGAGCTGAATGCAATCTGCGCCCCAATCCGAATACTAAGCGGATTGAATGACTGACAGACTGATTGTGCTACAAGGCGTCCATCGTGTGATAACTGTGCCCCCAGCAGGAAAGTGACGTAATTAAGCAAAGGTCTTTATGAGGTAGCCCAACCCTCTACCTTTTTTTTTTTTTTTTTTTTTTGGTTTCGAAAAGATAAAAGGCGATAAGCAAACCGATATACGAGAAAATATGTATATATTTTATATATTTGTATATATAGTGAGTAAATACTGAAATCATGCGAGCAGCGAATTCCTTTTTGCATAAATCTTTTCATTCATTCGCTGTGGCCCAACATGGCGACAGTTTCAGACTTGAGACTTGTGACGCAGGCGAATGCGAACGACAACGACAACAACAACAACAACAACAACAACGTCTTCTCTATTTATAGACTGAAATGCATATGCACGCTTAATAAGTGAATAATAAAGTTATTATAATAATCCTTATCAGGGCGCAATAGTCAACGAGAATTCCTGCTGGCCCAGCGATGACTAAGCGCCCTGCTGACGTCCGCTGAAAAGTCTGTGGGCAGAGGGGCTGGAGGTGAGGGGCAGGGGAGTCGGCGCGAGGCACCAGAATCGCAGTCGAAAAGGAAATGCTTGAAATTCCGTTCAGTTTGCCCACTCGCATCGATTGCGCTTTGGTTTCAGTTGCTCTCTTATGAAGCAGCAGCAGCTTCAGCTCCACCTCCGCACCTCCGCACCTCCGCACCTCCACCTCCACTTGCCACTTGAGTTCCGCGTAATTAAGAAACATTCCAAAACAATAAACTATATACATACATATTTATATGCCGTAATATGGCCAAAGCCTATCGAACTCAATAGAAAAACTTAATTTCGTGTTGTTGTTCTGGTTGCTCAAAAGTAAACTTGTATTTTTGGTTTATTTTGCGTTTTTTTTTTTGAATACCCTACAACTATCAAATGGGTGACAAAGGTTTGATAAGGCTCTTACTTCTATTTGATTTATTATTTTTAATATTCTATTATTTTTGAGATTAAAAATCATACATAAATATAATAAAATACAAATAAATTAATAAATGTATATACAGTTAAGTTCAAAGCGAATGAAAAGCGAAGTATGCCTAATTATTTGGCATTCATTGTCTATATAACTATTTTCAATTTCAACATATCACTCTCAAATTAGTATTGTTCAACAAATTTATATTTTTGCTAGTTTCTTGTTATTTTTTGAAGCTATTGAAGCTTAAAAACATTTGACAGGGTATCTCTTAGTGAAGCACTTTTGATTAGTGCACCTTGTTTTGTTTTTTTTTTTTTTTTTGATTTCTGCTTTTGTAGATTGTGTTTGGTTTGTTGTTTTTGAAACATGTGTGCGGCAGCAGTTTGAAAGGCGGCATACGAGCAGAAGTATCTGTATCTGTATCTGTATTTGTATCTGTATCTATATCGCTATATATACACGTACATAAACCTATATATGTACATACAAACATATGTATGCATGCATGTTTTGTTGTTGCTGTTGTTCTTGTGCAGTGCACAAATGAAAATGCTGAGGCGTTAAAAAAATAGAGCACACACAGTTGTTATTTTTGTATTTAATTGTTATTGCCGTCTGCATTGTTGTTGTTGGTGTAAATTTTGTTGCTGTTGCCCATTTGGAGCACTGAAGTCTGATACGAAACAAATTTTCTTGCTTAATTTGTTTTAATTGAGCTTGAAACATGAGGCAAACATTTGCTTTTCGCTGTTTTTTTGAGGCTGCTTTTCAAGCAGTAAAAAATTGAACAAAAAATTCATCAAAATATTTTTTTGAATTTGTGCAATAAATTTAATATTTAAAACCTGACTAGGTCAAGTAGAACATTTTTTTAAAAATAATTTTGAAGTAGTCTCTAGATTGAAAGCTAATTGTGAAAATCAAACTACAGGGATCGCTCGCATATTAAAACATAGGTTCCAGAGGGGATTTCTTGTATAAACATATATATTTGCATTTCTGTAAATCTAGTTTAACTAGGTTATTGAAATTAAATGGTTTCATTAAATAGACAGATATATTCAAAAGTATTTTAACTCAGAAACCAAAAACATCCTTTTTAAAATATTATATTTTATATATAATATTCAAAATTCAATGCATACACATATCCATTTATTTGATATATGTTTATACACATAAGTTAAGTTAATTAAACTTTGGATTGTAAAGGTTTTTCTAGGACACACCTAATTTACATAAGCTATAAAACAGTCTTCTACAAAACTTTTTGTGGTAAAAAAAACATTTTAACGTTTTAAACCTGAGTGAATTCTTTATAAAAATCAGGTAAGTCCGATTACACATTTCGCACGTGCAAAAAACCAATTAATTATAAACTCAGGAAAGCAAAGATCGTAAAATAAAGTACGTCTTGAGTTTATATTTATACATATAGAGAGAAAACGCGTAAACAATTCGAAAGTTGTGGGACAACAACTCATTTTGGGAGCTGCGACTGGGATTGGACATGGAACAGACAGCGGAACAAGTGCAATAAATATGAATGCAATGCGAATGCACAGCTCAATTAATGAAGCATGCAAAAAGCTATTTAAGTGCAACCGATTAAAACGTGTCCAAAATTGGACGCCAACAAGCCTGACGCCCACAAACGCCGGGTATTGGCCCAGTTAAAAAAGCTGACTTACATTTTGATTTGCATTTTTTATTTTTTACTCAATGAAATTTGTAGTCAAGTGTGTGTGTGTGTGTGTGTGTGCTTCTATCGTAAATGAATGTACACGCAGCACACTTGGAACGGATGCAGAAGGCGACCACGTCCAATTCCAATTCAAGCAAAGCCCACACAAGCGACAAACAACTTGGAGAGCGCGACAATTTCAGAGCGTTGACATGGAGTGAAAATGAGCTTTGATTTCTTTATGTTTGATTTGTTTATGTGGCAAGCCAGACCATAACTGCTGCTCGTTGAATAAGGTCAAAAGCAATGTGAGGAGAAACAGACCACCACAACAATGACAATAACAACAACGAGCAGTGATATTTGTCGAGATAATAGGGAGAAATATACAAAATACGCCCACAAAATAGAAGCCACAAAAGCCGCAGCGAAATTTGCCAAAGCGATCAAACAAAACATAGTGTGGAAAACAGCACAAAAAAAATAATAAAAAAAAACGTTAACGGCGACGCTGACAGCGCTGCTGACGGCGACGGCGACTGCGACTGGCTAATGACAAAAAGCTCAAAATGAGCGCACAAAGCTTGAAATGCAAATAAAAACGAGTCAGATAAAAAATTAGAAGACTTGTTATCTCCGGGATGACGAAGATTAAATACTCTTGCAGGCATAGGAAACGTGTGTGATTTTTGATCGATTGTTTCTATATAAAGCTATATTCAATTAAATAGTAGTTCAATGTTAGGAGCAAAGGGGGCTCACAAAAAAGTTAAGATAAGATTTTACAGTAATGTGTGGAGCATATGGTAGTTATATGATATAGTGGCTCGATATTGATAAGATTTTGCAGATTTGTTAGAAGCATTTGGACGCTTACAATCGTCAAGTTTAATCACAAACAAAAAAGTTTTTCACACAAAAACTCACATCAGTTATATGATATAGTAGTTCGATCCGGCCGACTCCGACATATGTGCTGACTGCAATAAAAAGACTGATATCAACAGAATTTCGTGACGATAGCTTTAAAACTGAATGATTAGTTGGCATGGAATCAGCCGGACATGACAATATCGACTTTATAGGGTCAGAGACGTCTTCTTAGCGTTAAACATTTCGTAACAAAATCATAATACCCATTGCAAGTGTATCATAAAATAAAAACAACAAATAGCACGCACGTATCTTAAAGATACATATCTACATACATGTTTATATAAAAATTAAAAAAAAAAACACATTAAAGGCCGTGGAGGAGGACGCAGTAGCAGCTGTTAGGCAAACTAGCTGGCGGCGCAGCATACAAGCACACACACACACACACACACACGCTGTTGTACAAATCATATGTATAAAGCGAACGAAATATAGAATTGAAAAAAAAATAACACTAATAAAATAAAGTCAGGGGCAGCGCTACGTCAGCAGCGGCAGCGGCAGCGGCAGCGCGCGTTAGCGCGATGAGGTAATTCTTCGCTTGTTTTTAACTTTATGAGCACCACAGAAAACAAATAACAAAAAAAAAAGAACTTATACGCTAATGCCAAATAACTGTATAAGTGTTTAAGGACTCGTGTTTGATGCATTCTTATTGGGGCTTTTACGCGCGCTGCGCAGGCGCTAAGCACAATGGCAGCGCGTGGGCGCGCGTCGAGATTACACAATTAATTTGCTTATTTGTGGATTTTATTTTCGCTGTTGTTGCTTCGGTTTATTCATGAAAATAACGCCATATGTCGCGCACTAATACACGCAGCGGCCGCACATGCACACACACACATACACAGTGGCCAAAAATCGACGATAACTGGCGCTCATGTATGTATATATGCATGCATATACAAACGTATTTATATACCTTTTGCCAAATTTTCTGCCGTTTTAAATTTTTATTTATTGCTTTTTGATATTTGAACTTGAATATCGCGCATTCACAAACACATATATAAATATATATATGTATGTATAATATTTATATACTACGCATATAGTTATCGATATCGGGCACGGCACGAATCGGCACCGACGACGGTTAAAACTCAACTGAGGCGCGCCTACAGCACCGCGCCGAACGCAGGCGGCTCAAGAGAGCGCTGCCAATGCTCGGAGAGAGAGGGAGAGCGAAATGAAGAAATGAACGCCACACACGGCACCTGCCGCGCTCACAGCGCTCTTTGGAGCTCGATCGCCAAGGCAGGCAAATGTAAACAAAACAAAAAGTGGCACAGTCAGCCACAGAGAGAGAAAGAGCGCGCGAGCGAGCGAGCGAGCAGAAGAGCGGGCGAGTGAGCGTGCGAAAGAGGAGGTGATGGACCCTTGCCAGTGGGTGCATAACACAAGCAAGAACAACAACAACAATAACAGTGAATGTCGCGACTCGCGATGACTAATGCTTTAGCCAATTTCTTGTCGATGTGTTGCCTGCTGTTGTTGTTGCCCTTTTGTTTTACAAATTTATTTATTGCAAGACGCAAAGAGGAAGCGGTAAAGTGGAAGTGGAAGTTGAGTGAATAGTCAGTGTTAGTCACTTTAAAATTAGTTGGAAAAGACTTTTTTATTGTTTACCTGTTTGCCTCATTCATTGCCAGTGTGCGTAAACGTATTAGAACGCACTGTAGGCGTTAGCAGGCAACAATTTGTCGCACGTTGCAAGGGCAATAAATTGAATTGAATTGAATTGCGAGCTGAGCTTCATTACGTACATACATACATACATACATACCTATATACAAACATATTAACATACTGACAAAAAAGTGGGTAAACAAATGAAACTCGTTTCTTTAGCCTTATTGTTGCCTCATTGTTTGGTGGATGCGACGATGAGTCGGTCGAGACGACGACGCCCCTTGTTTTCCCAATTATGCTCAATTATTGACACAGTCATTAGGCAATTGACGGAGAGCTCGCTTCTCCCTCCCGCCGTTAACAACAATTGAAAATGTGAAATCTTTTTAACAGCGGGAGCTGCACACGCGCTAAGCCGACTCCAGCTCCGATACTCTTTGGCTTTGTGGCACTCTCAAGGGTTGCAATTGCAGTTAATTAAAGCAATTCGCATAGTCTGATTGACAAGGCTGGCGACTGAGCTGCGCGAAGACAACTCAATCAGTTGCTGCATTCCTCGCTTCTGCTCAGCGACAGCTGAAGAATGCTTACGAGGGAAGACATTGACTTATCTTATCTTGAACTGGGCAAGTTTGCCGTCGGCTTCTCAATCAGGCAGCTGTACAGCCGATAAAGAAGTCAAGCACAACAATGAAGTTGATAATTTGTCGTCTGTGGAACGCAAGCACGCATGAGCCATAAATAAATATGTACTATAATATTCTCAAATTTAAACATAACTTATTTGTTTACTTAAAAGCGTCGCGTTTCCCTGCGGAAACAATTTTAACACCCCAAAGTCAGAGAGAGAGAACAAAACCTCACAAAAACAGCGTGATAAATAAACCGAAATATAATAAACAGTAAGAAGTCATTTGATAACAATTTTAACCTGAAGCTCGAGGCAACTAACCGATAATTATTACAACGAAAAAGTCGGCTAACCGAAAATTCGAGAAGTTTCTGTTCGAAGAACACACATCTTAAATTTTGCAATTACAGTTTTTAATAAACAATTCCATTATTTTTAATTTTTTTTAATGTTTAATTTCGGGCGTTTATCTCGAAAGTTTGGTAATTGGAAAGTCCCAGGCAAGAAATCTTTTTTATATCACTTGAAGCAGGCGTTCTGACAAGTAAATATACATATGTACATATATGCATATTTGGTTCTGCCGCATTTGGTTCACAAAAAAAAAAAGATTGCTTTTTTAATAGTTTTGAAAATGAGTTTATAAATGGTTAAGTGAAGGATAAGAATTTATCTTAACTCAATTTTCAAAAGTCCTAATTCCTTGTTGAGTTTTATTTTTGAATCTTATGATTATAGATTTAAGAATCTTCCATAATAAATTGAAAACCTTCATAATGACATTTATAATATGAACTGGGTTCTTATCGAAAAGATTTTCTATACATTCTTTTCTTTAACCAGAGTTCTAGTCTCGTAGAAAGCCGATCGTAATAAATTTATGCATTTGTATGCAAATGCTTTACCAGGTCTTCAACAAGAGCAGACCTTAAACCAAAAACAACAGTGTGCAGCAAAATTGAATTTAAATTTGCCACCAGGCCGCACTCATGTGGTCTAGTGTTAAGGGGACGTGCTGTGCCAGTGCGTTAATTGAATTACATGCAGAATTTCTCATTGTACTTGGTACCTCCCCCTAGAGGAGGGAACTGGAGCGAGCTGCAACGGGCTTGTTGTCTGGTGGCAAATAAAGTTGCACTTAATTAGCATAAGCGCACGCCGAACGTAGCAACAAATAAACAACACACACACACACACACACACACACACAGGCACAGGGACAGGCACTGACACAAACAGGCGCACACGCAGCCAGCATGCGGGTGGTGTCAGCGGCAGGCACCGTTAGCTCCAGCTGGTCGCGTAAACGTACAAAAAGAGCTGTCAGCGCCATATAAACGGGTCAGAATTCGCGTGACCATCATAACAAATAATAATAAAGTGCACACTGGGCGCTGCCGCTGACCACCCCAAAGGAATGAGCACCAACAGCAGCACCAACAACAACAACAACAACAACAACACTAGCTTGCAGCTGAATTTGCACTTGCTTTGTTTGGCTGCACACAACAAAAAAAATTGAATTTCTTCAACTGCGCCTGATAGTTGAATTGTTTAATTATTAGAAACTTACAGGATTGTGTGGAAAATCAGGTGCGAAGATAGTTTAAAACGTATAAATAAAACAACACAATAAAACAGGGCGATAGAGTGAGTCGCGCTTATCGATACTTGCAGTGCAACACTGTCTTTGACTATCGATATTTTACTTAATTAACGATAAATGGGGGTGCTGCACTGCTTCGATAGTTGCGCATGCTGCTTGCGCAGGTGCCTAAAATGCGCCAAATTTAAATTTGAAGTAGCAATTGACTAACTTTCAATTGTTAAACAACTTAAAGATGCGTAAATATTTTTAAATGTAAAAAAGATGCAACACAACGACATGATTGATGATAGCGCCGCTGCTTGTGCACACCCCCACATGGCTGTTTGATAAATTTGTCTGCCTTTCCTGCGATCAGCACTTCCGGCCGAAGTCTGCGCTTTTGGCTGCCTTTTGCCTTTTGATGCCGTGCACAAAATTCAACCCCAGATAACACACACACTTCTGTGCCAAAAACAAAAACTAAAATCTTGGCCAGCAAAAATACATGTAATAGAAATCATAAAAATAAGGAAAATTCATGACTTTGGCGAAAACTCAGCGGACCGCATATCGTGCGACATTCGCCGCTGGATGGCGGGTAGGGGAACTTGACTAAGCGCTTAACGCTGTTGTACGTTGTTGTTCGTCTTATTTGGGGTTGCTTGGCGAAATAAAAATAAATTTAATGTTCCTGTTTTTCGACAACGACGACAGCGTTACTGGGTTTTTCCACCCATATCATATATGCGTAATTTATGCTACAAAACATCTCGAGCATAAACAGGAAACAGCGTCCACGGTCCGTTCTAAGTCAAGTTGTAGTCGCGCTTCATGTTGGGCGCAAATTCAATTAATTTCAATCGAACGCCTGTCGCTTTGCGCATCCGGCATTGATTTCGGGCGATTTCGATCCCTTCCAAAGATGTTACAAATAGATAGAGAATGTTCGAACGCGCGCCCTGCGCCCATAAATCTAAAAACAGAAAAAATCTCAGGGCATGCATGCGTTCTATTATGACTGGCACGACCCATCGACATGTGACTTGTAGCTATAGCCTTATCCTTACATATATGTGGCTCGATTGAGGTCCTGCTGCGTCATTGCTTTGGTTCCGGTTGAGTTTCTGGCGGCGCACAAGAGATTTATGTCACTTTGTTGGCACAACAGCGGCAAATCCAAAAGCCTTTACTTGCGTACTTCGAGTGACCCACTTGGGACTGACCAACAGCAGCACTAATTGAGCGATCTTCCGGTTGGCTAATGGGTTAAAAGTGCTCTACTTGCGCCCATATATCTCTCTTGTCCATAGCTGCGATAATTTCGGCATTTTATCAACCAAAATTTAAGGGGTTTTTTCTCCAGCTCGCCAAGATTTATTGGCTTCTAATTGCTCGCCCGATTCCATTACCAGTTTCCAATTGCCTGTGAGATTTCGCATTGGTCTACGGAGACACATTAAAATGTAAATTTCGAGAATGAATATCGAGTTTTATGTTAAGCAGTAAATAAACTCTTGAAATCTTAGGCAGTTTTCTTCTTATGAGAACTATCCCTTCCCTTCAAATATGTTCTTTTTAAGTTATTGGTCTTGTAATTCTGAAATTTCTGAAACTTGTTATATAGAAAGAAAGTTCTAGAGCTGTCTTTATATATATATACATACATATATATGTGCAGCATTATACATCAAAAGCTAACTTAATAGTATATAATTATATATTTTAATAAAAAATAAAAATAATAATAATTGCAGTTGTATTCGGTGTGCCAATATAAAAATTAAATAAAATATCTGCACAGAAATACGATATTTTTACGCATTTTTAATACTTATAAAAAAGATGCTGGGATATTTTGCTTATATATTAAGAGGATAAGGACGCTCTTAATTGCCCCGTTTGATTAGAATATCTTTGAAAACAAAGAAGGTTTTCGTACAAAAACACATTTTTCGAGCGATTGTTCTTAAGCCAACTATATGCTATAGTAGTCCGATATTGATAAGAATCTCCATGATTGCTCCTATGGAAGCTATATGTTCATGACACTTTCGATTGCCAAGTTTGGTTCTTGAAAATCAAAAAACTTGTTCATATAAATACTCATTACTCAACCGATTTTCCTATGAATGCAGGCATGTTAGAAGCCTACTGATGCCCGTAAATTCTAAATTATATACTTGAAAATTATACTACAATTATGGACGGGTATAATAATAATGTGGAAGAGAAGCTGCTTTCTGATTCCTCAGCTTGTGCAGAGTTGGAGCTCACTCTCCTCACACTCCACTTCCCCAGCTCTAGTTTTGTATTCTATTTGCTAGCCGCTCTCGCACAGCCCCCGCCATCAAATCCGTTTAAACACCCAATTCCAGTGCGAAACGCTCGACCTCGACAGCCATTAGGCCATGTCGGTGCATGCCACGGGCCGGATAAATAGACTGTTGAGTCATTAAACAATTTACGCAGCCATAAATTTACGCAATTTACTTATTGCGCTCGAGTTTGGCAAGTGCACACACAGGGCATCCTGTGGCCAGCACACTCGGAGCAGGGCAATAAAAAATACCCCTGTAACTGTCGCGCTCTCTCTCTCTATTCGAACATCGGGAACATTAACACATCTGTCCAGATCCCGCTACAAAGTTGTTGTCGACCGCCTGAGCGATTAACTTTTTGCATCCTTCACGCTTGGTGGCCATGGCCAAAATCGCAGCAGTTGCCTCAGTTGAGCATCATCATCGCCCACGCGTCGCTTGTTTACTTGTTTTTTCCTTTCTATATTTTATTTAGTCTTTTATTTTTATTGCCCCATGATGCGTTGTAGATTTTAAGGCCTGCCGCCCTTAGCGGCAAAATTTTAATGAAATTGTCATCAATTAAAATTGTACTCTGCCGTGACCAGGATCCAGACGACAGTGACATTGCATAAGTTGTTGCCCATTTTGTATAGAGGATTTCTCTAATTTTATTTTATTTTATTATTTTTTTTTGGCTGTTGTTGGAACATTTACGACCCAGACGTCTATTCAGCCACGGCCAAGGGTTTAGGCTGAAGTTATGAACTGCTCATCATAATGCGCATAACTGAACGCTCCTGCCTGGGATCTTGTGCAGCTATAAAAATAATTTGTGGCTGTGTTTTCTAAAGCCGAAACGTAACCCCAACCCGCACCCTTAGACAGCCGCCTTTCGCTTTCCAAAGGGGGTAAGACCCGGGAGTGGCAGGCGGCAGCAATTTGTACTCGTTGGCTTGTTTTTCCAACGCCACTTAATGGCTTTTCATAAATTTTTATTGTCTTCAATATAATTTTTATATGCAAATGTGCTTTGAGTGCTCGAACAATTTGTCGCACAGCCAGTTTACAGCCTGGAAGCGTTTCGATAGTTTTCGCCATAGTCGAAAAGCTGAGTTAGAGCTTTATCTTTGAACCGGAATTCGAACCCAGTAAATTAATTTTTGCTAACTACCGAATCTTGAACCGCACCAGTTACCCAAAACCTGACTCCAAATCGAACCCATTCGAATTTTTATTCGCATTAACTAACTTGAACCAAGGTAGACTCAGTATTTTATTTTTATTTACTTTTTTTTGTAGCATGAACTCAACATGAATCGAACCAGTTACATATAAATCGGAACGCAAACCAAACCAATCCCTATTTTAAGTACCATTAACCTTGCCTTGAACCGAAGTAGATACCTAAAAAACTGAAACCGAACCAAACCAACCCATTTTTTTTTATTTTTTTTTTTGTACCAAGCCATATAAAAAAAAACATTTTTTTTGTTCTGGGTAACTAATTTAAAAAAATAGCTTCGTTCGATTCCTGTTTAGGCTGAGCTAGTTTTTCGTTTTAAATTTTTATTTATTGTGATCCATTAAAATAATGATCTAAGCCAAAACCTTGGCTTTGGGTAGCTGAAAAAGTAGTTTTAGAAATTTAAACATTAAAACCGGTCATGGGCTTGAACCCTCAATCGAGCTAGAGATAATTATTTTTATTTTAATTTTAAATCTGATAAAGTGTGTACATAGGGAAATGTAAATGAAAGCCATTCGAGTTTGACTGGTCAGTGGGATTGGGTATCTGCAACCATTTATCAGCCCGACAAGCTCTTAACCAAGAGACTAAACTGCAATTAAGCAAGCATTTAACATCTCACTGCTCAGAACGCCCCAGAGATGAGCTGACATGTGGATAGGGGAGGGGCTGCGTGGGGTAACCCTCATTACCTTGAGGGGGTTGGCCAACGACAGAGTTTCCAACTCGCTGACTTGTCGCACCCAGTCAAAAAGCCCTCAACGATAAACGTCGCTGATAGCGCAGCATTTATCAAGGAATAACAACTTGTAACAACAGCAGCGGCAACAACAACAAGCTCAATTGAGTTTCAAATTGATGTCACCATTATCAGGAGCTGTCATCTAAAATTGTGCGTCCGCCAAGTGGGAGGGGGGGGGGTTTCCAGATGGATGGGGGGCTGGCCCTCCTTGTATTTATTCGTAATTTTTTCATCATTTATCAGCATGAGTTGCCCGAAACATTTTCACATGGCCGCAATTGCATATTTATGTAGATGTAGATGCAATGTGCAATTTTAGTTTGCGCTTCGATTTAAGTGCTCATAAATAAAAATGCCGTCAAGCAACCCCTCGACGAGGGGCGGGCCCACCCCTTGCGATGGCTGTCAAAAAGGCAACGGGAAAGTTTGTAAACAAAACTAATGCCGACATGGGTGTTGATAAAGTTCTCCAAGTCGCCGCCATCCGCTTATTGAATTGCACTACACGCTTGATTGCCCGCTAAACGGATGTGAGAGCAGCAGCCGGAGTGGGAGCGGGAGCGGGACCGGGCTGAGGCCTGGGTGGCGGCCAATTCGACTCGTGCTCCTTGCCAGCGCTGAGCAGCGTGTGTGACATGTGGATTCGTCATACCAAAAAGCGCAAAATATTATCCAGTTTCGAGGTTGGTTCTGGTTTTTCGCAAAAATCCCACAAAGGGTGGCAAAACTCAGAGTTTTCCATTTGCCAGTTCACAGCTCAGTGGCATTGTGTATGCCACGTATATATATATATATATACATATATATATCTAATGGCCCAGTCTTTGTCATTTGCTTTCCGGCAGCCTAATGGCATGAGAAACATTAAACATGTGACGGATTTTCCGATGCCTCATGGCAAAGTGTGGCAGATATCTTGATCACAATTAAACGAAGGGAGAATTCCGAAAATTCATTGAAATTTATCAAGAGAACATTATAAATTACTGCATGCTGATTTAAATATTTTTCTTACTATCTCGTATTAGTCTGTTTTAACCGGTCCAAGTGTTTTCTTTAAAATTAAAATTAAGTTTTAATGCCTATTTTCACATAGAGGACAGAATCTTACGCAATTAAAACACATGTGATAAATAAAATGTTACATAATTTTAATACCCTGTACACAATGTGAAAAGAGTATATTGAGAATTTTGTGAAATGTCTGTTTGTCCTTTTCAGCCCCTTTTTATGCCACTTTTAAATCTGAAATTTTGAAACTTGGTTTGATTTGTTGCCCACACTGGAGGCGTGGGAAATCGCGGAAATCTATATCTCCCTGAGTTGAAAAGCTAGAGGCACGAAATTTGATAGTTAGACTACTGATGATTATATATATATATAGATACCGATTACAAAAAAAATATATTTTGCCTAAAAAAAAATTTGCTTTGATATTAAGATAATCTTTAAGACCTTTAGACTTTTGAATTGTGAACAGATTATTGCGCAGTCGGTTACACCCGACAGTATTCATTTGAAGATGTTATATCATCAGTTATATTCTCGCCCATATAACTTTATTCCCTCATTTTTCAGGCATTCTCTTTTAAGTTCTAAAATTCTCGTCTACCTAATGTATTTTATAGAACTTACATCTTCTAAAATTTGTCCAACATCTTTGTATTGGTTTCTATTCCATAATAATTTTAGCTATCTATCGATTATAATGGAAGACAAATATTTAAGTTAAAAATGATTTAACACTCGAACCGACAACCTCTGTTATTACTCCCTAATTTCCTTTTAATTGCATACTCTATTAAATTTAACTTTAATTTGCAATTCCTGCCAGTTTGCTGAAATTATTAAAATTAATAAAATATACAGCTAACACTTAATCCCACAAGCTATTAGCTAATTACAAAGCCAAATCACATTAACAAATTGCAACAATGTTTAATCCGGTTGCTGACAATTTACGCCGTTTTTCCCCAGCTCTGGAAACCGTCCTGGGAAGGTTTGACAGTTATGGAAATTTATGATTCATGGCCATGGATTTAAGCTGCATTAGCCGGAACTGCCTTCGTTGGCCATATCCCATTGCACTGATATCCATTTGTTTGCGCAACATTTGTCACGCAAAGGATGCAGGACATGGACATGGAGGAAAATCACTCAGCATCCATTTGGCGAAACCATCCACCCCGTGACATTGTAATAACTTTGACTTTGATTTTATTTCCTTTTTTCGCCAATGTTTGGCAAATGTTGCAAAACTGTCGCCGGGTTCCGGGGATTTATGAATTTCATTTACTAATGGATTGTGGTAAACGGAAAACTCCACAGATGTCCAAATATGCGCTATGGATTAAACAGTTGTTCAGAACTTCAAAATATGCATAATTTAAAGCAGTGCAATATACGAATTTTGCAGGATAGTCGACAGATCAAACATAAATCAAGCAAAAAAAAAAAATATTTAAAAAAAAGAATTATTGATGGGCAGAAATATATCAAATTAAAAACAAAAATATCTTACCAGATTTAAATCCAGAATTAAATGTTTGAAGATTGGCAAAAGCGTTTTCTTAAGAAAACTAGAATTCAACAAGGATTCGACACGTTTATACGTAAAATAGGTATACAATTTTA
This sequence comes from Drosophila sordidula, assembly GCA_035047465.1. NCBI lineage: Eukaryota > Metazoa > Arthropoda > Insecta > Diptera > Drosophilidae > Drosophila > Drosophila sordidula. The sequence continues at coordinate 7,753,587 of JAWNPQ010000185.1, read as the reverse complement.
TAAAATTTCACTTAAAAAAGTGGCATAAAATGTGTTACCAGATTTAAATACAGAATCAATCTAGAGGTCATATATTGACTAAAGATGTATCGCTTATGAAAATCGCTTCAGTTTTGACAAAGTTATGTAAGTTTGAAGTTTGGTAAAAGAAGCTTGGGATATTTTAGATATTTAAAGATACAATTTTAACAGGAAAATGCACATACAAATTTTTACTAAATTCCGCTACCATATTTGAATACATCATCAATCTAGAGGTCAATCAATGACCAAAAATGTATACATCATGAAAATCGGTTTAGTTTTGACAAAGTTATGGTTCTTTGAAGTATTAGAAGGGAATTTATTCTAGTAGAGGATATAAACCCTATTAAAATGGTTGGTATACAATACTTGCTTAAAAATTCGAAAAAATGTTGATACCATATTTAAAAGCAGAATCAGTTTAGAGGTCAAACCAGGAACAAAAAGGTATTCCTCATTAAAATCTGACAAGTTTTGACTAAGTTATGCGAGGTTAAAGTATGGGAAGATAAGTTTAGCCTCAGGATGTTTAGGTAACTTAAATTCTTAAAAGGAAAATTGACATAAAAATTAAAAAAAAAAAATTGTGTTACCAGATTTAAAATCAGAACAAATACATCTCCCATAAAAATCGGTTCAGTTTTGATCAATTTATAGGAGTAACTACTCGGGATATTTATAGGTAAAATGTTGGTATAAATATTACATGTAAAGTTGCAAAAATAATGGTACTTGATTTATATGTAGAATAAATAAATCCTCTTGCCTAGGAAACGCTTCAACAAGATATTTCAGATGTTTATAGGAAACAATATTGGTATAAAATTTAACTTGAACAATAATTGAGCTACCAGATTCAAATGTGGAATCAAACCAGAGGCCAAACGATGGTAGAAAATGTATTCCACATAAAAGCCGTTTCAGGTTTTACTAAGTTATGAGAGTTTAATGTGTAGGAAAAGCATCTTCGAGACACTTGGGATGTTTGTAGGAAAAACTATTGATATAACATTTCACTAAAACTTAAAAAAAATTCCATCAAATGCAGAATCAATCCAGAAGTGAAACCAAGGTGTTAAGGTTCAAGGTTCCCACGAAAGTAGGTTTAATTTTGACTAAGTTATGAGAGTTTGATGTTTAGGAAAAGAGTTAAAGAGGCATTTAGGATGTCGCTTAGAAAAAGTATTAGTAAACATTTCACTATTTTTCACGACAAATTTCACTACAAATTAAAAAAAAAAAAATTCCATCAAATGCAGAATCAATCCAGAGATGAAACCAAGGTATCCCACATGAAAATCGTTTCGGTTTTGACTAAGACATGATAGTTGATGTGTAGGAGGGATTTAGGATGTTTGTAGGAAAAAGTATTGGTATAACATTTCACTATTTTTCACGACAAATTTCACTTCAAAAAAAATGACATCAAATGCAGACTCAATGCAGAGATCAAACCAAGGTTTGAAATGCTTCCAACATGAAAATTGATTCAGTTTTGACTAAGTTATGAGAATTTGATGTATAGGAAAAGCATCAATGAGGCATTTAGATTGTTTTTTGGACGTTTTTTGCACTACAAATTTCGAAACAAAAAAATTCCATCAAATGCAGAATCAATCCAGAGGTCAAACCAAGGTTTCAAATATATCCCACATGAGAATTGATTCAGTTTTGACTAAGTTATGAAAGTTTGATGTCTAGAAAAAGCATTTAGTTTTTATCAAACTTAATCAAAGTGCAAGCTCAGAGTTTCCGACACTTTTGTGGAATAACATAAAGTTTGTTTAAGTGAAAATGTCTTGTTTTCATCTCTAGACGACTGTGGCAAACGTTTGGGAAGCACTTGCAGGACAACGTGGCCATTTTGTACGCTTGTTTGCCCGACGCCGATTGGCTGCCGTACGGAGCTGCCAGCCTCCCAACTCCCCCAGTGCCGTGCGTACAGTTTACTGGTCCTGCGCAATGTGGACTCCGGGCGAGTACATAATGTGCGCAGGGCTTATATAAGAGCTGGCTATATACCGGGCAGCCATGGCATCCGTCCAACCAGACGCGCACCCAAACCCGAGCCAGGCCAAAAAAGAATTTATAACTCTGCTGCGACTGCTGTTGGCTTCTGTCCATTTATCTTTGGCCGGGGGTTTTTGCGCTCGGTTGGGTAGAACCTCAAGCCACAATACCACCAATGGCAGTAACATTTTATGGGCAAAGTTTTGCCCCCACCACATGGCACATCCCCCTCAGCTGGATGGCAATGTCGCCAAAGTGGCGCCATTTTTGCCGCATTGTCGGTGAAAGGAGGATTTTTTACTACTATTTTTGTGAAGGACCACAATTTAATATCCTAGCGAAATATGAGAAAATTTATATATCTAGATATACGCGAAAATTAATTAATAATTAAATTAACTATTTATAAATACGCTTAACAAATCCCATAGAAATGTTTATCTACCTTTTTTGTTCAGTAAAACAACTTAAATTAGCACAAGATTTTTACCGTATATTCTTTTGAGTAGTTGAAGTTCGCAAATGCAAAGAAAAACAAAAAAGGTCGAATTATATTTTTTTTAAAAGATTCAAAAGTTTCACTACTAATACTATTTAAGAACGCACATAGCTATTATGAAGCTGCTATTTAATTAATTATATATAACCTAAACACAAAGGATTCTTTTGGTTAAAGGGACAAGGGGATAACTCATTTTAATTTCACGCCTAACTTATTCAGGCACTATTTTACCTTTTGACTTTGAAAGGACTTAATTCCTTATCTTACCAACCTTTGCAATGATCATTAAAAAGTCCAATCAATCATTCAAAAATATCGCAATTTTATTGACAATTTTGTTTACATATCGCCAAGAGCTAGAAATTAAATTTGATAGTTAGACTATCGATGATTAAAGAGAGATAGATATATATATACAGATACTGCTTTGAGATTAAAAAATTCCTTAGGATCGTTTTCACCTGTTAAATTGTGAACAGAATATTAATCAGTTCTAATAGTAACTATAATTAAAAGTCAGTTAATGTATTTTCATATTGTTTTCTATAAATTGTTTTTATTTTAATTTTAATTTTTTTTTTATTCATTTGTTTATTTTAAACATTGAGACTGGAATGGAACATATAAGAAAAACACGTTTCTCATTTGTATTATAATTTATAATTATAAGATAATATTCAGTATAAAAGGTCTATGCGGAGAAAACAAAAACGAAGTGTGAGAAGTTCACATTCATTAAATTTCATGCTAATAACAAAAGGTGGAAAACTTGTTTCATATGTATGTCGCATCTATTGTACAGCACATGAGATGGAGATAGAATGTCTGGATGATCTTGAAGCCCATTCAACTTAAAGACTCAGACGCTTTAGCTCAAGTAACGTATAAAAATCATAAATTTATTTATTTGCTAAATTTACGGAATTCATTATGTATTATTATTAATATATATATTTTTTTCCATTTCTCTTTTTGGGATTGGTGTTACATTTGATATTGAAATGCAGAGTTCACGGCTGTACACAATGATATGCACAGTTTGAGAGTAGACCGAAACTTTAGACTTGGCTAAACAGATAGGTTACAAACACAGTGTATAGTGTGGGATGGGATGGGATCTACCAGTGAACAAGTACTGCAATTAGTTTGTCTTCTGGCTTTTGTCATGAGGCTTTCTTTTCCATTGTTCTAGTTACTTGTTCAGTTTTGTTTCAATTAAGTCACATACAATTTTGGGGACCTGGCGTTTTTAAATCAATTAGGTCTACGTAAAAAAAAAAACAATTATACAATATTGTAGAGCAATCTACGCTGAAGTCTTAAGTATTTCATTTCAACTAAATTTAGTTGCCGCCTAGTCAGGTGTGTGTGTGTGTGTTCGTATTTTGTTGCTGATTTTGGGTAACTGCGCAGAGTGCCTAGTAGAACTTTTTCGCCTGCGCCTCACTGCGGTTTCTGTGGATAATACAAAAAACAACGAATTTAGCTAAAGCTAAGAGGGCATCATATTGGATTATTTACTTGAATATGTTGTAGATAAATACTAGCAGCAATTGCACAGCGGTTACGCTTAGGAACAACGTGACGCCGACGCAGTTTCCGGTGGGACAAGGCGTCGTCTGCGCCGAGGCCTGTGGCATGCCCAATCTGTGCGCACAAACGAAAAAAAGAAAGAGAGCTTAGCAACATTTACAACCCGAAATTCGGCTATGCGACAACTAACCTTTGGCCCACATGCGAGATGCCCTGCTTGACCTGATTCATGCCATCACGCATCTCGGCTATCAACGTTTGGACATCGTAGCCCGAGGACTGAATTTGCGCTGTGGGCGCGTTCTTCTGGTTGATTTGTATATTATCTGTGCGCACATTGATATCGCCCGCAAGCTGGCGTATTTCGCGTATGGTGCTGAGCAGTATGTTCTGATTGGCGATCAGCAGGTCGACATCTTGACGGGTGGCACCCACGCCGGCGGGCAGCTGCTGCTGCGGCACACTGCCAGCCGCTGGCGGCGGCAGTGCCTGCCCAGCATTGGCGGCCAGCCCACGCGAGACCAGCGACAACGTGTTCTCCTGGCGTCCGATGATCTCGTCAACCTTGCGCGACAGCTCGCGCAGATGTTCAGCGATTTGGCTCTGACCCTGCCAGATTTGGCGCAGTTCGCGTTGATTCTCCGACTCGTAGAACTCCTCCCACTCCTCCTCTTGGTCTTTGTGCTGTAATTAAGTGACAGAAAGAAAAACCCGTTAACGCAACGCACTATCAGCTGGCGCAGATAAGGCCCGTCTATCACACAATTGGCTGTCAACGCGGATTAGACGTAATTTATAGATCCAGTGGCACACGCGCCTTGAGCTGTCACAACTGATAGGAGACATTTCGGCTGCGATAGCTTACCGCTACATCCGGATGCTCTTTTTTGTATTCCTGCTTTTGCTTTTCCAGTTTCTCCTGATACTCCTTGTATTCCTGCGTCAGTTTCTCCTGGTTGTCCGCCTTTGGCGGCTCCTGCACTTGGCCGGCGGCATGCAGCGATGTGGTCAAAAAGTGGAACACATCGTGATCGTCGGCCAAGCCGCCAGTCGCCGCCGAAATGCCAAAGTAGCCGTTCTTGGGCAGCTGCACGCCATCGGCGCGCAGGCACATCTCGTAGTCATCGTTGTTGTTCGTCATGCCGTTGTGGATGAGCACAGTGAGCACATTGTTGTAGTACTCGATGCGAGCTCGGGTGGGGAACGGCTTGTTGCGGAAATCCCTCAGGCAGCCGCTGAGCAACTGCGTCGTGCCATCATTGGTATGGTCGTACTGCTTGGTGCCGTCGTTCAGCACGGCGCTAATGTACGGATTATTGTGCTTGTTGTCGTTGTCGAACGAGTCGAAGATAATGGCCAGGCCATTCCACCGATCGGAGGAGCCGAACACGGCGCCATTATAGTCGCCCTTCTCGGTGGTATACCAGAAGGCCAGACCGTCGGCGCCGATGCGGCCACGTCCCGTTACGCGGAAGACGATCTCCACATCCCACCAGTCAAAGTTTGTCTGCGATTTCGTCCAGATGGCGCCCTTTTGTGAGCGCAACGAGGGCGCCACGCGTACGCTTTCCGCACTGGCGATGGCATCTGAAATGTGGAGCAACAGGTGGCATTTAGTTTGTCGTCGATTTGCATTTAAACAAAGTGCCTGCGTGTACACTTTGCTTTCCGCGTTGCGTTGTTGAAGTTTCGTCAATGCTGATGCTGGCCGCTTGCCGTCTCGCTCGCACCCATCGGACGCGTCGCAAGTGGCCTGCAGACGGCCAAAACAACTGACGTGGAGCTGGCCCCGTCTACTTACTTCCCCCGTATTCCCAAAACGGCACGGTGCCATCTTTCTGTGCCAAGTATGGCGGCTTAAACGAGTACTTATACTCAAACCGTCTATGCACGCCGATAGCACTTGGATTCACGTTGGCCGCCACATGGTTATGTGTAATAATTATGCAGAAAATAGCCAGAAATTTGCAAATCGTTGGCAGCAGTAATTTCGACCCGGTCGCTTGCATCTTTCACAGTTTGACAGCGCCACTATTGTTGGCCTGCTCTACCAATAACATACAAAGAGTTGCCAAGCTGCCGACACAAAAATTAAATAAACATATGGTTATCGAAAGTTATCGATTGCAACAGTGCTAAGTATCGCGCGCGCTGTTATAAATCAAACAAATTTCGTATGACTTTGTATGATGTGAAAACATTTATTTTGAAGTTTGAAAGAGCGTTTTACGTTTCAATGTAAAATGTAAACTTACTTAATTACACAAAAAAAAAAAAAAAACACGCGCCTTTGTGGAAGTGCATGCTGGAACATTGAATATGTCTAAAAATTTTCGTTTTGAGTAAATTATTTTAAGACTCTAGCACATAGACTTAAGTTTATTATTATACTCGTACGTTTATTTCGTTTCAATTGCCTTTTGCTTGATATCACCAAAGTAGTTGTTTGCTTTCAAAAATTGTTTCATATCATAGTAGGTTTAAATGTATTCTTTAGTTTTGAGCTTACATCTATTATCTTCTTTTTATGTTTTTTTTTTATAGGTTTTACTGCCTCGTTAGCATATAGTGTGGGCTTTTTAACATATTGTTAGTTCGCTCAGCTAATAGGGTGATACTTAGAGCTTGGTGTAGACGTGTGTGTGTCCGAGTCCTTGCCAGGCTCTCATCATTTTACAAATGTTAGTTACTCAATTCAATATTTAATCACAATCACTTACGTTTAGTTGTGTGCGCATCTCGGATAAGGCTTTAATAAACAATAAAACACAAAAGTCGCTGTTAGGAAAACATAAGTCTAAGTATATATTTGTAACCGTGTTTATTACAAAAAAAACATAAACGCTGGTGCCAAAAAAATAAGAGGTAATATGAGCATGCCTTAATAATTCGTATTTTTACGATAATAATAAATTAAGTTTAAATAATTTTGTGGATTGCAAAAAGTAGTACATAGAAATCGTTAAGTACTGCCAAAAATAATATTTATATATGTAAAAGCGTGCAGTGGAGCTTACATATTTGATGTTTTTGTTTTTAGAATGTTTTCTCTTGAACTGGCGTGAAATATGAACGTGCGCACCCTACAAACTACGAAATACAAAAAACTATGTGTATATAATTGTTGCTTATAATATATACACGCTACAATATTAAATCGCAAATCGTAAATGTAAGATTGGTTGTTTCCTTTTTAGTGTATAAGTTTAGACTTATGTAATAGCGTTTTTATGCTCTTAGCTCTATTATATTCATCAGTGCAATTTTCAATTTTTAATTATTGTTTCATATCTTGATATTGATGTCTGTTTCTTTTTTTTTTTTTTCTTTTTGTTATTTTTTATCTTTTTTAAAGCAAATTCAGCATTTGCTCTTCTTTTATCGTTTTTAAATTCATAATCACTTTATAGCTTATGCACATTCAAAATTTCTTACATTAATTGTTTGTGTGTTGAGTGTGTGTATGTGTGTGTGTGTGTGTTTGTGTGTGTTAATCAATTCCAACTGATTTCAAAACGAACGAAGCAAATTTGGTGTAAGATATTTAGGAACAAAATCAATTTGCTGACAACGCTTCAGTGGCAGTTAACAAATGTTTGTGTGTTTCATAAACTGTTTAACAAATGCGAATCTTATTGGGTCTATTACTTAATGACTTGATCTCTGTCTGTTTTGGGTGTGTGTGTGAGTGTGGCTGAGGTAAATAACATAACATAACTATTACAAATATACAAAATTAAAAAAAAACCTAGGTTCGAAAAATACACATAATACGCTACAAGATTCTCTGCTTGGCTCTGAAGTCAGTGGATCCTCGCTCTCGTTTTAATGCACGTGCTGATGATGCACCGCACTGGGCGACGCTGTGCCGAATGCGTTCATCAATTGACCCTCGTAGATGGCAATGAATAGCATAATGACCACACCGCTGAGCATGCCCACAACTTGCAGCATGAACTGCATCATCGACTTGTGGGCAGCAGAGATCTCCGGCATCTGCAAATGAAAGGAAAATCACGTCTATAATCAGCTCAGCTGGCCTAGTGAATTCTCGCTCACCATATCGACCAGCGCAATGTAGATGAAGAGACCCGCTGCGACGGCAAACATCCACTGGGCCACCTCTTGGGATTGCCCAAACACAATGCCAAAGATCATGCCAATGAAACTGAGCACGCCCGTCAACAGATTATAGTACACAGCCGACTTGACCGACATGCCGGCCTTCATGAGTATGGCAAAGTCGCCCAGCTCGTGCGGCAGCTCATGACAAAACACAGCCAGAGAGGTGGAGAAGCCACCGGCAATATTCTCGGCAAAAGCTGCACCAATGGCCATGCCGTCGGTGAAGTTATGCAGCCCATCGCCCATAATAATCATCCAGGCGACAGCGCTTAGCGTCTCCGGTGGCGAATGCACGTGTCCATGGCGATGGCTGTGTCCGTGATGGGTGGATTCGTGCTCGCGCAAAATCACTGTCACATGATCGCTCTTATCCTTGCCCCCATTTGCCGTTGCCATGTTGCTGTCCAGTTCAGTGGTCACAGTGTTGTTGCCGTCCTGTTGCTGCTGCTGATGATTGTTGTGATTGTGATGATGGTGGTTCATCTCTGCGTAGTTATTGTGCGAGGTGGAGAGCAGCGATTGTGAGGCCGCTGCCGCCTCGCTGGAGCCTTCGTGTTCAGCCTTATCACAGCGCCGATTGCTGCACTCGCCGCTGGACGCATCGCCGCCTGCGCCAGCGGCAGATGCAGCTGTGGCGGCAGCCACGGCAGCAGCTTTGCTTTCATCGGGCAAATGCATCCATACGTCCTGCTTGTTGTTCGTCGTGATCTCGTCATAGCAGTACGGATAAGAGCTATACTTTTGCTTGCACATCTTGTCGCCCGCCACGGAGTTGTTAACCGAGGAGTCCGGATCGCGCATGACCTTGGCGCGCGTTGGCTTCGTCTCCTTCTTTTCGACGCTCTTCCGCCACTCCGATATCATGGTCAACGCATGCTCCGTTACATAGAAGAAGATGATGCCGCCCAGGCAGCCCAAACCCTTCATAATCATGCCCTGCTCGTCCTGGCCGGCCAGCGACTGAAAAAATTAATTGTTAGAATTTGATTCGATTAACCGGGCATATCTGCTTCTTACGTGTGGCAGCAAATGTAACAGCGCATCTCCAGTCATGGTACCCACGGCCAGCGACACCAGATAATGAATTATGTGCTTGTAGTAGCGGGAGCCCATGAATGGTATTATGGCCACGCCTACAAGGCCCAGAATGCCGCAGGAAAACACCGAGATGAAGGCATAAACCCACACTGCAAGTAAAAAGAAGATAAGAATAGTTAACTTTGGATTGCCAAAGATGAAATACCCTTTCCGACATATAACCAATTAAGGACTCTTCCTATATGAGCTATATGATATAAGGGTCCTGTGGTGATAGGACCTTGTTTTTTTGTTGGAAGCATAGTAACCCCCGCTTGGCTAGAATAGCCAAATGTTTTTTGTTTAAGATAGCTTCAAAAAAGAAAAAGCAGTTCAGACATGACTTAATGGGCTCATTTTGAGCTAATCTATATTTATTAATATGCATAGAAGCAGACAAACGGACGCGGCTATTAATAAACTCCTGCTTCCTGCTTGCTTCCTTTGCAAGGGTTAACATTTCATGCTGGCACCTACCGTACAAAATTTCGTCTTTTTGACGCGCTTCGTAGTTGTCGATCTCAGCTATCACAGCGGGCTCTATGCAGCCACCGCTGCCGGTCGCCAGCTCGTGCAGCAGAACCGGACACAGATGGAGCAAATCTCGCTCTTTCAGCTCATAGTTCGCATGCGGCTGTGACGCGGACGCGGTCTCGGGCGTGGTGCAGGCTATGCTCGTGCTGGTGCCATTGGGGGTAAGCGTGCAGTTGGTCAGCAGCAGGTTCTGCTCCGCAGCGTGTTCGCCAAGATGGCTGAGATCATGCGGCTGGACATGATGCACCAGGCGCTCAACTGGCACACACTAAAGGGCGGCATAGAAAGTAAGGATTTAATGTTACGTTTACAACTCAACTGGAGATGAGAACTCACGCTGTCATTGCTGCTGACGAGTTGCGGGAGTCCGAGCTGCTGCAGCAGACTCAGGAAACTGCTGGCATTTAGCGCCTGCTGCTGCATCAGCTGCTGCAGGTAGTATTGGGTGATCTGCGGGACATTTTTCTGGGGTGCAGCGTGCTCATGGTCGTGGCCAGAATGACGCCTGTGTCTCCTGTGTGGCGGACTTGTGCTATAATTCTGGGTATCGTCCTCATCGGCCAGCTGCCTTTGATCGGTGGTTCTTTCACTGGATGGACTCAGGTTGCCATACGCCAGGCGCGCATTCAGGTTCATCTCTGTGCGTTGGGTGGCCAGCATGTCCCCAATGTGATCCTGGCAGTGTACACTCTGCGTGCACAGCAGGCACACCACACACACGGTCATTATGTGACGCGCCATCTTGATGGGCTGAGCTGCCACTCGACGCTTAATGTTAATTTTGTTGATCTTTTACTGGTGATGTTGATGCTGCTGCTGCTGCTGCTGCTGCTGCTGCTGCTGCTCTTAATGCGGACTGGTGTCTGGCTTATTGTGGTGTGTTGTGGGCCGCTCCGCTCATTATATATTCATCAAATCGCGCGCTTTGTTGGATCTGCAATTGAACGTAGTAGGCAAAATGGAATTAGCAAACTTTTGGCCCGCTCAGTGAAGCGTGTTGGACGACTCTCCGAATCCCCCCCACACTCAGTGCGCGTGTGCTGATCGCAATTACAAAGACCATTGCATAATTAAACAATAATAGCAACGAGCGGAAGTTCAAGTTCATTTGGCGGCCACTTGATGGCTCCAAATATGGACACAGTTTGTGCCACACACACACACACACACACACACGCTGGCTTTAGCTGCAGCCTTAAATGGAGCAATGTCGCTGCATTTCTTGTTCGCAGTCTAAAAACAGACATTTCGGCATCAAAAACAGCCAATCAATCAGTTGGAAGTAGGTGTGAAACGATTTGAAACCTGTTTCATAATAGCAGCATATCGGCTTAGAATTCTGTGTAGGCGCCGGTGATAATAATACCCTGTACCCATTGAAATTAAATACTCTATTCCTGATCAGCATCAACGGTCTGTCTGTTTCAAAGTATGATTCTTAGCGACCATAAACAATTGAGACACCAAGTATGGAATGTACTTAGGTCCGACAAAAGCAGGCGCAGATCATATTTAGTTGAAATGTACAAATATTAAGCTAGCTCGATCATTGTTAGTTATATGACTCAACAAACAAGGTGAAAAACAACAGAAAGTGAGCAGGTTATCTGTATCTTCTTATTTTCTAATTCTATCATCTGCACTTATTTTAAATGATCGCTTATTTTCCCTTTTTTGTTCTGCATATAAATCTAAAAATATATATATATATTGATCATATATATAAATAAATATAAATATGCATACACGTATTAATTATATTTCACTTTTTTGAATATCTATCCCTATTAATGCTTAAACTAAATAATAAATTATGCCTCAATTTTTGGTATATACACAAGTTATTTTAGATTTAAGTTTTACTAAGTTTTAAGCAAATGGGTAATTGTCTGGGTTCAGGTAACTCCTAGCCCTCTTAACCCTCAAATAAAGCACTCTTACTTTGTTACAATCGGATTTTGTGTGTATATATATATAGTTGATATAGTGTCTATCCGAAGCTGTTTGCACTTTTATAAGATAGTTTCCATGATAGTTAGATAATGAAATTTCTCCACATCCTTCAGCTGTGCACTGAACAACTGGCCCTTTTATTCACACTAAAAGTTCACATACTTGCATATTACAAGTTAACTTCCATAAAAGCATCACTTATCCAAAATACTAGGCGAAGTAAATTCGCGTTCGTTCTTGCCAGTTAAGCGACTTTCCGTTAAATGCGTTTGCGATTTGCGCTCGGAGTTGGCAGCGGCTCGTAAAGGCGAGTTAATCGCGGTGGCAAAGATTACATAAAAATAGGTGGGAGTTGTGAGCCGCAGCTCGACGTCACCAGCTGCCGCTGCAGCGGGCTAAGCGGGCTAAGCGGGCTAAGCGGGCGGGTGAACCGCAATTGGCGCGTGGCAAAAGTGAAAGACACGGCGAAAAAAAAGTTTGCCAAAACGTGAAAATAGCGCTGGAAATTGCTTTGTTATGGCTATAACTAGCAGTTGTTTTTGTTGCGAATGAACAATTTTGCAATTGCGCACTGAGTGGGCTACCGGGCAATTAGTTTGAATGCCTGCAGCGGGCGGGCAAATCCAATTATTGATAAAACTTTGGCCAAAATATTTACGACAAGCGCGACGATGTCGAGGGGGCGGAAGTTCGCGTGGGTGGCAGATATGAACGGAGTGTTTTACCTACGCAATTGCCAACTTATCATCGACCTAATAAAAGCGAGACGTCATCGTTGCCGCGCAGCTCGTGCTGCATAAAGTTGGGCGCGTGAAGGTCATGCAGAAAGTGTGTGTATGTGGGGGAGGGGAGGCGGGGGGGGGGGGGAGAGAGAGAGAGAGAGAAGGGGTTGCAGGCGCGCCCGCCCAATTGGCATTGCACTTGGCAAGGACACACAACACGCTGAAGGTGAAAGGTTAAGCCCGGGCGCACTTGTTGCCAGGCAGAGTCTTTGGCGCCGCCGCCGTGTTCCGCTTCAATCAAACAACTTGATTATATGGCAATAAAAATCAATTAATAAAATTTGCGAAAAATACAAAAAAAAAAAAAAGAAGAAGCAATTTCAAGAGAGGCATCCATAAATAACTGGAAACACTTTTCACACAGCGGACGGGGTTTTTGTTTTTGGTTCGATTAAAATTTGATTTCTTTTTTCCTTCGTTTTCTTTTGCAATTTGTCAATTTGTCGTTTCCAATCAAGTCGACTACTCAGTCAATTGGTCAAGTGCTGACCGCCAATCGTTTATTTTATTTTATTTTTACTTTTATACGTATTTGCTTTTTGTTTATTTGTAATCAAGCCTCATTTAAATTCAGTTTGCATGATTTTCATGAAATCACACTCACAATAAAACACTGAGAGAAATGACGGCAAATGTGTTGTAGAACATCTTCCAATTGCTTTAACAGGGTCTATTAAGGGTAATTATATGTAAGATTGCATTGATTGATTTTAGAACTTTGCCGCAGGCGCAACTTTTGACCTGTTTTATAGGTATGCTTATATATAGTACATTTTTTTTTTTTTTTTTTTTTTTTGCCAAAAAACCACCACAAGCACCACTGTAACCGCACACCCACCAGACTGGACGAGCTCTGGACGCGCTTTCCACAACAACTAAACTGAATAGCGCGCGACGCTTTCAGCTGGTTTTATAGTCAACTTTTGTGTTTTTATTTATACTTTTTGTTGTAGTAGCTACCGAGTGTGTGTGTGTGTGTGTGGGTTGGCTCTCTGTTGATCTGTTACAATAATGTCGCGCCCAGTTCCGATCGGTTATCTGGGAACATTATTATCAAAACGAGGCGTGCTGAACTGGACCAAGTGTGAAATCACCTTGCAGCTCCAATTTGTTAAATAATGGGATCGTAAAATAGTAACGTTTTAATATACTTCACCTAGATACTCGAATATCTCAAACGCAGCCTTAAAAGCTACGAGCCCAACTAAATCGTTCTTATGTAATATAAATATTGTGGCGCTCTTTAAGGGTTTACAAAAAGTTAAGATAGTATTTTATTATACCATATATGTGTATATGATCATTTAATACCCTCTTTATGCATACGATAAACGCGTTCTTCAGAGATTACACGAACTATATTTTCAGCTCTTTATCCACTTAACCTTAAATGTTAATATGCAAATTCTTCAACTTATCCTTAAAAGTGAATAACCCCTTTAGATCGCCAAGAACTTATTCATGATCGCGTGTGCTGTGCTGGCGAAATAGCTGAATATTTTCCACGAAGTAACTCGAATCTCCAGGGCCAATAAACTTCAATGCTGACTCATGTGCTTTTTATCGTTGAATCTCCATTTTTAGCACTTTTCAAAACTGAAATTTCATACCCAAAGCCCCGCATGGCGATAACACAGGCACAAAAACACAAACGAATGTACAAAATGTCCAACAAATTTAGCCCCAAAAATTTCATTAGCCCCAGTCGGGGCCACGTTTCGGCGCGTCGACTGGTTTCACGTAACGTTATCTCCACTCGGCTAGGCCACAGCAAAAGCCGCTGACACGCCAAATCGCATGAAGCCGCTCGCCTGAAACTGGCGCAAAGAGCTCAACGTGAAATTTCAGCCTGCGGCTGCCAGGTAATGATATTGTTAGGCAGATATGCGGCAACAAGTAAACCGACTCATATGACTGCGACAACAAATAGTTCTACGCCCGAATACGGCTGGCTAAGGGATACTCTATAACCGGCTCTCAGTTGCCGTGAGATAAACAAACAGAGAAATGCCTGCGTACTCTAAGCTAAAGTTCGGATTCCTCCTCCTTCTGTTCCAGAACTTTAGACTGCGTCTTAAACTAGTTGTGACAACCACAATTAATTAAAAACACAAATAGGCAATTCTAAATTTTGAAGAAAAAATATTTTTCAAAATGATTTCTGTTTACCAGAAAATTAAAAAGAAAAGCTTTTTATAAGGACTGAAAATGCATATTTATAAATGTTTGACAAACTGGAAAGTTCTCGCGTATTTAAATGTAAATAACCACCAAAATGCAATCAGCTTGAACTCGGTGAGAATTTCCACAAACAGTCTTGGATAATCGACCTCAGATCGATCTGCCTCCCTATGTCTGTCGCATACCCTTGCCCAGCTTTAGTATACCTGCTTTTGAGGCATTTTCAATGGTCACAGGGTATAACGACGTTGCGAGCGAGCGAGAACTTCTGGATAGCAGTTAGCTCGCAGATTTACAAGTATGTTTGTTTAGACTGCCGCTCACGTCGCCGACGGTGCTGCCGACTCAGCTGCTCCTATAGAAGCCGCTCGGCCAATGCTGAGCGACCTTCCCATGTCCGTTGACGACGCCGCACTCATAGTAAGCAGTGAATTACGACGGTCCAAGTTTAATATGCTGTATGCTACGGCCAAACATATTACCGCGGTGTGCACATGCATTCACATATTTACGATTTATATTGAAGGGCCCTCATTACGATAAATAATTCATTGTCGATCTAAATTGAAAAATCATGCGGTAATCGGCTTGTTATGCCCGGCTTCCTGATGATGTGCGGGAGAGCAGGTGAAAAGAAGAAAAGCAGATTGCATTTGAAATGCCTGGCATGAAATATACAATTTATTTCGTTGCACCCACCCACACACACACACACACACACACACACACACACACTTACATACGGCTTGTGTGGCCAATTGTTTTAGAGAGTAATTCACAGCTGCGAGCTCTTCTAATGGGGTTGTTCTGTATGGGGTTCCATGACCATTGCCAATTGATAAAAAAATATAGCTCCAGCTCTTTTAATTGTATCATATAAATGCACATCGACATAACTATTATATAGTTAAAAGTGCTTTCTAACAGTTGAAAAAGTAAAACACATGTTGATATATGTGTCATTGCCACACACACACACACACACACACACACACACACCTATACATATGTATATATGGGTGAATATTTATTAAACACCCACGCAGCAAAAAAGTACTACCAAATTAGACAAGTTATCTATGATAAGATACAGCTAAATGCAGATATTTATACATAATTTGTTATCGTGCAATAAACAGAGCATTTCAGCTGGCCCAAATAGTGAGAAAATCAAATTTAGAACAAAATACAAAAACTAAAGAAGCATTAAAGATTCGTATCGAATCATACTTGTGTATACATATGTACATATATATACATACATATACATACATACATATACACACACACAGACACAAGTGTCAAAAGAATCCAACGCACATGGACTGCGATGAGCTCTATAAATACATGCACAACAGATGAATGGAAGGAAGGGTGAAGGGGCAGGCAAGGTGCTGGTGCACACAGCTGCCGTTATTGGTGCGAATACAGAGAATCTGAATCCCAGGACGTAATCGCAGCAAAGAGCAAATCAAAAAGTTGGTAACAAGCCGCATATCAACAAGCATTCACACGGCCCCACGCACACGCACACATTCATACATTCACACATTCACACATACACATACTTGGCTGCTTGCAGAAAAATGCGGTCGTATGGTTTATAAACTTACCTGTCTACATACAATATAAATATATATATTTTTGTGAGTAGAGCCGATTTCTATATGTTTTTGTAGATGTCAATTCCGAATTCAATTGTAAATCGCTGAGATTGCATTGGTTCAATGATGTTCACGTTGGAGCTGCGGCTGCTGGAGCGGGTGGGGACGCGGGTGCGGGCAATGTATTAAACACTGTGTGAGACAGCGAGATAAGGGCCAGTGTGTCTTGATTGCGCTGCAATAATCTTCGCTTTGGACACAAAGTATAGGATCGACGGCAACTTCTGCTTGCGGCGTCGGCGTCGGCGACGGAGCGGCAATGTGGTGAATTGGGTTAAGAACCACGCACGAAAATAGCACCAAACACGTTGTTGCGCGTACAATTTCACAGTGTGTTTCTATTGCTAATTGATGGCGCTTCGAGAACCCCAGCAAGAAACTTTTATTCAAATAAATGACGATTTACATTGCACGCACGCTCCAACAAAAATTCGCAATTAAAAAATATATATGACTGCTTCTTCTTATATAATGCCATTCACATGACAAACGAAAAGCGTATGAGAGAGAGCGCTGTTATGTTAAAGTGATGTTAATGTTAACCTAGCATCGTACACTGAACTGCAACTGGCTGTAACAGAGTGCGCCAAAATATGAATAACATAAGAAATGTTAATTTTTGCAAAATAAAAGTTTGAAAATATCTCGAAAGTGTAATTTAATAATGTGATGCAAACTTTTTCTGTAATTAACTAATTTTGGCGATAAATGTTACTTTAGGTTTGACAATATTTTTGTATTTTTTACTTTAACATTGTAGAGCAACACTGTTTGATTTCCAAACAAAGACGCATATATGCATATTGCATTTGGATTGCATTTTCCGAGTTTGGTGTGCACAATATGAGCTCCTGGCGCGAGAGTATCACCAGTTTGCCGAGCGCTGTTGCGCATTTTGTGAACGAAAGTGCATCAACAGCGTCCAACTATCTGCAGTCGGCACAGTCAGGGTCGGCCGCCTCCGTCTCTGAGGAGAGCGCTCCGCAGCATACGGACTACAGGGCGTTGCCGATACCCGCATCTCTGGTAAAGGAGCAGTGGCGTCTGATCTTCACATCGGACGCCAACATCCAGGACTTGCAGGCGGCCATTGCGCATTGCCGCGATTTGGTCCTGCTGAGCGATGAATGCAGCGAGGAGCGCCGCTGGCTGGTGCGTCATTTGGTCGACTTGCGCTACTCGCTCCAGGAGCTGGAGGAGGCGCAGGCGGTTGCCAGCGACGATGTGGTACTAATGAACGCCATCAAGTCCGTGGTCGGACATCACTTTGTGCCCCACCATCCGAGCGCACGCAACCGCTTGCAGGCGGCGGCCAAGCGCTACTATTGCGACCACTGCACGGGCATCATCTGGCGGGTGGTGCAGGCGGCCTACATATGCAGCGACTGCAGCTATCTGGTGCATCAGAAGTGCATTGACAACGTGATGCGCATTTGTGCCCACGTTCTGGCCTCCGAACGGCAGTATCCCATCGCCGACATCTGCCCCGAGATCGGTCTGGCCGCTCAGCGCTACAAATGCGCCGAGTGCTCGACGCTGCTCAATTTCAGTAAGTACGGAAGCGTCTTCAGCCGTAACAACAAACTCACGGGCTTTGCTTGCAGAGAACTCGTGGATTGAGCCGCGCCTCTGCGATTATCGGGGTCTTTACTACTGTCCGTCGTGCCATTGGAATGATAGCGTCATTGTGCCGGCGCGTATTGTGCACAACTGGGATTTCACTCCACGCAGAGTGTCGCGCACCGGTCTGCAGGAGATCCAGTTGTTCCTAGACAAGCCGCTCATTCGGCTTGAGGAGGATAATCCCAAGTTGTTCGTATTCCTCGAGAAGCTCTGCACGGTTAAGAAACTGCGCCAGAATCTGGTGCACATGCGTCACTATCTGGCCGCCTGCAAGGTTGCCGTCGAGCAAAAGCTGGTGGACCAGCAGCTGGGCAGACGCCGCCACCTGGCCCAGTCCAATGAGTTTTACTCGCTGCGCGATCTCGTTCAGGTCGAATCGGGCGCCTTGGCCGAATTCCTGCAAGGCGTCTTCAAAGTGTTTGGCGCACACATCCGCGCCTGCGACATGTGCTTGGCCAAGGCGTACATCTGCGAGATCTGCAGCAACAACGAGGTGATCTTCCCCTTCGACGACGGCTGCATCAAGTGCGATCAGTGCAACTCCATTTACCATCGCGTCTGCCTAACCCGCAAGAACATGATCTGCCCCAAGTGCGTGCGTATCCAGGAGCGACGCTTGCAGCTGGAACGTGCCGCAAGTAGGCAGGCGGACATTGAAATTGATGGCAGTGCCAACGATGCCAACGATGCCAACGATGCCAGCGATGCTAACGATGCCGACGATGCCTTCGATGCAGTGCAGCCGGAGAACAACACGTAACCCGGCCCCTATTAAGTGTTGTGTTTTAAACTCGTATCTGTGTAACATTGTTTGTTTTTTTTTTAATATGTATGTATGTACATAAGAACGTCTCGCAGAGGCGATTACTAAATATATTATTAATAATAGCATATTCCCCTCTCCCTGCCGCCTGTTTACTGGGCTTTTTTGCCATACTTCTGCCGATTGTGAAACTTGCGCGGGTTTATGCCGTACGCCTTGAGGCGATCGTCGCTGATGCCATTTGGATTGGAATTATTCGGCTTGCCCTTGGCTTTGAAGTCGCGCTTTGACCGTGGGTTAGGTGCGCCGCCTGGTCGCCGTGGTGCTTCGGTCTTATTGCCCGGTTTCTTGAAGGGATTTGCGCCTGACGTGTGTCCAACTGCAGCTTGATTTGGCGTTTTCTGCTTGTTGAAAGGATTGGCACCTGGACTCCTTGGCTTCTCCTCACTCTTGTTTGTAAATTGCTTTTTAGCAAAAGGATTTTTCGAGTTGGATTTGCCAGTTTCTTGTTTCGGTTTTTGTTGCCCCGCTTTTTCAAACGCTTTCTGTTTGACGGGCGTCGGCTTTACTGCCTTTTGCTGCTCTGTTTTCTCAATCTTGTTCCTTTTGGCAGGCGTTGCAGTTTCTTCCTGCTTGGTGGGCTCTGTGCTCTTCGGCTCCCCATTCACAGCTGCTGTTGGGGCTGCTGCGCTCGTGGCAGTTGCCGCCGCTGCAGCTTTGCGTTTTAGCCGTTTTCTCTTGGACTTCGATAGGGTCTCCGTGGGTGTCTGCTCTGCCACCGCTGCAGCGGGCTGTTCGTTTGATTGGGCATTAACAGCTGGTTGTGCTTCGGTCTCCTCTTCATCATCAGAGCTGCGAGTGAAATCAGATAAAATTGAATTGGGCCACTACGAGATTATAGTTCCGCCTCTTTTACTCACCCATCGCCGTACAAGCTTTTGAAGATCTTTCGCTTAAGATCCTCATTCTTGGCTTTCATTTTGTACAAGCGCTGCTCCTTTTTCTCCACATAATCTGGCCGGTTTTGTACTGCCTTCTTCAGGCTAGCCCACTGATTAAGCTCCTTGTTCTTAGCCAGCAAGATCTGAAAGTAAACGAAGATTAGAAGTAGCCCCAAAATATATCGGCAATGGTCGTTAACCTCTTCGATCGTTAGACCAAAATCATTTGGCGTTGTTTCTACGTATTTAAAGCGACACGGCTGATCGCCGACTATATCCTCATAGTCCAGCTGGTAGTATTCATCAATGTAGTCACCATAGGTCTGCTCATCTTCTGGATTAAACGCTGGCTTTTCGGCCTGGATCATTTCCATGAACCGATTGCGTCGTCCCTTGCGGCCCTTGCGACTGCGAGTATTCTCAATCAGTTCCTGCTGCAGCTGCTGCTTGGACGTGGTCGGATCGTAGTCACAATCCATATTGAAATCATCATCTTCGCAATGCGTTTCGTTGTCAACGCCATTGGTCTGTCGCGGATCATAGTTGTCCCAATCCTCAATCGCCAGTTCTTCGATATCCGAAGGGCACTCGGGCTTCTCTTCTCCCTCGTCCACATCATAGTACTCGTCGTTAAACAGCTCTTGCATGCGTTTGTCATGCGCTTCTGGATCGAAATCCTCTTCCAGTTCGTCGTCTTTAAAGCCCAGCTCATCGTTACCCGTGACGGCCTTTAGCTTGCGAATCTTCTCCTCGATTTCCTTGCGTCGCATATCCTTGATCATATCCAGCTCCTTCATCTTTTGCAGCTTCTCCTGCTCCTTGCGCTCCTTGGTCTCCTTACGCTTCTCCTTGCGTTTGTCATCCGTGCGACGAACCGACTGCTCAATAGTTCGAGGATAGCGCTTGAGGAACTCCGCGTCGGGCTCCTCAAAACGAAAGTTGTACTTCTGCTCGAACTCTGCCTGCTTCTCCAGCTCCTGTTCGTCATCGGACAGCGGCGCAGTGTCGCCCACGATCTCGTCGTAGGTGGGTATTTCGGATTCGTTTGTATTGGCATAGCCCTTGTTCAATATATAGTCGCGTAAGAAGCTCTCGCCCTGGGTCAGCTTGCTGCTGCTCCAGTACTGCTTGAGGGGCGCCAACTGTTGCTGTGCGCTGTCCTCAATCTCTGCGTCTGCCTGCTTGCCAGCTAGCCATTTGGCAAAGTCCGCCTCTTCGGCATCCGTTTGCGCCTTGGTTTTAGTGCGTTTCTTGAAGATGCCGCCAAATTCCTCCTCTTCCCCATCATCTTCCTGGTTCATTACGCTCCTGAACTCCGCCTTCAGGCGCTGCTCCTCTTCCACCGCTGTGGGCGAACGCGCACGTTCGAACTGCTCGTCCGCCTGAGCCTCATCGTCGGAGCTCTCGAATTTGCCATTGTGCTCTAGGATAACTTTACGCTCGTAGTCCTTCAATGTGACGGGCTTGTTCTTTGTGGATTTCCTTTTCGATGACTCTTCGTCCCCACTGCTACTCTCACTGTCCGCCTTCTGGTTAAAGAAACGCGTCTCCTTGTCGTAAATGCGTGGATCTTTGCTTTTCAACGAGGCTAGAGTTTTAAAAAACTCCTGATCAAATTTAACATCCACTTCATCCTCATCCGACGACTCGCTGTCGCTGTCCAGCTCAGACTCGGAGATATCTAGGCCACGATCCTTATCTAAAAAACAAAAAAACAAAATAATTAGAGATCTCTGGGAACAGTATCTTTGGGATTATTGGTGTTTACACTTCTGCAGCAGCTCCTTTTTGCGTAAGACATTATATGACTTGGCGTAGTCCTGGTTAGTGGACAACTGCAGATCGTCCGCCTCGTCGTCAGAGCCATCAAATAATTTGTTATTCATAGTCAACGCTGTTTCTTCAGTATTTATAAAGACAACAGCACGTGTGCGGGTTTAGTACACTCGCTAAACTGGTTCCGTTTAACAATATGAACTGTTCTTTGAACATCACACACACCAGGAGTAGTTCCGCCCGCAGCCCTGGCTGACAACTGCAACAAAGGGTGCTAATGCAGAGCTGATTATTTACGAAAATCTAAATATATAGCGTAATTTACAACATTCCAACAATATGACGGACACGGAGGAGGCACAATCTGCCGCAACAACTTCCATCACATCCACAACACCCACCGACAAGGACGCTGCGAAAAGTAAGAACAGATTATTTGCACACCCGCTCAAATATTTACTCTGTTTTTATCGCTCATTTAGTTTGTGTTTTGCTGAACGCCACGGGCAATGTGCCCATCATAAAGAAACGGACGTGGACCGTGGATCCGAACAAGACAGTCAGCTGGATTCAAAAGTTTATACACAAATTCCTCAAACTAGACGCCAACGAGCAAATTGTACGTGAGACATTTCATTCTCTCAATGATAACCCGTGCAATATTCATAGATTGCATTTTATTTGATTCATTTGCAGTTTCTATATGTGAACCAAACATTTGCACCCGCGCCCGATCAGATTATCAAGAACCTGTACGAATGCCATGGCACGAATGGCAAGTTGGTTCTATATTATTGCAAGAATCAGGCGTGGGGCTAAATCGATAACAGGCTAAAACTAAGTATTTATTTTTGTACGTTAATGTTTATGTTATTTAATTGTATTATTTGACGCTGTAAATCTTAGAAATTTCACATTTTATTTCCTCATTTCGAGGTTTTCATTACGTTTATTAAAGGACCACATTTGAAAGCAAATTGAAATCAATACGAATTAATTGGGCTAACTGGTTTTATTCGCCACGCAGTGCCTCCAGCTCATCGGCAGCCTCCTTGGATATTCTATGATATTTGGCCATTGTTGGGCGGTAGTAGTAGGCCTGGTAATCGTTGCGTTCCGACATCTTACGGCGAACTTCCTCTTCGAGAAGGCTGAAGAGCGAATGGGGAAATGTTAATTTCAGAGGAGTGTCCCCCAATTTGCCTAATTTGCGGTGATTACCGTATTTGCGCCTTCTCGTTTTCCTCAAATATATTGTGCAGGGCCTTTTCGTATTCCTGCTGCTGTGAGGACAGGATGTAGCGAGCAATAAACCGGGAAATTGGATGCTGCAAACGTAAATCGAATGAATTTGAACAAGCTGATCAAAAATATAGTTGATTCAACTGCACCTTCTCGTATTCCCAGTGCTTGGGCTCATAGCCCTCGGGTATTTCGGACAGCTGTGAGGGTCCCACAAAGATGTTGGAGTACAGAACCAGCGCCGTGATCGGCAATACGCCGATCATTACGTAAAAGTGCATCAGATCCTTGAACTTGTCCCATTGGAAGCGTGAGGGCCTGATGATCATTTGATGGTGTCCATGATCACCGCTCATTTGGCGCATTTGCTGCTGCAGTGCTGAAATGGACATCGATGGATGAATTTTGTTTTGTGGTTGCGTAATGTGCGCTCTGTTTACAGCTCTTTTTAAATCAACTACGCGTATTTACCATTCCGAGTGGCGGGTGTTAGCAGAACTGCGCCATTCTTGACAAATTGTGCCGCTGGCAACAGCAAACGGCTCCAACCAACCATTTTAAGCAAATTTAAGCTATTGTGCTTCACTAAATAATGTGAACAGTCGGTCAGTCAGAACAAGGGCTGGCGAAACTGTTTTGTTTGGCTCCATTCAAATGTTCGATTATGTGTAAAAACCGTAATCGGTACTATCGATAGCAGGTAATATATTTCAAAACAAAATATAAGTGGTTGTTGCTTAGTTAAAAAATGCAATGCTAGTGCACGCAGTTGCAGCTTAACAAACTGATCAATTTTTAGCGTATTTTAAAAATTGTGTACATATTGGCGGAACGAGTGTATCTAGTGTACGACAGAACGTAGCACTTACGAGTATAGTTAGCAGCCCTGGCACAAAACATCGCCTCAACTGCTTGCCAGCCCTGCTCTGGCGCAGAGTTAAACATACAAAGTTTTTCGCCTGGGCACCAAAATCGTTCCAATTTTGTTTTCGAATTATTTAAAAGACAAAACGAAATAAGAGGTAAATAATTGACGGGCAGTCTTAAACTAGATAAAGTGAAGCAAAGGCTGTTCAAAATTGATTTACAAGTTTCAAATTAAGTACGAAGATTTTGAAGAACCATTTCCTCTCGTTCGCTGATAAAAAGCTCTTTGACAATAATAAAGTAAATAATACTATATATGCATATGCGTGTGTACGTGTGTGTGGCTGTGGTAACTGCAAATGCGCAGTTCCTAAGTGATAACTGTTTTCGGCTGCTGACTGTGTGTTTTAAACAATATGCGGACCAACAAAGTCTGCCAAATGTGACATACATTATGTATATAAGTTATGTGTGTACATAATGTACCTTTCTTCCAATTGTACACTCACACACACACACACACACAGTGACGCACAGGAATAGTTAAAATAAACGTATGATCTTGCGATAAATAATTTAAGCAATCGTTTATTGGTATGTGGTAAAACGACAGACTTAATTGCAGTCCAAACCTTTTTTCTCTTTGCTTATCTAAACTCGACATACCTATTTATGTAAGTATGTGTGTGTGTGCTTGTGTGTACATGCAAATACTGTAGTTTGTTTTGGTGGTGGGCGTAGGCGTCGCCGCCATTCTCACCTCCCACCTCCACGGCGCGTTGCGTGCAAGTGCTTAGCTTTGGCCTCGGCGCCGACTTGAACTTTACCAACTGCCGCGTTGCTCGCACCAAGAATAACCTATTCAGCTTGAATCAATCGTTGTTATTGCTGTGACATATTGGCGATAAAGTTGAATATGAATCAGCGCCCATCAACATCAGCACAGGCAGCAGCAGCAGCGGCAGTGGGAACAGCGCGCGATAAGAGCAAGAAACGAGCTTGTTAGCTTGTTGTTGTTGTTGTTGTTGTGGTTGTTGGCGGTGGTGTTGTTGTTGTTATTGTTATTGCTGTGGCCACCTCGTACATGGGTCGAGCAGCTGTGACGTCATCAAAGTAGTTTTATTTTTATTTTGTTGTACACCCAATTTTGGCTAATGTATATTCGCCTTGTACTTTTTTCCAGCTGTCGTCGTTTGTTAATCAGCAAATTTGCACAACGACTAACTCGTCTCTGGGGCAATGGATGCCAATTCACGTTTTCCAGCGCGATTGCCAGGTAAGACCCGTCCGTCTAACAGTCAGTAGGCCGCCATTTTAGTGTAATTGCATACATAAATATGTTAACATTTGTTTTATTTATTATTCCATACCCTGTACTCGTTCAAAATGGGTGAAAAGAAAATGGTTTAATGGTTTTGTGCATCGGCCAGGTTTGTATGTAGCCAGCAGCAGGAGACATCTTCGAACCCAAAGAGCGTATACACTATATCTACGTCCGTCTGTATTTCCGTCCGTAAAGACTTGAAGCTTCCTTTTATGTAGTTCCTGCATACCATACGCAAATCAAGTCTATTTTACATTGCCAATAACCTACCTGGTTTCAGGAAATCGATAAATATTGGTTTTGAGCATCTCCCGGATACTATAAGAGCTAGAGACACCAAACTTGATATGTGAGCTCATATATAGTATACACATGCGCTTTGGTTTGTATACACGTTTGAATAGCGTATTAAAATGTTGTTTTTGTGAACGTCTGTTCGACTCGGAGCTGGGTACAGGGTATCTCCTAGTCGGGCACTTCCGATTAGAACACTTGTGTTTTTTGTTTTGCTATCTGGCTCGAATGCTTTTGCGCTCGCTTAAGACTTAAACGTTAGCTGTAACTGTAATAATAACAGTAATCGTAACCAATTATTGCCTTGCTTTAGACTAACTTTTAACTCCCCCAACTTTGTTTGTGCTACTAACCCAAATCGAGCATCATGCCTTTTCAGCTGGTTTCTCACTGTATATATAGTACATACATACAAAATACATAAATAGCCTACATACTAATAAATATATGTTCTTGTACATTTATTGCGGTAGCTGCTGTTTGTGCTCTTGTTTGTCGTTGAACTTTTGTGCGTGTCGTGTGGCTTAGAAAATTCCCTTTTGTCTCTCTCTCTCTCTCTCTCTCACACTCTCTCTTTGCTCTTCCCTCTTTATCGAAAAGTCTCTTTGTAAATAAATTTGAATTGAATTCGTTAAGAAACGAAACGTTGAAGCCCGATAACTCATCAAATTCTTTCTGATTCATGTTTATTCACTTACTCAATACACACAAATCCGAACTAACTTGTTGCCTAAGGCCGTCAAAATACTTAAGTGATAAAGCATTACTTGTAAGATTACATTTTTGAGATTCCCACCACTCCCAAAGAAATCCTAAGAGATTAATAAATTGTTTCTCTCATGCACATGCACATTCGCATTCTCAAGGGCCCGCCATCAGCTCAATCGTGGGTAACTCTGAGGAGCCGCTGCCCAGTCTATCCGATCTGCATGACTGCGAGCCAAAGCTGGAGTTTGATGATACAGAGCTATTGACCCCGGCGCCGCTGGAGAGTAAGAATTGTTATTTGCATATAATGAACAGAGAAACAACTGAACACATTTGATTTATTCACAGAAGATGTTATGGTCGGCGATTTTGTACTAGCCGATGGTGAGTGGCCGTAATTGTGGTTAATTGGGCGTGTTTGAAAGCGTGTGCCTAACATTTACAGATCCCGAACTTGAGACCGAAGAAACTGCGAATCCCTTAGAGGACGATTTCGAGGATCAGCTGCGCGAGCAGTCGGAGAACTTTCAGGGGACCAAAAACAAATGTGATTTTCTGGGCACCGATAAGCAGGGACGTCACATTTTTGGCATTTACGCCTCACGCTTTCCCGAAAAGTCGCAGCTCGAGGGCTTTGTGCGGTAGGTGTCCAGGTGGCCAGGGTGTCTCTTTTATCAGCTAAAAGCTAATACTTTTTTCCTCTTTAATTTTTAGCCAAGTGATCAAAGAGATTGAACCATTTGTGGAGAACGATTATATACTCGTGTACTTTCATCAGGGTCTCAAGGAGGACAACAAGCCTTCGGCTCAGTTCCTGTGGAACTCGTACAAAGAACTGGATCGCAATTTCCGTAAAAATCTAAAGACTCTGTATGTGGTGCACCCGACGTGGTTTATACGCGTCATCTGGAACTTTTTCAGCCCCTTCATCAGCGACAAGTTTCGCAAAAAGCTAGTCTACATCTCCAGCCTCGATGAGCTACGTCAGGCGCTGGGCCTGAACAAGCTCAAGCTGCCCGACACCATTTGCGACTTTGACGATAAACTGAACCCAAGTCGCGGCCGTGTATCGCAGCCAGCAACACCCAATGGGCGGCCTACGATGCAGTTTGGCGTGACCTTAAAGTTCATCGTTATGCACAGTCCATGTCTCAACTCAATACCGCCGATCGTGCGCAAGTGCGTGGACTCGCTCTCGATCACGGGCGTCATCGATACGGAGGGCATCTTCAGGCGTTCCGGCAATCATGCTGAGATTATGGCTCTAAAGGAGCGCGTCAATCGTGGCGAGGATGTCGACCTCAGTAGCGTCAATGTGCATGTTATTGCGGGCCTGCTCAAGAGTTTCCTGCGCGATCTCGCCGAGCCGTTGCTGACATTTGAGTTGTACGATGACGTGACCAAGTTCCTAGACTGGCCCAAGGAGGAGCGTTCGAGGAACGTTACCCAGCTGATACGAGAGAAACTGCCCGAGGAGAATTACGAGCTGTTCAAGTACATTGTCGACTTCCTGGTGCGCGTCGTCGACTGTGCGGACCTGAACAAGATGACCTCCTCGAATCTGGCGATTGTATTCGGGCCCAACTTCTTGTGGTCCGGTCGCACCAATACATCGCTGGAGGAGATAGCTCCCATTAATGCATTTGTTGACTTTGTGCTGCAAAACCACAAGGCCATTTATTTGATCGATGTTAACCAGCGTACTGTGAGCGTCGATTAGCGGCAGCGCTGACCCCACACAAACAAGTCCGTAATTTGTAAATTGTTTCATTAAGTGTTAGCCTTAAGCCCGCTAATGGGAGCACAGTAAAAAACGCAAGCGTTATTTCGTGTATAAAGTGTGTCTAATCTTAAGTTGATATTTTTTTCCTTTTTTTTTCTATTTTTTTTAACCCTTGTAACTGTGTGCAAATGCAGAAGTTGCTTGTAAAGGTTCTCTGCGTATACTCTTTCCTTTTATACACTTATTTAACATATTAAAATCAAGAATAGTTAATTTACCAAAGAAAATTTGTACGGTGTTTTATAAAAAACAAACAGGAAACGGAGCAGAAACGAAATACGAAAATATAATTTTATACAATACGCACATTCCAAACTAAATCTAAGCTGCTGAAATTGCAAACTGCGAGCACCTGACAGAGAAATCTGTTGGAATTGTAGAAAATTCACAAACATAATAAGTTTAGATTATTGAATTTCCTTATAGTAATACAAATTTTATATAACAAAAACGGTATTGTTAAAAAAATAAAGTAAATGTTAAAATCTTAATAGTGAAGCCGCAAATACTCATTCTGGATCTAAGCCCAATTGGGCAATATAAACAGCTATAAGATGCATATTTGTTTTGACCTTTTGCTGCGTTGCTGCGCATTTAAAGTGATTTTTTATTAGTAGTACCAAAACAAAAAGAGTCCAAATTGGAATATTAAATAGTTCACGCACGTTTACAAAGTAATGTTGGTTTTGGGTGTTTAAATGTTGATATTCTTCAGCTTGCGATTCAGGTCGTTAAACTTCATAATCTTTCGCACAAAGAAATCGCCATAACGATGCGAGACCTTTGTGTCGGCAATGTGAATCATGTCATCGTCAATGTAGAAATCGAGCTGCAAAGTTATGAACTTGATTTAATTCCATTCCATTTGATAGTTTAAGTGTATACAAACTCACCTCAGAGCCCGACTTGAAGGTGCCCTCGAGACCGCTGGGACCCTTGCTCCAAACCAAATTGCGCATCTTGTGCTTGAAGCAGAGCAAACGAATAAGCAGTTTGGACACATCATCCTCGCTCGCATTGGGATCAATGAAGGAGGCCAGTTTGGTCAGCGGCAATGTGGTGTAGAGCTTCAGATACGAGCGGGTGGTTGGCAAATCCTTTTGCTGGCGCACTTCATCCATAAAAACGAGCAACTGGTGCTCCATTGGGTCCTTAACGTAATCTTCCATGGGCGCATCGGCAGCAGGCGGGCAGGGGCTAACAAAGCGAGGGCATGCAAACACGAAGAACGACTTGAAGACATCCAGATCGCCGCATTGCATCTTGAACATGGCGTCATGGTAGTTCTTTTCGCGCAATACCTGCTGAATGGACTCATCAATGCACTGGGGATGAAGCACCAGGCAAATGGCCAGCAAATGATACATCTGCTCTGCCTGCTTGTTGATTTGATCGTTCTGGTAGGAGCGAGTGCTGTACAGCTGCTTGGTGCGCTGAATATACAGTAGGATGTCCGAGAAGGTGCGAATGGCATCGGCGTAGCGACGCATCATCATGTAGGCAAAGCCCACATAGTACGACGTAGATATCTGGCAGGCGGGTATGTGCGAGTAGGCCGATTTCTTGTGTATCTCAATGGGCTCCAGCACCTTGATCGCCTGGTAATAGTCACCCAGCAGGGAGTGTACGCGCAGCAAGCCGACCAGCGAGAAGTAGCCAAGCATCTTGTAGAAGGCAAGCTTGCCAAAGTCGCCGGCCACAGTTTGTGGATCGATGCCCTGAGAGATGGCCTCCAGCTGCTTCTTAATGTTGGAAATATCCACCAGCGAGTGGAGCACGTTCAGAATGCACAGAATACTCCAAACGTTGCTGTGGTTCACGCACAGCTGTTGAATCTCATCCTGCGACTTGTCCGTCAAGCGTGCACTGTGCAGTTAACTGACGATTAGATTTTAACCAAAACAGCCAACCATTTCAAACTCACCGATACTGCGCAAAGTTCTGGAACTGGTAAACGAATTCATCGACAAGCTCCCATAGCCAGATGTCGGGCAGTTCGAGCATCACGGGATTCTGGGCCGAAATGATTAGATTGAAGAAATCGCAGTAGTTGAAGAAGGAGTTGATGCGCTGCTCCAGCTTGGGGCCACCCGGAATGCGGGCATGGATGTGACGATAGTACAGCTCCTTGTAGAGAATCAAAAACACCTTGTCGTTCTCTACAATGGCGCCCACCTCCTGCTCTTCCGGCCAGGCGGTCTTGTCGAAGTGATGGTCGCTAATCTGTGGGAATGTGTTCTCATACATATTCTGTATGTCATAGAGATTCCCCTCCTTGATCGCCTGGCAGAAGTTCATGAGGAAGTACTTCACATTCTCCGGCATGCGGGTGGCGTAGTAGTTACGCTCGTACTCCAAATCCAATTGTGGGTCCCCGGTGTGCGCATAGTCATCGTAAAAGTCCTGACATGAACCAAACAAAAACAATAGTTAATGGTTTATTCCGCATATTTGTGTATTGTTGACGGTGTCGGGGTGCCAAAAGTTGGGTTATGTTTCGCGGAGCCCCGTTGACTTGCAGTTTGTTTGCGATTGCAGCGCATGCTTTTAAATTCAAGTAACAAACACTTACCGTGTTACCAAAGTCATCGCCGCCGTACATTTTAGCTGTTTAAATATCTAATGCTTGACACAAAAACCGAATTACTTTGCAACGTCTGACAAACACGCCAACAAATTTTTCTGGCGTAGCAGAAAGGGAGCGTAACGTAAGTACGAATCGGTATACGTAACGCAAAAAGGAGCCCCATAACGCAAAAATGCTCAACGTAGTGTTGGTCAAATAATCAGATGCATATCGAAAATTATCGATATAAATTCCCTAATTCTTACAATACTCCCCGTGCATCGATGCCATTAAACAATTGTGAACGTAGCGAGACGTGTGTGTCATCTACTCGCAGTGTTAATTCTTTTTTTTTAACCAAACGACCAACCGCTGTTACAGTAGGACTGGGCGCACGCTACATTACTAAAAGACACGCTTTAAAAATAAAGTAAATAGTGATAAAAGCAAAATAAAAAACAAGCTTCATTTTGTGTTACTGGCTAAGTGTTCACGTTGACGACGCCAGTGCCCTGGTGTTGGCAAAACAAGGTGTCCCATTGGTCTGCACCTAGGTGCACCAATAAGTGAATTCGGACTGTCCATAGATTCGCCAAATATCACAATTAATTCAGTATAAATGTGTCTTTAAGTCAATTTGGAGTGATTTGCTAGTACAAAAGCCAAAATGAGGCAATACAAGTCAATGCAGGCGACGGCAACAATTGCCATTTACTGCAGCCTTTTGCTGCTGTGCAGCAACAGCGTGGGAATCGCATCAGCAGGTAAAATTTGCTACAACAAATAAACTTGGCTCTTATAAGTATTTAATAAATAAGTATAAATTTGTATAAATGAAAACATTAATTCGTGTAAGCCAAGATTTGGGCGTGTTCCCCAACGATGAAGACTCGTCATTTTTTTTTCTATTTTGCTTTTTGTTTGTGCTTCGCTTTTAACTCGCTCTTCAAATGTAACGATCGCGCGCTCTCTCTCTCCGCTCTCACGCTCACGAGTTCCAAAACGCTGCTT
Organism: Drosophila sordidula; assembly: GCA_035047465.1. Taxonomy (NCBI): domain Eukaryota; kingdom Metazoa; phylum Arthropoda; class Insecta; order Diptera; family Drosophilidae; genus Drosophila; species Drosophila sordidula. Next base: position 7,722,304 of record JAWNPQ010000185.1, on the reverse strand, counting down.
ACGAACAGCGTTGGCAAAACAAAACCAACAAACAACGCCTTTTTTTATCTCGTTGTTTTTTGTGTTGCTCATTGGAGTCAAATTGGTTAAAAAATCGAATTGGTGCCGGCATTTTGAACTAGCGGCCATCGTTGCAGCTGCAGTGCGCATGCACTGGCTGTAGTAAAAATCAAAGAAATCTTATGTTTAACACGTGCCTGTTCCATATGTCAACTGGCGAATATTTTGATATGTTGCTCTGTGTTTGGTTCCCATGAATAATTAATTATACGCTGGCAACAATAAACATTTAAAGTTCATCTATGCAAACATTTTATGACTAAAAATAAACAATCCCAACAATTCAACATTCTCAACGCTTTTCACGCGCCAGCGCCAAACTCTTTGGTAATTTATCTCGATGCTTATAATTATTTCCCGGCCAAGGCTCGCATCATCCACACTTCCAATTTTCAGCGGGCGGAAATTGCTTTTCAATATCGGTCACGTCATATTTATTTCATTGAGAACATTAGCTAGATTTTTTTATTATTCATGTTGTGCTTACGAGAAAAGTGATTGCTGGGAATCATAATAAAATAGAACTTGGAATTGCATGTAATGTGGCAATTATGCTGAAAGTAAGTCGTTTCTGTGCGACTTAGACAAGTTATCGAAAAGTAGTTCAAATTTGTTGCTCTCTCTCCCCACCCCTCCTATTGATTATTTTCCTAAAAAGAGTCCTGCGTGTTTTAGTTCCTTGCTCGTTGCCCCCTGCCACGGCCTGTCACAGGTATCCTGCCTGATGAACAGGGCTGGGCATGCTTACACACATACGTACATATGTTTGCTTGTTTGTTTGTTTGCTTGTGCTCGTGTGCGTTTATATCAAGATTGACTCCAGCTAATCTGGTGCATGGTTCCCAAGGCGTTGCTTCCCCAGCCACAGCTTAAAGTCAAACACACAGAGTGCACATGAACTCTCTTAGCCTTCTGGTTTCTAAGGGTTGTTTTTGTCGTCGCTTCAACAGGAACTGCACCCACAAAGGCAACGACGCCACCTTGGGGGTTGTCTCCAGACAGACAATCGTCGACGCTGGGATTTCCGTCGCCCTGTTATCACGCCTGCCGCCCGTCTAAGTGGGCGCTTTTCTGTTGCAGCTAGGCGCACTTTTCAATTGCGGTGCACAATGTCATGGCAACCAAATATTTACACAAATAAGAGATAACAGCAGGCAACAAATTGCACTGCAATAAATAAATGCAATGTTTACTCTTTCGTTCGGCTTTCTGGGGCTTTATTTATGGCTCATAAAATACAGGCAATAAAAAGCCACACGACGACCGCCAAGGACCAAACTGAATGCCACTCAAAAATTATAATTGAAATTATGAACGAACTCAAATGTATTGGCCGTTGTCCAAGCGTATTACTTTTCCTTTTTTTCCAATTTCTCAATTTTGTTTACGTCAGTGACAGTTTATATATATTTGCGAACATTTTTCCAAACAATGTGTAGCTTACTTGGGTCAGGCAGCCAATTCTTAAATAAAAGTATTCGACTAAGTATTCCTGTACCCAGATTTAAAAAAAAATATAATTAAAAGTCTTCCCCAAATTAATGAAAAGCGACTAAAACGATTGCGATTTTCATGAAATTACATAGTTTTTACCGATATAATTATTTTGAAAAGTAACATTAGATTATGTTTATTTGCTGTACTTGCAGATTCCTTTACCGATTATTTTTCCGACTACGAATGCAACCAGCCATTGTTGGAGCAATCTGCCCTGACAGCCACATCGTCGTTAACGGAACGTGGACCCAACAATGCGCGTTTAAATGGTAAGAACCAGCTGTAATTGTTACATTTTGTTTCAGTTGTTTTTGGCTTTAGTTCGTTCGTTCGTTCGTTCGTTCGTTCATTAGTTGCAGTTGATTTTTAAAGCTGTTATTTGTTTGACTTTTGATTAGTTTATGATTTTTAAGTAGTGTTGTCTTTAGTTAACGTTTTTAAACAAAGCGCTCAAATTACGCGCGTTGACAACTCTACTCGCTGCATGGCGAGCTGCTAACTCGTTGGGTTCGTGTGTCGCCGCATCTGCTGAATGGCGAAACGCCAATAAGAAGAAGCAGCGCATTAGCAAATTAGTTGATTAAGCGAAAAAAGTTGACAATGTTTAGCAATTTAACAAAATAAAACGCATTTGCATAGTTGTTGCACCGACAATCCAATGAACAGACACCTCTGCACACGATGGGCGTTCGATTTGAGTACGTGGACGCCCACGCTGCCGCAGCTGACGCATGCGGTGGCTGCCATACAGCTCGAGGAGCGAACGCGCCTGATGAAATTTCATTTTATCGATGACTTTCTGTCCTCGTTAATTGGCCGCCTATTAATGCGCAAATTTGTGAGCACGTGCAGCGGCGAGCCCTATCATCATGTGCGCTTCGCACGGGACGTGCGCGGCAAACCCTACTGGGTCCAGGCACAGGCCGCACAATCGAAGACCCCTCAGCTTAGCTTCAATGTGTCGCATCAGGGGAAACTGGTGCTGCTGGCGGGCATCGGGGGTGGCAAGGATGATGCAGAATTTGGCATTGGCGCGGATGTCATGAAAATCGAGTACAGCGGCGGCAAATCCCTTGCCGAGTTCTTTCGACTCATGCAGAGCAAATTCTCGCCACAGGAATGGAGCTACATTGGCAGGCCGCAGCACAATGAGCGTGCCCAGCTGAAGGCATTTATGCGGCACTGGTGTCTCAAGGAGGCCTACGTTAAGGAGCTGGGCGTGGGCATAACCGTTGATTTGCAGAAGATCAGCTTTTCCATGGACACAACACATCCGCTGGAGGAGGCCGCCTCGCCGCTGTGCGGCACCACGCTGTGCTGCAACGGCACACCCATGACCCAATGGCACTTTGAGGAGCATTTACTAACGCCCAAGTATTGTGCGGCCATCGCGTTCCGCAACTGCTTGCCACACGAGCATGCCAAGTTTGAGTTTCTCAAATTTGAGGATCTGATCGAGCGCAGCGCAGCCGCCGAGCAGCCAGATGTGGTGGCCTACTGCCAGCAGGCGCTTCTCAAGCCGAACAAACGCCACCAATAGGCGAACGATAAAATGAATTAACTTAGTCTTTGATTTTGAAATAAATGTAACTATAATTTTTGATAGAACTCTTGTGCCTCATCATGCTGGCGTGCCAAACAGCTGTCGTCATATTCCCCTCCCATGTGGCAGCGAGAAATAACAAAAAAAAAAACAAGAGAACTAAGCCGGAAATATGCTTAAAAGGCAATAAACCCAAAATGTAGGCACTCGCGGCCCGCTTGTAATGGCCCCCAGACATGTTCCAGACAACTTTGTTTGTTAAATGTATGCGCAAACAGAACGAGGCAGGAACACGGCCCGGCAAGGGTAGCGATTTGGTAGTTGGGTTCAGCGAGTTTGTTTTTTTTTTCTTCTTCCTTTTTTTTTTGCTTGTTTTTTCAGTCTGATATTCGTGAATTGTTTAGCAAAGTTTTGTCGATGGAAACTTTTATGCGGCATTGAACCCAACTTGAGCGCAATTTAGTTCGTATAATCCCTGGCGATCGATGCTATAGAGCATTCACACAGTCTTCGGTCACGCGGAGGCCATTAAAACAAAAACAGAATCCGACTGCGGCAATTGTTTATGCTCAGTCCGCCTGCCATGTCCATTTAGTGTTAACACCAGCACTCGGGCTCACCCCTGTGGCGAGTGTGTGTGTGTTTCCCACTGCAACTGCTGCATTTGCGGATTTGGGTTTGTGGCGGGGGGGGTTGCTCTTACCCTTGCTCGTGTGAAGGACCCTTGCCTGGTATTGGGTCGGACCACTTGCAGCTGTCAAGCGAAATCGCCTTAAATTATGGCCTCTTAATTGGCAGGCAGAAATAATGGCCAACATTTGTCTACAGCTAATCGTCGGCCATCCTGTTTGGCGTTCGCAATTGATTTTGTTTTCATTTTATTTTCATTTTTAAATTATGTATCGTTAATTTGTACTGTCCCCGCCCGTTCCCCATTAAGCTGGCACCTCGTGGTCAGCCAAGAACTCGGACTTCGACCAGCGTCTGATTATTGATTTGCGCGCGGTGAAGAATGTCACGCACATTGCGCTGCAAGGACGCCCGCACAGCAATGAATATGTGACCGAGTTCACCATTAGCTATGGCACCAGCGATCTCGAGTTTGCCGACTATAAAGAGCCGGGCGGCAACACAAAGGTAAGCCGTGAACCCACCCGCCTCGCATCTCTAACACTAATCCGATCACTGTGCGTGTCTGTTGTGTGGGTTCTCCTGGTGGTGGTGGTGGAGTTGGCACTGAAGCAAATTTGGGATATATGCTGGCTTAACAGCTGCACAAATCTACAGCTTTATCATTTGCATTTAACCTCTTATTTACCATTGCTTGCTTTATTTGTTTTATGTTGTTTGCACGCTTTTCATTTAATGTGGTTGTAGTCTTTCTGTTCGCCCATTTACACACCTTGTGCTCTTCTCACGTAAATAACCTAATCTTAACCCGAATCGCAACTGGTGCAGGTAACGCTGCTTGGACGCCTGTCGAGAATACCTATAACCACTTTCTAACATTCGATCTGGGCGGGCCACACATGGTGCGCAAGATCGCCACCATGGGCCGCATGCACACCGATGAGTTTGTGACGGAGTATATCGTCCAGTATTCGGACGATGGCGAGTATTGGCGCTCGTATGTAAATCCCACAAGTGAGCCGCAGGTACAGTGACTAACCCGTAGCCCCTAAGTTCAGCTGTGACTAAAACCTAACTAAACTCAATTACGCTAAATAATTGCAACTTTTGGCATGGTTCTTAACCTAGCTTCATTTACAAATATTAATGTGAATACGTTTCAAAACAGATGTTCAAGGGCAACTCCGATGGCAATTCCATACACTACAATGTCTTCGAGGTGCCCATTATCGCACAGTGGGTGCGCATTAATCCCACACGCTGGCACGATCGCATCTCCATGCGCGTCGAGCTCTACGGCTGCGAATACAGTGAGTGGACAGCAATAATAATAATGGACGTCTAATATATATCTTATTGATATTCCTTCCTTCCCTTCTTCCTTCCCTCCCTTCCACAGTCTCCGACAATCTGTACTTCAATGGCACCGGCCTGGTGAGCTACGATCTGCGGCGCGAGCCGATTTCCTCGTCCCGCGAGTCGATACGCTTCCGCTTCAAGACCGCCTTTGCGAACGGCGTGATGATGTACTCGCGCGGCACCCAGGGCGATTACTATGCGCTCCAGCTGAAGGACAACAAGATGGTGCTCAATCTCGATCTGGGCTCGGGCATTATGACCTCGCTCTCGGTGGGCAGTCTGCTGGACGACAATGTCTGGCACGATGTGGTCATTTCGCGCAATCGACGGGACATCATCTTCTCGGTGGATCGTGTCATAGTGCGTGGCCGCATCCAGGGCGAGTTTAGTCGCCTGAATCTCAATCGGCAGCTGTATATGGGCGGCGTGCCCAATGTCCAGGAGGGTCTCATCGTCCAGCAGAACTTTTCGGGCTGCATGGAGAACATCTATCTGAACTCGACCAACTTCATAAAGACCATGAAAGATAGCATAGAGCTGGGTGAGGCATATTTGTACACACGGGTGAACACCATATACGCCTGCCCCTCGCCGCCCATTTACCCCGTTACCTTCACGACGCGCGGCTCGTTTGTCCGGCTGAAGGGCTACGAGAACTCGCAGCGCTTGAATGTGTCCTTCTACTTCCGCACGTACGAGGAGAACGGCCTAATGATGTTCCACGACTTCTACTCGGGCGGCTACATCAAGGTGTTCTTGGAGTTTGGCAAGGTGAAGATCGATCTCAAGACCAAGGACAAGCCGCGCATCATACTGGACAACTATGACGAACAGTTCAACGACGGCAAATGGCATTCGTTTGTGCTTTCGATTGAGCGCAATCGTCTCATACTGAACATTGATCAGCGACCGATGACGACGACAAAGAATCTGCAGATAGCCACGGGACGTTTGTATTACATCGCAGGGGGCAAGGAGAAGAACGGCTTTGTGGGCTGCATGCGGCTCATCTCTGTGGACGGTAATTACAAGCTGCCGCAGGACTGGGTGCAGGGCGAGGAGGTCTGCTGCGGCGATGAGGTCGTTGTCGATGCCTGCCAGATGATCGATCGCTGCAATCCGAATCCCTGCCAGCACAAGGGCGTCTGCCACCAGAACAGCATGGAGTTCTTCTGCGACTGTGCCCAAACGGGATACGCGGGCGCTGTGTGCCATACCTGTAAGCAGCAGCAGCAGCAAGGAGGTGCTCCGGCTTACAAGAGGCTCATTCGCACTTCTTTTTTCTTATAGCCAACAATCCGCTGTCCTGTCAGGCCTTGAAGAATGTGCAGCACGTCCAGCAGCGCGTCAACCTGAACCTCGATGTGGATGGCAGCGGTCCGCTGGAGCCTTTCCCAGTTACTTGCGAGTTTTACTGTGAGTGCATCTTGTACACTATTTGTTTTCTTTAATCGAATCGAATCGAATCGAATCGAATCTTCTCCAGCCGATGGTCGCGTTATTACCACACTGAGCCACAGCCAAGAGCACACGACCACAGTTGATGGCTTCCAGGAGCCCGGCTCCTTCGAGCAGTCCATCATGTACGATGCCAATCAGCTGCAGATTGAAGCACTGATCAATCGCTCCCACAGCTGCTGGCAGCGTCTGAGCTATTCCTGTCGCTCGTCGCGTCTCTTCAACTCGCCATGTGAGTAGATTCGCCAAATTCTAGTTTATCCCATGGGCATTAACGTTTTATACTTGATCAATAGCCGAAGCTGGCAAATTCCAGCCCTTCTCCTGGTGGATATCGCGCAACAATCAGCCCATGGACTACTGGGCCGGCGCTCTGCCTGGTTCGCGCAAGTGCGAGTGCGGCATCCTGGGCAAGTGCCACGATCCGACCAAGTGGTGCAACTGCGACTCGAACACCCTGGAGTGGACCGAGGATGGCGGCGATATACGCGAGAAGGAGCATCTGCCTGTGCGTGCGGTCAAGTTCGGTGACACTGGCACGCCGCTGGACGAGAAGCAGGGCCGCTACACGCTCGGACCCATGCGCTGCGAGGGCGACGATCTGTTTAGCAATGTGGTCACGTTCCGCATAGCAGACGCCTCGATTAATTTGCCGCCCTTCGACATGGGCCACTCGGGCGACATTTATCTGGAGTTCCGCACCACGCAGGAGAACGCCGTGCTATTCCACGCCACCGGGCCCACCGACTATATTAAGCTCAGCCTGAACGGTGGCAACAAGCTGCAGTTCCAGTACCAGGCCGGCAGCGGTCCCCTGGGCGTCAATGTGGGCACCAGCTACCATCTGAACGACAATAACTGGCACACGGTGAGCGTGGAGCGCAACAGAAAGGAAGCGCGTCTCGTCGTCGATGGCTCCATAAAGGCCGAGGTGCGCGAGCCGCCGGGCCCGGTGCGTGCTCTCCATCTGACCTCCGATTTGGTTATTGGCGCCACGACTGAATACCGGGACGGCTATGTGGGCTGCATTCGTGCGCTGCTGTTGAATGGAAAGATGGTCGATCTGAAGCAGCATTCAATGCGTGGCATCTACGGCATCAGCACGGGCTGCGTGGGTCGTTGCGAGTCGAGTCCGTGCCTCAACAACGGCACCTGCATTGAGCGCTACGATGGCTACAGCTGCGATTGCCGTTGGAGCGCCTTCAAGGGACCCATTTGCGCAGACGGTATTTGGGCGTTTCTCAAAACCAGCGTACGTCTGTACTAATGGCCTGTTTTGTTTACAGAGATTGGCGTCAATTTGCGTTCCAGTTCCATTATCCGCTACGAGTTTGAGGGCTCTTTCCGTTCCACCATTGCCGAGAACATACGCGTGGGCTTCACGACGACCATTCCCAAGGGCTTCCTGCTGGGCTTCTCTTCGAACCTGACTGGCGAATATCTGACCATACAAATTTCCAATTCAGGTAACTTTTCGATTCTCACGATTCTCTCCACCGTTTTAATATACCCTTTTTGATGTGCTCTACAGGTCACTTGCGCTGCGTCTTTGACTTTGGCTTTGAGCGACAGGAAATTATATTCCCCAGGAAACATTTCGGCTTGGGTCAGTATCACGACGTGCGTTTTATGCGTAAGAACAGCGGGTCCACGGTGGTGCTGCAGGTGGATAACTACGAGCCTGCGGAGTTCAACTTTGACATCAAGGCCTCGGCGGATGCCCAGTTTAATAATATCCAGTACATGTACATTGGCAAAAACACTTCGATGACCGACGGTTTTGTTGGCTGTGTGTCCCGTGTGCAGTTCGACGATATCTATCCGCTTAAGCTGATGTTCCAACAGAATCCACCCAATAATGTCAAATCGCTGGGCAGTAAGTGTTGCTTAGTTAGGGAGACTAAGACTGTTCGACTATATTTGTAAACTCTTGCAGCCCAATTGACCGAAGACTTTTGCGGCGTGGAGCCCGTCACGCATCCGCCCATTGAAATTGAGACCAGACCGCCACCGCTGGTGGACGAGGACAAGCTGCGCAAGGCCTACAATGAAGTCAACGCTGTGCTCCTGGCATGTAAGTGGCAACTGAGAGCTCCATTAAGGTCCCGTTGTAATTGCTTACGTTCGGTTTGCAGTCTTGCTCGTCATACTCTTCCTGCTGCTGGTTTTGATGTTCTTCCTGATTGGTCGCTATCTGCACCGTCACAAGGGAGATTACTTGACGCACGAGGATCATGGCGCCGATGGTGCCGATGATCCGGACGATGCCGTTCTGCACTCAACCACGGGCCATCAGGTCAGGAAGCGTACAGAGATTTTCATTTAAACTATCAAGTGTAGCTATCTCCAGAAGATCCCCAAACTGTTGAAAATCAATCGCCTTAAACAAAAAACCAGCAACACACACACACACACACACAACTGAGCGAGGACTCTTACACAGAATATAAACACACAAAGAAACGAATTAGGAAACGAATATGATAAATTATCATTGATAACAGAATTGAAGGATTTTTCCCCACACACTGCCAATTATTTTGAGCAAGTTTTTTGCTTTAAATTTGGTTAACAATTGGTTGCTGACTGTAACGTTTCGCTTGTGTTTAATGGCAAATCTAATTTTTTTTTTTGTATTTTTTTGTACTTTTTCATTTGTACTTGGAACACTCAATAGTCATCGAAAGCCGTCCATTTTTGTTTAATTGACATTTTATATACATTTTGTTTACCAAATTAAGTTACAATTTTAATTTAAGTAGCTGTGCGCTCTGCAGCCCCTCAACCAGCCAATTACATTTATGTGTTGTATGTGTATAGTTTTGTGTGTGCACATACATATGCACACGAACACCAACGACATTCCATTATATTTAATATGCTTTTTTTGTTCACTCTACATATTATGTAAATCATTTCAAATGTCTTCTAATTTACACAAAACGAAAAGTAATGCAAAAAAAAAAAAAACAAAACAAAATGCTAAGTTTTAAACGTTTAGTTACGAAATGAGAAACGAATTGTATTTTTGGAAAATGCAATTGCATGTTTGAAATAAACTTTAGTATATGTATATATGAATAGTTCTATATACACTGTGTATTTACACTGACATAATAAAGATTTTTTTCAAATTTCAAATAAATTTAATTATATATACAAAGAAAACGTTTATGAACTTACCGGTCGGGTTGTTGGGGTTATCTATGGAAACTACTTGATTTGCCAGTTTTCAGTCTCTTAATGTTTATTTAATATAATGTTGTATACTAAAAATATATGTTTGTGTGTGGGTGTATACATAGTATTTAGAGGCTATTCCATATTATTTATATTATCTCAAGTGTTTGTGTATAACAATATCGTTTAACGCTATTTTTTTCTTCTTGTTTTTTTGATTACTACGGGGTTTTCTTTTCAATCTTGTTTCTACTACGGTACTGGAATATTTCAATTCACTTATGTGTGAGCGTGTGTATATATATAAATATTTATATAATAATAATGCTATATGTATTATCCAACAACAGTCTAAATCGCAATCTAACGTTAAGGTAGAATAACACTGGGTGGGGTATATATGCAATACTTGGCAATAAGTTGATATTGAGGTCGTTACCATTCATCCAGTTCTTAACAGTTCATACCTTGCCAGCGCTTACTAATTATTTATTCGTTGTATCTAAAGTATCTATCATGGGTTTATCTCGGACCCAGCCAGCGTTCGTTTTGATATTTTCTAGTAGTGCCTAGTGCAAATACTCAAATCTGTGTGTATGTGTGTGTATCTGTGTGTGGGGGTATATGGATATGTTTCAACAGAGCATCGGCCAACATTGCTAAATGGAAGTCAATAGATTGATGTATTGATTATGTACTCAGATAAGTATTAGTTGATACTCGCGGTATATGCCTCGATATTCTTTGCGCCCAACCCAACGGGTTACAAATAAGAGAAACGAAAAAACTATCACAAATCGTCAATTGCAATAAACATAAAGCACACAACTACAAGCTTAGGGGCGTGGCTGCGCCCACACACTCACTGGCAAGTGCAGCATATTGTCCACAGTTCGTCCCGGCGACCAGGCCAACAGCCACTAGTTGTGCACATTGCTGTTGGCCAGCATGCGATAGCGATTCAACAGCAGCACGGCGGCATCCTGGGCGGGCGTGATCTTGCCGTGCGCCTCCTCGTAGGCGCCCAACAGGATTCGCTCTCACAAAATCGTGCAGAGCACAAACAGCATGGACACCAGGCACAGCATGGCCACAATGTCCCGGTGCAGCTTCCGGTCCCGGTAAAACGGACGCGTGGCGAAGCTCTCGCTGCGCGCCCGTCGCAGCAGCCACAGCGGTACGACCAAATGCAGCAGATCCGGCAGCATGAACCCAATGTCCCGCACCACCTGATGCGCCGCGCCCTCGCCGCGCACCACGTTCATGAAGAACTGGTCGAAGCTCCCGGCCAGGATGTGCAGCAGCGCGATGCCCACAATGCAGAACACCTTCTTCGGCTTGACGACGTTCGTAGTGCTCGCCAGGTGCATGACCAGCACGGTGGAGAACAGCTCCGTTATCTGCAAGTAGAGTGGGATGAGCGTTAAGAAACGTGGCCTCATTCAAAATAATGGGTTCGGCTTTCGCCTCAAAATCTGAGGTAAGGTTCTGGGAATCAGGTCTGCAAACCTATTTTTAATTTCATTCTATAAGTTAAGCCCAAACCTTGCATTTACTTAAAATAGATACAGAATCTAGAGGGAAAACCATGACAAAAATGCCATCAAACATGGAAATCGGTTTACTTTTGACAAAGTTATGGGAGTTTTAAGTATGAGAACTATGGATCCGGGGTCTTTACTTGTCAAAATTGTTGTCCATTTTGGCATCATTTTTGACATAAAATTTGACCCCCTCAGAATCCGTTTTAATGTTGTTTTTTATACTAATTAAGACAACCACAATCGGATAAAAATAAAAATTTGCGATTCTAAATTTTGAAATTTTTTTTTTTCGAAAATGAGTAAGGGGGGTTTACATGCTTTTTTCCCGAAAAAAATCAAAAAAAATTTATTTTCGAAAATCGACTTATTTTAAATACAGAATCAATCAAGCGGACAAATCATGGCCAAAATGGTATCAAACATGAAAATCGGTTCAGTTTTGGCAAAGTTATGGGAGCATTAAATATAGGAACTATGGTTCCGAGAGCTTTACTTGTCAAAATTGTTGTCCATTTTCGCATGATTTTTGACAAAAAATTTGACCCCCTCAGAATCAGTTTTAAAGTTGTTTTTTATACTAATTATGACAAACACAATCGAATAAAAATAAAAATTTGCGATTCAAAATTTAGAAAAAAATTTTTTTTCGAAAATGAGTAAGGGGGGTTTACATGCTTTTTTCCCGAAAAAAATCAAAAAAAATTTATTTTCAAAAATCGACTTATTTTAAATACAGAATCAATCTAGCGGACAAATCATGGCCAAAATGCCATCAAACATTAAAATCGGTTAATTTTTGACAAAGTTATGGCAGTTTGAAATATGGGAGCTACAGCTGGGATCCGAGAGCTTAACATATGAAAATTGTATAAAAAGTCGAGCACGAATGGCAAACCAAACTACTGTTAGCCCAAATCTGTTCTATATTAATAAAATGAAGGGCTAACCAAATTTCCATAGATCTTGTTGAGAAAGAAATGAGCTCTTGAAGTTTCCGCATCCGCTGCCCGTCCTACTTGTTGCCCATTCATCATCAACTTGGCATGGCATTAAGAACTCTTGTTTCGATTGCCTGATTGGCAACGCTCATTAACGTTGGCCAACTATAAAAGTTACCGTTTAGCGCCCATTGCCTTAACACTTGAAAGTTTTAGCTGCGGCAGTGCATGACTTAGCCGTAAATATATACGTAAATAGAGTACACTCAGAGAAAAAGGCTATCTGAGAATAAGTATTTTACATTTGTTTTACACAGGAACTTTAGACTCTTCAGTTCTCGGTTTAAGCATGTCACATTTGAACCGTATTTTGGCCACGCTTGTGGTTGATTCAAGCACAACGCACTTGGCTTTTTCTTCGAGTGTAGTTGCATTCAGCGCCTGGTGGGCGCCGCAAGTTTAGAAGTGGCGCACGTGAAGCACGAGTAAGAAAGTTGAGTCCAACACGAACACGGCGCATATTGTGCAAGTTTTGAGCATCGGAATTTTTCCAACAGAACTTTGCTAATAAATTATGGATAACCGGGTTGGCCGGGCACTTATCTGGCCGGGCACACATGACCGCAGCGGTCCCGAGGGCCTGTTGAAATGTCGACTGGCTTACCGTGAAGAACAGTTGGTGGTTCCACTGATTGTAGTAGTCGTCGTTGTAGTAGTTGATGTACGCCCACCAGGCGTAGTAGTGCGAGAAGATGGAGAGCAGGAAGAGCAACAGCATCGAGTAGCGCACCCGCTGCTGCAGGATCAATGCGATGAGCCGCTTGATGCACTCGTAGAGTGCAATTACGGCGAATACGGTCAGTATCCACATCTTGAAGCTGTTCGGGGTGGCATTGAAGTACATGTGCTTGTAGGCGGCCACTCCCGATTCGTAGGGGCCCTTGAACACGGTGTCCCAGCAGGAGCACGTGCAGAAGTGCCGGTCCACATAACGTGCATAATTCTCCCAAAAATACCACAAGATGACGATATGGGCCGGCGGTATCAATGCCGGCGCCAATGAGCCGCACGCGGTGGGCAGCCAGGTGACGTCAAACATTGCGTTGCCAAGGCCAACAAGTACCGCTGAGTTCTCGAGTACGTGCGTCCGGCTTGGCGGCCCAACTGGCCCAACTGGCTAGCTGGCTAGCTGGCTGCTTGGCTCGCTTGCAATTCCAGCGGTTCCGCTTAGTCCATCCTCGGATAGTTCATCTGCAAGCAGAAAATGTGAAAAATGTTTTCCCTCCTGTAATTGCTGTACACACACATTTGGCCACAATATTCCAATTAATGCGCATAACAAGCATGCCAAGGGAAAATTGTAAAACTGCTGGAAAACCGCTAATTAGCTTACTTCAGCTTCTGTTTGGGCCAATAGGAAAAACGCACAATTTTCTTAATTTGCCTTTGCACGCGTTCATTTTCGCATATTGCTTGACTATAACGATTTATAAGTGCACAGGTTGCAAGTTGTGGCAGATATTTCGCTGAGGCATTAGCTAATATAAACTCTACGAAAATCCATCATTATATATTCTTGATCAGTGTCAACGGGCGATTCGAGGTAGTCTCTCAGTCATTAAATTTGATATGGACTTTGTCGATTCGTAGCTAGCTTGAAAAATAAATCGATTTACACTAATCATTACAAAAATCCAATATTCGTTTGTTAACTATAGTTAACCATAAGTTTATAGCGCACATTTTCCATCTGTCTGCCAGGGTATTTAGTCTTTGGCACCCCTTCAAGTTTCTATGGGAAAAGCGAGCGCATTTTTAGATTTTGGTCATGGTGGATGCTGGCCTATGCATGTGTGTGTGTGTGTGTGTGTGTGTGTGTGCAATATGTTAACAAGAATAGCGTTAAGCAGGTAGTGTTAGCCAAGTATTGGCCACAGTTGATCGTTGTCAATCGACTCTCCTAATTGGAGCACAAATCAGCTGGATTACGTACAAACTATTTGAGCACTCGGGTAAACATTTCGAGTTTTGTGAAAATGCTTTCATAAATTTCCGGCTATTTACATGGCCATGGCAAAGATTTGTGCTACATATGAAAATAAACACAAGAGTCCCAATATTAACAATCAGCAATATTCCGATTGCCCAAGGATGGCTATATGTGTGCGCACATCTACTCTATATGTGTGTGTGTGTGTGTATGGGGCTGTGTGTATTTGAGTCCCCCTCGGAGTGCATATTTTGGGACATTGCGAATTGCGAGTACTCGCGAGTGCTGTTGTGTGAGGCCGAGCGAGTGTCAATCTTGCAGTTGGGTGCTGGGAAACAGGGCCTGGCCAAAGAATGAATCAATTATAAATTCATACGTTTGCCAGAGCATTCCGCTGTGCCCCAGCCCAGACGCGGCAGATCCAAATGCAGGCTCCTGGCACGGCTGCCAAAAAAGCAAAACGCGCGGTCATTAGTGCCGCACAATGTGAAAACTGAATGGCACGGCAGTGGGGAAGGGGGGCTGGGGGGCAGGGCGGGGGGAATATTGTTGAAAGGGTGCGAGCAACTATTTGAGGCAACAATATTCGAAAAAAGGCGCCTGCTGCCGTTGATGCTGCTTCAAGTGCTCCACGGCGTCGGTTTAATTAATGCCACTATATCTGTAGCTGTATCTGTAGCTGTATCTGTATCTGTATCTGTAGCTGTAGCTGTAGCTGTAGCTGTATCTGAATTTGCAGCTGCCAGTGAAAAAGTATTTCGATTTGTTGCCGCCTCTCCCTCATCTTAATTTGTTGTTGCTGTTGCGCCACAGTTTAATAAAAACAAACACAAACGCAACGTGCACATTGACGTCATAGTTCCTCAATGAAAACTTTTTACCATCGGCACATTGGGAACGAAAACTTAGCTGTGCATGACGCTGAAATCATTGCAAACAGCATACAAATTCTAATTTAAATCAGTTCCATCACATTATATCACTCTGGCACTGCATTCGAATTCTGCTCCCCTTGCGATGCCATTTCGAGGCCTTTCCTATCCAGCTAAAAAGCCAAAAGCCACATTGACTTTGGATTGCCGTTCGGTCGAAACCCAGTCGAAAGCATTTAAGCCGCATTACTATGCACTGCCACGACTGGGCCAGAATGCGCCGTATCAAATCCGATAATTATCGTGCGTACACGCAGAGAAAAACAAGGCTTAAATCCAAGTGAGAACAAACTGTTGAAGAAGAATAAAAATTCGAAATAAGCCAATAATTAATTGCTCAATATTAAAACGCAACTTGACTATATTTAGAAATAACAATTGGCATAAGAAACATTCTTTATGAGTTCTTACTTGAATTGAGTACGCAGCTTTTGGATTTTTCTCTGAGTGTGCCCAACAATTGATTTGAATTGCAAATTTTAATCATTGCTGATTATGATATAATAATTTGTATTACAGCAGCAAAAATTCCTATATTGCATTTTATTCTCCCCCTCGCCCACATAATGTTTATTAATAGGTAAGTGAAAAAGTAAATAGGTGAAGTTAAGCACTGAACAAAATTCAATTAAAGGGAACTGAAAATAATATTAAATATTATTTGAAAATTGAATTGAGCAAACGAAACAACGCACAAACAAAAATAAAGCTAGAATTGCAATTGAATATATAAAAGAAAAATATTTAAAAAATGTAGTGTAGTATTTATTAGTTAAATGTATGTATTTACTGTAATGGAGATATTAATATATAAAGACATATTTATGGAAATTTTTTATTGCCTCGGAATGGATTTATTAATATATTTATAAATAGTGGAATGTTAGGGCGTTAAGAAGTTCTAAAGCAAATATGCTATTTCGAGCCCAAACTTAAAATACGAAACTTCTTAATAGCACAGCTCCCTAGATTTGGATATCCACCTCTAATTATCATATACAAGCACGCTGACTTCGCGTTTGTATCCTTCAAAGGCACGGATATTAATCCCAGATGCTCGAGTGGTTATTCGCGCGTTTGTTTGCCAAGTCATCAAATTTAACTTTGTGCTACTTACGAGGATGCACGTAAAATCAAAGTCTACAGAGTCGAGCCGACTCCGCCCCCGCCTCCGCCTACGTCGAAAAATCGCGTGCAAAATGTGGCAATTCGTCTAAAGGCTGCATGCAAACAACACCTCCTGAGGCGGCAACGACAACAACAACAACAACAACAACAACAACAACAACAACGGCAACTACAACAATTATAGCAGTGACAGTAAAACCGTCAACGGTGCTCGCGCCTTCACTTGACTTGCATTGTGTGGCACAGGCTACGTGCGACGGCAACGTGTCGTATGTGTAATGCGAGGGTAACCATTTTGCACCCGCTGGGCCCTAGGTTCTTGCTCCCCGTGCCGCTGCCGCTGCCTGTCGGGGTGTGTCGGTCTTTCCCACTGAGTTGTGTTCTTTGCATGCTCATTTGTGTCTCCTTCAATTGTCGTTGCCAGCTGCTGTTGTTGTTGGCGTCGTTTGCTTGGAGTGCGGCAGACGCTTTGTCTCGCCGCCTTGTTTTGTTTGTTGTTGCTGCTGTTTACAGTAGCTTTCGGAAGCCGTAAAAGTGTTTTGATATACATGCGCATAACATTTAAGGGCCGCATTAAAGTGACTTCGATGTGCAATCATGTTACGCATACGCCGCGTGTGTCTGCCGGCGATATTATGCATGCATTGAATAATGAGCTCTGTGCACGTTAGCAGAGTGCACGTGTGTGTGTGTGTGTGTGTGGGTGAATGTTTTGCCAAAGCAACCCTAACAAACCCACACAGACACACAGACACAACTGGACTAATGAGCTTGCATGTAGCTGTTATTTATACAGACAGACCTATATGTGGGTGGTTGACGTTAACGTGAAGATAAATCGCTGGCAATAATATATAACCATTGCTGCTACATGACGTTTGTTTGGTCAATATTTATTTTGGCTTTAAGCACGATATGGATACACCCACACACACACACACTCGCACTCTGACAAATAGAATACCCACTACAAATACAATTGGGTCCTGTCAAGTCGGCGTTGTTGACTGCAAATTGCCCTCAGCAGGCAGGCGCTGCATCCTCGTTGCTTGCGCACAAGTACAATGAACCAGCCGGGCACAGAGCCGGCTAAATGTCTAGTAAATACACGAAGGCAACAAAATGCGGGTACATACAAGCAGTGAAAAATCGAAAGAACATTAACTGCCCAAAATACTTAGTTGGGTTAAGGGTTCCACACCCACACCCACACACTCACACACACACACACAGGCTCATGCGGCACTTGCTTATCAGCCAGAACCTTGAATGGGATGCTGATACACGACACACACACACACACTCACACTCACCAAAAAAAAAAAACCAAACACACACTTGGATTTATCAGGCCTTACACGTTAGACTCTGTTGGCCGCCGGCTCAAGCTGTAACATATGTAACATGCTGTTCGTTTTCCACAATAATCGCGCTGGCAATTAGGAAAAATCAGACACTTTTCTATTTAATGCACTCAAAATCGCTGTGAAAAAATCTGTTGAAAGAAACAAACCGCGAGCGCGTCGTGAAAAAGCCGACTGAAATTTTTGTTATGCTGGCTGCGTGTGAATTCTGCTCTTGAGTTGGACGCGATGCTTCGGCAGCGACGCCGACGACGACGCCGACGACGTCGAGTCCATCGGCATTGCCAGCGCCGGCGCCGGCGTTGTTGTTTTCGTTGTCTGCCCGAAGATTTCGAACAACGAAATACTGGGCGCTGGGAGCTCTCAGCTGTTGACACCCTCGCTTACCGTTGTAGTTGTGCCTACATTCCGATAGGGCTGCGCTCTCTCTGGTGTACGAAATACTGGGAAATGCGCGAGGGAAATGCAAGGCGGCGTGTTTAGTTGCAAATCAAGTATACGCACTGTTGCTGCCGGCCACGCAAACAGCGCCGGCTTTGGCTTTACTCTCTAAACAACACACACAACTTCCAAATACATATATGCATATATATATATATATA
Organism: Drosophila sordidula; assembly: GCA_035047465.1. Classification (NCBI taxonomy): domain Eukaryota; kingdom Metazoa; phylum Arthropoda; class Insecta; order Diptera; family Drosophilidae; genus Drosophila; species Drosophila sordidula. The sequence continues at coordinate 7,704,079 of JAWNPQ010000185.1, read as the reverse complement.
TTTATATTTTTCGAAGCCACATTAAAACTATTTGATTTCATTTTTGCGGCTTGTCTGAGCACCTGTTGAGGCAGCTCCACGGCCATTATTTGCGAGAGTTTCAATTCATATATTTAATACAATAAAAGAAAGGAACACTTCTCAAAGTGGTTTTAATGTAACAAAGTGACATATTTATTTCATACATATATTTGTTTAAGATTATAAAACAAGCTGGGAATACGTATGTATATAGTAGAAATATAAATTAGTTTGCCTCAAGTCAAACAAAAACTTCAGCACAGTCACAAAATCTGTCAGAGTGCATTTCAAATATGTTAATTGGCTTCCCTTTTTTTTTGTTACTTTTTCGTTGCGAGTTGCATTTGCTTTGTTTGGCTTTGTTTTTGGGTACATAGCGAACAGGTCTAGTAAATATTCGATGTGGCTCTGCCATTGTTCTTGGCAGGAAATTTTGAAACACAAAACATGGAAGAACACTCGCTGTTATTATTACGATGGTTTTTCTTTTCTTTTTTTTGTGTTTATATATTTACTTTTTACTTTTAATATACTTGCGGTTGGCATATTGACTTACCGCTTAATGTTTGAAATTAGAATGTAAAGTAAAGTTTTATTTTGTTTTGACTCGCAAATAAAACATTTAAGATGCTAAATAAAAATACTGGGTATAGAAGTCGTATATTATAATGTACTATTTGAAGCTCTTGTAGAGTATTTAGACATCGACTAATCTTTTATGTGGGTTAACTCTTGTAATTAAAATTTTTCTCAGGTCTCTTTTAGCATAGTTTACTATTGTTTAGCTATTGTGGCATACATACGAGCTGCAGTTACAAGTAGACATTTTTATGCGGTACTATATAGTTGTATATATATTATATGTAAGCACAAAACACTTAAAGGATATAAATTCGTATGATATTGCCGCTTACAACTACATATATATTTCTTTTTAATAGCTTAAATTTCCTTCTTTTTTTTTTTTCTTGATTTTCTTTTGTTTCTTTAGGTACAAGTACTCATTTGTGGCTTGGTCAGGCCCTTTCACAAAAAAAAAAACTTAACTTAGACATCGATATAGATACATATATTTGTATATAAAATACAGTACAACTTACTTACCTTATGCAAAAAAACGTGAATATACATTACAATTTTATTTTAAATTGTTGAACATAAAATTTATCTGCAAGCTTTTTTGAAATGTGTGCACAAATATTTCCATGTATTTATAAATTAAACAATCATTAAATTAAACAGCATAATTGAACTCAATAAGAATTTTCTTATTGATTATAATCAATAATAATTTAGTAATTACTAAATCCAAAAAAATGTTAATCTGCTTACGCATTGAGACGTTTCCAATTATGAAATTAATTGAGCATATTATGAGATACATCGAAATGGAATCGATGTGACAATCTGACACAAATTGACTTAGACACGTACAAATAGATACATACGCATGTGTGTTTGTTTGTCCGTCTTAAGTGTTTTCATTGTGATGCGATTTGTTTGACTTTCCCTGATATTAGGTATCATGCTTGCAAGTATCCACAAGATACATTTCCGCTTGCGCCAATGCCTCTTAACTCGACTTACGTGTAAGCTCTGCATGTGTATGTTATATATATTTATGCATATCGAACGCATTTATAAGTACATACTAAATACTAACAAGTATTTTACTCAGAAACATTTTCGGTAAGCTCATTAAACATGTTCTCTATCACTTCGTTGCCATGCCCCTAACAATTTTGTTTATTGTTGTACATATACATATATATATATATATATTTTTTTTTTTTTTTTATCTATTAGTTGGGTATAATGTCTCTGCGAGTAATATAACCGAATCGGCTTACAATGGGCTTGTTCCTCATTTCCGTCTTCTTTAGAATTTCGTCAACAGGACGTGAAATTGAATGTACAGAATTTCTATGCAAAATATTTGACTGCGGCATCCTCCAATTTCGGCTATTTGGGTAATTTTCGAAATATTTGCGGAATCGACAGCTGAAGTCTCTTTGGAAGTGCACAAGACCCACATTTACGTCCCTCTAAGCGAGGCCGCGTTTATGAACCTCATGGAAATTCCCTCTGTTTTTCTTATACTCGTGCATATACTATTCTACATTTAATCACGTTTTGCTCTCGCCCTCAATACAAGTACTAGAAAAATATTCTGTAGCGCTCCCCTGGCCCAGGAATTGGGTAGACCGCTCTAAAACTTACTCTGCTCCATGGCCGTGCAGGTGGAGTTGTTGATCTCGGCCACAACGACGATCTCCTCGTTCTCCTCGGTCTCCTCGGGCACCATCATCAGGTTGTTGTTCAGCATGTAGGGCTCGGCGCGGTTCTCGCCGTCGGTCGTCGAGGTGCGCAAGCGGTGCGTGAACGAGGACCGCGAACGGGTCATGTACGAGGAGCGCGTGGTGGAGACGCGGCGCAGGACGCCGCGGCCGTACATGAGCATGCGGACCTCGACCCGAAATCGGGGATGGGTGGCCGCGTACAGATAGGGATCGACGCAGGCGGCCGTCTTGCAGAAGAGCGCCGGAATCATCGAGCCCAGCGGCGTGATGTGCTGCTCCAAGCCAAAGACGCCCATCATGGCGACAATGGCGTAGGGCGACCAGGCGACGAACCACAGCCCAATGATGGCGGCCACTATGAACGTGAGCTTCTGCTCCGTCTTGGCCTTGTCCTTGTTCGACTGTATGCGGTTCGCCGTGAAGACCACCTTCAGTATGTAGAAGTAGGAGTACATGATCGAGGTCAGGGGTATGCAGTAGGCGGCGACGAAGAACAGTGCCATGAAGATGCGGGCCGGCGTCTCCTTGTTGAGGTAGTCGAAGCTGCAGGTGGTCAGATAGCCCTCCGGCACATAGACAGAGAGGCCCACGTCCAGGGCGGGCATCACGGCGAACAGGAAGCTGTAGCACCAGATGAGCACGATGATCAGATAGGAGCGCAGTCGCGAATACCGGCGCAGCGGCTGCAGCGGATGCACCACCACATTATACCGGTCGAGGGCAATGGCCGTGAGTGTGCCGATCGCACAGGTGCCGCTGAGCCCGCCCACAAATCCGTAGATGCGACAGGCTGCACGAGACGGAGGCAGCTTGTAGAGAACCCGTCGAGAGCAACCCCCAGCCCCACTCACCTGCATCGCCCAGCGCCGGGCCCTCCTGGAGGTTGTTGTAGATGGCGATCGGGCACTTGATCAGCATCAGGAAATCGCAGATGGCCAGGTTCATCACCAGTATGTTGGCCGGCGTGCGCAGCGACTTGCGGCTGCCAAACATGAAGATGACGAACGCGTTCCCAATGCTGCCCACCACCGAGATGAGGCAGTAGAGAGCCGCCATGATGTAGAAGGTGGTGGTGTCGGGCGGCTCGAACTGCAGCCAGAACGGATTCACCTTCGCTATATAGCTCAGATCGTACTTGTCCCGATAGTGTATATAGCCGGGATACGAGCTGCAACGACGTGAATTTGTTTCAGATTGGGTCAGAAATCTTTAGTTGGAGTATGTAAAGTGAATTGGTTTTTGATATCTGCGTTAGCTACAAAGATATAGACAAGTATCTTTAATGGTTTAGTAGCAGCAGCCAGTACTTATTTTCCCATTATCGCCTTTTATATCTGCCTCAAAGAGAAGAAAAGAAGAAAAGCTGATAGGTCTTCAATTAACCTCATGTTTTAGAAAAAAACCATTTTATTTTGCAGTTTCTTTGAGTAACAGAAAACCTATTTTCCACCATGTTTAAGTACAAGAAAATAAATGGCACAGCAGCTGCGATGAACAAGTAAAACGTTGCTGTCGAGTTGCGCCGACTGCGCAATACTCTGCGCAAAGTTTCATGAACTTAGCTTAGGCGTCAGAGCATAAATAGCTTCTGTTAAGCAGTAGCTTTAGCAAAGAGTAAGGGAAATAAATAATATTCTGTAGGGTATTTCTCTAACGACTACTCTTCGCTTCCTGTACAGTCGGTTTGCCCAAATGGAAATCAAACTTAAGCGGAATTAATTCGGTAATGAACTTCAGGGGGCACCGGGGCACGCACTCACCTCAGGTCGGGCTCGCTGTCATTCACCGCATGCGGATGCTTGTCATGGACATTCGATACATTTGCCGCGGCCATTGATGAAGCGTTTGCAACAGCAGCTGCTGCGACTGTTGTTGCGGCCGCGGCTGCGGCGAGTGTTGCATTGTCTGCCGCATCACGGCTGCTGTTGGCCAGCATTTCGGACACGGCGCTGGCTATCCACAGGCTGGCATCGTCCGCTGTCAATGTGGGCAATGTTGACATGATGGCCTCCATGCTGTGCCTTTCTTTGACTTCGGCTCCGTTTCCGCTATTGCCTCACGGTTGGCGGCGCAGCCGGAGTTCTTGCGCGAGTGTCTACGGGCTACGGTCTTTTGTTGCTGTTGAATTTTGCATAGGCCACGCTGCGTATGCGTGATGCGTGATGCGTGGCCGTGACTTGTGCCCAGAGCTGCCTTTGTCTCCGCCTTACTTAGTCATTAGCTCAATTAGCGCAATTGGTGCGGCTGCCCAGTGAACTGACATCGACACGCCGCCCCCGGCTGGCATCATGGGTGCTCACTGCCCACGCACCGCGTCCACGTATGGATTTCAATCAATTCCGTCCTCCTGCTCTGAAAGTGGACAAATAAAAGTGCAGTTACGTTTAAGCGAGCTTCGCTTTGATTTTATAGTTCCGGTCCGCGTTCGTGCTTCGATTTGTTTAACTTCGACTATTAAAAGGCAGCTAAAGCCAGAGCATTTTAGATTTCGGACATTTTTAAAGCTAGTCCGAAGAGCTTAACCTCTCTGCACCTGGTATATTCCATTAGCGCTTATTAAAGCTGTTTTATTGAGCATACGCTGCACTTAACTCAAAAATAAATTGCATTTATATACTATATATTTGACTACAAAGTTTATAACTTTACAACTTTTCGGGGTCTAGCCAGGCGCATTGAGTTCCAAAAGTTATTAAAAGCAGCATGAAAAATAATAGCACTGTGGAGCAGAGCTTCGCCGGGGTACTTGAGCCCGCATTGTTGCCAAGTTTAGCTTACAGTTAGAGCTCAAATTGATTCGATTAAAGGCTGCTTTGTCGACTGTCCGATTAAACACATTTTGCGTTAACAAAATCAATAAACCCAAGATAAACGGATTACTTTGTGACCCAGATATTGGGCCATAAATTTCAAAATCAAATATGCAACAGCTGTCGAGAACTCGTCATAAATGCATTTATCATTGTTCAGTTTGTTGCGCAAATCCCGTCAACACAATATTGGGCAATGTGCGAGAATCTGCCCTGTGTCCTTAAAGGTCTCAAGCCATTTTTGTTTTTGTTGAGTACGAAATGGCAGCCGTGAGGCTATAAAAACGTACACTTGGAGAAAATCGTAGGGAAAGGGGTGTGAAAATCAGGCCAAGTGCGAGTTGGAAATTCCTCTTTTAAGCACTTGTTTACGTACCGAACTTTGTAATTATAGGGACTTAAATGCGGCACTTAATTTTTGAGATTTTGCGCTTTAATTAAAAACGTTTTGGGCTTATTTTGAGTGTGCGAAATTCTTGGAATAATTGCTCTAGACTTAATCCTATTTTCTGAGTAGAAAAAGGCACACTTTGAAATATGCCGAATATTAAAATATACAAGAAGTACTTGAAATTTTAGAATTAAAATATTATGATTTCTCCGAGTGTCTGTCGATGCACATATGTGGAATATTGGAATCTATATCTGGTGCTGTTGTTACTGCTGCGGTAATTGGTGCATGTCGGATTTGAAGGATCCACTTAAGTGTAGGTGAGCATCAAAATCAATTACCGCCTTTCGGGCGACCTTGAGGTTGGCTTATTCGAGGGGCCCAATCGAGCCAGCTGGCAGGCCAAGCGGCAGATGCACGTGCCACCGAAACGAGGGTCAGCTCGAAGATTATGTAAATCTAGCTAGGGAAATGAAAGCTATTTAATTGCTTATTAAATAAGTTGCAGCCGGATTGCATTAGTCCCAGAATTGTTTGGGGCCGCAAGTGCTTTCCAACACAAATACTTGGCAAACACAAACAGCAACTCAAACTCGAGCAGCTCTTGAGGTTGTTGGCAGTCCGGGACAACCAGCAGCAACAGGAGCAGCAACAGCTACGAAAACTTTCTCGAGCAGCGGACGGGGACAACAGCCGTGGGCCAAGAGTCAAGAACTGCATCAACAATTACGAGAAGTACAAGTTGCCGGAGGCCTTTCTTAGCGGCAGAAGCGTCGTCTTATTACATTTATTTACAACTCTCCGCTGGGCTAAGATTTAATAGGTGGCTTTTATAGCGGAGGTCTTATTATTGTTCAACTGGTAACGGGAGCCGCTATGCGGCATTTAATTGCCGCTAATTGGCCGCTGCCAATTTGGGCATGTTAATAGCCAAAACATGCGAATGCAAGAAAAGCGCCTCTTGCATTCGGTGCGCTTTTGTTTTTGCCATCAAAGCAAAATGCATTTAGCGAGAATTAAAATGCTTGCGCACTGAAAGGGCTGCTGCGCGACGACTTTGCCGTCCTGTCAATTGATGGGCCAATTAATTATTGTTATGAAACGCAATTAAATACGCATTAAATGGCTGTGACAAGCGCACTTGTTCGCTTTGTTAAACAATAACAAATGTGGCAGGCAGCTGTTAACAAATTGCCAAGCTTTTAATTATAGTAATTACTATCGATACTTGTGGCTTCTGTGTGGACTATCGATAGGAAAAGGTGCTGACAATGCGATCGGCTTGAAGTTGGCTGCGATAGGCGATCAGCTAAAAGTTGTTGCCGCAATTAAGAAATACAACGAAAAGAATTCCGGCAGAATGCAAAACAATCGTGGTAATTATTTACAAATAAATACGCGGTCCGACTTTCTGGTCGAGTTTCTATTGTGCACAAAGCACAATTGTTGCAAGTGTTCACCTTCTGCATTTGTTAACACGCATCAATTATTTCAATTGCCATTGTCAGCTTCAGCCATTGTTTTGCTCTGCACGGGAATTCCATTGAGCGTGTAACAAAGAGAATTTATTTCTAGTGAAATTTACTGTAACTAGATATTTGATTGGCTTTCTCGGCCTGCCCCACCCCAATGTCCAGTCTAATTCTAGTTCAGGGGTCTGTGCATCTTCTCCCGACCTCTTAAGTCCATTTGCGTATTGGTCATTTTCAAGATAGTTCCTTTATTTGAAATTCAGCTGAACGCAAGCACGTCTGGCTTGCAAGTTAGTGTGATTGGGATGGAAACCGGATTGTGTGCTGGAGACAAACAGGCGAACGCAATCGCATCGGTTTTGAGTGCATTTTCAAAACTATTGTATTATGCGCATCATCTGTTTTTCTAAAAAGGATTTGAATTATCTGAAGAAGGATTTGCCAACCAATAATAGCCGGACAATGCGGCTTTCAGCTGCACTTACAATTACAATTACACAGGGAAATAGTTTATTGTCACTCGCAGCGGCCAACCGCTGGCTATATTGCAAGGATAGAGAAAGGGGGGAAGGGGGGGCGGGGCTCCGGATTGCTGAAACAATTAAGCGCCACTTCTGCCACGCCAGCGAAAGTGAAACGGATTTAAATAAAGTGAGTAGACGGAAATTACAGAGAGCGCGCCTAAAAGCATACAACAATTATTATTATTTTTCATGTAACGTTTCAATTTCTTTCAGTTTTATTTTGAGTGTATTTTTTTAGCATTCATTTTTGCTGATTCGCCGAGCGGCGGAATTTCATAGAAATTGCAGTGTCGAAATTGCTTTTAAATGCCACACAAAAACGGTATTTAATTGCATGAATTTTTTTTTAAAATTTAACTCTGAACCTATGTCAATATGGCTTTATTTTGAATTCTGATGGGGCTTTAAAGATATGATTAGAAAAATGTGTTAAATTAAACAAAAATAAATACAAGCTCTCAGCGTTTTAAATGCCTTTAATCAACTAAATTGACAATGCGCTCTGCAAAATTTTTTATGTTATTTAAAGTAAATCACAGGCCAATGTTTTACAATATGAAAATTTGATGCTTTGTTGGCGCCGTTGATTATTTGCTTTTTTTTGACATGCATATTTTTCTGCATCAGATGGATATTATAAATTTCTAAAAATTGTACGAGCTTTTGCTTTGGCTTCTGTCAAATTTCTGAAATTCTGCTTGAAAAAATACGTTGATTAACGACAGAGCATCATAGAACTGACAGCTGTATTAGGTTTTTGTTTTCATCATTTTCCGTGAAAAGCTTTTTTAACCAGCCGGTTACCCAGTTACACGGCAGAGGCTTTAAAACAAGCCAACATTTTTTTTTTCAGCCTTAAAGCCCGGATATGTCGAGCTGCGTTTATGTGGACCAAGTGCACAAATGTATTCATAAGTAATTTGTAGTGAAAATTTCTGTTTTCTAAATCAAATTTTCACTCCTGCCAAGCAACACAGACCGGCGACGAACATGGGGATATGTACAATTGCGGGGGGGGGCGGCGGGGTGGCGCTGTGTGTATCCGTGTGTAAAGTGATTTATGACGAGCTTAGCCCTAGCTAAGGTTGGTCGCAAAAAATGTGCCTGTTTTCCGCTTTATTTCTGGCACATGACCCACAATCCCCGCCCACACCAATGTCCCGTTGACTTATAACGATCTCATATTGATTTATGCTCGCGCCAGTTTTCATTTTCACTACTTGTTACATATGTACGGTAATTTTTGCAGCCATCAGCTGTTGTTGCCGCCGGTGGCAGGCGCTGCGGCAAGGGGCACGTTGCCACAATGCAATGTTTTTACAGTCCACTCAAACGTGTGGCTCAAGGCTGACGAATAGATTTTGCGGGCCGCCATCAACAGGCACTTAATGGCCTAAATGCAGTGCTCAGATAGATCTGCAACATCCGTGGAACGTGCCACATGGCGAGCTTTAACGGTGGCTTGTCGCAGCTTTAACATATGAATGTGTTACAAATGCAGCCCCCGGCTCAAATGTCGCAGCTCGAGTGTCCTCGGGCGGTGCATATGCTGGACAAGTGCACCCCAGACAGACTCTCCGGGCTAACCGGAGAGGTTTCAGTTGTCAGAGAGACCGCTTGAAGGCCAAATGCTTGAGTGCATCAAGTTAGGTTCCCCACCCGGACGGCCTACCCGGTCGGCCACTTTATGCAGTTTGTCTAACTGCATGCAAGCACTTGTTTGCAAGAACCTGATACATCCCACATAGCTCGGTGTCCACTCAGGTGTGTCAGGCAAACAAAAGGAGCACGTCCACCCTCCGTCCGTGCCTCTGTCCGGCAGCCGGCATTTTAGCTTATTCTTTTGCAATTTCCATATGCATTCACATTTTTCTGAACAATTTAAGCCAATTGTTTGCATGGTAACTAGTCAGCCAATTATAGCAAAAAGGAAGAACAGTTTTTATCTTAAAAAAAAAAATGGCAAACATTCATATTGGCCACTCAACTTAAAGTTGCCAAGAATTTTGTCTGATTGGCTAGAGCAGAAATGTTTTCACGTTCAGCCAAAATAAAATTAAATGCTTGTTAACCAAACTGAATCAAAAGCGAAAGTTCCGCAATCAATAAATTCAGCCCCAAAACCAATATGTTTAATTCAAACGGCGTCAGAGGTCCTTTAACTGGAAGTGATCAATTGTCATTCATATATTTTGCTATTTTGTAATTCAATCACGCATGAAGTTGAATGACATTTATTTATTTGATTTTGTGTCCCATTCCGGTTAAACGAAAAACTATTGAGAAATTGTGTATAATTTGACAGCTGTTTGGTCAGCATATTTTAATATAAATCAAATATTAAAAACAAAGCAATATATTAAATTGATTCAATTCCAGCTAAATAACATATACTTAATGCGAACGCTGAAAAAACAATTTAAAACGTTCTATAAAATATGAGAAAGGTGTGGTTTTGTTTTGATAATTGTTCATGTATTTATGACGAAAAGTTTTCGCGTTTTCGTGTTCTATGTTGTTCTCAAATATTATGCGGGCTTTTCCTTGTTCAGTGGCAATTACTGTTGGGAAACTATTTACCTGTGTACAACTTGGTTGGCAGCGGCAAGTCCTCTATCAACTTTCCACTTGTATAAATTGACCTTAGCGAGTGACAAAGTTGCCCAACTTAAGTTGTAAATTGGCGCCAATGGGACGCAAGAGTTTTATTTATACAATTTTTCGCGCTGCTTAAGCTGACGCCAAGAAAAAAATTATTGCGAATTAATCAGTTTGCAGTTTTTTTTTTATTATTTATTTGCTTTCAGTCGCAGACTTTAGTGGCCGTCGAACGCGGCGTATGCGTAATGTTAATTAAAATTCGCGCAAATAAGTCACAAGCAGGCACAGGTTGATATTTGAAAAGTGTGCGCTCCGTAAATTGTTTGGTTCGTTCCGTGAACGCGCCCAAAAAGGATTCGGGAGGACCTGACACAAACACACTGACTGAATGCTCGCGTACGACTGAGGCACAGGACACGGCAGCCAGCAGTTTATCAATGAAAATTGTTGCTCAGCCTGGGATGCTGCGGCACTGTGGCACGCTGCAGAGGCATGCAGAGGCTGCCAACTGCAAAGCTCGGCAAGAGCGCAATTGTGACTGGCTGTGCTCTCTGGCGTCTGAGCTGTGGCCTCTGCTCTCCAACGGCTGTCATGTTCAGTAGCCGCTGGCTTGATAAGGGCTCTGTTTGGTTGTCATCGCTTTGATATCCCCGTTCTGTCACAACGTGCCAAATCACGGCTTAAAAGCGACAGACGCACTTACTTAACCTAATCCCCGGCCGGATAAAGTGTATCAGGTATGATTAATTTCGAAAGAAATATGAATAAATATACGTTAAAAAGAGCTGGCATTAAAATAAGAATAAATTCACAATTTGTGTCGAAATTAGAATGGAATTTTCATGATGCCAATCATTAGTCGCAATCCAAACGAGTCTAAAAAGCTCGAAGATATGATCTTAATTGCTCGCAATATGCAGGCTTTACCATATTTTAGCCATATGTGGCCCGATATTGGAAAGATATACCTCCTTCGATTCGTATAAGTCTGTAAAATATATCGTCATTCCAAAAGTTGTGATTTTTTGCCATTTTGGCCAAAATTGGTCAAAATTTAGCATGGGGATTTTTGATTGCCAATCGATAGATCTGATCCACACAAGTCTAAAAAGGTATATCATTCAAATATCCGACACTATTGGCCCGCGATATACGGGTGTAAGTATTGGTTTTTTGGCTACTAATTGCCTACAATTTGCATTTTCCCCAAAAACATTATTATTGAATTATTGAATTAAAAAATTAAATAATTTAAATGCATTTACGTAGCTCGTAGCTGGGCACAGGACACATGTAACGACCATGAAATCCGATTAAGTTTTGATAGAGCTCGCTGTTTCGAGCCACGCATATGAAATATTTTGAGTAGAATTATAACCTGAATTTCTGCCAAAAATGTGTTTTCAGATTTAAATACAGAATTAGTTTAGAAGTGAAATTTAATTTTGATTAAATTTGTGTACTTTTATTTTGTATGTTTTTTTGGTTAGATAAACTTCCAGTAAGAATGCATTTATATATACAATTTTTGAACCAATTACATAATATGTAAATTTTTTTATTCCAAGTTCCCGATACGGATTTAAGTTATTAATTTAAAAGTAAAAGTATAATAAGAATAATTTATTTAATTATTAAAAAAGGTTGTAAGAACTAAAAATAAATAACACTTAAATCACAACAATTTTAATAAAAACTATTATAATGATCTTAAAAGCAATATAATAGGTACATTTAAAAAAGGACACATAAACATTGTTTTTATTACTTTTGGGAGAAACTTTCTGGGTGGGTATTTTTTTGGTGAAGCCGGTTTTCAAGATTTTCTCAAAAATCCCAGCTGAAATACCGAGAGAACAGAATCGTTAGAACGTCGACAACAAATTATCAAAAGTGAAAATTTCTATTGCATACTTTCAAGGTAACAGTTTTGGGCCGCAGATGTAAAATATTGCTATACAAATTCCAGTAGAAATACCAGGCGAACAGAATCGTCGGGAGATAGACAAAAATAATCAAAAGCGCAAAATTCTATTGCATACTTACAAGGTAAGAATCATCAGGAGGTCGGCCAAAAATCGGCTAACACAGAATTTCATTGCATACTTTCAAGGACAGTAACTGCAAATAATGTAAACTTCTTCTACAACCTCGCAGACAGAACTCCTTCTGCTACATCCGACGCACCAGCTAAGAAAAGCAAACATCTTGACCAAATTCTAACGCATTCAGCAAGGACTTGGCACTCTGATTACCAAGGATATGGTGGTCATCTAGGTACCAACGGATTGGAAGCTTTTCCGGCAGCTAAGCGGATTGAGCTGAATATTATAAAAGCCGTCGTAATTTGGCCATTTACGGGACGATTATTATTATTATTTAATATATGTGATTTAGGTTTAATAAACAGTTTTTAAATAGCAATGGCTGCTATGGGTTTCGGGTAATACAAACACTGAGTAAACAAAAACTTATATTATTTAAGTTAAGAATAAAGTCCGATATTGAGAAAGTGTGCCTTTCTGAACTCGTTGAAGTTTGTTAAATCGAAGGAACTCAAAAAATGTTGATTTTTGTCAATTTTGGTCAAAATTTAGATTGGAAATTTTTGAAGAGGTATATGAAGAGGTATATAATTCGAATATATGATCATATTTGCCCTAAATATGCAGGTTTTAGTTTTGCAAAACATTTCAAATGTCTCTATCTCGACCATATGTGGCCCGATCTCGGAAAGATATACCTCTTTGGACTCGTATAAGTCTGTAGAATAGATCGTAATTCAAAATTTTTCATTTAAAAATTTTGGCGGTTTTGGCAAAAATTGCGAATGTTATTTTTGTCAATTTTGGTCAAAATTTAGACTGAATATTTTTGATTGCCAATCGATAGCTCTGATCCGTACGAGTCTAAAAAAGTATATCATTCAAATATATATCTGTGTGTAAGTATTGGTGTTTTGGCTACTAATTGCCTACAATTTGCATTTTACCCAAAAACCAAAATAGAAAAATGAAATAATTAAATGCGTATACGTCGCTCGCAGCTGGCTACAGGGTTTCTCCTAGTCGGTCACTCCCAACTGAAGCACACTCACCCGGATATGAGGCCTGTGTGTGTCTCTGTGTGTGTGTGTGTGTGTGTGTGGCCCACTCGCGCATTTATTGGCAGGATTAGACCCACATGTTGGTTAATCAGGACATAGTTACTCGTATTTCATTTTAGTTTATGACTGCCGCGTGCGTGTCAGCGACAACCGCAGGCGGGGGGAGGCAGGAGGCGTCGCTTGTGTCCTGTTGCCCGGCGCCATTTTCAGTTTGAAATTTGCATTTGAGCACAGATCACGCACATATTTTATTCAAGTCATTTGAATTATTTATCAATGGACTGCGCGGAGAACAGGTCTATCGACAGAAAACTCTTGCGCCGTTCTGGTCTGCGCTGCCACGTCGCCAATTCGCGGCCCGACAATTGAGCAAAGCTCGCCGCAATCATTGCCTGTTGCACTTTAATTAAAAACCGATAGGCATGTCGCTGGCGGGGCTGCTCGACTGGCAGTTACCCTGCAAGCGGCTGGAATATCTTTAGTTCGACTAACTTTCAATTATCGTCTCTCATTATTGGGCTTATTGATAGCTCATAAATCATTGATTGCCCACTTATTTGTGGGAATTTTCCAGCTTGTGCGCACACGCCCAATTACCCCTCGCCCACCTCCCTTTTTAATTTTTAAACGCAGAGTATTAACACATGGCATCAATGTGTGTGTGCCCCACTCTTGATGCCAACGGGGGCTATGATTATTGTTCTTGATTGTGTGCTGGCTGCTCTGGCTTTTAAGCTCTTGTCGCTTGTAATCAAAATAAAGTGAACCCAAATGCATCATGGAAAGCTTAGAACAGTTAATCCGTTGCCGCATAGGCGAGTTTTTTTTTCCTGTTTGACATGTCGAAAAATTAAAAGTCTGGCTTTGTGCGGCTTGAAAGTAAACGACAATTTTACATATTTACGTGCGTATTACGAGCTCTCTTAAATTGTGGTTCATTTTTTGTTTTTTTTAATATTTTTTTATGCTAAATTCAAAGCACGCAGAAAGCACTTACTCTCCACCTTGCCATTGCCATTAACCACACAAAGTAATTAGTGACTTGAGCAACGTGAAATGTGGGCAAAAAGCTCCGCCGCCCGGGCCAGAACACGGCAGATAAGTGTAAGTGCTTCTCTGGCAGCATACTATGATTATGTGCCTATATAGTGTTTAAAGGGGTCTGGCTGACAATTGCGCGACTGTTGAAAAGTTTAGCTTTTAAGCGTACCCAACAGCCTCGACTCAAACTGAAAACTTTCCGTCCGCCTGAGATTGGGGAATGCCCACGCGGTGACTCACTGACTCGAATTGCGGCAATCTTTTGTGCCATTTATTTGATACTCATTGGCGTTGGGCTTGATTCATGCTTGTACAGCTGCTGCTTCAGTTGCGCGTGCAACGTGCAACGTGCCACGTGCCACCATTGTGCACGGCTTTAATGAGCGCATGCATATTGATTGGCGTCCTGACAGACCCAACTTGGTCACTTGGCGCATTCATTTTTAATACCCAAATTAAGTCATTGGGGGATTAGCGCTTTTGTCGCTCCGATCTGCGGCAATAATGCCAGGCAGCTGCTTAACACGCTTACTGGTTGTAATTGAATGCCACGCGAAAGTGGGGAAAGGGGGCGAGTTCTCGATTGCAGCGGTGAATATGGCAAAAGCTAATCAGCCTAAGTATTCGCCATTCTACAGATATTAATGGCCCGCTGGAGATAATCATCGGATTGGGTTCTCTCTGATCGCAGATTCACTTTGCTTTCACTGGCTTTAACGGGAAACTCTCTCTCAACATGTGTTTTTTCTGAGTGTTCGCTCAATTTGTAAGACTCAACCAATCAAGTCCCTCGCTTACTCATTCAAAAAAACCACTAAGATTGCTCTAGTCGGCGGGGAGTCGACTAGCAGATACCCTAGGCCGAGGCAGGCCTGTCAAATTTGATCACGCTTTATCGCGTTACTTAAGCGAACTTGAGGAATATATATAGTATATATTATTTAAGTATATTTCAATATGCACATGCATCAATTTGAGTGTGTTTTAGATAGAGACGTATATATATGGGGTCTGTTATACCCCACCCGGCCCCCTGCACGCGGTGCAGGGTATAACAAACTGTCCATGCATATGTAAGCGAGTACCCGCGACAGAGATGCGCACAGGTAGACTAAACAGTGACTGTTCCCAGGTGCTTGTTAATAGCACAGCTCTTGCAGGCTCCAAAGCAAATGCTAATCAGACGGACGCCAACTGCCTTGGCTGGAGCTAATCAGAGTGTTCTTTGGCCGTGACCGTGACTCAAAAATCACTGTTGGACGCAGCACTGTTCACAGTTTTGGGTACGCGCGTACCCTGCTGGGCCCGTACTATATAGCACTATATAGCTTGACTAACCGCTGCAAAGTCTGTCTCAATTGAACGCACGTCGCCGGCGCGCACAGAGGCCATTGTCGATATTCAGTCAATATTGGTGTTTGGGGCCCGATTTAGGTTTCAATTCAGCTCGGCAAAAACAACAGCCGCGCCAACCGTCGGCCACCTTTGCCAAATTGATATAAGTTTCTGCGGCAGACGCGTCCCGACCGCAGTTGAGCGACCGCATTTGGCGGGTGAACAGCGCTAGAGATACTGACAATTTGACGCCAGCCTTAAGGGCTTAACTACTGGTTAAATTTGCGCAGTTCCAGTGTGAAAAAAAAAAAACAAAAAAATAAATAATATGTGGAGTCTTCGACTGGGCGTGGAAAGCCTTTGCCTGGCCGCGATCTTGAGCTGCGGTGAGCTACAATTAAATTAATTACGCGAATACCTCGCAAAGTTCAAAAGTGACGTGATAGACAGCTGGAAGCTAAAGCCGTTTTATTGCCACCGAACGAGACCTGAGTGAATAATACTTTGTTGATAATTGCCAGTGCGCAAACTTTGTCAGTTGTCTCGATTATATGGCAAATATTTGCATAGATTTTAGAATCGTGCTTGTTAAAGTGATCTCGTTGAAACTGCTTTTCAGATTCGAATTGTTTTAAATAACCGCATAAGCAGCTGCCTAGTATACTTCAAAAGAGATTCTTTCGTGTTAAACTCGAATAATGTGTCCTTGACACGCCACAAGCTCGAAAACAGGTTGATTATCTTTGAACGGCAATCAGCAACAAGTTAATAACATGTCTGGGCCATCTATTTAAAATATAAAAAAACCAGACGATAAAACGAATTCAAACTCGACAACACACAATAGGTCACCTGATTGTTGGTTTGCCTTCTTGTGATTGCTCATCATTAGCGTCTTTGTTTTTTTTTTTTTTTTGCAGTGTACCTTTCGTGCAGTGTAGCTTTCGTGCAACTCGTGTTTGGCCACTCGAAAGATTCCATGCACAAAAGAGCGGAAGTCCCGCTATTCCATGAACAATAGGGTATCTGTTTACGGTGCACAAAAAAGTTGTAATTGTAAAAAAAGCAAAACGTTTTCACTAGTTAGCCAATTTAGAAAATTTGGCTCGAATCGCACAATAGATAAATCACAGAAATTAGGCTTTTTGCGTGTTAGCTTAGTCGCGTATTCAGTTATGTTTATATTTAGCTGCCAATAATCATTTTCAAATTTACGGCATTAGCACCAGCTTAAATAGGCGCAACTTATTAACCGTTGTTCAAATAAATTAAATAAGCCAATTTCGGAAATCGCTGGAAATTGCACAAGCGAACGCTTGACAAGACAATTAAAATGTTTGTTATTCAACAAGCTTTGTAGTCGCCTTTAAGTTGAAGCTCAGAGCTCAGGGTAGTGCATTTAAGGCCTAAATACTAAATACATACCGAACAGTTTACCCGATAATTGTTACTTAATCAACGCTAATTGGCCGAATAATTATGCATGACAAATGAAACATGATGCCGCCACCAAGGGTCGACCTGACCTTTGACTGCCACTTAAACCCGTTTTCCCACTTCCCCATATACTGCTATTCAACTGGCTGTCAATTATTTCGATTGTTTGATTCGATTATCTATGGCAGTTTACAAATAGCAAGAACGTTGCAGTCGGGTGTCACCGACAGCGCAATAGTTTCAACAATTTTCTTTTTGTGCAATCATCAGCAAATTATCTGCAGAAGTTTTCATGTATCTAGCTTTAAAACTGAGGGAAATACGAAATACGAATACACCTAATTTTATTTTTACACGATTTTTAAAAAAGTTTGAAGTTTGTTTTTACACGAATTGTTTTAAGCACGATTTTAAATATTCTATAATTATTTGCATATTTTTTTCGTGTGTTTTATAATGAATTTATCTAAGAATTTCTATCCATCGCATATTTTTCTCTCTAATTGTATTTTCTGTTTGACTGCGATTCCCCAAATTTCTTTATATTAGTTTAACTTTTTTATATTAATGAAGTTCTAATAATTAAATTCTGTAATACAAGAAACTCTCAAGTGATTTTGTAATGTTGAATATATCCTGGAAAGGCGAAAGAAAGGACAGACGGACGGACTGCAACCCAGTATACTCTGTTCACCGCGAGTTGACGATAGTAGCGAGAAGCGCAGAATTGTTTAAGTACATAACGAAACTTGAATTTTATTTGCGCAACAGATTGAGGACAACAATCGGATATTTTTAGCTATTCGAGCGCTACCAAAAATAGTCCCCAAATGAATTGAGCTCGTGGACAAATATTTGGCAGTCGTCTCGATGTCGCCAACGTTTGTCCAACCAGTTAGCGAGTATCCGGTTTGTGCGTCACCAGACCTAAGATCGTCTCCATTGTTGCTTACAGTTGCCGTCGTCTCGTCGCAAGACTTTGGCTATGGCGGCCAAGACGGACCCGATCACTGGGGTGACGAATACCAGCGCTGCAGCGGCAAATTCCAGAGTCCCATCAACATTGACGTGCTGAACGTGACCCAGAAGAAGTTTCCCAATCTCGAGTATTTCGATTTCGACCTGACACCCAAGAGGGTGCACATGACCAACAATGGCCACACCGTCCTGGTCACCATGGAGCACGAGAAGGGCCGCGAGCCGCGCATCAGGGGCGGCCCCCTGGAGCGCAAGACCGACTATGTGTTCGAGCAGTTTCACTTCCACTGGGGCGAGAACGACACCATTGGCAGCGAGGACTTGATCAACAATCACGCCTATCCCGCCGAGCTGCATGTGGTCGTGCGCAGTCTGGAGTACGCGGACTTTAAGAGCGCCTTGGACCAGGATCATGGCATTGCCGTCTTGGCATTCTTCTTCAAGGTGAAGAGCAATAACTAAGCTAAGCTTACATGATCAACTAAATTTGCGGTCTCTGTAGATAACGAAGGCAGACAATCCGAACTATGGAGAGTTTGCGGAGCAGCTGAAGGCGATTGGCCGCAAGGGCCAGTCCGTTGACCTGGTCCAGCCGTTGCCCCTGGGCAAGTTTCTCGGCTTCGATCTGCTCAATTACTTCACCTACGTGGGTTCGTTGACAACGCCGCCGTGCGCCGAGAAAGTCGTCTGGATAGACTACTACGAACCGATTGACATATCGGAGCATCAGGTGAGGCTTTCACCCATCAAAATTAAATATATACATTGATTTAATTAGCAACTTGCTGATTTTATCGGCAGCTGAATCACTTTCGGCAGTTGACGGCCAGCGATGATCATTTGAAGAACAATTTCCGTCCAACTCAACCGCTCAACGATCGCGTCGTTTTCCAGAACAATCCCGGCGTACCCGACTACGCCGTAAATGAATGGGGCGCCATTCCGTTCGTGAATGCGGACAATGCAGCCGGCAGCGTTGCCCAACGCGGATTTGCCGCCCTGCTGGGCCCCAGCCTCCTGGCGCTGCTCAAGGACACGGCTTTAGTGGCTTTTAATTAGAGCCGTGCGGCGGAGGTCCTCCTGGCCCAGGCCGCGGTGCGAATGTTTTGTGCTAAATGCATCGCTCGCAGCTTAACATTTTAATTAAGCCCTATAATTTACCTACTGGCTTTGTTGGCTCGTTTGTCGCAGTGCGAGGAACGAGTGCCGGCAACTTGAATTTGGGAACAGGACGACTTGACCCCATATCTGAGGCATGCCTGAAATGTCTAATAACAATTAGAGCACGCGTTCGTAATAAATACTTAAAGCATGAATTGAGCTAACGTGGCAACTTATTCATAATTTATGCAGCACACGGCACCGATTCTATTTATTTGATTTCTTATTCATGAATAACCCACTCACACTCAAGTATTAGGCCTGTGTGTTTAGCATAATTAATTGTAGCTATTTATATTCCGCATTCAATTCTCACTCCCATTCACCTGATTTTTTATTATAATGCCACGCACCTTGTGATTTACAAGCTAATGCTCGCTATAGGGAAAATCTATATCCTGATACGCATATTTTGTTAACCACAATGTTTGACTATCAATAAATAAATATAAACCAGTGCAATATTATTGCATGAGCTTTGCTAAACATATATCTATATACCCCAAGTAAGTATTGAGCCAGATAAGGAGTCTGCGAGATAAAGCAATATAAATAAAAAATTGATTAAGGACGCAGCAAGAAACTTGTTGTTTGCAATAAAGCAAAAATCAATTTTTCATTACACACGGTTTTGTGACTGATTAAGTAACAAGAGAAAAGAGTCAACTTGTTTGTGCCGAAGTTTGAATACTCTTGCTTATGCAATTATATGAGCTAGTATCGTATCTGAATCGTGCTGTATCCAATATTATAGAGCTTGCAACAAAAAGATTTAAAGCTTCAAAACAAAAACTCAGCTCGTAATCCTAAGCGAGAGCATTTACAGTTTATGGGGTCGGCGAAGACTTCTTCTTGACCAAATTATGAAGACTCTGCAAAGAAATACACATGATATGTGGGATGATTGATTGAGAGGTGAACGTAACTGGTGCGAAACGCTTTTCACTCTTAAAGAGCGAACAGAATTTAAGAAAGCAACACGGACCGTTGCCATCTTACTTCTTAAGTTTAAACAGACGCGTGGGAATAATAGTTAAACTTTAACGTATTTGCTGCTTTTGTCGCCTTCTTACAAAACCCGCACGCCAAGATAAAAAATCGCTTGTGACGTTTTAAAATCTTATTCCATGTATTTGTATGTAATTGTGTACTTCTTATATTTGATTTTATCTATACGCTATGCTTTGTTTCGACTGTCTATATGTGTGAAGCATACAAAATGTTATGTTATTTCTTTAATTAAACGCATAAAGAGAGATTGCTTTTATGAATGTGCGTGTTTGGTGTGGACATTAATTAAATAAACGTTGCTTGGATTTGTAACTAATGTAACTAATTTTATTTTGCTTTACTTAGTTTTTACAGGTTTTTAATAATTTATTTTGTATTATCATTATCATCGAATTGTGTATATGCTTTTGTTTCTGGTGTGAAATTTGTTATGTATATATATATATATCAATATATATATTAATTTATATATATATATATAGCATATGCATATATAGCTGCATGTTTTTCATTTTGTATATGTATATATAAATATGTACGCCTGGATTTTCACTTTACAATCTTAAACGATAACTCTGCCAAATGATGTGGCTCAAGTTGTTTGTTTGTGTGCTTGGTTTTCAGCTTTTGTTTTTGTTTTTGTTTTTTTTTTTTAAATATGCTCGCAAAATTCTACAATAAACGATGTATATGTTTATTTATGTATATATATATAAGTTCAATATACTATAATTCAATGTGTATATTCAAAATGTAAAATAAAAAATTGTATTTAAAAATATGTAATTTGTTTATAGTATAATGCACGCATTAAAGTTCAATTTTTGTAATGTGTGTGTGTGTGTGTGTATTAATTTTGTTCTTAAATCTAATATAAATCTTTCTTTTTATTGAAATATAGATTTATTTGTTATTATGCATGCTGCTCATATAATTAATATGTTGTGTATAAATTACTAATAATATAAATTAAGCACTCGAAATATTGCAGCTGCTACAAATGCATGCGCCGCTCTATATATATATATAGTACATGGATTGCATTTGGGGGCTTCAAGAAATTGTTATGTTTTGTTGCTTTTGTTGAAAACCGCATTGATAATTCACATACAATAATTAATTACTTATGTTCTAGGATTTTGCTTTTGTTTTTCTTATGAAACTTTATACAAACACGTTTTTGTTGCTTCCTTTTGTTTCCTTCAATATTATAATACTCTATTTCTAATTCTATCCAAAAAAAAAAAAAAAAAAAAAAAATTATTAATAAGTTATTGAGTAGTATATGTAAGCAAAGCTAGCCAAACACACATTAAATGGATACTAAAATCAATATTAAGCAGCAAAGCGTACTACTAACATTACAAAAATACATAGTTCAATTGTGGCTGGAAGTACATTAACTTTAAATTACATAAACATATACATATCCATTCCTCAGCATTTGAGATGTCAAAATAGTTGCAGTAAGCGACAGCTAAGATCTCTAATTAGCCCTTTGTACAATTCATCCAATATATATACTGGCATTGGTTGGTCTGCAAAAAGCGCACTTGGCTATCTTCCAAGTTGTGTTATTTTATTGATTTTGGGAATCGATAGCCTAAAACTCTACCTATGTCATGTATATACGTATATACTAAAGTAGCAAATTGTGTGTGTTTTGGTTTTGCTCTGTTGTTTCAGCTAATTGCAAGTTTCTAGTTAATTTGATTTGAATAGAGCTTAGTATTTAGTCATAGGTATTATCAAAGTGCTGCTACGATCTGAAATGTTTTGCACATTATGCAGTTGAAAACCTTAAAAATTTGTGTGCTAAGTTTGTTTGTTTGTTTGTTGGTTGTTTGAATTGTTTGTTCCATTTGCCTTAATCAATTCTCGTAAGCTTAAACGATAATTAACACGCTTTCTTCTTGTTTGTTTAGAATTTTAACACTATACACTATAAAGGTGATACTTAAAATATTGCGACCATCATGTTATCTTTGCTTGTTTCGTCAGTTAGTTGCTTTTGATTTTGTATGCGATTTCTTGTCCATAAGTGGGTCCTCTCGCCTGTCCAGATGGAATATATACCTAACGTAGCTGATTTCTGTGAAGATGAACATACGGATTAGCACACAGTCAGGCGAGGATTATGGTGTGTAGAGTGAGGTGTGTGGATGCATTTAAATGAAAATTCAAAACGGTTTACTAACTTTTTACATAAAAACTGGACAAAGCGTTGCACAACTTAAAGTTGTTCGTTATATAGCCTGGGTACACGATACATACATACATACATACATATACATATACATATATATATATATATGTGTATATATATTGGATCAATGCTATTGTTGTGGGTGTATATATATATATATATATATTTGCATGCATGTTGTTCTTGTTGCAGTTGTTGTTATTGGTGAAAAGCAAAATGTAAACGTTTGAACACAAAAATCACACAAAGCATTTTCCTCACGGCCAACCAAACGGCGCCAAGAGTATTTTCTTTGTTCAGTTGCTTTTGGGATTCTACAATTGCTGCCCGTCTGCCGGCTAGTCCACTTATCTGGGCCGTTGTCTGTTGTGGAAAGAAACAAAGTTGGGCGTGATACAGATACAAAATACACAAAATGATAACGCGAACACAAAAAACAAAAGTCATAAAGTCACAAAAATACAGATGAGCGAAATGGGCCGAATGACTGTTGATGACTGTTGTTGTTCTTGTTGCTGTTGTTGTTGTTGTTGTTGCTTTGGGCCGCCCTAATTGGTTGGCTCTGATTCATGTACTCACCTAAAATATTGATCGTGCAGCGATTGACGTTGAAACTCGGCGGCCTGTAAATACTGTATATATGTAATTAATCAGTTAGGAAATTAATGTTGGATTATGGGAAACCTGTAGCTGATCCGCATACGACATACGCAGCAAGACGTCCGAGTGCGGCTCCCTAGGTATAAGCATATTTGGGCGCGGATATTGGCCAACATTCGCTGAATGGAATAGAGGGAAACAGAGATATATATGCATATCAGTTTTATATGTGGAATTCACTACGCAGCGGGTATACAAACTCACGTGGCAGTTGGAAACCGGCCTCCGGTGGTTGCGGCTGTGGATGCAAAGGCAAATGTAAATGAGTATGAGAGTGTGCATGATATTCTCTCGTCAATCGTATCTGAAAATTATTGAATATCGTTGATAGTTTCAAAAGAGCCAGTGCTGCCGGAGAATTATGGAGCTGTTGCTTACGCAATGCGACATTTGTAAGTGGGGGGAGCGGGAGAATGCGTTGTGGAGTTGTGGATAAATGCGTGTTAGAATGGCAAAACGAGAACGAGAACGAGAAACGAGAAACGAGCAACGAGCACCGACTGTTGGCTTACAAATGGGGTTAGAGACACGCCTCCAATTGCAATGGCAGAAGTGTTAGCACAGGTGCTTGGACATGGACACATGATGTAATCAAATTTATAAAAATATATAATTTTTTTTTTTGTGTTTTTTTTTTTTTTTTAAATTTTGGGTTAATTGAACTGACATGTGATTTTGTGCAAAGATGTTTTTGAATTCGCTTGGTTTGAATTGTATTTTTTTTCATTTCGGTTTTTTTTTTTCCAAATACGATTGATTTTGTGAATATGAGTGGAGTTTCGAGTTTGGTGTACAAGATGAGCGCTGATCATGCAATAAATACGCACCATATGCTCGCCGGGATCCATGCCCACATGATGCGGCGGCGGTATGCCCAAACGTTCGCGTTCCATTTGTGAAATTGCCGGATTCGCGTACAGCGGAAACTGTGACGGATGGATGCCACTGCGGGAGAAGAGAGAATGGAAGTGATAAACATTTCGCGCATGAGGATTATGCGAGGACAGCCTTACCGTCTGTAGTATTCCATCCAGTGCGGATCGAGTCGGGATTGACTTGCGGCCGCCGCTTGTGCGTTCTTAATCTCCTCCAATTCTCTGTAATTAGTCAAAGTGGGCGGCATGAGTAAAGGCCTACAATTTAAAAACGGAGTTAAATCTTTTGTCGAGGATTTGGTTAGGGGCTCGGGCAAATAAGCAGCGAATATGTTAAAAAAAAAAAAAGATGAAGAACTAAATGCATTAATTTGGACGTGCGGGTAAATAGGCAAATTAGGCATAAGAGTTCGGGTTAGTTAGACAATGTTGGGGGTTATGATCGTTATATGCATAAGTGTGAGTGTGTGTGTGTTTGTGCTTTGAGATGAGGATTTGGCAGGCTTGTACTAGGTACTGTACCTCTCTCTGCTATACATGGGGCCCATTGGATGATGATAAGGCACCATCTGCTCAACAGGACTGAAATCGAAATTGGAAATTATTACAATACAAACGCGATAATCAACGACAGCTACAACAACAATTGACTACAAATCAAATAGACATCAAACTAAAGAAGACTCAACAGTTGCGAATCCTTGCGAGGGACTCAACGCTCACCTGAAGGCCACATGTGGACGCGCATACTCCGACAGCTGGCGCAGCGCGGGCGTATCCGCGTACGGCGGCTTCAGCTCGGCCTTCATCTTGGCCTGCTGCGCTGCCTGCTGTGCGGCGGCTGCCTGTTGCTGTTGTTGCTGCTGCTGCTGCTGTTGCTGCTGCTGGCGGGGGGCAAAGGAACAAAATGTGTTAGACAGCTGCAAATAGTTATCTTCCGAAATTTCTCTTGGCAAAACCTTATTTTTAAACTTATTATTCCTATGGGAGCTATAAAATATATTTTTCTAATGTTGACGTAATTTTATCCATATGCTAGCAGCATAGAGGAGCTCTTAATTGTTCGGCTAAGATATCTTAAGAATAAATCTATATGTTATAGTTGAGTTGGATCATATTTCGCTTTTACATTAGAATATATTAGATTAACAGAATATATTAGAATATATTAGATTGACAACTAACTTCCTTCTAACACTCGCAGGAAATAACATCCCAAAAATAAAGTATATATATAATGGTAAATAGCCTTAAATTAGCAGCTAGTGCTGGCTAAACTATCATTTGTAAGTATACATTGTAAGTATACCTAGTAAGGTTTAATTTGTTAATAAAAAATATCTAATAAGTATTAGAATACATATTATGATAAATATATATTATGATAAAGCTCCTAACAAATCTCTTTTCTGTACATCGAGCAATATAATACAGTGAACTAATCCGGCTGACTTTGGCATATTTGCTGAGCAGACGGACTTGACTTTTGGTGCTGCTACTGATCAACAATACTGTTTCATAGATCCTGAGATCCACAATATCCCGCCAGGGCATATCAAGACCACTTCCTGTTGGGCGGCTCACCTGTCTTCGCTCGCGCTCCTTCTCGGCCAGCTTGCGGTCGCGCTCCTCGCGCTTGCGAGCCAGCTTCGAGTCCGTCACCGGCTTGAAGATCAGATCAGTGCGCGTGCACGAGTTGTAGTCGCCGCGATCGATGTGCCGCACGAAGCTGCAAGGTGAGAGAATACGCTTATTAGATTTGGCTCCGATTGGGGCGTCTATGTAGCCGCTACTCACATGGCCGACTGCGAGCGATGGCATTCGGTGTCGTCGGGCTTCGCCTCGGGACTCGGTCCGCGCGGTATGTTGTGCGTGGGGCTGGGTATCTCCGGCTCCGGATCGGGCTCAATGTCAATGGGCACTGAAAAGAACAGACGGCGGCAATTAGCAGGCGGGCGACTTGCAGTCCCGGGCGCTTCTTACATGGCTCTTGCGGATGGTGCGGACCGCCCAGGCCCCCGGAGTTGGCCGAGTGCGCGTGGGCGCGCAACGCGTCCATGTGCGAGGTCGGCTTCATGCCGTGCTGCTGTCCATCCTGCGGCGCGAACTGCGAGGCGTGCGGCGGCGGCGGATAGCCGGCCATGTGGGCGCCCGGATAGGCGCCGGGCGGCAGGCCCGTGGGCGTGCCCGGGCCGCCCATGCCGACGCCCACAACACCAGGTCCCTGCGGCGTCTTTGGCGTCGGCGGCTTGTTCTGTTGCGGACCGCCAAGCTGTTGTTGTTGCTGTTGTTGCTGCTGCTGCTGCTGTTGTTGCTGTTGCTGCTGCTGTTGTTGCTGCTGCTGCTGCTGCTGTTGCTGCTGCTGCTGTTGTTGCTGCTGTTGTTGCTGCTGCTGCTGCTGCTGCTGGGGCGTCTTGTGCTGCTGTTGCGCCGCAGCCACGGCTGCCGCAGCTGCGGCCGCATGTTGCTTCTCGGCGGCGACGGCCGCCGCCGCAGCTGCGTTCTGTTCGTCCTGGCGCGCCTGGGGCGGCGGCACCTGGAGGCCGGCGTGGTGGGCGGCCATCACGGCGCTGGGGTCGAGGGGCCCGGCTGGTGGCGGTGGCTTCATGTAGGCGGGGAAGCCGGGTCCGTACGGCGCGTAGCCGTAGGGCGAGTTGAAGGGATTGTGATGGTGCGGCGAGTAGAAGACCGAGGGATGCAGCAGCGGATGCGGGTACGGCGACTGGCCGGGATGCACGCCAATCTGCGGTATGCCGCCGCCGGGCGCGATCAGCGGCAACGGGAGCGGCATCTGCGGATGCCGTATGACCGGCGGCGAGGCGCCCGGCCGCAGATGCGGCGGCGGCGAGGTGCCCAGTCCCC
Organism: Drosophila sordidula; assembly: GCA_035047465.1. Classification (NCBI taxonomy): domain Eukaryota; kingdom Metazoa; phylum Arthropoda; class Insecta; order Diptera; family Drosophilidae; genus Drosophila; species Drosophila sordidula. The sequence continues at coordinate 7,677,288 of JAWNPQ010000185.1, read as the reverse complement.
GCTGGCCCGGCTGCGGCGCGTACATCTTGCTCAGCGGACTGGCCATCAGCCCGGAGGCGCTCGACACCGGCGGCGGCGTCATGTGCGGCGACTGCTGGCGCAGCAGCGCGTGCCGATCCCGTTCGGCGACGGCCGCCGCCGCCGCGGACAGCGCCGAGGACGAGGGATGATGGCTCAGCGGCGACTGCGGCACCGGATGCAGCGGACTCTGCCGGCTCAGGCTGCCCACGCTGGAGGCGGGCGAGGCGGCGCGATGGGCAGCGGCCGCGGCCGCCGCGGCGGCAGCCGCCGACGAATTGTTCGGCGCGCCGCTGTTGCTGTTGCCGCCAGGGCCGGCTGGCGGGACGCCGCTCGAGAGCTGGACGCTGGGGCTGGCGCGGCTGAAGGCGGACGATGGCACCGTGCTGGGCGTGGTGGTCAGCGCCATGCTCGTCGAGATGGCCGCCGAGTGCGGTGTCGTCGGGGCGGACGAGGCGTGCGGGTGCGACAGATGGCTGGGCGGCGTGCGGCGACTGAGCGCCGACTCGGGCAGGCCGCCCAGGCCGCCGGGTCCGGCGAGCAGCGCGATGGGCCCGCCGCCGTGGCTCAGGCCGGCAATCGAGTGCGAGAGCAGATGGTGGCCGGGGTGCGCCAGGGCCGCGTGTGCCGGATGGCCCGGCGGCAGGTGCGCCAGGTGCGGATGTATGGGCATCGGATGGCCAATGAGGCCCGACGGATGCGCCAGGCCCGGCAGCGGCGATGTGCGATGCGCGTGCGGCGACTGGTGCGGCATTGGGCCCGGCCCGGGGCCGGGTCCGGGTCCCTGGCCGGGCACGGAGCCGACGCCGACGCCGCTCATCGCGCCCGACGGCGCCGTCGAGGTGTGCGAGGCGGGCGGCTCCCGCGACGTGGGCGGCGGCTCGTGCAGGCTGCGCGGCGGCTGCTGTTGCTGGGCCGGCGACGGGGTGCGCACCGTGCCCGCCGGACCCGGGCCGGGCTGCTGTTGCTGCTGCTGCTGGCCGTGACCCTGGGCGAGCGGATGCACGTGGCTGTGCGGCGGCGGCGGACCCGGCGCCTGCAGCGACATGGACATCGGCGCATGCGGATGCATCGAGGGCGGCAGATCGGGATGCGGTCGGTGCAGCGCCTGCAGCGACTGCAGATGCGGATGCTGGTGCGGATGCATGTGCGGGTGCATCGGATGCGATGGCGCCATGGTCGACAGCGTGGGCGCGCCGAGGCCCGCGACGCCGGACAGCGACGAGGCGATCGATATTTGTGCGTGCGGCCCGCCCGGACCCGGCGGCAGGCCGTGCTGCAGGCTGGGCGGCCCCTGGCCGGGACCGGCTATGCTGCTGATGGGCTGGTGCAGCGACGTCGGCGGCTGCGGACCGGGCCCGGGTCCGGGACCGGAAACGGAGCCGGCACCGGAATTCGGCGGCGGTCCGTGGCTGTGCGGGGAGATGAGATTTTGCGGATGCATGCCGGGCGGCAGTCCGCCGCCAGCTGGCGAAGGCATGTGCGGCGAGGGATGTGGCGACTGGAACTGCTGCGGCTGTGAGGATGGTGGCTGCGAGTTGCTGTTGCTGTTGCTGCCCTGGCTGTCCTGGCCGGGCGTCGAGCGCGCCGAGGCGTCGATGGGACTCTCCGGCGGCGGCCCGTACGGCGAGGCCTTGATCAGATTCTCGCCGCCGGCGGAGGACACGGGCGGCATCGGATACTTGAGATCCTGCGGCTGCGGCGGCCCGTACTTGGCGCCCAACGGATCGCCGTACTTGAGCATCAGCCCGGTCGGCTCGAAGGGCCGACCCAGCGGCGGCGTCTGCACGTCGTGCTGATAATGCGGCTTCGGCATGGCAATGCCCGGCGGCGGCGTCGCGCCCGGCGGCTGCTGCTGCTGCTGTTGTTGTTGTTGTTGCTGCTGCTGCTGCTGCTGCTGCTGCTGGTCCAGCGGCGGCCCGGGCTGCGCGGCCGGCACGTACTTGTGCGGCCCGGGCGGTCCGTCCAGGGGCGAGCCAATGTTGTGCGGCAGATGGGCAAAGCCCGGCTTCACGTCGGGTATCTTGAGCGCCTCCTGGTAGCCCGGCTTCGGCGGCGCCAGCTCCACGGGATACTTGCCCTGCTGCTCGATCATGTACTTCATGTCGTACTTGCCAACGGCTGCCGCCGCGGCGGCCGCCGCCTGCATCTCCTGGCTGTACTTGAGCGCGTCCAGCGGCGGCGGCACCGGATACTTGAGCTCCTGCGGCGCAAACTTGCCGCCGCTGGCCTCGAACTTGACGGCCGCCTCGTTGTACTTCATTTCCATATCGCCAGGATATTTCTGTGGCGCGCCGCCCGCACCGCCTACGCCTCCGCCGCCGCCGCCGCCGCTGCCCGGATCACTGTGCAGCTGTGGCGGCGGCTGCGGTGGCGGCTGTCCGGGCGGTCCGTACTTCAGCTGCCCGTCGATCAGATAGCCGGCGGGCACCTGCGGCGTCGGCCCGTGCGGCATATGCTGCAGATGCAGCGGCTCCGCATTGACGCCATCGCCGGGGCCGTGATGCATGCCGCCCATTTGGGCATTGGGCGGCGGCCCCGCGGAGCTGACTGGCGGCATGCCGCCGGCATTGATCTTCAGATCCTCGTTCTTGATTTCGATCTTGACCTTGAGATCCTGCGGCTCATTGCTGTTCTGGTTGCAAGTGGCGTCCATGGAGTCCTCCATTGGCTCCTTCTTGATGTAAACGGCCTCCTGCATGGGCCCCGAGGCCACAGACACGGGCGGGACACCCACGAGCTGCTGCTGCTGTTGTTGTTGCTGCTGCTGTTGTTGCTGTTGCTGCTGTTGTTGTTGCTGCTGTTGCTGCTGCTGCTGCTGCTGCTGCTGCTGCTGTTGTTGCTGTTGTTGCTGCTGCTGCTGTTGTTGTTGCTGCTGCTGCTGGGGCAACGCCTCCTGCTTGATGCTGGCGAGCTTCTTGAGCAGCTCGGGATCACGCGCCGCCGCCTCGTTCTCGCAGATCTCCATCTTCTCGATGGTCTCCTTGCGGTCGCGATCGACGGAGGCGTTGAGCGCCTCCACGGTGGCAATCGTGGGCACCTTCATGGCAATGGGCGCAACGACGGCGACAGCTGGCGGCGCCTCCAGGGAGCTGGACTCCTTGAGCAGGCCGTCCACGTGGGCGGGCTTCAGGCCGAGCGGCTGTATGCTGGTGGGCGCCTGGATGTTGGTCTCCTCGTCCATGTTCTTGATGGCATCTTTGCTGTCCTCGGCGCTGGACGTTTCCGTCTTGATCGACTTCTCGCTGAGCTCCGACTTGGCGTCGAGCTCATTCGACAGCGTCACGGCGCTCTCCTCCTTGCAGTTAATCTCCTTGCCGTCCTTGCTGGACTGCTGCTCCGCGTTGCGGCCGTCCGTGTCCGTCGTGTTCGACTCGCCATCGTCCAGCACGGAGTCGGGCCGGCTGTCGGAGTTCATGCTCTCGACGGGGCTGTCGGGGCGCTTGCGCTGCTTCTCCTTGATGTTGATGGTGTCCTCGGTGCTGTTGTTCGGCTGCTCGCTGCTGCTGTTATTGCTGTTGTTGCTGTTGGTCTCCGTTTCGGTGCGCTTCTTCTTGTTGGGCGTGTCCTGTTTGCCGCCCTTGCGCTTGTTGCCCGATCCCTCGGCCACGCCCTTCGTGGGCGTCTTGGGACTGTCGCCAGCAGCAGCAGCAGCAGCGACTGCGGCGGCGGCGGCGGCTGCTGCTGCTGCCGCTGCCGCCGCGCCGGCATCCGGTGTATCGGAGCCGCGTTTGGGCCGTTTGCCGTTCGCCACGGCGTTGCTGTTGTTGCTCGCTGAGCCCGCGGACTGATCCTTGGCGGAGCTGTTGGCAGAGGCGTTCGCGGAGGCAGCAGCAGCGGAGTTGCCACCGCCACCAGCTGCACTGGCGCTGCTGCTGCTGCTGCTATTATTATTATTGTTATTGTTGTTGTTGTTGTTGTTCTGTTGTTTGTTGCGCGTCCTCATCCTAGAGGGTGATTCATCCCTTTTGTTGGTCAGACTCGAATCACTGTCGCACTCGCTGGCGTCGTCCTCGGTTAGAGAACTGTTCTCCTCCTTGGAGACAGCGGGCGATGAGCGATTCGCCGTCTCTGCAGCCGACGCCGCCGCCGTCGCCGTCGTCGCAGCTTGTGGTTCCGGGGTGTCCTCCTTTTTGGGAGGTGTATTGTTGGCGCGCGTGACACGATTGCGACGCAAGGCGCTCTGTCTGCGTCGCCGATGCGGGCGATTATTGTTGGCGCCGGGCGTCTTCTTCCACAGATAATAGAACTCGACCAGTTCCGGTGTGTCTTTGTGTGGCAACAGGTCCTTGTGGATCCTGAAGAAATTCTTGCCAAATTGGCGCAGACCCTTGATGAACTTTTTCGTTTCGTCCTCGGTCCACTTTTTGTCAATGCCCTTTGAAACGGGGCACTTTACGAGCGCTTGTAGAGCTTTGCCTGGATCGTAGCCAGAATCGTGGAGCTGCAAAACCGAATATAGTTAAACATTGGGAATCAGAGGGAACGATGGTACTTACCACGTCGAGTGCGTTAATTGTTGTGTCGTCGCGACTGGCAGCCAAACAACCGTCTTCTAAACCGCCATCACACATTCCTTGAAATGCAGCCATGGAGCGTGCCGCACGCAGAAACATTAACAAGTCGCCATCGGCCACAACGCCAGGACTCCATCTTGTTTCCTCTAGTTCACGTTCATCGATTTCCTTGTCAACGGGGAAGCTTGAGATTGGATTATAATCGGGCAGTTTTGCCTTCAGTCACAGGACAAGACAAGACAGAAGAAGTTGCGGTATTAGTTAATAAAAAAAAAAAACGGAACGGAACGCCAAAAACATCGCATCAACTCTATTTTTTTTTTTTTTGTTTGTGTTTTTTTTCGGATTAGTTACTTCACACACACCACAGACTCAAGACGTGATCTACAAACGTATCAAGCCATATAACGCTAACCAGTTGGAAATTCGTCCAGGATAAGGAATTTTACTCGAGTTTTTATTTTAAATATCATATGGTCCATGCAGGACACTTTGGCAGACATGTCAGCAATTATGTCTTCCAATGAAAAAACCTACATTATATTTTTTATAAAACAGGATAAGTTGAGTAAGCTACCTTTAATTAGGCATGACAGTAAATACAAATATGTCTTGTCATCGCGTACCGAATTTCCATCTGGGTATATATCCAACCAGGGATACGTTTAATTCAATATGTACATATGTAGATTGTCTGGAGTCATACGATACGACAATATAAAACTTAATACTAATGCATGAAAATGTATGAACAATGCATCGATGTTGTGTGTGTGTGTGTGTGTGTGTTTTCTATTTCTGGGAAAGGGTTGGGTAGGAAACGGATAAGCGCGCCTGTTTGTGAACACCTTCGGCCATGTAAATGATTTGACCTCAAGCCCTTCAACAATCAGGGGCAGGGGTTTGGGTAAGGGATGCAGCGGGCAGAGGGTTGTCGGGGTACTCTACTCATTTGTTACACCAATTATGATAAGCCAATTCGGTATATGATTATTCACAGCTGTTAGTTATGGATTATAATTTCATACAATTTTAATAATTGTCAAACTACAAATCAAAGTTGACAAAAAGTTGCCCACATCGAAAAGTGAATGAATATAAAGTATATATTATTTAGACCTTTGGAGCTGTTAGAAACAGAGAATGTAAATTTGATAGAAAAGAAAGTGGATCATTCAAAGTTTATACGGAATTAAGAAAACTGAATGATGACAGAATTTGAAGACTCATCGCATGGGCAACTTTTTAAGAATTTTGAAAGTTGAGAGTAGGATTTGGTAGGTGGGTGGGTGGGGGATAGGTTGGGTTCGTTAGTTGGGAATACAATTAGAATTTGCAACATTACGATTACAATACAAAAAGAAAAACTCTTTTGTTTTGCATTTTTTTTATTTTGTTACCGTGAGCTGAATTTCTGAATTGTGAGAGTTATGTACGTACATAGACATCGTTTACCTGGTGGCCGGGACCCACTCGTATTTCTCCTTGAGTGGAGGCCGCCATCACCCTTTAAAAACACGCTTCCGGTCCAGTGTTAAGCCTTTTTATGCCCGCTATGATATGAAAATTCAACTGAAAAAAGAAGAACAATATTCATTGTATGATTAACACTCTGCATAAAGCCCGCATATCGAATAAAATCAAATATATATATATATATATGTACATGTCAATAAAAGCGCATTGAAGTTGTTATCAACGACATGCATAAATAAATAAACCATAGAAATAATGCCATGTAATGTGCCAGGCCAATAGACGAGGTATATATATTCATATATGCATATATATATATATATATATATATATATATATTTGCGAATCTGGCGGCCAGACGCGTTGGATTTAGGGAGTTTTTATGCGGCCCCGAGCACTTAATCGTTTGCATATGTTATAATGTGCTCTTGCCAGGCGGGCAGATAGACAAGCAGGGGGTGGGGAATGGGGGCCTGGGGGAGGGGCAACAAATTCAGCAGCTTCATTCATTTTGTGTGTGTGGCTTTTTTTTTTTCTTCTTTGGCTGCCTCTCAAGTGTGCGTGCAGCTGTAAACAGATTTTCCGCTCAAGTAACTTGGCGAATAACTGTAACGAGGCGACGCGGGCCAACTTGGCGTCACACCAGGGCCAGCGGACGGACGGCAGGGGAATTATCATTAAATTTGCTTACGAATCAATATCAGTGCCAATACACACACACTTTCGCGCGCACACACACTTTCGCATGCCGACGGTTGCGGTTGTGTGGCAACGGCACACAAATTATGGCAATTAAAATCAATTAATTAAATGCAGCAGCAGCAGCAGCAACAGCAGGCAAATAAAGAGCATTGCGCCTCGGCTCGCCCCGATTCGGGTCTGGCCGGGCGCAAAACGAAATAAAATAAAGCAGAAAATATTGTCGACAGATTTACACTCAATAAGGCACGACACGCCGCCTAAATGACTGACGATGAGGCGGCGTCGGGAGCTACGACGAACAACGCAACGGCCTGGCCAGCCTGCACAGTGGTTACAAAGCTATTTACTCGCCAGTCAAGAGAAACCTATTTTCTGCTTGGCTTGCAATATTTTTAAACAAACGAGTTCCATGGAGCACTCAAAAATACCTCTCTAAATCTAAAATCTATCTAAACATTTTTATAAATTAAGGTAATGCTTTTTAGAATATATAGCTTGGTAATTATTGTGAGTCTTGTATATGAATTTATTTTCTAGTTACATTTTTTTCACCATTATTATTATTAAAAATGTAATAAAAATTGCGACAATTTTGATATTGCTTTTAACCCATTTAAGCTTTAGTTTGGAGACTGAAATACTTTTGATAACAGTTATTTAGTACAGATACATCTAATTTGATAGATTTGACATGCAAACAAAAGCTAGACATTTATTTAGCTACTTTTTGCCACTGTGCAGCGGTCGACTGCGTTTGGGGCCAACACTTATCAGCGACATCAGCAGCAGCAGCAGCAACAGCAACAGCAACAGCAAGAGCCAAAGCCGAAGCCACAGCCACAGTAACGCCGGGTTAGCTGGCCTGGTTGGCTAACTGGCTGACTGAACTGCTTGGCTGCTTGGTTAGCAACTTTTTTTTATGGAAGGGAAGTCGTGAGTGGAAAAATTTCACAAAAAAAAAAAAAAAAAAAAAAAAAAGGGAAAATATAAAAGAGAAGAAGGTGAGTAGCTCCTGGGCTGGTCTCCCTCTCGTTCTGGGCACGCGAAGGGCCCAAGTGGCTGTTCTGGCGCTTTGGGGAAAATTGTGTAATAACTGCGAGCAATGTGCTAAGCTGTGTGTCCGCCTCTCTGCCCCGCCCCGCCCTGCCCTGCGCTACCTACAGCGACCCCTCGCGGTCTGCTGTTGTTGTTGCTGCTGCTGCTGTTGCTGCTGCTGCTGCTGCTTCTGCGGTGGCTGTTATAAAACAAATGTACTACAAAAAGCGCCGTTGTAACGCACAAAAGCCATAAAATCTAAAAAGGCAAAATGAAAGGCTCGAACATTTTTGCCACCACCGAAAATGCGCTGCGTTCGTGATAGAGAGTCCTCCCCTGCCCAGCGTGTGAGTGTGTGTGCGTGTGTTTGCTGGTGTTGGTGTGTGTATCTGTGAGTGCATGTGTATGTATTAATAGCCGTATCATAATGCCCAGCGCTGAGGTTGCGGCACACACAGGCAACAACAATGGGCCAACAACAGCCGTTCACAGTAAAAGACCACAAATTATGGCAGCGGCAGCAGCAGCAACCGATGATGGGGCGTTGGTTGTTGTTGTTGTTGTTGCTGCTGCTGCTGCTCTGTACAGCGTCGTGGCTACGTGACTGACTGTTGGCCAGCTTTCGAGTGCTTTGCAGTTTTGGGGCCAGGGCAACGCTTGTGAGTCAGCCAGCAGCCAAATGTGGCTGATTGGAGTCTATGGTCAGTGGTTGGCTTCGAGCTGGGGCTGGAACTAGCGAGCGTCTCTCTCTCTCTTTCTCTCTCTGGTTGTGGGCCACGAAATTTAAGGTCAATAACGCTGTCAATTTGAAACGGCGCGTTGCCAACATTAATGTCAACACGCGCTTTATCAACTTACAAAATACACAGACACACACGCACACACAGGCAGATTAACAACTCAGTTGAGTGGGTGCGGGGGGTGGTTGGTGCCGCAAATTGTTTTCTAAACAGCCCATAAACATAAAAAGTAACAAAACGAGAAATGTAAATGAAAATAAAACTTAGCTAGCAAGCAGAGCGGCCCGCAGCCAAAGAGGAAATCCAATAAACAATTTGTATCATGAGTAGCGGAAAATTGTGTGTACGCACGCGGCTAAACGACGACGACGTATACACGCTCCCAAGTGTGTGTGTGTGTGTGTGTGTGTGTGTGCGTGTGCGTGTGTATCTGTGTGTGTGTGTGTAATTTTGAAATGGAAAAGCTGTCGGCTGTCGACTGTCGACTGGCCCGACTGTCGGGCTCTGTGTGCTTGTTTGACTGGGCGGCTCTGGCATTCGTTGTTGCTGTTGTTGTGTGTGCTTGTATTTAGCTTGTTTTTCTCTCTGCAATCATCGCTTGCCAATAAGCTGACTAATTGACTGACAAATGGGCTACAACAACAACAACAACAACAGCAACGAACGTCAGCAACAGCAGCAGACAACTTAAAATGCCTCTGCAATGGGCTGCTGCTGCTGCTGTTGAATGCCCCGCACAACTGTACATTAGGGTGGTTATTAACTTGATGTTAATAATCTACCGGGCCGTAGAGTCTGTTAGGTCGGGCATACGGCATAACTAGGCAGCCCAGTCCGACGTAGACGAATATTAAATGCGCTACCAAAACATAAACTAATATTTAAGTGAACGAATTTAATAAAGACACAACTTTTAGTTTACTTAATTTCAATCAAATAAAATCTTGATTCTCTATTCTACAATTTAAAAAAAAACCCTGTATAAATGTTAATCACCCTAAGATACATCACGTTAATAATGTGTTTTGTTTATAAAACCTAAAAATATATATGTTCTAGGTACATTTAGATTCCTAATAAAAAGTTGAAATATTACATGTCTTCTAGGTACAGCTAATTAGGTTCCTTAAGATTGGGCACACCCGCAATGATACCTAAAGATGGTCTAAAATTTATATTCATATGGAATTCGAGAAATGCGTGGCAAAGAAACTATCCAAAACTATGTGGATTATGCGCTTTAGTAAATTAGCTTCGTCACGGAATCCACATAGCTCAAGAGCTTGTGGATGAGCAGCTCAATAGCTTGGAATGTCTGCAATCTGTCTAGTTGAGTGTGTGCGTCAAGTGCGGAAACCCCATTAAATATTTCGTAGGCACCTAAAGAAGGTGCCTTGAGGCCATGCTCTCTCACACGCACACACGGACACACACATTTGACATACGCATACAAACGTGTTTGTGTCGGTTTCTGTTTGTTGTGAAAGCCAAATTTTCACAACAAATCAAAACAGACGCCCGAAAAGTCAAAAAACGCATGAAATGAAACGAAACAAAAAGCCAAAAAGCGCAGGAGGCAGCTGTGGACAGCGCTGAGAGCACTCAACTCTTTTGCTGCTCGTGTGTTTAACCCGTCAGAAAAGAAAATAAATAAATAAGCAACAAATTTCTCTTTTCTTTGCGGCCCACATGGAAATAGTCGTGCATGTGTGTGTGTGTGTGGAAGATTTTCGAGTGCAGGCAGCTTTACAGTTGTTATGCCCATTACTCAACATCAACAAGAACATTATGCCACATTCTCTTCATTCATAGTCTGCCCCCCGCTTGCCCCGTTCAAACTTGCAGACGCTTCTCCTCTTCATTCAACCGAACGATTGAGCATCTATTCAGGCACTGATGCGGCGCTCCAAAAAGCCAAACCGAAACCAAATAAACGACCCACAACGACTGCGACTTTGCCTCGCTCTCTCTCTCTCTCGTTCGTTTTTTCTCAGTCTGTCTCGCCCCCACTTGTTTCAACCTGTGCATCATTTGGGGCTGTTCGTGTGCAGCCGAACTTCACTTCGTTGTCGTCGTCGTTGCTGTTGTTGTTGTTGTTGTTGTCGTTTATACGATTTGTTGGATTTGCTGCTCATGAAGTTGTTAAACAGATTGTCGGTGTAGATACCTTCATCATTCTCTTCATGTCTGTCGGCCCGTCTGCCTCTCACACAGAGACCCATCCATCGCAGTCAGACAGTCATACAGCCAATTCACTGCTTTACTATGCTGTCTCTTTCACGCTTCCTCTCCGGCATGGTGTGTATGTGTGTGTGTGTGTGTGTGTGTGCATGTGCTTGTGCGATTAGTTTTATGTAATTTTATCGAGTATTTTAAGGATTTTGCGGCTTATCCGCGCTTCATTTGGAAATTGTTTCGTGTTACTTATGTCGCCCGTTTGCCCAAAACGGTAGGGCGCACAAGGAGGGAAGAGGGTAGGGGAATAGGAGAATAAGGGCATGTAAAAGGAGACCGCTGGCCCTATCTTAGCTGTTGTTGGGCCCTTTCAAGTGTTTATGGCACTGTCGTCATTGTTTGTTGTTGTATGGCAACGAGTGTCAGAGAATTTGCGTCCGACTGTGTCTGGCATAATGTAAATGAGCGCTTTGCATGTGAAGTTGGTGCCGTTTCTCTCTCTCTCTGTCTCTCTCTCTCCCCCTGTCCCTCGCTCCTTCTCCGTCTCTCCCTATGGCTCGTAATCGAATTACACACAATGCCAAAGATTTATGTGAATTCATTGTTGATATTGTTAATTTTTTAAACACGTTTCTATATTATATTCCCATTGGTTCATTGATTTTGCACCGATTAACCTGCGCTTAATTATTTGACTATATACGTAAATGTATAGATTTAATAGGCGCTTTGTGTGTTAATTATCTTATCGCTAATGGAGTAGCACGCAGCTGGAATTGTTTGATACACGCGAGGGAGAAGTAGACAGAGTGCGAAATGATTTTTTTTTTTTTTTAATTTTTTAATATTTTTTATAAGCCATAAATGAACTGTGGTTCCCTTAATGGGGAAATTTCGTTTACAAGAGCATTATGTATTGTTATGAATGTAAACTTTTCTGTTTTAACGATTTTAAGCAAGTAACGACTGTTGGATATAACTTTAGCTATATATTCGTGTACATACAATTATATTTGTAGCAATTAAAATGTGCTTTAGAGCCTTGTCGAGCTATTAATTTTTATTTCTCAGCTGAACGTACTTGTTACAGTTAATGGGGCTAGCCCTATTTTGGTATATAATAAATCCAATAAGTTCCAAACAACGAAAAGTATAGATATATTTGTAAATATACTTTCTAGAAATTAAAATGGTCCAGATACTCAAATTGGCGTTAGCTTAAAACGCCTTGAATGACAAGATCTGTGTTTTTTTTTTTAGATTTTCTATTCTTGAAAAAGTTTGTACTACAAAAACATTTTTCTAAATCCCCATTAAATTAACGAATATATATCAATAAATGTGAAATATAGCATATGCTTTTAAGACTAATGCTACATTTTGATGTTTGAAAATTAGAAACACCTTGGCACCCAAATCAAATACCAATATTAAGTTGTAAATATATTTTTTTTAAATATTTCTTCAACTATGTTTTCGCATATTATAACACGTCTTTTGTATTTTGGGGGCTATTCTTTATAGTACAACTGTTGCTATTCGAATGCGCTCAAAGCTGTTTTAACGACCTAATATTAAATAGCTATACATCTTGCTATGTATCGTTTCTATGTGTGTGTGTGTGTGTGTGTGTGTGTGTGTGTGGGTGTTTGACGGCACATTTTGTAATCGGAGGCAATAAATCGACACTCGAGTCCAAGTGTCTTGCTTTTTCAATCAGATAAGCGGCAATTATAAATTAAAAGCACACCAAACAGATTAATAAAACGTAAACTTTAACAGCGCGTTATAAATAAGCCAAATGACTAATAATAAAATATGAAAGCGCACGGAATCGACATCAAAGGCCGTACACCCCGTTTACCGCCGCCGCCTCCGTTGCGCCACCGACATTATCATCAACCTCATCATTGGGCACTGAAGAGGCGGCCGCCTAACCGACAGAAAAACCACATCAGTGGGCGTGGGCGTGTTTCTCAGCAGTTCTTTTGTTGATATTGTTGTTGTTGTTGTTGTTGTTGTTGCTGTCGGGGTCGTGAGTTTCCGCCTGGGGTATTAACGCGCTTCAAGTTCGCTGGCAGCTTTTGTTTTTATTAAATGCATTATTAGCACGTTATTTATTAATTAAACACTTCAGGTTTTATTCCCTCGTAATCAGGCACCCTTTCACACAGCCCCAACCTCCCCCTAAACCGCTTTCGACGGCGGGAGGGTCGCCACCAAAAGAGATAAGCGCAAGTTTCGCTAATGGAAATGTGCCAGCGCGGTTTCATTCCGGCGGCGATAAGCTGAAAGGCATTAAGAAAAATTCTATGGAACTAACTGAAATACTTGGGCCAAACTTGGCAGGTGGATATCTTTCGGGGAAAGCCAGATTAAAATATCGTTGGGTTCCCGAGAAAACAACTATGGGCATAACATCTAAAGTATATAGATGTTTTCTTTTTTTTTTTTCTTCTCGAAAATAATTAAGAACAACTTTAGTTTATTGAACGCTCATTAAATAAATAGATTTGTTTGCATTTGAATTATGGTTAACAGGCCCGGTTATCAGCCAGTCGGCAATTAATCAGCGAACAGCGCGCCAACTAATTGACAGCTTGTAGATGTTACGCTCTGACAGCTCGACGACTCGAACGACCGGAACATGCAACAGCTCTGAAAACAACTTTGGAAACAACAACAACGCCGCGAACTGGAATCACAGTTGCGTGAACTTGAACTACTGCCGCAGTTAACTGTTTTACATCTTGGAGTGTGGTAAAAATTTCGATATATGTTGGGGGACTACAATCAGCAGATGTACTATAATATTATATGGGCAATTTTCAAATCAAGATCAATTTCTAATTTCTGTGAGTTTTTGTATAGTATCTTAGTAGCATTTTTTTTTTCCAAGTAAAAAATGCATAAGCATTCTCAGATATTACCGTTTTTCTGGAAAAAAGCAAGTTTCGATTTTTTTATAATCTGGCTAAGATTCATAAGTACTTTTTCTCATAAATTTCCGCCAATTTTTGTTTATATAATTTTGTATTTATGCCTATATATAGCTAAATAATCGGTTACCGATAAAACGCTCTCTTTTTAATTTATTTACTTAGCTATTTATGACCTCAACAGTTCTTAGTATTGTCTGGATAGGGGCTAGTTATGTATTTAACTTTCAATTGGGTTTACTTGATTAACATTATTTATCAGTTAGTGTGAACTTTACTAAGATAAGCAATTCATATGTTCAAATTAAAACATTTGCGTATAATTTCTTTGATAATAAAAGAGACACTTTTTCATTAAGAATTTTGTTTTTAGATGTTGGTAATGAGATACTTTTGTTTTGTTGTTTTGAAACCAGATATTCTTTTAAGGAATTTCTTTTAACGACACTGTATTCAGCTTGCCTCTGATGTTCAGTGAATCGATTGAGGAAACATTTTACAAATTCTGTTTTCCAGTTTCTCATCAAATTCAATTCACTGTTGTGTGAGTAAGTGTGCGTGTGCGTGTGTCTGTGTCTGTGCTGGGGCACTTGAAGCACTTTGCCTAATTAGTTTATGATGCAGTGACTGAACCGAGCCTGGCAATTTGCTTGTCTATCACAGCGGGCTATAATAGCCCCCCGGCCCGTCCCGTCCCGCCCCGCCCCTTGCCCCGTCCTCGCCGTTACCTACACACATATGTAGTTCAATAGTTCAGCCATGAACCGAAAAAGTGAGTCGGGAATCTGCCCTCGCTCCGGGGCAACGAGAGGATGACACATGAGCCGGCGGCGAATATCATGCGTGTGTATGTGTGTGTGTGTGTGTGTGTGTGTGTGTGTTGGGCAAACAAATAATAATAATTAAATATATGCCTAGTTCAACAGCTGTTCTCACCATGAATCCAGTGTGCGTGTATGTGTGCGAGGCCTTCCCAGCAAGCTGCTCGAACTCGAAACCGGGTGGCTCTGGCTCCCACTTGGCCGCTAACGGTGATGCGTGCGAGCGAGCAAGAGATATTAGATGATGATGCTGCTTTTCTTGTTGCCGTTGCCGTTGTTGTTGTTGTTGCTGCTGCTGCTGCTGCTGCTGCTGTTGCTCCTGGAGCGCCGGGGTGTATGGGTGGAGGGGGGCACAGGCAGCCGGAAATGTAGATTTTGGTTAATTTGCACTGGCACAGCTGGAAACGAAGAGATGACGTAGGTGAGAGACGAGTTGAAGATTATGATTAAGCAGAAGTGGAAGATGGAGAAAAAGAAGAAGCAGAACAAGCTGAAGTAGCAGTTTCACAAAAAAAAAAAAAAACAAAAAAAACATTAAACTGCAAGCAAACAAATACAAAAATATAAAAAAAAAGGCGCGCGTCACACAACAACAACATTTTACTTTCAGTCAACGTCAGCGAAAAAGCAACAAAGCAAATATAAAGCAGCAACAACAGCGGCAGCAGCAGCGGGCGGGCGGGCAGACAGGCGGGCTTGTCATTTGGGGGGTGGTTGGTGGTGGATGACGCTGCCGACGCCACCGCCGCCGCCGCCGCCGCCGCTGCTGCAGCGGCGCTTTGTGATTCCTTTTCAGCAAAATTTGTTGAGCCTTTGAATCGTCGTCGTCGCCGTCTTCGTTGTATTGTTCTACCCCAAAAAAGTTCATAATAGAAAGCCCCCTTCGCCATTCTCCGCCCCTGCAACTATGCGCTCACAAGTCGTCGTCGTCGTCGTCGTCGTCGCCGCCGTCTCTGCCCGCTCTTTGGCTTTTTTCACTTTGCTTTGTGTGCAAACACAGTTGCAGCGCCGACGCCAACTAAAACGACGTCGCCGTTCGCAGCGACTGCGACGCTTTCATCCGTTTTTCACTAATAAATTTTAATGATTTCTACGCTGCGCATTACGGCGACGACGTCGACGTTGGCTGCGACTGCGACAGCGACAGCGAGTTGGACGCTTCAAATGAAATTAGTGACACACTTAAATAATAATTAATTTTTGCACACTTGTTGTTGTTGTTGCTGCTTACGTTTCTAGAGACTTGTAAATTGTTGTCTTTGTTGTTGTTGTGGCTCTGTGTGCGCGTAAAACTTGTCAGTGGGGCCAACAATACGTTTTTTTAATGCTCTTCTGTATTGTCTTCTTCTTTTTTGCATACACTTTGCGCACACACACACACGCAAACGCTTGCCATACACATGCACAAGCACTTACACGCGCACACAAACATACAAAAACACACACACACACTCACGCACTTCGGTCGCTTGCTTTGCGTTTTTTTTTATTGCTGCGGAGATTTTGGAACAATTTTTCGCTGACTTTGAAACGTAATTTGTCTACACTTTATCACGCGTATTTCAGCGACACAGGCACGTGAAAGTTTTGCACTATAATTTTACTAAATATTATCAGCACAAATGCGTGTTTTTTTCTAGTTCTTAATGGTACAACAAAATTTCTCCGCGTATAGCAGAAGCCACCATTTTGCGACTCTCGATGAAAAACAAGCAATGCAACTCTGTGCAGGGTTGCAAGTGTGGCAGCACCGTCTATTCGATAATATGCGAAAAAATACCAACAAAAAAACTATCGTTTACCGATAACGCATTTCATATCGATATTAAATATGCTGTCGGCACTTATGCACAGCCAGCAACTGGGCACACCGCTTCAGTTTGTTATATTGTTTAGCGTCGTTCGCGTCTACGTTACGGCATTTTAATCAATTAAATAACAATTGCCGTGATATATACAAAATAAAAATTTGTTTTTTTTTTTTAGCAATTTGTGTGTGAAACTCTACTTGTTATTGACAATCAACGACTTGCATTTAATACACACGCCCGTTAAGATGTCCGATTGCGCCAGCGAAGTCACCGATCAGCCGTCAGGTAAACGGAATTTTGTTTACCTTCGCTTAGCTCCAGCCCCGGTGCCGACACCCACCCACTATTTGCATATCAAAATTCACGAGGCTAAAGCGGCCGGCAGCAGTTTGGCTGAATGAACGCCATAAATGCATAATAAGTGCGCTGGACATTAGAGCAGCCCCTCCCCGTCGGAGAACCTTAGCGGTTGCCTTGACAGTTTCTTGTTGTCGTTGTTTTTGTTATGTACTCTGATTTGCACGCGCAAAAGCGAAACCCAAACAACGACAGTTTATATACACTTTCCACGTTACATTTGCTTTTGCTGGCCTTGTCTTTGCTTTGCTTTTAACTACCCGCTAGCTATATTAATATAATAATTTTTGTTCATGGTCAAGTTTAAGCCAATTTTCAATATATGCCGCATTTAGTTCCGCCTTCGTGTGGGTGTGAGTCTGTGTATGGGAAGGGGGCTGGGGGCGGATTGTCCAATGCAATTACAAGACAGTCACATTTTTGCTGGCCGCTTATCAATTTTTTGTTGGTACCTTATCAATTTGCCAGTTGCTGCAAACACTTGATCAAAATTGTTGTTAACACGCCGCGAAATGTGTCGAAAATTAAATACGCTGACAGACAGTTATGAGGCTATATATTATCTATATTATATTTGGCTTGGCATTTTCTAAGAGGCTTTCCACAGAAACTCGTTTTTGCCGCTTTTGTTGCCCAGACTGCTAGACATGTGTGTATATAAAGAAAATCTACTGCGACCGGTTAGAAAATGAATGTATTAGTCATAAATGGGCATTATTATAACGAGCACCTATTACACAAAGTATCTGTACTTGGTTTCAACTACACGAATAGCTTACACAACTACTCCGAGAATCAGCCCTTCCGATTGATAGTATATACTATGAATATATAAACACTTGAACCTGCTCAAAATATATATTTAAGAATCTACAGAATCTGTTATACATATAGTTAACTTAAAACCCTATATTTGCGATCATAGCTGCAAATTTAAAAATGATTGTCCTGCCTTTAGTTTCGGTTCGTAAAGCTGGTTTTCCACATCAATGAAGCATCCTTCGGCTTCAAATCCTAGTTTCTCGCAGTCAAGCAAATATACAACTTTAAAAGAACATTAGTATAGTGTATATTATTTAAAGAAAAAGACTTCTAATCCCTTGTGTTTTGTTGATTATTTTTTATTTTCGAGCTAGAATATTTTAATTAGGCATATATTTATGTATATTATTATTTATGAGTTGGAAATCGGACTATTTTAAAATTGAAATAGATTTTTTGTGCGACTGGTTTGGTAAATGTTTTTTAAAATATATATATAAATAATCACAGCTGTATTATGCTCATTTAATACTCTTCGAAAATACCTAAAAAGGGTATAATGAAGTTGTTTAAATATATTTAAAAGGCCGTAGAGGCATGTCCGTGCTCATAAAGTATATAAATTCTTTATCAGCAGCAACAGTTGTGTTTGTTTTCACCTGTTTGACTTTATAATCTATATAATTGATCTCAGAGACCCAGGTAAAAAAACTCAATTTGTACAATATTCAAATTAAGCATAACTCCTTGTAGGGTAACTTCTAGTCGTGCACTCTCGACTACATTTTCTTCTTCTACCTATTTTATTTAAACATTTGTAAAGGCTTAAAAAACGTCGCCTCAGATTAGTTGCCCTTGCGATTAGAATTTATTTTCTATTTCTATTTAAAATTTTCTAATTTATGGCAGTAATGAATTACGGGCCATAAAGAACGACTGCAATTATCAATTTGTTATAGCCGTGCGAAATGGAAACCGTTAGGCAAACACTCAATCGTTCATTACCCAAGAACCTACACACACACACACACACACACATATACACATGTCTGTGGGTAGTTTGAAACCTGATCAAGTCAATTATCACCTCGATTTGCCACCTGAGACGCCTTCTAATGCCCCCGAGGCGCCGTTGAGTTTTTAATTAAATTGCACAATACGCGGCCTGTCAACAAATGCTTTATTGTTGCACACACACACACACACACACACATGCATATGGATACATATTTGCGGGCGTGTGCGATAGTTGTGGGCTATTAAAAAAACATTGTTGTCGTTGTTGCTGCTGTTGTGGCTGCTGCTGTTGCAATGTGTGGCTGCCCCGAGAGCACTTCCCTCCGGATATATATATATGCACTCAGAGAAACAATTTACCGAATTGGCAAAAATAGAACATTTTAATGGATTTTTGATAGAAAACAAAATGTTCTAAACAAATGTGATTTAAAGCTCTTGCTATCTATAAATCACAAATACCTATAAATCTGTCAATGTTTTAAAGCTTTTTTTGGAGCCCAAAATAGACAAAACTCTCTTATAAAGCTCTCGGATCCATAGGTCCTATATTCCAAACTCCCATAACTTTGCTAAATCTCAACCGATTTTTATGTTTGATAGCATTTTTTTCATGGTTTGTCCTCTAGATTGATTCTGCATTTAAAATATATGCACTATCGAAAATAAAATTTTTTTGATTTTATTTCGGAAAAAAGAATGTACCCCCCCCTTACTAATTTTCGAAAAATTATATTTTTCAAAATTTAGAAATGCAAATTTATATTTTTAATCGATTGTGGTTAACACAATTAATATAAAAAACAACATTAAAACGGATTCTGAGGGGGTCAAATTTTTGGTCAAAAATCATGCTAAAATTTACCAAAATATTGACAAGTAAAGCTCCCGGGACTATAGTTCCCATATTTCAAACTCCCATAACTTTGTCAAAACTGAACCGATTTTAAAGTTTGATGGCATTTTTTTCATGGTTAGTCTTCTAGATTGATTCTGCATTTCAAATATATGCACTATCGAAAATACATTTTTTTCGATTTTTTTTTTTTAAAAAACACGTACCCCCCC
Organism: Drosophila sordidula; assembly: GCA_035047465.1. NCBI lineage: Eukaryota > Metazoa > Arthropoda > Insecta > Diptera > Drosophilidae > Drosophila > Drosophila sordidula. The sequence goes on along the minus strand of JAWNPQ010000185.1, from coordinate 7,657,850 downwards.
CTTACTCATTTTCGAAAATTTTTTTTGTTCAAAATTTAGAAATGCAAATTTACATTTTTAATCGATTGTGGTTAACACAATTAATATAAAAAACAACATTAAAACGGATTCTGAGGGGGTCAAATTTTTGGTCAAAAATCACGCCAAAATTTACAAAAATATTGACAAGTAAAGCTCCCGGAACTATAGTTCCCATACTTCAAACTCCCATAACTTTGTCAAAACTGAACCGATTTTAAAGTTTGATGACATTTTTTGCATGGTTAGTCTTCTAGATTGATTCTGCATTTCAAATATATGCACTATCGAAAATAAAATTTTTTTGATTTTATTTCGGAAAAAAGCATGTACCCCCCCCTTACTCATTTTCGAAAAATTATATTTTTCAAAATTTAGAAATGCAAATTTATATTTTTAATCGATTGTGGTTAACACAATTAATATAAAAAACAACATTAAAACGGATTCTGAGGGGGTCAAATTTTTGGTCAAAAATCACGCCAAAATTTACCAAAATATTGACAAGTAAAGCTCCCGGAACTATAGTTCCCATACTTCAAACTCCCATAACTTTGTCAAAACTGAACCGATTTTAAAGTTTGATGACATTTTTTGCATGGTTAGTCTTCTAGATTGATTCTGCATTTCAAATATATGCACTATCGAAAATAAAATTTTTTTCGATTTTTTTTTTTTTAAAAAGCACGTACCCCCCCCTTACTCATTTTCGAAATTTTTTTTTTTTCAAAATTCAGAAATGCAAATTTACATTTTTAATCGATTGAGGTTATCACAATTAGTATAAAAAACAACATTAAAACCGATTCTGAGGGGGTCAAATTTTTGGTCAAAAATCACGCCAAAATTTACCAAAATATTGACAAGTAAAGCTCCCGGAACTATAGTTCCCATACTTCAAACTCCCATAACTTTGTCAAAACTGAACCGATTTTAAAGTTTGATGACATTTTGGCCATGATATGTCCGCTAGATTGATTTTGTATTTAAAATATATGCATTAGGGAAAAAAATTAAGAGCCGCGTTTTTCTCCGAGTGTACACACGAGTGTACGAGTGTATTCAAATGCAACTGCAGCCACCCCCTCCCCCCTGGGAAATGGGTGTTTGATTGATAGATGTCCCGCGACACCTTGACAATTGTTTTGATTTGCAAACACATGTGTCGAGAACTTGCATTCGTTATGCATTTTGGGCAGACTTTTTCTGTTTTGAATTGCGCGACCTCCACTGACGGGGGGGGGGGGGGGGGTCACGTACAACATATACATATACCACATATATATTGGGTGGCTATTTATGGTGTCGCTGTTGCCTAATTTCTCTATTGCCCATTCAAATGACATCACAGCTTCGAGCAGCCAAAAGCGAGGAAAAAGACAACAAATTGTGGCACACACTGGAGAATTCCATTTATTGGCGATTGCACACTCTATATATCTAAATATATATGTATATATGTACTCGATCAGTTGCTTAAATACAGTAAAAACTGTTTACGCTCAAAATCTTTGGTTGATCGATGTCTGGATTGAACTGGATTCTATATATCGCTAGCAACTGCGACCTTTGGCTAAGGCTTTTATTCATTCATACAAGAAATTGAGATTCGAGCTTAAAATCCACTAAAAACGTTATGAGGTATAATTTAAAATAATACCGAAAAGATCTAACAATCTATATTTTATATTTCTTTTATATGTCAATAAATTTATAACAGTTAATAAATGTGGTATAATAATATTTACAATTCTACATATTCAACGCAACTGGAAAATATAAATTTAGCCCGTCCAGAGGGTATTTAAATGATGTTACGCTTTTAAGAAACCAACTTTTCTTAGGGCATCGGATTATTAACAACGGAATTCTATAAAATATATCTTCCAAAGCAACAATGTATCTAAAATTAGAAGCTAAATATATCTTCCCTATATATAAAAGGGTATTCAAATTTCGGCACTCCATAGATAATTACTCTGCCTTTGTTTAATAATTCAAAAAGCGAAAAGTAATTCCCGTAAACAACTATTCGTATTGTGAATTAAGAAAATATTGTAAATGCTGTGAAGAGTCTTTATTTAATTATAGCAAAAACATGTTTACATTTTCTATAAGCAATTTATGGAAAAATGTATTTAATTCGTGCCCAATTACAATTCGTAAATCTTCTAAGCAAAAGCTTCAAACAAGCCCGAGAAACAAATTAAGTGAAATACGTGCTCAAATGATTGCAGTACAATAAGCTAAAGTATCCGATGGACAACATGTGACTGTGCATAAAAAAACAAGCACACATATATACGTCAGAGTTTTGGCTGACAGCCGAGCGGAACGAGCTTTGCCAAATGGAGAACATTTGAAAAGGTTTTCACTGTGGCTGGAGGCCCGCTCTCCCGCTGGATGTTAATTAACCAGGGGAGCCCACAAACAACAAACCAATTGAATGTTTTTGTACTGAACGTCAATCAATTGATCGACTGACAATCTACAAACTAAGCAGGCGAGGGGCCAAATCACAGCCCCTATTGCCCGGGGAGGGGCCTCTTTTCTGGGCTCACTCGCATTTATGATTTGATCTTGATTGGGGGAGAGTCGCATAGAGCGTGACTTTTCTATAGAAATTTATATAAAACGAATATAAAACGATTCTCTGACACTTGAGGGGACATTGGGGGGAGGGAGGGGGCCGTCTGCCATTGTAAGAAAGTTGTGCTGTACCTTAACGTTGACTCGCATTTGGGCAGATTTAGCTGGATTACATTAAAATGGTTTGCATACACAACATTTTTCACTGGAACTTTTTCTTTTTGCCGCAAATCGCTTCAATTTTACATTAGGCAGGCAGAAAAATTGTTGCTGACTGGCTTTTCCTGTAAATTATTTAAATTAAAGTCGCATTAAATGCAAATAAATTTCAATCTGTCGAGTGTATATATAGATATATATGTAGATTTACGATGTCTTTGCTGAGCGGGCGATCGGCCAAAAGAATTGTTCTTGCGCAGACATTCCTCAGGCGAAGCAGGGGCACAGTACGGCGGAATGTGAAATATCCGTATGTATAGAATAAAAATATATATATTTTAAATAAATACATAAAATTATATGTTTGTATTTAGATAGCAGGTGTTCCTTATCATAACAAACAAAGGCAAGAAATCTAGTCGAAAACAAAATGAAATAAATGTGCATCAGCTGAAATTTATTTATATAGAAAAGCCAAAGGCATATGTAAATATTCCAGAGCTCAAGATTTCAACAAGATAAAAAAGAACACTTGCTTTGAGTTGGCGAAGTTTGAATACCCTTGCAAATATATTCAAAGATTTGGCTTATTTTTAAAAGTCGATCATTTTCTTTTTTAAATACTTCATAGCAGCATATCACACAACGTGAAAATATTCATCTTTTTTTAGCTAGATATTTTTGTATAATATATATTTATGGCCAGCGAATTTGTCAATGGTTGCTTTTAGATTGTAAATAATATTTGACTAAAAGCACGCTTCAATGCACCAGCTTCAACAGTATTATTATCATAAACACCTATTATTTATTATATAAACAAATGCGTAATAAATCCGCCGCATAAGCTATTTTTAATTTATAATATGTTGAAATATTTCTACAATTAGCTGCAAGCACTTTCCCCCAGTTTTGTCATAGGTTCTTGTCTCGCCGACACAACAACAAAAAAGGCGCTATTTATAGCCAAATTTGGGGGCCATGAATTTTTGCGCTACGTCAACTGATCGACGCTTGCCGCAGTACAAAGCATTTTCTTTGGGAATTCGAATTCGAGGCACAACAACTTGTGAATGAGGCGACGAGTTCTATTTGAATATTTCATAATACTCGTAAAAAGTTGCTAATTAAATTGTAAAACAAGCCGTTTTATTGTATCAGCTCGCATTCCCACAATTAGCAGGCCGTTAATAGTTCTGCTAATTCCAATGGGATTTATACGAATATAGCTTATGGTTTTTTATGCTCTGGCTTGCGTGTTTGGATACACTGAGAATAATCGGCAAGGGGGTATATAATCCAAATGTCCAGTATATATAATCTATAATTAAGTATAAAAGGGTACTCCATAGTCGTTTCCACCCGACGGCAGTGCGTGCTTTTGGGGGTTTTTTCAATTAAAAATGCCAGCGTTTTATGAATTAAATCCCCATTCCAGTTGTAATCAACGAGTACTCGGAGACGCCACCGAGCCCAGGCTGTCTGGGAGTGCACGTTTGTGGTCCCAATTGACCCAATTTTAATGCAATCTAAGCCCTCGAGCAACCTGAGCAATCCAAGCGGCCTTGGCGCCACTCGACGCCAGCGCAAAGTAAACGAATCCAAATCCGCGCCAAGCGGAAGACTCCGCGGACTTTGCCCCGACTGCAGCTAGAAACCGTTGGACGCGTTTAATTACACGCTTACACGCAATTTCCTCAGCGTCAACGTCATCATCACCATAAACGTAATCGTAATCGTAATCATCATCACCATCACCATCATCGTTGTTGTGGAAGTTTACTTAATTGCCAACCGCAGCGGCGACTGTTTGCCCCGCAAACGCTTTGTTTTCGTTTGTTTGTTGACTTACTTATCTATCTATCTATATAGGCCCAAGCTAGATGAGGAAATCTGCACACACACACACACACACATATCTGCATCTTTGTAGGTACACCTGCCATTGATTTTTGCCACAATTTGAATTTAATTATGTTTGCCAGTGGCAAATATGCAAATTACAAAGTCGCCAAAGGCAAGCAGCTGTCTGGCAATCGAGGGATTCTCTTGTTTTCGTTCTCAACCTCAGCACTAGTCAACAAACTTGATGTATACATTGGAAGACTACAATCGAGTGCATTTTAATTGCAAGCGGGCAGCGTCTGTCTAATGTAAAGCATACCCTGTTTGATTAATCTAGTTCAATTTAGTTTGATCTGTATCTTTGGATTGTCATCGTTCGAAAGAAAAAAAAAACGACCTACGATATATTTTCAAGTTTTTTTCATATCTTTATTTTGAGGAATAATAATCTTTTAATTTAAATTAAAAATTAGCTAAACAAAAATAATTTAATTATAAACAATATTCCAATAAAATCGTCGTCGAATAGGAAAAGGGATGTCGGCACAGGGTCAATGTAGGCTCTTAAGAGCTTAGCCAAATTAATTAAAAATTAAAATTAAAAATAGTTAAAAGAATTTTTCGCTATTTAGCAATTTAGATACTTTTTATATGGGATTATAGACGAATTTATATTGCAAGTTTGTGGTTGATAGCTAGGCAATAGGAGTTCAATTTTGTTTTGTTTGTAAAGCTTGCATATAAATAATAGATAAACAGATAATCAAACATCTTAAATAAATAGAACTTTGTCTAATATATAATATTATTATATATATTAATTTCTATTTATTTATTTTTTATATATGTTTTTCAATAGTTTTATTGTAAATTCAAAAGTGCTCTTGAATTTGGTAATATAGCAAACAGTATAGGGTAGCTTGCAGTCAGACACTCTCAATTGGAGCACTCTTTACTTTACTCCCTGTTCGCTTAGAAAATCCGTGCACGCTTGTAATTCGCAAGCTGTTTAAGCGGACAATTAACTAAATTTGTCATGCGAAAAGCGAACAAATCACTTCACTAAGAATTAAGCCAGATATGCGGCATGGGGCATGGACATGGGGCATGTGCCAGTGTAAGTGAGACAAATTGCAAACACGACTTGGCCAGCTGCCAAGTGCAATTGTGTGCTAATTGGGGGGTATTTAGGTAGTGAGTGTATTCGTGGACTAATCCAATGTTTCCGCACTCTTCCCGTCCGCAGATCATCACGTGCACTTTGACGCCGCCACGCTGAAGACGGATGACTTCGGCTCCGACAGCTGCGTTACGTACCAGCGGTCGGGGGATACGATTGCGGTCAGTCTCGGCTTTCTGCAGATCAATCATCGCTATCTGATTGATCTCAATTTGCCGGTGACGCTGTTCGGCAACATCGGTGCGCCCGGGACCAAATTTGTGCCGGTGGTGAGCGCCACACCGAATCTCCATTGCCGCATCACGGAGTTCACGGGCACCAAGCACGACGCGCACGATTTCTATGAGATGAAGATCGAGTTCTTCGCCTACAAGGAGAAGCTGCTGCGCGAGGAGCTCCACATCGTCAACTCGAACAACGCCAAGGAGCTGCTGCAGCTGGTGATTGCGGCGCGTGTCCTCGGCAAGGGGAAGGGCACGCCCATGCTGCGCACGGGCATCCATTGCATAGGCGTCGAGCTGGACGATGACGATTCGGAGGCCTCTGACTTTGCGGGCTTCGACAAGCCCTAGGCGGACACCCGAACGAGCGTCGTTTGGTTTCTTAGTTATATGCAGTTATTTGCATAGTATTTAAGTCAAATATTGATGTAATATTAATTTATGAACATGTACAAGTATGTTTATCCACATTCGTGTTTTATGTCAGTCATAGAGCAAACTTTACACCACCCTCAACTCGAGCTAATGTAACCGATTCCCTTCTTTGCATTGTCATATAACATATTAAATGCTTATTTCGCCCTCCCCCCCCCTAGAAAATGTTGGCAGGGGGCGGGGGGGGGCCTTGAGGCTATTGTATCTGTTTTTGACGGCTTGTTGCGTCCCGTCAACATATCGAACTGCGTTCAATGTTACCGCATATTGATTGGCATTGTCAGGCTTGCATATTTGCCGCTGATTGAACTCTTGTTATTTGCTTTGACAGCAGCATGTTTCAGGCGTTGTCCTGTTTTATTATCATTTCACATTTGCCAATGACATGCTACGTACTTATAGAAATCTATATTTAACAACTTGAGGTGCATTTAATGCACAGAAAAAGACAACACATGAAGTTTTGCTCGATTGTTGTGGTTCAATTTTGTCACAAATATAAGTTTAAGCTAAATTCGGATTAACTTAAATATACTATGATCTGCTGAACGCGTCCACTTTCACACTCGCTTTCTCCCCTTTCAAATTTACAAGCTCGAACTACTCACGTATTGTACATTCAAAGTATTTTGCATTTCTGTTAATCAAAATGAGCTGGAAAATGTTATCAAAAAGAGATAAAATGAAATATAAAAAGTATGCACCTCTAACCAAACTCAATGTACACACACACACACTCACAAACACACACTCTGACCAATTTGCAGGCCTTTTTATAAAAATTTAAAATATATAGTGTAAAGAACTAATGCTCAGATTAAACAAAATGTATAACAGATATTTAACATATGAACTATGCAATTGTTTTGCATCGAAGAATATTTAACAGTTTAATCAATTTTAAGGTGCTCTACTTTTATATATATTGTGAATGTTTATAATTCAATTAACTAAGGGGCATTTGTTTAACGAATTATGAAAATGCAGTTTTGAAACAATTATACACACTTATATAACTACCTTATACATACATATGTGTTTCAAAATGAACAGTTTATTAAACTTATTGTACATTCAACTACATATATATAATAAACGAACAAGAACAAAAAACAAAAAACAATAACCAAGCAACTTTTGCACACACATAATTTAATCAAGTAGGCGACAGTTCAACGAAATAAGTTTCTTTATAGACCCAAACGCAAATACGTTCACATTGAATTCGTTTTGCTGAACAAACACGTTTTACACAGTACACCATATTGTATGATAGTATACCATGTGGCCAAGGAAACGCAAAGCGGTTGATACCGTACCCGACGGATGTGGGCCGCCGACGGCGAAGCGCCGTCGCGTCGAGCCGAAGAGGGAGCTGAAGCTGTTGGATTTGCCGCTGGGGCCACTGCATCTGATCATCTCGAAGGTGAATCCCAGGAGCCAGAAGTCGCTGCGCTGCGCATCCCGGCAGCTGAAGACCGAGCACTCCGATTGCATGCTCCACAACTACAAGTCCTTTGCCAATCTGCACGCGCGCACTGAGGCAAGGGCCACCCAGGAGCTGATGATGGTGCACTTTGTGATGCAGGTGAGCGATCTCCAGTCTCCACTTTCCCCGCCGGCCTCATTGATCCGAACCAACCTTTCTCAGGTGCTGGCACAGTCCACCGACTATTTCGTCAACTCTGGCTACGATGCGATCTTCACCGGCAAGCTGCTGCACTTCTACAAGCAGCTGACCACCGGCGAGGAGCTCATCGATGTCACCCAGATGCATCAGTTTCTGCACGAGTTCTACGACAATCTCGAGTGGGCGCCGACCGAGTGGCCGCTGGGAGCCGCTGCCCGGATTCGCCTGAATCAGCGCCGCCTGATCCACACCATGACGCTGTTGAACCTCCTCAGGGTGGGTGGCCGTAGTCTTGGCCAGGATCGTCTGTCCGTCTGTCCGTTTGTCCGTCTGTATGAACGTGTCCGTCTCGCAAACTATGAGAGCTAGAGACTTAAACGTCTAGACTATAGGTGCTGTTATATCATACGCAGGAGCTGATCATTTATTTTTTCGATAACTTGCGCCGTTTAATATCCATGAAAATCGATTTCGATGCTTAAAGATCACACGCTTAGTTTATAAGTTATTCCCAGCACGCAGCTGGATGCGGGGTATCTGCTAGTCGGGCAGCCCCGTCTAGAGCCAAGCCTATCGCTAACGCAACTCCCTCGATTTCGCAGCAATTTCGCCACTTTCGCGTGGTCAGCTCGGGCATGAATCTGATGCACTGGCAGCTGAAGCTGGAGGTCTATTGCGTCTACTTCGGGGTCCACGACATGGAGGGGCTCACGCGCGACGAGGAGAAGCTGGTCGACTTTTTGACCATTATCGCGGAGCTGTTAGTTTTCGACATGTCCAAGAATAATGTGAGGTAAGTCGGCGAGCTCTGCTCGGCGCTAGACTCTCTCGAACTGAACTGCAATTTTGTGTCGCCCCACAGCCGCTATATAGAAATCGGGGACAGCATCTATATCTATGGCATCAAGAACCTGGCCATATCGAAGCGCAGTCCCAAGCTAACGCTCAAGTTTAGCGTGCTCGCCCCGTTGTCGCTGCGTGTCCTGCTGCAGGACGTTCTCAATGGGAAAGTGAATATGGCGACAGCTGTCCATTGTCCGCTCGTGGACATGTTCAGCATTCAGTTGGATGTGAAGAGCAGACAGGTCAACGTATGGGGTGGCAACACTGCCATGCAGATCTGCATCGTGCCCCTTAACTAGTTTTGCATGCCGTTCAAGGTTTTTTTCCTTCTTGTTTTCTTTTTAAGTAATTAAATTTGTTATTAGTGCCCAGCATACGGATAAGCTAAGATTAAGATTCTTATGGGAGCTATAAGAAACATTGGTCCGTTAAGGCCGATTTCGATGCATTAAATTAAACGAAATATACATTAAATTATAAAATAAATTAATTATAAACAATATAAAGTTAAGGAGGATCTATATCAAATTAGTCTGCCTACTTGTTATAGTTAAACTATTATTATTATGTTTATAAAGCCCGAAACATGTATTTAGATCAAAACATTTTTCAAAACAAAAAGAATTAGTTTGAAGTTTACTATATGAGCTATATGTAAAGTTGGCCCGATCGGGACAATTTTGATATATGTGCTGTGCGCACTAATAATACGGATCTATGCCAAGTCTCATTAAGAAAAGCTGATTTTTAGGCGTTAAACTACATTAAGAGCGAAATTATCGCTATTTTCATACAAAATTCTGATATTGTGACGTCACAATTTAAAGAGAAATCAGAAATCTTTGCTTAACCTGTGGCTCTTCCAATCGTGCTGAAAATAACGACAATTTCGCTCTTAAAGCACTTACCCTATGGCATTAAATGGATTGTAATAAGAATAAGCTTTAATACAAAAAAAGAAGAAGCACGAAGCCCAATCGCTAATTTTCATACATAAACCCTTTCGGGAAAGAATACTCCCTATGGGGGAGAAGTATTCATATTATTCACTGGAATCTATGCAAGCTGAAGGGCGAACACGCGCCAATTGCAAGGCAATTAAAACAAAGCACAAGCCGATATTGAGATGGAAAAGTCTCTTAAGTCGCGCTCTTTCTTTCTAGATCTTTAGATCTCTCAGTCGGCTTCGTTTGTTTATACTGCAAGCATTCGCATAAAGTGCCTGGCCACTTATTGATTGACTAGACATAGATGTCTTGTTTAAATTATATTACTTTATATGCTGAAATATTTTATGAATGGAACAAAAATGCACTTACTAACGGATACTTTGTACTTGTATCGCTCTCTCGCTCTCTTTCAGTAAATGCACTTCTCTTGCAGTTAATGCAGTTCTCCTCTCAGTTCCCATTCGCTGTCTCATGTCTGCCAGCCACACTGAACACAGTCTTCTTTCAGCGATCGAAGCAGGTGGCAACGCGTCAACAAAATGATGGAATTTAAGAACAACAAAGTGCTGGTTATTGGCTTTAACGCCTTCGTGATCATCGTGGTGATCCTCGTTCTTGTGGCTAATCATATGTACTAATATTCATGCCAAAGATTTGGTAAGCAGCCGCTTTGTTGTAGATCTCAATCTATATTGACAATTGATTTCAGTGTGGACATGAACGTGCCCAGTGGAATATATCTATATACACATATGATACTCGATGGAGCAGAGAAACCTTTTGTATATGTTACCTGTGCAATTGAGCCACAATAATAAAATGTTCAACTGAATTAACTTTGCATTTGTTATTATAAATCTTTCGCGAAATGTGAAAATATAAGCTGGATGAGGCGATATATTAAGCTTTAGGGCTGTTGTCAACCGGATCGAACTACTATAGCTTAGGGCCACCTCGGAAACGATCGGAAAACAAACGAATTTTGATATGACAAACATTTTGTTAGCCAAGTTTTTGATAAAATACAGTTCCTGGAAAAATAAAAGAAGAAAAAAGAAATACTTTGTTAATGCCTTATGCTTATCTTATCCATATCTAGAGGACAGTCGTCGGGCTTTTCTACAGTGACTCAGCGCGTCAGCTGGTTCGTCATTGTTTGGCACAAGGTCGACTTAACAATACTCTGCAACAAGTTCTAGATTATGGTGAAACTGTTCATTTAGCAAATACCGAAGTATTCTCGACTTAAGTGGTTAACAAATCAGGAAAATATATTCCAAATTCCAAGTGTCTACCTGTTATATATGTGCTTTTAAATCTGTGCTGATCAAGAAAATATATACTTTATGGCCTAGCTGGTTTTCTTCTGCCTGTTACATACACTTGCACAAAACCAATATACCCCTTGTACATAACAGCTCCTGTTATTTCTTTGCTTAGCTTTTTTTGCATTTAATCACGTTCCAATTTTTATTTGTGGCTACCAATGAAATATATATATTTTTTTCTTTATTTAAGTGCAATTAGATCAGAGCTGGAAAAGGAAATGCTGAAGATTGAAAATGACCTATCTATAACTTATTATACTATAGCCAGTGAGTGGGTCTGCGACCCCGGAACCCACTTTTGGCCACCGCATTTGCTGGCCATTACCAAGTGGGCGTGCTGTCGGCGTTATAAATGATAATTAAAATGCGGCAATTTATTGAGAGATGTCGCTGCCGCCGCCGCTGCCGCTGCTGTTTGCAACAATGAGAGCAATAACGGCCATTTAATAAATATGCTCAATCAATGCGCCGACCTGCAACAGCAGCAACAACAACGGCAACAACAACACGAACTTGTCGCGTAAAAATATTTGCTTAATTAAAGTAATTATGGTTTCATATATCATGTGCGCAGTGCCCTGGTACACTCGTAATTACCTTTTGCAATAAATTAAACATTTATTTTAAAATGTTATTAAGCGACTCGCACACACACACACACACACACACACACACACTCGCACACACACGCACACACACTCCACAAAGTTGCCAAGAGAAAGCATTCTTTTTGGCTTGTGTATTTGTTTGCGGATATTTGTTTAGCAGAAAACTGGCTTAAATGACAAAATATAAAATAAGAAGAGAGACGGAGAAAGAGAGAGGGAGAGAGGGAGAGAGAGACATGCGAGACAGCAGGAACGATTACAAATGTGACAAGAGAATCCAACACCGAAATGAATAATGTAAATACGCCAAGTGTACAAAGTTTTAATTGTTATCATGTTTTGTCTGAGCGTTGCTGCTGCATGAGTGTGTGTGTGTGTGCGAGTGTGTATATGTGTGTGTTTGGCATGCACTTATAGCCAAGATGTATCCATTTACGCCTGGCTAAGTTTTACGTTGCGTATACGACACATTCCCCATTCAGCTCGAAGCGTGTCTCTGTGACTATTATGTGTGTGTGTGTGTGTGTGTGTGTGTGTGTGGGTGTGTGTGCGCTTTTGTGTGGCATGGCTATGGAACTGGTCTGCAAAAGTTTTTCATTTTGCATATATGCCTTTAAGCTGCACTTTCGCTACGCTGTCGAAATTCAAGTCTGATGAGCTCGGCAAAAATCCAAGTCTTCAATTATTTAAATAAAATCCTTATCGCCAGGATAAGGGGTTAAAGGTGACTCGGCAATACTTGTAAATAAGTGCAGCTTTTCTTTTCGAACTGTGCATTTGATAACAAATTATAAAACTTGGAAACTTCAATATCCAACATTCATGGAGGTCATTTCAAGCTGCTTAAAGATAATACTTATTTTTGATTGTGTTAAATATATAAATCATTTTCTTTTTCTTCACATTTGCCATTATCAACGAGGGTTTTTTAAGTTGATAAAGAGCATACATAATTAAATATAAACATAATTTAACAGTTTTTTTTTATGCTTACATATAGATTTTAAACGTACGCATTATGAAAAAAATGGAAGCAAATATTTTTTAAATATAGAACTGTTTCAACTACGTTCTTCCCAACTTTCTAGGAGATAGAAAAGCAGGCAAAAATTTAATTATTATTTTTTTGTTAAAAGAGCTCACAAAATAAACGATTATTGACTGCCTAATGCGATTATTTGCCATATCAACTCAAACGTTGGCTTTAAAGTTGATTTGGCTGAGCTCTTAAATTATTAAGTGCTCGGCAATCTCGCAAAGAAACTCGCTTTTAAATGTCTCAATTCGATGCTGGATGGAAATTTTAAAGCAACTTGTGTGCAGTTGATTTGCATAGCTATATAAACATATTTATTTTCATTTTCATTTGCATTTTATTTATTTTGCATTTCTTTTTTTAGTGTGCTTTTCCTATTTGTGTTTTTATTATGTGCATGAAAAATCTGACTTTCGCACAGCTCTCAAGCATGCTGGAAAATGCTCGAACATATATTTGTGGCTCACCGTATTTATTTGGCACAAATTTTAAGTGATTTATGCTTGCCGCAATTGCCTCACAGCTCCGACCGCAAAATCTACGCATAAACCACATGAAAAATACGTATACATGGCAGGGATATTCGGGGAGGGGGGGGGGGGAGGGGGCAAACAGAGAGATAAACACACAGACACGCGCCTGTATGGATATGCATATTTATTTATTTGGCAGGACTTTACTTATGCTACATTTTATGGCACAGAACTCAAGCAATTTTGTTTGCCAAACTCAAATGCAGGCGCTCGGATCCGAGTGTCCACTGTGTCCAGCTTTGTGGCACTAAGTTGTGCTGGCCCTCGCCTGCACTCGCTTTGGGTTTAGATTTCAGGTCCATTCGGTTTTGGGCTTTCGAGCTGCCTGTGGAGTGCTCCGAGTGCCCTGCACTTATTTATTTGATAATAATTTCAGGATTTTCTCTGGCACAGCCAAACTAATTTTGCTGGCATTTTGGGCCGTTGCTCGGTCGACTCTTTTGTCTAAATAAATAATGAAAATGTCATAACAAGAGTTGCACGAGCAACTCCTTCTGGCTGTATCTGCATCTGTATCTGTATCTGTATCTGTATCTCTGTGCGCCTGCATCTGCAAGATGTTCGGCCCCGGCAGTTGGTGCCACAATGTTTATGCAAATGACATTTGCTGCATGTTGCACGCCGCCTGCCGCACTGATTACGCATGCAGCCGGGCGACGCCTCGGCCTGCATCGCTCAACGGCATGCATCGAGTGCAATATAAATATTTTACATAGATTTTACATAGCTGATTGAAGTCGTGCGCATATGCTAAGCCCACAGCTACAGTTTCCCTTCCCCTTCCCCTTCCCCCGCCCAAAATTACCCAGGCTGGCAATCACACGAAATCAAATCAAATCAAATCAATTCTTAAGTGCCCTCGGCCCCTCCCCCAACCCCTAACCCTCCTCCGCCCCAGTCGAAACGTGCTCCTAACTATGCTAATGTTTCTGCTGCCAAGTGCTCGCGACATTTGCATATGGGCCATAAGCCTAATTGAAGCAGCAGCGTTGCCACCCTGTTGACGGCCATTCCCTGTTCTTTTCTCTCTTTCTTCCCTTATCCGTTGCTCCTTCTTTCCCTCAGCGCGCAGCATCAACAACAATTAATAGCTAATTTAGAGCGTGCCTGTTAAAAATGCACCATTATTTATGATTATTTGTTTATTGCTTGCGGGTCTTGCTTCTTGTCTACCTGAAGGCATTAACACCCTGACCCACACACACACACATGATAATGGCCGCAACACCCGCACAACACATGCAAAAAACCCGCCAGCAGCTTTTGGGTTGCAATTTTGTGGCATTTTGCTGGGCGATAAAATAATCGCTGTTATTCGGGCTTATGGCGCGAGACACACACACACACACGCGCGCGGGCAAGATATACGTAAGTATGTGTTGTGTGTGTTCTGAAATGTTTACGACTGGAAGTGCATTTTACGAACAAGTTCACAAGAGCTTAGACATAACTGTCATGCCAAAAGCTTTAATATTTTGAATATTGTTTTATTTATTTTGAATATTATTAATATATATATTTTTTAATTTTTAATTTAATTTTTTAAATTGTATATATTATTCTAATATTATTTAAGTTAAGAGAAAATGAGAGTAAGTTCATGTAGAACTAGTTCAACAAATTTTAAGGATCTTGTTCCGAATTTTATCTGCATATCCCAATAGACGAACTAACAATAAAATTGAACTATAAAAAATGCGAGTTGGCTTTTCGTTTCGCAACCGAATAAAATAGCTGCCAAAAGAGGTGCCCAAAACACGCCGCACTTAACTTGGAGCTATGCTCCATCGATTTAACTGGAGTCGAGCGGAGCCTTTGTTATAGCAACAGAAGCTGCAGTTAAAGCTCTAGTCGAAGCGGAGGTGGAGGTGGAGGTGGAGGTGTTTGTGGGGGACGGGGGGGAGGGGGCGTCATTTAGTCTGCGGTTAGATGCACGTACGTTTTACAGGTTTTCCTTCAACATACATATATAGATGTACATGTACATGTGTGTGTATGTCGGTACAGGTCTATTTTGTACTATTTTTTTTGCGCTCATTCTCATTTTTATATTCGCGCTCTCGCGTTTATTTTTTGCGCGTTGTTTCGCTAACGTTGTTCGCGGTTGCAGCACGTCCGTACGTGTTTATGGCGCGCATATCCGCAAATATGCAATCAGACTATAATCTACTTAATGTCTTTTTCCAGCAACCACAACAACACCAGCATAAAAAGGGCGAGAGGAATGCGCATGGCAAATGAAGTAATGCAGTTGGGCATTTCTAGCTTTGGGCCTACGGGGCGTATGTGTAATGTTTAATGTGTGCCTGTGTGTGTGTGCCTCTGTTGCTGGCGCCTTGAAACGACGCGGACATGGCACATTAACGGAAATTAGGCAGTCAGTTTATGTTTGTGCGCGAATTTTGAAAAGTGCGTGTTTTGTGCTTTCTTTTTTTCGTTGCCTACTTTTTTGGGCGGCAGCGAAGCGCGCAACGCTTTGAAGTTCAGCGGCGAGTTGGGGCAGCACACTTTGGCTTTTAGCTAATTTTAAAGACAAACAGCAACGGCAACGACAAAGCGACGGCAACAAAGCGTGGCACGAGTGGAAAAAGACGCTGCACAAATATTTTCGCCCGTAGAGAACATTAGATATTGTTTTTGAGCTGCAGACATGGCGTTTTAGTTTTTAGCAGTTGTTCTGTTGTCGTCCTGCCTGACAACACAACGACAGCGACAACGACCAGGACAGCCCAGAACGGGGCCGCAGGACGCCCCGACTGCCTCGCTATTATTGTTATTGTTATTGTTATTGTTGTTGTTGCCCGGCTGAGCGCCGCACAATGCGGCCATAAAAAGCTGCGCGCCTGCAAGTCGAAGTGCGGCTGCAACAAAAGCAGGCGCCCGCACAGAAGCCGCGCACAACAATTGAAACAATAAAACGGCTTTAAGGAGCCACTGCACTGGACAAGGGGGGTGGGGAGGGGGGTGTTTTCAACTTGGGGTGCAGAGCACACACAGATAAAAGCAATTATCGAGCGGATGCAGCCAGCAGCCGCCTCCAGTTGATAAAGGCTTTTACTTGTTATTTATTCTTTGGAGCGTTCCTCAAACAAAATCGGAGCTGCAATTGAAGTGGGCAATCGATATCGTCGCAGTTATCGATGCGATTATCGTTATCACTTTGCAATCAATTTTTGGCAGGGAGGTAGAGAGAGAAAGAGATGGAAAGAGATATATGAATAAGACAAAAAAAAAAGAGATGGAGAAAGTAGTTGAAACAGAGAGAGAGAGAGAGAGTGAGATAGAAAGAGAGTGTGAGGGTAAGAGTGAGATGAAAGAAATGAAGAGAGAGAATTGGAGAGAAAGAAAGAGAGGGAATGGGAAACGAGATACAGAGTGAAAGAAAAAAGTAAGAGTAAAGAAACAGACTGGAAACGAGAGAAAGAGAGACCAAGAAGAGAGGGAAAATGGAACAAAGAGAAAGAGGTGTACAGGTAGAATAAGGAAGAGGAAAAAAATGGAGATGGATTTAAAACCCATACTATCGAAATTTGTATCGTTATCGATCTTACACAATAAGAGACAAGTTTGGAAATTGCAACGGATATTTACCTGTGATGTTTACCATGGAACTGATCGAAATAATTCTGCCTGCAATGCAAGAAGTACAAGTGGGTAAAGAGATGGAGTAAAATCGATAGAACGAAGGTGTTTTCGGGTCGGATGTGTGCCTTGAGCTGAGAGAGCCTCTAGTTTATTGATGCAGTGTTCAAACAAAATCGGAGTTGCATTTGGAACGGGCATCGAAGTCGACAACGCTGGCGGGCGGCGTTATGGTTGGTTGGCGCTGTCGTCATCGGTATCGTTATCGCTATCGTTATCGTTATCGTTATCGTTATCGGCTCTCACTGCGCACTGAACAAACTCTTGACGGTGGCGTCCGTCGTATCGATGGGCAGCTTGTAGTAGCCGTCGCGCCGCAAAGCGCGCTCCTCGTCGTCGGCGACGCCGTAGATGTCCTCGATGGGCTGCATGATCTCGGACTCGTTGGGCAGCAGGAGCTTGCGGGCGTCCTTGCGGAAGACGGCCACCGCCTTGACCATGCTGTGGTGCGCCCGCGCGAAATGCTGGAAGCTGAGGCTCTTCCGCCGGGCGGCCAGCTTGCCCTGGATGCGGTCGAGCCGCGCCACCAAACGGAGCAGGATGAAGCGCGCGAAGCGATCCTTGATCTCGAGCAGCGTGAGGTCCGTGTCGCGCTGGCCGAGCGGACGCAGATAGGCGGCCACGATGAGGCCGACGAAGATGACGTTGATGATCAGTATGAGGAGGAGGACGCACAGCTGAAAGAAATCGATGTCCGCAGAGCAGCAGGCCTCGCCCAGGAGCTTCCAGGACATCAGGTCGTAGTCGTGCACCTTCCACTCATAGTGCAGGTAGGCGGTCAGCAGCGCCGCCATGCAGCAGCAGAGCGAGATGAGGGGGTAATTGTGATAGAAGAACTCGTTGAGCAGCGCACGCAGATTGCGCAACAGATTCATTCTGCAATGGCGGCCTATTGTCGGTTGAATCGGACAATTCCGATTTTGTTTGCTTGCTCGCTTCTTTTCGTTCCTTTTTTTTTTTTTTTATCGAATTTTGCTTATTTTCCTTTTTACAGTTTTCCCCTTTGTAATTTTGAGCTTGAACGTGCCGAAATGAGTGAATGTGCTGTGAGTGCTGCTCGATTGTTCGGTCGTTTCAATTTTCGGTTCGAGCGACAATTCGTATAAGAGTTGAGTGTTGACAATTGGCTGCTGTTTCCCCTGCAACCGTGTGGATCCTATACCGCGTTCGCGTGCAACACGTTTGAGGCCGCCGCATTGGCTGCTGGCTGCTTGGCAGCTGGCACACAACGCCCACAACTGCAACTCGAACGGCGAACGCGAACGCGCCAAACATGTTGCAAGGACGCAGCTTGAGTGAGTTTCATTGAGTGCTTTTCTATTGCGACTTATTTTTCTGGCTCTGCTGCTGCTGCTGCTGCGGCTGCGGCAGCGGCTGCTGCTGCTGCCACTTTCTGCCTTTTGGCCAGAAATTCAAATTGCAGCTCGCAACGATAATTTCGCCAATCGCGACAACTTTTGCCGTGCGATTTTGAGACGCTGATAAGGCGGCAAGTCAAAGGAAAAAAAGCGTTGCATAGTTCTGGGGGCGGCCATTTTGGCTCTTTTATCTGCAGCTGCTGCCGCGTCTTCTTCTTCTTCTTCTTCTAACTGCTACTCATTATTGCTCGCCACTTTTTCTGGCTTTCATTTTGCTTTTGCTTTTGCCTTTTTGCTGCAACGCTTTTGTGGCAAGTGCATGCAAAACTGCATTTTGTAGCCCCAAAACTGGCAGCCAAAACGGAAATATTCAAAAATTGCGGGTGGAACTGCCAAGGGGGCGGGGGGACTGTCAGTGACTTTGACTGGGTGATGGAGGGGGGCGGGGGGGGGGGCGGGGCGGGGTGGGCTGGTCTGCGGCGCGCTAATAAAAACGTAAAATTTAATGGTTACGGAAGGCACTAAAAAACAGGCTCACCAAAAACGAACTAAAGTCGCGGCCAGAGCCACCCACCCGAACCCGAGCCCGAGCCCGACCCCGAGCCGGCCCAAAACGCTTGCCGGGCTCTTGGGGCGCCCTCGGTGCGAGTAGTTGTGGCAGCCGCCTGGGCGATAACCAAGCAACGAACCACAACCGCACACAGAGCAGAGGGTGAACTGTAACTACGGCGTCGCCGTCGCCGTCGCCGTCGCCGTCGTCGTCGCCGCTGTGGACGCAGTGGAGCGCCCATCCGTGCACGTCAAACGCAGACAACTTGAAAAATGTAGAGACAGCGCCGCAGTAGTTGAAACACGCCAAAAAATATGCAAAAGTAAAATAAAACAGACGCATTTGCCCCGTTACCCGAAACGGACGGCCCGGCCGGACGGACCGACGGACCGACGGACGCCGGGCACAGTCGACGGCGTTCGACATTTGACGTTATAGGTTTTTGGGCTCTGCTGTTTGGCAGCGGCATTGCACAATATTTCCCCGCCCGCCGCCCGCCGGCCCCGCCGCCCACCAGCTGTATCTTTTTTATTTATTTACTTTTTTGTTGTTGCACGTTTCTTTTTCGTGCACAGCCGTTGTCCACTTGACAGCAACAGTAGACACTGCACAGTCCGCAGTCTTCCGTTGTATTGGCTGGACTATAAGATACCCAGTAAAAGCTATTAGCTGGTATTGGGTTCGGATTCGATTGCCTAATATTCAACTTTAATAATAAATAATAATAATAATAAAGATGAAATAAAAACTTAAAAATAAACGATTTTTAAAAGTAGTCAGGTTGAGAGTTTATAACTATATCATAATCTTTAAATAATGAACAAAAAATTACACATACCTAAAACGGAAAAACAATTATAATTATATAACTTTTTATATAAAATTAATATCAATTCAATATATAAAAAAGCTAATTATTACAAAAACAATTAATTTTATTATTTATTAAATATATACAATTCAACTTAAATTAAGCCTTAGGAATTGTACTTGAGTCCTTTATTTAGGGACTATAAAAACGTTCCTTTGGTGCAAATTTTGGTTTTAAGTTGGAAAATTTCCAGTCGACAAGTATTAAATGAAGTTCTTCGGGTACTCTCTAAGTTTATATATTTATATGAAGTGATATGTCCTGTTAACAATTTTTATAGAATATATATTTGTATTTTAGGAGTTAAATTATGAATAATAATATAAGTGAATAATATTTCAAACTATTTCTTCTGTTTTATTGATATGAACTAATTGTTTTTAACCTTGACTACATTTTACTTTTATAAATAGTTTGTTTATGCCATTAAAACAGACGAATTAGCTAGAAATAGTATTCGATTATATGATTATTAACTTTATTTGTCAAGCTAATTTGCTTAACTAAGATAGAGGGAACTGTATAAATTTAAATGAAATAATATGAGCCGATGCTCTCTCATGATTGTTTTGGCGACATTTCTATTGCGCATTGTTTAAAACACAGATGTTTTAAATATTATAAATTAAATGAATTTATATAGCTGCTTCATCTTCTGCTCTACTCGATAAAATCTGTCGCGAAATGTTAGCATTTATCGCGTTAATGAATTAATAATTAATTGTCGTGCGATTCTTCAGATGATGCACTCAATATACCCTGTAGAGAGTGCGGAGGCAATGCCCGAGGGCCTTTTGGAGCAATGCGAACTGCAGCAGCAGCAGCGGCTCGAGTTGAAAAGTCAGTTGTCGCAATGGCTGACAAAGTTATGTGGCCTGGATAGCCGGCGAACGGGGCTGGCTGCTAACGGGGCTAACAGCCAACAGCCAACGGCTAACACGGGCCAAAGCGCGCCGCATGCAGCTAACCCAATGGACAGCAATTTGTGACGCTAAACGAACTGACAAAGCGACCAATTGTGGGCGCAAAGCGACGGGGGGAGTGGCACTGGCCACTGGCCACTGGAGTGGGCGGGAGGCGGTGCGGGGAGGCGTGGCGGCTTGTCTGCAGCTGTAATTAGGTTTGTCCGCTTTGTTCAGGCGTTGCAACGGCTACAGTTACAGTTACAGTTACAGTTGCAGTTGCAGTTACCGTTACCGTTACCGTTCCAGTTGCAGCTGCAGCTGCAGCGTCAGCCCAAAAGTATGCTGCAAATAATTCACAATTGCGCTGCTTTATTGGGATTTTTCGGCACTGCCACGCCCACCGCCTCTGCCACGGCTGTCGATGCGGAAATGTTTGCGTTGTTTACATCGCAGTGCATAAATTTGCAATTGCACGCACACGAATGCACAGCAGGGGAAGGGGGTGGTGGAGTGGGAGGGGGAGGGGGGGGGGGGTGCGCTTATTGTGCGCAATATATTGACTCAATAGCTGTGCGGCTCAAATTAGTGGAGGCCCGAAAAATCTGCATGGGACGCCAACAAAGTCGAACAACAAATTTTGTAGCTAACAGCATTTTCAAGTTTTATCGTTACGTGGTGGCGTGGTGTGTGTGTGTGTGTGTGTGCGAGTGTGTGTGTGCAAGCAGGCAGCCATTGTGTCCTTGGCCCAGCCAGAGCGGAACTTTTCATATGGGGGTGTCTGTCTATGCAACGCCCCCTACTCCCCCAACCCCCCCTCCGCTCCCCCAAGTGCAGCCTTGTCTATTTAGCTGGCTGCATACAAAATGCACATAAATTGTCATGTTGCTCCGCCAGCTCCAATGGCCATGTGCCGCAGCATATTTATATTGATTTTCGCGCCCGCCTCGACGAGTCGGGAGGGAGGGGGGGGGGTCCGGAGTATCCGCCAGTTTGTTGTTATGTACTTTGGCTTTTCAATTTCGGTGCGACCGAGACTCGTTTCAACGCATTATTTCAGCTTTTTATACCCCACAGAAACGGCTAAAAAGTGGATACCGCGCTCTTGTGCAAATTTACTGAACAAGAATATATATGTACACGTAGAACGGGTTGGCAGTTGTTTCCTGCTGCCTGTTTTTGCCTATATGCAATGCGGGCAGAAACATTTACTTTGGCTACAGGGTATTCACTAGCTGGGCTACCCCCTTAGACCACGCTTTTGCCCGTTCACGGGGTGCAAAGAGTATATTTGTGTTTGCTGTCCGTTCCAGCTAGGGAAGCTAGAGACTTGAAATTTGGAATATATACTCGTGTATACCGTGTACGCATCGGACAGTATTCAGATTTGTTGGCTATGCCAGTTTAAACCGATATACCTGCCTCAGTTTTCACTTAAGACACATCAAATTATTCCAGGCAGAGTTTTTTGAAGTGACAAATAGATCAAATCTGTATATCTGGTATTTTAGAGCTAGTTTTCGGATGAACTCGAATAGAAAAAAATATTTAAAACAAATATATATTATATATACTCGTGTATACCGTGTACGCATCGGACAGTGTTCAGATTTGTTGACTATGCCAGTTTAAACCGATATACCTGCCCCAGTTTTCACTTAAGACACATCAAATTATTCCAGGCAGACTTTTTTTTTTAGTGGCAAATTGATCAAATCTATATGTCTTGTATTTTAGAGCTAGTTTTCGGATGAACTCGAATAGAAAAAAATATTTATATTCAAAACTGTATTTTTTCAAACTAACAATAATAATCTGCCTAAGCTGCAGACTGCAGATGATCAGTGCGCAGTCGGTTACACCCGACTGCAACGTTCGCGCCTCGCCGCTGTTGTTGTTGTGCCCTGTTTGTGGGTGCACAATAAATTGAGCCGAAATTGCATCGGCGAAATTAACAGTTTCGCGTGCGTTAATAGACTTTTTGCATTGGCCAACGCAGACCGCAGCGCTGTTTAGCTGCTGGCGGGGTGCGTATGTGCGTGTGTGCGTGTGTGTTGGGGGTAACTGGCCAGCAGGTCATCATTGACCATTTGGTCGCTGGGCGGGCGCTAAACATATTTGCTAGCGCACTGGACACTAAATGCATTTTTGATGGCGTTTAATCTACGCACTCGCCGCTTTTATAAAACTAATTTGAAAAGTGTGCCATTAAAGCGTAGCATGCCCATATTATTACTATCCGTACTTATTTTATGAAAGAAGTTTACGCTTCAATTTGAGGCGTGTTTAAGTTCTGCTGCTAAGCTCTTAATCTGGCTTGAGTCTTAAATATTTGAAGATTTTGTTTGAGTTTACCAAAGCATAAAGCTTCTTTAAACTAACACCAAAACAATATGTTTTTGTTGTTGGCAAGAAATTTGCCAAGCTTAAGCTTAAGTGCAAATATTAAAGATGAAACGTTACTTAAGGTAAAACTTGTATTTTTCAAATACTCCAAACTAAGCAAGCGAAGTTTATGAATTATTAAAAACATGCTCAAGACATTTTTAAGTAGATGGGAAGAATTTGTTTCTCGAAAATATCGTTGGCGATATTTAGTAGCAATTAAAAAAAAAGAAGCCAAAGAGGTTGATTAAAAATGTCTTGTTTTTAAATAACACAA
Source organism: Drosophila sordidula (assembly GCA_035047465.1). Classification (NCBI taxonomy): domain Eukaryota; kingdom Metazoa; phylum Arthropoda; class Insecta; order Diptera; family Drosophilidae; genus Drosophila; species Drosophila sordidula. Next base: position 7,634,490 of record JAWNPQ010000185.1, on the reverse strand, counting down.
ATATAATTCTAATTTCTAAATAAATACGTTGTAAATTTCCTTATTAAGCTGTTGCTAATTTAATTCGCAGCGCAGCTGCCTCAAGCCTAAAAAAATCGGCTGCCATAAATAAAAGTTTAAATTTCAATAGCTTTTATTTTACGCTCTTTTTTAATGCCCGGCGATTTATCAAGTGAAATCTGAAAAGCGCAATACTTGTACCCGTAAATTGTTAATATTCTTGGTGCCTCATTAGGCGGCAACAACTTTAGTCTGCCCCAGGCGCGCTCTCCCTCTCTCCCTCTCTCCCCCTCTCCCCCTCTCTTTCTAGTGCGACATTTGCAT